>OY754875.1:10000000-12400000 GCA_963576445.1 Lithosia quadra
AAGTTGTTTCTCTGCACTTGAAAGAAAGCCATTTAATATGTGTTGCAATTTTTTTACCAATGAAACAGCACCGACCGAAACCGAAATTTATATCAAACACTTAGGTTTACTGCTCCTTAAATCTGTAAGAAAAGCTTCTAAGCCAATGCAGTTTTAAAAGATAGGTACAGCCGTTTATGCCGCAAATTTCACACGCAAGGGATTCAAAACCTACAGGGTGCTTCCCGTGAACTCAAAATCTTGAAATTTGTTACGAAGCAACGTCTTATAGCACAGATAAAGAAAACTTGTGAGAACCGTAAATTTTTGTTAAATAGGTAAGTACTTGAATCATATAATAAAAATATTTTTACTTAGGTATATTTAATTACTAGCTTACCCGCGCGCGGCTCCGCCCGCGTGAATGTTGAGTATCGTCACCAAGTCTTTTTTAAACTGAGGGACTACCCGTACTAACTTTCAATGTGTCTATTCCTTGGTTGCAGCGGTGCGGTAACAGTGGTTGCAGCTAAACGTATTTATTTCAGCTCGAGTCCTATCAAACCCTCCAAGGTAAAGTGCCATGCATCGCGGCCAAAGCCAGTCTGTCTACCATCATTGTCCTTTTATGGAGATTTTATGGGGATTAGATAGCTGCTCTGGCCAAGCGTTGAAATATTGATTGTTGATCTTATGAACTGTTGATCCCGCGTATGTATCCCGTGTGACTCGGAAGAGGCCCTTTGATAAACCCTTTTACCATAGTTGCATTGCACTTTCACATTCGATGCACTATTTCAAATTAGTTAAACATTATTTATTTCCGAAAATCTGGTTTTATCGGTTTTTATTATTAAAATCTTGCTATGCAGACATTGACATTTTGACAACCTGATTTGACATTCAAAAAGTTGAAACTAAAGAAAGAGTATAATAACCCGTGTGTATAATAATAAAAACCGTCCCGGTTCCGTATAACACTGGGTTGAGGGACGAACTTAGCTTTGGTGCAGTGCTTCTTGTCTTGACTGACAGACATAGGTACCCACAGATTTTTTTTGGTGATGTGGGTAATATTTACGCTTTCTCAAACTTTTACCTTTACCTTTGCCATAAGATTTTACTTTCTATCCCAAAAGGAAGTACCCTTTCTTTTTCTCCGTGCGAAAACCCAGTCGGGCTTCACCTCAACGGAGCTATCGTGGCAACGGAGAGGTTAGTATGTCGGACTCCTACTGACTAAAATCGCACAGTCTTTCGTCATATCGGTCTATGTGACCCGGGATCCGGTGTATCCTAGAAAGGATATCCCAGAAACCTCGACCTTATCTATAAAAAAGCACGCGTGGAAACATAACGCCCTGGCACCCTGGGCCTGCTTCTGCTAGGGTGACGGTTAGCCCTGACTGTCACTCTAGACCCGCAATCATGGAGAACGGAAATAGTTCTGCGAACTACGCCGCCCGATGCACCTTCAACGGCAAGGGCCGGCAGTGCTAGATATCTCCAGTAGCTTTTCCGCTGCTGTTTCTGCGCTCATTACCGCCTCGCAAAAAAGCGGTCACGTTCCACATACACTCTATGGTGACCATGGTCGACACCAGAATCAGAGCATGAGGCTACACCGCCTACACCGACGTCTGCTTCAAGGATATGACGCCACTCTATTCACTCTGGACACTCTGCCAATGTGTGAAGCGGCAAAGTGTCCACGGAGTAGCCCCGGCAACGGTGGCATTTGTGCGTCAGCGCCCGGCCTACACAATGCAGGAACTCACCAAAACAGCCATGCCCATCAGTGAGTCTTGGATAGCTCAGGGTCATGGGCCACCTACCCTTTAGACCCAAGACGGAATGCGATTTTGGTCAGTCAAGTCCGATATTACGTCCCTACTACGGAGGGGAGACATCCGTGGGGCTTTCCGCACGAAAATCTCCGGTTGCGGTGACTCACTCACGTGGCGAAAGGCCACTCAACGACCTCCGTCCTCCATGAGCGCAGGCCTGGGGTTGGTAAGTGACTCGATAGTGAGACCACAGTTTGGATATTACGCTTTGTGTAATGCCTCTCCGCAACATTCCTTTGATCTAATTCAATAGATGCCTCTACGTGTTCCTAAGAAAGAGGTCTTGACAGACTGACAGACGGATAACGAAGAGATCCTAAGTATAAGGGTTTCGTGTTTTCCTATTGAGGCACAGAACCCTAAAAATAAATATATCCTCTTTGCCTTTGAGCAAAAAGAAACAAAGGATTAAAATTTAGACTGAGTCACTTTTAGTTCCTGTTGCCATGACAACAATTATAGATGGCGTTAAAAACGTCTGCGAACATCTAATTTTCTTATTATTTCTTTATTTCATGAATTAATCATATCTTTTTAATTTTCTTATATGCTATTCGCAGCAAAGACAAATCTAACAAATCATAGATCATGAAAATCCGTTCAGCCGTTCTTGAGTTCTAACAAAAGTACCTTTTTGGACCCTTTTAAGGGCTTTAGGGTTTGAATTTTTAAAAATCCTTTCTTAGTACACCTCTACGCATCAAAACGAACACACCCATCAAATTTCAAGTCTCTACGACCAGCGGTTTAGGCTGTGCGTTGTCTCTAGGTCAATCAGTCAGTCAGGACTTTGAGTTTTATATAATGTATATTGATAATTATAAATTCTTTAAACTCACTTTTTACTTATATACTACACTACGGGTTTGTACGGAACCCTCGTGTGTGAGTCTGACTCGCACTTGGCCAGTTTTGGATAGTTACTTACCTAATTGTACCTAATACTTAAAAAATAAATTTTGTCCGGTTTTTTTTTCTTACACATCTGGCAACCCTAGGTGTATGTGGTGGTGACCCCAGTCCTGAGACTTTGCCTTTAGCTTACCATCAGGCGAGGTAGTCATTTTGACGTGTCCTATATAAAAAAAGGATATTTTGTGAAAATAATTCTTTGGTGGGTTCCCAATTAATGTAATTTATGGAAGTGAAAGTTGGGTAAGGCAGAAAAAGCATGAAAGTAGGTAGAGTGAATGCAGTTGAGATGCGGTCTTTGCGAAGTAGGTATATGTGGAGTAAGGTTAGTGGATAGGAAGAGGAATACGGATATACCTACCAGATTGTGGGGAAAAATAATTACCCACCGTACCACCAGGGGTATGGTCGGTGGTACGGTTGGTCAGAAGGGAAAAATACATACCTACCTCTTTGGTAGATTTTTTTTTAGATCTAGGTAATCGGGATATAGTTAGGAACTATTAAGTATACAGAATAATGGATGTCCGAGACTCATTTTTTTACTAGGTAGGTAGGTATTTACGGCATTAAACTAACTAGCGCCGTTTCCGTAATGATGTTGCACTTGTAGAAAGTTACTAAAGTAAAGAAATTATGCAACTATGCGTGTCCGACGTGGTAGATAGAGTTTGTCTAATGAAAGCTGGACCAACAAAACCGCGGCAAATTTAAAAAATTTAGGGCAGGTATCACCAGTTATAGTTGGATAAAAACATTTTGATCGTGAAAGAAAAGTATGTACCTATTATAGTTTAACTGATATTTTTAAAGAATTTTATTGCGCTTTATTTGGTGTTATTCTTATTTATATTTTGATTTCTTTATTAAATACTATCTTTGCCCATGACTTCGCCTGCGTGGGAGTTTGGTACTTTGGGAATATCGGGGGAAAAGGTAGCAGGTTTATTCATGTTGAAATCCCCACAAATACCACCCCCGTTGGCCATTAGGGATGGTTATGTCGGAATCGAACCGACTAAAACAAACCAGTGCATGCATAGGTACCTACCGGTCCACGTGAACGTCTAACTCGACTGCGTGCCACTTGTATGCGCGCTGTCAGCGCTTCGTGAAATACAAAAAATCTTATTTCTATTCCAATTTTACCAGCCCTATCGACATCTCTAATGTCGAGTGACTGTTCCTTCTAGGCAAGGGTGATTCATCGTAGACCACATCGTCACTTACCATCAGGTGAGAAAGAGGTCAAACGTAACCCTATCATGAATAACAAAAAACTTAAATAAATTAAATTGCCAAGCTTTTTTATACTTACCTAATATACCTACGAGTAATAATTATGATATTTACAAGCTTCACCTTAAGGCACATCTATATCTATCTACTTATACATAATATAATAAAAATCTGTAGCTGATCGGCTTCTGTAGGTACATGGAAGATATATTATACATTTATACCTATGAGAAAAAAATATATTAGGGGACTTTGTGAATGTACCTAATAGATACCAAAACATTTAACAGACAGACAAAAATTATAAAAAACGATTTTTATAATTTTTGTCTGTCTGTTTCTCTGTGTCTCTGTTTGTCCGCACCAAATTTTTGTTCACGCTAAAATCGAAAACTACTGGAGGGATTTTGATCGAACTTCGTACGATTATAGTTCATAGTTCTGGGCAACATATAGGCTACTTTTTATACAAGCTGATACCCGTGGCGTTGCCCGCGCTTCTTTTTAACCCCCGACGGAAACCCGAACGGGGTGTTATAAGTTTGACGTGTGTGTGTGTGTTTGTAAGTCTGTCTGTGGCATCGTAGCTCCCAAACGGATGAACCGATTTTGATTCTGTTTCTTTTGTTTGAAAGATGGGTTGGGGGAGAGTGTTCCTAGCTATGTTTTATAAAAATCGGTTAAGCCATTTCAAAGATATGGGGGGTGGAAGTGGTGATGAAAAATTTAATGTGTTCAAATATACTCGTGTTGGGTATCAAATGAAAGATCATAAGTTATACATTACGACACCGCAAGTTCTATGAAAATCGGTTTAGCCAGCTCACCTGCTAATCATAACCTAATCGTACGTCTGTCTCGCAAGATCCTAACTGCGGTCCCCCTGACGAGACAAACTGTTAGTTAAAAATATGAATACGTAAATAATATAGCTACCTATAACAATAATAAAGGTTCAATACTTAGGGTAGATAGGTCATAACATACCTAATAGTTATTTTTTACTTTTTACAGGTTCTTTATTGTTCTTTTTTTGTGAGTCGGGGGTTTTTTAAATTTTTAATTTAATTTTTTTAGGTAGTTTTTGTCATATCTCCTGCTAGACTAAAAATTTACCGTATGTTTGGTTGTAATTGGTTAAGTAGACCAATTACAACCAAACATTCGGTAAATTTTTAGTCTGAGGTCTTGGTTAGATTTAAAATCTTACGCATATTTTATCACAATCGGCTGATTAGAACCGGCGATATAGTAAAAAAAACGCGAAAATCGACGTCCATGCGGGCGGAGCCACGGGCAACAGCTAGTAATAAATAATAGTACATACCTATTATCCTTTAATTAACCAGATATAGGTACACCAACCAATAAAACACTTTAATTAATAATTTATACTTTATTGTTATAATTAATACATTTTCTCATTCACTTTATAGTCTATTACAATATTGCACAAATTTTTATTTTGGTGTTTTAATTTAATTATACAGTAATACTATAGCGGTAAGTGACGACCTATTTATATTAGTAAATTACATATTTATCTATAGCTCTATTTTTTCATTGCATTTATCTTTCCACTATTAAAATATTTCACAGGGCCTGCCATTAAAAACCGACAAATCACAATAGCACATAAGTAAGACTGTAAGACCTAATTTTACGGCAAACTGAATATTTATCATTTTTACGTTTTGTTTACCTACTAGCGAGAATCATAAATCGGCCAGGGACATGTTAACTTGTTTTTCGTGTTGCTGTGACACTGTGACAGTCAAGGCCAGTGATGAGTTTATGCCCTGGTATTTTGGATATTAATTGGGCGATTATTGCGCCCAAAATACCAGGGCGTAAACCCAACTTCGGAAACCCATTGCTGGTCATGGCACTAAACCGTATAATATTAATATACTTAGATCAAATTGACAAGTTTTTGTTTTTATTACTAACCTATACATATTATGTCTTAAACCCCTCTAGTCCACAGAACTTAGGTTTTTACAACCTAGTAATAGTCCAGCAAGTAACTATAGAGTAAGCTAAACAAACAGTAGGTACCTATGTCAAATTCATCAGGAGTGGCGCCTTCCTATGTTACACACCCAAAGGAGGGGAGAAAGCGGGTAGGTATATATCCCCGATAACATGTGTGATGTCTGGACGTGTCTTCTATTGCTTGAATCTAATCTTATCTTAATATATATAAATCTCGTGTCACAATGTTTGTCCTCAATGGACTCCTAAACCACTTAAGCGATTATAATAAAACTAGCTTCCGCCCGCGGCTTCGCCCGCGTGGAATTCGGTATCGCCACCAAGTCTATTTCAATGAAACGACTCTCCACTCAATTTTCCACTCCGCTGTTCACTCCACTCTCCCGTCCACACTCCACTCCACTGTTCACTCCACTTTCTACTCCAAACTCCACTCCACTCTCCACCTCCGCTCTACTGTCCAATCCCCTCTCCCGACTCCACCCTACATTCCACTCTCCACTCCATTCTCCACACCACTCCCCACTCCGCTCCACTCTCCACTCCACTGGTCTCCACTCGTCTAGCCAAAACCTTTCGGATAAAAAGTACTAAACGGATTTTAGTGCGGTTTTCTTGGTCAGACCTAAAATTTGGAGATAAGACCAAAAGTTTCTTTTTTCTTTATTTATTGGTTTCACCTTACACCATCTTTACAGGGTTCACCTAAGGCGACAGTGTGGACATCATATCCCTTTATAACAGTACTTTTAGTTGTAATAATCGATATTCACGCGGGCGGTGCCGCGGGCGTCAGCTAGCAACTACTATTATAGAATTGTAAATTACTTGGCTAGACACAACAACACAACATATTGTTGGAGATACCTATTTGAAAAAAAGATTACAGTGTTTGTTGACCACAAATATCTATTTTTTTTTGCAATCCTTGTCTGTTTATTCGTGATGGACGCAAAAACTGCTGAACAAATTTTGATGCCGTCTTTTCATTAGAAAGGTCTTGGTTTTACATAAAACCTGCCGTATTTATGATTGCATTTGGTTAAGTAGAACCGGGGATATGACCAAAAACGATTACCAACTAATCGACTCCCATGGGCAGAGCCGCGGGTATTAGCTTGTATAAAAAGTAGCCTATATATTACTCCAGACTATAATCTATCTCTGTACCAAATTTCAGCCAGATCCATTCAGCCGTTTTTATGTGAAATAGCAACAAACATAATATCTGGACATCCCGACCGTCGACTTCGCGAGCGGAGCCGCGAGTATAAGCTTGTATAAAAAGTAGCCTATATGTTATTTCAGACTATAATCTATCTCTGTACCAAATTTCAACCCGATCTATTCAGCCGTTTTTACGTGAAAGAGTAACAAATATACATCCAGTTATTCCGACTGATCGACTTCATGGGCGAAGCCGCGGGTATTAGCTTGTATAAAAAGTATGTAGCCTATATGTTATTTCACACTACACTCTATCTCGGTACCAAATTTCAGCCAGATCCATTCAGCCGTTTTTACGTGAAATAGCAACAAACATAATATCTGAACATCCCGACCGATCGACTTCGCGAGCGGAGTCGCGAGTATTAGCTTGTATGAAAAGTAGCCTATATGTTATTTCAGACTATAATCTATCTCTGTACTAAATTTCAACCCGATCTATTCAGCCGTTTTTGCGTCAAAGAGTAACAAACATACATCCAGACATCCCGACTGATCGACTCCGTTGGTCGACTAATCGACTCCGTGAGCGGAGTCACGGGTATTAGCTTGTATAAAAAGTAGCCTATATGTTATTCCACACTTTAATCTATCTCGTTACCAAATTTCAGCAAGATCTATTTAGCCGTTTTTACGTGAAAGAGTAACAAAGATATATCTAGAAATCCCGACCGATCGACTTTGCGAGCGGAGCCGCGGTATTAGCTTGTATAAAAAGTAGCCTATATGTTATTCCAGACTATAATCTATCTCTGTACCAAATTTTAGCCAGATCCATTCAGCCGTTTTTGTGTGGCAGAGTAACAAACATACATCCAGACATCCAGACATCCAGACATCCAGACATACATTCTTACAAACTTTCGCATTTATAATATTAGTAGGATTCGCACACCATGTGCAGTTCGATCCAACTTGAGAGATAGGATAGTTTTTGAAACGGATTTCGACATCCACGCGGGCGAAGCCGCGGTCAACAGCTAGTTATATTATATGACACCATCTTGTTAAAACCACATGCCACAAGCTCGTGTATTTTGAACCAGCATTGATTCAAGCACTAGAAGACAACATCACACGTCTTATGCTCCTGCTCCTGCTTATGGTATAGATCACCTTAAACGTAGGTAATCATGGCCAACGCCCACATAAAATTGAATGAGAAGGATTGATTTTGAAACCCACTATTTTTCGAAATATTTTTTTGAAAACCAAACAAAAAAAAACACCCATAAGGTACTTTTAGATCTATATCTTTTAGATTTTTGGAAATAATTACAAACCTTAAGGTATTATTTTACAATATTTTGGAAATAAAACATCCTACTTACTTAATGGTAAATACCTACTCGAATGCACCACGTGCACTCCCTAAATATTTTTATAACCGATAATAATTATTATCTATTAAGCTTATTATTTTGCTTATACACCTATTCCTCTTAATAACGCATAGAAACTGCGTTTACCTGCTTAGGTCAATTTTTGATCCCTGGTCAAGCTAACCAAATGTCAAGTTTTTACTATCCAGTAGGGAGTGGTTAAGGACCTCATCATTAGGCCTTGTGCTTTCATATAACCTTAGGCTTATATAGGTACGACCTGGAAGTCGCAAAGCGTGCTATGGAGCAAACTATACCTACTTGAGATTTCTTTAAATAACATTCGTATACCTAATGAGGTTATCCGACAAAGAACTAAAGTTACCGACATAGCTCACATACTCACATCACCCAACCCATGGTCGATGGAGCAAACGGAAAATGGGACGTCCATCCTCCCGTATGATCAATAAGAAGTCGATCAACTACTTAATACAAATCAATATTTATATTTTCGAGCCACTGAATTCCAAATGAGGGGTAGGTATGTGACCTATGTGATCCATTATATTGTGTATCTAATCAATCACCTAAGGAGTGAATGGCCTTTTGTACATAAGCAATGACAATTCAATAGGTCATTTTTTATATGTAAGTAGGTAGACCTCGTGTAGACCTGATGCTTTGATTTGTCAAATATGTACCTAGTGGCCGATTAAATCCATCGTAGTTTTTATCGATTTATTTCTTCGAATAATAAAATAAACGCATCAAAAGTGCTATATCTAAAATAACTAATTTGGGGATAATAAGCCAAACCTTCACCTGCATGCATCTATTGTGACAAAAGTTAATACGTAGGTATTGCTTTTAAACTTTTCCAATTGAAATTTTCATTTTGGACGTCGGACAAACACTCGTTTGTTACCTGACTAATGAGTTTAACTAACTACTGATTTTCACTTTACAACCAGGCGGATACAGACTATAGGTACAACCAGGCGATGGTCATATTTACCTATCTGCTAGCCATGTAACTGATGTAGCCAACAAATGTGCGGCCATATTATTGCTTCCGTTTGGCCCTATTAGAATAGAACGCATTAGGTTGACCCAAGAAGTGCTTGCTAGGTGTCGTAAAGGCCTATTGGCATTTGCTGTAAAAGTAAGAAACTATATTGCAGCCGCTAAGTCAATCCAGCAGGCTTCGGTAGAAGCCAAGAGTTGTTTGAACACGGTAGGTAGTACCTATCTAAGTGCAGTACGCTCATACACAAATGGATGGATTATTTACATGAGTACCAAGATGAAGTCAGCCCGAAACCACACGAATAGCCCGATTTGGAATTTGACTATAGAAACGTTCATCCACAACATCACTGTCGTACCTAGATGCTGGAAATCGCGTGAAGTGGGGGAGAGAAAGTTGGAAAGCAGATGCCAGACTCGGAGGCGGAAGTTTCGGAAGCAGCTAGGATACTTGCGGTGATGATATATGAGTGATGATGAGTTAAATGGCTAAGTCATCATCATCATTTTCGCCAGTCGCTATCTTAATATATATAAATCTCGTGTCACAATATTTGTCCTCAATGGACTCCTAAACCACTTAACCGATTATAATAAAATTCGCACACCATGTGCAGTTCGATCCAACTTGAGAAATAGGATAGTTTTTGAAACGGATTTCGACATCCACGCGGGCGGAGCCGCGGGCAACAGCTAGTAGAGTTATAAAAATAACCTATTGTCTGTTGAGTCAGCGTGTAGGTACCTAGGTAGGTACGCTAATAAGTTACCACTTTACCAGTGCCACAGAATAACTAATAGTACTCTAGTGCCACGTAAGTAGGTACATAGGTACTCACATAAGTAGTGTTATGCCACGCGCGGTAGGTCAAGGACAAGTACCGCTCGATATTCTATAAGTACCTACAAGGAAAATCGATGTTTCTATAATTATTGCATAACGTGGTAATGACTTCAGTTGTAGGGTAGCTTTTTCTTTAAAATGGATAATATTGCCTATAGGTACCGGGTACACGTTATGGATACCTACAACCTACATATAGAACTGCTGGGCATTGCGATTTTAGATGGTATTTGCTTACTTACGGAATATGATTTTTTTAGAAAAACTAGACTAAACTGGACAAATATTGGGAATCCTGAGCTGATTACCATCCTGGAGCCTTTGCAGAGTTGCGTGAAGATATTGCATCTATGGCAATTTTTTACCGCCTCTATCATAGAGTATTCTGATGAGCTCTTCCAATTGGCTCACCCTCCTATGGTGCAAACAATTCCTTCTGGCAAATCATTTTAGCATTATTTGTACCTGTAATGGTGGGCCTCACTTTTGAGACTGCCTTTAGCTTTCCTACTAACCTATCATCAGGCGTGGTGAAATCATATTGACGTGACCTAATATTAAAATAAAAAAAATACTTCTAGTCATTTTTGTTTATTTGGGTAAAGTATCGTGGTCTGAATCCGCTTAATCGTGTCCAAGAATCGACTAATTCAATCGGCACTCTGTATAATTTGTCTGAATAGGTGACTAACAACGCTCAGCAAAGTGAGAACTTTTTGAGACATTATTTTATTGTTGGGGAGCGGCGCATGAAATTTCATACACCCACTTCTGCTTAGAAATAAATGAACACGTGTTTCAGCGTTTTTCGCAATTTCATCCCCCAGAGGGTGAAATAGGGGTTGAAAGTTTATAGGGGAAGTTCGTCCGTTTTAAAGATAGAAGTATGAAAGGTCATCTAGTTCCTTCTGGTTGAATAATAAACGTACTCGTGAATCGCGGGTTTTCATATTTTCACTCCTAAGGGGGCAAATAAGGGTGTAGTGTTTTTATGAAAGCCCGCTTATATATGGAAAGTGCTTAAATTTTTGAAGTAAGAAGCAAGAAATTCAATATTAAAGGCCCGGTGGGTGTTGGTGCAATCGGATTATAGGATTTTTTAAAGAATTTATGCCCGGGCGAAGCTGGGTCCTGGGCCGCTAGTCTATACTTCTATACTAATATTATAAAGAGGTAAAGTTTGTGTGTTTGTATATTTGTTAAAATGTAAGCGGTAATCTCGGGATCTACTGAACCGATTTTAAAAATTCTTTCATCAATAGAAAGCCACGTCATTCGTGACTGTCATAGGCGATATTATATTTTATTGGAAAACTGGAATTTACACCCGGGCGAAGCCGGGTCCCGGGTCGCTAGTATATTATAAGGTGACGTTGCTTTATAAACAAATCCAACTATAGGCCTAAATTGAAATTTAAAAAAAATAGTTATGGTTAAGTATTTATTAAACCTACGTTTACCTACGCATCACAAAATCACTGCATGCCCTCACTTCTGTCAGTAGGTACACATCTGAACTTAGTCACAATTTATGTTCTAAACTAATAGTCTAGCTGGTAGGTATAATATATACTTACATAGAAGTCTTTGGTTAATAGCTATTTTGTAGCTTAAATTAGCTTGACTTTGTGGGGTGACGACGACTACGACCATCGCGATCGCGACCTCCTCATCATTAACATGACCACCGCCATTTTATGATTTTGATGGCAGACATCCATCGGATTGTATGTAGGCCACTCTAACTCGAATCAGGCAATGCGATATTAGTGCAACAATACAGTCACTTTACAATGACGTCTAAAAAGCTAGTAGGTAATGGCTCTAACGGTATTGGAGCGGCGGTTCTAAAAAATGCTCAGTGAAATTGACTCCTAACTATACGGTCTTGTACTTACTTCCTATGTTTGTTGAATGGACTGAAATACATATACCCATTCGTGGTACCTTATTCCTATTATTACGGGATTTTAAAAGCGGAACGTGCAAAAGCATTTCGAGGCCTGAACATTTTGGACCACCATCTGTAAGACCCATCATGGAAGACTGGCTAGAATGGCGCCACGGGAACCTCTCGTTTCGGCTGACGCAGTTGAAGGGGAGCTTCAGGGATCACTTGTGTCTGATAAGGAAGGGCCAACGCCTAAAGCCATCACTGTGACGCAATTGAGGACTCAGGGCTGCACACACAAGCGGAATGCCCGGCATGGGAGATGCCGAGGCGGGTTCTCGCGGCAGCCCTTTGAGTGTGAGTTCTCTCACTAAGAGTCTTGCTGACAGCGATGTTGTAAAGTGCCAGCGCGTGGAAGGCCGCTGCCTCCTTCTGCGAGCAAGTAATGCTCGAGAAGGAGGTGGCGGAATGGGTTCGGGAGAGATCTCTGACGGGGACACTGTGGTTCCCAAGCCCGAGGGGGCCAATTCGAAACCAGAGATGACCCGGGTAAGCCCGAGTGCAAGGTAAATTCCTATTGAGCCACCTTAAATCCCGGCACTATAAGATCCGAGACGGCGCGCGGCGTGCAGTTTTAATCTATCCGATTCCGACACAACCACCTGCGGGGGTGGTATCCGTGGGGACTTCCGCACGATAAAAATGTTACTGTTAGAATTACCATTTTGAAATGATAGCATCTAGAAAGGTGATTTTTACTTGTGGCTCTATAAATGACAGGCCTCATATTGAAGAAAACACCTTGTGCTTGCCAAATAGTGGCCCAGTCAGGTCGGTACACTTAAGAATATTTCTGGGATAGTCCCGAATGGTTTTCTCATTTATATATTATAGTGTATAAGTTGAAGAAGAAAATTATACGGTATATATACCGTAGGTAATGATTAATTCGAAAGTAACTACGTGCCTACATTTATCTTCTTAGGAAAGTTATATGAGTAAATATGTAAACAGTAATTAATGAAAGCATACAGTATCGTTTCTGCATTGTAAAACTACATCTTCCTACCATTATCTCTATTTGCTTCGAGTATGTAGGTACCCTAACAATAATTAGCTATCCTTACAATGTACTTAATAATAAAATTATCAATTATCTATTCTGAAAGGCCGCTGTATTATAAATATTCTGGGGTCGTTATGTTACATCAAATCAGAAAATCTGATTAACACTAACACATTATACAGTAACAGTATAATTTACACACATTATGCATGTTGTATTCACTATTGTAAAGTAAGCATCTATTTAACTGTGTGAATTCTGCTATAGAGAGAAAAGAACAACTAGGTTGGTGTTGAAAGTTGAGCTAGAATAATTAGTAGGTATACGTTTTCAATTAATTATATTATCTTTGCTCACTTAACATGTCACACCTAACAATTTTGTTCATCCCGGGGGGTAGACTGTTATGGCTACTAAACATTTCTCCAAGTCTGGTGTGTCCAACAGTTTCTAACTGTCCTAAGGATCAACGTACAGACAATAATAAACATCAAATAAGATAAAAATTAAATAAGTAGTTAGGTACTTATACCTATACCTACTAAATTATGTAGGATAGTGTAATTTAGACAGTTTAGATAATTAAAAATTAAAATAGGTAATTCAAGTAGACCACTACACGTCTTTATACTCCATGTACCGTGTCTTTACTCAGCTCCGCACATACTTACCTTACTGGAAACGGAATCCAAAGCGCCTAGCCGTTAAAAATTAAAGCAAACTTCGAATTTGTTATTGCTACTCGCTAGTATTGTAGGTATAGGTATTAATTCAATTAACCATCGGCAGTGGAGTTGAGGCCGAAAGACTATTAGGTATGTATTCTGTGCTGACACGGTCATATACAGGATGAATTTTTCAAAAGGGCTTGGATGGCCAAAACCGAAACTATAAGGAATAGCGAAAAATGGTCAAAGGAGTCACGAGCCCGATTTTGATGAAACTTAAAACCTCATCATTAGATTTTTGAAAAATTAATAATCCTCGCCAGGAATCGAACCTGTTGATTTTGAAAAAAAACACACCCTATATTATTACACCATACGATAGTATTGCTATTAACGATCTTATTCTGGGAAGTAATGACATACCGTAAACTAAAGGAAAGGGCTCATCTTTAACAAAAAAACATTTTATTTTTCTTACATTAACTGATCAAATTGTTCAAAATGTAGACCATTGTTTTCAATACATAGCTGGATTTGAGAGCTCAAGGATCGTACTGCATTCAATATTAGAATGTTATTGATTCCGTTTAGAATATTCTCCAAAGAACGTTTCAAGTCATGACCTGTATCATATGTGTTTTTGTAATTTTCGTTTTTGACATACCTCCAGAGAAAGTAATCTAAGGGAATAAGATCCAGGGATCTTGCTGGCCAAGGCACAGGACCATGCTTTGCAATAAAATTATCGTCAAACTGCTGAATCAAAACCTCTTTTACGGCTATTATGGGCTGGAGCTCCATCTTGTTCAAAAAAAAATCAATCATTATAATCATTCCGAGTATAATTTAAAACACGGAATAGTCACGATCTTTTCTGGGATTTCGAACGAAACAAATAGGTACATAAAACATGAATTTTATTAAATTTCAAAGTTTCCTTAAATTTGCCGTATATCATTACTTTGCAGAATTTATTCCTTAACAGCTACACTATCGTATGGTGTAATAATAAAGGATGTGTTTTTTTTTTTCAAAATCAACAGGTTCGATTCTCAGCTAGGTTTACTGGTTTTTCAAAAATCTAATGATGAGGTTTTAAGTTTCATCAAAATCGGGCTCGTGACTCCTTTGACCATTTTTCGCTATTCCTTATAGTTTCAGATTTGGCCATCCAATCCCTTTTGAAAAATTCATCCTGTATATAACACCATTTTTAGTTATTTTTACCCGACTGCCGAAGAAAGGAGGGTAATGTTTTTGCTATAATTCTACTATACACAATTTAAGAATGATTCCTCAAAGGAGATTCAATTGGAGATAGTAAAATTGCTTATGTGGGTGTGTCTTTGTCCACCGCATTATACCTATAGGTACTTGTGTAGGTATTTAGTGGGTTGGTGCCTAAATAAATTTCTATCGCCTATACCCACTCAATAGAGTAGTTATAATATGGTACGAGAGACTTGCAGCCTTTTAGACAGTCCCACAGTAGAGAGAGCATCGTCAAATTTTAGAAATATTTGTGTAGGTAGGTATGCTCAGGTAGGTATGTTAGTCGTCCTTGCGTTAATTTACGAATTTGTTAATCCTAGCCTTTATAGTAGGTACACATGCAGTTGCCCTAACTTATCAATACTAAAATTGCATACAGTATGCTTAGGTACATTAATCTGTTCAGCTCTTGGTCAATCCAAACTTCTATTGACTTGGTAACAAATCGGTCAACGTCAACTTAGTCACAATTAATAGTCAATGTAAATCATGTCTTAATCCACGTCATATTTTCTTATAAATTTACTCAAAGACATCAAATCATTTCATAACTTCTACCATAAGACTGTTATACTGACATAACACATTTGAGATTACAGTACCTATTCATATACAGTAAGATCTACAACGAACAGTTATCATCACAAAATTTCATAATATATAATAGATACTTTAATCTTATTACTATAATAACCACCAAAACCAAATGGACGCGATGAAATATTGTTCTCTAACTCAAAAGGCAATTTATATTATAGATTCTACATACCCTAAGCGGGTTTACAGCCATGTAGATAGTACTCAGCCCCACTGTTTCTAGTCCACATGATGTTCCACTGGCATTTTATCAAAATTTTTGTCCAAAAGAGAATCTTTCATTTGTGGTTTGACTTTAGTAGGCGGAAACTTTGTAAGGCAAAATTCAGAAACCAGACAAAACATCTTGCATAGTAATGGACACAAAAGTGCTTGGTGAGCAACAGCAGCAACTCTGAACCATGGCCCATCAAATGGGTCCAATATAGCTGGGCACAGCATGTGATTCAAATTTACTTGAGCAGGCTGAAAATAGCAAAGATTAATTAAGCAACATTGAAAAAGATAAATTGCATAATATTACACATACCTACATATTTAAAATTTAGATTTGAAAGAAGATGCATTATGAATCAGAAAACATTTTGCTTAATTAGCGACATTGGAGCCTGAGTGATCTAGGATCTAGTGAAGTAGGTTTTCGAGAAAAATAAGGAAACGCGGTTAGGCTCTGTTGTAAGAAACGTATTAGCCTTATGTTATATTTTATTTTAATGTACTTCTGATGAGTTTAAAATAAAAAGGGAACACATTTTGTCAATGTAATTTATTTAATGAAGCGACCATTTTTAATTATGCGGGAAAAAAGTCACTTAGATCATTATGGCAGTTCGCAAATTTGAAAAATGTACGTACAATGTAGGTAGAATCTTTAATAATCAAAACCACATTACTAAAATTCACGAAAAAAATCCGCCCCCGTCGGCCATCAAGGGTGGTTACGTCGGGATCGAACTGACTAAAACCGCACGCCGCGCCGTCTCAGATTAATTACCGGGGTGTAAGGTTACCCGATAGGCGTATCCCTCGCACACCAACTGACCTCCTCCACCCCCCAAGCGAGCATCACGCCACTTCGCTGACGGTGGGGTGTAGGCTCGCCCCCCCGCTCACTCCTCACTGTGCCCTCTGCTAGTCAGAGGGAAACGTGGATAGCCTCGAAGCAGCCCTCTAGAGGGCCACTCCCACCCTGGCCAGATTGGCCGCAGGCAGCAGCGTCTTCCGTGGCGAGTGGGAGGCGCTGATCGCCTCCGTTGCCCGGGTGCAACGCGTGGAGGTTCCGGCCCGCACCCGCATGTTGTGATCCCTCAAGGAAGAAAGCACTTAAGAGTGCTTAGATCAGTGTGGCATGAAAGAATTATGGTTTTTCTATGCCATTGTGTAATAACCTTAGTTTTGGCAAAAATGTCACTTAAATCACTCTGGTTTCAACATCGTCAATTTATTATCATCATCATAATAGTATGATATATAATCAAGTTTTGTACAATTTATTAAGCCAACTTTAAATGACAAGTAAACCTTTAATGCTTACAAGTAAAGAAATAAGAATACAAAGTCATTAACTTACAATGGCAATAAGTTGTAGCACAACAAAGTGATATAACAAGTTTAGGCAATAGCTAAATATTGCCCAATTAAAGTCCCAAAATGGTTCTATATTATAAGCACCTAAAAAAAATATATTTGTATTATAAGTGAAAACAATATATCACAGGGTGTTAAGGTAGACGAGCCGGTGAAGCTCGTCTTCCACCCATCTGATGACCAGATGAGATATATTTTTTATCAAATATTATTAATTTATTAATAACATGCCTATGATGACTCGCCTATCAAAAAGTGTACATGGCTATTTCAGGAGCAATTTTTGCATACTAGCTTAAACCATCACTTCTGTAATTGAATTAAGTTTCTCATGATACCACTTTCAATTGGTTATAAGATCGGCATAGTTGTAATTGTACAAATACCTGATTGCTGCAAAATCATCATCATCATGAACATAAATATGTAGACAAGCCTACTGAGGTATATTCTCTTTAAAAACCATCAGTTGGAATAAAAAATATCTAGTAATCAAAAGCTTTAACTAAATATCCTAAATACTTTTTGGTAGGCAAGTCATCATAAGATGTTAATAGACAAAATATTTTGCAAAAAAATAGTCCAATCTGACTATCAGATGGGTGAAGGTTGGTCTTCATCAGCTCATAGCCCGTTACATAATGTAGAGCAACATACCGCCAATCCTTAACAAATAATAGGGAATGACAAACATCATCCCATGTTGTATCCAATACAGGGCGGCTTCAGCTAATATCTGTACAATATAAAAGTACAAATGAAGTGAATGATAAGAGATCACTAATTGCGAAAATATTGCTAAATTATTACCTTTCTTGAAGCTGTTTCAGGAAATAAAAATGCTAACAGAGGTCCATTTAATAAATTCAAATGTATACGAAATAATGCTGTAACAGTTTTGCTAGGTGGTGCTGCCAATAAGTAGATCTAAAATTGTAAAAACCATTGTAAAATTATGAAATAAATTAAACTACACATTGTGTTAATTAAATTAAAATTATTATTGTCACTGCCACAATGGAATAAAAAATAAAATAAAATAAATTTTGAGGTTTTCTCACCTGTATTAATGTTGTAACATGACAAGGGTTTAGCAGGTATATAACAGTGCGTGATGCGAATTTAAATCCAATTTCCATTCCCCATAGCAAAGCTAGAAGTATTACTAATAATCTCTTACCACCCCTGTCATTTTTTACGTAATTTATATCAGGTATACTTAATTTTGGAAACGTCTTGATCTGTAAGAAAACGCAAATATTTATAATATTCTATTATTAATGTAGGTAATATTTATTCGGTTATTGTAGCTACTACTGTAATGACCTAGGTACCGTAATTAGATTAATTAATGAGGCATTTAATAAAATACTCAACCTACGCGTAAAATGTTTATACATAATATATTATTTATATCAGACAAGGAAAACTTTTATACTCACTATTATATACACACAAATTGTAATCACAATAATGGTTTCCAAAATTTGCCTTGTAGAGGATAAAAAATATGCACACTCTGGACCTACATTCCTTGGTACCGCTTTATTTGCACCACTATATGCCCATTCAAACATTATAATGAATATTAGAAAGAAATTTCAGTGTACAGAAATGTTCATCGATTAGAACGCTTCAAATTACGTGCGGGCAACGAAATACGAATGATCACTCAATTTCAATAATTTCAATTCCCGCTACGATGACAGCCAATGACGGCACAGAAAATATATACAAGAACCGTAGACAAGAACTAGAATCTGTCCACTGCGTAGACAATTCTCTGTCTACGGTCCACTGCCTGCTGTCGCGGTCGGTCTGTCTCATGGTCTGTCTACGACGCGACGGTCTACGATGGCTCGATGGCTAAGCTGACCCACAGACATATGAAGAGAAGCAGACTAAGAGCTCTTGTTAACGACAACGGACAACGGCCCGATTTTTACAACGGGCGACGGGCCGACGCGCAGTGTTCAATAAGTTAGAGTGAATGTTTGTTAACGTGACGGGCTCATACCCGTTGCAACGCGACTCAACGGATGCGCGCACGTTGCCCCTCGGCGCGACGGCGGACTGTCCGATGCAGTGAACTACGTCATTTCATAGGAGTGTGTTGACGACGACGGATGTGCGCACGTTTATATTTCTAGCTACCTACCCTGTGCTGCTCATTGTGAATATGGAGTTTACCATTGATATGGACTTATTAATTAGCCTTGTTCAAAATAGGCCTATGTTGTGGGACAAGACTATAGAAAATTATAAAAATAAATCCATCAGAGTATGGAATACTCCATAAGACTCTCTTTCTAATAAAATAGGATGCACCCACAGCTTTTTCCTTTTATTTTGTAGCTGCTGTTTTTTGTATAAATAGTAGGCTAGAATAAGCTTTTTCTTTGCACTCGACATAACGTACGTGCACTTCTTCGCCCTTCAAATATAGAACTGATATCGACAACAACGGACGCGTTCACGTTATATTTAGCGGATCGAGTACAAAGGTAACCGTTTCGCGTCGGCCCGTTACCCGTTGACAAAAACGTTCGTTAACAAGAGCGCTAAACATAATTATACGCACACATTAACCATGTAAAAAATTACCGTTGTCACTTTCACTCTAACCTAATATAGTATATCTTTATCTCTTTTTTTTCCTGTATGGCTACAATAACTCACACATAGACACATCGGAGATCGTGCCCTTTTGCTGCAAAATAAGCCACAAATGGCCGCAAAATAAGCTACACAATGGCGGCTTGACGTGGTGCTGTGGTGTTTTTATTTTATTTTATTACTACAAACTGCAAAAAGAACTAAAATATAATGGTGAAATGTTGTGTCCCGAAGTGTGCCAACGCATCTTACAAAAAATCTCCAGAAATAACCTTCCACCGGTATGTAAATATCGTTTTATTATTGTTTACCTATTATTTGTGTCTAAATAGTTAGCCATGCCTTTGTTTCCCTTGAAATTGGAAGATTACGTTAGGTTCTTTAGAAAAAAAGCTGCTGTAACTAGATTACTGTATGAAATACATAAGATTTTATTAAAGAAATTTCTTAAAGACGTAGTTTGACATTTTAAGTACTAGGGCATTTAAAAGGGTCGAACTCAGAGTGGATTTTTAGGTTTATTGATATTTTGGTATCTACTAAATAGTTAGCTTGTGTAGCGTCGTCGGTAAAGCAGAAAAAAACGTATGTTATATGTTATACTCACTATACTTCCCTCTTTTTACAGATTCCCCAAAAATGAGCACTTAAAAAACCTGTGGATTAAAAATCTAACTAAAAATGACTGGCAGCCTAAATCGAGCAATGTGATATGTTCAGCACATTTTGAATCGAACTTATTAAGTAGAAAAGGCCACCGCACAATTTTGGCTCCTGGTGCAATTCCAACATTATAGACAAAACCATACAAGATGTGAGTTTATTTAACTACTATGTACTTACTCATATTTAATTACTGTACACTTTACTGTTACATTATAAACATAAAAGCTGTGGAAGATGTTTGACAAGAAAATCATTTGAATAATCTGTAACTTGTAGTGTTTTTGTTTTGTTATTTACAGAATAAAGAAAATGTGCAGGAAGCTCCAGATAATTTGATGACAAAAAGGACAGCCACTCAGGCTTCCCACTCTCAAATTCACAATTTATTACCTGTAGCATCAGAGACAAAAGGAATAGATCAACCCAGCTGTTCTTACAAGTCTATTGTAATACCAACCTCGGATGCTACTACTGCACATGTAAGTTTATATGATATAAAACAATTTATAGGTGCAGTAGTTGTAGCTAATGTATAAATTTGAATACTGATATTATGTTTTACTTGATTAATATTTTAAGATTTTATAAAATGTGTATACACACATACGGTGGGTATATGTGTATACACATACTCGAGCATTATGATCAAGTCCCACACACTTTAGCTTGCTGAGACAAACTTGTTGAGGATATCAAATTAATCTAAGAAAGCATTTTCTTCTTTTAGATTCTCAGTAAACACTCATTTAGAAATCTTTTTAATGAGATGTTAATAAAATCATCCCTTTTCATTTCCAGCATTCAAAGAATTTGACCGAGAGTGCTACAGTCACTAAATTGCAGGACAAAATCATGATGAAAAATAAAAAAATAAAAAGTTTACGAGAAAAAAACAGAAGAGTTAAAAAAAGGTGCAACAATTTTCTGATATAATTGCAGAATTAAAGAAAAATTATGATTATCCTATCAGAAAATAATGTAAAAATCACTTGGCCCACTAAAATGTTATGTTTATATTATAATGTTTTATGGATTATGTAATTTTAAGTAGTTTTCCAAAAATAGTCAAATAGCATATTATTTTAAAAGAATTGTAATGTTTAAAAATAAATAAGCACTAATCTAAAAGTTTTTGGTTTTTGTTTTATTTTTTACTTGCTGTTACCCGCGGCTCCGTCCGCGTGTTTTTGGAATTCCATTTCATACTTCTTTTTTCCTTCGAGCAGCCCTCTACAAAGTCGCCGTAGCACCCCGTTCTATCCTCAAATGCATGCATAGCCGGCCGGGTGTTACGTGGTGCTGCGACGACAATCCTCTTTTGACGAGGCTAACAATCTGAGTGCAACCATTGAACATGATACTTACGTGTATGTAATAGTGACCATCTTTCCTGAGACTACCTTTCGCTAACCATCAGGCGAGGTGAAGTCAACTTGACGTATCCTATATAAAAAAAAAAATTCTCGAAACTAAATACTAATTTGAAGTGCATAATAATAAAAAAACTAAATATGCATAGAACTAAGTGTTGTTTTATTTTTTGTTTTTTCTTCATGCCTACCAAACAATTTGCATGTAAATACTCTGAATTAAACATTCGAAAGATCAATCCATCGATTAAAAAATATTTGAAAAATCGTTCAGTCGAAGCAGCGTTTGGCGACAAAAAGTTGTTTCGCAGTAAACTCTTTTCGCACAATCGTTCAGTCGATATTCCAATAATCTAACTTAATGTCTCTCGAAATTAAGTTACGGACCCTTTATAATGCTGAATTCGGCCCTGTGTTTTGTGTCTGTGTGAGTAATGTTTGTTTGTAGTGAAATTAGCCACGCATTTTCATGGGTTGTGTTTAGTCTGCTCTTCTTCATATGTCTGTGAGCTGACCGACCCAACCATTCGACGGATTCGACCGCACCGCAACCATTTATCGGAACGTGTGTATATACGTATAGCTTGTCTATAAAGTCGTGAAATTAAATGAGGGCGCTGCTGAACTTCATGTAGCAACCCTATATAGTGCGACTAAAATGATCTTGATACTAGAAGTTCGTTCCTAGTAAAATGCGTTAATAAAATAAAACACATTATGCAGTCATAATATTGTTTCTGTTTTATATATTAAACCAGGTGCAGTATAAAGTTTTGAACCAGATCTAGAATAAAGTTATTGAACCAGATCCGGAATAAAGTTAGTTGAAACTCAAACTTAATCATTTAATAAATTCAATCAGTTACAAAGAATAATCACTCCGGATTTTAATATTAAATATTGAAATGCGTTTCATCGCCACTTTTAGCAGTACAGTCACCACTGTCACCACAAATATTAAAGTTGTCCATTTCTTTCTTCGGCCGACCTTTCATGTATTTCCCAGAAGTTTCAAACTTTCCATCATTCTTAAAACCTTCGTTAACTATCCGCTAACTATACTCTGATTTTCCTGTAAAGAGTAAAAATAATAATTTAATAATTAATTACTGATTGGCAACAAGTTATTGACTTGAAGCAATTAATTCAAATAAAAAATTGGTACAGATTGAACGAGTTGTACCATCATATCAAAATTTTTGATCGCACTATAAAAATGACCTACTGACAGTTTTTAATCTAACCTAAAAGTTTGCAATGTAAACAATGCCTTTTTTGCCTTCAAATCGGAAATTCAGTAAATTTGTAAGTTCAGACAGATTCAAAACAAATAATAACATGATTACATACCCATCAAAGATGCTGTTCGCTCATTAACGTCCTCCAAATCCCATAAAATTGTCCAGCTTAGTAATCCGTGATTAATGGGGTTGGCCGGTGAAAGCTAATCGCAGATGGCGCTAGCGAGTTGGCTCCTTTGTGTACGACGGCCATATTCAGTGTCATTATTGTTTACAAAAAAAACATGCATTTATTATCATTTCATAACATAAAGAGGGACCTAAAACAGTATTAACTAGTAGTTTGTGAACTAATACATCATGTATTGTAACTGGTGAGTGAAGGAACTTAAAGATTAACTTAAAAAACGTGGTGCTTCTTTACGAGGAAAAAAAGCAGATCTTGTGGAAAGGTATATTGTTTTAAATAAATTACCACTATATTCACAAATTTCGTATTCAGAAACATTTTTGTTTTGAAGATACCATTACCTAAAATGTAACAGACTTGTAATACTTATGCATATAGTTAAACTACGGGGATAATAATAATATACATTCTTTTACTTTCAGGTTGGAGATTTATGACCAAAACTTCAATTTTGAACACCTATAAAGGGAACGAAGATCCTGAAATATAGTTACCATTGCCAGAAACCTATCGTGATATTAACAGTAACACGGCTCTACTACCTCTTGATAAGACAATCATAAGGCATTATCTATGCTAGTAAGTAGTTTAAACTAAGTATAGATTTATACCTAATAGGAAACTGCATTGAGGTAGGATATAAACCAAAGTGAAATTTTAACTGAGACCCTAGCCCATTTTCATCATTACTTATTCACAACTATATTTTTTCTTTTCAGTACCTACACAAAAAGAACAATATTGCTATGCTCCTGTATGAAACCCGTCATTTATTGATGGTAAGATCTTCTGTTGTTGGTAATAATACCTATATAAAGGGATATTGCAGAAAATCAATGAAAAATGTTCAATATGAAGTGGACATACATAATACTTGGACGTGAATAGGACACATGAAGCTTTTAAAAATAAAACACTATGTCATCTTAGTTTTTTAATTTACAATACCTGCATCATCTGCAAGTAGTAGCTCTGTGGAAAATAATCTTAAGTATAGTGTACAGCATCTAACTTGGCAAGATTTTAGAGTAGTGGGGCCCACCATCCACACTATTAAGTTAGATGCCGTGAACTATATATTAGATGCTTGAGTACTTCGATGAGTGTGGCAAGTTGTTGGTGTCATTATCAATCTCATGCTCTTGAGATACATTGCAAAATCATCATAATATACTATCACTATATTTAATGGCACTATGCCTTCACAGGATTGGTAAGTTGATGGCATTTCAAATAGCTATTTCCTCAGGTTCCGGACTCCCAATATATCTTTTCTTGTTCTTGCTGTTTCTGATAGTGGTTAAGTATTTCAAGGAGATATAGAAGGTACAGCACTTTTCTTCATATATTTATGTTGGTGTTCAACTCCTAGAATATAGAAATGACTGTTATTATTAAGATTATAGGAGTAAATCAATTTGTATGTTATTTTATGTAGGTATATCAAGTACATATGTATTAAGACTACTAATAATGTTGAATAAGCAACACTCACCTGTGTATTCACAATTTTTTTATAATCATTTTCCACGAAATGTTTTCGACATAACCTCTAACTATTTTTAGAAATAAAATTTTGTAGGCAAATGTCTTTCAACCAAAGCCGACGAATTTTGTAATCTTTTGGGATATGGTGTACTCCAAATTCTGAGCATTTCGCTACTACTTATACATTTAGTCATCTTGTGTTTAAAAATTATTTTGTAAATAACTCCATACAAATGATCAATGTTTTAGGAGCCATCCCATCTACACCAGCGCCACTTTGACAGTTGCCAACCCCATTGCTGGAAAACTTTGAAAATCACTTCCCACGCACCACTCTGATTACCTTTACTCATTTCTCAACCTTTTATGCGTAGTTTGGTCTCAATGTATTGCAGTTTAATGAAAAGAATTAAAAATAAGAGAAGAAAACTATAATTCGACGACAGTATTGACAACTGACGTACTTATGTTTGGTGTTGCCACTCACATGTTTAATGTTAGTTCCTCAAACATTCTTTTCACGACTAAATAGACAAGCTATACGGTGGTTGGCCCGACATAATAAGTTATTAATAAAGCTACGTTCAGACGAGATGTTCCAATTTAGTCGGTCCCGACATGACCCAACCAAATGGCGGCCGTCGTCGGAGCAACCAATTCAAAATAGGTATAGTGGGTATAGCCTACTTAAGATACAATCTTTTGATGCATAACTAATGTTTTATATAACATTATAGTTAGCAACAAAAGATTGTATATAAATATAGAATATATTAATATATATAACATTACCCATGAATATAAATAACTAGCTGTTGCCCACGGCTTCATCCGCGTGGATTTCGAATTCCGTTTAAAATTCCTTTTTTCGTGTGGTGTGCAGAATTTCCTTCGGATACCACCCCCATCAGCTATCAGGAGTGGTTAAGTCTGGCTCAGACCTGATAAAAACAATCTCACGCTCCCCAGCTGACCCTGGACCATTTACGGTTTTAGGATAGCCCCCTCAGGATTTGTAAGCGCGATGTCCCTACCGAACCATGGAAAGGATGGGATGGGGTGTAGGGATAATAGGCGGACGCACCTGAAACCCCTACGCCTGCGCTCGGCAACCAGGCCCGCGGCCGGTATTTACCGTAGACAGCAGCGTCTCTCCTGGGAGAGAGGTGCTGCCGCCGCGCGAGCGGATTGTTTTGCAATAATCTAATGATTGGTGAATTTAATGGTTACTGTGTGGGCTACCCTTATTAGATGGAGATAAAGTATGCTATTGCGTACTTTTATGTAGACCTTTTTAAGTTATACATTTCCACAGTACCTACATTATTTTGTTCTATCTTCAATAGTGTACGCAGCGCACGCGATGTAAGGAATTTTTTAAATCAGTTTTTCACACCTTGGGTTACATTATTGAAGTTTTAGCATGGATTTCTAACTTTTTGAAAATTTTATATAGCCTATACTCACCGGAGATAGTGTAGCTTCCCAACAGTGAAAGAATTTTTCAAATCGGTCAAGTATTTTCGGAGCCTATTCAATGCAAACAAACGAACGATCAAATCTTTCCTCTTTATAATATTAGTGTAGGTATATGCTTTGATCAAAGACATACATAGGTACATACATATATACATAGTCTCGAAAAACATTACCCTCCTTTCTTCGGCAGTCGGGTAAAAATTAGCGGAGGTGTGTGTGTTGAAACTAGAGACGAGCGGAGTTGATAATTTTTATGGTTACCAGTTACGTGTGTGCTAGATACCTACCTACTTATAATTTATTTTAAAGAATACTTATTAGGTACTTATATAGTAATCGAAATTCCCCCTAACCGTGGTGCGTTAGTTGTAGTAAATTACTTGTGTAAGGACTGGCTCACATCGCGGACGGTACTTAATGTATTAAACAGGATTCGAAATCGGGATCTCACAGTCGTAAGGCCGATCATTTAACCACTACACTACCCTTTTCTTCACTCCGTTATGGTCTAGGTACCCTTGGCGGTGTAGCTCGCTGTATTTTTAATCATGCGGACTCGAACCGACTAACACTGCACGCTGCATGCTGTCTCGGATCTCATGAAACGGGTGTAAGACAATTCAACTCGTAATACCCTCGCAATCGTTCCTGGGCCATCTACGGCCTTGTGATCCCCATCTTGCCCCGGAGAATTGGATTGAAGGAGAGACCTCTCAACTCAATAGAACTCCTCGAACTCATTTTGAACACCTTTATTTAAATGTCTTGATTTATCCGCTACTATGAAAACGTAGTTTCTTTCTTTCTTTCTTTCTAGTAAAATATACACATAACACAAACATCTATATAATAAGTCTGTGCCTAACTATATATCTTCTCATATATCTTCCATGTACAGACACCGATCGTGTCTGTACATGGAAGATATATGAGAAAAAAAATAATTATATAGGGGCCTTTATGAATGTAATAGATGCCAAAACAATGATTTTTAGAATTTTTGTCTGTTTGCCTGACGTGTCTCTGTTTGACCGCACCAAATTTTTGTTCACGCTGGGATCAAAAACTACTGGAGGGATTTTGATCAAACTTAGTACGATTATAGTTTATAGTTTTAGGCAACATACAGGCTACTTTTTATACAAGCTGATACCCGTGACTTCGCCCGCGCTTTGTTTTTACCTAGGTCGTTTTTGGTCATATCTCCGGTTCTACTTAAGCAATTACAACCAAACATACAGTAATTAAAAAACCGTAAAGTACTGAACGGGTTTTGATGCGGTTTTTTTATTAGAAAGGTCTTGATTAGACTCAAAATCTTACGCATATTTGATCACAATCGGCTGATTAGAACCGGCGATATAGGTAGTAAAAAAACGCGAAAATCGACGTACACGCAGGCGGAGCCGCGGGCAACAGCTAGTAAAAATTAAATAAAAAATGCCCACGATTACAAATTCCCCACCATAGGTATATCTAATTATAATGAGTTACCTACCTACCGATAAATTATCGTTAAAACACAAACAGTTTTTTAAGTTATTTATTGTACGAATTCTTAATTCATTAACATTAATCTATCAACAGTATGGCAGTGTTCTCAAAGCATGTTTACTATTATATAGTGTAATAAGTTTTTAGCAGACACAGTCGGTTGAAAATGTTTTTAATAATTATGACATTTTATTTATTTCATTTGGTAGATAATTGTAATATTTGATAAATTATTGATTTAGATATACCTACCTATCTAAAGTGAACAAAAAAGGATTTTTTTAAAATTTATTTTAATAGTAAATACGCAGATGGTTTATGTCTAAGTCTCTAATATTTTTGTATTTTATATTATCATATTCATTTAATAGGAGGTATATACAATAGGCAAGTTTTAATTATCACAAAATTAAATGATTCCAAGCAAATGTTCAGCTGTGACTAGCGAATTTCCATAACCCTAAACAGGCAATGACTTGAATTTTTGTAATTATTACATAGATAGTTTACATTATACTGTGAACAGTAGGTAGGGAGGTAAACATAGTTATTGTATTTAACTTAACAAGCAATAACAGAAACATGAAATTTAAGTAACATTGCAATAACATACTTAGTATGAAAATATTGTTTAAGTAGTTAAATACGAAAATTATATTTAAATAGCTTTGGCTTATTTGATGACCAGGAACTCAACTATTCTGTTTACGAGTACAAGATGATAAGTTATGCACCCACACTTTTCAGCTCCATTCTCTTCTGTTCTCTTTACTTACGATTTATGATATTTAAGTAGGTAATTAAAGTCATGTATAATCAAATCTTCTGAGTAATCGATAATTACAAACAAAACCTGAGCTTAACTTAGTTAGGCATACCTATTACCTACATTATTTGGTGTTTTTCATGCAAACTGTGCATCGAGCTACACGTTCGACTAGATTGCCGGATTTTAGAGTCTGTCGTTTTGGCATAGCAAACTGGTCTTCATCATTAATAGTAGTTAACCAAAAGCTAAGCTTGTTGGCAAATTTGTTGCATGTGCCTCCCTCGCCGTTACATTCTATGAATGGTACTGTACGGAAGCTTTCTAGACATGATCCAGGACTTTCTAAAGCTTGACCTCCGCCTTGTCCACCCGCACCGGTGTGCTGTAAATAGGTAAATTATAATTACTATAGATACAAGGTAATCAAATTGTAAGTAAGTATAGAAGTGTAAGCCTAACTGATTTCATATTTTGACAAAACTATGACATACAACTACCTAATTAACTTCCATCAGAATTAATTAGGTCATCTGAGATTCTTATGTAGGTAATTCATTCCAGTCGCATTCAAAGCTAACACTTTCACTTTCCGCTCTCCGACTCTTCCTTTATTGGTTTGTCCACCAGAACCTTGTCCGTTAGTCAGCAGGGGCTTGCTGGACTTTGGCTCTGAAGATCTTGGTGGGCTCCATATGAATCAATACACCTTATATAAGTAGGTTACATTTAAAAAACTAAACTAAACCACCGCGGAATTGTTGAGTGTGTTTAACTATAATACTATAATAACTGTTAAAGTATAATAAATAAGCGAATTCCGCACGAAAAAAGGCTACGAAAACATGTTTTTCATTATTGTTTATAAAAAAATACCTTAATATAAAATCTAACTTACCATTACAAAACTGTATCCGATCCAAAGTTCAGCCCATCCTCCAGGACATTCTGGAACTCTATCTGATTGACTATGAACTGCTATGACATTCGCAGGTGCTTCACAGACAACACATCTTGAAATATATTTCATGATATCTCTGCCTTCCACTGGCATCATGGGTGTTTCCTCGTTGGTTGATAACCAGTAACTTCTATCATTTCGACTTGCGTAATTACAAACTTCATTGATGTCACAGAAAAGGAAAGGCATTGTACTGAACTTTCTTACGCATGAGCCAGCATGTCCTAAATCTTGGTTATGTGCTTTTTCATTGCCGTCTATGTACAATAGCGAATATCCCTCCCACAACTGAACGAGCCCATTAGGACATCCGAGTACATAATCTCCCTGGCTATGTCGTACAACAAGGATGCCGGTTAGATAATCTGTTTCTACACACGGAGCTCCAGGGATTCCAGGTGCACCTGTTCGTCCAATGAGACCAGTTTCACCTCGCTCACCTTGCAATCCTTGAATGCCTCTTGGCCCGATCGGTCCCTGTGGACCGATTGGTCCTGGAAAACCACGTTCTCCTTTTTCACCTGGTCTCCCATCTATACCCGGCAGACCCGGCTCACCATTTCGTCCTGGAGGGCCTGATAGACCCATGGGACCAGTCAGTCCAATTTGTCCTTTTTCACCGAATATAAAACGACCAGCTTCACCTTTTTCACCCTGTATACCCATAAGACCTGGTGTACCTGGTCTCCCAGGAAAACCTTGATCACCTTTTTGACCTTGTGGGCCCATAATGCCTGTTTGTCCATCAAATCCATCATTTCCTCGATCGCCTTTATCACCTCGTATACCCGTGAGACCTGGTAACCCAGGAGGTCCTGCATTTCCTTTTTGGCCTGGGAGACCATATCCAGTTGCTCCTTTCTCACCACGGTCACCTTTTTCGCCTCTAAGACCAGGCAGACCTTGCGAACCTAGATAACCATCAACTCCTGGTGGACCAGCAGCACCTTCCAAACCTTGATCACCCTTTTCTCCTTGAGGTCCTATTGGGCCTGGTTGACCGGGTGCACCAACTCTGCCTGGAAGACCAGTGAGGCCTTGGTCTCCTTTATCACCTGGTGCACCTTGTTTCCCAGGTCTCCCATGCTTTCCAGGAAGTCCAGGTAATCCTTTTTCTCCAACCATTATTAAACCTGGTAGTCCAGTTGGTCCAGCTGGGCCTCGATCACCTGCAATATTTCATATTATATTAATCTATACTTCTATACTAATCTATACTAATATTATAAAGAAGTAAAGTTTGTGTGTTTGTATATTTGTGAAATTGTAAAGGGTAATCTCGGGATCTACTGAACCGATTTTAAAAATTCTTTTGCCAATAGAAAGCCACATTATCCGTGAATGTCATAGGCTGAATATTATCACGCTACTGCCCAAGAGAGCGGAGTAATAATCATAAATGTGAACAATTCCGGTAGATTCCCATATATTTTAGGAAAACTGATAAATTATGAGCTTATTATGTGATGGAATGAAATTTTAAGCAATTGCATGCTAACTATTTACAATGATTTTCTAAGCCTAAGCCTAAGCCGGCGCCCTAAGCCGTAGAATATATCGGAAAATTTCGAGCATCTAGAACGGGTCCAGGTAGCTCAGTTGGTCAGAGTATTCCCCCTGTAAGGGACTGGTCGCGGGTTCAAGTCCCGTCCTGGATGATCTTATTATGTGAGTTAAAAAGGGTGCATCGGGGTTCGAAATACGCCACGTGCGAAGCCGTGGTGGGTCAGCTAGTCACATATGAAAACAATTAAAGTTTTGAAAATATAACTGTATGAAGGCAAACCATTTTCATTTTTAGTATGTGTATTAAAAACTATTAGAAAATTACCTTTTTGGCCAGCAACACCCATTAATCCATCATTTCCTCTTTGGCCCCTCAAACCAGTATCTCCTTTCTCACCCTGTAAGCCTGTGTCTCCTTGTGGTCCTCTTGCACCTTTTTCTCCTGGTCTACCTTCAAAGCCTGGTAAGCCAGTATCACCCCTGTCTCCCTTTTCACTAATGCCTGTCCCTGGAAGTCCCCTGTCTCCTTTTTGTCCTGGGAACCCTTGAATACCTTGTGGTCCTTGGAGACCAGGAAAACCCCTTTCTCCAGGTAGCCCAGGTAAGCCATCACGTCCTGACAAACCTTCGTCACCTTTATCGCCTTTCAATCCACTCAAACCAGGCAATCCTCTTTGTCCCATTTCACCTGGAAATCCATCCATTCCCGGCAAACCAGGCAGACCACGCTCACCTGTCAAACCCATAGATCCTTTATCGCCCTTTGGACCATCGAAACCCACATCACCTTTTTCACCAGGTAGTCCCGGTGCTCCGTCTAAGCCAGACAAGCCTCTTTCACCCTTTTGTCCATTCAGTCCAGGTAATCCAAAGCCCGGTGAACCTGGCGCTCCAACGTTGCCTTTTTCTCCTTGTTCACCTGGCAAACCATCCCTTCCTTGTAGACCCGGAATTCCTGCCTCACCCTTTTGACCCTTATCAGATGCTAAACCAGGTTCTCCTTTAGGACCGACCAGCCCTGGAAAACCTTGGTCTCCTTTCTCACCACTTAAACCTGGCAGCCCAGGCATTCCGGGTGCTCCAGCATTTCCTAAATCTCCTTTAAGCCCAGGCGGACCTGGAGGACCCATAGAGCCGTCTTTCCCAGGATTACCTTGAGGTCCAGTGTAACCGAGATCACCTTTGTCACCTTTTTCACCTGTTGCACCTGGTATACCAGCTGCTCCCCTAATACCAGGACGCCCTCGAGCTCCAGTGAATCCTCTAGGTCCTGGATTTCCTGGCAGGCCAGGTTCACCCTTTGTACCAGGTAATCCTATCATTCCTGGTTTTCCAGCGGATCCGGGATATCCCTGTTGGCCTTTGGGACCTTCTCTTCCAGGAATACCAGGAGTACCAGGTAAACCGACAGGACCGATTGGACCAGCATCACCTTTTTCACCCGGGATTCCAGGGGTACCCGGACGTCCTATTAGACCCCGGTCTCCTTTTTCACCAGGTAGACCTTCTGGACCGGTAAAACCTTCAGCACCAGGCGTACCTGGAATTCCTCTATTGCCTTTATCACCCTTTGATCCCGAGTATCCCGCAGGACCTGGTGGTCCTGGCATAGACGGTCCAATTTCACCTTTGTCTCCTTTCAGGCCAGGTATACCAGGATATCCTCTTTGGCCTGCTTCTCCTGGAGTACCAGCGAAACCACTTATACCGATAGCACCTTTGTCTCCCCTTGCTCCAGTAAGTCCTCTAGGACCAACTCGTCCTGGATTACCGGGTAAACCGGTTGCTCCTTTTTCACCAGGGCGACCCGAAAAACCTTGATCGCCTTTATCTCCCTTTTCACCTATAATGAAAAATAAAGGTTGTATAATCTTTATTAGAATACTTTATTGCATTTACTTATTTATTTTTTCCCGTTACTCTTTTAAGAACACAAATGATTTCTTGTGTTAAAGGTGGATGCGTAAATATTGGTAATGTAATTACGGGTAGAACCACAATCTTGCGTGTTCTCGTCCGTAAGTATGATGCCTTAGTCACTAGCCAGTAACTTGAGGAACATAAACGTACCTATCCATTAAAAGTAATAATTGCATTATTTTGGTATCAATACCAAGTAATTGCAAGACAAAAGTGTAGGTATAACACTGACATTATTGCATTTAGTACCTATCTACTTGTTTTGTTTCCATAACTGACAAATCGAATAGTGAACCGCCCAATATTATAAAGTAAGGGTCAATTTAATGGTTATTGTAACGGTTAAAGCAACAGAATTTAAGTACCGTCCGCATACATCTGGTCCAACATCGACATGAATACACTCTTAGTGACTACAGGTAATTTTGAAGAATACTATCGTACTTTTTGTAAAACAAAGGTGTCAAACCTGGATATCCTTGAGGTCCTGGAACCCCCGGAGCACCTGTATCACCTCTTGTGAGTGAACCGATTTCTACTGGACATTTACCAGGTTCACCTTTAATGCCTGTTAGCCCAGAATATCCTTTATCGCCTTTTTGTCCCTGTTGTCCAGCTGCACCTTTACCTCCTTTAATAGCTTGCCCATCTATTCCAGGAGTACCAGGAGTTCCGTCTGATCCAGGCATACCATCTGTTCCAGGTTGGCCATTCAAACCTTGGTCTCCCTTTGGTCCGGGCATACCAACTGGTCCCGGGTTTCCTTTGGACCCATCGCTTCCTTTTTCTCCTTTAGGACCCATAAGGCCTGGCGGACCTGTTTGACCTTTCTGTCCAGGTGGACCTTTGATTAATTCCGACGCAATGTATGCATTTTCTCCTCTCTCTCCTCGTGGCCCCATAGGTCCATCGTCTCCGCGGTCACCCTGTGTATTAACATCGTGTATAAATAAATTTTCGCTTTCATAAGTAAAAAAACAAACGTATAAAAAACATTACTTACCGGTGCACCTGCAGGACCAGGCGAACCGTTGGTACCATCTGCACCTCTCTCACCATTAAGTCCAGGTGGGCCAGGAAGCCCTCGCTCTCCCGTCAACCCTGGTACGCCACTTACACCTGTATCTCCTTTCTCTCCTCGAGCTCCAGGCCAACACTCGTTACAACGTCCACCAATATCTCCTTTACTTCCAGGGTTTCCTGGGATTCCATCGAAACCTGGGCTACCTTTATCTCCTTTTTCTCCTCTAGGTCCTATTTCTCCTGGGATGCCAGGAATGCCCAAGGTGGAATTACCTGGTGCTCCTCTTATTCCCAGGTAACCTTTTTCACCCTTTGTACCTTTCGCTCCATGAAGTCCAGGTAAACCATTTTGGCCTGGTTGACCCTAAAACACGCACACTAAGTTTAGTCTATCTAAATAACTACATTTTTGTAAAAACAACTATAAAAAATTGACCAGTAAGAATATTAGAGGAAAGAATAGGTATTATAATATTAAATAGAGAAATGATGATAAGATGAAAAAATAATTTGAAGAAAATTAAATACAAACATCTTAAATTTAGAAAATAAATTTGAGACCTATAATTTCTGTGGAAGCTGGTTCGTGCCAGTAGGTATACCATATTTTTTTACGATGTTTAGTCTGTAGGTTCTTACTTATTACTTTCTTAAAGGGCTAGAATCATAGCTCTTATTGTTACCTTTTGGTTGGCACTAACCGATCTCAAAACGTTCTATAACTCTCAAATAGTGCTATAACGTTGAATTTCATAGACCTTAATTGTATAGGTTTTAAATAAAGTATATAGCTGAAAGCAAAGTAAACTTACAGGTATAGAATCGCCATCTTCACCTTTAGGTCCCCTTGGGCCTGGTGGACCTTGAGGTCCATCAAACCCACGTAATCCTGGGTCACCTCGCGCTCCATCTCGACCTGGTTCACCTTTTCCACCTTTAGCACCAGCTGGCCCTTCAATACCAGGATTACCCGGTTCGCCTTGTCCTCCAGGAGCTCCCATAGGGCCCATATCTCCGTTTTCTCCAGGAATACCGTCAGTTCCTGTTGGGCCTGGTCTACCTTGATAACCTCTAGGCCCTACTGGCCCAGGTGGCCCTCGAGATCCAGTGCGGCCACCCGGTGCACCAGGTATACCTTTCATACCACGGGGTCCTTGCAATCCATGCTGACCTGGTTCTCCTTTGCCTCCAGGTCTTCCATCTAAACCGGCTACTCCATCATTTCCTCTATCTCCTTTTTTACCTTGCGGTCCCGGAGCACCATACATTCCATCTCGACCCTAGAAGTTTAAACAATTATTTTTATATTTTACTAGCTGTTGCCCGCGGCTCTGCCCGCGTAGATGTCGGTTATCGCATGGATGTCGGTTATCGGGCGACCAAACATAGCCTATGTTCATTCTCGAGGTCTAATCTACTCCTATACCTACCAAATTTCATCAAAATCGGTTCAGCGGTTCAGGCGTGAAAGCGTAACAGACAGACAGACAGACAGACAGACAGAGTTACTTTCGCATTTATAATATTAGTATGGATGAAATTGACACAAAGAAACATTATACTGACGGAAACAAACATGCCATTTCGCTGAAAAGTTTTAAAGTCCTGGGGTTCGCTCTACTGCTTCTAAACTTCTTTAATTTTACATATTGGCTATTATGGGAGCGACTGCCGTCCGACCTCCCATCCCCGAAAGGACAGCCTGGGGTTCGTCGGGGCCCTGAACATTTTCATGGTGCCTTTAGGATGCCTGCTTTAGATTATAAATATATATTATAGTAAGATAGATTTAGTTCCCGGGAATGTTCAACTTTAAATCCAATAAGAACTGAAGTAGACGACTTGTAAATGCTTCGTAACGTGTTAAGTATATTTGACCGGTACAATTGGACCACTTTTTAACCGGCTTCAAAAAAGGAGGAGGTTCTTAATTCGTACGCTACTTTTATTATTTTGTATGTATGTTATGCGATAGCGGCGCCAATTATGGATGAATTTTGAAATTTTTTTTTGTTTGAAATTGGCTACTTCTGAGGTGGTCCCATATCCAGGGTGTCAGGATATGATGCTGAGATCTTGGCAGTGGCGGATTTACAAATTTGCCGCCAGTAGGCTATACAATTCTCCATGACTACCACCCCCCCCCCCCGTCGGCCATCGGGGGTAGTTATGTCGGGATCGAACTGACTAAAACCGCAAGCAGTCTCGGGTCTTAATTAAGGTTACCTAATAGGCACCCCAGCTGAACCTGGGCCATCTACGGTTTTAAGATGGCCCCCTCGACCCCCCGATAGGGGGTTGGGCAAGCATCGTACCACTTCGCCGACGGTGGGGTGTAGGGTGACAGGCGGCCGTCCTGTCCACCAACCGTTGGCTCGCGGACAATCAGCTCGCCCCGACACGTGGTGAGCCTCGGAGCTGCCCACTAGAGAGCCACTCCCACCCTGGCCGGATTGGCCGAAGGCAGCAGCATCTCCCGTGGCGAATGGAAGGCGCTGGTCGCCTCCGTTGCCCGGGTGCACCGCGTAAAGGTTCTGACTCGCACGCATCCACGGGTACCCCTCATCGAGACTAAACGGTGAGGTGGTTATGTCGTAATCGAACCGAATTAAACCACACTAGGTGTTTGCGTACCGTCTAGGGTACCTACAACGGGGGGAACCCGCGTGTACTCTAAGGAAGGAAATTCCCCAGAAACCCCACCAGGCATTGACCATCCATCATGCAACAGGCGGCCTCACCGTAAATGCAGGGAGACTAGAACTAGACTAAAACCGCACGCCGTCTAGTCTTCTGACGCCAAGGTGTGAGGTGGCCCATAGAGCATTTCCCTCGCACCCCAGCTTGACCCGGGTCATTTCCGGATTCGAGATGGCCCCCTCGGGCTTGGGAACCACGGTATTCGCATTCGGGGGGAGCCGTGCTTGTGCACGCTGCCGCCTTGGTCTGCTTCTGCTAGGGTGACAGACGGCTCCACCCGTCACCCCCAGGCCTGCGCTCATAGAGGACGGAAGTCATCAGACCTCCGACGCCTGCGGCGTCTGCGCACGTCACCGTCCGGGTGAGCTCTGTGCAGGCTCTCCCGAACCCATTCCGCCGCCTCCTTCTCGAGCATCACTTGCTCGCAGAATGAGGTGGCGGCCGACCACGCGTCGCAGTAGAAGGCGGCGACTGACCACGCGTAATTGTGACGTGCCCTTTTAAAGAGTATACCTGCTATTGAACAGCTAAAAACAGCGGCGCGTACTAATTAGAAGGTGGATTAAGATATGCCTCTCCAAGAAAACGCTCCCCAAAACTGTGTATATAATAAAGTAATTTTTTTTATGAAAGAAAAAAAATTTGGCTCAAAATTGCCGCCCCCTAAAATCTGCCGCCCTAGGCTCCAGCCTACTCAGCCTACTGGTAAATCCGCCACTGGATCTTGGGAAAATTGAGGGGAAATCATCAAATTTACGGCAAATATGCTGTTTTTGATGCCTTTGTACATAATAAACCATTACTACTATTTTCTATTTCTGTAGGTACACTAAAAAGTCAATAATATGTATTAGTTTGTGAAGTCGATTTTTTAAACGTAGTTATAAATTATATAATAAATCATCAACGATTGTCTTAACTATATTTTCTTATTCTATGGTATTATAGAGTTGCAAAGTATCTGTGATTATACATTTGAAATGTTTATGTGAATATTTAAGGATATAAAATTTATTTATTTATTGTTTAAATATTTATTTTAAAATAAATGACCGATTCTGAACACAAAAATATTTTTTTTCGAATCCTTGTCTGTTTGTTCGCGATAGATGCAAAAGCTACTGAACGGATTTTGATGCGGTTTCTTGTTTAAAAGATATTGATCAGAATTAAAATCTTACGAATGTTTAATCGCAATTGGTTGAGTAGAACTGAAGATACACTTGGTCAAAAAACGCCAAATCTATGTCCACGTGGGCTGTGCTGCGGGCATAGGCTAATTTATAATATATTTAGTATCAAATAAACTTACTCTTTCACCAGGGTTTCCTCTAAGTCCTTTCTCTCCTTTGATTCCCACTTGTCCCGGGCGGCCTCCTTCTCCTGTGAGACCTGTATCACCTTTATCACCCATTGGTCCAGGTTCTCCTTTCTCACCTTTTGAGCCCATATCCCCTTGTACACCTTTGACGGAAGGAGATGTAGTATCTGTACCGGGTAACGTTAAAGGAGGACATGTTGGACCTTTATCACCTGGATCACCGCGGTCTCCCTTGTCGCCCTGAATAGCCCGACCTTTGTCACCTTTGGCACCTTTATCACCTCTGGGACCGGGAGCACCCTTAAATAATATAATAATTCCATATTAGGTATCAGGTAATGTTATTAAATATATGTAATATAATTAAATAAAAATAACTCCTTACAATTGGTCCCACATTTCCCTTAGCGCCCTGTAATCCAGGAGAACCTGTCGGCCCAGCGGGACCTGTTAGTCCTTGCCGTCCATCAGCTCCCGGTTCACCCTTCTGCCCTTTTGCATAATTACCAGTGTACGCTGATTCTCCTTTATCTCCTTTGTCACCTCTTGACCCAGGAAAACCACGTGGGCCCTGATCACCTTGAGGACCAAGAGGACCAGGTTCTCCCTGTGAGATAATAAAATAAAACTTAATGATTTATCGTTGATGTTACAATATTATAGGTACTGCTATTGATTTTTACAAGTTGATCCGATTACTACTTCTCTTCCTTTCTATTTGGAATAACAGATAGGTACTTTTATGGTATATGTAATACATAGGCTTTTATGGGAGCCGCAGCCGTGTGACGTCCCAGATGGCCGTATACAAAAGTACAAATATAACCGTGAACAAACTCTTTGTGGCTCTACAGGCTCTATCCTACTTAAAATGTTGAGGAACGAAGTAACGTAATAGAAATTTAAATTAATATCGCGAAGAACATTGACTTTCCAATTCCTTTACTTTGATTTGTATTTATTAATCATAAAATAACACAAAGGTACCTAATAAGTGTACCTAGAGTAATGTAAAGCATAGAGAGTGGCCAGATTAAATTACACGCCATAAGATCCATAGATAGATATGAAGCGTGTGAACAATAATTTCCTGAGCTGTGTATGTCTTAGAAGCCTATACGTGCTAATGCTAGCACGTATAGGCTTCTAAGAATTATCCACGGAAAGCTGTCTGTGGGTCGCTGTACCAGGATCAGTATTGCACGCGACTCGAACTCTGGGCAATTGGTTTTTTTTATACAACGTAGGTGGCAGATAAGCACACGGCCCATTTGATGGGAAGCGGTAACCGGAGCCTATGGACGTATACAACACTAAGGGTGTCACACACGCGCTGCCTACCTTGAAGGGAAGTCTGGAGGGCTAGGAAGGGGTGGGGGGAGGAGGGATACAGTGAGCTTTGTTTGTGAGAGTGAGTGAGGATGTTTAGTATCAAATTAATATAATACTATGTAATCCCACTAGTCCTACTAGTATAATAATTGTTTGCGAAGATGTTTGGATGTTTGTTACTCAATCACACTCTTAAAGCCCAACTGATTTAGTTAAAATTTGGAACAGGGATAGATTATAATCCGGAATAGCACTTAGGTTGTTTTTATTCCTAGAGTAAGTCCCCATGGGAAGCGGAAGCGGGGAAAGAAATTCACACGTGCGAAGCCGCGGGTTGGAACTATTGTAAATGGGTCTTTCTCAGGCGGCTCAATATTTGGTTGACTTCGGTGTCCAATTTTTTTCTTTCAATTAAGGTTTTACTTACATGAAATATCAAATCTAGTGTTAATTTAAAACATTTCAGTAGTTGAGGGAACTGTATAGACTGAATGGTTATGAAGATATTTCACTTTTTTTTAATAGTGTCCACCGAAATCAACATTTTTATCACCGAAATCAAATATATAAAATCCTATCCTATTCTACTTCCTACTTGATATTATAAACGCAAAAGTTTGTAAGAATGTATGTCTGGATGTATGTTTGTTACTCTGCCACATAAAAACGGCTTGTCGGTCGTCGGGATTTCTAGATATATGTTTGTTTCTCTTTCACGTAAAAACGGCTGAATAGATCTGACTGAAATTTGGTAACGAGATAGATTAAAGTATGAAATAACATATAGGCTACTTTTTATACAAGCTAATACCCGCGACTCCGCTCACGAAGTCGATCACTTGACCCACGGAGTCGATCAGTCGGGATTTATTTATTTATTTATTTATTTATTTAAAGTTAATTAAAACGGTACATAACCAATTACATTAAATAACTTAGATAATTAGAGCATTATATTAGATGATTACATTATAATAACATTAGTTAAATAAATATCAGACAAAATGTTCCATGCTACCCTAATAACAATAATAACATAATATAAAGCATTTCATGCCTGAACAGTAGATATCCTTACGTACTTCATCTCGCAAAACTTAAGACACACATTAATAATATCCTTCCATTCGTCCGCAAACAAATCGCACTCAGGGTAAACCGACAAGAGGTCGGTAAGTACTTCCAGTGTTCGACACACTGGAGACTCAGCTCTGGCGACTGTTCGGCAGGGAGGCCTGGCGAACAGCCTGTGGCGACGGTTTTCACGATGCGCCGAATATCTTTCAGGGATATATAGGCGGCAGAACATGTTGTGAAGATCGGGACAGTCGATGGCCCCCCGAAGAGATTTACATGCAACCATAAGTTGATCCAAGCCAAGGGATGTCTGGATGTATGTTTGTTACTCTTTCACGCAAAAACGGCTGAATAGATCGGATTGAAATTTGGTATAAAGATAGATTATAATCTGAAATAACATATAGGCTACTACCCGTGGCTTTGCCCACGGAGTCAATCAGTCGGGATATCTGGATGTATGTTTGTTAGTCTTTCATGTAAAAACGGCTGAATGGATATGGCTGAAATTTGGTACAGAGATAGATTATAGTCTGGATTAGTACTACTAAGTAGTACTAGTATAGGCTACTCTTTATACAAGCTAATACCCGCGGCTCTGCCCGTGGGAGTCGATTGGTTCGCAATCGTTTATTGGTCAATTCCCCGGTTCTACTAAACCAAATGCAATCAAACATACGGCAGATTTTATGTAAAACCAAGACCTTGCTAATGAAAAGGCAACATCAAAATTTGTTCAGCAGTTTTTGCGTCCATCACGGACAAACAGACAAGGATTCCAAAAAATACTTAGATATTTTTTGTGGTCAACATAACCAAGTCTTTTATATCTTTATATCTACACATATCGTCGTCTCCAACGATATGTGTAATTGTATCGGGCCAAGTAATTTACAATTCCATAGTTAGTAGTAGTTACTAGCTGACGCCCGTAGCGCCGCCCGCGTGAATATTGATTATTATAACTAAAAGTACTGTTATATAGGGATATGATGTCCACACTGTCGCCTTAGGTGAGCCCTGTAAAGATGGTGTAAGGTGAAACCAATGAATAAATTTTAAAAAAACTTATTGGTCATATCTCCAAATTTTAAGTCTGACTAAGAAAACCGTAAGTACTAAAATCCGTTTAGTACTTTTTATCCGAAAGGTTTCGGCTAGACGAGTGGAAACCAGTGGAGTGGAGAGTGGAGCGTAGTAGGGAGTGGTGTGGAGAGTGGAGTTGGGAGTGGGGCGTGGTGTAGAGAGTGGAGTGGAGTGGATTGGACATTGAAGTGGAGAGTGGAATGTAGAGTGGAGTCGGTAGAGAGGATTGGAAAGTAGAGTGGAGGTGGAGAGTGGAGTGAACAGTGGAGTGGAGTGTGGAGTGGAGAGTGGAGTGAACAGCGGAGTGGAAAGACGAGTGGAGAGTCGTTTTATTAAAATAGACTTGGTGGCGATACTGAATTCCACGCGGCAGTCATACATTTCGACTTCCAGACCCACCGAATACACCGGAATCAAGGGCACTGAAATCAAAATATTTAGCAAAATCCTATATATTTTTAAAAGTAATCTGTATTATGAATGCTTATGTTTTTTATTGAAATCTAATACATAAAAGACACACTTTTAATATAGCTTTACATTATTAGTTCAAATAATTGAGGATAAAATGGATTCACCGAAATCAGTTTTAGGTGTATACCAAGCCACCGAAAATGCTTACATCTATACTTATAATAAATCTGTAGAAGTGAAAATTCTGTACATTGAAAATAAAAAAATAAAAAATAGCAGGGGGTGTTACTAGACTGATACCGAACCCAAATATGTGATTAAAAAAATTTTTGTCTGTCTGTCTGTCTGTCTGTCTGTCTGTTTGTTCAGGCATCACGCAAAAACTACCGGTTCGATTACGATGAAACTTGGTATAATTATTCTTCAATATTCTGGGCAGCACACTGGATACTTTTTATCCCGGAAAAGTACATACAATAAAAGACAAATTTAATTTTGCGGTTAAATTCCTAGACCTGATTACTGTACCAACCGCAAATAATAACTTTGTCGTAGGTTACGTCACCCACAGTTCAAAATTCAAAATTCAAAATTCAAAATTCAAAATTCAAAATTCAAAATTCAAAATTCAAAATTCAAAATTCAAAATTCAAAATTCAAAATTCAAAATTCAAAATTCAAAATTCAAAATTCAAAATTCAAAATTCAAAATTCAAAATTCAAAATTCATTTAAAGGTCACAGGTAGATAGAAGATGTTGTCAATTACATAAAAGTATCACCGTAGCATGTCTGATAAGACGTACAATAGTATAATCAATGAACCACATCAGGTACAAATTAAATTGTGAAATATAATAATATAATAATTGTACTATTCTTTCCACCTTCCATTTTCTTTACTAATTAACATTGTGTGTGCATAAATATTAAATAAATAAATAAATCAATCAATTATTTAGATGAAATTATGTTTTTTTATAAGTAGGTTAATTTATGAGTGGGGTTCAAGTAAGATTAGTGGATAGTGGTGTTATTAATTTTTAGGGATTTTGATTTGAGTGGGAGTGGGGGTGGGAGCGGGAGCGGGGGTGGGAGTGGGAGTAGGAGCGTGCGTGGGAGTGGGAGTGTGTGTGGGGGCGGGAGTGTGAGTGAGAGTGGGGGTGGGAGTGTGAGTGGGAGTGAGAGTGGGGGTGGGAGTGTGAGCGGGAGTGGGGGTGGGAGTGGGAGTGTGCGTGGGAGTGGATGTGTGCGTGGGATTGGGAGTGGGAGTGTGCGTGGGGGTGGGAGTGTGAGTGGGAGTGGGGTGGAAGTGTGAGTGGAAGTGTGAGTGGAAGCGAGAGCGGGGGTGGGAGTGGGAGTGTGCGTGGGAGTGGGAGTGTGGATGGCAGTGGGAGTGTGCGTGGAGTGGGAGTGTGCGTGGCAGTGGGAGTGGGAGTGTGCGTGGGAGTGGGGGTGGGAGTGTGAGTGGGAGCGGGAGCGGGGGTGGGAGTGGGAGTGGGAGTAGGAACTGGAGCAGGAGTGGAAGCAGGAGTGGGAGTGGATGCAATAAGCGACTTCCACGCGAGCGGAGCCGCGGGCAACAGCTAGTAACTTAATAAAACAGTGGGGCGATAACATACAGACGTCTTGTCCTTACCACCGGTGCGGTGTAACTGATAGTTTGCACTACTCGAACCTCTATTCTCGCAGTCGCTAGAGTACAGAGTAATGAATGAATCCGTGCGCGCCACTGAATTCAACTCTGAACGTCGGACGTAAAGACAACCAGTTGTAACTTGTCTAGTAATGCCTATAATGGCTTAGTAATGTTATAAATTAAGTAAATAGTTATCAAGTTGTTTGTGAATATATGTACATATAACACCTTTATTGGAGAAAAAAAGATAAAAAATATTTTTTGCTGCAAGGACAGGACCGGACGCGACACCGAGGTCAATATTTTCGTAGTTTTAATTTTTTTAAACTAACTTCTACGTAATTTATCTAAAAAATACCACAGGCCCCCCCTACTATTTTTGACCGTAGATTTTATAAAAAAAATAATCATATTGATAAGTAATCTCCAAGTATTGGTTTTCGACGCGGACTCGCCTATTTGAGCCGGCTGAGAATGACCCAAATACTTAATATACGAGTATAACCAAACAATCAGTATAAACGATACGATTATTAAAACCGTAGAACACAAAACATACTTACATCTGTACCATTACAGCCGTCTCTGCCTGCTAGACCTATTCGACCGGGTTCACCTTGAGGTCCAGGGGGTCCAGTTCTTCCTACGAAACCCCTCTCACCAGGCTTTCCTCGATCGCCTTTTGGTCCTCTGGGACCAGGATTTCCCATCTGTCCCTTTTGCCCCTTAGGACCCTGTGGGCCTTCTGGACCTTCATGACCTGGAAATCCCTGAGGGCCTGGAGCTCCAAACGCTCCCGGAATACCCTGCAAAAGTATTTGTTTAAAACATGTGCAAGTACTAACTACCTACTAAGTATATTGGAATTATTATGTAAGTGTTAAGTACATAATTTTAATAATCCAATGTCAAGCAGTCGTTAAAAATAAGATTTAGTTCAAATTAGTCATGTTGGAATTATATTTACCCTGTTACCCTTCTCAGCGAAGCACTTCGGCACACAGCATCCAGGTGAAGTGCAATTGCGCTCTACACTGCGTTGTCTCGTCACGGGATCATAAATTGTATAGCTAAGACTTCTACTTCGTTCCTGGTCTGATACTGAAGGCAGCGGTACTGAAAGTGCAGGCGGCGCAGCCGGCGCTATGTCTGGCCGGTTTGATAAACCATATGTATCATATGGGTATGAGCTTCTTGGATCCGGAATTGGTTCTAAATTTTGCCTGGACTCATATCTAAACCGATCACTATCTGGATTTGAGTCTAATTCTTGTTCGGGTAATCCAAACCGACTATCATATCGCCAGCGTTCATCATATCGCTGCAATCATTAAAACACATTTTTTTTATTACTTTACCACTTAATCAGGGTGCAGTTAGTTATGAAGTGCTATACTTATTTGCCTAATTTTTAATCAGTTTCTCAAATATTAGTAGTCTAACTGCCGCACTCAGAAAGGTTCCTTAAATTAGTCCTAAATGATACTTAACTAATTATCATTAAATCTGTTAATTGATGGAACATCCCAGAGTCATAATTTAAGGGTACATTAGTTAATCACAACTTTAAGTTTTGTAGAGCGGTGCAGTGACAAAATCACAGTATCGATAGGGCATCGATAAGGCGTCGGTGTAGCCACACCTAAAAAGCGTTAACAGTAAAAAGTATAAAAATAATATTAAACATATTCAAAACTTTTATTTATTTATAGTAGTATAAATTACAATCCGTTCTTTTACTGTTAGTTTTTATATATAGATGAAATTAAATACCTATTTTCATATACTGATAATAAAACATCTGGACTCTTTTATTCTATGGCATCACTGACAACTGCCAATGTCAATATAGCCAACGTCAAATTATTGTGCATTGTTCAACAGACACAGAAATAAAGGAATTTTAAAATGATATTGTTAGTTGCGATGAAAAATGAATTCTGTTTAATAATCGCAAGCGCTCGGAAAGTTGGTTGGATCCTAGTTCAGCACCTAAACAATGCCCTAAACGAAAACTTACCCCTAGAAAAGTGATGGTGACTGTTTGGTGGTCTAGCGCCCGGTGTGATTCATTACAGCTTCTTACCAAACGGGGTGAGCATTACTGCAGATGTATACTGTGAAGAACTGAACACAATGATGGAGAAACTAGCACATCTGCAACTAGCATTCAATCGCTCGTCTCCGTTGCTCCTACACGACAATGTGCGACCTTATACTGCACAGCAGACGGTCTCCAAGTTGCAAGAACTGGGGTTAGAAGCTCACCGCATCAATAAACTGCCGCTGCGTTGGCAAAGATGCATTGATTGTATGGGTAATTACTACTTCGATTAATACAAATAAAAATACATGAAAATAAAATCGTTTAATTTTTTTCGTACATAACGGCAATTTCATAGGTAAAGACCTAATTGGGGCACGGCTAGCCACGAGGTGGGTATCCATGAGGATTTCCTCACGATAATTCTATTTTTTTAGATGTAAAAATCAATCCTTAAAAGTTAAGTAAGGGTTTTGTATCACTTAACTTTAAAGTGTCATTAGGGGTGTTAATGAATCCTTAACTGACTCTGAGTGGTAACTTTTTTCAAATTTTACTAAGGAACAACTTAAGTATCCGTTAAACGTCTCTGAGTGCGGCAGTAAGACTTCTCTAAAATAGGTATATGTTTAAAATACTTTTCTAATCATCTGAAGTTATTGAAAGATTCGTTCTAGCTCGCTACCCTATAGGTACTGGCACTATCTCCTATACTACTTATATATACAACGTTGTAATAATAGTTCAAAAGCAACAGTTCAGCTAAGAGATATAGTACCTATCTGCATTGCTTTCCAATTGCTTGAGCATCATGGCAAGGCATCATAGCCGCTACTTACAGTATGCTGTATAGTTAGAAAACGTAATACATACACATATTGTTGAATTTCTTCGATGATAATCATAAAAAAAACTTAAACCGACTTCAAAAAACAACAAAAAGTTAAAAATAATTGAATCTAATTCAAAAGACAAAAATGTTCGTACGGCTACAAGTTTTAATCGGTGCTAAGCCAAACAAGTCCTACAGAGCCTGAAAAGTAGCATCTGCAATAGGCACCATCACATCGTAGGTCATGCGCAAGCAATGAAATGTTTAAGTGTGTGCGGTAATTCCCGTTAACCCTTTCAGATAAGCTAAATTGCTTGTATTAGAAGTGGGTTCACGTCGGTAGTGTAATGATCAGAATTCTAACCCGGGACCTCTCGATCGTAAGACCGACTCCTTAACAACTAAGCTACCGTTGCTATAAAGTATTTGCCCTATGAACATTAGGCATAGTATCTATAGAAACATACTTTTCTCCCAGAAAATAAATCACACCACAGTTCGGTTTGGAATTCTAAAGCTTAAACTGTTGAATAAGTACCTCTATACAATGAAGTAGGTAACCGTAGCTACGATCTCGTTCTACCGGTAAGCTGTAAACCTAGTTGTGGTGCTTTACTAAACTACCGCGAAGTTAAAAGGGTGACGTATTCGTATGTACGCACATTATATAGAACATGGAGTATGACAAAACAGTTACCTATATGAAAAGATAATATAATAATAAATAATAGACTAGGTACTAATTTGTGTAGCACCCTGAGAATCTTGCACTTCATAGCATTAATAAAAAATTATTGTTTCACAAGGAAATTCAATACGACAGTACATAGTGATTGAATACCTATACTAAGAGGTGTGTAGATCATTGTCTAAATAAAATCTTGTCTCATAGCAAAAAGTTCTATATAGTATTGATATATTATTAATATTATAATATGTAACAACAAGTGTCATTGAAAATAATGTCATTATTTAGGTACATCTTATTAGGTAAGTATATACCTACTTTTTTAATTCATACCCCGAACTCGACGCATATCTTAGCAACTTTGACCTAAGTACGTTATACGATCTATCGCTGTGTTGGCTTTTTAGCAGTAAATTGATACACTCTAGTCCACGGTTGCGCCACTACGAAATCATTGACATGAAATTAGCGATTAATAATTTTGTTCATTCAAAGTAGGTAATAGACAAATAAATGGAAATATACTGCGCATATTATCGACTCTGACATAAAATTATAATACAGAATTTAGTTTGCGGGTCCATGATTGTGTAATCTATTATGTTTATTGAAACTAGAATAAAAAGAAGTAGGTACCTACCAAACTTATATGTTTTTTTTAATTGTTAAAAAATCAGGGTTTCCCTTAAATTTAAAGCGAAGAAAGATAGATAATATATTATAGTAGGTACTCTAATTTACTCACAGCTTCAGACACTGTCCCCAACAGATTTATATTTAAGTAGGTATCTAAGGTAATTTTGAAACTGAATTCAAAAATCGGAGTTATCTAAGGTAATTTCAAAAATTTTAGATAATAGGTACCTATGTTGACAGTTGGTTTTAAGGCCGAAACCGATTGGTCTGAAAACCGGTCTGTAGTTTACAGGCGTTTACAGGTGACACGTTTTACAGGTGAATATTTTTTTAATAGGTTTAAAATTCGATAATTGAATTTAAAATATTTATATAAGCTAAATTACATTATTATTTTAAAATATTATTAAGCAAGTAAAAGTGTTATTTATTTTAATTATTAAAATAATTTGAGTCGGTAATTGTAAGTCTAAGTCTAAGTTTTTTTTTGCAAAATTGTTATTTAATTCGCATTTTGAAAGTATGTCATTTATATAGCTGTAGAAACAAGTGCGCTTGCGCAACACCGACACCCTACATCCGAGCGATGATAAACTTTGTCGGCCTTTTATTTCAATATGTCATGTTCATGTTATAATTAACTATTAACGTTACTATGTTAAGAAGTCGAATCATCAACCTAAGTTCATAATAATTTCATTAAAGCTACATATAGGTAATACTGATAAAGTCGTTGGTAGAGCAACAAAACTCTAAATATATTAAGTGCCACTGGAATCATGAATGTCTGATAGCCTTAGCGTTTTGGAGAAATTGCAAAAGGACGAGTGCATGCGGACGAGCGGGTCAAGCCGCCCGCACCCGCCGCGATTCCGCTTTTTGCATTCCCAAATATTGGCAAAAGATCTTGTTGGATGGGATTTTTTTAACCTTTACCTTTACCTAGGTATATATAATATAGAAGAGTTAAAAAAAGAAATTTACTTACTTGTGTATTTACTTCTAGAAGCGGTGCAAACGCAGCTAACATCCTATTTCATACAAGGAAATTATTTTATATAAAAAAGTATTATTAAAATAAATAGGGGCACATTAAATTACCTACTTCAGGAATATTTTTTTTCTTGATTAGGTAAATGAAATTTTATAATGGTCAAATAGGGGGAAATGAGGAAATTCACATTTAATATGCAAACGCATAACTTTATATCCAGAGCAGTTCAGTAATTAGCAGTAGGTACAAAATAAATCTTACCATAGCACGTACACCGCCATAGCACGGTGCGCGCTGCGCCAGAATCCCGTGCGCGCGCGCCGTTTGTGCCGGGATACTAAAGGATAGAGGAGTGCTCGGGCGGCAGTATGGACACCCCCGCCCCGCGGAGGCGCGGGCGAGGCGCCTGCGCCTCCGGCCTGGTCGCGAGGGCGCGCATCCAGTAGTGGTGGCGCAGCCATGTCGGGCCCGGTGCGTGCGCGGTTCTTCGCGCTACACTTCGTGCCCGCTGCACTTCTACTCCTGTTATGGACTCCTGCTCCATCTTCAGCAGTAAGTACTACCGCTTTTATTACTGAATTCTAATACAGGTGCAACATGTTAAGCGTATTGCCCTGTAGGTCGTCAAAAAGACATCGACGCGTTATCAAAATCTGAATGGTTTCACCAATATTACCGTAACATGGTTATTTGCTCTTCGAGTACCTAAGTATCTGAAATAATCAAAAGTGATGTTATATAACGTAGTTATTTTATTCATCTTTTAATTAAGTAATCGTATAATTAATAATTAAATTAAGTACAGTACCTACTATCAGACGGATATTTTACCTTTTAAATATTGTTGTATCCTAAATCCTAACAAAACACCTATGTTTCTGATATTGTTTGTATCATCTAGTTTATGAGATTGCATTGTATGTGACCATGAGCTGGTAAAGTCGATTCCTAGACCGGCTTCATATCAAATTCTTTCTAATATCTATTAGAAATTTAAGAGCAACGTGAAGTCTGGAAATAACACAATAGAAGAAGATAAGTAGAGTCAAAAATATAACTGCCCATAAGCGGACGAGAGTACCTCCGTCTTCCTGTCGTCTGCCTATGCCTTCTGGGTAGTACAGGCGTGAGTATCGTGTGAAGACACGTCACATATTATCCAGATTTATTGTAATCACGTCGTAGTCTGACAATATTCACAAGTACCTGAGATAAACTACGAGTAATAAATAGCCATACTAGTGGTGATAGATGAGTATTTGAAAAAGGAAATCCGATAACACTTATTATAGGTATTTTACCTTTTCGATAAATAATTCTGAATCAAATATTTCAACTTTTGGCTGTATTTGTTATTTAACAAAAAAGTAATCTTCACACAATTATAATGATCAACGTCGTCGTTAACTTGTAATTGGAGAGCCAATAGAAATCGTGTTATACTAACTTTTCGCCACTAGTTTTTATTTATTGCGTATTAGGGAGCCAACTGCAGAAATCCAGGTCTGAATTCAAAATATCTGAAGTTTATCTAATTTGTTTGTGTGTGTGTTCGAAGTTTTTATAACATAATTTATAATCAAAATATGAAATATTTTAATTTTGCCCTCTGGAGATTATGAAACTGTAAAAAAGAAAAAAAAAAGGTATATAGGTACGTAGATATAACTATATAGGTATTTATTGGTTGTTCCCCGCGGCGTCGCCTGCGTGGATTTCTGTTTCCGTTGTCGATTCCTATGTGAACCCATTCCAGTTCCATCCCGATTTTCTAGAACTGATACCCGTGTTTTCGCCCGCGCTTCGTTTTTAGGTCGTTTTTGGCCATATCTCTGAGTGGAGCGTGGAGAGTGTGAAGAGTGAGAGTGGAATTGGAGAGTGGAGAATGAAGTAAAGAGTGAAGTAGTGAGTGGGGTAGTGAGTGGAGTGGTGAGTGGTTTTTTTTAAATAGACTTGGTGGCGATACTGACCTCAACGCGGGCGAAGCCATGGGCGGAAGTTAGTTTATAATATTAATAGCCTATCCTACTACAATAGGAACTAGCATATATGTGCATCAAATTATTTACTTAATATGTAAAGAGATTGTATTGTTAGTTTTGTCGTAGACTGTATCTTAAGTAGGTGCTTGGGCTTTGGCCAAAACGTTTTCAACCCCCGACGGAAACCCGAACGGGGTGTTATAAGTTTGACGTGTGTGTGTGTGTGTGTGTGTTTGTAAGTCTGTCTGTGGCATCGCAGCTCCTAAACGGATGAACCGATTTTGATTCTGTTTCTTTTATTTGAAAGATGGGGAGAGTGTTCTTAGCTATGTTTTATAAAAATCGGTGAAGCCATTTCAAAGATATGAGGGGTGAAAGTGGTGATGAAAAATTGAATGTGTTCAAATATATCCGTGTTGGGTATCAAATGAAAGTTCATAACTTATACATTACGATACCGCAAGTTCTATGAAAATCGGTTTAGCCATTCGAGAGATATGAGGCGTGGAATGTATTTTTAATTCTGTAACCACACTCCGCGCAATTCGCATTAGCTCTGAATAATTGTTGATAGACTATACGTATGTTGATATTAAATAATGAATTAGCTGTAATACTTAAGTTACCCCTATAAAAAGCATGAAATAAAAAAATTAAATTAAAAATTAAAAAAACCCCCGACTCACAAAAAAAGGAACAAAAAAACCTGTAAAAAGTTAAAAATAACTATTATATTATGACCTATCTACCCTAAGTATTGAACCTTTATTTTTATTATAGGTACCTAGTTATATTATTTACGTATTCATATTTTTAACTAACAGTTTGTCTCGTCGGGGACCGCTCACCTAATCATAACCTAATCGTACGTCTGTCTCGCAAGATCCTAACTGTAGATGTTTTGCGGTCCCCCCGATGAGACAAACTGTTAGTCAAAAATATGAATACGTAAATAATATAGCTACCTATAATAATAATAAAGGTTCAATACTTAGGGTAGATAGGTCATAATATAATAGTTATTTTTAACTTTTTATTAGTAAATTTACCTACATAGTAAGTTAGTGCTATTCGTTCACGCTAAGTTTGCCGCTGTCAACTGTCACGCGTTTGGCGTTATCTCACTCACTCAGTTCTAGTTCCAGTGAGAAAACGCTCTACTGACATCATTTGACAGCGGCAAACTTAGCGCGAACGGGTAGTAGTAGTAGGTTAGAGATTTTAACCTAAGTAGGTACACTAAAATGATGCCTACATCGAGACGCCATCTATGAGCTTTATGCATATCTGCTAATATTAGATAGTTACTTAATATTAGATAAGTAATATGGTTGGTACCTAGGTAAGTACTATGAATCTGGTCCGATGATGGAATCAGAAGAAGATACGCCAATGGAGTTTAGGCTCATTTATTTTGTCTTGGCAAATAATCTGATGCTACGTGATATCCAGGGTCTGAAGATGGCGACGGTGAATGGTCATAGGAACTTCTGAACTAAACAAGATAACCCCGTCATGTACGAACTCATTACTAGAAAGCTGTTTTTAAAAAAAATCTGGTATTATGCATATAAATAGGTACTTGTTCGGACTAATTGATTAATTAACGCCGAGCCCGTGACAATTGATTTGAAGCTTTTTAACCTTCAAACATATACTTATCTTCTTAATGTTGATCCCGTTTGCATCCGAGGCTGTTACCTCGGAGTTCGGAGCCCGGGATTCAAAACATGTATAAGATTGACAAAGGTTGAAAATAAAGAATATAGCAGGACAAGTTACACAGATAAAATAAATAAATAAATATTCTACTTCACTTCACTGTTATTGGTGCTTTTTTGGTACTTATTGGTTTTGGTATTTGATAGTGGTGGACGAAAATATCACTATTATTGGTGCTTAGATCACGATGACTGATTATAAACACGCACAACACCTGAATTATCATTCACATGTAGAAGCAACGGGGAGCGAAGTTTTCCTCAAGCAATCAAAGTAAACAAATCAATTTTAATAACTGAAAGAATTACAGCAATAGCTACGGCCCAGTAGCACGACACTGTAGACTCAAGGGCGAATGCAGGAGGGAGGAGAGAAAGCCACGATGGTCATCCACTCAGCCGCCTCCTCCTGGGGTCATTATTATTAAATATTAGAATGTTGGTAATCGAATTGGAGTGAATTACCTACTACACCTCGACTCTATGACCCACTCCTGACTGGACCAATAACTCGTTTCAACCAACGTGACATATTTTTCTGCTATATCATCGTTCGAAGAGACTCGAGAGTTGTGTTAAGTCTGTCTCATTCTCTCATTCATATTTGATAAGGCATGGCTCTAAAATCTTCGTAAATATAATTGGTAGATCATTTTCTTATTATCTAAACGGATAACACAGTAACGGGAAATGGAGTTAATAAGGTATCACGTTAATTTCGCGGTTAAACCACGTTGAATGTCAATTATCACGATAATTTATTAACTACTTACATCAGATCTTGATGTTAGTACTCCATATGGAATTACCATTAAGATACAGTCGCCATCGTCCGTACGTCCGTACCTATAGCTTAATACATTCCAAGTTACCGACCATACTAGCTCCAAAACTTAATATTTGATAATAAAACAAAAGTCGAAAAATATTAAATTTGTACTCTGAAAATGACAAATAAGTATATAATTTACACTTGGGCTGAAGTTAGGTATTTATAACCATTACGATTTTAACAAAAACTTACTATGGTAGGTAGCTGACCTTATATTTCGATTATATCTACTTTAGTACAAAAAATACGGTTAGTTCAAATAAAATGAAGTGATAAAATAGCTACTGGATACATAGGCTATCATTAAATTAAAACATTGATGTCATCATTCGGTAATTATAAACATAAATGATTAGCTACAACTGCTCATATATATGAACGTTTAGTAGGATATCAAATATTAATTCTATAATGTATTCAATCGAATAAACAATATTCATATTAACTACAGATAATTTATAATGACATTTTGGGAGCGTAGGTAATTATCGATTTGTCGTCGTATCATAGTTAGGTACCTAGTAGTGGTCGTAGGTAGGTACCTATTAAATCTATCAACCTATCATGGATTTGCGGGTTCCTAGTAACGTTCTTCCTACACCTATAAATCTTTGTTTTATGGAACCCAGTGGGATCCTGATAACGTTCCCGTAACCCACAGGAACCTACTCCAAGGATAAAATGGTACCTAGCCTATGTAATAATCTTCACAAAGTATTGAAACCGTTTATGTGAAAAATCATTGTGGGTTATTTAAAAAGCTTTTTAGGCAATTTTATTTACAAACGTTTTTGCCTGCGTTTTACACGAAAAGTTATTACTGGCAAATTTAATGTCCACAAAAGCTTATATAGATTATTCTCAAGATTATTTACCATAGTCGAACGTAGACAGCATTTGTGCGGGTTAAATGGAATGAGGGCTTCTGCCTCAGTCGTCCAACGAGCCGTCAGAGTCCGTTTGGATAATTTTACGTTGTTTACCTTATTTTTACGTTTAATGGAATAAAATGTTACGTACCTACATATGCAAATTTTACTGTGTTCTATTTGAGTCTTTTCTGTGTATAACACAGAAAAGACTCAAATACTAGCTAATAAATAGCTAATAAATTCGATAAAATGACGGAATCGATATGGGTATCGTTTTAGAGGTTTAATATCTGAAGACCCGGATAACCGAGTATTTTGAGCTTTTCGGTATTTTTGGTGCGGGTTTTCTTTAGGTTGCCGCAAGCCAGGCCCGTGGGGAGCCCGGGTATGCTAGGGCCTGGCCGGCAAATGCCACCCTAACTATACATAGGTATAGCCAGTCGGACGCTGACCATCTAACCTAATCAAGTTACAAACATGTAGTTTTTACTTATAGTAGTTTTTAGTTACATATTATGTTGATTCATGTCATATCTATAATTAAAATTTTTCTAAATAGGTATAGGTACCTAGGTACTCGTAATTATGGATATGACATACTTAGATTATTAATATATTATAATAAAACATTTTATTAATAATTAAATAAATATTGCATTAGGAGGGAAATATGCCTAAATTAGGAGTCACGTAAATAATGCATAAATTAAGTAATTACAAATATTATAAATGGGATAATGGATATCCCATTTGCGAAAATTGTGTATGTCTATAGTGGAGTCAATTTAATAGGCCACATTTGACAATTCATCAAAATTCAACATCGCAACCTTTTACGCGACGCGCCGCGGTGGGCATCAAATTACATATTTTTCGTTTTGTTAGAACTGCACAATTGCTTAACTTTTTTCAATTACTATTACATATTTATTGTAATAATGACAGATACAAGTAATTTTACGTTTTTCTTTCACCAATAAACCATTCTAAACATAATAAACAATTTCTGATTTATAGAACTGAACGTCATTACCTTGTCATTACAATGTTCTGTCAGTTAATCCTTTTTCTTTTTAAACATTAGGCATGTTACTCTAAAAATCGAAAGCTGATAAGTAGAATCGAATGCAATGATTACTTGTGAAGAAATATCATCATAAAATTAATAACCACGTTGTGACAAAAAAAATTACTGATTGCATTTTTTGCATTAGTATCGATCACCAATCATCCCCCAATAGTTATTTTGTAAATATATTCAATGAACAGATTTGACCTCTCTACAGTTTTATTATTTATATACATATTTATTATTTATTATTTATATATATATATACAGTTAAGTATTATCATGTACTTGTCTTATTTTGCTCCTTAAATTTACGAAAGAAAAAATAATAATGAGAGAGGGATTCACCTGAGGATTTTAAAAATTCACATTATCTTTCAAGTCCGTATCGATTCATTCGTTTTAATCGACCTTTTTTAACAGGTCACCTCATTATGAATATAAAACTGACAAACGTCAAATGTGGCCTATTAAATTGACTCAACTATAGTTTTTACAAAGTTGGAATTTCGCAAAACATCAAAGATAATGGGACCATTGTATGTTCGTAACTCGATGGCGATACGTTATGAAGATCCATTCAGCAAATGTATGTCCGAATCCCTCCTACCACTATGTTTGACACCAAGTTGACACCCTCCTACCCCACAATGACTTCATAGATTGCGGAAGTGGCACTGAACTGAAAATGAGATATCGTGGGGGCGCAGTTCAGCACATTTCGTGATATCATCAAATCCATTAGTTAGATTTAAAGAAAATAAACTGTACTTAATTCAACTCCTGGAAATGAAACTCGGACATTAACTAACTGGCTGTGCTCGTGATTGGGTTGTCTTGTCTATAATCATTTTGTGCGAACTTTTTCAAAACAAAAATAGCCTCGTTTATAGGTTTCCACCTTGATGAGTATCAAAATTCAAATTTCAGCCGAAGATTTTATGAATTAAATCGCTTAATACTTTGAAAATACGTTCACTTCGATATAATCTGATGTTACCGTAACCTTTGCTCTATAAATATATTATCATTTAAGTTTTTATTTGGTACGTTTGATATATCAACTGGCAACAACATATTTTATCATCTCTTAGCCTCATGACCTAAAAATACAACGAGAAACAATTATTTTAAGACTCATTTGTATTTCTGCGATAATTGCAAATAAACTTCATCGGTAATACTTCAAGTAATAAAGTAAAGGTAAAAAAGTAAAAGCTATGTACAATAAAATACATAGGTAATTAAAATATGGAGCTTTACGGCCTATGTGGCGCATGGCGCGTAGCGGTAGTGCTTTGACGGCAGGCTACGCTACGGCACGATACACGAGGTAGCTAGGTACCTACAACCTATTGATGCACACATTGCACACCACTGTACCTCCTACCACTGATTGCAAATCGCAGTCCGTAATCTGAATATCGTAGCACGAAGGTTCCATCAGCATGAAAATTAAGTGCCTACCTATAGCCGAACTTTGCCTAACGTGTGTGTGGACACATGGTGACACATTAATAATTTTTAGGATTACTTCCATTTCTTATAAAATCAGAACAGTACACTGTCTGAGCACACTCTTACTATTATTTTATTTAATACTATCAATAAAAATACAGTTATGATAGCTTAAAGTTAACTGGTACCACTTAATGTATACATAATTTATATTTTAACTTAAGTACAATTTGTAAATTGTTAGTTAATGGTGTACCTACATGCCATCATTTGTACCTATACCATCACATTGAATTTTATTTTAATGGTTACATGGTCACCTTATTAATCCAGGCCTTAATAATCGGACAACGTGTCGTCGTGATAAAGCAGACTATCACGTTCTGATACTGCTCCGTTTGATTTTTAACCCCCGACGGAAACCCGAACAGTGTGTTATAAGTTTGACGCGTGTGTGTGTGTGTGTGTGTGTGTGTGTGTGTGTGTGTGTGTGTGTGTGTGTGTGTGTGTGTGTGTGTGTGTGCGCGCGTGTGTATGTCCATATGAGGAGTGGAATGCATTTTTAATTCTGTAACCACACTCCGTGCAATTCGCACTAGCTCTGAATAATTGTTGAAAGACTATACGTAAGTATATTGATATTAAAATAATGAATTAGTTATTATATTTAAGTTACCTTTATAAAAAGTATGAAATAAAAATTAAATTTAAAATTTAAAAAACCAATGAGTAATTCGAGTGACGAAGAAATTTATTTTTTGCATTTAGTCACTTCATTTCCTCGCTGAGGTGGGATGAAAAGTTACGTGTTGCACTCGAGTGCAAAGATTTTTCACCTTGTGCTCTTTTGATTCCCTCGCTAATGCTCAGGGTTCTATTTTGTGTAAATTTAGAACCCTTTGCTTGCTCGGTCATCAAAAGTGAGCACGCGGTTAAAAGCAACTTTGCACTCTTGTTTAACAAATTAACTATTTGAGGTTAGGTATAACTTTGTACGTAACCTCCGATAAACTAGCGGATCAATGACGTACGATAATATGAAGTCCTACTCGCTTTAAAGTTTCGACCTAATTACTGAATTATGAAGATATATACAAATCTATCTATCTATACCATAACATTAGGTATAAAGCTGAAGAGTTTATTTGTTTGTTTGGTTGAACGCGCTAATCTTAGGAACTACACTGGTCTGTATTGAAAAAATATTTTTTATGTATTTATGTATTCAACGTATCGGGCAAATTTCCATATAGGTACCTATTATTAGGTAGGTACCTACCTATTGCAAAACTAAGAAATTACGGGCATGTAATGTAGGTATGGGTTAAATAAGTGTCACGGGAGCGAAGTATAACCCATGGGCAAAGCCGCGGGGGACAACTTATATTTCTGCAAGTAATTTAAATACATACTTTATACCTATAGGCAAACGCTGCCGTTACGAGTAATTCTATCACATACTCTTATCAAGTATGTAGGTAAGTATGACAAAGTCGTCCAAAACACAAATTCCCTTCTATATTTACGTGCGGTATCCCTGAGGGGCGGTATCACCATGGCAACACCAATGACTTTTCGAAGTTATGTGTGTATTTATCGCAGGTTTATTAGTGCCTCGGAGAGCACGTTAAGCCGTCGGTCCCGGTTGCCATACAAACATCTATGGCAGTCGTTACGGGTAGTTGGAGCCCACAAAAGTCCAACCAGTCTAACTTGGAACTTCGATGTCGCCATTGGTCATAATGACCATTGGTTGTGGAGGTCAGATGGCAGTCGCTCCACGGAAAATATCGAAGTTCAGCCGCATCACAGTTAGACTGGAAAGCCGACCCCAACTGATTTGGGAAAAAGGTTCAGAGAATGATGATGATGATGATCCCCGAGGGGCTTCACCTCAGCGAAGCTAACGAAGGTACGATTGGTATGTCGGACTTGAACCAACTCAAACCACACGCACAAAGAAAACAGCATCACTCCGGGAGTGTCAATAAAAGTGATTAACCTAATTACAGCGATAAAACCTTCTAACTAATAAATTATGAAAAAATCTTTTTAAGTTAAACAGTTTTAAATTGTATTGTCTCAGAACTAAAAACTTCTGCCAAATATCAGACAAATCAGACAACTGAAAGGGGTTCAAATTTCAATTCTAGATTTGACCCAAACAAACAGGTTGAGTTAAATAAAACTGTTTTAAAAAGGTCAAGAACCCTACGAAAAACTCAAGAACCTCAAGAAAAATAAAGACTTGGAATTCTTTACCAGTTTTTTTTATACTACGTAGGTGGCAGACAAGCACACGACCCACCTGATAGGAAGCGGTCACTGTGGTCCATGGACGCGTGTGCAACTCTAAGGGTGTCACACACGCGCTGCCTACCCTGAAGGGAAGGGGGGAGGGCTAGGAAGGTATGGGGGGAGGAGGGAAAACCAGTTTCCGTATTTCCTTCCTTCTACAGTCTCGGATCATTCAATGAAAGACCTTCCTAAGACTGGCGATGTGAAGCTATATTGATGTGTCCAATATAAAAAATCCCATTAAAATGTCAATAATTTAATTTAAATCTTTTATATAGTTACCTATTATATTTTTAAGTGGGTTATTGAGGGGTCAATAACCCATTTAAAAAGATGATACCTATATAAAAATGATGGTAGGTAACTGTGACATGTTCACGCCGAAATATTAACAATATTTTCATTTACGGACGGATATGAACTCATTTGATTGCTTTTTACGCATAATTATCAGGTAATTCATTATCTGTCGTCTCGTTTAAAAATAGAGATGCGTAGGAATCTGCCAAATACTTACATCCTATATATATAGCTAGGTACTATGTACTTACTAACTTGACCATGTCAATATTGCGAATGGCAATTTTATGTTTGCTTCATATTCCGTTAGAAAATTCTCATTTTGTAAATCAGTCAATAAATCGCCAATGTAGTTTAGAGCATTGTAGTTTATCAAATAATATAAATTAGGTCAAAATCAGCTTCCATTGACAAAGCTCTTAAAACGAGGTCGCCGTATAAACATGAGGGACCAGTGTTGTTATCACTGACAGGAAACCGCTATCAACTTGTCGTTATGTATAAAACACAATTTTTGCAATTATTGCCGAAATAATAATATAACTCCCACGATTTCGTATCTCTAACTGATATAAGCCTTTGTATGTCGAGATGATAAACTGACCGACGACGACGAGACAGATACAACAAACTCTTTTAATTAAGTTTAGTTATATAAGTAAAAATGAGGTCAAAAGTGTACCTATGTATCAACTTTTTGATAATGCGATTTTTGGCAGCATTCACGTGCCTGTTTATATTTTCTATAAAAGTTTTAAGCGAAATTTAACTAGGACTTACGTAGGTAGATACAATATGAAATTATTGATCAAATTGAAACCACGATCATGTTTCAGTTGGTTCCCAGTGGATATAGAGGGTTGCAACCTTAACTGCAAGTCGTTACAACTGCTATACGACAGACGAGGTTTTCCTCTTGGGGTAGGGCAAACGAAACGACACTAACTCTGGAAAAAACCTACATGCCAATCTAAAACAATAAGCGGACCTCGTGCTCGATCGAAGTGCTAACTTTGTACCAAACTGGGCAATCGTTATGAGGATGGGGATGATGATGATTAAAATTATATTGTCTCGACTAAATAAAGCTGCGACAAAGAGCAACCATGTTTTATGATTACTAAAAATTATGACATACCTAAGTAAGCAACTAATTTTTTATCTAAGATAGGTAGGTACATAATATTAACAGGTACTTAGGTAAAGAGGATAATGAATGCTTGTAAAATGCATAATGTTAATCACAATGTTTACTTAGTTTTGTTTCAAAGAAGCAGCTCGTAATGTAAACGATTTAAAATATACCTAGGTATAGGTACATAGGCTAAACACATGCCTTGCCACCTGTCTAATTTTGTCAACCCCAAATAAAAATACATTATTCTGTTTTGATGTATTGAGCGTTGCCGGTGTCAAGCAGCGAACGTTTGGTTTTATTATTTAGCGCGGGGTGACTCGCCCTGTCAATGCTCGATCTCATTCATGAGACTCGCTCTTTTATCACCGTGACGTACACTTGCACCGAACGTTGAACCCAAAGGGAAGTAGTCCATGTTCCTCATATTTTTACTTTCAATCGATGTCTTGTCTTACTCATAACATAACAAATTCTACACCTATCTAACTACTATATCGCAATAGTTGCTAGTTGCCTATATACCTACCTAATTAATTCCTGCCAAAGTTACTAACTGAATAATATCTATTCACTTTGGATGTTCATTCGCCTAGTAGGTAGGCAGGTACCTAATTTACCTGCGCAATTATGATTATTCCAGCCAACGTGCAGTTCTGATTTTACTTGTAGAAACAGGACAAAATTTCATTTGGTACAGTTTGTAGCTTCACGTGTGCGTTACTCACGGTCCAAGCGGTTTTATGGTGCGAGCGTTGCACTGAAAGTTATTGCTTACTTCCAGTAATGTAAAATAGGTCAATAGTTTCAGTACTGTAACAAAAGCCAGTTGAATGTGTCGGGCTATATCACACGTTTATACTTAGCAACGTCTCTGACAGTGCAATACCAAACTAACCTATTTGCTTCAGTAATTTACCTTCCTAAATATTACAGATTGATGTAGATACAGTTCAAACAATAATAATTTACCTTAAAGTGAGTGCCATATTCTTTAATTAAATATTGGGTGGCTATCGGCTATGCTATCCAGTGGTATAAAACATTTTTTTTTACAAGAGTACCTACATAGTCAACGAAGTTAGATACTGGGTAACTGGGTAGTATTCCCGTTAACCCCTTCAGGTAAACTATATATTGCTTGTGATAGGAGTCAGTAGTGTAATGGCAGGATATAACCAGGACCTCTCTACAATAAGGCTAGCTCCTTTGCTTTTTTATTATCATTATTAAATTACCATTAAATGACATTGTGACTATGGCTCTACTATTACTTTCATTCTATTAGTTACCTACTTTTCATTTCTTAATATTTTTGCAGTCCGGTTTTTTTTCCTGCCATTACAGTTGTAGCGAGCGTGGTAGCAAGCATTCCTGGCCATCTCATATCACCATCTACTTATATCATGCGCAGAGCCGCGAGGGTCACGACCCCTTATCATCGCTCAGTAAAAAAAGGTTATTCAGATTGTATAATGTAACGTTTACGGAAGGTTTTCTTGCAAGAATATTATAGGCACACTTTGAACTCGATTGATGGCGCTGTAATAAGGATAGGTCAGCTAGTCCTACTTTCCTACTTCCTACTAAAATTATAAATACTATAGGTACATACCTGTATAAACGTGAAAGTTTGTCTGTTCGGATCTTTGGATGTTTATTAGGTAGGTACTCAATCCCGCTCCAACGGCTGAACAGAATTGGCCAATATTTGGCACAGGGGTAGATTAGTCTAGAATAACACAAGGCTCATAGGCTCATCGGTAAAGGTTCCCAAGGCTAACGGGAATTAGAGCAGAATTCCACGCGATACCTATAAAATACATACCTAATAGAAAAAAAACTAAAAGCTAACTAACCGAATAGTACTTACCTACCTATTATTTCAAAAAGGGAATGCATAATAGTACCTAAGTAGGTACTTATTCATTAACAGAAAAATGTTATTAATAACCGCTACAAACGGCGTAGTGACACGTGTCCTATGCAATAAATATAACACTTCAATTTCTTAGATTATTTCATTATTTCCCAAAGAAATCCGCGCCATTAAAAGGATGTGAGTTTTTTTTAGTAAATGTAGAGAAAAAAGTATATCGTAATTAAAAAAACACGCACGCGCATAACTTATCGAACTATTTGATCCGGGATTACAACCTTGTCGGATTCACTACTCAGAACGTCCACCTTACGTCACTACTTGATAATGTAGGTAGCTATAAACGACTGCACAATTTTAACGTGTATGTATTTCATGTAAAATAATGTGTGCAGATTTTTAGAATCCTGTAGATTAAGTTTGCCACACATGCGTGTCGCCATACACCCAGTGCGGAGTGTATATTGGGAACGCGTTTATTAGCCCACGGGGTCACCAGATTCCGGTAACCGCTCGTAAATCCCAACACTAAGCTCCATTTTTTCAACTTTTGACATAGTTACAATAATAAAAGGTCGTTGTTTCTATATTATATAGGTAGATCAATAGAAAACACGACATGCAGTGGGTCGAAGTTGGTTGAAGTGGTTTAGAGACTATTTACCTAGGTATAGGTATATTTCTTTACTTTGTCTCAAAGCTGATTGTAGCCCAAATAGCTTGAACCTAAGAGATAGATTATTATTATCTATCTTTTGCATGATCTCTATCTTATTTATGATGTTGTTTTAATTTTCTATGTTTCCTTTAGTCTGGTCTGGAACAATTAAATTTAGCTTACTATCAGAGGGGCGGCTGCGTAGACTTTAGCTGCCATCATCGACCCAATTTTGTATTTGTTCATATTGCTTTTATTATTTGGATATTTTTACAAAAAAATGTAGGTAATTGTTTGTAAACACTTTTCGGGTTCGTCGCTAGTTATTATAAAACTGAATTAATTGTCTACTAGACTATTGATAATAATGTATTTGAAATGAAAGCTATAACTACAAAAAAGATACTATAAGATATTGCTTTTAGCGATAAGGCCGCCATTTGTAGATACCTACATATTTAATGTGTTTTGAGCCTGAATCGAGAATCGAAGCAGCCTAAGCTTTATCGTCACACCACAGGGGTCTTCTTTGGTTTATTAACTTTTCCTATCTATTTTGTGGGCTTTTTGGTCATTTTATGTAAGTAGGTACTATGTTAGTTGTAGATTGGTTAGGTGTAGTTAGGTCTAGATTTAGATAGCATATAAAGAGCAGCCCAGTCACTAGGTCATTGCGGACGGTAACTCGTAATGATCAAATTAATCGGTCAATACGCTATTTACATAATACACTTCTATATACAAAACTGATCGGCGTCTGTACATGGAAAATATATGAGAAAAAAAAACATATTAGGGGACTTTATGAATGTAATAGATGCCAAAACAATGATTTTTTGCTGTTTGTCTGTTTGTCTGATTTTCTGTGTCTCTGTGGCTGTTTGTCCGCACCAAATTTTTGTTCATGCTAAAATCAAAAACTACTGGAGGGATTTTGATCAAACTTGGTACGATTATAGTTCATAGTTCTGGGCAACATATAGGCTACTTTTTAGACAAGCTGATACCCGTGGCTTCTTCGTTTTAGGTCGTTTTTGGTCATATCTCCGGTTCTACATAACCAATTACAACTAAATATACGGCAAATTTTTAGTCTAAGCAAAACCTTTATAATAAAAAAAACCGCATCAAAATTCGTTCGGTATTTTTTACGTCCGCCACAGGGATGGACATAAAAAGTACTGAACGGGTTTCGATGCGGTTTTTTTATTAGAAATGTCTTGGTTAGACTCAAAATCTTACGCATATTTGATCACAATCGGCTGATTAGAACCGACGATATAGTAAAAAAAAAACGCGAAAATCGAAGTCCACGAGGGCGGAGCCGCGGCCAACAGCTAGTGAGTAATAATAATATGTAGTTACGTATGGTGATTAATAGCAGTCGAAGGGAAGCGGTTTTTCAACACTGAAGCGTTAATTTATATTCTACGATACTATTTTTATACTAAGTAGGTGGATGACAAGCACAAGGCCCACCTGATGGGAAGCGGTCACCGTGGCCTATCAACATGTGCAACACTAAGGGTCTCACACACGCGCTGCCTACCCTGAAGGTAAAGAAGGAGAGCTGGGAAGGGAGGATACTCCGACTATTGGCTAAACTAGTAGTCTGAAATTGACGACTTCCGTTTTTTTTATATAGGACTCGTCAAAATTCCTGATGGTAAGAAACTGTTAGTGAAAATTATGATCAATGTTAAGATGGTAGTCTTCAATTTGACGGCCTCTATAGCTGCTTTTTCATGCTTCGCTAAAAGACCCAAAATTTTAGAGATTGTTCCTAATTTGTAAACTCGCATTTCCAATAACAACTATCTACTGCAGCTGCCAATAGGAAACATCATTATTATAGTGAAAAAAGTTTTTTAAAATAGGTAGGTAGGGACCTACCGACAATGATCCTTTCTCCCATTATGCAGAGTATGTCCGGGTATATAAATGCATAGGTTACAAGACTACTATAATAATGTTACAGTGTAGTATATGTATGTCATTGTATACACGTGGTGGCAGGGGCACAGAGGGGTGTGCGGAGGGGGGCCGGGTTCTGGGCAGCGGGATGTGCGAATGGTCGTTATCGCTTTGGACACTGCAATGATTGTTTATCCAGCCTGTTCCTTGAATGGCAACTAATGACTCACCAACGTTATAACCGCATGCTGCCATAATATAGGTATGTTGGTGTATAATTAATAGCACATCAGATAGGTTCAATTCGTTAGGAAACACAGTGTAGATTAGGAATACAATAAACTTAGTGTTTTTTACATTCGGCATTCGGATTGTATTCGGTACCACAGTCGAAAGAACTTCCCTATTACGAGTACGCTGTGTTAGTATGGAGAAAATCCTCACAGTAAAGCAACCACAATAACAGCAAATTAGAGATATTATATTAGGGACAATTTCGAATAGTCCTTCACTGAAAAAAAGACAATTATATTTATTAAAAATTAAAAATTTAAAAAACCCCGACTCACAAAAAAAGAACAATAAAAAACCTGTAAAAAGTAAAAAATAACATAACTATTAAATTATGACCTATCTACCCTAAGTATTGAACCTTTATTATTATTATAGGTAGCTATATTATTTACGTATTCATATTTTTGACTAACAGTTTGTCTCGTCGGGGGGACCGCAAAACATCTACAGTTAGGATCTTGCGAGACAGACGTACGATTAGGTTATGATTAGGTGAGCGGTCCCCGACGAGACAAACTGTTAGTTAAAAATATGAATACGTAAATAATATAGCTACCTATAATAAAAATAAAGGTTCAATACTTAGGGTAGATAGGTCATAATTTCATAGTTATTTTTTACTTTTTACAGGTTTTTTATTGTTCTTTTTTTGTGAGTCTGGGGTTTTTTAAATTTTTAATTTAAATTTTTTATTTCATGCTTTTTATAGGGGTAACTTATGTATTATAGGTAATTCATTATTTAATATCAACATACGTATAGTCTATCAGCAATTATTCAGAGCTAATGCGAATTGCGCGGAGTGTGGTTACAGAATTAGAAATACATTCCACGCCTCATATCTCTCCAATGGCTAAACCGATTTTCATAGAACTTGCGGTATCGTAATGTATAAGTTATGACCTTTCATTTGATACCCAACACGAGTATATTTGAACACATTAAATTTTGCATCACCACTTCCACCCCCCATATCTTTGAAATGGTTTAACCGATTTTTATAAAACATAACTAAGAACACTCTCCCCCAACCTATTTTTCAAACAAAAGAAACAGAATCAAAATCGGTTCATCCGTTTGGGAGCTACGATGCCACAGACAGACTTACAAACACACACACACACACACACACACACACACGTCAAACTTATAACACCCCGTTCGGGTTTCCGTCGGGGGTTAAAAATAGCTTGGTTAGTCTACCCAGTAACAATCAAATAACAGTCACAGTTCGCATAAGAAAGGAACTACGAGTACTTAACTGTAACAAAAGCAGCAGCAGCAGTTTGTAAATCTCTTTTAATTAAACTAAAAATACTATTCTCATAATTTTCTGATCGGAAAAAATGATCATCCAGGACGGGACTTGAACCCGTGACCATTCTCTTACAGGGGGAATGCTGTAAGGGACTGGTCACGGGTTCAAGTCCCGTCCTGGATGATCATTTTTTCCGATCAGAAAATCATTGGGAATAGTTAGCATGCAATTGCTTAAAAAAATCATATTCTAAAAATAATGTTTAAAAACTATTGCAATATTGTTCATAGTTTCCGTAGTTCGAACGAATTACGGTAGATGGCTCCACCGGCACCCTAAGCCGTAGAATATATCGGAAAATTTCGTGCATCTAGGATGGGTCCAGGTAGCTCAGTTGGTCAGTGCATTCCCTCATTTTTTTTATCGTGCGGAAATCCCCATGGATACCACCCGTCGGCCATCGGGGGCGGTAATGTCGGGATCGAACCGACTAAAACCGCATGCCGTCTCGGGTCTTAATTACCGGGGTGTAAGGTTACCCAATAGGCATATCCCTCGCACCCCAGCTGACCCTGATCCATCTGATGGCCCCCTCGACCCCCCCAGAAGGGGGGGTGGGGCGAGCATCGCGCCACTTCACCGACGGTGGAGTGTAGGGTGACAGGTGGCCGTCCTGTCACCCAACCGTCGTCGGCGCGCAGACAATCAGCTCGCCCCGCGTTCGCTCCTCACTGTGCTCTCTGCTGGTCAGAAGGATACGTGGAGAGCCTTGGAGCAGCCCTCTAGAGAGCCACTCCCACCCCGGCCGGATTGGCCGCAGTCAGCAGCGTCTCCCGTGGCGAGTGGGAGGCCGCTGCTCGCCTCCGTTGCCCAGGTGCACCACGTGGAGGTTCCGGCCCGCACCCAATGCATTCCCCCTGTAAGGGACTGGTCACGGGTTCAGTCCCGTCCTGGATGATCATTTTTTCCGATCAGAAAATCATTAGGAATAGTTAGCATGCAATTGAAAATTTCATTCAACTAAAAATACTACCTATGTTATAAATGAGGTTTCTATATTGTTGGCAATTAATGTTATATTATTATGTACTTGTCTGACATAATCGTCGTATTATAATATAAATAATAGGGTGTACCTACCCTACTGGTAGATTTAAATTACAATTCATTTTGTGGCGTCCTAACGGTACAGCGTTGACTGTTAGTAAAATTCAGATATAAATAAAAGTATGCCTACTTTAGGTCATAGAATATTTTTATTATTAACTAGCTGTTGCAACGGTTTAGAAATAGTCGCTGCCGGATGACTGCAATCGCGGCTGTGATGTGGACACGCGCGCGTTCCGGAAGTACCGCCGCCGCCACCCCTCCTTCTCTACAATCCATACCACCCTATATCAGCTTGAAAACAATCCTTGTACTATAAGGTTCTCCCAGGGGATGCCCAAAACCGTGCAAAGTGAAGGAGTACAAGCGGGCTCCAGATTCTGAGGCAATACCCTTGGATGATAGGTACTGAGACATACCTACGCTAAGATAATGGAAATGTTTGTACATCTCAATTTTGTATCCATTTTGCGGCACCCAGAAAAATATTATAGCTAAATCAAGTTCCTTATCAATCGGCTGTATGAGCTACCAAGATCTTCGGGTCCAAGTCCACCTTCCCCGCAAGCTGGTACATTAATTGACAGCCATTGACAGGTGAGGCTCTGACGCAGACAGTAAATAGGTATGTTTGTAAATAATAATAAAAAGCAGCGCGCTGAGTTTCCTACTGGAATATTCTCAGTACAGGGCGGTATTCCGAGTTCGGTGGTCCATTTACTAAACATATTTATGACGTTTTGTAGGATCAATGAATTTTGACCTTGACTTTCTCCCCGGTAAATGATCGTCAAAACAAAACCAAATCTAAAAAGTGCATACATACGCCATAAGTCAGTCGTACGAAGCCGAAAAGATGTTTTAGAACCTGGAACCCACTACGAGTGTAGGTAGGTACATTGAGCGTTAGCTTCTGACTCTTCTGAGTGTCCTTACATAGTACCTACTTATGTAGATAAATAGGGACATGGTAACAGGTAATAATTTATTTGCTGAATGTGAGATATATGTATACTCGTAGTAGGTATCTAAGTATTATAATATAGGTGTGTAATAGGTTTGTACTTATCCACTCGATACTCGTGTTTCTAAGGTGTTGTCGTATTTGTACTGGCATAATGTGGAGTCAAATATGTGTGAGTAAAGTATCTTCATACCATAATAGTATCGTCTCCGTTTAATAAAACGCCATTTCAAACATATCAATTTACAGTCAACAACATTGCTAAATTTGCATGACGATGCAATGCAATAGAGCAAATACTAGACTCTGACGTACTATGTTTAAATTAATAAATAGCTTATAGTACTGCCAGGGTTCGTAAAGTTAATTTAAAGAGCTTCACAATAGAATGATCTATTGTACCTAACCTATCTAGGTAGGTACTTTCGAATAGTAAAATGATGAAACGTAGGTAGGTTGATTCGAGACTACTGAATTGTGTTTGTTGTTGTAGAAATATCTGCCTGTTGTGTCTTCCTTTTTCTAAATGTAGGTACAGCTTTTTTATCTTGCAAATAAATAGTGTTTTCATTCATTTCATTTCATTTGGTGTGTAGGTCTGAAGGTGCTAATTATGGAAATGATCATGCATTGTACCTATCCAATTATGTGTACTAAATACGGGCACCCTGGGATGGACGCAATAGCTGGAAGGGTTAAACGACGTTTAACACGAACTATTAGGTAATCGGTGGTTTAACGATGATATAGTTTTTACTTTTTAGGTAGGTATAATACCTACGCTATATCGGGCCAACTACTCGTTGCACATATTAATGTAAAATCAATTTTTAAACGGTTTTATTTAACTTGACCTGTTTTTGGGGTAAATCTAGTACATACCTACTTAATATCAAATTTCCTATACTCCTATAGTAATTAGTCTAAGGATATAGTATAAGTACTACCATTTGCATTAAACTTTTTTTTGTTTGCGCCTAATTGGCCAGTGTCTATGGGCAATGGGCATCCCCCTTTGACCCCCTTTCAGTTGTTGAATGGGTCTGATATTTGGCAGAAATCTTTAGTTCTGGTGACAATACAATTTAAAACCATTTTACTTAAAAAGAACTTTTTACTTAATTTATATTGCAATTAGTTTCCCCAATTATTTCTTCTGTAACTTTAAGTGATTAATTGAATATAACCACTGTCAACCGCGCACTATATTTGTTTATGTATATCACACCTAACAATAAAAATTTAGTAAGAAATTTTGTTTAAATCTAATTACCTACTATTTTGAAGTTTTATTAGTTGGTTAGGGTTTATTTGTTCCTGTGGTGTAATGGATTTGGATAGGTAGGTACGTGAAAGCCGATATATACCTACCTGCTGATTGTCTGATGAACAAAGCTATGGTTACCAGTAAGATATACGTCAACGGTACCCAGTTTTCTACACTTTACGAGTAGGTATAAATGAAATAATGCACTATACTCTGTCTAATTTAGGATGATAAAAATGACAGGTCATGTCTATGAAGTATCGTATTTTTTATACAAAATTATACCCCTAAAATTATGGTAATTACATAGACAAGCCCCGCCCACTTGTCATAGTGAAGCGTCTTGCAAGAATATAGCACAATTGACTCTACACAAATGAATCGAATGAATCGAATTTAAAATAATTTATTGAAATTATTAAGTACTTATACTATTAAACTTTTTGTGATATTATAATTAGCTAAATATGATACGAAACATAAAAACTTTACCATAAAACTTCTCTTTTGTCATCCTGAAGTAAGTTTTAACTAAAATAATAAAAAATAAAAAGTTTTTGTGTTTTTGTAAATATCGATTTCATATTCTACGGGAATGATAATCGAAAATCGAAAGATTCATTTTCGATTATACTATATGAGCTACCCTACTTAGAGCTGTCATTATTATCATCCTACATTAGACAAAGTATAAAAGGCAGAGTCATGATGAGCATGCCTATACTATTTATATACTTACGTAGATACTTTGACAAAACTGTAACGCAAAGCGATGTGACCAGCGCAGCGTTGGTTAATGTCTGTTCAAATAGATGATGTAATAGCACGCTGACATCATTCTTCAGCAATAACTATTCTGCAAAATCCATTTCGGTTCATTATAATTATGAACGGTAAAGTCGTTGGACTGCTTAAAGCATAGTGGTGAGACATAATCTTGATGCTTACCTACTTCAATTTGACTAAAAAAACACATAGTTACCTACGTAGAAAACCATTGATAGAAAATAACTAGGTAGGTATAGCATAATAATATATACAAATAGGTATAGCGTGGTAACTTCCATGGGTCTACCATGGAAGCTACCACCTGAGTAAGTTCAAGTTCAATCAGAATTTGCTTTTAGCTTTGGTTTGTTGTGTTTGTGTTTCCTCCTTTGGACTATTTTGAAGAAGTAATAATTTTTTCAATTAATTATTTGGTTATTGATTTATAGAGAAAAATTAAGAAAGAATAATATTAATGGAGTAATTGTATTTTATAGTAATTTGCATGCTCTATTATAAAGTAGGAAGTGCAATGTTCTTACACTTGCTCTGCGTCGAATGTATGTCAGAGGTCCCAACGATAAGGCACGTTCATTGTTACCGACGATTCTATTACACAGTATTTTTTAATTAAATGCATATTAGTTAGTTAGAGAATGTGTCATTGTAACAAAGAGAGACAATAATTGATTCCAAAGCATCCTCTTTCTCTCTTCATCCGAGCCCCTATACCCACCGGTTATATCCAAAACTTACACTTTGGCACCCAGGGTAGGTATATACCTACTTAGGTACTTACGGGGTGCGGGCCGGAACCTCCACGCGGTGCATCCGGGCGACGGAGCCAAGCAGCGCCTCCCACTCGCCACGGGAGACGCTGCTGCCTGCGACTAATCCGGCCGGGGTGGAGTAGCCCTCTAGAGGGCTGCTCCGAGGCTCTCCACGTGTCCCTCTGACTGGCAGAGGGCACAGTGGGGAGCGAGCGGGGGGCGAGCGGATTGTCCGCGCGCCGACGACGGTTGGGTGACAGGACGGCCGCCTGTCACCATAAACCCCACCGTCGGCGAAGTAGTGGGATGCTCGCCCCACCCACCTTCGGGGGGTCGAGGGGGCCATCTTAAAACCGTAGATGGCCCGGGGTCAGCTGGGGTGTGCGAGGGATATGCCTATTGGGTAACCTTACACCCCGGTAATTACGGCCCGAGGTTGCGTGCGGTTTTAGTCGGTTCGATTCCACAGAACAAAGAAAAATCCTTAGGTTCGATCCCGACATTAACGGGGTGGTACCTATCCATGGGGATCTCAGCACGATAAAAACAAGGGTACTTACTTACTTTACTCTCCTACTTCTCTTTCCTATGATTTGGAATAACTAGTTGGGTTTTGCGGGCGCGACTGCCGTCTGACCGCCAAACCCCGAGAGGAAGGTACCCTCCTGGGGTGGTAATATTTGTTCATTGGCGCTCATTTGAACGATTCCGGGTCTTCCGTAATTGAGTTGCAAGGGGAAGGGACCTACTTATCCAACCAATATTTAATCCTACTAAATATTAGTAGGATAGGTAACCTTGCGACCACAGTAAAACATAGTCTAACAAACTAAAATATTAACAAGAGAAAAAAAAAGCTGAAGTTTGTAACGTCATTGGGAAAATAGCGAATTTACATTGTATGTTGATCTACCTATATCAAAGTGCTTTTGTTAATAACTTATAGTTAATCATCTATACTTATAATAAATCTGTAGAAGTGAAAATTCTGTACATTGAAAATAAAAAAATAAAAAATAGCAGGGGGTGTTACTAGACTGACACCGAACCCAAATATGTGATTAAAAAAATTTTTGTCTGTCTGTCTGTCTGTCTGTCTGTCTGTCTGTCTGTTTGTTCAGGCATCACGCAAAAACTACCGGTTCGATTACGATGAAACTTGGTATAATTATTCTTCAATATCCTGGGCAGCACACTGGATACTTTTTATCCCGGAAAAGTACATACAATAAAAGACAAATTTAATTTTGCGGTTCAATTCCTAGACCCGATTACTGTACCAACCGCAAATAATAAGTTTGTCGTAGGTTACGTCACCCACAGTTCAAAATTCAAAATTCAAAATTTATTTAAAGGTCACAGGTGGATAGAAGATGTTGTCAATTACATAAAAGTATCACCGTAGTACCATTGCCATAGCTATTCATGTGACCGTAGCATGTCTGATAAGACGTACAATAGTATAATCATATGAACCACATCACACTAGGTACAAATTAAATTGTGAAATCTATACATATAATAAATCTGTATCTGATCGGTGTCTGTACATGGAAGATATATGAGAAAAAAATTATCAGGGGACTTTATGAGTGTAATAGATGCTAAAACTACGATTTTTAGAATTTTTGTCTGTGCCTCTGTGCCTCTGTGCCTCTGTGCCTCTGTTTGTCCGCACTAAATTTTTGTTCACGCTAAAATCAGAAACTACTGGAGGGATTTTGATCAAACTTGGTACGATTATAGTTCATAGTTCTGGGTAACATATAGGCTACTTTTTATACAAGCTGATACCCGTGGCTTCGCCCGCGGTTCGTTTTTAGGTCGTTTTTGGCCATATCTCCGGTTCTACTTAACCAATTACAATCAAACATACGGTAAATTTTTAGTCTAATCAAGACCTTTCTAATAAAAAAAACCGTTTTGATGCGTTTTACTCAAAATCTTATGCATATTTGATCGCAAGCGGCTATTAGAACAGGCGATATAGTAAAAAAAACGCGAAAATCGACGTCCACGCGGGCGGAGCCGCGGGCAACAGCTAGTGAAAAATAATTCTTAGCGTTTCAGTGAAATTACCAACATGTATTTATTTTACGAGAGAGAGACTTCGGGGTCTAGAATCCCCTATAAATGCGATTCGTAAATCATCAAAATACCTTTTTCCCCTTTTTGCATCCACACTCAAACCTTTTTAGGTTGTAGTATTATGCAATAATGTATATCCATCTCATTAGTACCTATTATTTTTATTTTTCCAGGTAGTGTGCAATCAAACAGTATGCGATTGCTCCGGAATCAAAGGTGATCAAGGACCGCCAGGACCCCCGGGAATTAAGGGTCTTCAAGGAGAGTACGGAGAAGATGGACCAATTGGACGAATTGGGCGGACAGGGTATACAGGCGACAGTGGCGATAGAGGCGATTCCGGCGACAAGGGTATTAGAGTATGTATTAGTAGCATTTCCTAAATATCAAATGTCTTCTTCCCTATTTCTTCGCTGAATAAAAAAACATTTTTCAAAGAATTTCATCTAATTTGCCACTGCCTAAAATCTGTTTTATCAATGTTTTAGGGAATCGATGGCCCTTACGGACCAAGAGGAGACACCGGCCCACAGGTATGTTGCAGTTATTACCTACCAATACTAATCATTAAAGGTTCAAGAGCCGAGGTGATCAATGAATTAGAATTTGTAAAACTACTTTTGTCGTTAAATGTACCCACCTACCTATAAAAACTGGTCAAGTGTGAGTCGGACTCACGTACTGCAGATTACAGTAAATCTGCCAGTGGACTTACCCAAACAAATTTGAGAGTGGAGACCTCGAATTGGTAGGTACGTATACAAAAGGTGGCACATGACTCACCCCAGCCGGATGTGCTGAGGACCTTAACAACTACCTACTTACCTTTTTTAGATCGTCAGTCCTATTATTATAATGAATACCTACCTACCCTTTGATTTTCTTGCAAGTATATAGATGTTCTGGATAAATTACGATATTTTGATGGCGTAGAAACGTAGAAATGGAAGTTTAATTTTTGCACAGCCTCAAGGACGTCACAAATCTGAGTGTCTACACGTCACGTCCACAGGTTCTTGAGAAAAAAAGTCTTGACATACAGGACATACAAACGGACAACGAAGTGATCCTATAAGGGTTCTCTTAACCCTAAAATCTCCAATAAAATAATCTTAGGATCTGGTCGAGAGTTGTATAACTATCTAGTATCTACTGTATATCTTTAAAGATGTAAAAACTGGAACCAATACCTAAACTTTTTAATAGGTAGGTACTCTTTGGTTATCATAGAAAATTATAATCACAATATTATTGCAATCATTGTTTAATTAGGGTCCATATGGAGAACAAGGTATTCCCGGTTTTGATGGACTGGACGGCTGTAGCGGTGTTGATGGAGTCACGGGTCCACCCGGAAGAACTGGTTTGCCCGGTGAAAGAGGTGCTCCTGGAGCTCCTGGTGAAAAGGGATACCGAGGTATGGCCGGTGAGGGAGGTGCGAACTCGAGAGGTGCAAAAGGAGACGCAGGAGAACTAGGCTTTCCTGGAAGTCCAGGACTACCAGGTCCCACGGGGTGGGCAGGTGTTGATGGTGCTAGAGGCGAAGAAGGAGATCAGGTAAATTACTAGTTAATTTGTGATGGTTATTTCAATGTTTGATTTAATGAAAACCTTTTATAGCCAGCCATAACTTAAGTAACATTTTAAGGTTATTAAGGTAGTAGGTACTAATACAACCCACTCATTGTATTCCGTTATTATTTATTTTGAACACCATCTACACACATACACCATCCACATTATCTACAAAAATTTCCGGCGGAGAATGGAAATGAGCCTATGACAGGTGAGGAATGAATTTTGGGCAACATTGTCTACTTAAGTGGCAAGTGGCAGCTTGGTATGAACACTGTGATGACTCTATGAGGGTTGTATCAGGACAGAGTCTGCACATTCTGGTTTCGATCAAAAAAGGTGTTAGACAGGGATGTAAAGCGTGGCCAGGGCTGCTCAACCTTCTTATAGATTGCCTGAAAAATCGGCAAGAAAATGTGTATGAATCTGGATTAATAAAAGAATGAATGATCTGACCGTCAAATGCTACCTGTACGCTGATAACTTAGTAATACTGACGTCATTGGAGGAGGAGCTGCAGATGATGGTTAATTATATAGGTACATGTTGCATACAGGAATGAAAGTGAGTGTATCTATGTAAGTAAAAAGATTCATTATTGAAAGAGAAGAAAGAATGTATAATAAATTGCACAGTCCTGAACTCCTGATTGAAGGAGCAAGCGTGGGACAAGTGAAAGAGTTTGAGGTAGGTATGTATAGGATGGTATTTTGAAATTGTATTATTATTCCTAACTTATTTTCGGTAGACTTTTACGCTCTAACAGATTGATTTTAATATAATTGAGATATTTCAGAATTTATATTGCGGACCAAATTAAATAATACCTACATTTTTCTAAATTCCGAATTTTAATTCATTTGTCTAAAGTTTTAATTTTCATTAAATTTCAAGGGTTTAACGGGCGCTCGGGGAGAACGAGGAGAAAGTGGCACATTTGGTGACGTCACTGTTGGACCACCTGGACAAAAGGGGGACCAAGGGCCGGTTGGAGAACCCGGACGACGTACTGTTGTACATGTGAATACTAATAATCTTCGAAGCAATGTTACGATAATTACGAAGGGAAGTAAAGGAGACAAAGGATTACAAGGACAACGAGGAGTAAAGGGTTTAAAAGGGATGCTTGGGACCATAGGTCAAACTGTAAGTTTCCGAATATTCGTTTTTTTTTATATAACTTAGCTGGCAAACAAACACGACACGGCCCACATGATAGGAAGGGGTCACTCTGCCCTATGGACGTGTGCATGTGCAACACCAGGGGCGTCACATTCGTATTCTTTTTGGTTTCATTCGGTTTCATTTTACTTCTGTTGGCTATGATTACTGAGTTATCTTTATTTACTAGGGCCCTTACGGACTACCCGGTATTCAAGGCATCAAGGGTGCTCAAGGTGATGATGGAGCTAGAGGGAAACCCGGCCACCGCGGTCGCGATGGTGATGCAGGCCCAAAAGGTGACAAAGGTGCACCAGGTTACGCTGGTCTTGACGGCGCAGATGGACAAAAAGGACCTCGTGGTGAAAATGGTATGCCAGGAAACCCTGGGGTTCAAGGACCTATTGGAGAACCCGGTATTTACGACGAAAGGTTAGATGTCGCACCAACACAAGGAACTGCGGGCCCTCAAGGCCCAGAAGGTCCCTTGGGCCCGCCTGGCTTACCAGGATTACCGGGAGAACGCGGGTTACCTGGAACTGTGGGGCCAACTGGACTACCAGGAATAAAAGGAATCCAAGGAAGGCAGGGAAGTCCGGGTACATCTATTAAAGGCGAACCAGGCAATGATGGATTCAAAGGACTGCCTGGATTCCAGGGTTATTCTGGATTACACGGAATGTCAGGGTTACTTGGACCTAAGGGCTTTAAAGGCGCAAAAGTTATTGGACCCGATGGTGAAGATGGATTACCTGGTGTAGATGGCTTGCCGGGCCCACGTGGAGATCGTGGAGAACAAGGTGACGTTGGACCACCAGGATTTCCAGGGAGAGGTATTCACGGGGTTGGTCCTCCAGGAGAAGTCGGACCACCAGGGCCACCTGGATATGCAGGTGACGCAGGCACACCTGGACGTCCTGGATTCCATGGCTTTAAAGGAGAACGTGGTGATGACTGTCCAGTATGCAGATCAGGTACGTAACATTAAATTGATTTCCATAAATGATAGATCATACTGGGGCCCTACCACAAACTCTTATAGCAGTATTATTTCAATATGTTTTCTTTATGTTTTCGTACCATGATGCCTTTAAAATAACCTCAAAACAACATTATAACAATCTTGTTATCTTAGCAATTTTGTACCCTCACTTTCATTTCGTTCATTCATTTCATGTCATGATGATTCTGTAGTTGTTAATAAATTCTACTTAACATCCCTACATTTACAATATTGTACATTCACTGCGTTTGCTGTAGGTACCTATACACATTTTTATCCTGAGATTCGATGCATTTAGACTTCATTAGTTGTTTTTGTGTAAAAAACCTCTTTCTGTTTTACCTGTCATGTTTAGAAAAAGATAGAAATACCAACTTATTAAGTACCTACTACTTAATAAATTGGTATTTCTATCTTTTTCTAAACTCTTTGTACCTACTGGATATTTTCTATAATTTACTATCAAGGTACCTAGTGAAAAAGAAAACCATCTTATAATTGCCCAGTGGTACAGTGTTACTCAAGTGGTACTGATCCTTTCTCCTATGTATGAACAAGTAACTATTCCTGTACATTGATCCCATAACATATCCTACAAGTAGGTATACCTAGGTAGGTATTATCATCTGCTGCTCATTTTTCCAGTCACTATACCGCTACAGTTTCAATAATTAAACCCGTAACACTTTGCTCAGTACCTAGGTACTTATTATAGAACCGATATTATCGAAGTAAGAAGATTTCTAGCAATTAAAAGATCCAGAAGAAAGGACAAGAGGGTGTCGTGGTCGTGAAACTGTTTTATTAAATTTATCCTCCGATTTGCTTTTACCCAATTAACTTTTATCTTTAGGCTAATTTCTATAAAGAACACATTAAGAATGCCTTTATTAAAAAAATAGTTTCCCTTGGCTGTTCGCTATGGCATCCTAATAACTTATTGTAATTTTCAGGTTCTCCTGGTCCAAAAGGACAAAAAGGAGATGATGGTATTCCAGGAGTAAAAGGAAATCCAGGGCCCGGAGGACTACCAGGAATAAGAGGTACCCAAGGTACGGCTGGGAGACCTGGGTACGACGGACCCAAAGGACCTAAGGGTAATAAAGGTGGAGATGGACAAATCGGTCGACCAGGACCGAAAGGTGAAAGTGGAAAAGTCATAGTTCCTGGGAATTTACAGCAAGCTGAAGCGGGACCACGAGGCGACAGGGGTAAGTTTGCCTACACTTATGTACTTGTGCATAAAGGTTAATTAATACATTCTCATACCGCTACCCAACAGGTGGGCCGTGTGCTTGTCTGCCACCTAAGTGGTTTAAACAAAAAACCTGTAGGGTATGAGAATTTCTTTGATATTTACCTACTTATAATGACTACTGTCATTATAATAATGATTATGCAGACCCGAAGGACCACGCATGAGGTGGGTTACTTTTGATTTTAAAACGTTGTAGATCTAGAATTCTTGATCCATTTTTCCACTTGATTACTATCAAGCTAATTTTCTGCGAGTAGCTTCATTTTGATGAAATGCCTGACAATTTCTTGTATGCAACTCAAAATATGTAATTATGGTGTCGATTTGATGATTCTCAAATACCTATTTATTACTGAATTTTTTGTTTAACCTTGAGATACTATCAAAATTAAGTGCTCAAAATAAATTATTGTCCTACAAAATCCATGGTTTGGTCAAAGAGTACCTACCCTCCCTCTGAAATAATGAAAGAATATAATAATTGTGTTACTCACTTAGGTTTCAACGGTCCCCCGGGCTTACGTGGAGATGGAGGCTGGCCAGGATTACCGGGAGATATAGGACAACAGGGTTTAAAAGGTGAAACAGGCCGCGATGGATATCCAGGTCTGCCAGGGAAAAATGGAAGGAAAGGTCGAGATGGACAGCCAGGTTGGCCAGGCCGGCAACCAACTATACCAATTCAGTTTCTAACTGGGGAGACTGGAGAAAGTGGACAAAAGTAATTATCAGTATTTTCTTACATACATGTATATATATCCACGCGTTTCAGCCATTTTTCTCAATCTAGCCAGCTCGATCCGGGATCAGTGGGCTGGCAGGCTAGGTACATACATACATTACATACTTGGTGTGTCATTTGCTCAGCACTCATTTAACTCATTTTGTTCTACTTGACCAAACCATCCAACCAAAATAGCCTTTTCAATAACATAGCATTTTAAATTCTTATTACAACTTCATACCATTTTCGCTTAGGTATCTTTATTCGTCTTCGTGGCAGCCAGCTTTCCTTCACGTAGGTATGCTGTGCAATGACCGCAGTCGTGCCATTGTTGGTACTGACTGACCTCTTGTGAAGGAATGTTGCCGCACTATTCACACGATCTCCAAACTTCTAATCACTTTCCTTTTAATAACCTCTTCCTTAGTATCTTCCATTCCTTGTAAACAAATTATTCAAGTATCTCACTTTCAATCACTACAAATAGGCATATTCAGTCATTCCCTGGTTCCTCTCAAAACCTACAAGGGCTGAGGAAATCTTAAAGGCTTACGACGGACAACAGAGTGATCCGGTTTTTTCTTTTTGATGTACCTACGGAACCCTAAAAACCGGTCAACTGCGAGTCGAGCTCACGCACTGAGGGTTCCGTACAAATCAAGATTGAGGGACGTACCTACGTAAGAGTGCGTCCGGAGTGGCTACGCCCTACGCAGCGTAGAGCGTAGAGCGTTTAAAACAAATGACTGATACAAAACTACGAAGAATATCTAAAAACGCCATGTGTTTATCCCGTCTTTCATACTAGGTCAACATTTTTGTGCACTGTTGTTGGGAATCAGATTTGAGGTGGCAGTTACCATGAACGTAACATAATCATTGGTTTTCAACAGTGTCGGACTCGACATTCCTGTGAGCATTTTGCGGTTTTCTTCATAGTTTTGGATATGGTCACCCATACCCAGTTAAAAATTCACTCTGTATATCCACAGAAAAAACTTGATGTTTAAATTCGTTAAACTATTTGAGGAATTGTTGATATTCCGAATTATTTTTCAATATAAATATATTACACCATATCGATTAAATTTCCCTCCACTATCAAAAACACTCTACGCAGTACATACGCTTATGCTATACTCGTACTCTCGGCACTCCGGACGCAGCCTAAGAACATAATTATAATATAGAAAACAAAAAATACAAGTCTTTCTTCTTCATAATATTATTACGCATAGAAACAGATTAGTATAAATGACATCTTCAACTTCTTTTATAGAGGAGAGAAAGGAGCTCCTGGAGAAGATGGCCTACAAGGAGAAACTGGAGACTCCAGCGATGAAGGGCTAAATGCTAAGGGTGACAAAGGTGTCCCTGGACAGCTTGGACCAAAAGGTAAGAATTTCAGTACACTTGCACTTCAAAGTGAGATAACAGAATCAACATTTGGTTGAAATACTTCTTCTTCCACGTAACCTTTTTAGAAAGAAACGGTAATAGAAAAGAGCTGCATTTGAATTGGACACTTAGAAACCCAACTGAGATGCAGAGAGAGTGTAAAAGCTGCCTGTTGAGAAGGTTAGTCCCTCTCCAGAGCCTTAAGGGTATCGGATCACCTGAAACCCTCTAACATACCTTTTCTTATATCGTGCGGAAATCCTCATGGATACAACCCCCGTCGGCCATCGGGGGTGGATATGACGGAATTGAACCGACTAAAACCGAACGCCGTCTCGGGTCTGAATTACCGGGGTGCAAGGTTACCCAATCGGCATATCTCTCGCACCCCAGCTGACCCCGGGCCATCTACGGTTTTAGGATGACTCCTCGACCCCCCGAAGTGGGGTAGGGGGAGCATCGAACCACTTCGCCGACGGTGGGGTGTAGGGTGAAAGGCGGCTGTCCTGTCACCCAGCCGTCGGCGCGAGGACAATAAGCTCGCCCCCCGCTCCTCGTGGAGAGCCTCGGAGTAGCCCTCTAGAGGGCCACTCCCACCCCGGCCGGACTGGCCGCAGGCAGCAGCGTCTCCCATGGAGAGTGGGAGGCGCTGCTCGCCTCCGTTGCCCGGGCGCACTGCGTGGAGGTTCCTGCCCGCACATTAAAAAAGTTACTGTGTCACTTTTGTGTTATAAATGGAAGTTTTTGCGGCCTTACTCAGTTGCCCGTAGATTTGTGGCAAATTTTTACTTACCAAAGTGTATTTAATTGGTCAATACAAGACAACAAAGCACTGATATTTAATCAATTTCCTGATAAACCTGTAAACTGTCTTTGGAAACCTATAAATGGGGTTTATAAATTGGGTGTTAAGTAGGTACCTTATTAATAAAATATCCTGCTCAATTTAATTGAGATGTCATAAATTCATCGACCTGTAATTCTTTAAATAATTTTACAGGTTATCCTGGAATGAGGGGTGACATTGGAGATCAAGGCTACGATGGCTTCAAAGGCACTCAAGGAGAAAAAGGACCGAGTGGTACTTCAAAAATGGGTCCCAAAGGTTTTAAAGGTTATCAAGGTCAAACAGGAGATATGGGACCTTATGGAAAACCTGGAAGCCAAGGTCCACCAGGTCCCGGTGGTTTCCAGGGGAATAAAGGAAAAAAAGGAGCACGTGGAGACGTCGGATTATCTAATATAATGGGAGAAAAAGGTCTTGATGGAGTGGCTGGTGAACGAGGAGACGATGGAGACAAAGGATTTGCTGGAGTACAAGGAAGAACCGGAGCTATGGGTGTTAAAGGACAACTAGGCGGATTGGGAGATATAGGTCCAAACGGGCCTCCAGGACCACCAGTAAGATAATTTTGAATAAAACTGTTAAAAACAAAAGATGGACATGAAAAAAATAATCCGGTTAAAATTAATTGCAACCGATGTAGTTACTCTTTTATTATCATTTTATAATCATTTCTTAGACTATGGTGCAATAAACCTTCGTATCACTTTCCATATTACGAATGCAGCAATAGGTGTTATTTTCAATTAATAGGCTGTTTAACACTGTAGATGTAGAAAGAAAGGCTGGTGAGACTACGTTAAAAATAGCCACACCAAGTGTACCCTTGTTTACATGCGGAAACCCCCTCAGAGACCCCTACCGGACCCAGTCGCCGGCGTCGCTGAGCCCAATGCGATTTTGAGAATCTGACCTATAGGACAGAGGAGAGGGCCTCGCCCAGAAAGTAACTACCTACGTTCTTTCTATAATGTGATGCGAAATCTAGGGTGTGACAGTCGACCTTGTATAATATTTTTAATACGCGTTATTTGAAGGGATTGACATTCAAAATACAATAATGTTGACAGGAATTCTATACGAATTATTGTAAACTTAACACTATTATGCAGTATATTTTGGATGATTATAAATAATATTTTTTTACAGGGAAGAAAGGGAATACCGGGTGCAGTCATTCAAGGAGCACCTGGATGGCCTGGTTCACCAGGAAGGCCTGGGCAAATGGGAACAATTGGGGAACCTGGATTACAAGGTCCTAATGGCATATCCGGGGATATAGGCCAAAAGGGAACGAAAGGAAACACCGGTCTTAATGGTGGTCGTGGTTTTGAGGGATTTAAAGGACATATAGGCATAAAAGGCTTTATTGGATTATCAGGTATAGCTGGCAATAAAGGAGAACATGGTGACCAGGGCAGTCCTGGTGCACCTGGTGATACCGGCATAGATGGCCGTATAGGTTATATAGGTTTCCAAGGATTGAAAGGAATTTCAGGAGATAAAGGTCCTCAAGGGTATCCTGGCATTAATGGTAGGCCCGGTTTCAAGGGAAATAGAGGTGATACCGGTTACAATGGACTGAGAGGAATACCGGGCGAACATGCTGCTCAGGGTATGAAAGGTGACATGGGTGAACATGGTTATGATGGAATATTTGGAAGACCCGGTTTGAAGGGCTCTAAAGGAGTCCAAGGTGATATTGGGTCGTCAGGGTTAAATATTGAAGGACGACCAGGAGTGAAAGGTGAAGTAGGCGAAGCAGGTTATGCCGGTAGGCCAGGCCTTGATGGTGCAAAAGGATTCATAGGTGATCTCGGTTTAAGTGGGCTAAAAGGTGAAACAGGTGATAACGGTTTTACTGGCAATCCTGGCAGCCCAGGCAGACCAGGTTTAAATGGAATTAAAGGTGCACAAGGTTTACCTGGAATTCCTGGCGAAAATGGCATTAAAGGAGATCAAGGTATACTAGGTAGGTTCGGACGTATGGGCACCCCTGGTAGACCTGGTGGAAGAGGTATTGCAGGTCCAGTGGGGCTACAAGGTATTTCGGGTATCAAGGGAGAAACTGGTGAAACTGGATCTTCTGAAACTGTAAAAGGAGACAAGGGTGATACCGGTGAAAGAGGCATGGATGGGTTCCCTGGTTTACCTGGGCCGGTTGGTGATATTGGTTTCCCTGGTCTCAAAGGTATTAAAGGTCAACAAGGAGACGAAGGCCTTCAAGGAGAATTTGGAGCCACTGGATTACCTGGATTCAGAGGTTTGACGGGAGATCAAGGACCACCTGGTTTACCGGGCGTTAACGGAATAAATGCTCCAAAGGGTGAGCAAGGCAAACCGGGTTTCGACGGACTACCTGGATGGCCAGGTCCAATGGGTCAAAAAGGTGCACCCGGTGAATATGGTATTAATGGACCTGACGGATTAGCCGGCCCTCCGGGTTTGTCATTCCAAGGAAGTAAGGGAATGACGGGTATGGTGGGATTACCGGGGCAACGAGGAAATCCTGGAATACCTGGTAGTCCAGGGCCTGTTGGATTTACTGGTTTACGCGGTCTTAAGGGAGATGCTGGAGAAATAGGTGATGCAATAAGTCCAAAGGGAGATATTGGAGATCAAGGAGTAACTGGGTTTGATGGCACCAAAGGAGAAAAAGGCAGTCAAGGTGACAGTGGAACAAATGGCCGCCAAGGTCTTCCAGGTTCACAAGGATTAAAAGGTGAAAGAGGAGAAGAAGGAAAGGAGGGATTCTATGGAATAGAAGGATTCAAAGGCAGAAAGGGTGAACCAGGAGAACCAGTTCCTATATATGAAATCAAACCAGGTCCAAGAGGTGACATCGGTTTACCAGGCCCAGATGGATTACCAGGCCGTGATGGATTGCCCGGTACCATCGGACGTAACGGATTACCAGGCAGAAAAGGGGAACGAGGTGAAATCGGTTTATACGGCCCTGTTGGTGCTATAGGATCAATAGGATTAGAAGGTGTAAAGGGTATTAAAGGTTTACAAGGTTTTGAAGGACAACAAGGAGCTCGCGGTCACCCAGGCCGAGCCGCAGTTCAACCAACACCAAAATCCAGAGGATTTTTCTTTACCATCCATTCGCAAAATAGAGCAATACCGCAATGTCCTCTGGGAACTGTACCGCTTTGGAGTGGATATTCTCTCATCCATATCATAGCAAATGGCAAGGCACACGGACAAGACCTAGGTAAATATTTTCTTTGATAGGTACATATCTACTTATATTACATTTTCTGAGTTAACTTTTAGCTATCTTAACTTATATATATTTTTATATTGCCGAATACTTTACCTACGATATAGGCGTGAGTTTGTTTCTTTTTTATGTTTTACTTTACACCTAAGCTTCCAGGTTCTGAAAGGTTGCTCAATTTTTGGATTAAACCTAATATTTTACTGCTCTCTTAGGCGCCGCTGGCAGCTGTTTACGCAAATTCTCTACAATGCCATATATGTTCTGTAACTTCAACGAGATATGCAATTTCGCTCAGCGTGAGGACTACAGTTTCTGGTTATCCACACCGGAACCTATGCCTATGGCGATGACACCTATACAGGCTGAAAATGTAAAAGACTACATTTCCAGGTATTTATTGACTACTTACTTTTAGTTTTCAGTCTTGTAGAAACCTAGGTTAGGTTTTAAACAAAGTAGGTACCTACTTATCCTTAACTCTGTCGATTTTTCAAATCATCATTAGAACGCTGCGCTGTAATTAATGTGTTTACAAAATTCAGCTCACTAGGAATTTTTTAGCAGCTAAAACCTGAAATGACTGAACTAGTAGGTAATCACTAGGATAGGAAATTACATTATCAATAATATCATAATATATACAAATTTCAGGTGTCAAGTTTGTGAAGCACCAACACGAAGTATTGCCATACATAGTCAAAGTAATGATGTACCTTCATGTCCTACTGGCTGGAGAGAACTGTGGCAAGGTTACAGTTTCCTAATGGTAAGAATATAATATCATATCTACCAATGCCTTATTTTTAGTAATTTTTGGCAAAATTCATAATACTTAGATAATACACAATACTCTCGGGGATCCTGACAATTGAAACGACAGTGATGCCTGCAAGCATTTATTAGGTATCATCCATACAACGAGGATACAAAATATGAACAGAGTTAGGTACGATCTATTTGATTATCGCAGCGACTTATATGTACTTAAAGCCCCGAAAGAATGCCATAATTATATCCCCGCACAAATATGAAACCTATTTCTCTTAGTAAAGATATACCTACCTAATATTACCTAAAAAACATAATGTTAATTAAACTTTACAGCACACTGCTGGTGCAGACGCATCTGGTCAAAGTCTCATATCGCCAGGTTCTTGCATGAGAGAATTCCGCGCACGGCCATTCATCGAATGTAATGGGTTGGGCCGCTGCAATTACTTTGCAACTGCAGTCTCGTACTGGCTCTCAGTTATCGAAGATAGTAAAATGTTCGATAAACCTAAGCAACAAACTCTCAAAGCCGACCTTGTATCTAAAGTCAGCAGGTACGGTAACAACTTCTAAATTATTTATAGTGCCTACATAATATTATCTACTACTTACATTCAGATCTGGCAACACATTTGAACAATGTCCATTCGATTAACATCACGCTTCAATCTTAGCGAACAATCAAGCAAACATGTACCTTTGGTGGTGTCATGGGGAAAGAGCGTACCTAACTAAGGTTAAGTACATTACACCGCATCGTTTCTTCGATTTTATTATGTTTCGAGAAATGAAACAATTTAAGGCTACGTCCGAAGTAGCTACGCTCTACGCAGCGTAGAGCTTAGAGCGTTTAAAATAAATGACTGATACTCGCCGATACCTAGTACCTAGTAAAAAAGTTCGGGGTATCGATAAATTCCTCAAATAGTCTAACAAATTGGGTGGATTTTTTAGTTGGGCGTGGATGTCCATATCCAAAACTATGAAGAATACCTAAAAATGCCATCCCATCTTTCATACTACTTTAACGCTGTCAAAATTTGTACGGTGTTGTAATGCGGTTCAGATTCGAGGTGTCAGTTACGTAACATAATCATTGGTTTTCAACAGTATCGGACTCGAGATTCCTGAGACCATTTTGCGATATTCTTCATAGTTTTGGATATGGTCACCCATACCCAGTTAAAAAATTCACTCTGTACCTATATCCACAGAAAAAAAAATGTTTAATTCGTTAGACTATTTGAGGAGTTGTCGATACTCTGAATTATTTTTCAATATAAATACATTACACCATATCAATTTAATTTTTCCTACACTATTTATCAAAGACGCTCTACGCTGTACGCTGAAGCTGTACGCTCGGCACTCCGGACGCAGCCTGAAGCAGATCAGTGTTGCTGGTAGAAAATTGTAATTTTATAAAAAAACCTGACACCATGATAACTCCATGCCACGCCATTTGACGTTCTAACCTAAGCCTGGGTAACTTATTGGTCATTTTATTTTCGCAGATGCGCTGTTTGCATAAGAGATTGGCCAATTCCCCACAAGAAGACAGCCCCTATTCCTACGGTTGGTGATCTTAATTCGGTGCCTAATGCAGCTATTCGACCAACCGTGTATCGACCAAATATACGCCGTCAATATGGGTACGGGCCACGCCGCCGTTACGCTGCCCGTATGGTGCGAGGAAAACGTCGACAGTGAAAACATCTACGCTGATCTTATTGAGATTCTATTAAATATTTAATTTAAGGACTAAATGAATATTGTGATGTGTTCTCTAAAATAATTAAAAGAACAAATAAAATCTAAATAAAATTAAAAGTCACTGCCATATTATAAAGTACCTAACTATGTATCTACGTGATTGTGTAGCATGTAATTTATACGTTCATTTAGTTAATATTACTCCAAACCTACTAGGTACTGAGAGATAATCAATAGGTACCTACGTATGTATACATCTTGCAATGTATTCGGTCTTAATATCTTTAATATTATTAATTTTATTTAAATGTTACTGTTATCGATAAATGAACTTATAATAATCTTAATATTATAGTATCGCTGCTTTTGTCACTTCACGAATGTATGTAATCCATGAAAAAAATATTTTGATTTCATGAAGACTTAAGAGACGTACCTAGTCCTGTACCTAACCATAAACATGGCGTGTTATTATAGTGTTGTAAATATAATTTCCGACCTATCTTCGTTAAATATAAATACCTACCTAATAAAAATGTAAAGCTTTCGACTGTTACTATTTCAATCAATTTCAATTGATATACGATAGTTCTGTAGTAGCTCAGCTTCTTGCACTATGGCGCTGAGAGTGGTTTCATAACATAACATAAACTCACGCCTATATCCCCGAAGGGGTAGGCAGAGGTGCTAGTGTGGTTTCGCCACCGATTTATTATAAAGCACTTGTCATACAACTCTTTCTACATGTCACTTAATTTACAAAATGCCGGATTCTAACGTTTTATCATGGCTTAAGGTAAGGTAAAGTATTAAAATAATATTGAAACAATAATTGACTTAGGCATTTATTTATCAGCGACGTTAAAAATTAATTGAACATTGTTATGTACATTATTGTATGAAACTCGTAAATCGTTAATGTTAGGTAGGTACGTCAATTACACCGTCATACTTACTTATTCGATTTGCCGAGATACAGAATCTGCATTTTTTAGTTTATGATCATCGAGATTTGGCCTAACTTCATAAGTGCAAATGGTAACGCCATGTCTGTGGCCCGGCATCCATTCCCCTTTTAGTCCAATATAGTCAATCTTAGTTGTATCTGCCCCAAAATTGGCTGGAAAATGCATTGTCAAATGGCTAACTGATGAAAATGTTACTATTCTGAAAAATAAAATGACTTTATAAGCACCTCAAACAAACAGCAATTATTATAGTTAGGTAAGTACATAACAATACGTTCTCTGAACAAAATGTTTAAATAGAGACTTTTGTTCTCTTTGGCGATAATGTAAAACACCCGAAACAATTTATAACCATGAAGCTATATTATAACTAACCATCTTAATATTCTAAATTCTCAATCATATTGGTTTTCGAACAATAAAATTCCTCCATTCGACATACACACACACACACGCACGCACGCACGCACGCACGCACGCACGCACGCACGAACGCACGCACGCACGCACGCACGCACGCACGCACACACACACACACACACACACACATAGCTTCACAAACATTCCTACTATAGGTACATACATTCAACTTGGCAACAAAAATAACTTACTTTGGTGAATATTCTAAAACACCTTGACTATCTTTTTGAAGTTCAAAAACTTGATCCGGTTCCATTGTAACATCGTCAAATGTCATATTGGGCTTATTTTTAAACCTAGAAACAAAAATAATATTGATATAACCACAGAAAAGAGAAGTAAGTAGAAATGGTAGTGGGCGTGGCATGCGTGTCACTGGTATGCGTTGGTTCGCAAGGGTTGCATAGTTAATATAGAGAGAGAGAGAGAGAGAGAGAGATTATCTGAAGTTTTTCTTAAGTCAAAGTTTGTTTGAGTCAAAATACGAATCGCCGTAAATATTTTTTTTATCTATAGCAAAGAAATCTCTAACACGAACTAGTAAGGTGTATTTTCGTTTTGCAGTAGGTATGCATAATTTAGGCTAATTTGGTATGGAAGATATGCGACAAATCAAAACATTTGTTTACTAGTAGTGCAATGTGTTATTAACTGGTTGTATGTGTGAGTTTGGCGACAGCGGTTCCCCTTATGAATAAGTAGTAGGTATCACACTTCCATTGTAGTAGGTATTCTTTATTCCGTGGATATAACAGGCAACTTTTATAAAGATCTCTCTCATCATTATAGATTTTCTATAAAGATCGGCCCAACATCTCTGGGCCGATCTTTATACAAAATCTATAATGATGAGAGAGAAAAGAAGAAAAGCCAAAAAAGTGACAGACTGTTAAAATGACTCTGTATGTAAAAAAAGACTAATAAATTTTAATCACTAGATGTGAACACATCAGCTTGCAGCTGCTCGTCAAAGAGAATACAATATGCTGCTTGTTCATCTATCTTTACATAGGTAGGTACATATTACATAATATATACATACTATAAATAAAATAAATCTGTAACTGACCGGTATCTGTACATGGAAGATATCCCTATGAGAAAAAAAAATATTAGGGGACTTTATGACTGTAATATCATACGGCATATATGATGCCAATACAATGATTTTTAGAATTTTGTCTGTCTGTTTGTTTGTGCGTGTCTCTGTTTGTCAGCACCAAATTTTTGTTCACGGCGCTGGGATCAAAAACTACTGGAGGGATTTTGATCAAACTTGGTACGATAAAAGTTCATAGTTCTGGGCAACATATAGGCTACTTTTTATACAAGCTGATAACCGTGGCTTTGCCTGCACTTCGTTTTTAGGCGTTTTTGGTCATTTCTCCGGTTCTACTAAACCAATTACAATCAAACATACGGTAATTTTTTAGTCTAAGCAAGACCTTTCTAAAAATCCGTTCGGTGTTTTTTACGCAATAAATAATTAAGGCCCACCCTATTTCCCCCCCCCCCCCCTAACTGCTTTTCTAGTTGCGAAACCGGGCTCGGGCTTGGAAATTTAGCTTACTACGTGAGGAGTTTAGAAAAATGGGATCACGGAAGACTTTGTGGTAGATTTGTCTGCATGAAAGTACGTCAGACTGTCGGCATGCGCGACTAGCATTCAGGGGTTCAATAGGCCTTCCTGTAAAAAAGTGTACGCTACACGCTGTAGAGTACTTTGTTTTCAAGTGCCCCTCTTGTTCCTGAATGACGTCATTACAATAGCCGACCATAAGCGATTGGTATTCTACTATCAACAAGTATAAATAATTACTACATCAAGATCCTAAAAGAAGAGGTGGACTTGTCTTGGATGATCACCACCCTTTTCACCGCCGACTGTCGCGCCGGTCAAGATAATTTCGTACATCCCGTTTAGAACACAATTTACGTATAATTAACATAATCCTTACTCACAATCTTAATTTAGCTGGATGGCAGTCAGAGTCTTCCGCAGATATTTTTATACCCTTAAGTTTCACATTTCCTGTAAACGGTATATTAAATAGCAATTCTTCATCTGCGTCACTCTCGACAAACTAGAAAATTAACAAATGCATTACATACTAATATACCTATCGTTATTGAACTGTACTGTACTGAAAAGCTAAATGAAGCACACACAAACAAGTTTGAATGAACTCAAGCTTAAACATGAAGCTTATGTGTACAGATTTTGAACACCTATGAAGCGTAGCTATAGCGTAGTAGGTACTATTAGTAATTCTGTGGCTATAGAGCGTTGGATAGCCTGAAGTTGCATGTTCGATTCCCGCTTAGTGAAAATATTGGCAGGTATGAATATTTAAGATCGATAAGACTGTGATAAAGAAAATGTATAAGAATGTTTATTCGCATTCTAGAACCTATAAAACAAGCTTACTTCAAGAACGCTTGGTTCAAGATTAAGCCGTGTAGAATAGGTACCCTAGAATTATAATTTTGCTTCATGCAGTTTACACTGCAGAGTTATGGTATCTGTACTTCATAGCTGGACATTAACTCGTTAATCTGTTAATCATTAATTAACGAAGTTAACATTTCGAGTAACGGATTAACTGTTAAGTTAACTTGAAAATATGTTAACAGACTCATTAACTTCCGTTAAATTTCCGTAAGCTCGTTAATCGTTATTCCAACATGTTCTAACAATGTACGTTCGAGAACTAGACGAGTGCCTAAAAATGTTTTAATCGTGTTATTTTTGGCACTAATAAGACTCTAATTAGTAGGTATTTCGTCCAAAGTGCAACTCAGTAATCCATCATTCAAATGAATGATAAAACATTATTTGTCAACATACCCGTCTTTTTTTGTTTCTAAACTGTTAACTTCCAGAAACAACAGTTTTATAAGGAGGTTAGCTTTCCGCCCGGGCTTCACCCGCGTGGATGTCGATTATCGCCATCCAAAATATATTTTTTAAGTGTCGGAGTTTACTTCACTCTCCACTCCACTCTCTACTCAACTATCTATTCTCCCATCCCTTCTACTCTTCACAGTTCACACCACTTACGAGTCCTCTCTCCTCCCCTCCTCTCCGCTCTATTCTCCACTCTCCCCTCCTTCACTGATGATGATGTAGGTACCTATCTGATGTACGAATCTGTACGATTTTTTTACCACTTTCTCCGTTTGTAGGCTGTGTGCTTGTCTGCGACCTGAGCTACTACTTAGGTGGCAGACAAGCACACCTATAGATGCAATTTTTATCATGTGTTAACGGATTAACGATTAACGTTAACTTAGGTTAAATTTTATGAAAGTTAACGCTTTAACTGTTAACGAAGTGAACTTTTTAGTAACGGATTAACGATTAACGAAGTTAACTATTTGATTAACGGTGCCCAGCTATGAAAACTGCTATAGGTACGATTATTATTATTATCACTTGCGTTTATACCGGTGTCATCGGCAAAGGCGGCTTTAGTGACGGCTTCTATTTCAGGTCAGGCCCCAGCATTACACGTACGGCTGGCTGCCTGGACGAAAAATAAATAGAGGGGTACCACAAGTACCCCTCTATTTATTTTTCGTCCAGCTGCTATTTTTAGCAATACCAGCCAGATCTGTTCAGCCATTAGAATGTGATTGAATAACAAACATCTTTACAAATTTCACATTTATAATATTATTAGGATTCATTCTGGGGCTTATAAGCAGAGACCCAAATTAACAAACATTGAATTGTGAATTTGAAAACACAAATAACCGTAATAACAAGGGATCGCATCCAATTTTTGCTGGATTGACTCCATTACAGCGGAATCCCACTGGATCTCGCTATCTTGGTGTATCGCTTACTTCTCTCAGCTAACACCACCTGGAAGTGCTGGAGTTGATTGAAAGACAAGCCAAAAGGCTCATCAACAACGATGCGTTGAGCGAGGCTAGGCTTCAGAGCCCCGAGCATCGGCGCTTTGTTAGCCCTTCTGCTTTCTATTGGTTATACTCGGGCAGTGTGGGGTTGCATAACCTGATTCCTCCAATTACTAATAGTTTATTGGTTTTTCTTACCAAATAATTAATTGTATGTTATGTTAGAATTATAAACTAATAATCAGTCACTTCTCAGATTGAAGGGACAATTTGGGCTGATACTTGCTGATTTGCATCACAGTTCTGCAAGATATAGCATGATCCTGAAGGGCCTAGACTCATGCAGGATTGCGGGATCTCACTTTGCTGGATTGCAATCCCTACATATAACCCAATGCAAACAAACATAATTATGCATACAAGAAATAGCATATCAATCCAGGAACCTGGTGTAACAGGTATAAGAAACACCACTTTGCTATCACTTCACTATCTAGTTTGATTAATAAACGTAGTTACTCCAGTGATGACGAATAGTCAAAGTCAAAGTCAAAGTCAAAAATAATTTATTCTGTATAGATATAGACCATTATATGCGGCACTTACAAAACGTCAAAAATACTAGAAGCATATGGACCACCGGTTCGAAACGCGGCCCAGACCTGAGAAGACTTCGGCAAGAAACTCAGCGGGCTGTTTCTTTTTAGGTCTATTTACAATAATTTTACAATAAATACATGGCACACACCAATGACTTTTCGATGCTTTTCGAAGTTATGTGTGTATTTATCGCCGGTTTATAAGTACCTAGTTAATGGCAATAGGCTCGCCACCTATAACATAAACTGGGACCTAAACATAAACTGGCGAAATGTGGGTGCTAGCACCTCTGCCTACCCCTTCGGGGATATAGGCGTGAGTTTATGTTATGTTATGTTACAATAATTTCCTTAGTCTAGATAAAGTTATTAGTTTGAGTAACATAGTTGACTGAAGTGAACAGTTCATTTCCAAGCTTCTTTATCATCTAAATAGATATACTTACTGGTGACATAGATCAGTAGTGAACCTATCTACCATGAATATGAAGACTATGCAAAGCGATGGTAATACGAGTGACGGCAAAGCAACAATTTAGTAATATGTTAATAGTTTATGAAAACACTAACTTGAGTCCTATCCAAACGTTTTTCCCACGGTTTGAAAACTGTTTTGCCTGAGCCTTCAATACTTTCATTTAAACATTGCAAATTCTCCTTGTCAATCTTTTGATAAAGATTATATTGAATACCAATTTCTTCAGCATCGCTATGGTCATGATCATGATGGCAGTGGTTATGGGACATATTAATCTTCAAAAAAGTCTTATTATATTTTATTAACAATATTTAAAATCAAGAGGCAATAACAAATAACAACATGCAAGTAGGTACTATGCGATTCACGTAAGTTGATAACTGTCATAATGACATTTTGATTCCCGTTGCTTACTTCATTGCATAAAGTAAGGTCAGCAAATACATTTTTTTACATCACTATTCCATCTGAGATAAGTACATACAATGATAATTACGAAATAAACTATGGGTTCTTTTTTATATTTATTTATTTTTAATCGGGCGATAACACTTCGATGCCGCTTATTTTATCGTTTGCACTGCTATCGGAGCTGCACGAACAATTTCACGTGCTCGTGAATGTACCACTGTGCCTTCCCTAGGTACTCATTTTAAGTAAATTTAACTGTACCCTAACAAAATAAACTTATCAAAACAATAAAAAAAGTCTATAACAAACACTATATAAAAACAAAAGTCAACAAGGACGCAACAAAATGGAGAAAAATCGGAAATATATATCAATGGCTTTGGAAGCGTAGCTAGCGGCACACTATGACACCAATCAATGAACCATTATTATAAACTATTACTAAGAAAAAATGTTATGTATTTAAGAAAAGAAAAGAAAAATTAAGTCGTAATTTTTTTTTTTTTTTATACCATTAAAGATGGGTAAATAGCCGGATGGTTTGGATTATTAGCGATTATAATCCATTTGTGTCCATTATTAGCCATCCAATGGATGATAACCCTGCTATTAACGTATTGTAAGAAATTACGAGTTATCTTCTCGTCCCAAATTCCGCAGTGTCTCAAGACGAAAGTCTTTGACCAGTGTGTGTTGCCAGTGATGACGTATGGAACTAAGACGTGGTCACTCACGATGGGCCTCATAAGAAATTGCCACCCAAAGGGCAATGGAGATGGCTATGCTCGGAGTTTACCTGCGTGATCGAATCAGAAATGATGAGATCCGCAGGAGAACTAGAGTTACCGACATAGCTCTCCGAATTGCGAAACTCAAGTGGCAGTGGGCGGCGCACATCGCTCGTAGAGCCGACGGCCGATGGGGCAAAAAGGTTCTCGAGTGGCGACCATGAAATGGAAGACGTGGTGTGGGCAGGCCTCCGACAAGGTGGACTGACGACCTGGTAAAGATCACGGGAAACCGCTGGATGCGAGAGGCGCATAACCGGTAGTGGAGATCCTTGGGGGAGGCCTTTGTCCAGCAGTCTTTCGGCTGAATGATGTTGATGATGATAATGATGATGATGAAACCTATTTTTGTGGAATCGTTATCTACTGAACAGTCACGTCATACAGCTGAATATGAGAAGATTTTGAAGAATCCAGTGTTTGATAGATTTGAAATTGAACCGAAGAAATAAAAAACATAAAAAAAAACATAAAAAAAAATTGAAATGACATTAATAATTATTAAAGAAAAAACAATAAAAAATAAAAAAAACAGGGGTGTATCCCATCTGCCCCGGTGACTTGGCCCGGTGCCGGGCCACATGGGAAAAAAAAGTTTTAACTGGCCCGTTGATATGTTGACCGGGCCAGATGACAAATCAAGTGCCATCGTCCCCGGTAGGGAAAAATAGAGGATACGCCTCGTAATTTTTTTTATAGGTATATAGGACTCGTCAATTTGACTTCACCTCGCCTGATGATAATTTTACCTTCAGCTTACCACTTGATGGCACTTGATTTGTGTCATCTGGCCCGGTCAACATATCAACGGGCCAGTTAAAACTTTTTTTCCCATGTGGCCCGGCACCGGGCCAAGTCACCGGGGCAGATGGGATACACCCAAAAACAGTATGTCTTTACAATATTTGACATCGATTTAAGGGTTGGGAGTAGGTGGGGTGGTGAGGAGAGTGTGTTTACCCCCCCCCCCCTGTGAAAGAAAAAGGCGGACGCCCCCCCCCTTTTTTTTTTCATATTCTAACCTAACTTTCGCATAAAACATGCAAGTATGCAGCAGACACGGCGGCTTACCTCTATGTTAGCCGCCCACTAGTGACTAAGTTAAATTTTATGCATATTTTATTATATTACGTGTAGAAATTTCATAGAGGACTACCTCCACTATTTATCCCATCAGGTGGGCCGTGTGCTTGTCTGCCACCTAAGTGGTATAAAAAAAAAAATATTTCGAAATGTACCTAACATTTTTAACACCCCGACTCAGAGACCCCGACTCGGATAGATTAGGTTAGAAGGCTAAGTTGGAAGCGAAGCGGAGCCTCAGCCTTCGTGGTTATTTTTTTTTACACCTAAGAAATCTTGTTTGTTTTTTGCGAAAGTTAGGTTAAAAATCGTATCTCAAAAAGGTGCATTCCCCCCCCCCCCTTCCTCCTGCCCAGTCGCATACTTGCTTGTTTTATGTTATGCGAAAGTTAGGTTAGAATAATTAAAAAAGGGGGGCGTCCGCGCTTTTACCTTCACAGGGGGTCTACTGCCCCCCCCCCCTTCCCCTCACTCCCAGCCCTTAAATCCACGGCAAATGTCGCGAAGTCTTACCAAAAAAACAACAAGCTACAAAAAATCCAATTAACAAAAATCACTGTAAATATGTAGCTGATTGAAACATTTTAAATGGGTCAAATTAGTTTTATATTATTTACACATAAATTTACTCACAGCGAAAGATGAAATTTATTTTAATTTGACAGTCCTAAGCCTGAAAACCATGAAGGAAAATTTTCAATCACTAAATAACATTAACAGCAGGGTTATCAGCCATATTGGCTATTAATAGCTATTAACTCGATTTTAATCGATAAATATCCAAGTGCTATTTACCTGATTATTAGCATTGCCCATCACTCTTAGGTGGCAGACAAGCACACGGCCCACACTGATGGAAAGCGGTTACCGTGGCCTATGGACGCGTGCAACACCAGGGGCGTCACACTCGCGCTGCCGACCCCGCAAAAACCTTCTAATGCCCTTCTTGAAGAACCCCATATTGTAGCCGCCAGGGAAAACCACTGCAGGGAGATCGTTCCACAGCCTAAGCGTGCGCGGAATGAAATTTCTTTCATACCTTACAGTACGCACTGCAGGCGGATGCAACGTGTGGGGATGAATTCCCTGCCTGTGTTACCATTACAGGTATGAACCTATCCGACGCGCTGTGAAAATTTTGTTGCTAGCTGTACAATTTTGATAAGTACGGAATGAAGTTGCCGCGAACGCGATTATCTTCTTACTTGAATCGCATAGTACACTTCGTCACTTCAGTCAGTCAGCAACTTTTTGACATTTGATGCCACAGAATCAGAATATAGTATGTATTTAATATTACCAGTAATATAATTTCCTAAAAACGTCACGATATCATATTATAATAATATTTATATTCTCAGTCCTCGGATCCGACCTATTCTAATATAATAGTATAATACGTATATGTATATACAGTAGTCAGTGACTACGACTCATGCATGCATAGGATAGGACTCATGCAAGAACCCCAAACCCATTTATAAATTAGTCGTCTCAACTCGCCTCCGTTTACTCTTTGCCCTTTGGTTGTCTCGTCTGTCGTCTCGTCAGAGTCGTCACCAAGAATATTAAAAGTAATGGATACTGCAAGGCCATACATTGCAGTGTCTCCATCTAGTTGGTTGGGTTGCGTACCTTTCTTTGCGGTGACCATGTTTAATTGCAAGGTTGGGATATATGATGTAGTTTACGTCTATGCTCATGAAAATAAATGGTATTTTGTAACAGTAATTTTGTAACTTATTTATTTATTAATTGAGACTTACTTATGTAAGCATGTAATAACAAAATAAATTATTGACATTAAATGAAGGATTATGTATTTATTTATTTTATACATACAGTGTCATTACAGGCAAACCCAATGCGACAGAGTAGCAACAAAAGGGTGTTTCCTATAGTAGCGTCACATTAATAGGTAACATTTGACGTTTGTCAGTTTTATATTCATAATGAGGTGACCTGTTAAAAAAGGTCGATTAAAACGAATGAATCGATACGGACTTGAAAGATAATGTGAATTTTAAAAATCGTCAGGTGAATCCCTGTCCCATTATTATACTTTCTTTCGTAAATTTAAGGAACAAAATAAGACAAATACATGATCTATACTTATAATAAAACTGTAGAGAGGTCAATTCTGTTCTTTGCATATATAAATTTACAAAATAGCTATTGGGGGATGATTGGTGATCGATACTAATGCAAAAAATGCAAACAGTAAATTTTTTGTCTTTCTATCTGTCTGTATGTGAAGAATAATAAATATATAATAATATTTTGAGTCAACCTGTATACAGTAAGTTTATACTACCGTGGTCTAAGTATGTACAGTCGTGAACAAATAAAAAAGTGTAGTGGTTTTTAGAAACGATAACTTAATACCTACTTGAGTAGGTATAGGTTATGTCTAGAAAGCAATAAATAATAAGCGTCAAAGTTGAAATTATATACTTAATATGACCAGCTTCCTAGCAATGGACGTAAAAAGTACTGAACGAATTTTTATTAGAAAGGTCTTACTTAGACTCAAAATTTATCGTATGTTTGCTTGCAATTGGTTAAGTACAACCGGAGATATGACCAAAAACGACCTAAAAACGAAGCGCGGGTGAAGCCATGGGTATATCAGCTTGTATAAAAAGTAGCCTATATGTTGCCCAGAAGTATGAACTATAATCGTATCAAGTTTGATCAAAATCCCTCCAGTAGTTTTTCATCTATGCGTGCACATACAGATAGACAGACAGAAAGACAAAAAAATACTGATTGCATTTTTTGCATTAGTATCGATCACTAATTATTTCCCAATATGTAGTTATTTTTTAAATATATTCAACTAGCTGCTGCCCGCGGCTCCGCCCACGTGGATGTCGGTTATCGCAACCAAACATAGCCTATGTTCATTATCTAGGTCTAATCTACTCCTATACCAAGTTTCATCAAAATCAGTTTAGCGGTTCAGGCGTGAAAGCGTAACAGACAGACAGACCGAGTTACTTTCGCATTTATAATAATTTAGTATGGATGTATAGAATTGACCTCTCTACAGTTAATATTGTAATATATTATGATGGATATTGTAAACGTGCGGAAAGCATTTGACGTTTTGTGGGACTATGCTATGTATTTATTGCAATGCAGGAGCTTCTAGTAGGAGACTATCCCGCAAAATACGGATGGTTGGTCACCTTACGAATTTTTGGTAAACAGTGTTGCTTCTTTATTAAAATGGCTGTCACCCACAATCTAAGAAGCGAATATGTGTCAATTTTTTTATTAATTTCTATAAATATTACTCAATTAATAATAATTGATATGTACGGTGTTCTGTGAATTTTCATAAAGCTCAACTAGAATCAAAATGAAGCTCCGAAGAACTCAGCCTTTGCGTAAATTTGACTTTGACAGGTTTGGATTGGGAAATTTTAACGTATCATGGCAATTTTAGGCAGTGTGCGAGAGAGATGACCGCCGGCCGAGATTCAAAAATCCTGGAGACAACCGCTCGTTCGAAATGAAACGTCCAGCTAAGTACAAGGAAATTTCTAATGTTCTTGGTCGTCACTCGTCAGTCGTCATCGTCAGTCACGCGTCAGTCTGTCTGTCCTGTCACTGTCACTCTGACTGAAGTACTGAAGCAAGTGACTGACGTGAGACGTCGCATTTCTTTTGATCTGTGTGATTGATTTGTCGTTCGTAATTCGTAATCGTACCATTCGAATACTTTAATTGTAATTGTAATATTTGATAGATCCGGGGAGCTACTAGATGCGCTAAATTGAGATCTGATAAGGAACAGCCTTAAAATAAATGTTCTCTGATTGTGCATTACTTATAAACTAAACCCAAATATTCTGTTAAGAAAAATGCCTTTGTCCACTAATTTATGTTTTTCAATAAGTTTGATTTCATTAATATTTACGTGTGTAATTATATCCAACGACAATTACGCCCAAGGAAGTGAAAATAATGCAGAAAGCATTAGCAAAATTGGACAGGGTGTAGGGCATATCATGAACATTTATTATTGGTAAGGTTATTTTGTCATTAAATACCTATTTTAAACACTTTTCTTATAATGGACCTGTCATGTTAATATTATTATTGCAGTTATTCATGTGGATATAGAAAAGTATTTGAAGACTATGCAGGCATAATACAGCAAAAGTATCCAGAGATTTCTGTAATTGGAGCTAACTATGATCCACCAGGCCTAAATATGTATTTGTCTAGATTAATTGTAAGTACTCCTTAACAAATTCAAAAAATTATGTATAAGTATTCATAACATGAGTCATGAGTATACTGCTTTGTTTGCATAGGTACTAATTGGCTGACTAGTATAGCTGGCAAAGTGTAGAGAAAACAAACTACTAAGTACCTATTCATGTATAGAAGTAGCACCTATCCCTTGATCAGGGTAGAGATGGATTATCTTTCTGTACCTCAATTTTGTCATTGCCCGTACCATCTCAATGCCATTTTAGCTTTATTTTGCGCTGGGTGTTAGTTTTAACAGACTGCTCCACTGGTCTACGTAAAGATTTAAAAATATACCACTAAGACGTGGTTGCCCTATCAGACCTGAGGTTGTATAGGGAACTTGAGGGAGATGAGTGGCTGGCATGAGAGATTTCCATTAACTCCTCTGCCTATGCTTAATTTTATTGCTTGTGTTCAGAGTGGGTTTACACTGGCAATATAATGGACAGGATTCGGACCTGGTCTATATTGTAAAAATCACACCTTAACCGCTAAACTACCTTGGACTTGGGGGAGTTAGACATTTCTTGCATTTGTAACAATTTTGTAATCATATTACAAAATGTAAAAATAAATCAAGCCCAAGAAGTTTTTATTATTTTTAGTTTTAGCTGTTGTATCCAACATTTTTTAATTTCACAATTTCCATTTTGCAGGGATTTGGTAAAATGATACTTATCATGTGCATACTAAGTGGAGTCAACATCTTTGCTTGGTTGAACAAGCCTCAACCTGCTTGGTGGAGCTGGTGCCTTGAGAATAAACTATATGCCTGTATGATGATGTTTTTCCTAGCCAATATGATTGAGGGCCAGTTAGTCTCATCTGGTGCTTTTGAAATATCCCTCAACAACATTCCATTGTGGTCCAAACTTGAAACTGGACGCATTCCACAGCCACCAGAACTATTTCAGATTATTGACAATACCTTGCAGTTCTCAAAAATGGATCTAGCAAATAATAACTTTGGCCAGTAATGTTTTGCATTACCTATGCATATTTTTTTAAGGGACTAAACTAAATTCAACATTTAGTATGAAAGTAAGCCTATTGTAGACAATGATACCTCCTGTTAGCTAGGATGTTTTGTGATTGCGATTACATTACACTTTTTTTTAAAATGCAGTCATAATAATTTTGTTGTTAAATATGTTTTAGAGTACCTATTATCATCTTTATACATCCAAGTGATTACAATGGCAAAAATGTTATTTTTCTTTTTAATAATATAATTGATATTTTAGTAGTACAAAATGTAACTAATAGGTTCATTCTTTCTATAAAAGTTTATTCCAGAAATGTGAACTAATCTGGCATTTCAGTCATGAAATGATTAATTGAAAACATATTCTTACTTTGTAAATTCCAAGAAATAAAAAAACATAGATTATAAAACTGAACTTTTATTTTAATATTGTACCGTAGACAGAGAATAGTATCACATGAGTAAATACGACAGTACCATAGCTATTCATGTGATAGTATTGTACCAATTTAAAATAGACATCTCAATCATTAGAGTGACGGCGAAAAACAAAGTTGTAGATATGATACTTCAGCATACGACATTTCAGTTTATGGTATGACGCCAGCGGCCGCACTTCGTCGTACCCGCCGTCCTGACTCATGCTTAGGCCACTCATGTAATGCTGCCATCCAATCCAATAGAATTTTAGAATAGAATAGAATAGAATCCAATGTTTAAAAATTTAGCATGCTGAAAGTCAGCCGGTTGAAGACTTGACTAACTTTTAGTTCAATTAGCTTTTTGGAGATGTTGACTAAGACTTAGTCAAGAGATTCAAGTGTAGTTTCGTTTTATAGTAGTCATCAAAACAGTGCGTCCCGACATCGATAGTTTAGTTGTAAAAATACGAAGAAATAAGATCCCCATGAAGCGGAGCTCCGCCGACACCACTCATTAAGACGAGACAAACCAGCCATCTAATTCAAAGTGACTACATCCCTTATATATACTCTTTGGACTACATGACGTTCAGCCATCTAATTTATAATCAGGCATCAAATTTCCCCGTCCCTGTGCGCTTAGAACCCTGCGCCTGCTTCTGCTAGATATGGGCAACGGGTAGCCCAAACCGTCACCCCCAGGCCGCGATCATGGAGAACGTTTTGAGATCTCTGGCCTCGCTTGTTTCTTTTCCGCCGCTTCGCAAAAGAGGGTGGCAGTATTTCAGCTGCTCTCGCTGCCAACCATATCCAGCGCCAAGGTTAGCAGTTTTGGCAACCTGTTCCGCAACAATCCGAATAGTAACTGTTACGAGAACACGGCGTAACACTGCTTCGTCTACGCAGGGCACTTTGCCAATGTGTGAAACGGAGTGTCTACAGAACGGCCCACAGTGGTGGCCCTTTGGCAATGACTCCTGGCCTATACGATGCAAGAGCTCGCCAACAGATCAGGTACAGATACAGGCACAAAACTTGGCCAGGTTTGGGGTAAGTTTGCGCATCGTGCACTTTGAGCCAATCAAATGATTCAAAGTACGAACGAACGAAACGTTGATTCGCTACAAGACGTCTCTCGGAGACATCTAATTGGTCCGTCAAGTGACGGACCAATCATATGTCCGCGACGGCGCAACCGCATCTCCCGCGACCCGCTCATACCTCAAAGGGGACCTAAAAATCGACCTTTGCGCACATGACGCGTCTGGCCAATTTACGTGCCAGTATCTGTAAAGAAATGTTTTACACACACGTAGAAAATAGAAACCTCTCGTATCGTATAAAAGGAGAATTATGGTGTACCTCCTATAGATAGTAAATATAATGAAAAGATTGATACTGGTAAATTAGCCACATTTAAAAAAAATACAAATTCTACCATGTATATCTTTGTCTTTTTATAAAATTTTATCACGGAAAGACAATACAAAAACATGATATAACTGGTTATTTATATCATCCTGTTATCATTTTGTAGATAGTGTTATCCAAATACAGCTCAGATAAAACATTTATAAATGGTTAGATCTTATGTGACTCTTATTCAAGGTGCAACAATATGAATAGGCTCAAAAATTTTACAACACTCAACATTATTTTAACTGTATCGATATCTATGTACCTACATACATAACCATGAGATTACACATCACTGTCGCAAGAACGACCTTTACTGTATACCTATATAAATACTTTTGAAATACTTATTTACATAGTAATGGGTATGTACCAGTATGTACTTATACAAATAGATGTCGTATGACCTCAAATCAAATGATAATTCTAATTAGCATCTATAACCAATTCATAGAATTATGTAAACTCTTTGTAGTCTGCTTAATAGGTATCTTACGAAAGTTGTGCATGACACATAGGGCACGAGTGACGTAGCACGAGTTCATGTTGTTGCGCCCGAGCTCCGCAAATGTTGCACGTCCAAACCGTATGTGGCGCCACTAGCGCTCGTCCAGAAACTACGCACTCTGGGAACTCATTGCCACATCCAGGACAAGTTGACATCCTTGAAATAAATGTTTCTTAATAATACATGCATTATAAACAGGCAGTTGTCATAATTTCTCACATGCATACTATTATAAAGTTGTAAATTATTAACTTTTAAACTTTCGCATTCCATGATATTATACTTTACTTCAATTCTTTATTGTACACACAGTAAATAATTTATCATATATTACAATAAGCTTTATGTACAAAGGCGAGCTTAACTCAATATTGAGTTTTCTCCCAGCAAACCTTTGGGGAAACAAAAAGGACAACAAATGAGTGAATAAATGGTGTACAACCAGAGAAATATACATAAGTAAATAATATATAGACTATAGACTATATTATACCAAAATGTTATCGGGAATTAACGCGATCATGGTACCTAAGTATAGGTATATACATTTGGTCGTCAGGCATTCCAAAGCTATGTATATACCTATACCATGACTTTGGAGATAGTAAAGAAAAAACTTTCTTGGAGTTCTTGTCTGTTCACGTCTCTTTTCCATAAAGACTTAAAATTCTTTACCAGTACACATGACATGTGACAGTAGGTTCACGTCCTACTTCTTACAGTCAGTCCCGAGGTGGTCCCGTAGGTGTGAAAAGGTATCTGATGAGGTCATCAAGCTAAGGGCCATTAACCAGCCAGCCAGCAACATTATCGACGTAGGTAATGGTGACCCTTATTTTTTATACCTTTAGCTTACCATCAGGCGAGGTGAAGTCATAGTGACCACTATAAAAACCAAGAATTTTAACACTTACCATTCTGGCATGCTGACTTCACAACTGGAGCACTCTATTTTGTTACCTTTGGCGTCCTTGGGTTTGAATCTCGTGAATATCTCAATAGCCAAATTTTCAAATGTATTTGGCTGCAAAAAAATAAATAGGCTTTTACTCACAGAGCACAATTTGATCCGATGTCAGGACACGACCTATCGCCTCTCGTGGGCGATTACCGCACGAAAATTAAAGGGTCCGCTCTCTTACTCCCAGTGGTTGAGGCCTCTAGGCTTAACGATTTAAATTAAAAAATAATTATATGGTACTCACGTCAAGGGCTTCTAATTTAATCATGGCCTTGGAACATAATTCAAATGCTCTAGCTTGAATAGCTATCGACGCTACGGTACACCAAACCTAAAACAATATTAAAATTACATTTGAGTAGAGAGGTAGGTACTGTCATATACACAGAACATTAAAAAACCATAGAAGTAGTAATTAAGTAAAAATACAAAGGAATAGCTGTCGCCAAAAAATACACTCACACAGACTTATAGGACGTCTTATTGGTTGCATACATTTTACCTTAAAATATAAGAAGAGCAGAACTACACACCTTATTTTACTGAAAATGAATTTAAAGTACGTTTTGACAAGGTATAAACTTCAATGATGCTTACAGAGTACCATCAAATCTGCCCCCATTTTAAAGTAATATACAACAAAATTATGTTTAAGCCACGTTGGAATAGAGTACACATTTATTTATCCCAATAATACCCCATCTAGCGGTCAATAGCAAAATCAATGTACATTATAGTTTTGCTTTTCACCAATAGATGTCTAAAATTGTATTGTATTGCAAATCAGTCCTTAAATATAACAATGGTAAGGATGAAATTAACTTAACTCAAAATACGGACACCACATTCTGTCGTACATTTTTCACAAACTTACCTAAAATGATAATTTTGACAGCTCTAAGTAGTGTACCCCATATAGTATAATCGAAAATGAATCTAATCGATTTTCGATTATCGTTCCCGTAGAATATGGAATCGATAGTTATAAAAACACAAAAGCATTTATTTTTTTATTATTTTAGGTAACTTATTTCAGGATGATAAAAGAGAAGTTTTATGGTACCTACAGTAATTATGTCTTGCATTATACTTAGCTACTTTTATTATTATATTATATTATTATTAGCTATATTACAAAAAATTGTAGTAGATAAGTACTTAAAAATTTCAATAAATTAATTTAAGTTCGATTCATTCGATTCCTTTGTGTCATAGTCAATTGTGCTGAATTCTTGCAAGACGCTTCACTATGAAAAGTGGGCGGTACTTGTCAATGTGCTACGATAATTTTAGAGGTATTATTTTGTATATAAAAATACGATACTTCATAGACGTGAACTGTCAAAATTATCATTTAGCATCCTGAATTGGACAGGTATAGAAACTTCTAGAATATTGAAGTAAATATTTCGTGAAAACTTATAGGAAAATAAACCTTAAAATCAATCGCATAAACTTGTTTTTTGATTATTTTAGCCTGCGTTGTGCACATACACAAGTGTATATGTGTGAGGTAAATGCAATTACACTTAGGTTTTTGGCGACACAAACACGCCCCCATACGATTTCTAGTCCTAAGGATTTTTCTTTGTTCTGTGGTCATATACCTACCATTCGCGCAGGTGCCATTCTGACGGGTCCCCTAGGTGGTCTGCGCCTGCCTCGCTGTTGCTGGTGAAGTAGTGTTCATTCGCGATACATAATGCCGCTTTCCGTAGTACAGTCTAGTCTAGTACTATACAGGGTGAATTTTTCAGAAGGGCTTGGATGGCCAAATCCGAAACTATAAGGAATAGCGAAAAATGGTCAAAGGAGTCACGAGCCCGATTTTGATGAAACTTAAAACCTCATCATTAGATTTTTGAAAAACCAATAATCCTAGCTAGGAATCGAACCTGTTGATTTTGGAAAAAATACACACCCTATAATATTACACCATACGATAGTGTTGCTATTGTTGTCATTACTTCCGAGAATAAGATCCTTAATCTTATTCTCGGAAGTAATGACATACCGCAAACTAAAGGAAAGAGCTCATCTTTTACAAATTACATTTTATTTTTCTTACATTAACTGATTAAATTGTTCAAAATGTAGACCATTGTTTTCAATACATAGCTGGATTTGAGACCTCAAGGACCGTACTGGATTCAATACTAGAATGTTATTAATTCCATCTAGAATATTCTCCAAAAAACGTTTCAAGTCATCAACTGTATCTCTGTATCTTATGTCTTCGTAAATTTCATTTTTGACATACCCCCAGAGAAAGTAATCTAAGGGAGTAAGATCCAGGGATCTACCTGGCTAAGGCACAGGACCATGCCTTGCAATAAAATTGTCGTCAAACTGCTGAATCAAAATCTCTTTTACGCCTATTATGGGCTAGAGCTCCATCTTGTTTAAAAAAATCATCAATCATTATAATCATTCTAAGTATAATTTAAAACACGGAATTACGATCTTTTCTGGGATTTCGAACGAAACAAATAGGTGAACATGAAACATGAATTTTATTAAATTCCTAATTTTCCTTAAATTTGCCGTATGTAATTACTTCGCAGAATTTGATCCTTAACACTGACACTATTTTACGGTGTAATAATAAAGGGTGTTTTTTTTTTTCAAAATCAACGGGTTCGATTCTCAGCTAGGTTTATTGGTTTTTCAAAAATCTAATGATCAGGTTTTAAGTTTCATCGAAATCGGGCTCGTGACTCCTTTGAGCATTTTTCGCTATTCCATATAGTTTCGGATTTGGCCATCCAATGCTTTTTAGAAAATTCACCTTGTATAGATAGGGGAAAAAATCTTGACAATGTACCTATTCGAGGTTATATACCTTGCAGATCTCTTTGCGGTAAGCGTGAGTCCTTTTATTGGCTTTTTGGTAAGACAGTCAGCTAGTGCACTTGTAAGAATATGTATCGAGGTATAGTGCGCGGCATCTAACGTGGCCAGATTTTACAGTAATGTGGGCCCCACTACTCCAAAACCTTACCAAGTTAGATGCTGTATACATTATACTTGTTTCTAGGCGACGCATTTTGCCACAAATAAGTATAGTGTACAGCATCTAACTTGGCAAGGTTTTGGAGTAGTGGGGCCCACACTCCTCCAAAGTCAGGCCACTATAAGCTGCTTGCCGTCCAGACAGTGTGTAGACAGCGTGGAGTGTACCTCGGGCTGCTGCGCGGGGTGCAGCAGGCGGTGGTGGTGCGCCAGGCGGGCGGCGGCGCGCAGCGCGGCGTCGGGGCGCGGCGGGCGGGCGCGCGCGCGGCTCCCCGCCAGCGCCGCCCAGTGCGCCGCCGTGGCGCGCCGCCAGCACCGCACCGCCTCGCGCCCGCGCCCTCCTTCTATACGACAAATAAACAAACATACATTTTTTATAGTCGATAGGCTCGGATTTCACCACAATCTCACCTGTACCATCAGGGCCTCGATTCTGCCAGAGACAAACCACTGATATACCACTGACACTCACCTGTACATTGTTACGTTCTTGAATAAATGTTTTCTTTCTTTCTTTCTTTACTTTATTGTTATCAGGTTAAAGTCTAAAGTCAAATGATATTTTGTAGAGCGAATGAAAAAGTTAAATGAATTCTTTTCATTTGATTTTAGACTTTAACTGTATAAAGGTAAAGTCTACAATTAAATAGCATTTTTAGAGTGTCAGTGGTATTACAGTGGTTTGCCTTTAGCAGAATCGAGGCCCAGGTGGTGATGTGGTCGACGATGGAGCACGCTTGCATAGAATTTACAACGGGGACGCCCAGGCGGAAGGTGGGCCATTTCACCCAATTCCCCTGTACAATATACAATTGAATAAAATTAACGTGTCTATTTTGTAACGTTAAAATATCAGTTTTGCAATGAATATACAATAAAGACGGTACCTACCTACTAACAAAAAAAAAATATTTTTTTGCTTCTCTCTTTCTGTCTATAAGTTTCTGAAGGTAATCTCTGAAATTGCTGGGCTGATTTTGACAGAAAGGAGATACCCCATTTTGAGCCCGAGTGTACAGACATCAAACCTACCTCAAAAAATTCGTCTATTTTGTGTTATAATTTTGTTTAGACCTCATTAAAATCAGCAATGGCCAAGTGCGACAAAAGTTTTAAAATGTGATTTTCATTCATCAACAAGCTTCGTAAACGTTGAATTTACTTAATCCGATCTTCGTAAATGCGCTATGATAATGCTTACTTTATCGATTGGATTTTGTAAACAAATCGATAACTAATAACTTTTAATTTAATTTGTCAATTCGTGGCTTTATAATTTAAATGATTTCAAAATAGCTATGTAGCATCTTTATTTTCGTTATTCAGTTAACTAATCAGAAAGACACCAGTCTCTTTCATAATGGAAGTCAAAATATCGATTATAAATAATTGATTTTATAGAATTCATAATTATCTGTAACGTCATATGTCATTTTCACTCCTGTCATTGTAAATGTCAACAAACAATTCATTCGCTTCGCTTTCCTTCGGCTCTTTGAGATCGTTGTTTTGTTGCTTTTACTTTGTGAATTTTATTGTATATGATTTTCGAACTAATTGACCCTTGCTTGATTACCGGACACCGTTATTTGCTACATTTGTAGACCTTGGCTTTAAAACTGGAACAGACTACGACGTCAGCTGAAAGTTATCTATCACAATGAGTCTAATAAAACCTGCTAACCTACTTACAAATAAAAGCGACACTCGAATAACTTGTGTAGCTATCACACACAACTTAAGACACTGTTTGACCGCATTATGTATTACAACATAACCTAAATAAACCTATGAACAATGCTCGATTTAACAAACTTGGCCATTGTGAATCGTCGTGAAAATTAGGCAAACAAAATGTCCTTAGATGGTCTAAATATTGGCTAATTTTCAACCCTGTACGTGTAGGCCCAAGATTGTATGAGAGTTGGGGTTGTCCTTTCACTGGTTATTATTCCAAGGCATAACATTGGTACCTATAACACGTGCGCTATAAGTTGAGACTTGGGCTCTCCGCTTACTTCCTCCTGCACTGCCCCTCAGTGGCCCGTGATGTACTGTTCGCAAAAAAATTGGTAGACAGGTAGGTAATGTCTCGGACGGAAGCTTGTTTACGATATTTTTTGTGCGCTGTACAAACAAGCACCGGTGACGTGTAGCGGTCAGGTCTCAACTTATAGCGCACGTGTAGTACGTATATTGCACATGCGCGAGCGTTCCGTCTTCTGTTCAAGATGTTTGCCAGTAGTTATACATCAAAATCATCAAAATCATACAACCGTAAAACTTACAGTCAGAGTCAAAGTAGGAATTTAAATACCTATCAAATTAGTTAGGTAATACAAATTTTTAATTATATTTATTAATAGGGCAAACGAAGTAAAGTGAAAAACGAAGTGAAGTAAAGTAAACAAGTTCTGTTCTCTAAAATCCACCCATACGTCCGGGTTGATCACCAGACCCACGTAGAGAGCGGATACGCGATCACACATTTACTGGCGCGGCCAACATGGCTCTGGTAACAGGTGGCACATTTATGGTCCGGGTTGGTACCACCATGCTGCTGCGGAAAAGCCTCCAAATAACCCAATCTCGGTTGGGTTGTGTTCAGGGTTCAGCAGCAGCACAGCCGGGGATGAGGTGGCCGCCGACGCGGCGGTTGTGGGACCGGTGGGGCATTGGCGTAGTTTGGTATGGATGGTGTGGGTCGACCCGCCTGACAGGGAGACCCGTAGAAACGGTGGTGCCGCTGGCCGCCCGCGACATAGTACAGGGGCCCAACCGGGACTAACCACCCCGGGAGGCTGCCCCACCAGGTCGTGAATAATCTCGATGTGACTCGTCGAACCGGTTGGTGACCGGATGGTGGATCCGACGATCACACTCGGGGGGGTATGGGGGCCCTTCCGTCAGGCGGGTCGGCTTCCACCATGCCATGCATCCACAAACGAAACCAATACCCACGCTTTGTCACACCCCGCCGCGTCGCCTTGTCACCCCTTGCTTTTTTCACGTCTTCCCTTCTTTCCTATCTCTTCTTTACAATGGCGGCGCAAAAAAGAAAGAATAAACGTCTCACAGCGGCACATCTCTCTTCCACCAACACACAACTTTTGGAGGTAGAGTTCTCGAATATTCGTGGACTCCACTCAAACCTCCAAGTCGTTCACCAACACCTAGAGACGGTACGGCCGGCAATACTTTTTCTAACGGAGACACAAATACGCCGCCCTGACGACACGTCTTACTTACTCTACCCCGGCTATGTGATAGAGGAAAATTTCCTTGAAAAAGCCGGGGTATGCGCGTATGTCAGGGCGGATATTTGTTGTCGCCGTTTGCGCTGCCTGGAGAACCCCTCCTTTTCTATCCTCTGGCTTCACGTGGACCATGGCTCTTTTGGCCAGGTCTATGCATGCCTTTACCGCTCCCATCGTGGGGACACGGAGACAACTCGTCTCTTTGACCACCTGAGTCAGACGGCAGATGTTGCGCAGGAGCGGTTTCCCACTGCCGAGATAGTTTTTCTGGGAGACTTCAACGCCCACCATGAGACCTGGTTGGGCTCCCAAAAAACTGACCATGCGGGACGGGCCGCCCACGCATTTGCTCTGACGCATGACTTGACTCAACTGGTACTCCAGACCACCCGGATACCAGATATATCAAGTCATGAGCCCTCCTTGCTAGACCTACTACTGACGACCCACCCGGCCCAGTACAGTGTTTCGGTACAAGCCCCTCTGGGTGCCTCCGACCACTGTCTGGTCCGCGCCATCAAGCCGATTGCCGCACCTCCTAAACCCGCGATGATAAAGCGGCGGCTATGGCATTATTCGTCAGCGGATTGGGACGGAATGCGTGACTACTTCGCATCCGTTCCGTGGACTCAGCGCTGCTTTGACGGAAAAGACCCATCAGACTGCGCTTCTGCCATCGCTGGTGAACTCAGCCTGGGTATGGAATATTATATTCCATACACTGAGGTCACCAGTGCCCGCAGAACTCGTCCTTGGTTTGGGCGCGAGTGCGCTGACGCTGTTCATCGTAAACGGTCAGCGTACCGCGCTTGGATTAGGGCACGGGGTGAGCGTAGTCCGAACACAGGTATCCTCAAAGCGGCGTATAACAGGGCCACCAGGGACTGCAAGAGGGCATACGTCAGGGCGGATGCCCAGCGTGTAGCACGGCTTGGCCAGGAACTCGTGTGACACCCCACGGGTAGCCGTGGATACTGGCGACTGGCCAAAGCCGTGCAATCCAACTTCTGCCTGCCTTCGCTGCCCCCGCTGCGTTACCCTGACGGTTCACTGGCCCACGAGCCGCAAGAGCAAGCTGATATGCTAGCTAATATCTTTGCGGCAAACTCCCGAATCGATGACTGTGGCTTACAGCCACCAACACTTGCCAGCTGTGGCCACTCAATGCCTGATATCCGTATCAGGCAATGCGACGTTCGTGCTACGCTACAGTCACTCGACGTCCGGAAAGCCAGTGGCCCCGATGGAATTCCAGTGGTTGTCCTCAAAAAATGCGCAGCGGAGTTGTCTCCAACGTTGACGCGACTATATCGCCTGTCCTATTCCTCGGGAATAGTTCCGCTAGCTTGGAAAGAGGCGAACGTACAACCGGTTCCCAAAAAAGGGGATCGTACCGACCCAGGCAACTATCGCCCCATAGCTGTCACCTCAGTTCTCTGCAAGGTGTTCGAGCACATTATCAATACCCAGCTCATGCGTTACCTGGAGGATCACTCCTTGATTAATGACCGGCAATATGGTTTTCGACCGAAACGGTCAACGGGTGATCTTCTGGCGTACGTCACACATCTCTGGGGTGAGGCTATGGACAGGTACGGCGAGTCTCTGGCTATTAGCCTAGATATCGCCAAAGCCTTTGATAGAGTCTGGCACAGCTCGCTTCTTTCCAAGCTGCCGGCCTTCGGTTTGCCCACTCTATTGTGCAATTGGATTGCCAGCTTTCTGCATGAGCGAAGCATCCGAGTTCTATGTAACGGGAGGGCTTCAAAGTTCATGCAGATAAACGCTGGCGTTCCTCAGGGGTCCGTCCTATCACCCACTCTCTTTCTTCTGCATATCAATGATATGCTGTCTACCGGCAGCATACATTGTTATGCAGACGATAGTACTCTGCATGGGAGCTACCACGGTCACTCCGCCGCCAATCGAACCGAAGTTGAGGACAATAGACGACAACTTGTCACTGAGCTCGACCGGGTCCTGGCCCTCATTTCACAATGGGGATCCAGGAACCTGGTCGAGTTCAATGCCAAAAAAACACAGGCATGCGCGTTCACAGCCAAGGTGTCCTCCTTCCTTCCTCTCCCAACTCTTCAGAACACACCACTACCACTACAGGACCATATTAACATGCTCGGCATGGACGTTCGCTGCAAACTGAATAACAAAAACTATATCGAGAGCGTCATCAAAACAGCTTCACAAAAACTCGGAGTTCTGAACAAGGTGAGGCGGTTTTTCACGCCGGGGCAGCGGTGTCTTTTATATAAGACACAAATTCGTCCCTGCGTGGAATACTGTTCTCATCTCTGGGATGGCTCCGCTCAGTACTTATTAGACGCTCTCGACAGATTGCAGCGACGTGCCGTCCGTATAATTGATAGTCCCGAGGTAACCAACACTCTAGAGCCTCTCCAATTGCGTAGAGATATTGCCTCTCTAGCAGTATTTTACCGCCTCTACCACGGTGAATGTTCTGAGGAGCTATTCCAACTAATCCCACCGTCTCTCTTCCGATCCAGAACAACACGTGCGGGGCTGAGGTGCCACCCGCACACAGTCGAGACCATTCGGTCTCGAACCAAGCGGTTCGGTGCTTCCTTTCTATGTCGCACAATTAAAAACTGGAATGCACTTCCTGCACACGTGTTTCCTTCCTCCTTCAATCCCGGGTTCTTTAAGCGGGGCGTGAAAAGGCATCTGTCTAGGCCGTCTAGGTAGGGGCCGCCATTTTGGGACGAATGGTGTCTGGAATGGCGGCCCGTACCCTCTGGACTTTGCCCTTGCTTCTTACCATCCAGCGGGGTTAAGTCAATAGACGGACTGAATATAAAAAAAAAAAGTAGTTAAACAGTATTTTCTTTAAAATTAATATAAATTAGGTATTTCGTTACAAAAAACTATACTTACTAAAAACTTTGAAAATAATAAATAGGTAACTAACCGACACCGCCTTGACTGTACAAGTGACCAGCTAAAATGTAAAGCTTCTTGACCCTCAGTGGCGCTGCCTTTTTGGATGCTTCTAAAGTTGCCAGCTAAACAAATATTCACTATACATTATTATTATGTTGCGGATATCGTAGTGGAAATAAATATTTCTGTAACATTGGAGCGATTACGTATTTATCGTTCTTTATCGTTCTAACTTTTTTTTAATTCTTTGAATTAACATACTTAAGTATGCTGACAATACTTATAGATTATTATAGACAATACGAATATAAATAAACTTACTTGAAAAGCTACTTCACCAGCTTGCATTAACCTTCCACTTTCTTTTAGTTGCATTATGGCTTGTATAGAAGGCTCTTGTCCAAAATTATCTTTGGAATCATCTAGAACATTTTGTTTCTGTGTGCCTACTTCCTGCTAAAATTTTAAAAAAAGCAGAATTATTTCACAATCACCAGGAATCGCTATAGTAACAAAAAATTGGTTGCCTGTAAAGTCGGTATACGGGCGAAAGTTTTACGTGACAACGACTTTGAGTGGTAAAATAATTTTTATGTCTGTCTCTCTCGCTCTTAGGCGGGCTAACCATGCCCGAGTGGAAGGGACGCGTGCCTCTCACTCGCTCTCATTGTGAGCGCATAACGTGAGCGGAGCGTAACGCAGTTTCTTGAAGTGTCACCCGGCAAACCAATTTATAAGACGTTGTCACGTCAAAACAGGAATAATATGATTCACTAGTTCGGTACTTGTTGTTTGTTATACTTTGATATTATGAATGAGCTTTCAATGAGTCGCCGAAATCTGAAATTATGAGGAATTGCGAAAAATGCTCAAAGGAGTCTCGAACCCGATGTTTAGATGAAAAGCAGACTGCAGAGTACCATCATTGTACATATTTGAGGTACTTACATATATGTCATTGATGCAAGAATGATAGTAAGATAGAATTTTTTTTTACATGTAACATGTACACCTACCTACCTTAGTTATTTTTGGAGATCCAGTGAATAATTTTGTTAATGACTCATTGTCTTCCAGTGCATTATAACATTTTTTTAACCCTTCTGTATTATTCGACATTGAGTAATATTCCAGAGCACTGTTCCTGTAAAAATTATAATGTTAACAATTATCAAAAATTTATTCTCAACAAACACAAATCTGTTCGATTTGCTATTAACTGACTTAAAAAAATGAGATTATGTTATATGCAGTACTCTTACCAGATTTGTCTATCAATGTAATAGTCGCCGATATTGCTATAAGCTTGCTTGACTTGTGCGTCTGTGGTACTCGGTGACATTTTCAGTAATTCTACCACCCGGAAACAATGTCCTAAACGCTTCCGAAGAGCTATGGCCAAGTCCCTAAAATTTTTATTATTGTATTAGAAAACACAATTTTTTTAATAATTTGCGCAAACATTAGTGCTTTAATTTGTTTTATTGCATTAATAAGAGGCATAATTGCTTTTAACCAATATTCTTTCTTATCTTCATCCTGAGTTTTACACATGAAACAAGTATAAATACATAATTATTTATTAAGCCTGAAAGAAGCGATCATTTTACGTACCGCCGGTCTTCATTGTGGTATATTTTCTCCGCCGCATCAAAATCTTTAAAATAAGCCAAGATCTCTGCCTTTTTAAGTGCGTTTGAATGCAATGCGTTCAAACGAGCCACGAACTTTACGCCGGCATAGTCATATCGTCGAACGAAAGCAGCTTCTGATGTCTCCAGCGCTGACTCGACTTCGAAATTCTTAAGAGCAGCTTCCGCGAGTAATAACCTGAATGGTACACACACTAAGGCACTACACGTCAGGAGCTAATATAATTTGAAGTTACATAAAACGGAAAAAACATGAAAGTGGGCAGGCAAGTCGAAGTCGACCGAAAGAAAGTACCTACTGAAGAAAAGAAAGGCCAGGTAAAAAGCACTCGAAACCGGCGAGCTTGCATGAAAGGTTTAATGACAGTAGAGGTAGCTCGTGAAGTATGTAAGGATAGAAGCAGATGGTGGACTGTTATCTCTGCCTACCCCGGGGGGAATAAGGCGTAAGTGTATGTATGTATGTTAAACGCACCATAACTGAGGATGAGGGTTATCCTTTATGAAATTTTCTGCTTCCTTTAATCCGACTTTCTCAATAAGCTGACGTGTATCTCTCAATGATTTTACTTCAACTCTTACAATATGCTGAGGCGAGCACTTTTCATCCACACTGTCTAGTAACGCAGAAGTGATTTCGAGTTCCTTATAAGAATACAATGGCCAAAATTAATAAATGAAATAGGAATGTCATACTACGAACCGTTCTCCTGAATACAAAAGCACCGCCATCCAGTCCAAGTAGCTCAGTTAGTCAGATTACCTAGTCCCATTGTAAAGGACTGGTCGCAGGTTCAAGTTCCGTCCTGGATGTTCTCTTTTTTCATATGAATCTATCAAAATTTCATATTCTCAAATCAAAGGCAAAATTCTTGACCTTTGGTAATATAAGTACCTACCTTAAATTTACAAAGATAGCCTTGCATCGTCAAAGGCTCTTCAGGTTCATTGTCTCTCATCACATAAAGTCGTGCTTTCTCCGCCACAGCTAACATTTGAGGGTTATCAGATGCCCAAAGCGCGCTCCAAACATCCTTTCGTAAAGCTTGACCTATACTTATATTATTAGCCATGTCTGTGTCTAATAAATATAGAGAGCCCGGTTGATCAATCACATAAAACTTACTGAAATTAAAATGTCAATTAATGATCTTTAATTTTTAAAAGTAGATAAGTAGGTACTTAATTAGATTTGTGTGGATACACTATAATATACTTTACATCCATCTAATTAAATTAGGTAGTTAGTTTAAACTTACCTGGAATTAGAATTCAGCCCTAACTTATAAGGTTTCGACGTCATATTTATTGATGTTATTTTCTTGAAATTGACTAAAGAGAACAGTAATATTGAGCCAGACTCTCTTCCCACCAATAAATGGCTATCAGAACAAGTAATGCAGCATATTGTATCATCTTGAAACCCTCCATCATTGGACACTACAGGTGATCCATCAACATGGTATAACTGGTCTGGGACACCTGATATTAAAATGTATAATATAAATCATTCATAAAATTAATAGCCATTATTAATACAATGTATTTCAATCAGACTTACTTGGTCTGCCTGGAATAGAGAATTGCCAAATCACGAATGATTCCTTGCTTGCGGCCACCACTATCGCTTTGCTATTGATCGTCACATATACAACTGGTATACTTAATGTCTTTGCTGTACAAAAGAAATAAACTCGTTAACATGACATGAGCATACCAATAGTTGAACATGGCATAATGTAGGTACATATCATACAGGTCATTTTTTATACAACTTAGGTGGCAGACAAACACACGGCTCACCCGATGGGAAGCGGTCACCGTGGCCTATGGACTTGTACAATACCAGGGGCGTCACAATCGCGCTGCCGACCCTGGAAGAGGAGGTTGGGAGAGGGAAAATGGGAGGGAGGGGTTAGGAGCGATTCTGTGCCGACCTGCTCAGTTCGGACGGGAGATACCGTTGTGTCCTTTCTCCATAATCCTCCATACCTCCTGATTCATGGACTGAACGGACAGTAAATTTGCTTCGAGCTTTTGCCGAGTCGGCCGTCAGTCCTATCATCTTCGTGGAGAATTTTGTTTCAATAAATGTTCGTGGTGCTTATACTTAATATAGGTAGACATTAAAATGCAATAAGTATGTTTTTTACCTGTATTGTTCATTATTCTTCTGTATTGTTCTGTATGTAGGTTGAAATGTCATGGTCGAATGTTTGTTTAGCAACTTACTAAAAAAGAACGCTATTGTTGCATACTTACCATCACACTGGATACCTTGCTGGTTTGATACAATAATAGACTCAAGAGTGGCGATCACACAATATTCATCGACTCCATACATATCAATGACGTCAGGAATATGGTTTATCCACGACTATAATGTCAAGAAAACAATAATTACAATTTGAGCATCTCTTTCTGCTATAAGGGAAGGAAATTTTTAATTTAAAAATAGAACCCACTTACTTCCCTTTTTTATTTGTGTTAAGTATATCAAAATCTTCTCAACAACGTAAAAACTACTTTTCTAAAAACCGCGTAAAAATCGGTTCAACGCTACGTAATCGCAGCTAAACACACATACAAACATACCCAAACATCCCTTTTTTTGAAGTCGATTAAAAAGGGTGACTAAAGTATTCATGAGTCGAATAAATAAGCGAATTTAACTTATTACTAATAAATTGAGAGGAAAATAATATTTACCTGATGAGTAACAGTATCCCAAAACGTCACAGTCTCGTTAACTGACACATACGCCAATGTATTTCCATAAAATGCATACTTATGGTCCATTTTAACGTTTGCAAAGTATATAAAGGAGTCAATGGCAATAGCGAGACGCAATGATCTCTTCTCCCACGACAATGCTCTCATTGAACCACCGGGTACGCGTAATGTACGTATATGCTATAAGATAAAGAAATATTTTAACAAAATTTAAACGATACACGACAGGATAACTTCTAAGCCCATCAGTTTAAGTAATCCTCTCGATATTATTGGAATTTACCCAATACTAACTGTAACACTTAAATAAATTAGAAATATTTTATTGGTACTGATACAATGAAGTAATAAGAAGAATATTATTTTTCACCAGAGGTTCCACCTCGGAGCCCAGAGGGCGTTAGCTCCTTATGCTTTTGGTACAGCTTATATGGCTTTTATAGGACCGACTGCTGTCTAACTTCCAACCCCGAGTGGAAAGCTTGCGTCAGAACTTCATACTCAAATGTCCGTTAACATATTGATAGTGCTCCTATAACCCCATATATTTCTCTAGTGTTACCGATTATAAAAATCATCATCAGGTCAAAGAATATTGACGGGGACACCGTGAATCTCAAACCCGTGGGGTTATCTCGAAGCCGGTGAGGACCCAGGTCAGCCGGGGAGCGAGGGGAATGCTATTTGGACCACCTTACACCTCGACACTAGAAGACCCAGGACGGCGTGCAGTTTTAGTCGATTCGATTCCGACATAACCACCCCCGTTACCGACGGGGGTGGTATCCGTGGGTTTCTCCACGAAAAAAAAAGGTCAAAGTATATTTACATTGCGATTGTTTTGTGCGTAACTAAAGCTTTTTAATGCCAGAACTTACCTCTCCATACGCACTGAAGAACTGCACTACATTAGAATTGTCGGCTGTACAGCCGGCGGCAGCTAGAATACTGCCATTATGATTCCAGTGGCAATCTATTATCACCATGTTCGTTTCGACACCTACACTATCTAAAACAATTAAATGACTACTGTCAACAACAACAACAAGCTTTATGGTTTGTAAGTTGTGCAGCGGTAGGTACAGCTTCCGGCTTACGGGATTACGGTACAAAGGTCTCGGATTTGATTACCGCTTAGTACAAAATATGTATGAATATCTATTAGCATTGATCTGGATGTTTTTTATATAAAATTTAGATAATTATATTTAAATATTTGCAGAAAAAAGTGGACAAACTTATGTAAGTATACAATATTAACATGCCTGAGTCTATGCACAGAATTATTTATTTTACTGTCACATTCTTTATATAATTTTATTAATTCAGATTTAGCAATGGCACTCTGATGCAAATCTCTGTTTAATTCGTATATTATGGACAAATTCTTAAGAAATCCCAATTCCTTTATAATATTTACCTTCTTCGCTGCAGTTTTTTAATAGTAATATACCACCACTTTTGTAGCATATTGCTAACACAGGCCGATTACTTGGCGCGCTACCTGAATACCAATCCATTGATACAACTTCCATCGACCCTGAAATGCTTTGGATGGGCACTGGCCTCTGAAACAGCACAATAACATATTTGAAACTTTTAGATAATAAAAATAATATTAAACTATCTGTAAGTACGGTCATCCTACTACTTTTCTCAACTATACCTATTGTTGATTCAATATGTTCACGTAACTGCTGCCCGAGTGGATACGTTCATGTTCTTAGAGCTTGCAACTGGTTGTGGTCCCCCTTCCAATCGGTGTTGGTTTTTGTACGAGACCTGCTGATTGACAGACGAGGCTCTGGTGCAGGTTGAAAAGATAAAAAGTTGAAGACTAAGAGAGCGGATTCTGGGTTGTAAAATGCAATCATTTGACGTCATTACAATTACAACTGAGGAACGACTATAGAAGCCCTGAACCAAATATTAACTACATTTATTTCATAGTTATTGTCTACCTACTGTAAAGTTTCCTTGATCATCATATATGTGTAGCTCGCCATTAGACAATGCAAATAGCAGCTGCGAATTATCTGGAGACCATTGGACAGCAGCTAATCCTGGTCCCTTGATATCTTTACCCCAAACTCGGGAACCGTCAACTGATCCAACAATAACTGCACCTGAAGTTGAAAATGTGTTGGAATAATATAATATAATATAATAATAAAGCATATTTATTCAAGGCTTTTAAATTATTTTACAATGAGTTAGTACAATTCTTAAACTATGTTAGTAAAAACTATTGGAGCCTTGACCCCATCCGGGTATATGCCTCCTCCATCTCCTTCCAAATCTGTCTATTCTTTGCTTTGTCTAGCCAGTATGTGCCAGCCACTTTGACAATGTCGTCCATCCACCTTGTTTTTGGTCTGCCCCGGTGTCTGTTTCCTGGAGGGCCTCTCCATTTTGTGATTTTTAGAAATATTGATACCAAATCTCAATTGTATTGTGATTCCAAAAACTCGAAATTCACTCAATTTCTGATCCACCTAACAAATATTACCTCTTAAATAAATGTCAATACTTGGTATTAGGCCGTTTGCTGCATTGAACAGGACCCGACAAGGTGCTCCGTCGATTTCTTCGTGATGTAGCATATGCGCGGCGTGAACAAATTATGTCACCCGCCTGTTACATCGAGCAACGCTATGTATTATGTATTTGCATGAAACAGCAAGCAGATTGGGCGCCCACAACGTGTGCCCGCGGGCATTTGCCGTCGGCTTAACACAGTAGACGCACAAAGGACTGATTCATAAACTATTCTCCCTTTATAACAAAAATTGTTTCACGTTCAGTGTTTACTTACCATCCTCATAAGCTATGCAGATTTTCTGGCCATCAGAGCCCCAAGCCATGCTTTTGACAGTTGATTTATTTCTATTATTTATCATTTCTTCATACCAAGATCCCTGGCAATAAAAAATATTATATAAATTATAGGTAATATAATCATTATATTTGTTCAGTTTCCTTCAGTTGGCTATTTATTAAACTAAATATGAGACAGATTAAATCATATTATCTACAAGACTTTGTGTCAGTAAAGCTGTTTAATAAATTTTGTATAGATTTCATAATAATATATCCTATAACATAACATAACATAAACTCACGCCTATATCCCTGAAGGGGTAGGCAGAGGTGCTAGCACCCACATTTAGCCAGTTTATGTTTAGGTCCCAATGTAATAGGTGGCGAGCCTATTGTCATTAACCGGGCACTTATAAACCTGCGATAAATACACACATAACTTTGAAAAGCATCAAAAAGTCATTGGTGTGTGCCATGGTGTACCTGGGATTGAACCCGAGACCTCGTCTCAGCAGTCCATTACCCAGGCCACTAGGCTACCGCCGCTTTTTTCTTTATCTAATATATAATCATACAAAACCTTATATAGCATCCAAACAATGATAACACCATGCTCATCACTTGTGGTTAGCTTTTGGAAGACCTCATTCCATATAGCCACACACAATTGGCCTGTGTGACCTTCCAAACTGAGATTCATGGACAGATTCCCTCCACCACCTAATAACAATTTCATTATGAAAGAGTTTCTCTAACACCGTAATCATAGGTAGGTCTAGGTACTATTTATATATAGGTAATAAGTAATCTTACATAGATTTGTAGAAGTTAGGCGTATACTAGACCAACTTTAGATTCATCCAAGGTTTTGTTATAAACAGTGTTTCTTAGAAGAGGAAATAAAATATACTAAATAGCTTAAGGATAATAATTATTAATGTCTCAGAGAATTCCAACTTTAGCAGCAAATTGATTTGAAATCACTTTCATAATAAAAAGCACTGACTGTTCTGCCTGCCAAAAAGTGTAATAAAAGTAAATAAAATTTATCTCGGGCTTCTGTTTAAAAACTTTTACACGTGATATTATATACCTTTGTATCATAATCAAATTTATGGAAGAATTAAATATTGCAATTAGAATATTTACCAGATTCTAATTTCAAAACCTTTAACATTCCATCCTCTCCGCCAACAGCAATGTATCCTGATGAGTGATTCCATGATAAACAAGAAACGTTCGACTGCTTTGGTATAGCAATCTAAAAGTAATACAATAATTTTATTTCATGAAGTCCATTACATCCTTAGACGCACACCGACATCCAGATCTCTTGGAATAATAATAATAATAATAAATAAATATTCATCGACATTCGACACATCGCTCCCTAGACCCAAAGTAAGCTAAATAAGAGTAAATACCTTTTTACTCATATAAATGAACATATTGAATTTATATTTCCACACTTTATTATTAAATTCATACGTCTGTTATACTATTTATGCAATACTTTAAGTAAATGCAAGTTATAAAACTTTTCGAACAAATCGGAAAGCTGTGTGTTGTGATTGTAATCGACGTTACGTCGTCGCTATGGTAACAGCAACCAACCACAGAGTCAGTACTGACCCGTCGCGACGATCGCTACCAGCAACACTGCAAACTGCAACTGACCGCAACCCGCTGCAACCTGCAAGCAAACGACGCTATACGACTATACAGTATTTAATGATTTATTATGCTAGAAGCTATAATTTTCAAAATCTTCATTCTATTAATAATAAACTAATTTTTATATAAAATCTACCGATTTTATAAAATGGATATGACAACACCAGTACCGTTTGGACAGCACTGTGTAGGGCTTTGCGGACACTATTATAGTCTTCATGTTTGCGGACCCTGTATCATGGACGAAAAATAAATTAATATAAAAAAATTGGACAACTCTGTCTGACCATAGATAATACAACTCTGAGTCTCTGACACACAGTTTCCCTTTCCTTTCTTTCTTTCAAATCTCAAAAATCAATAATATTTTATTTACTTTATCTAACTACTGTCTACAGTGTTTAAAACAGTAATGTATTGATGTACTTAAATTTTTATTATTAGTAATTTATTAGTTTTGATTTTTAAGGTGTCTAGTATAGAAGTAATTAAATCTCATTTTGTATTTAATATTTACCAATATTAGTGTTCTGCTGTGATATTTATCCGAAAATGATGGAAGCTAAAGGATCTCGTAATGAAATGGATCTAAGAAGTCAAATGTTCTACAATTCTCATTATTAATATAGAATATTGGTATTTTATAATTTTTCCTAGAAATCGGGGCTACAAAGCCCTATAAAACAGCTATCATTGAGTTAAAATTAATGAAAATGTTAGGCCGAAAACAAAGCCTAAAAGGAGAACCAGTCCTGGCAGACTATGGCCCAGAAGAATCTTTAAATGAAAGTGCTGATATTGAATGGGTAAACAAGGTAATATAACTTTCATAATACCTAACGTTTGAAAAGTACTATTTAATATGAGGATAACAAAATAGATAGTTTATAGATGGTAAGTATATTTTTGTTGATTCTATTCAATTAACATTTACATATTATATTTCAGTTATGGGTTAGAAGAATATTGAGATTATGTGCATTACTTAGTTTGATGTCAGTGTCACTTAATACACCAAAGTCCTTTGAGAAATATCCATATCTACAAACAATAACATTTGCAGTTGATTGCTGTGTCACTCTCTTGTTCACTGCAGAAATGATAGCAAAAATGCATATAAGAGGAATACTCAAGGTTTGTGTTTTATTATTTTCATTCATTTAAGGATACACATTCTGGCATGTGCAGTGGTCCAAATGACTGTTCAACTAATTGATCTGGCATTGTTTTTCAATTATTTTAGAAATTGAATTACTACTGCTTTCAACAGTTTCATGCCACAAATATCTCTAATTAAACCTCTTGCTGGGAGTGAAGATTGCATAGTAGGTAACCTTTGAACAACCCCAGCACAATCTCTTTCTCACAGCACAAGAATAAAAAAATTACAATGAGGATTGGCTAGCTTTTGTTACTAATAGTTTTTATTTTTTAGGGAGATGTGGCCTACTTGAAAGATCACTGGTGCCAATTTGATGCATCTATGGTATTTTTCCTTTGGGTATCAGTTTTACTACAGATGTTTGAATTAACTGGCATTGTGCCTAGATACAGTTATTTAAGCATATTGAGAGCACCAAGACCTTTGATTATGATTCGATTTTTGAGAGTATTCTTGAAATTCTCTATGCCAAAGTCTAGAATCAATCAGATATTCAAGTAAGTTGAACCATTTTGCCCTAATAGTCCAGTCAATGAATGCTCAAAAAGGGGGTCTAGATGGAAAAGTCGAAAGCAGAAACTTTGACTTAGGAACTTTGTTTGGACTAGTTAGGAGATAAACATACTAAAAGTCCTGACCCCTCCGAGGTGAGCCGGAGGGGGGGGGAGCACAAAGAAGGTCCCGTTTTTTCATTTTTTGCTTACTTCTCGAAGACGGTGCTTTGTACGAAATTGTGTTATACGACATAATAAAAGCTAATTAAATTCTCTACAACTTTGTCTTTTGCACTTTTTATCTGTCTCCAATCATTACCTAGCTATGAGCTTCTAAAAGTGGTCGATTTTCAAAGCGCTCATATCAGTTTTCCCAAAAATGTATGGGTATCTACCGGAATGTTCACATTTATGATTATTGCTCCGCTCCCTTGGGCAGTAGCGTGATGATATTCAGCCTATAACATTCACGGATAATGTGGCTTTCTATTGGTGAAAGAATTTTTAAGATCGGTTCAGTAGATCCAGTTTCAAACTGTTTCCGCCTTCACCGCGTAGTGGTACTCCCAGCTTGTTATCTACACTAGTCTATACTAATATTATAAATAAGTGAAGTTTGTGTTTGTATATTTGTTAAATTGTAAGGGGTAATCTCGGGATCTACTGAACCGATTTTAAAAATTCTTTCACCAATAGAAAGCCACATTATCCGTGAATGTCATAGGCTGAATATCATCACGCTACTGCCCAAGGGAGCGGAACAATAATCATAAATGTGAACATTCCGGTAGATACCCATACATTTTTGGGAAAACTGATATGAGCGCTTTGAAAATCGACCACCTTTAGAAGCTCATAGCTAGGTAATGAATGGAGATAGATACAAAGTGCAAAAGACAAAGTTGTAGAGAATTTAATTAGCTTTTATTATGTCGTACAACACAATTTCGTACAAAGCACCGTCTTCGAAAAGTAAGCAAAAAACGAAAAAACGGGACCTTCTTTGTGCTCCCCCCCCTCCGGCTCACCTCGGAGGGGTCAGGACTTTTAGTATGTTTATCTCCTAACTAGTCCAAACAAAGTTCCCAAGTCAAAGTTTCTGCTTTCGACTTTTCCATCTAGAATCATTCGTTTACTAGACTATAAGTTTTGACCAGTTTATGTTATACACAAATACTGTATATTATTATCCCATCCCATATTTCCATAATAAGAATTCCTGAAGATGCCCCATAGAACTTATGGTAATTTCTGCAAAACATCATAGATCAAGCAATAAACTAACAGCATTTTGTATTTAAATTTTACAGGCGATCCAGTCAACAGATTTATAATGTGACACTCTTCTTCTTGTTCTTTATGTCACTTTATAGTTTGCTTGGGGTACAATTCTTTGGTGAACTAACACATCATTGTGTCAGAAATGATACTAATCCCCAGTAAGTAACAAAATATTGTAGTGTAGTAATAAAAATATGAGACATTTATATTCATTCTTTCTTTACTTTCTTACAGTGAAATAACTATAAACTCTTTGGCTATTCCTGATACATTTTGTTCTCCTGATGCTGGTTCAGGGTATCAGTGTCCTCCAGGCATGAAATGTATGAAACTCAACCTATCTAAATATATCATGGGGTTTAATGGTTTTGAAGAATTTGGTGAGTATATTATTTGTATAGTGATTTGTAGTACGATGGAAATTAGAAGTTGTCATTGCTAAAGATTTCTATAGTAGGTAAGATATGATGGGATGACCCAGTTTATTTGAAACTCCTCAATATCTGTCGTACAGATAACCTCATTTAACTAACCCTTTTTTTTCCGTGCGGAAATCCTCATGGATACCCACCCCGCGGCCAGCGGGGCAGGTTATGTCGGACTTTTACCGACTAAAACCGCACGCCGTCTAGGGTCTTCTGACGCCAGGGTGCAAGGTCACCCAAAGAGCATTTCCCTCGCACCCCGGCTTGACCCGGGCCATCTCCGGATTCGAGATGGCCCCCTCGGGTTTGGGAACCGCGTGGTTCCCGTCATGCCCCCGAAATAGGGGGGGGGGGGGGGCACGCGACCGCACTCTGCACCATCGCTGCGATTAACACCGGCAGTGTGAGGACTCCCACCCCGAGGGCTGCCAGGAGGGCCTGTCGCGGCACCTCCCACGCCGGACACTCGGCCAGCGTGTGCAGCCCTGAGTCCTCGCCCGCATCGCAGTGATGGCACTCGGGCGTTGGCTCCTTCCGAATCAGACACAAGTGATCCCCTAAGCACCCCTTACCAGAGATCACCTGCATCAGCCGGTACGAGAGGCCCTCGTGAGGCCTCTCCAGCCAGTCCTCCATGACGGGTCTTACCGCCGCTACAACGGCGTGCCCCGCGCTTGGTTGCCCAAGTCGGTCCTTCCACTCCACCACGGTATCCCGGCGGAGCTGGGCGTGGACGGCCTCGATTAATCGAGGCTCCGGGTCCAGTCCCCGCTCCTTCGCCTCCTTTCGCCACCAATATAGGCGCGAAAGGGTCATTTAACTAACCCTTACAGTGTTGTGTATTAAATAATGGAGTAGTTTAACCAACGACACAGTGTGGTCGCCAATTTTGGTTGGATCCAGGTGGGGTTTTTGGATATCCTTCCTAGGGCACACCAGATTCCCTGACCACATGGGCTGATGCATCGTCTTAACTAAACCGACTAAAACCGCACAGTGTTTTGTCACACTGCGATCAAAACAACGCTGGTGACGCCCCAGGAGGTATCTGGACTTAAAAAAAAAGGGAGTAGGTTAACCGGGAGGAGAATAAAACTTGAGAGGATAATATCCCGTAATGGAGGGTTCTGGTAAAGAAGGTTGCAGGTGTGTATGGCCTATGTACTAATGAAGAATATCTACCATATTTGTTCGCGATAGTATGTTAGTTCATAGTACGCAATTTTTTTTTATGCTACTGAGGTGGCAGACAAGCACACGGTCCACCTGAAAGTAAGCGGTCACCATGGCCTATGGACGTGTGGATCAACATCAGGGGTGTCACACTCGCGCTGCCGACCCTCGAGGGGAGGCGTTAGGGAGTTTGGGGAATGGATTCGAGGTGGGGTGGGGTTTGGGCAGATGAGGGGTGGGGTTGTGAGCTCTGGCAAAAGGTTAGGCACTGTTATCTTTTGATCTTTGCTTTGTATGCACTTTATTTTGATTTGACACATTTGTTTCCAGCTACAAGTTTGTTCACTGTCTACCAAGCATCTTCTCAAGAAGGATGGGTTTTTATAATGTATAGAGCTATAGATTCCCTACCAACTTGGAGATCAGCTCTATACTTCAGGTAACTAATACTAAATAGTGGAGTGTTTTTACTACACTATGGCCAAATGTATGAATACGCGTCTACTGTCCCTTGCCAGATATAAAGTCGTGTACATATATTTTTTTTTTTCAGTACAATGATATTCTTCCTGGCTTGGTTGGTAAAGAATGTGTTCATAGCAGTCATAACAGAGACATTCAATGAAATACGGGTGCAATTTCAACAAATGTGGGGTGTGAGGAATCCAATAACTAAAGGCAGCACAACACAATTTTTTACTGGAGATGACAATGGCTGGAAATTAGTAACCATAGATGAAAATAAACATTCAGGTATTTTTTTGCTAACTGAAGTGAAAATTCCTTTTTTGAATGATTTTCACTGTTTATAATGTTTCAGGTGGTGCTCCAGAAATATTTCACAAATTATTAAGATCTGCATACTTTCGCTTATTGGTCATGGGAGTTGTACTAGCTAATGGTGTAATAACAGCAACCATGAACTTCAAACATGATGATAATCCTAGGGAGTTCTTCTATGAGAAATACTATTACATAGAGGTGATTTAATTTATCTGATGATGTTAACTACCTAATATACCCGTATTCTGATTTATCACGTAAGAGTGAGACTTTTTCTCTCTATCTTACATTGAACTGACAATTTTATACCTTTATAGAGTAGTTAAAACCGTTTGTGTTTATAAAATATTGATATTAAATTAAAATTATAACTCCGTAAACTAGTTTTAACTACTCTAAAAAAAATCAAGCTGTAGATATGAGGTCTTTATACCTACTTGTTTCATTAAGCCCATTGTAAATCCTTGCATTTGGTATGGTTTCTCGGGCTGTTATACACAACTCCACGTCCTGGCGCGGATTTTGCGTAATCCTTGCATTTATATTATCATGTATTAGATTGGCTATTAGCGTCGAGACGTGAGTGTTGTACTCCATGATTGATTAACAAATCATTTTGGACTAATATTTACAAGAACGCTATGTACTTACCCTTTTTCAGATTGCATTTACCATATTCTTGGACTTAGAAGCATTAATAAAAATATGGTGTTTGGGGTTGAAAGGCTACTTCAAGCATTCTGTGCATAAGTTTGAACTGCTTTTAGCTATTGGCACAACAATTCATATAATACCCCAGCTTTATATGTCAGGATTCACATACTTTCAGGTATAGTCTTTATATTATAGCTGTCTTAGATGAAATTATCAATCAAGTTAATACATAATTATAATATATAGAAAATATTATAATGTTAATCTTATTTTAGGTTCTTCGAATTGTACGGCTGATAAAGGCATCTCCACTACTGGAGGGATTTGTTTACAAAATCTTTGGGCCAGGAAAGAAACTTGGAAGTTTGATAATATTCACAATGTGTTTACTGATAATTAGTTCGTCCATTTCCATGCAGCTATTTTGTTTTCTATGCGAATTTACAAAGTTTGAAACTTTTGATGAGGTAATTATAGTCCGCCCGCTACCGCTGTACCGCTCCCATGGTACGCGCGGCGTGGTGGGGGCGGGGTAAAGTTGATCGCACACAAGTCAGCACCGCACGCGCCGAACGCGCCACATTTTAGTATTCGTTGTATGCAATTGTATGAAACCTCGCACACTTACCCGCACCGCACGCGCCGCATTTCGTAAAATGCGATAGGCATCCGATTTTGACAAAAGGATTCTGATGACGTCATTTTTGCGGCGCGAGCTGTTACTCGGTGTAGCCGCAAGCATGCTCAGTATTGCCATATATACGGATTTGTCCGTATCCATACGGCAATTTAATGTTCAAACCGGGCAATACATGCACACGAATTTTATTCCTAAGAAAATGATTTGAAATAAAACTCAACTTTAAAATTTATTTGACCTTTCATAAACTAGCGATTTGTATTTTTTTCAAATCTCCGTGAGAAATTTTGGTTGGTTAAATATTTATTCGGCTCAGCTTTAAATTAGCCGCCCACGAGTTTGGAGTCCACATGCGTTTTTACACAAAACTAATATTGTTAGAAGCTTCCACGTGAAGTTTTAAGGTGCGGAATTCAATTTTTAGAAGCCTCCACGTAAAGTTTTAATTTGCTTAGTTTAATGGTTAATGAGTAAAAAATTTTCAAAGTCACACATTTTTATCAATATTTTGACATTTTTGACGACAGAACACACACTCTTAACGTCCTATGGTTAACGCACGAAATGTTTTACTCATTTAATAACTAATAAATACGTATATTTAGTGACTATAGTAGCAGCACGATATGATGGCCGGTTTGACATATTACAATAGTGATGGAAATGTCAATTTACTCTCGATAAAAATATAATCAAATGTAATAAGTTTTTATTGCAAGCAGTACTTACCTAGGTACCTGATTCAAAAACTTTAGTAAAAAAATATAAATTTTTACCTACTTAATACATTTGAACGAACTGAATATTGGAATTAGGAATGAAAATGAGTATATATTAATCCAGCTTCCTTCAGTGATTGCACTAGCTTTTTTCTTGTTGGATACTCCTTCCGTAAATAGTAGCTACACACATGTCTTCGACTGGTTTTGCTCGTTTTTTTCTGTGTGTGTGAAGTTTATTTTCTTCTGTGCCAGTCTCGCCAGATTTTTCTTTAGTTATCTATTCGTCTAACAGTTATAGGTAAAATTGACCTTCCATTTTGAGATTCACGATCGAAATGTTACGAAGGCGTACCTATAACGAACACACGTGCCTGACTGTTTAGAACTCAGCTCTGCGTATGTTCGGCCATATCGATGAAATCCACAACAAAAGGCGTAAACAGAGTAAGTTGAGGGCTACCATTATAATTATCACTGTTAGTGTATGTAATGGGGACCCCTTCCTGAGACTTTACCATCAGGCGAGATTTACTATTTAGCTTACCATCAGGCGAGGAGGTCTAAACTATATCGCAATCGTACTGCACTCCTAGTTTGTACTTTTCGAAGCAACGTCAAGTCGAAAATGCTTTGTTTTGACGTAAGTTTGCTGGAGGTATTATTGGGCTTGCCAGTGGTCCTAGTGTCGATTATATAGATTTTATTTAAAAAAATTGAATTTCGAAAAACAAATACCGAGTTGTGTGAAATAAGTAGGTACACCAATAGGTAATTTTATAATCTTATTCCTTGGTATGCCTGACAATAAATTTAAAACATTTGTTAAGGCCACCTTATGCAAAAAAGCATACTATAGGACTGCTGATTACCTTGAAGACAAAAATGTCTGGCTTGAGCATGGTGCAGGCCCCTCCTAGAATGCTAAAGTGCTACAACTACATAATGCTGTAGTTGTGGCATTTGCCTACTACAATATATTGATATTGTGGTAGGCACGCGACCTTTTTTGCTATTTTTTTTTGACATTAGTATATTTTTGACATTTTCAATTATTTTATTGTTTAACTTCGGTTAAAATTTATTATATTTTTTTTTTTTATATACCTTTATTTATATTGACACGAGACAAAATGTACATTCGTCCATATTTAGTCTTAAGATATCTATGTATAACCTGACGTCTTAAAATGCAGCAGTGGAGTTTGTTGCGCCGTTTCTTCTCCACTAGCGCCTAGGAAGCGGTGGTAAACTTAGTATTAAGTAGTTTTTGACGTCAAAAAGATGTAATTACGTTACACTATTTTGAAAAATAAAGAAATTGAAATTGAAATTATAAAAAAAAAGATCGTGTGACACTAATATACCTACATTATATAATTCAGAAATCAATGTAATAAATAAATATTGTGTCCTAAAATTATACCTACATTCGATCAAATTTTATGACTTACTGTACGTCACTATTGACAATAAAGAACAGCAATTTGCTCTTTCAAAATGTCACAATAATTAATACGAAACTTCATGAGCGGATAAACGTCAAACCGGCCATTATATCGTGCCGCAGGTATAAGTTAAATTTTATGCATATTCTATTATAGGTATTACGTGTATATTTTGCTGATTTAAATGAATGCTATTAAATTTATACTTACAATAATTTACCGACTTACTGATATGTGAAACTAAACGTAAAATGGCGCTCAGACTGTAGTGTGTTGTGTGTGTGTTACTGTGTTGTCCCTAGAAGTTGAGATCATTTACGTACTCCTGTCTGTGAATCTCGACTCGGATAGATTAGGTTAGGGTATTTTTTTTTCAAACTACCCAGAAAGATTTTCATTATGTAACTCATAAGTAACTCAAATTGAATGTTTGTAAGTTGCTGTTCTGTTGCTTTCTCGGCACAGTCAGACGTATCTCAAAAAAGGGGAGCGTCCGCACTTTTTCCTTCAAAGGGGGCTTCTATACCCTCTCCTCCCCCCCTCCACCCACTTCCAACCCTTAAATCGTGGGCGGCTAATCTAAAGTTGAACCTTTTAATCACCTAGAATGTTCCTCAATATTAAATTTCTTACATTATAATAATTTCCTTGTGTATGTATTGCTCACTCAACTGTACATGCGCAAGTCTAAACTGGCGGCTATGTTCAGAGCGTATTACAACAATTTCTTATATAGCCCAATGTTACAATACCACTCACTGTCACACCAGAGGTAAAACTGCAAAACGTGTTAGCAATACCAAAGATTGCTTAAGGCGCGTTCGACGCGTTCGGCGCGGATGTGTGAGGCTATCTGGAAATGCGGCGCGTTCGGCGCGTGCGGCGCGTGTGGCGCGTGCGGTGCTGACAATATATGTGCGATCAACTTTACCCCCCCCCCCCCCTCTCGTCGCGCACATACCCAAGGCGCGGTACAGCGGTAGCGGTCGGACTATAGTTCAATAAGCTTATTAAGTAAAAGTTTTTCGTGAAGGTCGTATATGGCTAAGTAATATCTAATAATATAAATATTTCAGGCATTCATGTCTATGTTTCAAATCCTAACCCAGGAAGCATGGGTGGAAGTAATGGACGAAACAATGGTACGAACCAGTCAAACTTTAACACCTCTGGTTGCTGTTTACTTCATATTGTACCATCTGTTCGTCACATTGGTAAGAATAAAAACTATAACCGCACTTACTTTGAAATTTTGAATAGATCATTTAAATCGTCAATCATCTTCTAAATTCCAGATTGTGTTATCACTCTTCGTAGCGGTAATCTTAGATAACTTGGAGCTGGACGAGGATATAAAAAAATTGAAGCAACTGAGATACCGACAACAAAGCGCTGAAATTAAAGAGAGCCTGCCGTTTAGACTCAGAATATTCGAGAAATTTCCTGACAGTCCACAAATGACGAAGTTGCATAAAGTGCCTGGTGATTTTAATTTACCCAAGGTATAGTCAAAAAACACTAATGTAGTAACGCCTATAGTTTGGTAGGTATTAATTGTATGTGCCATCATGTAGGTATATATAAAATTACATTATACAGGTTCGCGAGTCGTTCATGCGTCAGTTCGTCTGTGAAGTGGAAGGTGAAGAGGATGTAGGAGTTACCGGTGGAGGCGGTGATGTATCAAGACGAGCTTTCGAGTATATTGGCGTCGCTAAAATAGCCTTTCCTTACCGAAAGCGATGTCTAGTCAAGACTCTCATGGTGGCGCCACCGTCGCAACGTCCCAGTTCCGCCCTTAGGAGACATGTCGTTAGCTCTATTATCGAGTGAGCTTTTTTATAAATCTATGCTTAATATTAAGATGTTGTATAAAAATGCATGATTTTAATGCAATAAGTGTCACCATTTATAGTTATAGCACTTTTATTGAGGTAGAGTTATTTTCGTTTTGTTTATTGTTTAAATTTTGTATTTTCTGTGCCCGTAGCCAAGTGGAAAAAGTCTAAATCGCTATCGTATCGTATCGAATAGAATAGTTTAGGTTGACCAATCACACTCCAGCTCGTGATTCCACCGCGGCGCGCGCATCGTACGCCGGCGACGAGCTTGGATGTGATTGGTCGACCTAACCGTTTCTATTCGATTTTACGCTACGCTACGGAATACACTGACATTTGTCTACGGGCCCTGGTGTTCTTTCGTTGTCGTTGAGCATCTATCTATTCAGGTTTTAGTTTTTTATTTTATTATAATTTATGAAATTATGCTTTGGTTTTTTATGTACATTACGTTTTAATATTTTGTACATAAAATATGATTTTGGTTTACAGGGATTCAAATAACCATAGACCGCTTCTTGGCGACTCAGCTATGTTGGCGACCGGAGGCAAATCCGGACTCAAGCCTCAGGGAACTATATCTAGCGCTAAACAATTAAGAGTAGATCAAAAAAAGTATGTATTTAGATCGATTCCAATTTTATCTTGTCCATATAACGATATATTATTATGAATCTACATTACAAGCTACGGTACCGTTATGTACCTACATATTTTCTGGAAATACCTACAGTAGAATATACAGGGTGAATTTTTCAAAAGGGCTTGGATGGCCAAATCCGAAACTACAAGGAATAGCTAAAAATGCTCAAAGAAGTCACGAGCCCGATTTTGATGAAACTTAAAACCTCATCATTAAATTTTTGAAAAACCAATAATCCTAGCTAGGAATCGAACCTGTTGATTTTGAAAAAAAAACACACCCTATATTATTACACTTTACGATAGTGTTGCTATTAAAGATCTTATTCTGGGAAGTAATGCTATACCGCAAACTAAAGGAAAGAGTTCATCCTTAACAAAATACGTTTTATTTTTGTTACATTAACTGATTCCTTGTTCAAAATGTAGACCATTGTTTTCAATACATAGCTGGATTTGAGACCACAAGGATCGTACTGCATTCAATATTAGAATGTTATTGATTCCGTTTAGAATATTCTCCAAAGAACGTTTCAAGTCATAAACTGTATCTTTGTATCATATGTGTCTTTGTAAATTTCGTTCTTGACATACCCCCAGAGAAAGTAATCTAATGGAGTATGATCCAGGGATCTCGCTGGGCAAGGCTCAGGACCATGCCTTGCAATAAAATTGTCGTCAAACTACTGAATCAAAATCTCTTTTTCGGCTATTATGGGCTGGAGCTCCATCTTGTTAAAAAAAACATCAATCATTAAGTATAATCATTCTTAGTATAATTTAAAACACGGAATAGGTACGATCTTTTCTGGGATTTCGAACGAAACAAATAGGTACCTACATGAAACATGAATTTTATTAAATTCCAAATTTTTCTTAAATTTGCCGTATATCATTACTTCGCAGAATTTGATCCGTAAAAGCGACACTATCGTAAAGTGTAATAATAGAGGGTGTGTTTTTTTTTTTCAAAATCAACAGGTTCGATTCCTAGCTAGGATTATTGGTTTTTCAAAAATCTAATGATGAGGTTTTAAGTTTCATCAAAATCGGGCTCGTGACTCCTTTGACAATTTTTCGCTATGCCTTATAGTTTCGGATTTGGCCATCCAATCCCTTTTGAAAAATTCATCCTGTATATTATGTAAATTTTGTTGTGAATTACAAAATTTTTCATTTAATCGCATTCTAGAAGCCATAACACAGACTAGTTAAAGTATGCTTACTTTGGATCTAGAAAATGCTGTGTTATGTACATTGAATGTCGTAGATTTTTTTTTTGTTTTTATATCACTTAAGTGGCAGACAAGCACACGGCCCACCTTAAGCATGGAAGCGGTTGCTGCGGCTTATGGACATATGCAACACCATGGGCGTACCATTCGCGCTGCCGACCCTGCAAAAACTTTTTCTTATTATTTTGCCCGTCTTCATTTATTTATTATACATGCTTTGACGTAGCAATGTAATGACAGGCCTGATTAACGTGCAATAAATAATATGGCTCTAAGGTTCGGTTCACGCTCGATCCGGCGGTCGGTGCGCAGCGGTTCGATCAAGCTGAAGCAGACGTACGAGCACCTGCTGGAGAACGGCGACATCGGCGCCGCGTCGCGGGTCGTGCCGGCGTCCCGCGCGCGCCCGCCCTACCTCGACATCCGCCTGCTGCAGGCCAAGAGACAACAGGCAGAAATGCGCCGGTACATATACTAGGCTACCCATATCAGAGAACTTAGTGTCGTCGGTACTGGTTAAGAAGTCGGCTTCACGTTGGGAAGATCCCGGGTTTTAATCCTGGACATTAGGCTACTGGAGGGGTCAGCGTGTAATACGAGTAATTTCGGTTACTAGTGTTCGTTAAAAAAAACTTCGTATAACAAATACAAAAAATATACGTTTCTATCAATGTATGTTATGTGTACTAGACAAGCTGTTGAAAGTAAAAATGTCACGGTCCGGGAGGTGAGACGTGAATGCGGGAAGGTCACGGTACGCAGGCACTTGGTAAATAATTCTATGGATGAGATGACAGATACAATAAAGTAATATACATGGGCAGTTATCAACGTTTGAATAATGACTGCCTTCAAGAATATTTTCAGTTTTAACTCCCTTATATTTAAAGTATTATCACGATCGCATATGTATATGTATACCAAGAAAATAAATTTGAACAATGTATATATTAATTCAGGAATCAGCGAGAAGAGGATTTGCGTGAGAATCATCCGCTATTCGACACACCTCTTTTGATAGTGCCCCGAGAATCACGCTTTAGGAAGATATGTCGCGCTATCGTTGACGCCCGGTATGATGCGCGGCTGCGAGACCCGGTCACTGGGAATGAAAGAAAAGTGCACTACAAAAGCTTTCAGTCAGTAAAAAGTTCCTGTATATTTTTTATGTTTAAAATTATGAATAATCTGTGCTGATGGTAACTTTTTTTTGCATGTAGTCCTACTATACCTACGGCACGATATAATGGCCGGTTTGACGTTTGTCCGCTCATGAAGTTTCGTATTAATTATTGTGACATTTTGAAAGAGCAAATTGCTGTTCTTTATTGTCAATAGTGACGTACAGTAAGTCATAAAATTTTATCGAATGTAGGTATAATTTTAGGACACAATATTTATTTATTACATTGATTTCTGAATTATATAATGTATATTAGTGTCCCACGATCATTTATTTTTTATTTTTATAAGATTATAATTACCTATTGGTGCACTTATTTCACACAACTCGGTATTTGTTTTTCGAAATTCAATCTTTTTAAATAAAATCTATATAATCGACACTAGGACCACTGGCAAGCCCAATAATACCTCCGGCAAACTTACGTCAAAACAAAGCATTTTCGACTTGACGTTGTTTCGAAAAGTACAAACTAGGAGTGCAGTGCGATTGCGATATAGTTTAGACCTCCTCGCCTGATGGTAAGCTAAATGGTAAATCTCGCCTGATGGTAAAGTCTCAGGAAGGGGTCCCCATTACATACACTAACAGTGATAATTATAATGGTAGCCCTCAACTTACTCTGTTTACGCCTTTTGTTGTGGATTTCGTCGATATGGCCGAACATACGCAGAGCTGAGTTCTAAACAGTCAGGCACGTGTGTTCGTTATAGGTACGCCTTCGTAACATTTCGATCGTGAATCTCAAAATGGAAGGTCAATTTTACCTATAAATGTTAGACGAATAGATAACTAAAGAAAAATCTGGCGAGACTGGCACAGAAGAAAATAAACTTCACACACAGAAAAAAACGAGCAAAACCAGTCGAAGACATGTGTGTAGCTACTATTTACGGAAGGAGTATCCAACAAGAAAAAAGCTAGTGCAATCACTGAAGGAAGCTGGATTAATATATACTCATTTTCATTCCTAATTCCAATATTCAGTTCGTTCAAATGTATTAAGTAGGTAAAAATTTATATTTTTTTACTAAAGTTTTTGAATCAGGTACCTAGGTAAGTACTGCTTGCAATAAAAACTTATTACATTTGATTATATTTTTATCGAGAGTAAATTGACATTTCCATCACTATTGTAATATGTCAAACCGGCCATCATATCGTGCTGCTACTGTAATTCTACTACTGCTTCAAATTTTGTTCATATGTAGTCATTTTTTGACTCTTTTATAGGAATATTTGGCAACACTTTCAGGTCATTTCCATATAGGAAATATATATGTTTATATGTTATCAGTTGTAAATATAGTCAGGTAAAAAAGTATACTTGTTACTTGTAGTTTAAAAAATAATATTTTTTTTACAGTAACTTCCTTGGGCTAGTTACTTACATGGATTGGGTCATGATTATGGTCACCACTCTCTCATGCGTTTCGATGATGTTCGAAACTCCCACATACCGAGTTATGGAAAATTTTGTTCTGCAGGTGACATACATTACTTTACTTACAATGATAATTACAACACACATGACGTACTTATTACAAAATAGTATTTGTTCTAGATTGCCGAGTATGGATTTGTAATTTTCATGAGCCTGGAACTGGCACTAAAAATTTTAGCTGACGGATTATTTTTCACACCTAAGGCTTATCTCAAGGATGCTGCTGCTGTACTAGATGTTTTTATTTACATCGTAAGTCAACACATTATTTTGAATCCATTGTGAAGGTGCTTTGACTTTGATATACAATTAATATTACTTGAATCTGCCCAGGTATCACTGACGTTTCTGTGCTGGATGCCGGTACGGGTGCCGCCTGGCTCGCCCGCACAAATGCTTATGATTCTACGCTGCGTTCGTCCACTGCGGATTTTCACTCTTGTCCCGCATATGCGGAAGGTGGTTTATGAACTCTGTCGTGGGTTTAAGGAGATCCTATTGGTCAGTAATGAAACGTTTCATATTCCACCTTTGTTATGTTAATTTAAAATTTAATTTAATTCCCAATAATTAAAAAATCTTCCTTCCCCAGGTATCGACTCTTCTAATTCTTCTGATGTTTGTATTTGCAAGCTACGGTGTGCAGCTGTACGGTGGCAGGTAACACTGTTGAAAATTAGACCTTTTATTAAGTTTGCTGTATGTTGATTTTTTAAAATATTCTGATGCAGTTTTAGTTTTCTTCAAAATTTGATCTGACACTCCTTTGAATATTTTTCGTTATTCCTCATAGTTTTTGATTAGGTCAGCCACGCCCAGTTAAAAATTCCCCCTGTATATATTTTTATTTTAAATTCTGTTATTTCAAACGAGCAAAATCATGGATTATTTTTCAAAATTCCAAATAGCCAAATAGCGCAAGTGTGACGCCCCTAGTGTTGCACACGTCCATAGGCCACGGTGGACCGTGCGCTTGTCTGCTACCTAAGTGGTATAAAAAAAGTGATTTTTATTTTCTTATTGTTTATGTTTTTTACGTATACTTCAGGCTGGCGCGATGCAACGACCCAACTATAACACGGCGTGAAGATTGTGTAGGAGTGTTTATGCGCCGCGTGTTCGTTACCAAGATGAAGATACGACCGGGACCCAATGAGACCTTCCCATCGATGCTAGTGCCGAGAGTGTGGTATGTAACACTACTGTAATGTAACCAGCCTTACATCAAGACATGTTATATAATTAGTGTATATAGGTATAGATGTCTTGCATTGTTGAGTTACAGACAGCTTTCTATGTAAAGATAAAACATATCGGCAATAGCGGATACTGTCTTTCAAGCTAGAATCAATATTATTCATAATGATGAGTACACACAATAATTTGATTAAAATCGTATGATAATACGAACAGATTTGTTAATATATCAGCATTTTTTCTTACATTTCAGGGCCAATCCAAAACGGTTTAACTTTGACAACATTGGTGATGCGCTGCTCACTTTATTTGAAGTGCTCTCTTTCAAAGGTTGGCTAGATGTTCGGGATGTGTTGATCAAAGCACTGGGACCGGTTAGTATGCAAACATGAATATATGAAAAACTTCTATAAAGTTTATGGTTACTAAGTATAAACAAAGATTATCATGTTCGTGCGTAACTCATAATATTTTATTTGCAGGTGCATGCCATCTACATACACGTTTATATATTCTTGGGCTGCATGATTGGGTTGACTTTGTTCGTGGGTGTTGTGATAGCAAACTATTCAGAAAACAAAGGAACCGCCTTATTGACGGTTGACCAGAGACGTTGGTAAGATTTTGTTTACTTTTCTCTAAAAATTCAAATTGAATCTAAATCAAATCTCATTGGGTTTTAACAAAATAGCTGCTCAATTTGTAGGTACAGATGTTCAGAATGTGTAACTAAACACGTGTTATTAACTACTGCTACTACTAATTAGAATCTAACTTGTGTGAGTGATACGGCGTGTTCACTAACTAAATCCGTGGTAGTATTTTTTGTCTTTCCATTAGTAGATATAGTTACACAGTCTGAACATTCTGTTAAATATGAGCAGTTATTTTGTTAAGTTCTAATACACATATCTGTAATTATTAGGTGCGATTTGAAAAAGAGGCTGAAAATCGCTCAGCCGCTGCATTTGCCGCCTCGTCCTAATAAACGCAAAGTTCGAGCGTTTGCGTATGACGTCACACAAAATTTAAGCTTCAAACGAGTGATTGCGTTTGTTGTTCTCATGAACAGTGGACTTTTGGTCGTTACGGTAAGTTTCCACAATATAATAAAGAAGTAAACCAATAACAAGTATTTTATTATTATTGCTCAGCAACTTTTGTCACTGAGCGCAGAAAGTGCTGATATATTTAATGTATATTTAACATGGTTATAATTGCAGTGGTCACGCTACTCTCCGTACACTGAGACACTAGCTCTCACATCCGCCCTGCTAACGCTAGTATTCGTGGTGGAAGTACTTTTGAAGACTATAGCATTCACCCCGCGAGGGTACTGGCAGAGTCGACGCAACCGATATGACTTACTTGTCACCGTCGCCGGCTGCATATGGATATTTATGCATTTTACTTTAAAGGTACCGTTTCATAGGTTGTCTTATATACAGATATATTATTATTCCAATCCAAATCCAATCTTTAGGTTAGGAGTGCTTTTATCGTGCGAAAATCCCCATGGATACCACCCCCGTCGGCCATCGAGGGTGGTTATGTCGCGATCGAACCGTCTAAAACCGCACGCCGTCTCAGATCTCAATTACAGGGGTGTAAGGTTACCTAAGGCATATCCCTCGCACCCCGGTTGACCCTGGACCATCTACGGTTTTAAGACTCATCTTAAAACCGTAGATGGTCGAGAGCCTCACCTCTCGACCCGGGTGGGGCGAGCATCGCGCCACTTCGCCTTCGTCTAACTTAACCTAACCTAACCCAACCTTCGGCGCGCAGACAATCAGCTTGCCCCTCGCTCCGTTTGGAGTGCCTAAAAATAATTATGTTTATTTTTAGAACGACTTATCATACTCCGTGGGCTTCATGGTGGTGATTCTGCGGTTCTTCACGATCACGGGCAAGCACACGACGCTAAAGATGTTAATGCTCACCGTCGGAGTGAGCGTTTGCAAGAGTTTCTTCATCATATTTGGCATGTTCCTGCTCGTGTTTTTTTACGCCTTGGCCGGTACTATCGTATTTGGTAATGTCAAATATGGAGAGGGTATTGGACGGTATGTATTAATTTTTCAATTCAAACCTTATTGATAGTAAACGAAGAGTATATTGCCATTGTAGAGTTTACTTAAACATTTAAACTTAACTTAAATTATGCTATAATCTAGACATTACATGTGAATTTGAAGCTTAGAAGTAATGTCTCGAATAATCTCAATAAACTACGCACTGGCTATAGTGAGGCAGAATTAATTTGTCATTACATAATACAGACCTATTAAGAATAAATTTAAGGTTTTGATTTGAACAATTTGCAGACGAGCGAACTTCAACTCTCCGATCCACAGTGTGGCAATGCTATTCCGTATAGTGACGGGCGAGGACTGGAATAAGATAATGCACGACTGTATGGTGGCGCCGCCGTACTGCACGCCGGCCGACAACTACTGGGAGACGGACTGCGGCAACTTTACCGCGTCGCTCGCATACTTCTGCACTTTCTACGTCATCATCACCTACATTGTCCTCAATCTACTCGTGGGTAAGGGCCGACTATATCAAACACCTGTATCAAAGAGGCTTCATATAACCAGCCTACTCGTGACACTAGCAATTCAATAACCATCAGGCCTAACTTCTACATAAAGGGGTTAATTTATTTCGTTTGGAAATTAGATTCTCTTCATATTTTGGCAACTGTAGTAAAACGCATATTGATATATTCGTAATTTAATCTAGATTGCAACGATATAGGTACTTCTTTTTATCTGATTTAACAGAAATATTAGAAAAATAGAATCAAAAAATGAATATGACAGTAAAATCATCGAAATTACCAACTTGTCACAGATAATTAGCGCCATCATCAAAACTACAAATCCCTGAAACGTTTTAATTCGTCTCAAAATTTTTCTTTTTCTTTGCAGCTATTATCATGGAGAATTTCTCATTATTCTATTCAAACGAAGAAGACGCATTGTTGTCGTATGCTGATATAAGAAATTTCCAGAACACCTGGAATGTTGTGGATGTGCATCAAAAAGGTGTTATACCAGTGAAGAAGGTAAATAAAATTTTCAATCTCTCCAAAATGTTTCGTTGTACTTCCTGTTGATATTTTAAATCAAACCTTATTCTTTTATAGGTGAAATTCATTTTACGATTACTGAAAGGTCGCCTGGAATGCGACACGCACAAAGAAAGGCTATTATTTAAATACATGTGCTATGAACTTGAACGACTACACAACGGGGAAGATGTTACTTTCCATGACGTCATCAAGTGAGTACACATCTTAATTTAGTAAAATGTAATAAAACCTGTAATATGTATATTTACGGTTTAATTGTGCGAAACGGATGCAGGTTATTTCCCATCGCTCTGTACTTATTTCAAAGAGTCCCAAAATAAACGCAAACCACTTACTAAACAATGTCGTTATTTCCGTTAGCCAAAAACGATTGATGTCGGCTTCTAGTATAAATATCAGTAGGTTCAGCAACCAAATAACGATTGATCTCGGCTTCCTACATCCCCATCTACTACTTAGTAGTAGTAGACGGGTAATGTGATGTAAGTGCTTCAAAATTTAGTAGTAATTTCATTTTAGTAAAGGATCCGTAACAAAATATTAAAATGCGACTTTATACTTTCAGTATGTTATCTTACCGCACGGTAGACATCCGCAAATCCCTACAAATGGAGGAGTTGTTGGCAAGAGAAGAATTTGAGTTCTTGATCGAAGAGGAAGTGGCTAAACAAACTATACGCACGTGGTTGGAGGGGTGTCTTAAAAAAATACGTGCTAATAGCAGTGTAAGTACTCTCCTCTGTGTTTGATAATTACCGAGCAATTACTAAATTATTAAGTAATTTTATACTTTAGGCAGCTTACAGTAGCGGCACGATATAATGGCCGGTTTGACACATTACAATAGTGATGTGAAATGTCAATTTACTCTCGATAAAAATATAATCAAATCTATAAGTTCTTATTGCAAGCAGTACAATACCTGATTCAAAAACTTTAGTAAAAAATATAAATTTTTACCTACTAAATACATTTGAACGAACTGAATATTGGATTTAGGAATGAAAATGAGTACTATATATTAATCCAGCTTCCTTCAGTAATTGCACTAACTTTTTTCTCGTTGGATACTCCTTCCGTAAATAGTTGCTACACACATGGTCTTCGACTGGTTTTGCTCGTTTTTTTCTGTTTTAATGTGTGAAGTTTATTTTCTTCTGTGCCAGTCTCGCCAAATTTTTCTTTAGTTATCTATTCGTCTAACAGTTATAGGTAAAATTGACCTTCCATTTTGAGATTCACGATCGAAATGTTACGAAGGCGTACCTATAACGAACACACATGCCTGACTGTTTAGAACAGCTCTGCGTACGTTCGGCCATATCGACGAATTCCACAACAAAAGGCGTAAAAAGAGTAAGTTGAGGGCCACCATTATAATTATCACTGTTAGTGTATGTAATGGGGATCCCTTCCTGAGACTTTACCATCAGGCGAGATTTACCATTTAGCTTACCATCAGGCGAGGAGGTCTAAACTATATCGCAATCGCAGTGCACTCCTAGTTTGTACTTTTCGAAGCAACGTCAAGTCGAAACTGCTTTGTGTTGACGCAAGTTTGCCGGAGGTATTAATTGTGCTTGCCAGTGATCCTAGTGTCGATTAGATAGATTTATTTTAAAAAAATTGAGTTTCGAAAAACAAATACCGAGTTGTGTGAAATAAGTACACCAATAGGTAATTAGAATCTTATAAAAATAAAAAATAAATGATCGTGGGACAGTAATATACATTATATAATTCAGAAATCAATGTAATAAATAAATATTGTGTCCTAAAATTATACCTACATTCGATAAAATTTTATGACTTACTGTACGTCACTATTGACAATAAAGAACAGCAATTTGCTCTTTAAAAATGTCACAATAATTACTACGAAACTTCATGAGCGGACAAACGTCAAACCGGCCATTATATCGTGCCGTAGGTATAGTGGTTAAGTAGTCGCCTTACGATGGAGAGGTCCCGGGTTTGAATCGCGATTGGCAACCAACTCCTAACACAGGCAATTTAGCTTAATTCTGGGTTTTTAAAAGGAATACTAGAAATTACGGTTACTAAGACTCGGTTAAAAATAAATAAATTTAAAAATTCAAAAACCCGACTGCCTAAAAACTGAAAAGAAAAAAACAAGCACTTTGATGTCCGGTGGTCTAGAAACATAACAACTGAACAGTCGGGATCCATTATTCGACAGCCAATCTAATTTTACAATGAATCCCGACTGTTCAGTTGTTATGTTTCTAGACCACCGGACATCAAAGTGCTTGTTTTTTTTCTTTTCAGTTTTTAGGCAGTCGGGTTTTTGAATTTTTAATTTTTTTTATTTTATTTTATACTTTTTAGTTATTTACATAGCTGCCCGGATAATAATGAAGTATAAAATCTATCTTTTATGGAGTTAATAATTTTCGTGTAGTGAAGGGATATCACCGAAATTTAACCTTAATTATTATATTTTTGCTCATAACTCCGGTTCTACTAAACCGATTGTAATCAAACAAACTTAAGATTGTTAGTCTGACCAAGACCTTTTAAACAAATAAAATTGCATCGAAATTCGTTCAGCATTTTTTGCGTCCATCGCAGTCAAATGTTTGTGACGCCAAAAATCCGCCATTTTGATTTTCTATAAATTTTAATATACCTGGTGTCACTAACACAATCATGACGAATAAAATGATACCTCGCATGTCAAAATCCGTCAAGCCGTTTAGGCTGTAGGCCGTGCCAAAGAAATGGACATACATACATACATACATACATACATACATACATACATACATAGTCTCGAAAAACATTACCCTCCTTTCTTCGGCAGTCGGGTAAAAATAGATAACTATTCATTATTTCTAATTTAAAATGAACCTTATTAATATTAATTTATTTCAGAAACAACAAACGAGTCTAATAGCTGGTCTAAGAAAAACAAATGAACAGGCTGTAGACTTCAATAACGAGAAAGTTGAGAAACAAGAAGTTGAACCTCAGGTAATAATTTAAGTGTTGTTTCGATTACGTGTCATCCCGTGAAACCCTGCTAGGGTCTTTCGGGCTCAAGTAAACCTTGCCTTGCCAGGCGGTACACCTGTTGATTGACGGATTAGGCCCTGGCGCAGGTTTTACTCTACCGAGAGGAATATCTGCGACAGTCGCTCCCGTCAAAGACAAGAAAACCAATCGATTAAGGGGTAGGGGACCCTGGGCTCTAAAGTGCAATCGAAATTGGCGTTAACAATAATAATCGTCTAATGAACGTGTCGTTAACGCCTATTATTGTAATGCCAATTATATTGTAAACATTGTCGAAAAAAAATGTAAAAAATCAAATCGGGTAAAGATTGGCTACATATTGTTAAGAGTGGAACTTGTATACAAAACACTTTCGGTAAGCAGATGCCTCTGTAAGCGATAGATGTAACTATAGTTGCAAATCTTTGCCTCAGGTCGTGGCAATCATAGGACGTGCAGAAATTACAGAGTCGACTTCACAACCTGTCATATCCAGTAAGTGATTTGAAGCAAATTAATATATTTGCACGTCATCAGTCGAATGTGTATTTACTTTTTATTTTACTTCACAGACATAACGTCATCATTCGATTTACCACCAAAAAGATCGTCAACCAAAACCCAGTTTAAAAGGCCGGGATTACCATCTGTGTCTATCCCAAGGTAAGTCTAATTTGTTGGTGAATTATTATATTTTGTACACACGGCTAAGAAAATAAGTGAAAGTGTATGCGAAATTTCCTTGGCATATGTACACAAACCTTGAAATACGGCATTCAATCTGAACATGACAAGAAAGTTATAAATGAAACTTGCTAATAAATTTAAATCAGAGAAAGTCAACTTGTTAAGAGAGAGAGAGATACACCGTTGTATAGCTCCATCTCGCTCCCTCCGCTAAGCGGCCCGAAACAAAACGATTTTTAAAGCGTCATGGTAAGGCCCCTGGACGAAACTTCGATCCGTAACCAGTTAGTTGCTTTCTATGGGGAATACTCTACTAACCTTACTTATTCTGGATAGCTGAAATTCTCGCCGTAATGTGAATTGCAGTGTGATAGTGCTGATCATCGTTATCATATATCATTGCAGGCCTGAAAGTCCGATTAAAAAGTACCTTCAGCCGACTCTCAGTGATCCACATCCAGCTCTCAACAAGAAATCTACATGTAAGTACTTACATACTTTAATGACTTCACATCCCTTTTATTTTGTTACCATGTTTCTTATTGAATCGCTATCTGTTTATCTGTCGATTTTACGGATGACTGTGTCTCAGTAGTATCGACCGTGAGTCGCGCTGTGTATGCTGTCCCGGGTTCGATACCGGGTTGCTCAAGGTATAAAACAAAGTGTGCGATACTACCCGCCGATTATAAGTACTCGTAATCAATTGATCATACGTTATATTTATTGAAACAATGATCCATTTCTGAATTCACTGCCAAACTACTCGCATAAACGGCCGAACCCAATGTACGGATTAGATGTTATTAGATGAAGGATGAATACAGGATGAAATTTTTGGACCTTACCAGGAGGAGAATTACACTAAAGCCCGATTCAGTGCGCCGCGAATGACCTATGTGGATGTCCGTGACAGACGGTAAAACGTATTGAGCTTATGCAGCGCGTTCAGTGTTACGCGGAGCTCTTCGTCCGAAAAATCCATCCACGACGGGCGAATGCGCGGTCTGTTCGCGGCGCACTGAATCGCGCCTTAATATTGGAGATAGCAAATTTTACTCAAAGGAAACATTCCTATATTTATGAAATTAAATAATTCTCCATTCAAAGATTTTCGAAAATTTATTTGCCACACTCGGTAAGCGAACCTGCCAAGCATCGTGTACTTTTATGGCGTCAATCGATAGGATCAATAAATTGTAAGGATCAAATCTCTATAATCTTAATAATATAAATCTCGTGTCACAATGTTTGTCCTCAATGGACTCCTAAACCACTTAACCGATTATAATAAAATTCGCACACCATGTGTAGTTCGATCCAACTTGAGAGATAGGATAGTTTTTGAAACGGATTTCGACATCCACGTGGGCGGAGCCGCGGGCAACAGCTAGTAAACATATAAAATAAAGGTTAGGTCCAAAAATTCCACTGTGTACGTATGGTTGAAGGTGGTTTATATTGTTTAGCGGTGAAGAGCAACAGCCGCTCGCAACAGTCGAGCTCGGGCGGCGCGTACGCGGGCGGCGCGCGCGACCTGCCCGCGCTGCGCGACGTGCACTCGTGGTGGGGCGCGCAGGTCGCGCGCCTCGCGCACGTACACTGCGACTGAACACTACCCTACCTATATCATCGTAACGTACTTTGTCATTCACTTGGCCAATACACACGCTACCTTCAAATGGCAGGATTCAGAAACACCTTGTCGCTGGCACTGGGAGGGTTAATTAAAATTATGGTGGATCACGATCACGATAACAAAGTTTAAGAAACGCTGATTTGAGTGATTATATAGTCGAACAAAGGAACTGTTCGTATGGTATTTGTATTAATTTTGAAGAGGTATAGAATTTATTTGTATAGAAAGATAGCATTATTTTATTAGCTTAAGCATAGATCAATCAATATAATTAAATGTGTTACCGCATGTAATTTAATAATGTTATTCGTGCCAAGGTAGTTTAAAATGAAAAAAAAAATACTTTACAAAATAAGCTCGTGTTTTATTTTTTTATGAATCAGTAGGTAGGTAACAATTACATACATTCTAGAATGAATTTAAACATAAATTAAATTACGTAGTTTTTGCATTAGTATTTTAAAGCAGTTTTTAAGTAAAATATTATTAAATATTTACAATTGTAATTTTTTACAACGGAATAATTTGAAATTACATTTATAATAATTTGAATAACCATACGTCATTGTAAATAGTGACACATTCCTAAAGAAAAGAGTACAATGACGGTTATAGTGAGCACGAGGCAGAGATATCGTCCTGCGATAGGGTAATGGAACAGTTTAGCATTCAGCTGCAGAGTGGATGCGTACATGAGCACTGTAGTTATATCCTCTTGTGATGTGTCTTGGTGGAGAAAAGGGCGAACACACAATTCATGGCCGACTGATTGCGTCTTCCGGCATTCATCTGATAATCGGGCGGCCTGTAAAATTAAATGATAATTTTAGGAAACTGGCCCTATACTATGAGCTCATATAGCATTTCAAATGCGATGCAACTCAACTCAGGAAGAGAGATGGAGCTATGCACGGCGTATAGCGCCATCTCTCTCCCTGAGTTGAGCTGCATCCCTGTTTATTTAATTTTAACAGTTGCGTTGATAATATTCTGGATTACAAGTTTATAAACAAAATAATAAACTTTTGCATTACAGAATTAAACTTTATACGCATTTTAATTATTGCTATACAAGAGAAAAGTAGTAAATGCTATGTAGAAGAGTTTTTGCGTCTAATAAAATGCTCCATTCGAGCAGAAGATATCTCTACGCCACAGATAATTGCAAGGGATCGCTTTGTCTGGTCTTCTTTTCAACAGGGCCGATAACGCACACAGTCACCATTTTAGAATTAACCACTAAAGTGATAATCTTATTTCGAGGCTCGATAAATATAATTTACAATACCTGTACAAAAGGTACGACGACTGCTGATATCCATATAAACTCATTAAGTAAGCTAATCCCAATTATAGGTTCAGTTTCTGTATCCACTTTGTCCAAATTTAAAAGCCACATGACGCCTGACGTAGCCCAAGAAATGTTTACTATAGTGAACAAGCAAACAGCAGGAGCCAAATCGTCGTTCAAATATTTTAATAGTTTTCTAAATTCGGCAATTTCCTGTAATAAATTGATTAAGTTATCAAACTGTGAGCACGATCTACGATTTTTTTTATATAGGACACGTCAAAATGACTTTACCTCGCCTGATGGTAAGCTAAAGGCAAAGTCCTGAGACTTTACCTTTAGCTTACCATCAGGCTTAGCTAGAGAACACGCAAAGTCTATCGTTGGCAGACTCACTCTTTTTCTCGAAGTACCAATTCATGCTCAAAATCATGCATCAAAGGGTTTAAAACTTACTCTCATCCAGTTCAACGGTGTTATAGTTCTATTTAAAAGCCGCTCTTTCAGAAACATTAAATGAGCTTGCAATAACTGCGCTTGTAGACAATAACTTGTGATAATAGTCGCTTGCACCATATCGTGAATTAATGTGCAAATTATCAGCAAAATTTTTAACAAAAGTTTCACTTCATATGAGCTGAAAATAGTCGCAACTGTCAACATAGATACTTTCTTTAATACCACTAAGGTGGCATGCAATACAAGCATGAGGCCGGCTGGTAAGTGTTCATTTACCTGGATTCCATCCATCGGAAGATGACGTTCCCTTTAGCCAGCATAAGATTAACAGAACACAGAGATAAACACATCCACAGGACACTGAGTATTATGAAGAACCACAACATGCGTAATAGTTTTTTTGGCTTGCTTGTGGGCGTTCCCTGAGGTGCGTACGAAGATAACAGGAATACCTAAAAAACATTTTTTTATATGGGGTGCCTTGGACTAAGAGCCCGTGAACCCCAGACTTTCGTTATTTTATAAAAGCTGAAAGTTTGTCAGCGAATGCTCCCAATACAGGTAAGAACGATGGCCCATTATGAAGTTCGGGTCATAGTGGCTTTGGCAGATAAACGGTACTAAAGTGTAGCAAGCGCAGGGCAGTGGGTGTGAGTGAGACGGCAAGTCAGGTCTATTGCGACCCCTCACTGCGCATATTATGGAATTATAAAATTGGAATTCTAATTCCAATTTTAGGTTTATTGCGATCCCTCACTGCGCATGTATTGGCATTATATAAATGGAATTATAATTCCAATACATGGGCTGTGAAGGATCGCAATAGACCTGACTCGCCATGTCACTCACACCCACTGCCCTGCGCTCACTCCTACAGCTACCCTTTAGAACCGTGTATCTGCCAAAGCCACTATGACCCGAAATTCATAATGGGCCATCGTTCTTATCTGTATTGGGAGCATGCGCTGACAAACTTTCAGCTTTTATAAAATAACGAAGGTCTGGGGTTCATGGGCTCTTGCTCTACCTACTTCCATACAAATAGATAAGTTCCTTGTCTCACAATAAATCTTTTTACTTACTCTTTCCATTAGATTTTGTAACTGTTCATTATCAGAAGTTCTAAATAAATACAGAGCGTATAGAAATCCAACAAAATGAAGTATACTAGGTCCAATATAGGTAAAAATTATATTTCCATAACACACTTCCTTATAAGTGTCATATTCCAGAGAGGATGTTAGCGCCAATGGTACTAATTTGTAGCAAAACCCTCTATCTCGCCTGTAAAAAATCCAAACTTCTTATTATGCTACCGAGTTAATAAATTATCGCAGGTTTATAAGTGCCCGGTTAATGGCAATAGGCTCGCCACCTATTACATTGGGACCTAAAACATAAACTGGCGAAATGTGGGTGCTAGCACCTCTGCCTACCCCTTCGGGGATATAGGCGTGAGTTTATGTTATGTTATGAGTTAATAAAATCAGTCATGAAACTGGGTAGCACGGATTTATTAGGTAATATTTAAAACTACGCCCTGAAAATGGCTTTTAATATTATGTTGTCCTTACAATGGTATGCAGCTTATGTACTTATTAGCTTTTAGCTTCTAACCGTTTCAGTGTGAAAGATTAACAGACATACCAAGTTATGTGCACTAACTTTCATATTGCTAATATTAGTGAGATCGCCCCCCCCCCCTTCACCCCTCCTCCAGGGTTGGCAGCGCGAGTTACGTCCCTGGTGATGACGCTTACCATCAGGAGGGCCGTGCGCTTGTCTGCCACCTCGCGGCCTCGGTTGTATAAAATATAAATAAAAAATTACCTGAAGCAAGCCATATATTGAAGCACGTATCCTAAGAACATAAGTATTGCAACTTGCAGCGAATGAAAGTGGGAACAGCATATTGCGCATTTGGAAGAGTTAGATACATCCAGTACCGGTCGCAAACCCATGATGGTCAATAACTTTAGATATGGCAGTAATATCTGAAATGAGATTAACAAAATATCAAATAGTTTCAAACTATTTTATCGTATTTAACGGGGAGTCATCAGCCCAGATTTAGTTTATTTTGAAATATAGATATTGCTTCATCTAATCTAGTGCAGTAATAAATACACGGATGTATGTAAAAACATCCTAAGCACTAAAATTTAATATTTGGAAATAAATACCTTTGATTTACAATAATGTAATATAGCAGAGGTGCTCATATATTCCGTATCAGGTGACTCCGTTATTTCGCCAATCTGGAAATAAATCATAAAATTTAATACAATCTATTAGTTATGTATGAGTCTCTATAGTTAGAGCGAAGGTACCTAGGTATATTATATTATATTAGAAACGCCATGAATTCTAACGCTATATAACATCATCATGCATTGTTCGCATTGATAATAATTGTTCGGTTGCATTCAGTGCTAAGGTACAACTCTGAACTCGGGTCCGCTTATTTCTTCTCCTCATTTGGATAACGACGCGCGGCCGCCTGACCTCCCTACCCCGACAGGAAAGCCTGCAACAGTGAGGTTGGTTGGACCTCGAGAGCCTTAGTAGGAGGTATGATGATACCTACTATAAGTAGGTACTTATATACCTATCACATAAGATGATGGCAGATGAAGGATTGATGCAAAAGGTATGGAAACTATTTGATCAGTTACCTTTGCAAAATTTTGTCTATATGTATGTATACTGTGCACTGTTCCAAACTCTAACTTTACCTTTATCATTTTGTAGCCTGCTAAGTAATTCATCGATAAGTCGGTTGTCGGTATTGTATTTAAGTATCAAGTGTAGGTATACTACGATACACGCTTTTAACACATTTAATAATCGTAGTTTTTATCTTTGATTACGAAAGTTGACATTTTAACAAACAATTAGATATGTGGGTGGATATTTATGTTGGATTAAAAACAAAACTCACGTCTACACTATTGGCATCAAGACTGGACCTTCTAGATCTCTCCATCGCTGGTACAGCAAGCTTGTCGTTTCCCAGTACATGGCTGTCCAGCAAATCACTGGCTACATAATCATTAAAAAAATTAATATGATCCAGTTTATTGCCCATATCTATACTTTAATTGCCAGTGCGCACATTATAAAAAATGATAAATATATTGATTATTGATTATTTATGAAGCAAACAACTAGGTATGCACTTAGGTTCTAAATAATGACGGTAGGTAGTTAAAACTGATCACTAACTCACCACTGCCATATGATGCATTATCGTTTTGCATTTTCTTATAAGGTAACGAGGTACCTATATATATACACACAAAAACCAACAAACTAATATTTTGTTTACTTTCACTGAGAGTTACAAGGATACACCGAGAGCAACAGATAACATTCCACTGCAATGTTTTTTAATTGTAATAACATTGTGTATATACCTACCTACCTACATACTTGTATTGCACTGAGTCAATGTATCAAACTGATAAAATGACCAATGCTATTGTAATGTCATTGCAAACAAAGCAAAGATCATGAGTAAGTTTTATTATTAAAAGTGCTTACCTATATCTCCAGTGACTTCAGAGAGACATATTATTTGCATTGATTTCTAAATTTCTATCTTTTAATCTTGCATAGATTTTTTTTACTTAGTTATAATTACATTTTTCAGTTTTACACCTACATGCAGGTTTTGAATTGAATCTAATTCAAATTTATGTAGGTAACAGAAACGTTGAACTTTGATAAGCTCAGAAAGTGAGATAAAAGGTGAAGTGAGTACAAAAAAACTGAATCTGAATCTCTAAAAGTGTGCAACAATAATGCTCCCGTCACATCGCACTCATCCTCCGAACCTTTTACTAACTTAGTTGGGATCGGCTTTTTTTTTCAGTCTAATCATTGTCATGGCATCCTCCTACGTTAGTCCCGGTCGAACTTCGATATTTTTCGTGAAGCGACTGCCATCACCTCCACAACTGATTTTCTTTTTGTTGTTTGGTAGGTACCATGTTCAAGCTTTAGTGTTTCTGCTTTAGTGTGTACTGTTGTGAAACAGTTTTTTCCCCATCTCGACGCATGTTTTTATCAATTTATAATACCTACTGGAGTCTTACCATGAGGATAGGTAGGAGCTGCTGACCGTATCCGCTTACTATCAAGTGGGTTGTATGCTTATTTGCCACTTTAGTGGTACAGACACAAAATTAGTCATTCATAACAGTACCTATACCTACGGCACGATATAATGGCCGGTTTGACGTTTGTCCGCTCATGAAGTTTCGTAGTAATTATTGTGACATTTTTAAAGAGCAAATTGCTGTTCTTTATTGTCAATAGTGACGTACAGTAAGTCATAAAATTTTATCGAATGTAGGTATAATTTTAGGACACAATATTTATTTATTACATTGATTTCTGAATTATATAATGTATATTACTGTCCCACGATCATTTATTTTTTATTTTTATAAGATTATAATTACCTATTGGTGTACTTATTTCACACAACTCGGTATTTGTTTTTCGAAATTCATTTTTTTTAAATAAAATCTATATAATCGACACTAGGATCACTGGCAAGCACAATTAATACCTCCGGCAAACTTGCGTCAAAACAAAGCAGTTTCGACTTGACGTTGCTTCGAAAAGTACAAACTAGGAGTGCACTGCGATTGCGATATAGTTTAGACCTCCTCGCCTGATGGTAAGCTAAATGGTAAATCTCGCCTGATGGTAAAGTCTCAGGAAGGGATCCCCATTACATACACTAACAGTGATAATTATAATGGTGGCCCTCAACTTACTCTTTTTACGCCTTTTGTTGTGGAATTCGTCGATATGGCCGAACGTACGCAGAGCTGTTCTAAACAGTCAGGCATGTGTGTTCGTTATAGGTACGCCTTCGTAACATTTCGATCGTGAATCTCAAAATGGAAGGTCAATTTTACCTATAACTGTTAGACGAATAGATAACTAAAGAAAAATTTGGCGAGACTGGCACAGAAGAAAATAAACTTCACACATTAAAACAGAAAAAAACGAGCAAAACCAGTCGAAGACCATGTGTGTAGCAACTATTTACGGAAGGAGTATCCAACGAGAAAAAAGTTAGTGTAATTACTGAAGGAAGCTGGATTAATATACAGGGTGAATTTTTCAAAAGGGATTGGATGGCCAAATCCGAAACTATAAGGAATAGCGAAAGATGCTCAAAGGAGTCACGAGCCCGATTTTGATGAAACTTAAAACCTCATCATTAGATTTTGAAAAATCAATAAACCTTGCTGAGAATCGAACCTGTTGATTTTGAAAAAAAAAACACACCCTTTATTATTACACCATACGATAGTGTCGCTGTTAAGAAACAAATTCTGCGAAGTAATGATATACGGTAAATTTAAGGAAACTTTGGAATTTAATAAAATTCATGTTTTATGTACCTATTTGTTTCGTTCGAAATCCCAGAAAAGATCGTAACTATTCTGTGTTTTAAATTATACTCGGAATGATTATAATGATTGATGTTTTTTTTTAAACAAGATGGAGCTCCAGCCCATAATAGCAGTAAAAGAGGTTTTGATTCAGCAGTTTGACGACAATTTTATTGCAAGGCATGGTCCTGTGCCTTGGCCAGCGAGATCCCTGGATCTTACTCCCTTGGATTACTTTCTCTGGAGGTATGTCAAAAACGAAAATTACAAAAACACATAATGATACAGGTCATGACTTGAAACGTTCTTTGGAGAATATTCTAAACGGAATCAATAACATTCTAATATTGAATGCAGTACGATCCTTGATGTTCAAATCCAGCTATGTATTGAAAACAATGGTCTACATTTTGAACAAAATCTGTTAATGTAAGAAAAATAAAATGTATTTTGTTAAAGATGAGCTCTTTCCTTTAGTTTGCGGTATGTCATTAGTTCCCAGAATAAGATCCTTAATAGCAACACTATCGTATGGTGTAATAATATAGGGTGTTTTTTTTTTCAAAATCAACAGGTTCGACTCCTGGCAAGGATTATTGATTTTTCAAAAATCTAATGATGAGGTTTTAAGTTTCATCAAAATCGGGCTCGTGACTCCTTTGAGCATCTTTCGCTATTCCTTATAGTTTCGGTTTTGGCCATCCAAGCCCTTTTGAAAAATTCACCCTGTATAGTACTCATTTTCATTCCTAAATCCAATATTCAGTTCGTTCAAATGTATTTAGTAGGTAAAAATTTATATTTTTTACTAAAGTTTTTGAATCAGGTATTGTACTGCTTGCAATAAGAACTTATAGATTTGATTATATTTTTATCGAGAGTAAATTGACATTTCACATCACTATTGTAATGTGTCAAACCGGCCATTATATCGTGCCGCTACTGTAGTATTTATATAAACAACTACCCTATGGCCGCGGCTCTGCCCGCGTGGACGTCGGTTTTCACGTTTTTTTAATATATCTTCGGTTCTACTCAACATATTGTGATCAAACATGCGTGAGATTTTAAACCCTTCCATACAAAAATCCGCATCAAAATCTGTTCAGCCGTTTTTGCGCCTATCGCGCACAAACAACACGCACGAACAAAAAAAGTATTTTTGTGTTCGGATGGGAATAACATAAATAATAATAAATAAATAAATATTCTACGACATTCTACACAGCGCTCCCTAGACCCAAAGTAAGCATAGTTTAACTAGCTTGTGTTATGGGTTCTAGAATGCTGATAAACATACTTATATACTTTTTTTTTCGTAAATACATACTTATTATACATACAAACACCCAGACCAATGCAAATAGACATATTCATCCATACAAATATTTGCACTGAGCGGGAATCGAACCCGCGCCTTCTGCGTAGCAGTCGCATGCTCTACCGCTACACCACAGAGGCAGTCAAATAACATAACCCAAGTAATTTTTTTTGATATCTCCAATGCACGAGTGCCTCTGAGAAAGCAGTCCGGGTAGTAGCACACTAGGAACACAAAATCTGAAAGCCGAAGCGCCATCGATACGATAGAAGAACAAAAAAAAATATTGTATAAGACATATTTATTAACAAAGTAAGCTAGTAAGTTTAGGTTATGATCATTTCGGTAAATTTTTCTTCATCAGGTAACCTGTCCGTCGCACAAATTGCTTCCTCTCTTGGTGGTGTTTCTTCATTTTTCTGTTATTTTCGGATTCCGACTTCTTGCCTCTCATAGTGAAATTCATTTCTCGATTGCCTCCAGTAGTATTAACCAGCGCCGAGAAACCTTCCTTATTTAGCCGTTCTCCCAAACTGGCTTTACTAACTCGCGTTATGTTTCTAATCATACTAGTATGACTAGGCGCTTTATTAAACTCATAAACTTTTTCTTCCCTAGGTTCTGAATCTTCCTGTGCTTTATTTTTTCTTATTATTTTATGTTGCTTTTTCACTTCTTTTACCCAGGATCGATCTTCATCGGAGCTCTCGTCATCGCTAGTATCATACAGTTCCATGTCTGAATCTTTGTCTTCAGTTTCCTCAACCTGAAAGGCCATTACATTCATAAACATGTACTTTATTTAATTTAATCTAAAAACAACTTGACAACGAATTGCGAAACAGCGTAGAATTCCAAACATTATGTTACAGACATTTTTATTTTTTTTAAATTATCAAAGTATACTTGAATAATTCTAAATACTTTGTCACTATAAACCAATTAATAATACCACTAACACAACGAAACATATTCGTACCTGCATAACTTCATCCATCTGTTTTTTATCCTTGTTTTTATCCTTTCTAGAAAGAACTGGATTAATGAGGCGAAATTCTTCAGCATCTTTGTCGACTTCAAAATCAGGATTCTCAAACATAGCCTGGAAAATAAAGTTATTGAATTAAGAATTGAGCCATTGCACACGCGCAACCGAACATTTGGTATATTCCATTTAGTGTAGATTTGACTAGCGCCAATTCGAATGATACCCAAACTATTTCATAGCTGTATGGAATAAATTTGGTGCAATTCAAAATTGGTGCAGTAATTGGAATGCCCGAAGAAGTATTTTAATAATATTGTTACCTTAAATCTGTCATCCTGAAGCAAATTGGATGTATGTTTCTTTTTCTTGCCATCGTTATCCATAAGTTTAGATGCCAGATCCCTATTAACTTTGGGTAAATTGTCTTCAACTTTAATTCTGGATGGCCGTTCTTGTTGAATCCTCTCTCGAATTTTCTGTTTTTTGTACTGTTCAAAGGCAAATGGCTCAGCAATAGATTTCGCTCGTTTGTATAACCGCACGTCTACAAAGTACCTGTAATTTATAAAATGTTATTTCACACGAGAGCATCTGGGAATCGCTGAAAGCACTGCACACAAATGAGAAGTATATAAATATCCTAAAAAATATTTATTCTAACAGCACAAGTAGAGTCAAGCTAGATAGAATAGGCGAAGCAATCAACATAGAGAGAGGTGTCCGGCAAGGAGACCCGATCTCACCAAAACTATTCATAGCCGTCTTACAGCACGTAATGGGAGAGCTGCCATGGTCCCATCGAGGTATTGATATAAATGGGAATTTCCTAAGTCACCTCAGATTTGCCGATGACATAATTTTATTTTCAAAAACCCCTCACCAATTAAACCAAATGGTAAATGAACTAAACCAGGCTAGTATAAAAACTGGTTTGGAAATGAATCTGGAAAAAACTAAAATTATGTCGAACCGCAGTGCACCGCCCATTTTAATAAATAACACACCCCTCGAGTTTGTCAACCACTACATATACCTAGGAAAACAAATCTCGTTCAGTAAGGAAAGAAACACCGAAGAACTTAACCGAAGAGTGGCGATTACCTGGAACAAGTTCTGGCAACATAAGGAAATACTAAAATCGCAACTTCCACTAGCGACTAAGAAAATAGTCATGGATACAGGACTTCTACCGTGCCTCACCTATGGATGCCAGACTTGGACCTTCGACCTCAAAACCAGGAACAAAATTCAGACGACCCAGAGAAGAATAGAAAGAAGTTGCCTAGGTATAAAATTGAAGGATAAGGTAAAGAACGCTGACATTCGAAAGAAGACGAAAGTATGCGATGCCTTAACTTTTGCAATGAAGGCTAAATGGAAGTGGGCGGGTCACGTAGCCCGCTATAAGGACGATAGATGGACTCTACGGTCAGTAAAGTGGTCTGGGCCAAAAGGCACCAGATCAAGAGGTCGACCAAAGGCCAGATGGGCTGACGAAATTGTAGCGTGCGCCGGTGGAAACTGGCTGGACAAAGCCAATGACAGAAAAGGATGGCATTCCTTGGGGGAGGCTTTTACCCGAACGGGGTTCATGCATTAAATAACTACTAAACTAAATTCATTTGAGTAGAACAAATGTAACTTATTATTTTAGGTTAATAATTTACCAAATGTTAGCGTTTATTATGTAATTATGCATGAAATTAAATAAAGCTTTATTATTATTATTATTATTATTATTACATAGACTTAGTTTGCTGTTACTATTGGGAGTCACAACCTTAACTTCTCGTCCTTTTACATCCATAGTACCCGCACTCAACACTTACCCATGCATGTATGCTCTCAACAGGTTAGTTCCTAGCAAGTGATCCAAGCCAAGTGATTCAAGTTCCTGTTTAGTGATAAACTTATAATCATCATAAACTGTTAGTGATGCTGAGCTCTCCAATTCTTCAGTCAGGTTGTCTAAGAAAGCGCACCATCTTGGAGCTGGACCTGAAGTACATTGTTAATAACTTAATTAAATATTTCGATACACTTGGTTGTCTCAAACAGGGTAGGTATATAGAAATAAATGGACTACACGCAAGTACATGGATAGTGTCGCTTAAGAAGTTACGTCGGAAATTACTCTTAGTGTACTTCAACACAATTATCTTGTGTGTTTTGGAATGGACGCATTGCATAATATGCGTATTTCAAAATTAATTCGGAAGCGCGTAAACAATTTTATTAAATTATTATATTCTATAACCGAAACCCAGAAGCTGTATATATGTTTCGTGTCAATACATAGCAACGCCGCATTAGGCAGGACGCCCGTCATAATGATTAGTTCGTTGCACATTCAATGCACTGGACAACTTATTACCATTATCCTGTACATACAAGTAGAAATCGGAAATCTTCACCATTCACCAGTCTAATACATAAAAAATATATTCAAGTGAACAAACCTAAAGATGGTATGTAATATATTTGCATTTTTTGATCTTCAACTGCCATCATATTCAGTCCTGTATTCGGTATAACACATAGATCATTAAAGTCTGCCGATGACTCTATACTTGTGTATTGCTTGCCCTTCAAGAGAGATAAAAACAAAAGTGTGAGCAATCAAGATTATTACATTATTTAACTAAAATATTATATCACAGGAATATCAAGAGGATAGAAGTGTCATCGCTAGCGTTTACAAATGCAATGGAGCATTCCGCTTTTAGCATATATCACACTTCTACACCTATTATAAATTCTGTTCTGTGTACTGTAAAAGTATAAGTAAAAGAATATATTTTCTGAGACTGAGTTCTGCATTCTGATCTCAGCCCCTAGAGGAAAGCCTGCACCAGAGCTTTGTTTGTTGTTTTAGAGATGCACCAGCTAGTAGGTGTGATTGGCTTAGGCCTCAAAGGTGCTGGGAGGGCCCTGTATGCCCATGTTCACCCAATCCATGTTCTTCATTGACAGCACAGCATATATTCAATTATTCAATTATTCATCTACATTCAATGCAAATAAAGATTACTGATATCATAATTAAAAAAATATAAGATGTCATACATACTGTGTTTTTATCCCATATTTTCACAACAGTAGAGTCCATAGAATAAACATAGTTCATCTGTTTGTGGAATTCTAATACCTTTATAGGTATTTCATTCATGTGGTCTTTTACCAGCAGAGGTTTACTAGATCTTATGTCATACAGCAATACATGTCCTGTAGATGTACCCACACCCATTCTCAGTGGGCCATCAAACTTAACAGCAGTTATAGCAGGCAATTTGTCGTTCCTGTAAAAAGATTCATAGTTCTAAATAATATATGTAACCTAAAAAAATACTTGAATTATGTTAAATGAATGATCCTAAACACAATAATACTTTGTTTGGAATTCTCGTCTGTCTGTTTGTACACAATGGATGCAAAATTTGCAATTTCTTAAACACTTTTTTTATTTTTGTTTATTTTTGTGTATGTAAATAAAGTTATCAGCTTCATTACCGCTGGCCATTTGATATTCAATTCAAAAGATAAATTATTAAGTTTAATCTAATAGAAAAACTAGGGTGCTCTATCCATGCTAATCCACATAAAGTATTCCTTAAATAAATAAATGCACAGAAAATATAACTCTGAATGAAAGTAAAAAGTTTAGAATATTCTAAAACCATTAGGTAAAGCACAGTGAACAGTTAAAGAATAAGGTTCAGCAGTGTGTACACATAATAAAAAAAATATTTACTTGTATTCTGAATCCGTACAGTGCATGGCGCAGTCAAGGATTCCTTGTCTAGATTTGGTACGTGGGTCCCAAGCTTCCACATGGCCAGATTCTGTGCCAAATATGAATAATCCATGTTCTTCATTGACAGCACAGCAATTGATTTCATTGGCTTTTGTTACATAAGGCGCTAGAAACTGTCCTAATTCCAAATTTAATCTGTATACTTCCTAAAAATAAGTTGTTTATTAAATAATGACATTAAATATATTATGAAATGATGTTAATAAATATACAAGAAAAAACAAACATACCGATGATGCTCCAACAACAAACAGGTCACAAGAAGGTTTATGATATGCAATATCTCTCCCAAAGCGTGGCACTCTTAAACGGTAGTGGCGTCCATGGCCAACATGGAATTCAACATACCGGTCACATTGTAGAAACACAAGCTGAAACAGAAATGTAGTAATACTTTTATCTTTTTTTGTAGGACTATATGATTTTCTTGATACAATCTCATCTGCCTTTAGGCTTTCACCACAGATTTAAGTTTATCTCTCCATTCCATCAAGGTTTTACCTAAGTTTAAATTAAGCCAAGACTGACGCGTCGAGAGCACTCTAGTTAAGCTTCTCGACGCGTCGTAGCATTTTCTACCTACCTTTGAATAATCCTCACTTAATATTTGAAATGCAACAACTTCGGAATCCAAACAGCGCTCGAACTTAAGAGACAAATTATTTACATCATAACATTTTACTCTAGGTTTATAAATGCCCGTTGCCATAATATACTGTCCATCTTTGGAAACCCGCAGGCTAGTGCTTACGCCGGGCATATCAAATTCTTGAATTAATTCTATTCGCCTTCTCAAATCAACATTCTTTTTTAAAAGAGCGCGTTTTTTCCTTTCTGTTAACCACTGGAATAAGAAAGAAATTAAAAATTACCACTGTACTTAGTATTTATCAAAAAGAAAAAGATGGTTACACCGTGGTATTTATTAAAAAACTTACATCTGGTAGAGATTTTCCAACACTGAGGTTGTAAATTTTAACATTATCTATTTCAGATACCTGCATCTTTAATAGCTTATATTCACTACAAATAAAAACATGAATTAAATAAAAATTCACTATTGCATGCTGCAATGTTTTAATTTTTGACAATACATTATGTCATTGTCAATTTGATATAACACAACACGTGGGGTACATTCGAGGGGTACGCTCCGTTGAGTTCTGCTCGTCTCACAGATTGTTTTGATTTTTTTTTACTATTTCGAGTTTTGATTTGACAAAGTTGAGAAGCAAGCAGAAGCAGTGGTTAAAATTAAACTTGCTTTTGAATACGCGGTGCGGTTCGGTTAAGACGACGACGACGACGCGACGTACGTTACCTTTTAGAGTTTGTCTAATGAAAGCTGAACCACGACATTTATTGATTTTCAACACCAGTAGACTATAAATGTCACCTCCTGTCATTTCTCTGTGATTGCGCGTTTACAATATGATTTTGATACTTTGTATGTTTATTCACATCAAATATTAACGAGATTCAGATCAGATGCGATATCCAAAAATATTCGCTTTTGTATTAGATATTTTTACTTTTTGACAATATTTATTTAATTATTATAATTAACTAGCTGTTGCCCGCGGCTCCGCCCGCGTGGATGTCGAAATCCGTTTCAAAAACTATCCTATCTCTCAAGTTGGATCAAACTGCACATGGTATGCGAATTTTATTATTTAATAATCGGTTAAGTGGTTTAGGAGTCCATTGAGGACAAACATTGTGACACGAGATTTATAGATATATATTAAGATTATATGTGTGACTGATGATGGATCAAGCAGCTCGGATGATGGTGAAGAATATTTGGAATCTAATTTTGATTATAATTAATAATATTTTTTTCTAATAAATGAATTTCGTCTGATTCCTATAAGCCCGCTTGAAGATAGTTTTTAGTCTGGAATAACACAGGCAATATATCTTGCACACGTTCATAGGCCACATTTTGTCCGTGAAATATATTCCCAAGGGTAGCGGGAACGGGATCATAATTTCACGCAGGCACCAGCTAGTCTTAGTCTAGTCTACTCTTCTTATTTTTATCTTCACTACATCTGCGGTTTTAGTCGGTTCGATTCCGACATAACCATCCCCAATGGCCAACGGGGGTTGTATTCGTGGGGATTTCAACAAGAATAAACCTGCTACCTTTTCCCCCGATATTCCCACAGTACCAAACTCCCACGCAGGCGAAGTCGTGGACAAAGGGTAGTATTTAATAAAGAAATCAAAATATAAATAAGAATAACACCAAATAAAGCGCAATAAAATTCTTTAAGAATATCAGTTAAACTATAATAGGTACCTATATACTTTTATTTCACGTTCAAAATGTTTTTATCCAACTATAACTGGTGATACCTGCCCTAAATTTTTTAAATTTGCCGCGGTTTTGTTGGTCCAGCTTTCATTAGACAAACTATACCATGAATCTGTATGCCTTTAGTTATAGCTTGTCTATAAAGTCGTGAAATTAAATGAGGGCGCTGCTGAACTTCATGTAGCAACCCTATATAGTGCGACTAAAATGATCTTGATACTAGAAGTTCGTTCCTAGTAAAATGAATTACTAAAATAAAACACATTATGCAGTCATAATATTGTTTCTGTTTTATTTATTTAACCAGGTGCAGTATAAAGTTTTGACCCAGATCTAGAATAAAGTTATTGAACCAGATCCAGAATAAAGATAGTTCAAACTCAAACTTAATCATTTATTAAATTCAATCAGTTCCAAAGAATAATCAGTCCGGATTCCAAATATTAAATATTGAAATGCGTTTCGTCGCCACTTTCAGCAGTACAGTCACCACTGTCACCACAAATGTTAAAGTTATCCATTTCTTTCTTCGGCCGACCTTTCATGTGTTTCCCAGGAGTTTCAAACTTTCCATCATTCTTAAAACCTTCGTTAACTATCCGCCAACTGTACTCTCTGATTTTCTTGTAAAGAGTAAAAATAATCATTTAATAAAATTAATTACTGAATGGCAACAAGTTATTGACTTGAAGCAATTTTTCAAATAAAAAAATTGGTACAATAACAGATTGAACGACTTGTACCATCATAATATCAAAAATTTAGATCGTACTATAAAAATGACCTACTATAAAATATTTTTGTAACCTAAAAATATTGAATGTAAACAATGCCTTTTTTGCCTTCAAAACGTTAATTCAGTAGATTTGTAAGTTCCGATAGATTCAAAACAAATAATAACATGATGACATATCCATTAAAGATGCTGTTCGCCCATAAACGTCCTCCAAATCCCATAAAATTGTCCAGCTTAGTAGTCCGTGATTCATCGCTGGAAAACTTTAAAAATCACTTCCCATGCACCACTCTGATTTACTTTACTCATTTCTCAACCTTTCATGCGTAGTTTGGTATCAATGTATTGCAGCTTAATGAAAACAATAAAAAATACGAGAAGAAAACTGGTCCACTATACGATATTCGACGATAACATTGACAACTGACCTACTTATATTTGGTGTTGCCACTCACATGTTTAATGTTAGTTCCTCAAATAGACAAGCTATACGGACTACGGTTACGTTACGTTACACGTACAATCCATTCCACATTTTCACAATGCCACAATAAAATATTCATTAAAAAAGATGTGCTTAAAAGTCTTGTATCCAAATCAAGTCAAAAGTTTAAAAACAAATCTTTTTGAGGTTATGTTGATATAGGTGAGAAAAAAATAAAATAATAAAAATATAACCTGGCAACACTAAACGTCAACATATAGCTTGTCTATTTAGTCGTGAAAAGAATGTTTGAGGAACTAACATTAAACATGTGAGTGGCAACACCAAACATAAGTATAATAATACGTCAGTTGTCAATGTTATCGTCGAATATCGTATAGTGGACCAGTTTTCTTCTCGTATTTTTTATTGTTATCATTAAACTGCAATACATTGATACCAAACTACGCATGAAAGGTTGAGAAATGAGTAAAGTAAATCAGAGTGGTGCATGGGAAGTGATTTTTAAAGTTTTCCAGCGATGAATCACGGACTACTAAGCTGGACAATTTTATGGGATTTGGAGGACGTTTATGGGCGAACAGCATCTTTGATGGGTATGTAATCATGTTATTATTTGTTTTGAATCTATCGGAACTTACAAATCTACTGAATTTACGATTTGAAGGCAAAAAAGGCAATGTTTACATTCAATATTTTTAGGTTAGAAAAATATTTTATAGTAGGTCATTTTTATAGTACGATCTAAATTTTTGATATTATGATGGTACAAGTCGTTCAATCTGTTATTGTACCAATTTTTTTATTTGAACAATTGCTTCAAGTCAATAACTTGTTGCCATTCAGTAATTAATTTTATTAAATGATTATTTTTACTCTTTACAGGAAAATCAGAGAGTACAGTTGGCGGATAGTTAACGAAGGTTTTAAGAATGATGGAAAGTTTGAAACTCCTGGGAAACACATGAAAGGTCGGCCGAAGAAAGAAATGGATAACTTTAACATTTGTGGTGACAGTGGTGACTGTACTGCTGAAAGTGGCGAAACGCATTTCAATATTTAATATTTTTGGAATCCGGAGTGATTATTCTTTGTAACTGATTGAATTTAATAAATGATTAAGTTTGAGTTTGAACTAACTTTATTCTGGATCTGGTTCAATAACTTTATTCTAGATCTGGGTCAAAACTTTATACTGCACCTGGTTTAATAAATAAAACAGAAACAATATTATGACTGCATAATGTGTTTTATTTTAGTAACTCATTTTACTAGGAACGAACTTCTAGTATCAAGATCATTTTAGTCGCACTATATAGGGTTGCTACATGAAGTTCAGCAGCGCCCTCATTTAATTTCACGACTTTATAGACAAGCTATACATAATTTTTCCGCTCCTCAAAAAAAAAAAAATTATTTCATCATCAAAACAAGCATCCTCGTTTTAAAAACTATTGTGAAAATTTAAAATGTCTATTATAACTGTAGAAGTTTACACAGAAAATACCGTTACAGACAGTGACAGGTAAAATGTCATGTCATGAAAAAAACCAAGAAAATAGAAAACTGAGAAAAACAAGACGGAAAAAGGATGCAGACGCGCGCCAAGGCACGAATTGCACGAGCTACAGCTCCGGACTCGTCGCCCCGCTCCGCCTCTCTTCCCCTCACAGCGGTATCACCGGCACCGGGGATTACAGAGGCGTCGAGCTCTAGCTCCAGCGACGAGTTCTTCTCCCCGCCGACGTCGCCAACACCTGTACGTCGGCCGGGGAGAGGCCGGCCGCCGACTAGCTTGGGATCCCGATGCCCACCGGCGTCGAATAGGGCCCCCGCTACCGGTGGTAATGTGCACCGCATGAGATGGACTCCTTCAATAAATGAAAATGTCATGCGGGCATATTTTGCGGCTACAGAGGGAGGAGCTAACCTCACTGCGTATCGTGTACGCATGCTACCTTTGTTTCAGGCGCTGGAGCCAGCTGTCAACGTATCGGCACAGCGACTGTCGGATCAGGTACGGGCCATCCAGCGATGCCATCTGCTGGAAGACTCCGTACTTGAGAGGCTACGTTCTAACGCGTGGAATAGCACAGGTACTACTACTTCTTTGCAACTTGTGATGACACAACCAATCCCAGAATCTGTGTCACAACCAACTTTATTATCTACCTCAAATCTAAGCGAAGAAGTAGTAGATACAGGAGCTATAGACGTAAGTACCATGTGCAACGAAGAATTAAGGAGTGCTTTGGAATGTGCTATGCGGGAGTATCGATCCATCCCTTCTGACAGACGTCCACGACTTCCACGTTTGCCCACTCATAGAAAAAACATAGCGCTAATGTGTGCCCTGGATTCGCTATTGTCAGAATTCTTTGATAGGAGCGAAGATCTCGGTGATACGCATTCAATTCTGTACTGCGCAGCCGTCGCGGCATGTCGAATAGCCAATGTCAAATTTCACAAAAGTGATATAGATACTCGACCAAAATCTGCCGCGCCTGTTTGGCAGTGTAGAATTGAAAGGCGTATTGCCGAGACTAGGGCACTCATTGGCAAACTCATATGTTTCAGATCGGGCAATACACGCCCGAGAGTGATGCGCTCTGTGAATCAAGCGTTCTTGGGGACTGACATTAGTCCTCGAGAATTTATATCGCGAGTCACAGAGCGCATCTACTTTTTCAAACAAAAAATATATGCGTGGGCAAACCGGATTCGTCGCTATAAAAAGAGAGTGGATCGTTATTCTCAAAATCGCATGTTCCAAAGGGACGAAAGGTGGGTTTACAGAGGTTGGGAACGACCTGACTCGATCGGGACTGACATACGTCGACCGGATGATGATGCCACTAGTGCGTTCTGGCGTAGCATCTGGTCGACACCTATCGGTCACACAGAGGGTGATTGGATGCGGGTTGTCGAACGATCGTGTGAGTCTATTAAACCCATGGAACCAGTTACCATCACAACAGATGATGTAACCAATGCAGTCCGTCTACTACCAAATTGGAAATCTGCGGGACCAGACGGACTACAGAATTTTTGGTTAAAATGGTTCAAGAGCTCACACGACCGTTTGGCATCACAATTCCAATCATCCCTTGAATCAGGTTCACTTCCCGGCTTCATAACTACTGGCGTAACCCACCTTCTATATAAGTCCGGCAGTACCACGGACCCTAAAAATTATAGACCTATTACGTGTCTACCTACGGTCTATAAGCTTCTTACATCTATTCTGAGAGAAAAAATTTCACTTCACTTAATTGACAATTCTATCATGTCTATCTCTCAGAATGGATGTAGAAGTGGGGCTCGTGGTACTAAAGAGCTCCTTATAATTGATATGGCCATTTGCCAACAGGCCCGCCGGAATCACAAGGATCTGGCGACATGCTGGATAGATTATAAAAAGGCCTATGACTCCGTGCCACATGCATGGCTTTTGAGGGTACTGGAGTTGTACAAAATTGATACAACTCTATGTGCCTTCATGAGGACATGTATGGGGCAATGGAGAACGGTCCTTTGCTATCCAGGGTGTCGACGGACCTGCGAGAACGGTGGTCTGATAAAGATTGAGCGGGGTATATTTCAGGGCGATAGTCTTAGTCCATTATGGTTTTGCCTGGCACTGAACCCTCTCAGTACTATACTGGAGAGTTCAGGGCTAGGATGTCGATTGCGGAGAGATGGTCAGGTTATATCTCACCTCCTTTACATGGATGATCTCAAACTATTTGCCCCCACCAATCTACATTTGATAGAGTTATTGAGGCTAACCGAAACTTTTAGTAGCTCTATCAAGATGGAGTTTGGTGTTGACAAGTGTGCGGTCATGCATGTAAAGAGAGGTCGGATTGTGGAATCTGAGGGGATAGAGCTCTTGGAAACCACAAAACTTAGATCTCTTTCTGCAGTCGACACATATAAATATCTGGGTATGTCGCAGGCGTTAGGCATTTCTGAGGCTGACATGAAACAATCGTTGCGGGACCGTTTCTTTGGCCGCCTGAAAAAAGTTCTAAAAAGTCTTTTATCGGGTGGCAATAAAGTTCGTGCCTGTAACGGTTGGGTCATGCCGGTTTTAATGTACTCCTTCGGCATACTCAGATGGACTCAGACTGAACTAGACGCCCTGGATAGAAAAGTCCGTACGCTACTCACTGCATATCGAATGCATCACCCGCGTTCATCTGTGATGAGGTTGTACATACCACGGAAATGCGGGGGTCGAGGCTTTTTAAACGCCAAGTCCCTCCATAACCGTGAGGTGTGCAACCTCAGGGAATATTTCCTTCACAATGGAGCGGGTATGCATCGAGATGTAGTCAAGGTAGATAACGGACTCACCCCTCTCGGTCTGGCTAAAGAGAACTGGCGCAAACCTGTGGTATTAAGTATTGATGACCGCAGAGATGTATGGAAGAGCAAAGAGTTACATGGACGTTTCTATCGGGCTCTTCACGGGCCTGATATAGATATACCATCATCTTTATCTTGGCTACGCTTCGGTGACCTATTTGGGGAAACCGAAGGGTTTATTGTTGCAATTATGGACGAAGTTGTGATGACGAATAACTACCGGAAGTATATCCTAAGGGATGGTACGGTTGACATTTGTCGGGCGTGCCACCGTCCCGGGGAATCCCTTAGACATATAATATCCGGTTGTTCTCGTCTAGCCAACGGCGAGTATCTGCATCGACATAACCAAGTAGCCAGGATCGTCCATCAACAACTTGCTCTAAAGTACAAACTTGTGGAATCAGAGTAACCGTACTACAGGTATGTGCCCGACCCAGTTCTCGAAAATGGGCATATCACGTTGTACTGGGATCGATCCATTATCACTGACAGGACTATTGTTGCCAATAAGCCCGATATAGTGATAGTGGATCGATCAGAACGCCGTGCAATAATAGTTGATATCACTATCCCCCATGACGAAAATCTCGTGAAGGCAGAAAAAGAAAAACAAAGTATTTGGACCTGGCCCATGAGATTGTCGACATGTGGGATGTTGACTCAGCTATTATTGTACCGATAGTCGTTTCAGTGCACGGACTCATCGCCAAGAGCCTCGATCAACACCTTAAGAGGCTCTCACTAGGCAGCTGGCTCAAGGGCGTGATGCAAAAGGCGGTTTTGCTAAGCACGGCACGCATTGTGAGGAAGTTCCTCTCCCTGGAGCCCTAACCACCGGTGGCTTGGTCCCTGTACCCGACGCCGGTGGAGCACTATTTTTATATTTTTAAATGTATTGTTTTTTTTTATGTATATAAATATTTAAAAATGTAATTAATATGTTTACGAATTAAATAAAGGAAATAATAATATTAATATATATCTAATATACACGTATATATATTATACTAGCGTACCCGCGCGCGGCTCCGCCCGCGTGAATGTTGGCTATCGCCACCAAGTCTTTTATAAGCTGAGGGCTGCTGAGGGACTGCCCGTACTAACTTTCAATGTCTATTCCTTCGCAATCGGTGGTTGCAGCTAAACGTATTCATTTCATCTCAAGTTCTATCAAACCCTTCAAAGTACAGTGCCATGCATCTCGGCCAAAGCCCGTATTATCTACCATCATTATACTTTTTCATTGTCTTCTAGATTTTATGGGGATTAGATAGCTGCTCTGGCCAAAGTATGTGTGACTCGTATAAAAACCAAAAAAAAAAGGAAAAAAAATAAAAAAAAATAATATAAATAAAAACTTAATAAATGGTAAATTTAAAAAAAAAAAGAATATGAACAAAAAGAATACTGATGACAAGGCAGCATGGTTATAGAACCTTAGCCTGTTCCGAAAGGAGCAAATATAAAAAAAAAAAATTGATATAGGTGTCAGACGTGTCAATTTCATGAAACAGAATGAAAATATTGTTTGATAATGTAAATTATATTACTTACAAAGTGTTACAAATATTTTATATCTACAAAATAATGTATCAGGAGCATAAGGAACCTTTCTCGTAAAGGTCGCAATTTAGAAAGTGACTATCAATTCACGCGTGGTTTAATTTGTGAAATTTAAAACTCGGTTGAAACCTTTTCCGGATCTTGAATAGGAACTGAAGATTATATTACTGCATAGCCATGTCTGTAGTAAATAAGAAAGTACAACTACCGAAATCGGTAGGTACTGGACATGAAATTTATGAAGAAGACAAAAGAAAGAATAGAGAAGGAAATAGAAAATACTCGAGACCATAGCAGTTTATACGCAGATATTATAACCAATGAAATGCGTAGTGCTTCCGGTAACTACATATCGGAATCAAGTTTTATATATTGCGAAACTATGATTGAGGGCAGATTATCATTCAAAGGTATGAACCCAGAGATAGAAAGACTCATGGAATTAGAAAATGCTAAAAATGAAAGGCCCGTTGGTGAAATGGATAAAGATGTTAGTGATGAAATACTTGCTGAGAAATAAGAAGCTTTTAACAAAAGGAAGAGGCCAATTGATAGTCCAAAATCAGTAGCTATGACCCATAAAAGGAGAAAGTGAAACTATTGGAAATTTAATTCGATATGTAATAAGTTTAAAGTTTAGTAAGTCTCGCTAGAACTTCATTCAAATGACTGGTGAATTATGCTTCATCATAAATACCCTGTAATATTTGCTAATAGAAGAAGGGTGTTAGCAACACCAAATTCATGAATGCCTACAGAATATTCCAGTTTTATTTATTCTCCCACACCTAGTTTCTACTTACCAGTGGCAACCTTGTTTCCATATTCACGTACTGTTACTACTGAAGAAATATTATTATTAAATTAAAAGTCATTAAAATATATTGATATTCCACTTCATATATTTAACTTATGTGGAACTTATATAGTCGTAAGTTTTAAATGGAGATGAACCTGCTATGGTTATCTAAAGTTGTTGTCACAACTGTAAAATAAAAATATTTCATGAAAGCTGTTGACTCCTAGTTTCCATGACTTTTTCCACAAAACAATACTCCATGGAACGATAATATAGTATATAACTAACACAGTTAGAATTACATTTTTGATGTTATTATGTTGTCCGTGTGACAAACAAATAACAGTACCTATCATAATTTCACTGGTTTTTTAGTTTATAGCATAATTTTTGTTAGAAAATATAGTTTTAGGATATAACAACCAACAAATCACATTATAACACAGACTCTAACAAGGACACAAACTATCATCAATTTTAAAATAGTGAATAGGACAATATTACTAGATGACATAGCCCAAAGTGCAGGTGAAACTATTACAATGCTAAACTGAGTTAAACTATGAATATAGCTTTTTCAATTTATAAATTTGTTTTATTAATGCAATACAATTTTTTAAGTCTTTCATTTAGATTATGGATTGGTGAAAAACCCCCAGATAGCCGCTATCCAGCCACAGAGCAACTTAATCTTCTGTGTTTTATTTCCTATATTTACTGGACCCAGCGACATCCATCACCTACAATGAGATTGCTGTTTTTTGAAATTTTTTTAGTAATAAAGTTCTGGTGGGCAAATTCCAGAGCCGTATATTGATATGATTGTATCTATTAACCTTCTAAATCAATATAATATAATATTTACCCAGTCTTGAAGGTTTTCCCCATAGCAACATGAAGCAAGAGCAGCTTGTAATTGCTTTGCTTTTAGGAGTTATTTTTAACTCAAAGTATCGTAATTTACACATTATAATGCCATGTCCATCGGGGATAATGTACCTTTCAAATGGTGGTAGTGGTCCCTAAGCTTCTCCCAGAAACATAACTGACGAACTTAAGCTTAGATGTTATACCTAATTCAAAGAAAAATACAGTAGTTTTGTAATGTTTTATTGTTAAACTCATAAACTTTTTCTTCCCTAGGTTCTGAATCTTCCTGTGCTTTATTTTTTCTTATTATTTTATGTTGCTTTTTCACTTCTTTTACCCAGGATCGATCTTCATCGGAGCTCTCGTCATCGCTAGTATCATACAGTTCCATGTCTGAATCTTTGTCTTCAGTTTCCTCAACCTGAAAGGTTGAACACATGTACTTTATTTAATTTAATCTAAAAACAACTTAACAACGAATTGCGAAACAGCGTAGATTCCAAACATTATGTTACAGATATTTTTATTTTTTTAAATTATCAAAGTATACTTGAATAATTTTAAATACTTTGTCACTATAAACCAATTAATAATACCACTAACACAACGAAACATTTTCGTACCTGCATAACTTCATCCATCTGTTTTTTATCCTTGTTTTTATCCTTTCTAGAAAGAACTGGATTAATGAGGCGAAATTCTTCAGCATCTTTGTCGACTTCAAAATCAGGATTCTCAAACATAGCCTGGAAAATAAAGTTATTGAATTAAGAATTGAGCCATTGCACACGCGCAACCGAACATTTGGTATATTACATTTAGTGTAGATTTGAATAGCGCCAATTCGAATGATACCCAAACTATTTCATAGCTGTATGGAATAAATTTGGTGCAATTCAAAATTGGTGCAGTAATTGGAATGCCCGAAGAAGTATTTTAATAATATTGTTACCTTAAATCTGTCATCCTGAAGCAAATTGGATGTATGTTTCTTTTTCTTGCCATCGTTATCCATAAGTTTAGATGCCAGATCCCTATTAACTTTGGGTAAATTGTCTTCAACTTTAATTCTGGATGGCCGTTCTTGTTGAATCCTCTCTCGAATTTTCTGTTTTTTGTACTGTTCAAAGGCAAATGGCTCAGCAATAGATTTCGCTCGTTTGTATAACCGCACGTCTACAAAGTACCTGTAATTTATAAAATGTTATTACATAGACTTAGTTTGCTGTTACTATTGGGAGTCACAACCTTAACTTCTCGTCCTTTTACATCCATAGTACCCGCACTCAACACTTACCCATGCATGTATGCTCTCAACAGGTTAGTTCCTAGCAAGTGATCCAAGCCAAGTGATTCAAGTTCCTGTTTAGTGATAAACTTATAATCATCATAAACTGTTAGTGATGCTGAGCTCTCCAATTCTTCAGTCAGGTTGTCTAAGAAAGCGCACCATCTTGGAGCTGGACCTGAAGTACATTGTTAATAACTTAATTAAATATTTCGATACACTTGGTTGTCTCAAACAGGGTAGGTATATAGAAATAAATGGACTACACGCAAGTACATGGATAGTGTCGCTTAAGAAGTTACGTCGGAAATTACTCTTAGTGTACTTCAACACAATGAGGATCAGTCACATAACAGAACTTTTAATTTTTAATTAATGAAACGTATGCGCTACAAATTTCTAAGCATTTTGTTTTTTAAATGATTAAAATCCGACAAGAAATGACGAAGTTATCGAAGATTTAAAATCGGCTGTTTTAAAACGCACACTCTCGCTGGATTTTTGTCGATGACGTCATGGCTCGCCTCGTGTGCGATGCCCTATGATAAACAGGCCGATACGTCAACGAAGAGCCTAAACCGCTGGACCTACAAACTTGAAATTTTGACAGTAGATGCTTTTTATGTTGTAGGAATCCACTAAAAACGGATTTTTAGAATTTTTACTCCTAAGGTGGCAAAATAAGGCATAAACATTTTATATGAAAGTTCTTCATTTTCAATGTTAGACGCATTAAATTTCATATACCTACTTCTGATTAGAAATAAATATACATGTATACCAGCGTTTTCAAAATTTCACTACTAAAGGCGTAAAATAGGCGATGGCTGGTTGCATGAAAGTCCGTTATTTTGAAAGTAAGAAGCACGAAATTTGATACAGCTGCTTCTGGTTAAAAATAAACGTACCCCGGAATCGCGGTTTTTCAAAAATCCACCCCTAAGGGGGCAAATAAGGGTAGAGTGGTTGTATACCTAGACATCCGTTATTTGGGAAAGTGTTCAAGTTTCAATGAAATGATGTCCATTACTTGAGGACTGCACCTCAGCTTACCATCAGGCGGGGTGCAGTCAATTCGGCGGACTGACAAATATAAAAACACCCCCAACCGGGGCGTTTTATGTTTGAATCGAACTGATTAAAACCGCATGCCGTCTCGGGTTTTCTAGCGCCGAGGTCTTTATCTTTATCTTTATCTTTATCTTTATCGTTATCGTTATCTTTATCTTTATCGTTATCGTTATCGTTATCGTTATCTTTATCGTTATCCTTATCCTTATCCTTATCCTTATCCTTATCTTTATCTTTATCTTTATCTTTATCTCTCCACCCCTTCCTAGTCCGCCCTCCGTCCACCCCTTCCGGCAGAACCCCTGGTGACACCCCGTGTGACACCCCTGGTGTTGCACACGTCCATATAGGCCACGATGACAGCTTCCCATCAGGTGGGCCGTGTGCTTGTCTGCCACCTACGTAGTATAAAAAAAAGAAAAAATACTTAATTCTATAATTTAAAAAAAATCATCAAATGTTTTATCCGAATAGCCCTATATTCTCCATGGCGGCGCGGCGCGGCGCAGCGGCGACGCACGACGAGGCGAGCGATGACGTCACAGGGTATTTCTACGCGGTGGCGAGCGTTTTTGAGATTACCGCACTAAAATGGCTATAACTTCGTCATTTTTGATCCGATTCAAATAATTTTTTTACAGAATTTATTGTTTTTTTTAGGTCTATAAAACTGCATACTCAGCTAAAAAAGTGACTGATCCTCATTATCTTGTGTGTTTTGGAATGGATGCATTGCACATGCGTATTTCAAAAGTAATTCGGAAGTCAAGTAAACAATTAAATTATTATATTCTATAACAGAAACCCTGAGGTTGTATAATGTTTCATGTCAATACATAGCAACGCCGCATTAGGCAGGTCGCCCGTCATATAATTAGTTTGTTGCACCTTCAATGCACTGGACAGCCTATTACCATTTTCCTGTACATTACAAGTAGAAATCGGAAAACTTCACCATTCACCAGTCTAATACATAAAAAATATAATATTCAAGTGAACAAACCTAAAGATGGTATGTAATATATTTGCATTTTTTGATCTTCAACTGTCATCATATTCAGTCCGGTATTCGGTATAACACATAGATCATTAAAGTCTGCCGATGATTCTATACTTGTGTATTGCTTGCCCTTCAAGAGAGATAACAACAAAAGTGTGAGCAATCGAGATTATTACATTATTTTATTAAAATATTATATCACAGGAATATCAAGAGGATAGAAGTGTCATCGCTAGCGTTTACAAATGCAATGGAGCATTCCGCTTTTAGCATATATCACACTTCTACACCTATTATAAATTCTGTTCTGTGTACTGTAAAAGTATAAGTAAAAGAATATATTTTCTGGGACTGAGTTCTGCATTCTCATCTCAGCCCCTAGAGGAAAGCCTGCACCAGAGCTTAGTTTGTTGTTTTAGAGATGCACCAGCTAGTAGGTGTGATTGGCTTAGGCCTCAAAGGTGCTGGGAGGGCCCTGTATGCCCATATGTATGTTATTCATCTACATTCAATGCAAATAAAGATTACTGATATCATAACTTAAAAAATATAAGATGTCATACATACTGTGTTTTTATCCCATATTTTCACAACAGTAGAGTCCATAGAATAAACATAGTTCATCTGTTTGTGGAATTCTAATACCTTTATAGGTATTTCATTCATGTGGTCTTTTACCAGCAGAGGTTTACTAGATCTTATGTCATACAGCAATACATGTCCTGTAGATGTACCCACACCCATTCTCAGTGGGCCATCAAACTTAACAGCAGTTATAGCAGGCAATTTGTCGTTCCTGTAAAAAGATTCATAGTTCTAAATAATATATGTAACCTAAAAAAATACTTGAATTATGTTAAATGAATGATCCTAAACACAATAATACTTTGTTTGGAATTCTCGTCTGTCTGTTTGTACACAATGGATGCAAAATTTGCAATTTCTTAAACACTTTTTTTATTTTTGTTTATTTTTGTGTATGTAAATAAAGTTATCAGCTTCATTACCGCTGGCCATTTGATATTCAATTCAAAAGATAAATTATTAAATTTATCTAATTGAAAAACTAGGGTGCTCTATCCATGCTAATCCACATAAAGTATTCCTTAAATAAATAAATGCACAGAAAATATAACTCTGAATGAAAGTAAAAAGTTTAGAATATTCTAAAACCATTAGGTAAAGCACAGTGAACAGTTAAAGAATAAGGTTCAGCAGTGTGTACACATAATACAAAAAATATTTACTTGTATTCTGAATCCGTACAGTGTATGGCGCAGTCAAGGATTCCTTGTCTAGATTTGGTACGTGGGTCCCAAGCTTCCACATGGCCAGATTCTGTGCCAAATATGAATAATCCATGTTCTTCATTGACAGCACAGCAATTGATTTCATTGGCTTTTGTTACATAAGGCGCTAGAAACTGTCCTAATTCCAAATTTAATCTGTATACTTCCTAAAAATAAGTTGTTTATTAAATAATGACATTAAATATATTATGAAATGATGTTAATAAATATACAAGAAAAAACAAACATACCGATGATGCTCCAACAACAAACAGGTCACAAGAAGGTTTATGATATGCAATATCTCTCCCAAAGCGTGGCACTCTTAAACGGTAGTGGCGTCCATGGCCAACATGGAATTCAACATACCGGTCACATTGTAGAAACACAAGCTGAAACAGAAATGTAGTAATACTTTTATCTTTTTTTGTAGGACTATATGATTTTCTTGATACAATCTCATCTGCCTTTAGGCTTTCACCACAGATTTAAGTTTATCTCTCCATTCCATCAAGGTTTTACCTAAGTTTAAATTAAACCAAGACTGACGAGTCGTGAACACTCTAGTTAAGCTTCTCGACGCGTAGTAGCATTTTCTACCTACCTTTGAATAATCCTCACTTAATATTTGAAATGCAACAACTTCGGAATCCAAACAGCGCTCGAACTTAAGAGACAAATTATTTACATCATAACATTTTACTCTAGGTTTATAAATGCCCGTTGCCATAATATACTGTCCATCTTTGGAAACCCGCAGGCTAGTGCTTACGCCGGGCATATCAAATTCTTGAATTAATTCTATTCGCCTTCTCAAATCAACATTCTTTTTTAAAAGAGCGCGTTTTTTCCTTTCTGTTAACCACTGGAATAAGAAAGAAATTAAAAATTACCACTGTACTTAGTATTTATCAAAAAGAAAAAGATGGTTACACCGTGGTATTTATTAAAAAACTTACATCTGGTAGAGATTTTCCAACACTGAGGTTGTAAATTTTAACATTATCTATTTCAGATACCTGCATCTTTAATAGCTTATATTCACTACAAATACAAACATGAATTAAATAAAAATTCACTATTGCATGCTGCAATGTTTTAATTTTTGACAATACATTATGTCATTGTCAATTTGATATAACACAACACGTGGGGTACATTCGAGGGGTACGCTCCGTTGAGCTCGTCTCACAGATTGTTTTGATTTTTTTTTACTATTTCGAGTTTTGATTTGACAAAGTTGAGAAGCAAGCAGAAGCAGTGGTTAAAATTAAACTTGCTTTTGAATACGCGGTGCGGTTCGGTTAAGACGACGACGACGACGCGACGTACGTTACCTTTTAGAGTTTGTCTAATGAAAGCTGAACCACGACATTTATTGATTTGCAACACCAGTAGACTATAAATGTCACCTTCTGTCATTTCTCTGTTATTGCGCGTTTACAATATGATTTTGATACTTTGTATGTTTATTCACATCAAATATTAACGAGATTCAGATCAGATGCGATATCCAAAAATATTCGCTTTTGTATTAGATATTTATACTTTTCGACAATATTTATTTAATTATTATAATTAATTATAAGTGTGGCTGATAATGGTGATCAAGCAGCTCGGATGATGGTGAAGAATATTTGGAATCTAAATTTGATTATAATTAATAATATTTTTTTCTAATAAATGAATTTCGTCTGATTCCTAAAGCCCGCTTGAAGATAGTTTTTAGTCTGGAATAACACAGGCAATATGTCTTGCACACGTTCATAGGCCACATTTAGTCCGTGAAATATATTCCCAAGGGTAGCGGGAACGGGATCATAATTTCACGCAGGCAACAGCTAGTCTTAGTCTATATCTTCACTACATCTGCGGTTTTAGTCGGTTCGATTCCGACATAACCATCCCCAATGGCCAACGGGGGTGGTATTCGTGAGGATTTCAACATGAATAAACCTGCTACCTTTTCCCCCGATATTCCCACAGTACCAAACTCCCACGCAGGCGAAGTCGTGGGCAAAGGATAGTATTTGATAAAGAAATGAATATAAATAAGGATAACACCAAATAAAGCGCAATAAAATTCTTTAAAAATATCAGTTAAACTATAATAGGTACATACTTTTATTTCACGATCAAAATGTTTTTATCCAACTATAGACTCTGTCTAATGAAAGCTGAACCACGACATTTATTGATTTGCAACACCAGTTGACTATAAATGTCACCTTCTGTCATTTCTCTGTGATTGCGCGTTGACATTATGATTTTGATCCTTTATTGTATTCACGTCAAATATTAACGAGATTCAGATGCGATATCCAAAAATATTCGCTTTTGTATTAGATATTTGTACTTTTCGACAATATTTATTTAAATAATGTACCTAATTAATTATAAGTATGACTGATGATGGATTAAGCAGCTCGGATTATGGTGAAGAATATTTGGAATCTAATTTTGATTATAATTAATAATATTTTTTTCTAATAAATGAATTTCGTCTGATTCCTATAAGCCCGCTTGAAGATAGTTTTTAGTCTGGAATAACACCGGCAAAATGTCTTGCACACGTTCATAGGCCACATTTTGTCCCTAAAATATATATACCCAAGGGTAGCGGGAACAGGATCAGAATTTCACTCGGGCAACAGCTAGTCTATATCTCCACTACATCAGCGGTTTTACCCGGTTCGATTCCGACATAGCCACCCCCTATGGCCAACGGGTATTCGTTGGGGATTTTCACACGAATAAACTTGCTACCTTTTCTCTCTCTTCCCGAGGCGAAGTCGTGGGCAATAGATAGTATTTAATAAAGAAATCAACATGTAAATAATAATGACACCGAACCATTCTTCTTTGGAATGCCCTTCCCCTCGATGTCAGGATGTTGACCAACCGTACCACATTCAAAAACAGAGTACGCCAACTTTATAAAAACCCATAGGTAGTATCAGTAAGGATTTTCGAGCAAATTGAATATACTTATGTAATAGTATTATATATATATGTATATGTATTATGTGTATATGTATTTATTCGTAAAGTATCATAAATTATTATTGTACCATCTTAAACCAAACTTCCTTTACCTATATTTCTTCGAGCACCTACTTTGACTTATCTCTGCATCACCCAAAGGTTGACTGGTATAAAATGCCTCAGGCATTAAGTCCGCCTTTGTACAATATTTTACCGTTGTGCATAAAGTTTAAATAAATAAATAAATAAAGCGCGACGAAATTCTTTAAAGATACCAGTTAAACTTTAATAGGAACATACTTTTATTTCACGATCAAAATGTTTTTATCCAACTATAACGGGTGATACCTGCCCTAAATTTTTTAAATTTACCGCAGTTATGTTGGTCCAGCTTTCATTAGACAAACTATAACTGGTGATACCTGCCCTAAATTTTTTAAATTTGCCGCGGTTTTGTTGGTCCAGCTTTCATTAGACAAACTATAGCTTGTCCATTTAGTCGTAAAAAGAATGTTTGAGGAACTAACATTAAACATGTGAGTGGCAACACTAAACATAAGTACGTCAGTTGTCAATACTATCATCGAGTTTAGTTTTTTTCCCGAATTTTTAATTGTTTTGAATAAACTGAAATAAAATTGAGACCAAACTACGCGTAAAGCTTTGAACAATGAGTAAAATCAATCGGAGTGGTGCGCGGGAAGTGATTTTTGAAGTTTTTTAGCGTTGTTTCGCGGAGTACCAAGCTGGAAAATTATTGTGGGATTTGGAGGATGTTTATGGGCGAACAGCATCTTTGGTGGGTACGTAATCGTGTTATTATTTGTTTTGAATCTCTCTAAAGTTACAAATCTACTGAATTTACGATTTGGAGACGAAAAAAGGCATTGTTTACGTTATAAATTTTAGGTTAGACTGCCAATTGTCAGTTGGTTGTTTTTATAGTACGATCAAAATTTTTGATACTTATGATGGTACAAGTCGTTCAATCTGATATTCTACCAATTTTTTATCTGAATTAATTGCTTCATGTCAATAACTTCTTGCCATTCAGTAATTAATTATCAAGTTGTTATTTTTTCTTTACAGGAAAATCAGACAGTACAGTTCTGTGCGTCCTGTGAAAAGGGGTACAAGTCAACTTATATCGAATTTGATGTTATTATAGCACCTCAATCAGAAAAAAATACTCTATTTTTCTATCTATTCACCATTTTGATAAGTCTATTCGTTTCTGAGATAGTGTGGTACATCTAAGACGAAATGGCGTGATTTGATAAAATATGACTGTGTAAATAAATATATGTTGACATCTATCATTCATGATATTCAAGTTATTTGTGTGTAAAAATGTATCTCAAGTCATATCATTATTAACATTATATTTATTACCTTCTAATAAGGTGTCATCTGGTACATGTTTAGTTATATCAATTGACACAAAGTAAATTCGTACACTGCATCGATACAACTAAAGTTGTATTATTGCTCACATACATAGGAAACTAATATTTTTGTGTAAACTAATTCAACTAAAATTATATCAATAATGACGAGAAGATTAAAACGGTTTTGATCCAAAATATTGTGCAAAGTAATACATGTTACGAACGCGAGCGGTGCGCGGGATGCAGGGGGCGTTACTCGAGGGTACCGCCGCCCGCGCGGGGTTAGCGCCGTAAAATACTACTGGACAAGGTGCTCGCGCACGCTCTCTGAGCAATCCAACATGGCGCACAGTGTACCTATTAGATGTATCATTTTACACAAATTCTGTTTTATTATTCGTATATTCATAATAACAAGAACTAATAACCATTTACACAAAATAATTACTACACTTATATCAATATACAATAAATCTATTTATTAATGTGTAAAAGTGAAAAACATTGCAATTTACGTAGATGCGCCCCAGTATTGCTCCTAAACACCTAATTATATAATAAGAATAATAATAAAACTCTTTATTGTACACCAAGGATATAAAAGTAGTAACAATAATACTTAAATTAAAGTATTAACAATTGACGGCCTTATTGCTCCGTGGCAATCTCTACCAGGCAACCATATAATGTGCGTATACTTCCGCTAGTATTTAAGTGTTATCGGTATACCTACACTATTTATCTATAAGTGCACGCGCACACAAACCGCTGACAGTTGGCGGATGACGCTAGTGTCTATAGAACTGTACCCCGCGATCCCCCCAACCGAAAATAGATGGAGCAAAGCGTCTTCGTCGTTCAAAGCGTCGATTGCACTATCTGTAGGTAATGAATACCGTTATTATTTTACTTAGTTATTTATGTTCTATGATAGTCTATAATGTAAAATTTCATTGTTGCAGCATCGTTCTTGCCGTGCAAAACGCATGTTGACTATGTTGCTCGTAGCTGCTCATGATCTGCCGAATATAATTTCCATATACCACAAGTTTTTAACCCCTGGTTATTTTTTTATATACTATGTAGGTAGCAGAACGGCGTAAGTCTCACGTCCACGCTTAACTTCGGGTCATACATTGAAGCTAAAGCTTAGCTGGCTGCAAAAAAGCTGGGCATCCTATCTAAGGTGCGACAGTACTTCACACTGCAATAAAATTGCTTAAGTTTTTGTACCAAGCGCAGGTTCGATCCTGTCTGGAGTACACTACACGTATCTGTGTGATGACTCAACTAAATACCACCTTGACGCGCTGGAGACGATCGAGAATCGAGAGACGAGCCAAGAGGCTCATCAACGACGTTGCACTAGTCGAGAAAAGGCTTCAGAGCCTTGCCCATAGACGCAAAGTTGCAGGTCTATCGGTCTTCTATCGGATACATTTCGGAGAGTGCGCCTGATACCCCCAAATCTTTCCATCAGCGAACGAGCAGACGAACAGCGACGCAACACCGCTTTATGGTCGAAATTCCACTCATACGCACAAAGCGCTTTGCCGACTCGTTCATCATGCGTACAGTTAAGGAGTGGAATTCCTTGCCCGAGTCTGTGTTTCCGGAAAGCTATAACCTGGAAATATTCAAGTCACGAGTGAAAAGATTCCTTCTAGGCAAGCGTGATTCATCATAGACCACATCGTCACTTACAATCAGGTGAGATAGTAGTCAAACGTAAGCTTATCTTGAATAAAAATAAAAAAAAGGTAGCAGACAAGCACACGGCCCACCTGATGGGAAGCGGTCACCGTGGCCCAAGGACGTGTGTCACACTACGGGCTTCACGCACGCGCTGAACCTACCCTGAAGGGAAGGGTAGCGGGCTAGGGTTGGGAAGGCTTGTATTCCAACCCCGTGGGGGGAAGGGGAAGAGGGGTACAGTGAGCTCTGGCTACCGTACTTACCGGCGGGAACACAACACGATGGTTATTATAGCCGCGGTCTTCTGTAGGGCGGAGGTAGAAACTGTTTTTCGTTTATGTTGTATTGTTGACTTATGTCCTTGATGTTTATTTCCTTTTTAACTAAATTAAAATATTCCAACTTTAAAACCAAGTGACACTCAATAACACCTAAAATAAAAGTGATTATGTATTTTTTTTTCTTTTTTATACCTCTATTTTTATACCTTTTTCTTTAGATTGTTTCTTGTATCATATTACACAAACTTGAGTTAAGATTTAAGTCTACTTATATCAAAAAACACGAACTTTATTCACGAGTAAAATGATATAAATAATAAAAAATCTATTTTTACGAGTTTTGTGCCTACAGTGCTTTCGCCAATTGAGAAATATTACTTGTTTGTTAGACAGCTTTGAACAGGAGATGATTAGTTTCATATAAAACTACCTGATAATACAACAAATATCATCTTTCACCAAACCTTCACATAGCGTGTAAATCGATTTATCTCATTTAGAATCATTATACGCGAGCATCCATATGGTGTGTTTTGATACAAAAAATAGTTTTTTTTAAATATCTCGTCCTATATTGAACACTCTTGAGCAGGAACCTAGTAGATTGTTAACAATACCACAATAAAATAAAATATGTCACTAGTATTGAAAACAAATTATTCTAACAAATTTTATGAATTTTTAAACACAAAAACTAGTCTACTGTAAAGTTGACTTTTTCGACATGTACCGGTTTTCACAGGACACACAGAGTTAGGCGGATAGTTAGTGAAGGTTTAGAAAATGATGGCAAATTCGAAACGCCTGGGAAACACAGGAAAGGCCGGCCGAAAAAAGATATGGACGATTTTAATATTTGTGCACTGCGGCAAAAAATTCAATTCTTTTACACAGTAAAAAAAGAGGTAACATTATTTTTAGGTGCATGTTATATGTTATACACACAAATATAGGTACAAAAATATAAAATTTATTGAAAGTACAGTCAGATGCATCATAAATGGAACCTTATGATATTTCAGGTACCGACCCTCCGAAAATTGCAGGTGTTTGCCAGAAGTGAACTGGATTTTGATTGTAGCCTTGAAGTTCTTCGTAAAATTTTGAAAGTAATAGGGTTTAGCTACAAGAAATGCCAAAGTAATAGAAAGGCTCTAATCGAACAATCACATATTGCTGCAAAGCGAGAGGAATACTTGGCGATCATAAAAAAAATCGAGATTTGCCAGAAGAATTAAGAAAAGATATTATTTATCTCGATGAAAGCTATATTCACTCTTCTTATAAGGTACTTTGTTATTATGTACCTATCATTTTTGTTTTATAAAGTGGCATGTTTATATGTATATTTACGGTTATTATAGTAAAGTATTATAGTACTTATAGTATAGTATTATAATATAGTCACAGAATATGTAATAGTACTACGCACATAACGGAAACTCACCTCCTGTTTCATACATTTTTTCGAGAGTTTCCGGGGTGTGGTATAGTATTATAGTAGAGTTGATACTGATATAAAAATAACCATTACCAGTAACATAATACGGAGATAGTAGGTATGTAGTAACACGATTACTTGGAATTAATTTATCAGGTTACCGGGTAACGGTTAGTAACAGGATGATCGCTGTTATTAATATAAAGCAAGCAATGAAATTTGCTTGCTTGACTGTTGGATTAATTTTAATATCAATCAATGAAAAAAAATGTTGAAGTTATATTATTGTATAGGCAAATATTTTTGAATAGAAATTAGAATACATATTCTGTAGGTAACGAATCTGTGACAGTTATTAAACTGCTATTGGATACCAGTTAGATTAATCTGTTATTTCTTAAGTATTATATTCAATAACAGTGTTTTTTGAAATTGACCCGATATAAAATCTTTATATTATAGTATAGTAGTATTATAGTATAGTATAGTATTAGATATTTTTAATTTTGACATTTTGTAAGTACCGTATACAGGGTGAATTTTTCAAAAGGGATTGGATGGCCAAATCCGAAACTATAAGGAATAGCAAAAAATGGTCAAAGGAGTTACGAGCCCGATTTTGATGAAACTTAAAACCTCATCATTAGATTTTTGAAAAACCAAAAAACCTAGCTGAGAATCGAACCCGTTGATTTTGAAAAAAAAAACACACCCTTTATTATTATACCAATTTCTGTATTTTAGCTTTGGTTGAAACTGTGACTACGATTGACGAACACATAAGGTACATATTATCACGCTATCACCTACGGGGAACGAGCAGTGAACCTTTATTTCTTCAACGTATTCTGTAATGTGTTATCTAACGACGCATATTTAAATGTTGTTAGGTATTACACTATAAGTAAACTTGGTGGCGATACCGACATCCACGCGGGCGAAGCCGCGGGTGGAAGTTAGTATAGTAATAAAAATGTGTGAATAAAAAAATTACGAATTTTTTTTATGAGGAGTGATTATCATGAGCATAGACCGGTAGTAACACAAAGAAAAGGATTTAGAATGTTATGTGAGCCAACATGGACCCCAAAACGACTTCACCTCGCCTGATGGTAAGCTAAAGCTAAAACTAAAGTCTCCGGGGTCGCCACTACATAGTTTCTTTTTTTGACTTTGACTTTCCACCAGGTCACTAAATGTTGGCAGTCTATGAATATAGAAGGTGTCACAAAAGAAATATCCAAAGGAAGCGGTACATAATAGTTCATGCTGGAAGCGAAAAGGGGTTTGTGCCAAACTGCCTCCTTATATTCACCGGTAAAAATAAGTTAGAGGATTACCATTCAGAAATGAATGCATATAATTTTACTAAGTGGGTTAGCGAAAAGCTTATACCGAATCTTCATGACCCTTCCATTATAGTTATGGATAATGCGCCCTACCACTCCATCGTGACAAATAAAGCGCCCACCTCTAGCTCCCGTGTAGACGAAATAAAACTTTGGTTATTAGAAAATAATATTGACTTTGAGCCTACCCTCAGGAAGCCCAATCTATTAAGTTTAGTAAAGAAACACAAACCCCGTCCCATTTATGCCATTGATGAGCTTTTAGGAGAACATGGGCACACAGTGGTACGGCTTCCACCGTATCACTGTGATTTGAACCCCATAGAGCTCATTTGGGCTGACATAAAACAAAAAGTGGCATTACAAAATGTTGGGTCACGTGATGTGAAGCTTCTTGCTGAAGAGGCTTTTAACAGCATCACTCCGGCGATTTGGAAAAACTGCTGCCAACACATGGAGACGCTCGAAAAAGAATATTACGAGCGAGGACATCACCTTTATCAAGACATAGATAAATTGATTATTCGCTTAGGCGATGATAGCAGCAGTGGTGACAGTACTGATGACAGTGCTGCTGAAAGTGGCGACGAAACGCATTTTAATGTTGAATATTTAGAATTCGAAGAGAGTGATTAATCTTGTGGATACGGTAAGAATAGTCTTTTTTCAGCTATTTTAATAACATTATGAACTACGGAATTCACCTTTGGGGTAATTCCGCAGATATAAACACGATCTTTGTATTGCAAAAGCGGGCTGTGTGAGCTTTTTATAACTCAGGCCCAAAAATCTCCCTCCGAGAAAAGTTTAAAGTAAAAAAGAAAAATAGACATTCTAAATGTAGTGTCACAATGACATATTTATGAAAATCTTGTGTATGTGCGTAAAAATCTCACAATTTCCAAGTCTTTGTGATAGGCACAATATAAATACCAGGCACAAAAACAATGTCTTGTAATAGTTGTCTGTGATAGTAGGCTCCAAAAATAGTAATGCTTTATTAAGGGTAACTGTACCTATACGCTTTTCCTCAAGCTCCCTAGTCAACTTAGAGATTTACAAGCTAGTAAATTTAAAAATGTTGTTAAAAGGAAACTTTGTCAAAAAGAATTATTATTAGATTATTTAGACGATAAACAAGCTTGAAAAGGAATCGTTCACTCAACTATGTTACTCAAACCAATAACTGTACCTATTTAGATTAAGGAAATTATTGTAAATAGACCAAAAAAAACAGCCCGCTGAGTTTCTTGCCGGAGTCTTCTCAGGTCTGGGCCGCGTTTCGAACCGGTGGTCCATTTGCTTACTAGTTTTAAATATTTTTCATTTTGACGTTTTGTAAGTTCCGCTTGTAATGGTCTATACAGAATAAATGATTATTAAATAACTTGGACTTTGATATTGAAAACAAAAACAAAATCATGACTGCATAATATGTTTTATTTATTAACTCATTTTATTCGGAACGAACTCCTAGTATCAAAATCCTTTTAGTCGTACTATATACGGTTGCTACATGAATTCAGCAGCGCCCTCATTTATTTTCACGACTAAATAGACAAGCTGTATAGTTACGGACTACGGTTACGTTACGTTACACGTACAATCCATTCCACATTTTCACAATGTCACAATAAAATATTCATGAAAAAAGATGTGCTTAAAAGTCTTGTATCCAAATCAAGACAAAAGTTTAAAAACAAATCTTTTTGAGGTTATGTTGATATAGGTGTCAGGCGTGAAAACTGAAAAACTGAATGAAAATATTGTTTGTTATTGTAAATTATATTACTTACAAAGTGTTACAAATATTTTATATCTACAAAATAATGTATCAGGAGCCTAAGGAACCTTTCTCGTAAAGGTCGCAATTTAGAAAGTGACTATCAATTCACGCGTGGTTTAATTGTGAAACTTAGATTATTAATATGTCTAGATAGACTGTCAAAGCGTTGAAAGCGACCAAAAAAATACTCACCAAAGGTTAGTGTGTAAACGATTTTCCTGCTTTAGTGTCATATGCACTGTCAGTGGGCACTGTCAATAATTTGAGATTTTAAAAATAACGATATGGGTGGTAAAAGTGTGCAGAAATTATTCAGGGCGTACTAAATAAATAAAAAAAGTTACCTATCATCGGTTTGTACCATTGTATCGTACTAATATTAGCAGAATAAGCCATTAGCTTTTTTCTAAAATAATTTAATATTGTTGTCGCCATTTTGTACTTAACGGGTGTGTTGCTAGTTACTCAAGTAAAAACTCCCATAAAAATCATGGCCTAGCGGGTATATTATGCAATATAATGTGAAATACAAATTTATGAGTATCGTACGAGGGGTTTTTCGGTATGCTGAGTACGAATTTGATGTCATTTTTGCAAGTCAAGATATAATATTATATGGTCATCACGTCAAAACAAATATTCAAATCCATACTAATATTATAAATGCAAAAGTAACTCTGTCTGTCTGTCTGTTACGCTTTCACGCCTGAAACGATTTTGATGAAATTCGGTATAGGGGCAGATTGGATTAGACCTCAAGACATAGGCTATGTTTGGTCGCGATAACCGACATCCACGTGGGCGAAGCCGTGGGCAAAAGCTAGTATTCCATAAAAACGGGTAAAATTATTAGGTACCTATTTTTAATTATATTTGGACGCTTTAGGTTTCGGTTAGGATAATTGCTTCAGAATGCAGTAGCAAAATTTGAAACGAACAAACATACATACATACATTACATCCATGCAGCCAAGTTGAATAAAATATATATTTTCTAAACTGAATATACATTTAATATTATTAATTAATACATAAAATTTTCCCTATTTTTAAGGCAGTTTTCAGCAACTGGTATGTATTTATACACGCACACTAAAAAGCAAACTGACATAACGCGAGTGTAAGACGAAGCTGTCACGCACACTAATAAGGAAAATTCGTCCCATTTCTTCTTGTCATTTTGCAGCGCGATACTCCATCTAGATATATTAATAATCTAAGTTGTGAAATTTAAAACTCGGTTGAAACCTTTTCCGGATCTTGAATAGAAACTGAAGATTATATTACTGCATAGCCATGTCTGTAGTAAATAAGAAAGTACAACTACCGAAATCGGTACTGGACATGAAATTTATGAAGAAGACAAAAGAAAGAATAGAGAAGGAAATAGAAAATACTCGAGACCATAGCAGTTTATACGCAGATATTATAACCAATGAAATGCGTAGTGCTTCCGGTAACTACATATCGGAATCAAGTTTTATATATTGCGAAACTATGATTGAGGGCAGATTATCATTCAAAGGTATGAACCCAGAGATAGAAAGACTCATGGAATTAGAAAATGCTAAAAATGAAAGGCCCGTTGGTGAAATGGATAAAGATGTTAGTGATGAAATACTTGCTGAGAAATTAGAAGCTTTTAACAAAAGGAAGAGGCCAATTGATAGTCCAAAATCAGTAGCTATGACCCATAAAAGGAGAAAGTGAAACTATTGGAAATTTAATTCGATATGTAATAAGTTTAAAGTTTAGTAAGTCTCGCTAGAACTTCATTCAAATGACTGGTGAATTATGCTTCATCATAAATACCCTGTAATATTTGCTAATAGAAGAAGGGTGTTAGCAACACCAAATTCATGCATGCCTACAGAATATTCCAGTTTTATTTATTCTCCCACACCTATAGTACGGGAGGTAGCGTTAATTCTAACAAGCAATCGATAGCCAGTTGATATTCTCCACGATAATAGAGCTTTATTAATACATAACAGAGTTGGCCGTCAACCGGTCTGGTAGCGGTCGAGTCGAAGGTGACACCATGGTAAAGTTGTCAAAAAAAATTACGCTCCGAGCAATCATTTGACACGTGAAACTTTATATGGTGATTCCTGAGGTCATTTTCAACTGAGAAATAACCGTCAGATGTGGTGAGTAGAGTAGTGGTTATACGTCAGTCGCGTATATATTAGACCAGTGCCGATAGTCTTTGAGACAAAATAAATTTATAGTAGGATGAAACCTGTTGGAAAAGGATCAGAATATAACAAAAATGAAAGGAAAAATAAATTACGGGTGATCTGAGGTCGGGAAGTGGGGAGGGGGGTGAGTTTTAAGGGTAAAAACGGTTTATCTCGATTTCTGGCAAAACTACAAGTCCTATGGAAAAAAGTTAAATGACAAAGTTGTAGGTAATAAAGAGACCTACAACTTTTCATTTACACTTTTTTCACATAACCTCAAAATGTATGTGAAAAATTCAAATAATCAAGTTTTTGGTTTTTTATTTTTATCTTAAGCAAAACAAATTTGTTTTCCACGAAATTTGGTGAAAACTTAGCTTTTTATGTCCTACAGACACTGTATTTTTTTTTATTTGAAATACTCTTTTTTTCAGCTTATTTTGACTAAATATCGAAAAACCACCCCAATTTTCAATCGAAAATTCTCACGTCAAAATATCAGCTTTTTAAAAAAAGTCAAAAAATTTTTTGTTCTTTGAAATCTCTTCTTTCTGATGATGTAAAAATATATATACATTGCTATGGTAAATTTTCTGGAAATTTCGTGGAAAACAAATTTGTTTTGCTTAAGATAAAAATAAAAAACCAAAAACTTGATTATTTGAATTTTTCACATACATTTTGAGGTTATGTGAAAAAAGTGTAAATGAAAAGTTGTAGGTCTCTTTATTACCTACAACTTTGTCATTTAACTTTTTTCCATAGGACTTGTAGTTTTGCCAGAAATCGAGATAAACCGTTTTTACCCTTAAAACTCACCCCCCTCCCCACTTCCCGACCTCAGATCACCCGTAATTTATTTTTCCTTTCATTTTTGTTATATTCTGATCCTTTTCCAACAGGTTTCATCCTACTATAAATTTATTTTGTCTCAAAGACTATCGGCACTGGTCTAATATATACGCGACTGACGTATAACCACTACTCTACACCACATCTGACGGTTATTTCTCAGTTGAAAATGACCTCAGGAATCACCATATAAAGTTTCACGTGTCAAATGATTGCTCGGAGCGTAATTTTTTTTGACAACTTTACCATGGTGTCACCTTCGACTGCTCCGCGGGTGCGGGTTCTGACGGTCAATTCTGGTATGTATCAATAAAGATCTATTATCGTGGAGAATATCAACTCGCTATCGCTTGCCAAAAAAAATTAACGGTACCTCCCGTACTACTAGTTTCTACTTACCAGTGGCAACCTTGTTTCCATATTCACTTACTGTTACTACTGAAGAAATATTATTATTAAATGGTTAAGCTTTCCTATACCGGCCGTCGATTTAAGGGCTGAAAGTGCGGAAGCCCCCCCTTTTTGAGATACGATTTTTTTAATATTCTAACCTAACTTTCGTAAAAAACAAGATTTCTTGGTGGTTTGAACGATTTAAGGGCTGGGAGTGCAGGGGGAGGGGATGTAGAACCCTCCCTGTGGACGAAAAAGCGCGGACGCCCCCTCCTTTTTTATATTCTAGATTTATTGGTGGTTTGGAAAAAAAAATAACCCTAACCTAATCTATCCGAGTTGGGTGTAAAAATGTTATATAGGGTAAACCGTATAGCTATTGACCGCTTAAGCACTGCAGTTACTTAAACATTAATAGAAGACAAAGTATTATAGCTATCAACTATTTAATACTATTTTCTTAAAGGTTAATAAATTATCTTATGGGCTGTAAACAGTTTTTGGTGAAATAAACACATTCCAACATATAAAGTGATGAAATAAAAACACTACCGAAAAATAACCAAAAAGTACAGCGATTGACCACGACATAGCGATTGCCCACGTCACAGTACAGCGATTGCCCATTACCTAGAAGTGATAAATTTGATATAATATTATCTTCTTCATCGTAACTTTGATTCCCAACTGCATCCTACGCCTTCATTTCGGAGCCCGAAGTCCGTTTTACGCCCTCCACGCGGTGCACCATGGGCAATGAAGGCGGCAGTCTGGTGCATCCTATTCACCAGGGCACGTGCTGATGTCACGGCAAAAGTCGACCGAGGTGGGAGTGGCTCTGCCTCCCACTCGCCACGGGAGACGCTGCTGCCTATGGCTATTCCGGCCGGGGTGGGAGTGGCCCTCTAGAGGGCTGCTCGGAGGCTCTCCACGTGTCCCTCTGACTAGCAGATGGCACAGTGGGGAGTGGGTGGGGGGCGAGCTGATTGTCTGCGCGGCGACGGTTGGGTGACAGGACGGCCGCCTTTCACCATACACCCCACCGTCGGCGAAGTGGCGCGATGCTCGCCCAAGGGGGATTCCCTTTCGGGGGGTCGAGGGGGCCATCTTAAGACCGTAGATGGCCCGGGGTCAGCTGAGGTGCGAGGGATATGCCTGTGGCGATACCACAAATATACCACAAATATCCAGCGCCATCCATACCACAAATATCCAGCGCCATCTAGTCACAGCACGACGAACTACTTCGATACTACAACTACGTCACAACTACGTCAACGATCCTGAATCGCGTAAGTGCAGATCGCACACCAATGTAGCATATATACAAGATCCCAACGATAAACCGTAGGGCCGCGGCCCGCCAGGCGTGATCACCTTGCCTGGTCGGAGGATCCTCCCTTTGTGTTGGAGGGACGTCACATCCCGTTCCTCTACATGCCCATTGGGTAACCTTACACCCCGGTAACTAAGACCCGAGACGGCGTGCTGTTTTAGTCAGTTCGATTATGACATTACCACGCCCGATACCCGACCGGGGTGGTATTGGTAAGGATTTATGCACGAAAAAAGGAAGAGGGGTCAACCGGCAGTTGCTTCCGTAAAAGTCAAGAAGTCCATAAGCATTTTGTACACAACTTATTAGTCAGTACGCTTTGACTTATATTGATTATGGAAATTATGACCCGGGCAATCACAGTACAATTGGCTATGTCAATTACTAAATAATGGCGGTTAATTACTAAAACAGATCAAATTTTGGTTCAGTGATTAACCATGCCTAAAATAACTGCTTAGAGTTCAAAATTTAATGCTAATGTGCTTTTTTAGTGAGCAAAACACTTTAAATTACATTATATTCATGCAACAACACCTGAAGATGGAATAAAAAACACTCAAAATTAACTTTAAACAAAGCAAGTCCTTAAGAAAATTGCTAAGAAAGATAGCTATTTGAGTAACACCTTCACCCGTCGTGACAAAATCCCCTATTACTGCTTTTTTTCAAAGGAGGTAGCCATTTGTTAATTTTAAATCGACTACAAATTAATCACAGTGGCATCTAGCGAAATATCATCAAGCTAGAATAATTCAAACTTATAATTTGAAACTATTTTTCTTAAAGTGGTTAATCGCTGGTCGTGGGCAATCACTCCCCCGTTTACCCTACATTATAATACGTAATATAATTAAAAAATGCATAAAAATTAACTTAGTCACTCGTGGGCGGCAAACATCGCGGACGCTCCCCCTTTTTTATATTCTAGATTTCTAAGTGGTTTGAAAAAAAAAAAAAACCCTAACCTTATCTATCCGAGTCGGGGTACGGGGATACCCATTATTTAGAATGTTTTCCACCGCGAAGCACGTTAGTGCGAAAGTATAATTTGTGGCACTTCGCCGGCCGCTACCGCGGCACGCTCGCTTCGCTCGCTCGGCTCGTGCGTTGTTGTAGTCACAGTTCTAACATAACCTAACCTACAAAACTTGGATCCTGGTGTTTTGTCTTTTTTTTAGGTTAGAATATGAAAAAAAATCGGGGGGGCTTCCGCGCTTTTTCCTTCACAGGAGGGGGTCTGCACACTCCCCCCCGCCCACCCCACCCACTCCCAGCCCTTAAATCGACGGCCGGTATAAGAAAGTAAAGCCTAAGTTTTAATTAGAGATGAACCTGCTATGGTTATCTAAAGTTGTTGTCACAACTGTAAAATAAAAATATTTCATGAAAGCTGTTGACTCCTAGTTTCCATGACTTTTTCCACAAAACAATACTCCATGGAACGATAATTAATATATATATAGCTGCTCGTGCTGATTCACTCACTCATTGGTCACCTCTCCTGAACAATTTTGTATGAAATTTTTTTTTTTCACCGATGGTTACGTATAGAGGATAGAAATTCATTCGGAGGAAAAATATGGAGAGAGCTGATGATGGAGGATTTCGGAGACGGGTGAAGAGCACGCTTAAGGTATTGAAGATAGGTTGGTGGTGCTTGAGCAAATGTCACTCGAAACGGCATTCAATTGCCAGTGACCTGAAAAAAAATTCAAAATGGCGAAAAAAAAATGGCCGCCATAGAAATTTCCTCGGTGTCCATCTCGGAGAGTATAAAAGATGGAAGAGTAGTTTCTTCGCAAAAGATGATCAGGATCCAAAGGTCTACTCGATGAATAGAAAAAAAATTCAAGATGGTGGAATTTATTTTTCTATAGAAAATGTATGGCGAACATTGAATAGACTACAAGTTTTGAACTATGCAAGACTTTGATTTATACATAGTTTCTTTTTAAAATGTTTTTGTGGAAGAACTCTTAGTCAGAAATATGTAGATAGATGATGATCGAGGGTTTGGAAGATGGGTGAGAAGCACGGCCAAGGTATTAGACATAGGTGAGGGCTGCTCAAACAAAAAATACTTGGAACCTCATCCAATTGGCAGGGAGATGGAAATAAATCCAAAATGGCGGATTCAAGATGGCGTCAACACAAATGTCATGGGTGTCTCTCTCAGAAAGTATTAAAGATGGATGAATTGTGTTTCGGTTCACCTCTGCTGTATTTTTTTTCCCTGATGCTTTCATATAAAGGACGAAAATTCATTCGGAGGAAAAATATGGAGATTTTGGAGACGGGTGAAGAGCACGGCCAAGGTATTGAAGAGAGGTAGGGAGTGCTCAAATAAAAACCACTCGGAATCTCATCCAATTGTCAGTGAGCTAAAAATATAACCAAAATGGCAGATTCAAGATGGCGCCCATACAATTTTCGACAGCGTCTATCTCACAAAGTATAATAGAAGATAGAAGAGAGGTTTTTTGGCAAAAGATGATAAGGACCTAGCCTAGAGGTCTACTCGATGAATAGAGAAAAAATTCAAAATGGCGAAATTTATTTTTCCATACAAAATATAAGGCGAATATTGAAGAGACAAATGTGCAAGACTTTGATATGCTTTTAACCGACTTCCAAAAAAGAGGTGGTTCTCAAACGGCCCGTTTATTTTCATTTTTTTGCAAAGATTTTATTAAATAAACAGTAGAAGTTTCGTCTTGGTCCCATAAAAAAATCTGGATCCAACTCCTTAATCCTGATGCTGAAAGATTACTGCCCGCCTAGGCCCTAGGTTATCAAGATTCAGAAAGTGTTCATTGTGAATTAATATTATAGGTACCAAGCAACGACTTCATGGTTAGATTTCAAGTCCCAACCCCTCAACCCTGATAATGCAGGGTACAGCTGCGCTCACAAACTATAGTGATTCAGAAACTGCGGATGGTGCAATGCAATAATATTTTAAGTACTAAGCATAGACTACATAATTGAACTTCGGATCCCGACTCCGTAATCTTGATGCTGCAAGGTGCTGAACTCTTAAACCATGGGGATTCGAGAATTTCTTATATTTTTATTTATTTATAAAAACTTCATGCACATATGCAACAGGTATTCTCTACCAGTCAACCTTATAGGTGGTGTAGAGAATAACATAGCATAGAGGATAACATAACAGCATTTTAGGCATCAAGCAACAGCTTCATGATTACACTTCAAGTCTGAATTCCACAAACCTGATGATGCAGGGTACAACACTCCTAAACCATAGAGAATAATGAACTGTTCCTGGTGAAATAATAGGTACCTATTGTAAATGCCGAGCATAGACTTTTGTTAGGTATTGAATTCCAAGTCCCAACTTTTCAATCTAACCACAAATTCACGGTTTTCAGATTTTTCCCCCTATGTCTGCTATAAGGCATACCGATAGGTAGATATGCCAAAGTGATTTAATTCAACGGGATTTCTTGACACGACACGACAGACAGACAGACAGATAACGATGTGATCCTATAAAGGTTCCTTTTTAGGGTTCCATACCTCAAACCCTAAAACGGAACCCTTATAGGATCACTTTATTGTCTGCCTGTCTGTCGGTCTGTCAAGAAACCTACAGGGTACTTCCCGTAGACCTAGAATCATGAAATTTGGCAGGTAGGTAGGTTAGGGGGAAAATCTGAAAACCGTGAATTTGTGGCTACATTACACAAAAAAAATTAAATTGTGGTCATGAACTAATAATTAGTATTTTAAGTAAGATAACTATATCAAGTGGAGTATCATATGAAAGGGCTTCACCTGTGCATTCTGAAACAGCTTTTTGTTTATTTTTATACGTCATAGTAATATTGAAAAATCGGTCAAGTGCGAGTTGGACTCGCAAAGAAGGGTGCCGTACCACCGTACAAGAAATAACACTTTATTTTTAAAATTTTCATGCTATAGCGGCAATAGAAATACACATTCTGTGAAAATTTCAACTCTCTACCTATTGCGGTTCAAGAGATACAGCCCGCTGACAGACAGTAGGATGGACGGATAGCGGAGGCTTAGTAATGGGGCCCGGTTGGAACCTTTTTGGTACAGAACCAAGAAAAACTGTTACATAATTACTTACACACCAAAACTTTAAATCCAAACGGACCCCTGTTCCAGGTTCCTGTTGTCCACTCATCTACGTGGTCCGCTTTAGCGGGCCGCGCACCCACGCGCCCTACTAGTATAGTATATAACTAACACAGTTAGAATTACATTTTTGATGTTATTATGTTGTCCGTGTGACAAACAAATAACAGTACCTATCATAATTTTACTGGTTTTTTAGTTTATAGCATAATTTTTGTTAGAAAATATATAGTTTTAGGATATAACAACCAACAAATCACATTATAACACCGACTCTAACAAGGACACAAACTATCATCAATTTTAAAATAGTGAATAGGACAATATCACTAGATGACATAGCCCAAAGTGCAGGTGAAACTATTACAATGCTAAACTGAGTTAAACTATTAATATAGCTTTTTCAATTTATAAATTTGTTTAATTAATGCAATACAATTTTTAAGTCTTTCATTTAGATTATGGATTGGTGAAAAACCCCCAGATAGCCGCTATCCAGCCACAGAGCAACTTAATCTTCTATGTGTTTTATTTCCTATATTTACTGGACCCAGCGACATCCAACACCTACAATGAGATTGCTGTTTTTCGAAATTTTTTTAGTAATAAAGTTCTGGTGGGCAAATTCCAGAGTCGTATAATGATATGATCGTATCTATTAACCTTCTAAATCAATATAATATAATATTTACCCAGTCTTGAAGGTTTTCCCCATAGTAACATGAAATAAGAATGTAAACTTATCAAATTATATCGGATATCCAATCAACTAGCAGCTTGTAATTGCTTTGCTTTTAGGAGTTATTTTTAACTCAAAGTATCGTAATTTACACATTATAATGCCATGTCCATCGGGGATAATGTACCTTTCAAATGGTGGTAGTGGTCCCTAAGCTTCTCCCAGAAATATAACTGACGAACTTAAGCTTAGATGTTATACCTAATTCAAAGAAAAATACAGTAGTTTTGTAATATGTTTTATTGTTAATAAATATATTATGTCGTATGTACGCATTTCAAACTGTAAATTATATGTCAACATTTACAAAAAAAAAGTTATGAGAGTTAAATTCATAAAAATATTAATACTTAGGATGAGAAGTTGCTTTGTCAGTTCTTGTCGCTAGTTACTAGTATATTACTCATTTAGAAAACACAATTTCCTATACATCACATATCCTATAAAACATGTCAGTCGAGTCCTTGTTGCATCAGATTGTGTAGGTCTCTAAAAGCTGCCCCAAGACGCCCCTGGAGTGTTTGTCGTTTGAGCAAGAAAGCTCGAACGTCAAGAAGTAACCGATGTATCTGCATGCATTTTGCATACCGTTCTTCACGAGGAATGTCTACGCCCAGCGTGCGTACCGGCGCACTGACATTAGCTCTTACGACGGACGAAAAGTTGCGTACTATCAATCGCAAAGCGTTGCACCCACATTGCATGTATCTGTACAGAAAAATCATCATTATGAGCAATATGTGAAATGTTCAAAACAACACCAATTCATTACTTTTATAATAAAATATACATACGACTCATATTTGCTCTGCAACAATTCATATATTTTGGGCAACATCAGTAGGCAGATGTCCAAGTTCCATAAGGACCTGAAACAAGTTACATAAACGTAAACAGATAGACAATTTCTATTAAACTAGCAATTTAACTGTAATGTAAGGGTATTTTTCCTTCTGCAGACTCGTATTATACCTAATTTTGTCAATATAGGTAGGTATTTTTTATTGTTTACTTACTATTATGTACTGACTGGCTGGGTTCTTTCAATATACGTAGGTATAGCTTGTCTATTTAGTCGTGAAAAGAATGTTTGAGGAACTAACATTAAACATGTGAGTGGCAACACCAAACATAAGTACGTCAGTTGTCAACACTATCGTCGAATATCGTATAGTGGACCAGTTTTCTTCTCGTATTTTTTATTGTTTTCATTAAACTGCAATACATTGAGACCAAACTACGCATGAAAGGTTGAGAAATGAGTAAAGTAAATCAGAGTGGTGCATGGGAAGTGATTTTTGTGAAAGTTTTCCAGCGATGAATCACGGACTACTAAGCTGGACAATTTTATGGGATTTGGAGGACGTTTATGGGCGAACAGCATCTTTGATGGGTATGTAATCATGTTATTATTTGTTTTGAATCTATCGGAACTTACAAATCTACTGAATTTACGATTTGAAGGCAAAAACTTATTGTTTACATTCAATATTTTTAGGTTAGAAAAATATTTTATAGTAGGTCATTTTTATAGTACGATCTAAATTTTTGATATTATGATGGTACAAGTCGTTCAATCTGTTATTGTACCAATTTTTTTATTTGAACAATTGCTTCAAGTCAATAACTTGTTGCCATTCAGTAATTAATTTTATTAAATGATTATTTTTACTCTTTCCAGGAAAATCAGAGAGTACAGTTGGCGGATAGTTAACGAAGGTTTTAAGAATGATGGAAAGTTTGAAACTCCTGGGAAACACATGAAAGGTCGGCCGAAGAAAGAAATGGATAACTTGAACATTTGTGGTGACAGTGGTGACTGTACTGCTGAAAGTGGCAACGAAAAGCAATTCAATATTTAATATTTGGAATCCGGAGTGATTATTCTTTGTAACTGATTGAATTTAATAAATGATTAAGTTTGAGCTTGAACTAACTTTATTCTGGATCTGGTTCAATAACTTTATTCTAGATCTGGGTCAAAACTTTATACTGCACCTGGTTTAATGAATAAAACAGAAACAATATTATGACTGCATAATGTGTTTTATTTTAGTAACTCGTTTTACTAGGAACGAACTTCTAATATCAAGATCATTTTAGTCGCACTATATAGGGTTGCTACATGAAGTTCAGCAGCGCCCTCATTTAATTTCACGACTTTATAGACTAGACCAGTGCCGATAGACTTTGAGACAAAATAAATTTATAGTAGGATGAAACCTGTTGGAAAAGGATCAGAATGTAACAAAAATTAAAGGAAAAATAAATTACGAGCGATCTGAGGTCGGGAAGGGGGGAGGGGGGTGAGTTTTAAGGGTAAAAACGGTTTATCTCGATTTCCGGCAAAACTACAAGTCCTATGGAAAAAAGTTAAATGACAAAGTTGTAAGTAATAAAGAGACCTACAACTTTTGTATTTACACTTTTTTCACATAACCTCAAAAAGTATGTGAAAAATTCAAATAATCAAGTTTTTGGTTTTTTATTTTTATCTTAAGCAAAACAAATTTGTTTTCCACGAAATTTGGTGAAAACTTAGCGTTTTATGTCCCAAAGACACTGTAATTTTTTTGATTTGAAATACTCTTTTTTTCAGCTTATCTTGACTAAATATCGAAAAACCACCCCAATTTTCAATCGAAAAATCTCACGTCAAAATATCAGCTTTTTAAAAAAAGTCAAAGAGTTTTTTGTTCTTTGAAATCTCTTCTTTCTGATAATGTAAAAATATATATACATTGCTATGGTAAATGTTCTCAGAAAATGCAAAGAAGAAAAACTCGAATTCGAAATTAACATTTTTGTATTTAGTCATTTCCTCGCTGAGGTGGGATGAAAAGTTACATGTTGCACTATAACTTCATGGTTGCACTCGAGTGCAAAGATTTTTCACCTTGTGCTCTTTTGATTCCCTCGCTAAAGCTCAGGGTTCTATTTTGTAATTATTGTATTTAGTCATTTCCTCGCTGAGGTGGGATGAAAAGTTACGTGTTGCACTATAGCTTCATAGTTACACTCGAGTGCAAAGATTTTTCACCTTGTGCACTTTTGATTCCCTCGTTAAAGATCTGGGTTCAATTTTTAGAACCCTTCGCGTGCTCAGTTTTGATGACCGAGCAAGCGAAGGGTTCATAATTTGAATCACGAGCGCAGCGAGCGATTCACAAAATAGAACCCTGAGCTTTAGCGAGGGAATCAAAAGAGCACAAGGTGAAAAATCTTTGCACTCGAGTGCAACCATGAAGTTATAGTGCAACATGTAACTTTTCATCCCACCTCAGCGAGGAAATGACTAAATACAAAAATGTTAATTTCGAATTCGAGTTTTTCTTCTTTGCATTTTCTGAGAACATTTACCATAGCAATGTATATATATTTTTACACTATCAGAAAGAAGAGATTTCAAAGAACAAAAAACTCTTTGACTTTTTTTAAAAAGCTGATATTTTGACGTGAGATTTTTCGATTGAAAATTGGGGTGGTTTTTCGATATTTAGTCAAAATAAGCTGAAAAAAAGAGTATTTCAAATCAAAAAAATTACAGTGTCTTTGGGACATAAAAAGCTAAGTTTTCACCAAATTTCGTGGAAAACAAATTTGTTTTGCTTAAGATAAAAATAAAAAACCAAAAACTTGATTATTTGAATTTTTCACATACTTTTTGAGGTTATGTGAAAAAAGTGTAAATGAAAAGTTGTAGGTCTCTTTATTACCTACAACTTTGTCATTTAAATTTTTTCCATAGGACTTGTAGTTTTGCCGGAAATCGAGATAAACCGTTTTTACCCTTAAAACTCACCCCCCTCCCCCCTTCCCGAGCTCAGATCGCCCGTAATTTATTTTTCCTATCATTTTTATTATATTCTCTTCCTTTTACAACAGGTTTCATCCTACTATAAATTTCTTTTACTTTTACCATTTTCATAGCTATCGGCACTGGTCTAGACAAGCTATATATAATTATAAATGGAAGGAGCAATAAATAAAAAAATCAAAATTCGTAATGATACAGAATACGAGAAATAACGTTTTTAAATGTTGAGTATTCATAAAAAGACGTTATTTCTCGAATTTCAACACTACACTCCATTAGGTACTTACGGTTTATGTGCCATAACATTGAGAATGTCCAAAATAACGGATGTGTCTTCTAGTGCAATGACTGATTCCAATGCGCTCTTCAGACTCTTATTAACACGGACGGAATGAAAAATCTATAAATAAAAAAAAAGAAACATAAATTAATAACATTTAAAATCCTCATGGATTAGCTTTTCGCCATCCAACCTATTAGACTAGCATTGTTCTCGGTTGCGTCCGGGGCTTTCCCTTCGGTAGCCTGAGGTGCGCTTACTCCTTTTCCATTTGGCTTGGTGTATAATTATGCCAATATAACAATATAATAAATATATACAATACTAATACATAAGCGAGTTTCGTCTATATAATGAAAACTAAACAGGTAAAAGATCGCAAAAAAGTAACGAATTGATCTTTTATTCTTTCGGATACGGATATCCAGCACGTCACTAGTACCTACCAGTAGGTATATAAGATTGGTTGCATTATCAGATAATGTTCTTAAAAGAGGAAAAAGGGAGAAAAGGAGTGATTGCGCACTTATTATAGTCAAAGGTAGAGCATGCCACAATCAGACAACCTGTACAGTGATAAAATTATCCATGCATTTTGTGAGATGCCCTAAAAAATTAAATAAAGAGCAATGGATGTTACTAAGATTGGAGCTCTATCTATCCTACTAATATTATAAACGCGAAAGTTTGTAAGAATGTATGTCTGGATGTCTGGATGTCTGGATGTCTGGATGTCTGGATGTATGTTTGTTACTCTGCCACACAAAAACGGCTTGATGGATCTGGCTAAAATTTGGTACAGAGATAGATTATAGTCTGGAATAACATATAGGCTACTTTTTATACAAGCTAATACCGCGGCTCCGCTCGCAATGTCGATCGTTCGGGATTTCTAGATATATCTTTGTTACTCTTTCACGTAAAAACGGCTGAATAGATCGGACTAAAATTTGGTAACGAGATAGATTAAAGTGTGGAATAACATATAGGCTACTTTTTATACAAGCTAATACCCGCGACTCCGCTCACGGAGTCGATCAGTCGACCCACGGAGTAGATCAGTCGGGATATCTGGATGTATGTTTGTTACTCTTTCACGTAAAAACGGCTGAATAGATCAGGTTGAAATTTGGTACAGAGATAGATTATAGTCTGGAATAACATATAGGCTACTTTTTATACAAGCTAATACCGCGGCTCCGCTCGCAAAGTCGATCGGTCGGGATGTTCAAATATTATGTTTGTTGCTATTTCACGTAAAAACGGCTGAATGGATCTGGCTGAAATTTGGTACCGAGATAGAGTGTAGTGTGAAATAACATATAGGCTAATTTTTATATAAGCTAATACCCGCGGCTTCGCCCATGGAGTTCATCAGTCGGGATATCTGGATGTATGTTTCTTACTCTTTCACGTAAAAACGGCTGAATAGATCGGGTTGAAATTTGGTACAGAGATAGACTGTAGTCTGGAGTAATATATAGGCTACTTTTTATACAAGCTAATACCCGCGGCTCTGCCCGTGGGAGTCGATTGGTTGGTTATCGTTTTTTGGTCATATCCCCGGTTCTACTTAACCAAATGCAATCAAACATACGGCAGATTTTATGTAAAACCAAGACCTTCCTAATGAAAAGGCGACATCAAAATTTGTTCAGCAGTTTTTGCGTCCATCACGAACAAACAGACAAGGATTGCAAAAAAATAGATATTTGTGGTCAACATAACCAAGTCTTTTTTTTCAAATATCGATTATTACAACTAAAAGTACTGTTATAAAGGGATATATGTCCACACTGTCGCCTTAGGTGAACCCTGTAAAGATGGTGTAAGGTGAAACCAATAAATAAGGAAAAAAAAACTTTTGGTCATATCTCCAAATTTTAGGTCTGACCAAGAAAACACTAAAATCCGTTTAGTACTTTTTATCCGAAAGGTTTTGGCTAGACGAGTGGAGACCAGTGGAGTGGAGAGTGGAGCGGAGTGGGAGTAGTGTGGCGAGTGGAGTGGGGAGTGGTGTGGAGAGTGGAGTGGAAAGTGGAGTGGAGAGTGTAGTGGAGTGGAGATTGAAGTGGAGAGTGGAATGTAGGGTGCAGTCGGGAGAGGGGATTGGACAGTAGAGTTGAGGTGGAGAGTGGAGTGGAGAGTGGAGTGAACAGTGGAGTGGAGTGTGGAGTGGAAAGTGGAGTGAACAGCGGAGTGGAAAGTCGAGTGGAGAGCCGTTTCATTCAAATAGACTTGGTGACAATACCAAATTCCACGCGGGCGAAGCCGCGGGCGGAAGCTAGTATAGTATATAGAAGTATCTATTACTAAGTATTTGATTATAACATGCCTGTAAAGCGCGTTGCCTAGCAGTGAGGACGGCCATCATAGAGTCGTGACCCCGCATCATGACGCCGAGTACTTCCTGCTCGCTGGGTTCGGCCACGCCTCCTCTTGCACCACGTCTTGCGCCTCCGCCCGCCATAGTGCGCTTTAACGGTTAAGTGATATATTTTACGCAGATCTTGTCAAAACTTTTCATTTGGATAGCGAAGTTATCATCCTCCTAGCTATTTCCCGGTTCGTTTAAAGTTTAAGCTTTGATCCGCTTATTTTTTATTGATTTATTAGTACGAGATCCCACTGCAAAATCATGCATGAATCGAATATTTGGTAAGAACCAAATTTTACGCATATTTATGATTAGGAGAACATTTATTTACTAGGTTGCCTATCACAATGTGGCCGCTATATGTTTAATTCAATTTTTACTAATTCATTTTTTCATTCATTCGGAAAAAAAATCCATCACATGGTTTTTAAATAAAATATCATCCACGTCACGGCAATACACAAAAGGACTCTGAAAAATCACGGTTGCCGTTGCGCACTTCGCCGTACCTCTTCGCAGCCAGGTGTAAACAGGTATGATTTTGATACATTTATGCAATCATAACGGACATTTATTATTTTTACATCAAATTAAAGCTATTTTTTTTCTGTTTACTATAATATACGGTTGCCTAATTAAATCTGGCTGCAAATAAGGGTTGCTGGCTGTTAAAGATGGTAAATATTTAAGATAGAGTGAACGAGAGCTAGCGCGTAGCTTCACTAGTCAGACGAGGATAGCGACTAAATAACGTCAGTATAGCGTTATCTCACTGGAGCTAGAATTGAGTGAGTGAGACAACGCCAAACGCGTGACAGTTGACAGCGGCAAACTTAGGGCGAGCGGGTAGTATATTGTTGTTTTATTTCTAAGAACTAACAAATAATTATTATAAAGATGAAGGCGTGTTTTCTGTGTGAAAAAAAATCCAATGTACTTGATTTCAATAATGCATCATTCAAAAAGTGTTCACTAATGTTATTATTTCGTCGTAAGAAAAAATATAAATATCATGACATTTTATTGACAATTGAATCTTCTGATGATTTTGGATATCATACTAAGTGTCTAAAAATAAAAAATTACAGTTCTAAAACAAAAAGATAAAGAAGAATACAAAAAATTTTGCAAAACACAAACCGTAAGTAAAATTTCAATTGAACTTAAGAATAATATAGGTTATAGTTACGATATAAATAATACAGTGCTAACTTTGAGGATTTTTTTTTAATTCTTTCTTTTAGATTGACTTAATATTTTCATTTAATTATATGGAATACAATGTAACTGTAACCCCGTATTTATTATAATTTTACAGATTCCAAGTTTCCCTTCAGATCTTCATGAACAAAGTATTCTTGTTTTAAGCTGCGATCTAGTAAGTATATAAATAGCAGTAATAATTTTAATCTGGCTGGCTACTATTAGATGGTTTTCTAAAACCAACATGGTACCTGGGAGACTCAACTCAACGCAAGTTGAGAGTGTGCTATGCGAGTCAATGAACAAATCCTCCGATAATGACGACGATTTAGATATTTGTAGCGATGAAAGTGATAGCAGCGATGATAGTATAAGTGAAAGCTCCATTGATTCAGAATTTTAAATAAGAGTTAACATAAACTCATAAGTTACGAAAATATAATACATTTTTTAATTTTTATTTGCTTCAATGTTTAATTTTTTCAAACAGCACTTGTTCAATAAAATTTTCTTTTATATAAGTAACCTTGGTTTTATTTTTCACCGATATTTTTTTTTTATTGTAATTTTCTTTGTCATTTTGAAAAAGAAGACATTTCTTTTGGAGTATTTATTCAGTAGTCCCTATTACTGTTTGAACCGGTGGTTGAGAACCCTAGCATCCGACGCATGCGCAATGGTTTCAAAGCGTCATACAGCTGGCAATCGCTATCCTCGTCTGACTAGTGAGGCTACGCGCTAGCTCTCGTTCACTCTATCTTAAATATTTACCATCCTTAACAGCCAGCAACCCTTATTTGCAGCCAGATTTAATTAGGCAACCGTATATTATAGTAAACAGAAAAAAAATAGCTTTAATTTGATGTAAAAATAATAAATGTCCGTTATGATTGCATAAATGTATCAAAATCATACCTGTTTACACCTGGCTGCGAAGAGGTACGGCGAAGTGCGCAACGGCAACCGTGATTTTTCAGAGTCCTTTTGTGTATTACCGTGACGTGGATGATATTTTATTTAAAAACCATGTGATGGATTTTTTTTCCGAAAAATGAATTAGCAAAAATTGAATTAAACATATAGCGGCCACATTGTGATAGGCAACCTAGTAAATAAATGTTCTCCTAATCATAAATATGCGTAAAATTTGGTTCTTACCAAATATTCGATTCATGCATGATTTTGCAGTGGGATCTTAGTCTATATTCCCTTTTATGAAAGTCTACTCCTGAGCCTCGTCCGTTGTTTCGCAGCTGCAGCGACTAGCAGATGAGGTTGACTTGGGTCCAAAGGTTTTGGTAGCTCCCAGTGCATCCAACGCTGTTATTGGCGATGACGTACACCGGTTGATAAAACTAATGTCAAATCATCATTTTTTAAAATAGAGGGAGCTATGCGACGTAGGACTCGTCGTTGATTCTTGTATGACAATATACTCAGAACTCGGGTCTATAAGGTATACTCACGGGTAGGAATTCATCGAGATCAAGGCCGACTGGCCTGTCCATAGTGTATGGAACAAATTCCGTTTCCGGCTCAGCTTCTGGAGCTTCAACACTGCGAGTAACTGTGATGTTTTCTCTGGTCGTTTCTACTCTTCGTCTGAAACCGATAAAGTTATTAATATGTCGACTCTCAGCTGTTAAGCGATTATTTTACTATGTGTTGCCACCAATTGGGCGGGATTTGCGATCCAATGTTCCAATGTTATTATCTCCAACTACACGCCGGTTACCGGTCGTGAGTGATATAAGGTAACCTTACTTGAGTAGGCCATTTCACCCATTTCCCTAGGTTAACTTACAACACACGTTGTACAAACACAAGTTCTATCTAATTAGAAGTCAACTACGCACCTTGTACTCTCTGCAGTAGCAGCTCTGGTAAAAGACAAAGACCTAGGTCCCAAAGATTGGGGTCCCAACGAGACTTCACTGTTACTTGGTCGCAGGTTGCTTGTTGCTAAAATAATATCACCTTTATAGATTCATTGTTAACAAAAACAGTTGTATGTTGTCAAACCAAAATAACTTACTTATATCTGTAGTAGACTTTGTTTCTTTATAAGAGTTGTGTCGATTAAGCGAATTTGCCGTGAGGGGACTGGCAGTATAGTCCCTTAAGGCCTGTGCTGACGGGAATGTACTATTTTCTTTAGTGTTGTCTATCGCCCCTGATACAAGCATATAAGCATGGTTATTTTTACATGATATTTAATAACATATTTATATTATACACAAGCAATCGAAGAGCAAGTAAGCTTTATAGAGTGATACAGTAGTTTCCTTACTAGTAAAACCATCAGATTTCTTGTCTATGACTGCATAATGTTCCTTGGTGGAGGTGGGGATGCGCGAGTAGTGGTCGGCGCGTTGCCGCTGCGGCGGAGAGGGCTGCGGCGCCGGCCGCGCCACGCCCCCGCCCTCCAGCAGCAGCTCGCGCAGGGACGTGCCCAGCGACGTCTCCAGATTAGTCGCAGTCGCAGTCGCTTGCACTGTGCATCAATAAATAGTTTACTCATTAACTAATCCTCATAAAGGCTGTGAGCTGCTTGTAAAGTATCTTTATACCTCACCTAACTTAATTTAACATGCTATTTTTTGCATATAAGCGTGAGAAGCGATGAAACAGAATAGCAAAAATATACCTGGTTGTGAATAGTCTTCTGAACTCAAGCTAGCGGCTGGTGGAGGTGTGCGATTCACTAACAAAAAATATTAATATTTATTATATTACATCATATGGTATTGGACTTTGAATTTTTGGGGTCTTTTAATCTACTCACATGTTCTAGCAGGTCGAAATATTTCAGTGTAGTCATTAAAATTGGGTATAACAGCACCTGATTCCTCATCTGCTTCAGTGCCTGATGTTGACTCTTCAGCTGTTTTCTCATCAAGCAGTGTTGGTCTATGTATAACTGCCATAAAAACAAACAAATCAGTTGTTAAAAAATCGAACTGATTGTCATAACTAGAAGCTTTGCAGTTGTTGTACAAAGCAGACCCCAACTTTGGCAAGCTTGGCAGGCATGAAATGGCAGCATCGATATAGCGAATCAGCTTGAAATAGTCAATAACTAGAATCAGGGCCGGTAAAGGTCTGACATGAAAAAAACATCCGTAGCAGTCATTGTGGTTAGTTGGAAGTATTGGAATCCTAAATTATCCGAGCCTGGTCCAATCCACAGAACTTTGATTTCGCTTTGGGCTATGGAGGTATGATGACAGTAGTTTAACGTAATCGAAGGTCGACCTTTTCATAGTTAGTGAAGGAATCGCGAAAGACGGATCAGAGAAAATAATCTCATCCTGCAGATTCTCTAATTGTGGAATAACACAGTTGCCAGTATAAGTGGAATAATTTTGATATACTTTTAACACATTGTGAGGTAAATTTGTATGTCGTATGTAGCAGAACATGAAGACACATAAAGTATGGTAGCGTAAAAATATTTTTTGTGTACATAATGTACAGTCAGCATCAAAAGTTAAGTTAAAAATTAGTTTATAAAGTAATTTATATTTCTTAGTGAAAATGCTGTTTAATTATACAGTGAGTTATATTGAAATATCTGGAAACTTTGAGTAGAATGTACTAAAAAAATTTCATTCATAGATTCTAGTAAGAAATCTGTGCAATTATCATCTACTTTTGCTACTGCCTGTACTTGTACCATATTCTAGCAAATGAATGATAAAACATTTTGATTTGATGAAGAAATAGCTCAAATAGTAGGTTTATATATTATTACTAGCGTACCCGCGCGCGGCTCCGCCCGCGTGAATGTTGGCTATCGCAACCAAGTCTTTTTTAAGCTGAGGGACTGCCCGTACTAACTTTCAATGTCTATTCCTTCGCAATCAGTGGTTGCAGCTAAACGTATTCATTTCATCTCAAGTTCTATCAAACCCTTCAAAGTACAGTGCCATGCATCGCGGTCAAAGCCCGTTTATTTACCATCATTATCCTTTTTCATTGTCTTCTAGATTTTATGGGGATTAGATAGCTGCCCTGGCCAAAGTATGTGTGACTCGGAAGAAGCCCTTTGAAAAACCCTTTCATCACAGTTGCATTGCACTTTCACATTCGATGCACTATTTCAAATAAGTTCACAATACATTATTTATTTCCGAAAATCTGATTTTTTTATTATTAAAATCTTGCTACAGACATTGACATTTGACAACCTGATTTAACATTCAAGAAGTTCATGAAAGTAAAGAAAGAGGATATACTAATAAATACCGGTCAAGTGCGAATTGGGCTCGTGCACGCAGGGTTCCGTACAAAATTGGGTTGAGGGGGATTTCCGCACGACAAAAAAGGGGGCGAACTTAACTTTGTTGCAGTGCTTCTTGTCTTGAATGACAGACATACATTTTTTTTTGGTGAAGTAGGTAATATTTATGCTTTCCAGACTTTTCCCTGTACTTATTATTTATTATTTATTATTTATTTAGTTTTTATTAAGAAATAGTTACATATTTACTTTCTGCAAAATATCTGGATTCTAGGCCAAAGGGAAATACCCCTTTTTTTCGTGCGCCAAAACCCTGTCGGGCTTCATCTCAACGGAGCCAACGGAGAGGTTGGAGTCCTACCAATGCCTGTGTGATCGGGGAATCTGGTGTGTCCTAGAAAGGATATCCCAGAAACCCCGCAGGCCCGCATGGAGGATGGAGATGGTTCTGCGAACTACGCCACCCGGTGCGCCTTCATCAGCACGGGGGAGTGCTAGATCTCTCCCATAGCTTTTCCACCACCACTTCTGCGCGCATTACTGCTTCGCAAAAAAAGCGGTGGCGTTCCACATACTCTCTATGGTGACCATGGTCGGCACCAGGGACCTCACCGTGAGGCTTACCCCACCGACGTCTGCTTCAAGGACATGGCGCCACTCTATCCACTCTGGAGACTCTACCAGTGTATGAAGAGGTTGTGCCCACGGATCAGCCCCGGCAATGGTGGCATTCAAACGTCAGCACCCTGCCTACGCAATGCAGGAACTCATCAAAACAGCAATGCCCATCAGTAAGCTTTGGATAGCTCAGGGTCAAGGGTTACCTTAAACTTCGGCGTCTGTAGACTCAAGATGGAGTTCGACTTTAGTCGGTCAAGTCCGATATTACGTTCCTACTGGCCAGAGGAGGGGAGAGATTCGTGGGGATTTCCGCACGAAAAATAAGGTACGGCTTCCTAAAACTCTCCGATTGCCGTGCAGGTGACTCACTAACGTCGCCGAAGGTAACTTAACGACCTCCGTCCTCCATGAGTGCAGGCCAGGAGATGGTAGGTCAAGCCACCTATTAGTCGATAGTGAGACCACAGTTTGGATATTACGCTTCGTGTAATGCCAAGCATTATCCGCAACATTCCTTTTATCTAATTCAACTTGATGCCTCTACGTGTTCTTAAGAAAGAGGTCTTGACAGACAAACAGACGGATAACGAAGAGATAAGGTTTTTTTTCCTAATCAGGCACAGAACCCTAAAAATTAATACATTCTATTCACTTTTGAGGAAAAAGAAGTAAAGGATATTACTCTATGAAAATTTAGACAAAGTCAATTTTAGTTCCTGTTGCTATGACAACTATTATAGATGGCGATAAAAACGTTTGCAACATCTAATTTTCTTTTTATTACTAAATTTCCTGAATGAATCATATATTTTTAATTATGTTATATGCTATTCGAGGCGGAGACAAATCCAAAAAATCATAGATCATGAATATCTGTTCAGCCGTTCTTGAGTTCGGGCAAAAGCACGTTTTTAGCCCTTTTTAGGGCTTTAGGGTTCGAATTTTAAAAAATCCTTTCTTAGTACACCTCTACGCATCAAAACACACATATTCTCCAAATTTCAAGTCTCTACGACCAGCGGTTTAGGCTGTGCGTTGTCTCTAGGTCAGTCAGGACTTTGAATTATATAGTATAAGATTATAAGAATAAATACTGAGGTGTGTCAGCAAACCAACATTTTAAGTGAGACAACCCCTAGTAATCTGCTGATAATTTTGTGGGCATTGCAGCAAGCAAGCTGATTTATTCTTAATTTCTTAACTGTGGATAAGTGTCTTAAAAATGAGGCTGCTATATTGTGGCAACTAGTGTCATAATGTGCACTAGGGTTGTTCTTAGGCCTTAGTAGATAGTTCTGTAAGTTGGTTTGCTCAAATTTTTTTGATATGGGTGTATTTTAGAAATAGGCCTCCTGTATACAACTATTGTTATACTGTGCATAATTAATCAAGTGGATGTTCAGTAAAAGACTAGTAGTGGTGGAAGTAAGCTGTGCTGTGACTACCATACCTTCTTTGGGTGGCTTCTCTTTTGAAAAGCTCTTGCGAACAGAGTGGCCTTTTTGGAATGGTGATATATCTCTCCCCACTGGTGATGAGACTGGTGGTGGTCCTCCAAATGGATGAACTTTGCTGAGATCAACAACTGACAATACTACATAAGTTGAATGGAATGATCCTGCTATCTGAAATATATCAATTGCTTCTTAATATACAACATAACAATTAATAATATACTCAGTGGGAATAAACTGTTCATTAATAGTGTCACATGGCTAAATACACTGATGAAGCAAAATATTTACTACTAGCTGTGCCCGCGACTTTATCGCGTAGAATTACATTTTAAAGGGTGTTATTTTTTTTGTACAGAACTTTAATACTTTTTCCAAAAACAAAATAGGCTATGTTGCACTGTAATGACCGCCGCTGCGTTGTAACTAACTATCTACCAGCGAAACTCCCGTCCAAATCAGCACAGCCATTCCAGAGATTACCTCTTTTAAAAAGATAGAAAGAGAGAAAGAAAGATAAAAAGAAAAGGTACAAAAAAATGTAAATTTGTCATTTCATAATTAATATGCATTGTTTTAAAAGTTTTTCATTTAATCTTACAAACAGTGACTTGAATTTCATTTATTTGTATAGAAAAATATATAAATATCTGAAGGCCCATTGGCCTGTTTACGTTATGGAAATAAAGTACCTGGTATTGATAGAATCCATTAAAAAAAGTTAACCAATAAACTACTTACTAATTGTGTGTGAGCAACAGTTATGTCATGAATTTGTCCCCAATGTCCTGGAACAGTGTCAAATACTCTGGCTGGTTCCCATCCAACCACATGCAAACCATCATTGGCACAACCAAGCAATGTAGCACCATCCTCACTGAACACCATGTGTCTAGACAAATACAATTCTATTATTATACATCACACTATTTCATTTAAACATTTATTTTAAACTAAGAAATTAAATAAACACAAAACAATCAATTTGTTATAAGCAGGATTATTTACTTTTAAAAGATTTAATGAGTAAGTAATTTGTTAAAAGGACAGATTTTTATTAAGTTTTAAATTTACGTTTGCATAACCAGTATGCAACTGAAATAATATTATTAGAATTTACTTAATTTTATAGCTACATAGCTCTGTATTAATAGAATAACATACCTTATAGATGTATTATCTTTTTCAAATTTAGAAACTAGTTGGAATTTCTCCATATCCCAAAAATTTACAGTTCTGTCTGTACCACAGCTAGCAAGGAGGAATTCATGAGGGTGAAACTTTACACATGTCACTGGTGAAGTATGCTCTACAAACTCATGCAACACTTTACCAACTCGAACATCCCACACTTTAACCAAACCTGAAAGTGTTTTCACAAAATAGTTAATCTTTTCTCTGTAAAATTTACATAATTTCATGACACACCATTTTTGTTTGACATAAGTACTATTTTTGTGTTCTTTATTACCTACTCAATAATATCTTGATTATATTTACTGACTTTTAGTTGCTATCTATATTTTAATGCCAAATGTATATGGTTGATGTTACAATCTATTGTCATATTTGAAATGTTTCTCAACATACCATCCTCACAGGCAGATGCAATCCATTGTCCATCAGGGCTAAATTGTAAACTGTTTACAGCAAGGCGATGGCTTGCATAAGTGACAATACAACCTCTTTTTCTAGTATCCCATAACTTCACATTACTGTCACAAGAACCTGTTGTTAGGTAATCACCATAAGGGTGGAAATCCATGCACTTGATAGCTCCTTTATGCCCAGTGAAAGTTCTTAACAATTTAGCTGCTTCTAAGTCCCAAATTTTTAAGGCACCAGTTTGTGAACCTGCACAAACTAAGTCTTCAGAATGTCCAAAACATACACATTCTACAGGAGTTGTATGTCCACTCAAGCTCTGTAATGCGAGGTTGGAGAATTATGGTTCATGTTGCAAACAATAAATTAGTCTTTTATATACTGAATTATTTTATATAGTTATTTATATAAGTACTTAATGATATTATACTATATACTCACCATTAAACAACTTTGTCTACCAATAGCCCACAAATTAACTTTTTTATCATCACCACCAGTAGCTAACACCTGGTTGGACTTGTGGCCCATGGCCAGGCAATTCACATTTGCCTTGTGAGCAACGAATTCTTCTGTAAAAACAATATAACTCAGAATATATGTATGCATAATTTAAATGAAGGTTAAATAGTAACTAGTACATACGCAGTTTCCATGATCGTCGGACAGTCTCCATCGTGATCGCAATTCATGTGGATTCCATGTACGGTTTATCTACTCGTGGTAAACAACTGATCTAAGCTTAATGTGTTCAGTTTCAGATCTTTTTATGCTTACACTATCACAATTTTCATACCTATTGAATTTACGTAGATTATTTGTATACTTTTTAGTTTTTTATTAGTCTGTTTCACCTGTCATCCTGGGTAAAGAGCAGGGGGGTGACAGCTTCATACAATCCTCGAAAACTTAGATTTGTATGGAAACTAGTGCCCTCTCTTGGGCGGACAAGTAAACAAAACTCACACGTCTCCTGCTAGGCACACTAGATGTCACTACAAAAGCATCATTTCATGTTTTAAGCAAAAGTTTTACTAATTATTAAGACAAAAAAATAATTTAACGCGTAAAAAAATATCGCGAAATAAACATTGTATTTTGGCAAAATTATTACTAAAAATTTTACTCTATTTTTGAAAATATTATAAATTAAATTCTTCATTAATTTTGTCAACGGCCACACTGCACACATCACATTCACATTGACATCTTTGAACTTTCTCGGCGTTGTGTTTAAAATTTTCAAAGTTTGTTAAAGTGAGTTTTCTAAGTTTTCTTTTCTTATAACGACCTTTGCTGTTTCCTGGACTTCTCCTTGGCGCTCATATTATTGTTAACTTGGCTACGTACCCCGGATTCCGACTTCGATTCTACACCTGCGACACTGATTTTGTTTTTTGGACTTACGAACGACTGGGCAACGATGGACAAAATTCCTACGAATTATCATTCTAAATGTTATTTTGGGTGTGTAGTTGATGGTGAGTGTAACTTTTTATATTAGTAGCTAGAAGAAGTACCTAGTTCTAGTATCCACAAAATTTGGCTTATTGGATGTTGATGTTCTTTAGTAACACTTTGAAACAATAAACATAAACATAAACTCACGCCTATATCCCCGAAGGGGTAGGCAGAGGTGCTAGCACAACACAATAAAATATGTTTTATTACCGGTAACTTGTTTTATGGAGTTCATACGTAGATTAATTATGCCACGATAAACCGCAGTGAAGGAGCGAAATAATAGATACTAACAAAAAGAAACTATTTCAGGTCCGCTGCATCGCTTTCCAAATCCCAAGAATTAGAAACAATTTGAAAGATTTAATGCATGGAGAGAAGTTTTGGATATTGCCATTCAAACTCAATTACATGATGAATACATTTAAAATGCACTTCGTCTATCTATGCAATAGACATTTTGAAACTGAATTTATTGTGGGAAACAAATTGACACGGAATGCAATCCCTACACTGAATATTATAAAAGGTAAGGGTTACTGCAACTTAGACTAGGTTGCACCACCTTACTTTAACATTAACAGCACAACTAATGTGCCCGTTAGGTATAAAAATATGTTGCACCATTTGACAATAGTTACAATTATGTTATGAGATGAAAGATGAAAAGAGTTATGGATTTTAATGAAAAATTCAATCAACATGAAAAATTCAACATTTGTTGCAGACCTGTCCATGCACTTTTGACACCTAGTGTACGGCATCCCTCCCACATACATTATATATATTTACATTCAAATCACAAACCTTGGCCAAGAATTAGTAAAATATTTACAAAAAGAGTCAGCCAGCAGTTAGTACCCAATTGCTTTTCTTATTTCAGATATGGCCATTAATGTGCCATAATGCCGGTAAAGCTGAAGGGGCAGGTCTATAAAAACATCATTAGACCTGTCCTCTTATATGGCTGCGAAGCATGATTATAAAATTGTTTTTATTATCTATTTATTCACATAAAATAACTTACAAATTATATTTCTAAATATTAATTATAAAAATAAACATTTGAAAATATAAAAAATAGTAGCCCACTGACATTGGGCTTAGGTGACTAAGCTGGAGATGGTTAGGGCTCCAGGGAGAGAAATTGCTTCAATATCTATGCCATGCGTAGTAGCAAGCCCTAGAGCCAGCTGCCTAACAAGAGCCTCTTAAGAAGTCTATCGAGGCTCTTCGCAATGAGCCCATGTTAAGCAACGACTATGGGTACAATAATAATAGTTGAGTCCATCCCCCATGTCGACAATCTTGTGGGCTAAGTCCAAATACTTAAACTTTAAATTACTCTTCTTTTCAGATGTCAATAAACAGCAGTCAACATCGAACCAAGAAATGTGGCAACATTTAAATCAAAAATTCAAAATATAAAATCTAATAACAAGAAGTTTTAACCAGGACCCCTTGAGAATTTTTTTTCTTCAGTATGAAGCAATGGTGTGCAGAATATAAACCCAACATGCAATCAATTTAAAAATTCCTACAAAACTTTGTTAATCAACAATATTAATTCTCTTCATTCAGTGCATGCTAATGCATGAATTTACTGATTGATTAAAAATATTTTATATCATATAAAATGGCCCTTACTAAATTAAAGGTATGTATTTGGCTTATACCGTATTTCTGGTAGGCTCAAAAGCAATAGGGAAATTGGTCATTTGCTCGCATGCAAAACTTTGTTTTCCCGGCAATTATTAGGTTTTTTCTCGCTGTAAAAACCATCTTTGGACTTCAACGAACATAAAAAAAAAAGAATTGGCCAAATTGATCTAAGCGTTGTTGAGTTATGTGCTTACCAATACATTTTTCGATTTTTATATTAAAGACTGCTCATATTTGTTACACAATGTAAAGTTGCAGGAATAAAAATATGTTTACATCTTTTGTAAATGTTGTTTTATTTTTTTGTGCGTCTTACTATATTTTTTATGCATAAAAATCATCATTGTCTGTTTTTTTTGTGCCTAGTTTGAATAGAAAATGTATGTATACTGATACAATACCATAAATTGAAATATCTAATAGGCTCGGTTCAAAACTAAGACATCATATTGAATAAAAATCATTCTTTAAAATATCTTGGACTTGAACCCTAATTTCAGATTGAAGATATTTTAAAGAGGGATTTTATCATGTCTTAGTTTTGAACCGAGCCAGTAAAATTGTTTTTGCTTGAAAACGCCACCTATTGGGTAATATAGGTACTAATAATATATATAGCTATATATAGACACGATATAGTCAAAGAAACTAACGCCATCTGTTGCCGGGGCAAACTGCAAACTTTACGAGAAATTTGGAAGTGACTTATCTATACCCGTATATTATATATTATCTATGGTAAAGAGCAAGAATATTAAAAGTAATGGATACTGCAAGGCCATACATTGCAGTGTCTCCATCTAGTTGGTTGGGTTGCGTACCTTTCTTTGCGGTGACCATGTTTAATTGCAAGGTTGGGATATATGATGTAGTTTACGTCTATGCTCATGAAAATAAATGGTATAGTCTACGTTTCCATATTTACTAATATTATAAAGAGAGGCCAAATTCATTGAAAAGGTTATTTTACTATAATATATTTAAAAGCTATTAAAGATGAAAACAGTAATTTTTTAACTTATTTATTTATTAATTGAGACTTACTTATGAAGGATTATGTATTTATTTATTTTATACATACAGTGTCATTACAGGCAAACCCAATGCGACAGAGTAGCAACAAAAGGGTGTTTCCTATAGTAGCGTCACATTAATAGGTAACATTTGACGTTTGTCAGTTTTATATTCATAATGAGGTGACCTGTTAAAAAAGGTCGATTAAAACGAATGAATCGATACGGACTTGAAAGATAATGTGAATTTTAAAAATCGTCAGGTGAATCCCTGTCCCATTATTATACTTTCTTTCGTAAATTTAAGGAACAAAATAAGACAAATACATGATCTATACTTATAATAAAACTGTAGAGAGGTCAATTCTGTTCTTTGCATATATAAATTTACAAAATAGCTATTGGGGGATGATTGGTGATCGATACTAATGCAAAAAATGCAAACAGTAAATTTTTTGTCTTTCTATCTGTCTGTATGTGAAGAATAATAAATATATAATAATATTTTGAGTCAACCTGTATACAGTAAGTTTATACTACCGTGGTCTAAGTATGTACAGTCGTGAACAAATAAAAAAGTGTAGTGGTTTTTAGAAACGATAACTTAATACCTACTTGAGTAGGTATAGGTTATGTCTAGAAAGCAATAAATAATAAGCGTCAAAGTTGAAATTATATACTTAATATGACCAGCTTCCTAGCAATGGGCGTAAAAAGTACTGAACGAATTTTTATTAGAAAGGTCTTACTTAGACTCAAAATTTATCGTATGTTTGCTTGCAATTGGTTAAGTACAACCGGAGATATGACCAAAAACGACCTAAAAACGAAGCGCGGGTGAAGCCATGGGTATATCAGCTTGTATAAAAAGTAGCCTATATGTTGCCCAGAAGTATGAACTATACCTAATCGTATCAAGTTTGATCAAAATCCCTCCAGTAGTTTTTCATCCATGCGTGCACATACAGATAGACAGACAGAAAGACAAAAAAATACTGATTGCATTTTTTGCATTAGTATCGATCACTTATTATTTCCCAATATGTAGTTATTTTTTAAATATATTCAACTAGCTGCTGCCCGCGGCTCCGCCCACGTGGATGTCGGTTATCGCAACCAAACATAGCCTATGTACATTATCTAGGTCTAATCTACTCCTATACCAAGTTTCATCAAAATCAGTTTAGCGGTTCAGGCGTGAAAGCGTAACAGACAGACAGACCGAGTTACTTTCGCATTTATAATAATTTAGTATGGATGTATAGAATTGACCTCTCTACAGTTAATATTGTAATATATTATGATGGATATTGTAAACGTGCGGAAAGCATTTGACGTTTTGTGGGACTATGCTATGTATTTATTGCAATGCAGGAGCTTCTAGTAGGAGACTATCCCGCAAAATACGGATGGTTGGTCACCTTACGAATTTTTGGTAAACAGTGTTGCTTCTTTATTAAAATGGCTGTCACCCACAATCTAAGAAGCGAATATGTGTCAATTTTTTTATTAATTTCTATAAATATTACTCAATTAAAAATAATTGATATGTACGGTGTTCTGTGAATTTTCATAAAGCTCAACTAGAATCAAAATGAAGCTCCGAAGAACTCAGCCTTTGCGTAAATTTGACTTTGACAGGTTTGGATTGGGAAATTTTAACGTATCATGGCAATTTTAGGCAGTGTGCGAGAGAGATGACCGCCGGCCGAGATTCAAAAATCCTGGAGACAACCGCTCGTTCGAAATGAAACGTCCAGCTAAGTACAAGGAAATTTCTAATGTTCTTGGTAAAGAGCCCATCCATAGATGATATATATTATATATTGCTTTCCACAGATAGCTCAGCTTACAACACAAACATAACCTTTTGATGACTCTTCATTTTCTTACTTACCCTAAGAAAGAATACCTACAGACATGGCACTATTTTCCTCCAATTTTCTTTGTTATAATTTTGGTATTTTACCCTAAGATCAGTAGGAGGTATATAGTACCATTTCAAAACAAAGACTCCGCAACTCCGCAATGTAATATGGCTTGATTTTAAGTTGTTTTTGTACAAGCAAATAAATAAAGTTATAGAAACCATTTATTGGTATGATTTGGTTTTTATTGTAGTGACTGCCGTAATGACCTAACCCCGAGGGACAAGTTTCCACCACTACAGCTAACAGGTGCTCCGGCTTACAACTTACAAGTGAGGGTAACTTAAGCCCCAAAGATCTTTAGTGGGGCTTCATAATCTTCATTAAACATTAGAGTTTGTCTAATGAAAGCTGGACCAACAAAACCGCGGCAAATTTAAAAAATTTAGGGCAGGTATCACCCGTTATAGTTGGATAAAAACATTTTGACCGTGAAATAAAAATATGTACCTATTAAAGTTTGACTGGTATTTTTAAAGAATTTCATCGCGCTTTATTCGGTGTCATTATTATTTACATGTTGATTTCTTTATTAAATACTATCTATTGCCCACGACTTCGCCTCGGGAAGAGAAAGAAAAGGTAGCAGGTTTAATCGTGTGAAAATCCCCAACGAATACCCCTTGGCCATCGGGGGTGGTTATGTCGGAATCGAACCGAGTAAAACCGCTGATGTAGTGGAGATATAGACTAGCTGTTGCCCGAGTGAAATTGGCCTATGAACGTGTGCAAGACATTTTGCCTGTGTTATTCCAGACTAAAAACTATCTTCAAGTGGGCTTATAGGAATCAGACGAAGTTCATTTATTAGAAAAAAATATTATTAATTATAATCAAAATTAGATTCCAAATATTCTTCACCATAATCCGAGCTGCTTGATCCATCATCAGTCACACTTATAATTAATTACATTATTTAAATAAATATTGTCGAAAAGTACAAATATCTAATACAAAAGCGAATATTTTTGGATATCGCATCTGAATCTCGTTAATATTTAACGTGAATACAACAAAGTATCAAAATCATAATGTCAACGCACAATCACAGAGAAATGACAGAAGGTGACATTTATAGTCTACTGGTGTTGCAAATCAATAAATGTTGTGGTTCAGCTTTCATTAGTCAGAGTTCTACCTACTATTGAATTATGTATGTAAATATTTTGCCAGTTATATTTAGTTCAAAGCCAATGCAAAAAGCATGTATATGTATTATATAGTAGATAAAAAAGCTCATGTCCACTCATGTCAAAAAAGTTTTGATTCACCCATTCACGGCCTATAAATAGTTTATCGGGCTAGGGAAGGGAGGCCAAATACAATACAATACAGTCTTACTAACTAAATAATCAAAGCTAAAAACACGCAGTACCTGTACCTTTATAAGTAATTTGTTCTGAGTTTGTTACACAACAATCGGATCGGAGATTTTCATTTCTTAATCAGTACCTTATCAGTACCTACATACAATGCTAATACCAAGTTGTTTACATTTTATTTCCAAAAGGACATTTTTATCGCATTATTTACAGGTGCGGCGTATTAATTATGTTCAAGGTCAGGAACCAGAACCAAAAATTAGAGAATATTTTTATTATATTGATCACCAAGGTATGGTAAGTACACATACCTACTTGCAGTTTCTTGGACAGAATAATATATTTTGTCTGATACCTTGTACTACACGTGCGCTATAAGTTGAGACCTGACCGCTAGACGTCACCGGCACGTGTTTGTACAGTGCACAAAAAAATATCGTAAACAAGCTTCTGCCCGAGTCGTTACCTACCTGTCTACCAATTTTTTTGCGAACAATACATCACGGGCGACTGAGGGGCAGTGCAGGAGGAAGTAGGCGGAGAGCCCAAGTCTCAACTTATAGCGCACGCGTTATACCTATAATCATCCTATAATATAAAAGCTTTGTACCTACGTACTTTTATTATCTTTTAAGATTAAACCTTAGATTATAGTAGGTATTCATTTTATTCCAGTTATTTTTAGATGACTCCAAAATGAAAAACTTTACTTCGTGCTTCAAGGAAAAAAAATTTTTAGAGTTCTTTTTTAAAAGGATTCGTCTTAATAATACGGGAAGATACGAAGAATTTCCATTCATTTCGCTGTGTGGAAGAGAAAGAAACTTTATAAGATGTGATGATCTCCCCATAGTTTACACAAATATTGCCCATTTGAATGAAAATGATGTCCTATGTTATGGATATGCTGGGGACTTATTAACTGCGAAGTTTGAACCAGACAAAATTTATATGTTACCCTCAACTGGTAGAGTTTATCATCCAGCTGATGATAAATATGGGGGAGTGGGTTTGGTGAAGTCTAAGCTTGCTATAGAGTTCAGTAAATATTTTGAATTCAATAATAAAGAAATACAATCTCCTACACACTTTAAATGGCAAAATAACACATATGAATTAGATCAAAATTGGTTTGGAGAAAAAGTATCAAAATATAAGTTGACTATAAGATCTGACTCAGAATCAGAATGAATACCTAATACCCTTACCTATATTTTTTTGACATCTGAATCATAGGTAGTTACAGGTTGTAGGTTGTAGGTCTGTTTCATGCCAAGACATGTTTCACTGTTAGTTTCTAGACCTGCTTTTACCTATTTATTCATAGTAGGTACACTACTAGGTACCTACACAAATGAACCATAATATACCTATTCAGAAAACCCTTGGAAAAATAAAGATAGTAAAAAAAAACCTAATCTAAACAATATAGATAGGTTGGCTCTGGAATATTTTTTCTTTCATACAAAATTATGTAGCAATTAAGTATTCAGTCTAGCTACTGTACTATTTATAAGCAACTATAAGTGTGATTGTGGCTTGAGTGAATACATAAGGTGCATAAGGTAAGGGAGAAATTGCATCATTGCTAGTGTGAAATACTTATGTGGCCAGTAACTTCAAAGGTGTTGGACATTTTTTAGCACTTTCAAGTTTTGGAAAGACTAATGTGTGCCAGGAGAAAGGAAATTCTGAAAATTAAACTATAAGTAAATTTTGTCTATGTAATCTTATAAAATTTATTATAACGAGAATGTTACAAAAATAACATTATTTAGATAACTTACATTTATTTGGTTGTACTAAAAAGAATACAGATTATTATCACATGGTTATGGCTAATCAAATTGTATTATAATGATATACTTTGTGTACATATGCAAATAATTTATGTAGATTATTGGAAGTTACTTGTTGCATTTATGTTGCCAATTAGGTAGTTTCTTCTTTAGAAAATGGTTGAAATGAGCCTTGTTGTACCCAAGAAATCCCTTGATTAGCACATTCATTTGTTGGTGTCTTCAGCATAATATTTTTTGCATTGTCATGAACATCAGGGTCATATGGCTTAAAAGTTATGTAGTGTTTATCTTCTGTAGGTGGGTCATCATAAATATGATCTATACTTAACACAACACATTCTCTTGATTTCTCCATAAATAATTTTTTGTTACTCTTATACCTAAAAAAAATACATTCAAAAGCATTAGAATCAATTGAATTCCCAGCAAAGTAGAAAACAAAGGCTACTCCACCACTTCCCATGTGTCATACAAGGCTATTAGGGGAGACTGTTTTCTATGAGGTGGTACAAACAAATATTAAATAAAATTAAAAGCCTGTTACGATTTTCGGTAGTGATGATTATTACAAATAATGATTAATGTATTGAATCTGTTCTTTCTAGAATTTTTATTATATACCTACATCAAAATTTGGAATAATGATTGATAATAATTTATAATAGCACACTGATACACTTACGCAATGGAAGCTTCAACATTGGCAGGCACTTTAACATTTAAGTTATGAAATATGGAATATAAATACTTCAATATCAACCAAATATGATGTTGCTTTTTATCCCATTGTGGAAATACTTCAGTCAAATTCACTACCCCTGTATTAGCATCAACTGCAGGGTGATACAAATGTGATGTGAATGTCAATACCTGAAAATTGTGAAGATTATAATTTACTCTCCTACCATATTTTTTTAATACTCTTTTCTACTATAAAACCACACAAAGAGCAGGGAAATTACTCACAGGTACTTCTTCTTCTGGAAACTTTTCGGGTAATGTCAATGTGAATCTGAAAACTCCTCCTTCATAATAATCTGATCGGACAAAGATAACTCCAAACCACACTGTAATATAATAAATTGAGTATAAGAAAGTAGGTATTGTGGATAAGATATAATCTGAGATGGGGTTAATAATTCTTACGAAATGAATTTTCATACGATGGAATTACGTAGATCCCTTGTAGATTTTCTGTTTGCAGCATACGACTGAAAAATAACACTTATAAGACTCTTATTGGTATCCTCAATGTGTAGATTGCTCAAATCTCATTACTGAACATATCTACAGTTCATCGTAGATTGTAGTCCATCCAATAGTTATTAAGAGACATAACGCTAATGTAAACAAGTGAACTTACTACTCGGCCATGATAATACATTCTTGATGGTACATGGCATGTAAATCTTTTTCTTTGTAATTTTTTGCATCATCGTTCATAATTCTACAGACCTCGTTTTATGTAATACTAAAGTAGGTACATATGTATACAGATTATTAGCAGTATTTGTGGTTCACCGTCGAATTTTCGACTACAAGTTACGTGAATTTTATAATTTGTGAATAAATCCTGCTGATCTTCTCTCGTCTTCGTCTTGACGTTTGACGGAAGATTTGACGTAATTGACGTTGAAATAAATGACGTTTGTTTAGTAATGTTGCCAGCTTACCAGACAAAATTTTACCAAAAATTATATCTGAGGTAAATCCCCCTGCCCAGTGATGGGTTTATGCCCTAACATTTCATTTATTAATTTATGCCCAAAATATCAGCGTTCTTTTGTCAGTTATCATCTTATCACTAATTGGGCGGATTGAGTGAATGCCCGATTTATGTCCAAAGTGACATGGTACAGTGAAAATATACATGCAGGCATGCCTGGTATACGAGTATAGATATTCTATCTCACGAAGGCGGGTGAACAAGAAATAGTAGTACCCTGTGTCTTGTAAATACGCGTACATGTGAGTGCGAAAGTTCATGTCACGTCAAATGAAATTCATGTAGTAGTTATTAGAACAATAATTGCATTGCAAGTAATTCATTTTTAAAAGCAATGTGTAATATATGTATTACTACAATGACAGCTAAACCGCCTTCGTGATTGTAGTTTCTAGCAAAACGGGGTGCAGAACCCGTATGTGCACTTCAGGGCAAACCCATACGATCGAACCATTATTATAGAGAAAAAAAAACGCATCTTTTATTTCTTAATATTTTTTTAATAAAGTGGTAAGAGTCAATTTATGTGTCGTAATTGCAAAAAATACATTTAATGTTATGTATTAATCTATATCTACACTTATTATAATATATTACTAGCTGTTGCCCGCGGCTCCGCCCGCGTGGATGTCGAAATCCGTTTCAAAAACTATCCTATCTCTCAAGTTGGATCGAACTGCACATGGTGTGCGAATTTTATTATCATCGGTTAAGTGGTTTAGGAGTCCATTGAGGACAAACATTGTGACACGAGATTTATATATACATATTAAGAAGATAAAGCTGTTTGTTGTTAGAGTTTATTTGATTGAATAGAACGAAAAAGGTTTCACGCCACTACCCAGGGCATTGGTGCAATTGTCTTTGTCTAGTAATATCGGTTACTGCAGCTAGCTATTCGTCCTGCTATTCATCAATCAGCAAGTATACCGGTAGGTACTTAACCGAGTTTTGGCGCCAACGCTGAAAAAGACACATCGGGGCATTGTATCATTTTCTAAAATTATATAGTGTAAAATGTAGTTATTATGTGTAAAAACGGTGGATTTTTAAACATAACATCTTGTGTAACGTGCACGACTTCGGGAAAGTGGTATATTACCGTGAATTGTGCTTTTCAACGTTGATTCCAAAACTCCATAGAAGCCTCTAGTAAAATCTTCACTATTTTACTGGGGAAAGACTATGACTGACTGATTTGACTATTGACTGACCTTGACTATGACTAAATGACGAAAACGCTGCAACTTTTTGCATTTGTAATTAATTCTAACTTGATTATTTATCAATTTACTTGAAACTGGCATTTATACAATATTTGCCAAAGAAGGAGAAAAAAAAAGGTAGGTACTTAACCGAAGAGGGACTCTCAGGGAGGGGGAGAGATGGTGCGGGCCGGAACCTCCACGTGGTGCACCTGGGCAACGGAGGCAAGCAGCGCCTCCCACTCGCCACGGGAGACGCTGCTGCCTGCGGCCAATCCGGCCGGGGTGGGAGTGGCCCTCTAGAGGGCTGCTCCGAGGCTCTCCACGTGTCCCTCTGACTAGCAGATGGCACAGTGGGGAGCAAGCGGGAAGCGAGCTGATTGTCTGCGCGCCGACGGTTGGGTGACAGGACGGCCTCCTGTCACCCTACACCCCACCGTTGGCGAAGTGGCGCGATGCTCGCCCCACCCCCCCCTTTCGGGGGGTCGAGGGGGCCATCTTAAAACCGTAGATGGCCCGGGGTCAGCTGGGGTGCGAGGGATATGCCCATTGGGTAACCTTACACCCCGGTTACTAAGGCCCGAGACGGCGTGCGGTTTTAGTCGGTTCGATTCAGACATAACCACCCCCGATGGCCGACGGGGGTGGTATCCATGGGGATTTCCGCACGATAAAAAAAAAAGGGAGGGGGAGAGATGTCAAATGACAGTTGCTCCAGTGAAAGACAAGGTAAATTACAAGCAAGAACATTAGAAATTTCCTTGTTCTATTACAAGGATTAAAATCAGTTTTTTATAAATTTTACTAGCTGTTGCCCGCGGCTCCACCCGCGTGGATGTCGAAATCCGTTTCAAAAACTATCCTATCTCTCAAGTTGGATCGAACTGCACATGGTGTGCGAATTTTATTATAATCGGTTAAGTGGTTTAGGAGTCCATTGAGGACAAACATTGTGACACGAGATTTATATATATTAAGATAGGATAACCTACAAATATCTTTTCTTCTTCTTGCGTGTCAGTGATTCGCTTCTTCAAATTAATCGGCCATAAATATCTGTAGATACTGGTACCTACCTATATTTAATTTATCGATGACATTCGATAACTTTCGATACTGGTGGCACATGACCATTTTTTAATTGCAAAAAACCGGCAACACAGGTATATTATTAATATTATGTAAGTAGGTACTACTTAGGTATCATCCAATTTACTCGTAGTATCTCCAATTAAAAAAACAGAACTATTATTTATGTATCTAATAGGTAGGTAGTCATTCGTACCTACTATCCAGCGGCGGCGTCGCGTTAGTACCTAGTTTAGTGCTTAAGGAGTCTTACGATCGAGAGACCCCGGGTTCGAATCCTGGCCACTACACTACCGACATGAACCCACTCCTAATACATGCCTAATACCTACTTACAAGCAATTTAACTTAGCAGGCGAGGTTCGGGGGGACTGAAAAAATTCAGTATAAGTACTTAGGTACCATACTTACTGGTACCTACATACCTATTATTCTTTAAAGAAGAATTGGGAAGCATTTATTTCGTAGTAGGTACCTACATAATAAACTGCTTATTTTTTGTCGTCGCAGGATTTTGTGCCATTAAAATGCAGCAATGGGAACACGAGGGAGAACAGAACTGTTTCTTGTAGTCCCATTGCTATAATATATTATGTTTAAGTACTACCTATACCTAAGTATGTTGAGACAGGGATGTGTTGTTTGTGAAATATATACCTAAATGTTGAATGTTATAAGTAAAAATCACTCATCAGTCACTTCCCACCGACCAACCAAAAAACTCAAAAAAGGTTTGATGAAAAAGATGAGCATGCATCGGTAAAATTAGAAAAGTTATATTAAATACTAGCTGTTGCCCGCGGCTCCGCTCGCGTGGAAGTCGCTTATTGCATCCACTCCCACTCCTGCTCCCACTCCTGCTCCAGCTCCTACGTCCACTCCCACTCCCACCCCCGCTCCCGCTCCCACTCACACTCCCACGCCCACCCCCACGCACACTCCCACTCCCATTGCCACGCACACTCCCACTCCCATACACTTACCCACTCCCACGCACACTCCCACTCCCACTCCCACCCTTGCTCTCGCTTCCACTCCCACTCCCACTCCCACCCCTACGCACACTACCACTCCCACGCACACTCCCACTCCCACTCCCACCCCCGCTCCCGCTCCCACTCACACTCCCACCCCCACTCTCACTCCCACCCCCGCTCCCGCTCACACTCCCCCCCCCACTCTCACTCCCACTCACACTCCCACCCCCACTCTCACTCACACTCCCGCCCCCACGCACACTCCCACTCCCACGCATACTCCCTCTCCCACGCACACTCCTACTCCCACTCCCACCCCCGCTCCCGCTCCCACTGCCATTCGGTTTTCACCTCGCGAGGGAGTTCTTATACCCTCATCAGCCCTCATCATGCCCTCATCTACATGTTCTATTATATTTACAAGGGATTTTCATAGCCAAATTAGCCTATAATATTATGTAAGTAGGTACTACTTAGGTATCAGGTTTTTCAGATTCTCCTGGCGATAACCCAGTTTAGTTGTATTGCACAGTTTACTGCCTGCTAAAAAACTGCTATAGATATGTGTAGATATACTTACCTAGGTATTAGGCAAGTCAATAGCTTAGGTGAGTGGAAAAAAATTTCATATGAAAATTAAGTGTAGTGTAGTAACTGCTATTAGCAATAAAATATACCTACATTACCTACCTACAGCAAAATTATAGACCACGTACCTACGTACTTAATGCATTTGAAATTAATAACTATTGAGAGTCGTGGGCTTATGAGCTAACGCGTAGGGCTAAGGGAGGATGAGCACCTGATCACCGAGGGATCAGAGACGCGCGCTCTCAATTAGTTGGGATTATCCCGCACGTGTCGGATTACATTTTTCAATTCTGACGCTCAGTTGTAGTACCTACTTACCTGTATTAATTACATTTTGATAACATATGAAATTATTGGAAGGGACATGGTGCAGATAGATAGGTAAAGACACATTTATACTTATTCTTAATTCATCCATCGATGAGAGTGTTATACTTACCTATAGGTACAATGGATTCTTAATATATTTGCGGTCTATAAATAGGGAACAAGAGACATTATGGGTATCTAAAAACTTATTTTTGGGTAGGTACCCACCGCGTTACCAAGACGCCTTTCCAAGGAGCTCTGGTGAAACTGCTAACATAATACTCTCTGCTCCCCTACTTCTCTCCATGGAAATAGTTAGGTTTAATTTTGATTTTTACCTGATTGACTGCCGTCTGACCCTCCAAAAAAGTCTGCACCGGAGCCTTCTCTGTCCATCCGCAGCTGGTTGGGTTCCGAAGACCTTGTGCCCCATACACCCCAGAAGCATACCTCTAAGTCACTAAACAAATTTGTTTTTTATCTACGATTTTCTTCAGGGTGGAGCTATTTCCCCAGCAGTGTGGCAGTAGCAGCGCCAAATTTGATAAATCCCGTTATTATTTAGGTCGCTGCATAGCACAACTACAGGCTAATATTTTTTTCAACAGGTTTTCTTTACTCTTCTTTATTATAAACAACTACCTAGTTAATAATGTTTAATGCGCGTTAAATCTATAACGAGTTTTATGACAGCCGTTTTGTTCGTAGAAAACAGACGTTAATTCGAGGAAACATATGGATGAAATAGCAGTAGATACTCGGTTTCAAAGTGCCGCTGGCAGTTCGACGGTTATAAAACGCCGACATTTGATGTATCTACGCTCAGCAGCTCCGTCATTTAGGCTCGATGTATAAATAAACAACTTTAAATGTTTTACAACTTCAAATCCCTAATTAAAATGTGAGTTAGGTACGTAAATAATGTCTTCATTTAATATCCGACAATGCAGAATATTATTATCCTATTATCCTACTTTTTACTAATATTAGAAATGTAAGTTTGTGAAGATGTTTGAATTTGGTTTGAATGTTTGTTACTCAATCACGCGTAAACGACTAAATAGATCTGGCTGAATTTGGTGGACAGGTAGATTAGATTATTTATAGTTTGATATTTAAGTAGGTATGTACCTACACATTGCTATTTTTACCGGAATAACAATAGTTGGTATAAGCACAGAATACCTAATAGTACTACGTGTATGTCATTATGTCCTAGGTACGGTACCTATAAAAATGCCCCGTCGACGTAGATCCTATTTATTTTTATAGCTTAACTTTACTTAACTTTAATCGTCAACCTAAGTAAGAGGACTTAGGTACTTATACATTTTCCTAACACAGAAAACGTCCCAGAAACGTGAAATTAGATAGGTAGGTAGGGAAAGTGAATAGTACAGATTTGTAGGTCGGACTACAAATATTGTCAAACTTTGATACCTTCAGGTGATATCATAATAACCTTTATTATGATACCTATGCTACCTTTTGATGCTGTGAAGCCTCACGCGGGCGCCTTGCACTCGAATCACTCATGTGAGATACGAGACTGGTCAACTAAGGTGTCTTAGGGAAGCCTTTCAAGTTGGGTGTCATGTTTAAACTACTTTCTTTACGTTATAGTGCACGGCATCTAACGTGGCCAGATCTTGAAGTAGTGTGGGCCCCACTACTTCAAAACCTTGCCAAGTTAGATGCCGTACACTGTACCTACTTGTTTGTGGCAAAATGCGTCGCCTAGAAACCATTATAGTGTAGAGGATCTAACTTGGCAAGGTTTTGAAGTAGTGGGGCCCAGACTACTCCAAAATCTGGCCACGTTAGATGCCGCGCACTATAGCTTAACGTTTAAGAATTTTACTTGTAAATACTTACTGTGATCTTTTTAAAATAAGTCTTAATTATTTAGGTAGGTACTTAACTATCTACCTACACTGACGAAAATAAAAATATTGCACAGATGTTTTAACCAATTACTACTACTTGCCTACTATTGTTTTATTGATAAGGTAGGTATATAGGTACCTACCTACTTTAATTATTTAAACTATAAGAATGAATATGAAACGTTACAAAGAACTATTAGGTACTGTTATTGACTTTTGAAATTTGTTTCCAATAAGGTCCTACCGATCTACGTATTCTATTTTCGAAGAACAGTAACAAAACAATAAATCACAGCAGACCCTCTAAATTTATTTAACGACTTATTTCCGGTATTCTTATTAACAACTCTGCCTTGCTGTCAGAGTAGAGGACTAGTGGCAAAACTTAGGTACCTTAAAAAATATATCATGATTGTACCTACCTACCTGAAGTCTTGAGAGATGAAGACTAATGAGAAAATATGAAATTATAAAGAATTTTAAATTGAACTCATCAGTTTGACGACCTGTGAGAAGTTCGCTCGCAAAGTAGGTATTTTATGTGATGGGATGTTACTAAACAGTGATTTTTATAAAAGATTCCTAGTTCCTAGTCTAAGAACCTCCATTACTGAGCAGTCGAGAGGTGTGATTTGTTTGGTCGGAGCGTTAAGGCCTGTGGCTGCTTAGGCAAACAGTAGGTACGTCTAGGTACCTATCACAATTTCTGCACCGATCCGAAACGCAAAAATGTCGAGTCTGAGTAATCTAAGTCTAAATTGCTACTCTCCAAAGAACAAAATAAAGACTACCTATACCTACATGTTACCCCGCACAAGGAGTTTTTCTAGCTCAGTATCCCGGGCTTATGTAACCTCTCTCAAACCAGTAATAAGATCTAATTATCTTTGAAATCATATTCGCATTCGGCTACTAAATGGACATGAGAATATTGTTATAAATTGCTCGATTGCAAAATAAGTTGTAGTTATCATAATCAAATAGCTATATGAGTCGGTGCATCGTTCCCACGGTATGCGCGCGGATTACACGAAATGCCCTTTTGGTGCTTCGCTTCGACACTGACCTGAGCTTTTTGCGCAAAAAGAATGCTCCGATAAATCACGGCTTCATTGTGTACCGCCTCTGGATAGCGTCCTCCGATTTATGCATTGTAAAATAGCAAGTTTTTTGTGGCATCGATCAGAGATCATGTCCAATAAAGAAGGTACCTGCTTAATTTTGACCGTCAAGGTGCCGTTTGTCCCAATATAAACCTGCGATACCATCAATGTTGTTCCTCAGATAATGCTTAGTTCCGCGTATAATTTTACAATACCATGAAAAAAATAAAGATTTATTCTAAGATTGCTTGATATTAGATGCTTTTAGGGATTCCAAAAATATCTCGTGTTTTTAGATAGTATCTTGTATTTTCTGTAGTATATTTTAAGGTAGATAGGTAAGCCATTACTGGTACAAATTTTATTTCATGCCTTATACCTATGTGGATAACGTGAGTGAACTGACGCTACTTGGCTATTAATAAAAAAATGGTCCAGTTGAAATTAGCGTCAGTTTATTCAAGTTACTAGTTACTAATACTTATGTATGGAACCATAAAGGCTTGGAATTCTTTACAAGCGCATGTGTTTCCTTCCTCCTATAGTCCCGGGGCCTTTAAGCGGGGCGTGAAAAAGCATTTGATGAGGCCTTCAAGCTGAGGGCCGCCACTGTAGCACTACCGGTGTATGTGATGGTGGCCCCAGTCCTGAGACTTTGCCTTTCGCTTATCATCAGGCGAGGTGGAGTCATTTTGACGTGTCCTATATAAAAAAAAAAAAAAAACCATGGCCTTTTTAGTTGTGTGATATTTTCCAAAATTACCTATAGGTAGGTACCCACCTATTTTTGTTATTTGGTTTATTTTACTGGAATAACATGCAGCTATGGTTACTTAAAGTTAATATTAAATGATAAGGGAAGAACTAGCCCCGTAGCCGTAGAACTGAACCATCGTGCTGCGAGGAGTATGGCTCTACAACTGTAACCATCAGCATACCTACTCATTTAATTTTGTTCTTTAGCCTTATCTTACCTGTCTATATTACATTATTGCATTCGAAAACGTTAATACAGTTTTACTTCATGATATTAATACCTAGTTACGTACAAAGACAAATCTAGGTAGGTAATCAATCATATTATATTTGGTTTGGTTGATCAAACGTCTATCTACTTCTAAAATTTCTTAAGAATAAGATAGGTAAGTACACTTAAGTGTTTTAACAGTAGGTACTCAAATTAAGCGTCCAAATTGTGTTGTGTTCAATGAGTGTAAATTTAAATATATCTTTAGTTGGATATATTACGTATAATGAGTAAGGGCGGGGTAGAGCGGTTCGGGCGCCGCCAAACGAGCAGGGCACAGGTGCGCCCCGTGTGACACGGCTTGTGTGCCTCGCGGACACACCACGCAACGCTTCCACTGACTGGGCCGTGCCCAACGAAACATGCGATCCAAGGCTAATTATGTTCAAATTCACTAGCATGTAACTTAGGGATCCACCACCCCAATTTTAGAATTGAAAGACATTGGAAACCTTATCGATGCTACAGTTCATCAACTTAATTGTATAGATAATTGACCGTAAAAAGGTTTTAATATTAGCTATTTTAAACCCATCTGTACTTCTAGAAAAAAACATTTAGCGTCAAAAACTGATAAGTATTAATATTTTTATAATATTAGAATAGGTGAAAAGATTAATATAATGAAACAATATACTTACTTAACATTAATTAAAATCGGACTTACCTACCTATATATTTGCTTTGATTTAACAGTCCAATATCCAATTGCATTGATATCATACTTAAAAAAAATTGCGACGCCCACTATACTTAGTAATAGTTAAGGGTTCAGACTAGGTACCTACCGGTCAAAATGTTTCCTTATTTTTCGTAATCTTTTGTGGGAATTATATAAAACTAAAACTGCAAATATAATTAAAATTCAGTAAGGTTTATTTACATTATTATCACATTATATTTTTGTTACCATATAAAATCAACTTAGAAATAAATAACATGTACCATCAACTGAACAAGAATGTTAATTAAAAAGATATCTAATTACTTATAACTAATGAGACAATAAATCAGCAACTAACGATTGTATTCATTAGGCGACGACGTTATAGGTCTTACAGTAGGTATATCTAGTCTTTTCTAATGTGTTTAATTTTGTTACACTAAACTTAGGTATAAAACTACAAACACTCTTAGGCATGTTCTATTTGACTGCATTACACACCTCACCATAGTAAGTAAGTAGGTATACACCAATGGGGAAAAGTTTAACTGCAAATTGAAAAGAGAATTCCGATTGGATTTAGGCTAAGGATTTAGGTAGGTACATGTACCTATATGTGTAGGTATAGTTTTAGTATCAAGAGTGATGAGTATGGTGTTGCGTGGACTCGTCATCATTGGTATACACAGGTTTACCTACTTATAATATTCGTTCAATAAAATAACGTGTGAATTCTGACAATAACCATGAAAAGAAAAAGGACTAAAATATCACGGTCCATATAAATGAAAAAGGATATGTACCTACACATATCACTTAACATACATAGGTACATAAATAATCATTTTTTTATTTATCTCTCGTAGGAAGAATTAAATTATAAAGCAGGGAATAGTAGAAACATTATGAACATCGTCTAAATATATACCTACCTACCTATACCTGCGAGTAACCATTACTTACATGAAACTCAATATTGAAGATAGATAGAAATATTCATATAGATATTTTACCTGTTTTTAAATGTCTTGGCCCTAGTAAAAGAAGTTAATACTACTCTAAGCTTTATTATGCCTAAGTCTATAAATTATTGTTTCGTTCGGAAATCTCACAAATGAACAAAATTGCTGCAATTGCCGCACAAGGGCAGTTTAGGAAGGGAAAATGAAGATTAGAGAAATGTATGGGTTAAAAAAACGTAGAACAAGTTATTAGCAATTACAAAATTTTAGTACGAGTAGTGTAGATTTACCCAACTCAAAATTCTCTATCTCTATCAAATGTAATGGGCAGGTGAATATATGTTTATGAAATACAGAACTGCTATATCTACTGCTATATCTATTGAATGAATATTTAGCGTATATTTAATGTCTCTTTATTCGTTTAGGAGATAAGAGCACCCTGTGAGTGTGGTTTGATGTGTACAGCATGTCTTGGGTGCGGATGAGATGGGTGACCGACGTGTGGAGGCTGTCGGGTCTGGTGACAGCCTTGCGCGTGCACATGGGAATGCGCCCGCAGCTGCTCCTCACCGTGTTCGCGGTACGCGCGCTGCTTGTCCTCGAAGTCACGTAACCTCTGGTTGTACCGGTCGATTTGATCGCGAAGTGCCGCATCCTCCACGGCCATTCGTTCTTCATCTAGCTCCAGACATCCAACCCCATCCAGTCGCTCCAGGTCGATGTAGCCGCGCCATCGCACGCACACGCCGTTCATGATAAATCTTGAAACGATGTGTGCCTGATGACAAATGTTCTCAATTATAAAATGGCACAAAAAATTTAGACAAAAACTGTTGCACTGTAGGTGGCAAGCTTAGAAATAGTTTATCAGTTACATATGGCTCGGAAGTTATCATTTTAAGTAAAAAAAGTGAACAGGTAGTTGTGTCCATTCTCCGAGTAAAGTTTTCGTCTATAGTGAAGTCGGTCCATGACGGTGGGTAGAGCGTTTTCTAATATTTTTAGGTGCCTAACCTACATATTTTTAAACTTTAATTGACTGACTTATCTAAATAGCTAAATACCTACATCGAGTTTATTTTAATATCTTCAGCAACATTATTTAAGAGGCCCAAAGGAAATTATAAATATAGTTATGTGTGGGTTACCAAACAGAAAGACACATCGACAGAAGGCAGACGAATGTCGATCCAGATCGCGTGCTCGCTTTGTTCCGGCATCCGCTTCAAACGAACCTTTAATTGTGCCAGACATTCGACCAGGATGCAATTTAACTCCTTAATAACAAGCTCGTTTTCTTTCTTTTAAAATATATTACTGAGAACTGACGCCTGCCGTATGTTGGTAATTTACCACATCATACTGTTGCTAGTTGCAGAATATTTTAAATTGTACACTGTGCCATGACTGTACACATAAGATAGGTATTGAAATTCCATTAGATTTAATGTTTAGGTATTTATGTTCCAGGTGTTAAGTTTTGCCATTTGGGTATATTTAGCACAAGTATAATAGATTTTTTTTTATTTCGGTCACGTCAATATGACTCTCTGTACGTTTAAAGGAACTTTGAGGAGATCCTACTTAATGGTTGAGGCCTATTTGCTTGATGACTCAACGGTCACTTCGAGCCATAAGTAGGTGCCCAGGATGTTTTTCCGTTTGGAAATCGTGGCCGGTACCCGGCTTGGTGGTAATGACGGACTCGAACGGACTAAAACTCTAATGCCAAGGTGTGAGGTGGCCCAAAAAGGCATTTAGCCCTAGGCCATCTCCGCCGGGGTGCGAGGGGGTCAAGCCGGGGTGCGAGGGAAATGCTCTTTGGGCCACCTTACACACTGGCGTCAGAAGACCCTAGACGGCGTGCGGTTTTAGTCGGTAAGAGTCCGACATAACCTGCCCCGCTGGCCGCGGGGTGGGTATCCATGAGGATTTCCGCACGGAAAAAAAGGCCATCTATGGCTTCCAGATGGCTGAAGCGGAGTTTAAATTATTCAAATGTCTATTATAGTGTAGTGAAAATGCAGCAGTGGAGTTTGTTGCGTCGTTTCTTCTCCACTAGCGCCTAGGAAGCGGTGGTAAACTTAGTATTAAGTAGTTTTTGACGTCAAAAAGATGTAATTACGTTACACTATTTTGAGAAATAAAGAAATTGAAATTGAAATTGAAATTGTTCCATAGTTAGGTATATTCTAACTATGGAACAATACAAGTCCACAAAGATATGATAGGCCTGTACAATTAATTTCTGTAATTTGGAGAAATCCCAATAAAAAATAGAATAAAAAATATTTGTTTGGAGTCAAAAAATACGAGCGGAGTTGTGGATATGAGTTAGTTGCAGAAAGTAGCCAGCAAGTAGGCAAAGCAAACAAAAGTGTTGTGACGTCGGTGTCGGCCATGATGGTTGGGTGGGAACGGCGTCGGGACGCCCACCAATCGTGAAGCGTTTCCAGTATTGATTTCAGGGGAAATGTTTTTCTCCCCTTCACAAGGGACTGCAATTTTAAGTACAAATTTTCTCGCACCCCTGCTTATTCAACCATTTGGTAATAATGAGCAGTAATCCACTTAGTATCTACTGAAATTCAATATTACATTGCAGTAGATACTAATTATCCAGAATATTACATGACGTTGTTTATACTACGAGTAGTATCTACCGAAACTTGGATTGGTGAAAACCCAAATGATCGACACTCCATATAAATTTACAACTCAGATCATGAATCTAAAAAGTTGAATTACAATTTTAGTATCACTTATAACTAAAATATTATAAAATCTCACTAGCTTTTTCAGATTTTTTTTAAAGTGAAGAGAAACGAAATGTACGAGTAGGTACTTACCTGCTTACGGTACCTACGAGTTAAGTGAAAATTTTAACCGAACCGGTTCAGAAATTTGGAAAAGTGGAAAACATTTGTAGTTGTTCATATGAGAAATCTAATTTATATTCTACCAATTGCTACAAAGCCATTCATGCCTCTCTGTGATGATTGTGAAATGAAGTAAAGTAGGTAATTCAAAGTAATGCAAATAATTACTGAAGTTGATATTGCTTTATGTACGCGGTACATAAAGCAATATCAACTCATACATCCGTCATTATCTATATCTTAATACCTATATATAAATCTCGTGTCACAATGTTTGTCCTCAATGGACTCCTAAACCCTTAACCGATTATAATAAAATTCGCACACCATGTGCAGTTCGATCCAACTTGAGAGATAGGATAGTTTTTGAAACTGATTTCGACATCCACGCGGGCGGAGCCGCGGGACACAGCTAGTACATATAATAAATCTGTAACTGATTGGCGTCTGTACATGGAAGATTATATGAGAAAAAAAATATTAGGGGATTTTATGAATGTAATAGATGCCAAAACAATGATTTTTAGAATTTTTGTCTGTTTCTCTGTTTGTCTGTTTGTCTGTTTCTCTGTGCCTCTGTTTGTCCGTACTAAATTTTTGTTCACGCTAAAATCAAAAACTACTGGAGGGATTTTGATCAAACTTGGTACGATTATAGTTCATAGTTCTGGGCAACATATAGGCTACTTTTTATACAAGCTGATACCCGCGGTTTCGCCCGCGCTTCGTTTTTAGGTCGTTTTTGGTCATATCTCCGGTTTTACTTAACCAATTACAACCAAACATACGGTAAATTTTTAGTCTTGGTTAGACTCAAAATCTTACGCATATTTGATCACAATCGGCTGATTAGAACCGGTGATATGGTAGTAAAAAAAACGCGAAAATCGACGTCCACGCGGGCGGAGCCGCGGGCAGCAGCTAGTAATAATAATTTTTTAAATCTTCCTTACATGGTGTTTTATTAATAATTAAGCTCTACGTTCTAAGCACAGAACAAAGAAAAATCCTGGTTCTAAGCATGTAAAAATGTAGAAAAGTGAATATCTCAAAAAGTGGTGTTAATTCCCTTCTTCCATTTGGTAGTTCAATTTACGTATACTATTAATTGTTTTTGACTCAAACAATCTCAAATTGATAGAAATCCTGCCGAATATACTTATTTTATAACTGTACAATTTAGTTAAATTTAAATTTACAGACAAGAACGTTGTCATATTGTAATAAAACATCGTTACAAGACGAGGGCCAGTACACACTCGAGCGCTTTGTTAAATGAACCGAGTGTAAATAAATATAAGTATTCATACAAGAGCCCAGCGGGTGGCCTCTACGCTATGAAGGGGCTAAATTCAATAAAACGTGCATCAAATGCATGGTCTCTCCTATTGTTATAGAAACATCAATACATAAATATAGCATAGTACTTATATAAAATCTCAGAAAATACAATAACATAAAGCCGGATTAGCTACAAGTATATTATGATTAGGTACTTCGGACTTCCCACTAATAATGAAAGTGTTTTCATTATGGTTGCAATATTTAGACTCTACAAAATTTTTGTACGCCTTTTGAAAATACTAACGTGGACACAGCGAGACAGTTTATTCCTAACTACTGAAGGACAGAAACCTTCTTCGACTAAAATAATGTAAGGTCGGATGTGATGCGGTGATATAATATACATTCATGGCGCCATCTCGACCCAACCATTCTGCCACTGATGTCGTTGTGGACGTATCCTTACACCTGAGGCAATGAAAAATGCAATGCCTTTCTTGTGACGCCGTAGAACTTTTGCGGCTACGGTTAAAACGATCGGCGTTCTTTGAAAAGATGTTCAAATGTCTCTCTGATTTGCGTAGTAAGTACAAATGGTGGATAAACCGGCGGAATCATTCGCCATTTTTAGAAAGATTTTTGTGGTAGCAGGATGTGTTGCTTCTCAGTTCAGTTGTCTCTTGGTTCAACTTCGACAAATCATTCGCGTAATCATTTACCTACTTGGCAAAGTACGAGTATAACCTCGCTAAGTCAACATTGACGGACGTTAATGCTTTTAGCAGGTAAGAGAAAATTTAGAATGTAAATTGGTGGGTATACAATTTAATGTTTGAAGGCTGGCTATGACTTTTCATAGAAACATGATTTTTTCAAATTTCCCAATAGGTATCTGTACCTATTTGTTTATAGGCTCTAATAATTTCTGCAACGGAAAAAATATGAGAAGTATTTCATACAGAATGTGCAGGAATCAAATCTAGCTATACGATCTTATAGGCTAAGGCTTAAATCCGGGTGCGATTTAGCTAGGCATCTATTTGCGATAATTATGTTCGTATGAATATTATCTATCATTTATTTCTTGTCTGTCACTAATAAATAACAGATCAGAGTGTAGGTATATTTGTTTTACCGGATCTTGTACTAGTAAAAACCATTTCACCAACTGTGTGGTCATCCGTCATACTATGTATATGTAGAGTACTTTTGTAATAATAATTCTTTCTATTCTACAAAATTAATGCTTTCGTATGCATCAGCACGGACATTAGGTGAACCAGAATATGTCTTCATGCATAGATGTGTCATTCAGTCACTTACTCAGTGATGGCATTAAGTTGCCGTTGAGCGTGACCGGCGAGTTATGTGCGGTGTTATGGCTTTACATTTTATCATTAGTAACTTTACAAGTTATTTATGTCTTAATTTTGGTTATGACAATGTGGGCCGGAAGCTTGGCATGTTGATGACGCGCGAGCAACTACATCATACGGTATCTGGTGATGGCGGTGCTATTTGGTTTAACGATTTTATATTCAGGACTGTTCTACAATCAAATTGTTATCATTCATGTGGTTTTATTATTTTGAGTAGTACCTAATATATCGTTAGTAGGTATACCATACTTCACTTTTACTGCCTTGCTAGGGTGTGCCCGGGCTCTCCACTCTTAGGCTGCCGTGTCGGAACACCATTTGGAATAGGTACATAAGTCGGTTAAATTTCAACATATTATTTGGATGTCATCATCGCATCATCGCTAACCCGAACATTTTTTTTTTATTTATACAGGAACGAATAGAATACGTTTATTCACAATTATTTCAGACTTAATAACGTCTGACTCCCAATGCCGCTGCTGAAGCAGCAGGTGTGCCACTGGCTTGCAAGTTAGGTGGGTTTGGACCCAAATCATCTTACATACCTAAGTATGAAACCAATTATAAAAGTAGTGGAAGCAAAAAGTGTATCTACGCCAAGATCGTAGCAAATGGAAACATGTGATCTCTGCCTACCCCAATAGGAAAGAGGTATGATTATAATATATATGTATGTATGTGTACTTAAATAATAATAATTTTATGAATATTTAGAACAATTAGGGATTTTGAATCCGCATTCTAGAACCCATAACACAAGTTAGTTATGCCATGCTTACTTTTGGTCTAGATAGCACTGCATGAATATTTTATTACCTAGGTACCTAAGAATTGTGTTTCCGCCAAGTCTTACTGGGAGACAACTCGATGTTGAGTTAAGCTCACCTTCATAATAGATATAAATTTATATTTGTAATCCAATAAAAACGAAAATTTGTGAAGATGAACAGCTGAAATTTGGTACAGGGATAGATTATAAGTAGTTCGAAACAACACATAGGCTTTTGATTCATGGATTAGGTTCTCAATGGGAAGAGGGAACGGTAACAGAATTTTATGTGGGCGAAGTCGCAGGCAACCGTTAGTGCTTAATAACAGTTTACTGTGTGTGTACATTAAAGAATTAAGTATAAAGTTTGAAGCTTAAACAATTATATATTTTATGTACCTTTAACGTAACAAACAACATCGTCAGTGTGAGTCACTGTATTAAGTACCTAATTGATTCTGCTACAACGCGCGTCATCAATACTTAAATACTGAACTAAAGTAAACAAATAAGTAAGATATTCACCTTGCCGCTCTCTTTCTGGAAGTCACATCCTCGGTTATTATAGGGTGTGTGGTCAAACACCAGCTGCAGGTTGGTGCCGGTGGCGGTGAACGCAATCTCCGTGTGCCCTTCACGACACCCGCTTTGGAATCGCATCTGGCGCTCCTCTGGGGGCCTGTCGCGGTATCCCGTGTACCTCACCTGACGAAGAGAAGGTTGTTTTTGTGATTCACATGATATAACGCCATCTAATTAGGTAGTAATTAAATGTTTCTAAAGCATTCTGTGTTCTGCTATCGTATACACTTAAGAAAAGAATTCAACGCGCTATAAGCCTAAAATACAACTTTCTTAATAAACAATGAAAAAAAGCGCAGCGTTAAGTGCAGAGTGTGAGTTATATAATATAGTACTTACTTAGTTCAATAGTATTGACCAGAAGGAAAATATTACGAAAGGAGTGATTATGGTTTCGAAACTAATGACTAAGTTAATAGGTAGGTCTTTTTCCTGTTACAAATGATTCAATTACCTACGCAAATAATAATGGGGCATTGAATAAGAACTCACTTAAATATTCAATAAATACGTTCTTAAATTACTTATATTAAAATACATACCTCACTCTCTCGGCTCAGTCGTTTGAAGAGATCATCAGATTCAAACTTTCCTTTTTGATCGGGGACTACCCTCGGCATTTTGAAAATAAAACGCGGTTTTGGTTGTTCGTACAGACCAATTGAGTCAAATGGCAACATGCCTGCCAAAGCGGCGGGATCACTCATTGCGTGCATCACACAGCGACTAGTAATGCACTAGGATACTATTCACCATCACTTAACACGCGCAACAAACTGACTCAGCGACGATGATTCTAATGTGTCTGATCGCGGAACTCGCACTCGTCGACACGACTACCTTCAACAGCGGCGACAGCGTACTGAATCAACGTAACGAAAAGGTCCGGGTAGAATTTCCACAAGGGCGGAGTCTCTGTATGGTGGGGAGCGAAGGGGAGCTATGGACCAATGACGGCGGCTTATAATGCCGCCCGACGCCTTCTTTATGCGCTTTCGGGCGCTTCCAAGCGAAAAGGGGGATTTTCCCCCCTCGAAACTGTACAAAATAAATACTGTAAACGACAAAACACATGAATTTATAATGATGGGCATTATCCTCTCAACGTTTGGAGTGTTTTATGTATTTGTATCAAATCCTTTGTTCCTTTGTAACGAGATAAATGTAGGTACCTACGTTATGTACAGTTTCATAAAGGGGGCTAGGATCCCAGGATGTGATAGAGAGCATGAAACATGATATTCTTTTGGCATGAAAGCTGCATTTATTGGACGCCCAGTGGCCTAATTGTATTCCATCCAAATAATAAAAGGGTCTCGCATAGTGCCTATGTAATTATTATTACTGCGTATTAGTCACTGATATCGAGGCTGAATGCAGTGTTCAGCCGTTGCTCTCAGATGTGATATAATCCTTATTCAGGCCATGATAGTTAGGTTCACGTAGTGATAGTTATTGTAGTGGTCATCAAAGAATTCTAGTTTGTTGTTCCCGCGGTTCAAAAACAACATCTATCTAAGTGTAAGTCGATTATTATTTTTTATAACATACACAAAGTAATTGCAAAGAAGTATCAACTATGCACATATGAAACAGTAGTATCAACTTCAATTCCTAAACCGTTATGTTAGGTCATAACCAGTGTAACTCAACCAAGTGACCCAGGAAGACCATTTGTTTTGTAGTTGTTTCCACTAGCTGTGCCTACAACTTTGCTCACGTGGGTTTAATTTTTTTAGGTACCTATTTATTAAATACCTAACCAGAACCATCATTGTTTTTCCAAAATTTAAGAAGTTCATGTTACGTTTTGTACAATTATGTATCTGCCAAAATTCCATTTAAATCGGGTCAGTTTTTCAACCTCTTTCAAACAGATAGAAAGACAGGACAGAACTACAAAATTTTTAATAACCTTAGGGAATGCTGAACGTGGCAAAATGTGAAGAAATTGTGGTCATAGTGTCAGCGAGCACTTACCTAAATTAAGATTTTTTTTTAAGTCTATTAACCGTGAATTATGCTAGAAAAAAATCGATTATAACTCCACCAGACTAACACTATGGATGTGAAAATATTTTGAGTTTTTGTAGCAGGAGGGTAAAAGATAATTACATATTTACTCCTATTTCTTTCTCAGGGGCAGGCTAGGTTAATAGTCTGTCAAAACTAAACCTTTCATACAAGGCAGCCGGTTCCGAATAAATGACGATAAAAATGATGTACCTAAGTATAGTAGGATTCAAAAAGTGTAATTATTCGTGGCGATTATTATAGGTCACCTTACGAAATACTATCAAAGTGGACACTCTAACATGCAAAAAACAACGAAAACAAAAGCAATGTAAGTACCTATTGTTAAAAACGTGTAGGTAGACCTGGTAGTACGCGTAGGTGCTCACTCATCGGTTCGATTTGAGAATGCATTTTTCATGTTCAAATTGTGGTGGATTAGACAAACATAGTGTCAATTAGCTGATACATATCTAAACATTTGGATAGAGCTAAATCTTCTACAGAACGATTACCGACATGCGAACGAAACTGCAACCGTTCTCCGACAGTCGTTTCTAGTTTAATGTGTTTGTTGTGTGACAATAGGCGGCGGCGCTTTGTGAAATGTATCGAGTGTTGTTCAAAGTGTCCATGTAGGTACCTACCTACGATCTTTCTTCGATAAATCAATGTTAAGTGTTGAATTGTTACTACCTTTTATTCCGAAAATATTACCTTACATCGCCACTCCATTTTTTATAGATTATTTTTAAATACGTTTAGTTTGGCAACACGTAGGTAGTACTTGCCTTTCGGATCTATTAGCTTGTGTAGTACTTTCTAGTTTTATTCAGACAGTATTTGCTAGCACCTAGTATGATACGACTTGAATAGATCACTTGTCACTCATTTCCTTAAAGATCTTTGAAATTTGTAACATGTAACAACAACATAAGTAATACGGAACATAGTAGACTACTAATATGGAACACTAAAAATGAGAACGGTATTTACCCACTCACACTCCTGAATAGCTCCTTCTCATATCTCAAGAGACCAAGAGTTAGTAACTAATTAATTGTTAACAAAAATACTCAGTTCGTTCAAATTGCTGGGCAACTCGTGTAACACCGAACTGGTGGACAATACAAAATTATAGCGTTTGTTGGAAGCTGTACAACGAATAGTAAAACTTTTCCAACTGAGAAAAAAAAAACGATATGCAATAATCATAAATTATTGCAAGACTACGTGCTCACCATCAAAGAGCATTCACATAAGTGGCTCAATAAACGAATCTCAAATATTGCAATTCGTCACGTATCTGTTGTGTGACGATGTGACGGCCACGTGTCGAGCGCTCCAACGCACGCCGTTTGATCCTTGTGCGATCCGCTAATACGGCTTGAGAAGAGAGCACACAGCTCGAGCATTAGTAAACATCTAGGTATATTAGTATTATCTAGTTAACAAAATCATTTGTCCAAACTGTAATTTCCCAGTCTTAGCTGTGCTTTCATCGACCAGTCTGACCGAACAAAGAACAGCAAATTTCAAACCATAATTTTTTATTTCATCGTAAACATTTGCTGCAAAGACTGAACTCCCTTAATTGCTTCTCTGCCGAGCGGCGGCTTCTGGTCATCACTAAGCTTGATTTTAACACTAAAAAAAAGCTGCTGTTTAAAAAAAACCTTTTTAAAAACAAGCTATTATTATTTACAATATTACATTGTCATGGGACTTACATAAGTATGCCAAATTTCAGCTCAATCGGATAACCAGAAGTGGTCGAAAAATGGCTTGCAAGATTTGATTACAGACAACGTTGATTACAGACAACGTTGATTACAGACAACGGGACAGGTGAAAATAAATAAAAGCTTATAATGAGCTGTTGAGTACTAGTGGCGATATTCATTGTACGTGTAAATTAAGCATTAATATACAAAGTTCCTTCATAATAAAGGTAACTTCAGTAGGCACCTCTGTTACATGAAAAGCTAGTTTGTAAAAACTAACCTAACTATGGAAAACCGATATCATATGGCTTTCTTGTTATGTTATCCATATCCATTATGAAAGTGTAAGTATCTTTAAATAGGCGCTCGTGTTAGGTATAGGTACTGATAAAAGTTTTTTTCTAACAATTTTTTTTCATGGAGAAGTTTTTATGTAACCCTATTAATATACCCTGAGGCATATATAGCCAGTTTATTAATACATTATTTATATTGCTTAATGTCATAACTTCTACTGATAATATGGTTCCCACAAAAATGTTCTCACGCCTACGTACTATGTTTATTATCGTCCTAGTCTATATAGGTGGCAGATAACAATGTTTTAGGGTTTCGTAGAAACTTTATAATTTCACCTTGTCTATTTTTCGTCTGTTATAACCATTTTACTCGCGAGACTTTTCGCACTTTAGACAGTTAATGGTAGTGTGAATGGGGTCTCATCAAGATCTTGGAGGCCTAAACTGGTCCACCTACTAATGGGGGACGAGGCTCTGACACAGGCTTTCCTCTCTGGCATTGCAGTGGTTTCCATAAGAGAGAAATGGGAGGTAAAGAACGGAGCCCGCACTCCAAATTGTAAGTTTTGTATGCATTTTAATGTTAATGATGGGTTATTAGTTGCACTGTGATGAAGGTTGTATAATATCGTAGAGATTTTATGCAAATAAAAATCCATAACTACGTATCATAGTTGCAACAAACAGAACAAGACCAATCAAACGTGCCCGAGCATGATGCGTTTATCTCGTTTAGTACAGAAGTTACCATATACCGACTACTCTACCATCAGAGCAGCTTCATAGTAACTACCATTATTATCATACTTTCACCGAAAATACACAAGTATACGAAATTTGAGTCAAATCTAACTAATGTCACTAAGTGGTTCTAATTAGGCTTCTAGATCTGTCATAAATACTAACTAACAAACTCACAAACTAACAAACAACAGAACAAGCTTGTAAAAATATGGTGTATTTGAGACTAGTTGAATTCTTCAAAACTAATCTTATACTATATAATTCAAAGTCCTGACTGACCTAGAGACAACGCACAGCCTAAACCGCTGGTCGTAGAGACTTGAAATTTGCAGAATATGTGTGTTTTGATGCGTAGAGGTGTACTAAGAAAGGATTTTTTAAAATTCGAACCCTAAAGCCCTAAAAAGGGCTAAAAACGTGCTTTTGCCAGAACTCAAGAACGGCTGAACAGATTTTCATGATCTATGATTTTTTGGATTTGTCTCCGCCTCGAATAGCATATAACATAATTAAAAATATATGATTCATTCAGGAAATTTAGTAATAAAAAGAAAATTAGATGTTGCAAACGTTTTTATCGCCATCTATAATAGTTGTCATAGCAACAGGAACTAAAATTGACTTTGTCTAAATTTTCATAGAGTAATAATCCTTTACTTCTTTTTCCTCAAAAGTAAATAGAATGTTTTAATTTTTAGAGTTCTGTGCCTGATTAGGAAAAAAACCTTATTTCTTCGTTATCCGTCTGCATGTCTGTCAAGACCTCTTTCTTAAGAACACGTAGAGGAATCAAGTTGAATTAGATAAAAGGAATGTTGCGGATAATGCTTGGCATTACACGAAGCGTAATATCCAAACTGGTCTTACTATCGACTAATAGGTGGCTTGACCTACCATCTCCAGGCCAGCACTCATGGAGGACAGAGGTCGTTAAGTTACCTTCGGCGACGTTAGTGAGTCACCTGCACCGCAATCGGAGAGTTTTAGGAAGCCTTATTTTTCGTGCGGAAATCCCCACGAATCTCTCCCCCCCTCTGGCCAGTAGGGACGTAATATCGGACTTGACCGACTAAAGTCGAACTCCATCTTGGGTCTAAGGACGCCGAAGTTTAAGGTAACCCTTGACCCTGAGCTATCCAAGGCTTACTGATGGGCATGGCTGTTTTGGTGAGTTCCTGCATTGCGTAGGCAGGGTGCTGACGTTTGAATGCCACCATTGCCGGGGCTGATCCGTGGGCACACCACCTCTTCATACACTGGTAGAGTCTCCAGAGTGGATAGACTGGCGCCATATCCTAGAAGCAGACGTCGGTGGGGTTAGCCTCATGGTGAGGTCCCTGGTGCCGACCATGGTCACTATAGAGAGCAGAAGTGGTGGTGTAAAAGGTACCGGCCAAATCTAGCACTCCCCGTGCCGATGAAGGCGCACCGGGCGGCGTAGTTCGCAGAACCATCTCCGTCCTCCATGAGTGCGGGCCTAGGTTGACGGTCGAGGCTAACCGTCACCCTAGCAGAAGCAGACCCAGGGTGGCAGGGTGTTATATTTCCACGCGCGCTTTTTTATAGAGATGGGGGATTTAGATTCCTAATAACACGTCGAGGTGGCCAGTGCTGGTGGCCGGAACCGGTTGGGGTTTCTGGGATATCCTTTCTAGGACACACCAGATTCCTCGATCACACAGGCATTGGTAGGACTCCGACATACCAACCTCTCCGTTGGCTCCGTTGAGGTGAAGCCCGACGGGGTTTTTGCGCACGAAAAAAAAGGAGTATTTCCCTTTGGGCTAGAATCCAGATATTTTGCAGAAAGTAAAATCTTATAGCATAAGTACAGGGAAAAGTCCGGAAAGCATAAATATTACCTACTTCATCAAAAAAAAAAATGTATGTCTGTCATTCAAGACAAGAAGCACTGCAACAAAGTTAAGTTCGCCCCCTTTTTTTGTGAACGGAACCCTGCGTGCACGAGCCCAATTTGCACTTGACCGGTATTTATTAGTATAATCCTCTTTCTTTACTTTCATGAACTTCTTGAATGTTAAATTAGGTTGTCAAATGTCAATGTCTGTAGCAAGATTTTAATAATAAAAAAATCAGATTTTCGGAAATAAATAATGTTCACTAATTTGAAACAGTGCATCGATTGTGAAAGTGCAATGCAACTATGATGAAAGAATTTTTCAAAGGGCCTCTTCCGAGTCACACATACTTTGGCCAGAGCAGCTATCTAATCCCCATAAAATCTAGAAGACAATGAAAAAGGATAATGATGGTAAATAAACGGGCTTTGGCCGCGATGCATGGCACTGTACTTTGAAGGGTTTGATAGAACTTGAGATGAAATGAATACGTTTAGCTGCAACCAATGATTGCGAAGGAATAGACATTGAAAGTTAGTACGGGCAGTCCCTCAGCTTAAAAAAGACTTGGTGGCGATAGCCAACATTCACGCGGGCGGAGCCGCGCGCGGGTACGCTAGTACTTATATATTTGTGTGTAATTCGTGACGCATTTGATAGCACGTCAGCCACATCCTTTTAGATAAGCCTATTATTTTAAATATATTTTACCCTGTATAAATAAATCTATTTATTTTTTACTTAGGTAGGTACTTACTTAAGTTATTGGTTGTAATAAAATTGTAAAGTCAACTAACGGGGTTTATATGGGCTCCACTTTTGGAACCAAAGTCAACTTTATCCGCAACTATCGAGGTTGAGAGGTCAGATGGCAATCGCTCACATAAAGGTCTAAACAAACTAAATAAGGAGAAACAGAACAGGACAGCAGATGCCGGGCGCCAAAAAGAGAGCTTTGGATGCGACTGGGATTGGCCCTCGGAAAATAACGTTAGGGTACCTAATTGCCGTTATCGTGCACAGAATAATGTTAGCTGTTGCCGCGTGAATTCTGATCCTATTCTGCTGACCCACGGGAAACTATTTCTGGAATAAAAATAGTGTTGTGCCAATGTGTTAATCCAGACCATAATCTATCTCTGTGCCATCCGTTTCAACATTCATTCCATTTCAACCAGATCCGTTCAGCCGTTACTTATTCCGTTTAGTAACAAACATCCAGACTTATTTTTTTTATATCGGTCACGTTAATATGATTTCACCTCACCTGATGGTAAGCTAAAGTGTCTGGAATGGGAGGTCACCATTACAAACACCGAGGGTAGAGGGTCAGAGGGTGGGACTAGTTGGTAGAGCTCATCGGAACACTCGCCATGGTAGAGGAAGTACAAAACTGCCAAAGAAGCTAACGCGGGCCGCACGTCGCTGCAACCTATCGAGAGCATCTAACAAGTATCTACTGAGCAGAGCCATCCCAGAGATGAGAACGTATTCCACGCCGGAACAGATTTGTGTCTTGTATAGAAGACACCGCTGCTCGCTCCGGCGGCGTGAAAAACTGTCTCACCTTGTTCAGTAGGTACTCCGATTTTTGCGAGGCAGTTTTGATGATGCTCTCGATGTAGTTTTATTATTCAGTTTGCAGCGAACATCTACACCGAGTAATCCAGGTGATCCTGCAGTGGCAGTGGAGTGTCCCGAAGAGTAGCGAGGGCAAGGAAAGGCGATACTTTTGCTGTAAACAATTGCATTGAACTCGACCATGTTCTCAAAGTCTCATTGTGAAATTTGATTTAGGACCCGATCAAGCTCAGTGACAAGAATTTTGCGTTTATAATATTTCAGGTTTAGTAGTAATTAGTAGTTTATGACTTTACATAATTTGGAACCTGTTGTTACCTATGTTAAAATGTACGCATTAACTAGAATTGTGTTTGATTACACATTACTAATGGATAATGGACTGCCACAACTTAGATAGGTATAGGCATATATATTGTTCGGTTTCCCAAACATAATCCAGTTCCATCGTTGTAACCATAACACTTCTATTATTTACACGACGATTTGCTAACTTAACAAATGGTCTATAATTCTCACCTTCAGTATGACAAGTTTTTATGGACCTGACCAATAAATCAAAGCATTGTTACTTGTCGCCTCATTTACATATTTACACAGTGACAATGACCGTGGAGACATTTAATTAATTGATTCATAAACCTTTTCATAGTTGTAGAGCAAAAAGTACACATTGACCCCTGAATAAAACAAAAAGTATACAGCACAATGAAGAAAGGGTTACAACGTGTTTCTATTAACATGTATTTTAATGTGCGCCGCGCTCCGCTCGGGCAGTTGACTCATTTGTTACCATCTTTTATTTTACTACCACCCTTCGGAATTATGTTTTTTGTTCCACCATTTCTTTGCTAGTTTTGTTTAATTAAAGTTATAAAATTCAATTATTATTAATCATGTTTTAAAATATTACAAACTAATTATGTAAGAGCCGCACGGATGCAAGAGAATACAAGAAATCAGAATGTTATTAACACTTAGGTATATCTTTTGTACCCCCACGATACTATCGTACTGACTGTTAGGCAAGTAAGACAATGGCTAAATAGGCTTCCCTTCTTGGAGTTCATAGCGACGCAATAGGTACTTATGGGGGTGTTATATTTGTAATTAATTATTTATAAGTGCAAAAAATTTGAAATTCTATAGGTAATTTTTATTTTAAAATGAAACTTTATTCCCTAAATTAAATTAATGATGTTTCACGGCTTTAATTATTTCTGCTTTTATTCTACCTGTGGAATCAGTATTTGACAGAATTTACGAGGCAACCATGTGCAAATTCAAAGACGGTGTTATGGCAATTTCGTTAGAACCAGCCAGCTGACAGAAGATCCTCTGGGCGGTCATAAAACGGCAAAGAAGCCGTCAAACGTTGTTTATGCATGCAATTCCGGTCAACGCTTTGTCTTTTGCCGCACGGCCTTCGGACGACACCCTAATAAAAGGCGTGGCAAAAAGTGCCCTAATGGGCGCTGATCCTATTTCAAAGCAATAAAATGCAACAAAATTAGCCTTTGTTAAATTTAGAACTGTAAACGTTTCAACTGCAGACATAGTTCCGGACGAGTTCGACCGGCCCGAAGTTTGAAGGGACCATTTTGGGACTATTGTTTTATAGGAATGTAACTTTCAACTATTGTCTTTTTTCATGTTGTAATGAGGGGTAAAACGGGTAGCGGTTCTGCTCCGAAGTTATTTATGTTCAACTTGCTGCACATACAATTTCAATGTTACCCAATAAAATATTTCTTTGTTTGCTTCAGGCAGTTTGCATTCTTCACAACAATGTAAAGAATGCAACCTGCCTGACTGTAGGTATAAACCTACAAAGAATCTAAGCTTTCACTTTACTTCAACAAAACGGTTTTAAATGACTTTATTAGCTAATTCATGATTTTTTTTATATACTTGAAAACTAGCTGTTGCCAGTTCCACGAATGAAATAGTGATACAGTTGCCGCGTACGTGACCCACAGGCATAATATTCCCGGGATGAAAAGTATTACCTATTTATGTTACTCCAAGCTACAATCATTCCATAATAAAACATTACCTACGCCTGTACGAATTTAGGATGGACTGGATGCGGAAGGCGGAGAATCGGATGGTATGGCGTTCATTGGGAGAGGCCTGTGTATGCTAATTGATTGATTGACTGAATGAATTTAGGAATAAGTATAAAAAATAAACCTACTCTGTCTCACTGCCAAATTGCATCCAGATCCGTTCCGACATGATTGAGTAACGTTTTGTATCGGTGTCGGTTTGTAATGTTAATATAATAGTTTTTTTTAATAAATGTATAAATGCGATACGAGCATATATGTATGGAAATTATAAACAAACATAAACAACCAGTTAAACTAATATATCTAATAAGTAAAACCGAGTGTATATGCATGTATAGTTTGAGATTGTACAAACGCTACAGCAGTGTATAATTTATACAACTAATTGAACTATACCTACGGCACGATATAATGGCCGGTTTGACGTTTGTCCGCTCATGAAGTTTCGTATTAATTATTGTGACATTTTGAAAGAGCAAATTGCTGTTCTTTATTGTCAATAGTGACGTACAGTAAGTCATAAAATTTTATCGAATGTAGGTATAATTTTAGGACACAATATTTATTTATTACATTGATTTCTGAATTATATAATGTATATTAGTGTCCCACGATCATTTATTTTTTATTTTTATAAGATTATAATTACCTATTGGTGTACTTATTTCACACAACTCGGTATTTGTTTTTCGAAATTCAATTTCTTTAAATAAAATCTATATAATCGACACTAGGACCCCTGGCAAGCCCAATAATACCTCCGGCAAACTTACGTCAAAACAAAGCATTTTCGACTTGACGTTGCTTCGAAAAGTACAAACTAGGAGTGCAGTGCGATTGCGATATAGTTTAGACCTCCTCGCCTGATGGTAAGCTAAATGGTAAATCTCGCCTGATGGTAAAGTCTCAGGAAGGGGTCCCCATTACATACACTAACAGTGATAATTATAATGGTAGCCCTCAACTTACTCTGTTTACGCCTTTTGTTGTGGATTTCGTCGATATGGCCGAACATACGCAGAGCTGAGTTCTAAACAGTCAGGCACGTGTGTTCGTTATAGGTACGCCTTCGTAACATTTCGATCGTGAATCTCAAAATGGAAGGTCAATTTTACCTATAACTGTTAGACGAATAGATAACTAAAGAAAAATCTGGCGAGACTGGCACAGAAGAAAATAAACTTCACACACACAGAAAAAAACGAGCAAAACCAGTCGAAGACATGTGTGTAGCTACTATTTACGGAAGGAGTATCTAACAAGAAAAAAGCTAGTGCAATCACTGAAGGAAGCTGGATTAATATATACTCATTTTCATTCCTAATTCCAATATTCAGTTCGTTCATATGTATTAAGTAGGTAAAAATTTATATTTTTTTACTAAAGTTTTTGAATCAGGTACCTAGGTAAGTACTGCTTGCAATAAAAACTTATTTGATTTGATTATATTTTTATCGAGAGTAAATTGACATTTCCATCACTATTGTAATATGTCAAACCGGCCATCATATCGTGCCGTAGGTATAGGTAGGTACATAGTTGTACTTCAGTAGATACCAGAGCGCAATATTTTAGGCTTTTCATCCATCTATTTCCGAAGTGTCTGGGCCGATTTTGTCAAGATGTTATGTTATGAGAGTTAAAACGTAACCAAACGTAACTTAGACAACTTTTATTGGAAAAGTATGAGGGAAAAAATAGATAGCTAGTTTATAGGTGGTAGGTAGTAGGACCAACTAAAGTAGTTAACCTACTGACCGAATAAAGGTTTGCAAAGCCTACATGGATAAGCTAACACGTTGTGAGTGACTCATTAGAGCTGCCATCGAATACTAATGTGTAGAATGGAACCGGTTTGGTTAGTTCCGTTTACATCGGCGCCGTCGTTGATTTAAATCACCAACGTCATTGATTGTCAGACATGGCATGACGTGGTTTCGGGGACTTTCCTAGTTTTATTATTTACTTCTATGAAAATATGTTAATTATGTTAAATAAATTATGTTAATGATATTGATCACAATTTGATTATACATGTTATATTTCATTTTTAGTACTACCAATAAATCTTTACAATTACCTACTAAGCTATTAGATGATGAGTCAAAAACAGTACCTATACCTAATGCTGCTATTCTACATATGTGAAAATTTGTAAAAGTGGAGTAAGTAAGTTTCCATAGGAAGCGGGCACAAATACGCATATTAACGCGGACGAAGCCGCGAGCAAAAGTTATAGGTATCTCACATAAAAATAATAATAATAGCAACCCATTTATGTCCCACTGCTGGGCACGGGTCTCCTCTCCTCTAAAGAGATAGCAGAGAGGGTTTAGGCCTTAATCCACAGATTTATAAAATATCTCACATAGATTTTTTAAAATTATAACAATAGAAAATAGGTATATTGATAAATAAAATAAGTAAATATAAATATCCTAGGAATTTTTATCAAACTACATAGCGTAATCAAGACCAAGATTAGCATAGCTTGTATTATGGGTTCTACGGTTCGTAGGTACTGTGTAGTTGTTAGATTGACTAGTAGTTATGTACCTATGTCTATGTCAGATGATTAAGTAAGAATCCGGTTTTCGCGAAGTACAATAAACAGAAATGTGTTGTGAATTGTGAAAGGTTTTCGTTGGCCTTACACTGTCATGCGTCGTCTACCACGCAGTACAGTCATACAGTGTAGGTACCTACGTAGGTACACTATATAATTTTAAATTCATTTTGGAATTCCCTACATGTATGGCGTGTCCTCGTCAATAAGTAGGTAATGCTTATTCATTGTGCCATTGACATGGGGTATTGTGTGTCAATGATCTTGGTACACACTGACTGTATGCCTACACTTTTTGCGATGTGTTAGAAATTATTTATTATAGATACCTAATAAATTCAGTTAAATTACTTTTGTTTAACTACAAGGATTTGTCTTCTTTACATTCGGTAAAGTTTGCGAAAAAGTTCGTTATTATATATTTTCATAGTGTACCTACTTAAGTATTATGTGTTTACTAGTTTCCGCGGCTTTGCCAGTGTGGAGGTCGGTATTGCCACCAAGTCTATTTTAATAAAACGACTGCACTCTCTCCACTGATCTAACCGAATCATTTCTAATAAAAAAAAACCGAAAAAAAATCTGTTCAGTAGTCGGTCACGTCCATCGCCACAGATAGACAGACAGACAAACAGATTTGGTATTATGTGATTTTTTTAGTAGACCAGATATCATTTTGTTAATGATAGGTATCAACGAAAAATGCGTAAAACATACGAGGTTTACGAGGAAAATGCCCTATGGGCCAACCTGGCGTCAGAAGACCCTAGACGGCGCGGCGTGCGATTTTAGTCGGTAAGAGTCCGACACAAACTGCCCCGCTAGGGGTGTCCATGAAGATTTTCGCACGAAAAAGAAGGGTTCTGGATGAAATTTGATACAGAGATAGATTATAGTCTGTTACCCTTTATCTATCATACGATTATATTGAAGAGTTGAACCCGAAAAACATATAATAAACATATTTAGTTATTTACCCTCCCAAATTAAGCCAAAAACAGTGAACATGAAAGTTTTGATTGTGAATATTATCGGCTGTTGTATTTAGGTACCTTGGGAATCTTGAAATTCACAGGAACAATTAGTGTCGGGTCGGTAAATTCGAACTAACTTCGTGGCACCATATTTAGCTACTTTCATAAATGCTACCTACTTACGTCTTTCGTTCCAGTTTTGTGTAGGCACTCCAGGTATCCCAAGTTGGTCCCAAATGAGCTCCTTAATAAGTTTCATTGCGATCATGCATCAGAGGATTAATCATAAAAAAATATATTCAGAAACCCAGACGATATAAAATATCAGTGTGTGTAATAAACCTACTTGAAATGGCCTTCCGTTATAATTTACATAACTCATTCTGGTGAAAATTGAGTCAAATGTTTCCCCATTTATTGACCTTCGGGTTTTTAAATGATTTACGCCATTCCATTACATATTATTTTAGTTTCAATAATAAGAACTCTTCAACAAGGCCATATTTCACTTTCCAACCTAAAAACAATGAAAATTAAGTAAGTATTAATAATTATAAAATTCACCCCTAGATAGGCTTATGGGCAGTTATGGGTACCACTGTTGATACAAAAATATGACGTTATTTCAAGCACTCCACTTTCTTCTTTTGCTTTGCTTTCTCTAACATGAAGATACGATTTTGAACATTTGTTAGAAACTTGTTAGAAGTTAGTTGTAATCCAGTAACAAAATCATGTCAATATGTTAAACTAGCCTACACAGATTGTTATATTTAGGAGAACCTAAGGTAAACAAGGAAAAATTTCGACTAAATGTTAAGTTTGTCTACATATTTCTAAGAAATAAACCTCGCTTCGTCGCCTCTTTGCATCAAACCTCCAACGGATCTCGCTTACGTCAAGACAACATCGGAAATTCCTTACCGTGACTGTCTATTTCGGACTAATGTATAGACACCCAACTCGTAGCAAGTGTAACGCGCTGCGTCACCGATTACTTAATAAATAGAACCAGTCGTATAAATCTACTCTACATTGTTCTGTACAAATCTGGGTTTTACCGTGAACTTTACCACCAGTAGTTTACCTACTTAGTATAGATATAGTTATTCAATTACATGGGTATTACAAGACTAAAACTGTTTCTTGTAAATCAGAAACGTATGTTAGTAGGTTAATCGGATTTGCTACTATCGATTTATCGAACTTATCAACACAATGTAAAGTATCATTAATCATTGCTAAAAACATTCTCCGCGTGGATCGTTTACACGTTATTACATAAAGCTTATTTTGTTGCAAGCGGACGGCACCGTTTATAAAACGTTATCTTCAAATGAACACAATAACAAGTTTAATAATAGGAGTGATTAATGTGCTCACAGGATGACGTGCACTTTGCGCCGAGGGTTAAAGGGAGGCGCGAACACGACACTGCACAACATCGCGACTGTTGCGAGTCGGCCGGTCCCGCTCCCGTCCCAAATGACCAGACATTATTTAATTGAAATAGAAGTGAAAGGGTGACAATTGTAATAGAAAACAAAAAAAGGGTTGCGTTTTTGCTAAAACGACGTGATGAAATATTGCGCCAGCCGTGCATTGTAACATTTGTTCCTTACTGCCTACTTAGTTAAGCTGTTATGAAATTAATGATATGGAAATCTTTTTATTATTCTTCTTAAATTTGTGCGAATAGCACAAATACCAATAGTGCAATCTAAATACAGTAAATTACATTGAATGTACATAGAGACAAGTGAAATACAAATAACGTTGCTTAGAGCAATGTTAAAGAAACAATAAATCACAGCTAAACGAGCGAGTTGTTTACCTACTTGTTTGACTTAAACTTCTTGTAAGGCTGTTTGTGTAATAAAAGAAACGGATTCGGGCTTGACATTTGCTAACTAATGATTCCATGTCACAATGCGTCTGCTCGCTCCCTGTCAAGCGACTTTAAAATCCCTTTGTTATCAAAAATTTTTAACACTTCAATGTTTGATTTGTGCGAATTTGCGACATTAAGAAAAAAAATACGATTGATATGTCACGTTTTTATTGTTGTTTGTATTGCTACCTGAATCTCATGTCCAAAAAAATAAGGGTAGCGTGTATTGATTGCGCGTCGACAGTTTGGAGCCTTTCACGCCGCTCGACGAATATCTATGACAGTTTCATGGAGGAGTCGTTGACTTTATTGTATACAAAAATATTACGTCGACCGGATAATTGATGCATGCTCATTCGCAGAATCCCTATTAATAATATAATAAATCTCAAAGCTGTACGCTTATTCTGTCAACTATTAGATAAGCACCGACTGACTAGTTTTCACATTCTCCAGAAAATAGAAACAAAACTGTAGGAATAATGTACTTATTAATATTTAATATCAAAGCATTGCAGGGTTGGAAGGGCATAAGGCGTGAAATCAAATTGTCAACGCGGACTCCATCCAGTGAACATATTGATATTTTAATTAGATTTACAAAGTCGTTCCTCGCAGTTCCGTGGGCAACACCCAACTCTTTGAGCCGCTCTAATGGCACCCCGTGGACTATATTTAAGGGTTGTCGGACCCCGCTTTGTGCCTCCTCAATATTTACTCCCAAATGCATTAATGTAACAATACTTACTTGGTTTTTTAAGTTTTCGTAGCAGCTTCCGCGTTATCGTTTACAAAAGCTTTGGAAATGTCACTCACGGCGTAATTATAGAGCAGCGCAGCAGGTAGTCTACAGACTAAACGTAGCGACTATGAACAAAATCATAATTGCTTTTCATTTAGAGGTGTAGGTTAAAAATAGTTTTTGTGAGCGCCTTTTGTTGCTATAGTAACAAAATTCATAGAAAAAATAATTACGTGTTCGACACGACATGGTGTTTCCAGGTATTCAATTTAATCTCTAAAAATTTTTGAAGCAAATTCAATTTAATTACTATCTTTGTCTTGCGGAGTTAATAACTGGTGAAACTAAATGTGATCGATCTACAAAATCAGTCAGAAGGTGAGCTTTGTTGGTGATTACTTTAACCATCCTAATTAACCAAACGTCCTAGTGCTAATTATGATTCTAGGCCACTCGTATTTATCAAAATCTGTGGAATATAATTTTGTTTATTTTATGGATAAGGAGAGAATACCTTAATACTGAAAAGAGAACATAAATAAACAAAACATAAATTCAAAAACCTTTTTTTACAAAATAAAAGGAACTTTATTTGTTTGTTTTTGAATAGGCATACGTTCCTATACTTATTATTGCAGCGCAGATATATATATTTAAAATATAAGAAAAGGACACTACAAGGCTTGCCGGGCATTAGCTACTACTCACGTAGTTTTTTTACATTATGCTAATTTGTAGTTAAGGTCAATCTTTAAGGCTTAAGACTTAAGACCTATATTAATCTTGTGAGTTAAACTTTTAGATAGAGTTATACCTTTAGTTAGTAAACATATCTGATAGGTACCACTTTAAAATCGCGAGGGAAAATTTTGTCTAATGATTTTCACAGCAGTAAGTCTTAAGTACTATATACTACTTACCTACTTATGGGCTGGAAGGTATTGGTAGCTTCACTAACTACGTCAACTATTCATTATCAATGCTGTACTGCATTGCTAACGACATAAGAATCTCTACATAGAGCATGGGCATGTCGAGCTCCTTATTACCACGGACATAAGTCATAGACATTGTCTCTTAAGGTACAGGGATTTCCCTAGTTTGAGAGACAGAGTTTTTCAAATGCATCGAGCATAGTCAATTAATGTTAAAATGTCCGAAACGTTTGTTATATTTTTTTAAATGCATACCATGTTAACTATGTACGCTTTTGATCAATAAAGTTTCATTTATTTATAGGACTTTTAGGGAATTTTGCGTTACGTAGTGCACTAAGTACTACTACCAACTATTAGGTAATCGGTGGTAGGTACTACTCTCAAGTAACGCAAGAGCCGTGTCTATTCATTATAATAGAGATTATAAAAAATACCAACGGATACATTCTCTACTTTGCATTTTTTTAATAAACTAAGAGAAATTTAAATTACCTACTCATTAATCTCATTACTAGATTATTTCTGACTTGTTACCAGGTCAATGTTACCTAATTACATTTTTACAAACATTTTCTTTACTACAATGATACCCCTACCTACCTTCCATGTTTACTAATTACCTAATCCCTTACTAATTTTTACTATGCATACCTAATTATTCAAAAGTAGGTATCTACTAAAACGTTTTAAAGGGTTTCATCGTGCTAGGGAAGGTTGACTAATATCTAAACACAAACGACTGTTTTGAAAGAAACAAATAAAGTCTCCGCAGATGTAAATCATATTGAACATTTGTAAGTACCTCAAAACAAAACTGCACGAACAAACATCTGCAAAATTATTTTTGTTCCAAAACAACACGATCAATTTGTCCGAATATGCAATGAGTAGAGAGCAGGAGGGTGGCGGAGTCCTACTGCGAGCCCCGTCGCGCGCCGTCACTTCACGCAGCGTCGTCGGTACACAGAACTCTAATTGACACACTAAAATACGTCATGTCGCATAAAGCATTGATTTCAACGTACCGTTCCCTGTCTGTGCAATATTTTATGGCATGTGAAATGTTAATTTATATTCTATGGCTCTATTAAACAGAGCTTACAGCTGGTGAACTAAATTTGAGTTTCTACCTACTAGATTTCATAAACTTTAAAAACACAATCCAATTCATGACCAACAGAAATTAATTAAATCAAAGGTCAGAAAAGTATTCGCTCAAAATTTAAACAGTGCTTCTGGTGGTCTTTCAAGGGACAAGTTCGGTTTATGAAGCAGATATTCAACGATACGAAGTGCCAAATACCTATCAAATATTAAGATGACAAACATTCTCTTACCTGGCTATCCTCCTTTCAGCCTTAGGAGCTTTGGTAACGAAAATAATTTATATTGCTTTGACTGCATGTAAAAAATATTTGAAAATAATAAAATTGAAAAGACTAGGTTTTTTTTCTACAAAGTTCTACTCCATCTTTCAGTCTATCCACTATCGTAATTCATTATTCCAGTGCCATAGATGCCCAAGATCGTGCGCAATAGGGGTGGAAATGCCAGAAAGCGGGTGCCAGACTCGGAGATGAAGGCTTCAGTCAATCAGGACACAACGCTAAGGTGATGATAATAGCACTGATTTTCCACGTTGGTTATTTAGTCAATTATAATACATGGTTAATCTGCACGTAACTAATTGTTTCGACATGGTAGCTAACCAATTTCTTAAAAAAATCTCCGAGATTTCTATAAATCAAAATGTAAATACTAAAACGAGCGTCAATAGGGAGAACATTATTAAGGAAAATATTTTAAATATTTCGACATAGAGATTTTTTTATGTCCTAACCCCCGGTATACAATTGGCATTTTCCTCGCCCCACGGCTGCCCGAGGCAAATATCTGCAGAATGCGTGTAATTATTTATTTGCTCGGCAAGCCCTCGTGCCCCTGTCCACTCATTCATTCAACAGCCAAACAAATAAATGCAATAGGAATGCAATAGTGAAGCAAAATTTTAGAAATGTGGAGTACTGGAGTACCCACATGTTTTATCGTTAAGTAGTTCAGCAATCGAAATACTCAGTGCAGGTGTTTATTGTTTATTGAAACCATTGATTACTTTTTCAGTCACAATATTCACTGAGATATAAGAGGAACAAATAAATAGTGAAACCTGCAACACCCAAATTATGTAAGTAGGTAGGTACCTAATTCATTTTTTTTATTATTTTTCTTTAGTAATTTTTTTATATAGGACACGTCAAAATGACTTCACCTAACCTGATAGTAAGCTAAAGATAAAGTCTTAGGACTGGGGTCACCACTACATACACCGGTAGTGCTACAGTGGCGGCCCTCAGCTTGATGACCTCATCAAATGCTTTTTCACGCCCCGCTTAAATTCCCCGGGACTATAGGAGGAAGGAAACACATACGCTGGTAAGGAATTTCAAGTCTTTATGGTGCGGCATATAAAAGAGGCACCGAACCGCTTGGTTCTTGGTTAAATTGATTGCACTGTGTGAAGGTGATACCTCAGCCTGGCACTTGTATTTTTGTATAGGAAAGGAGAGATATTAATTTTCAATTATTTTTATGACTTATAATTTAATTTTTAATGATTTTATGACATATAATTTATTATTAATGATTTTTATGACTTATGATTTAATTTTCAATGATTGTTATGACTTTGTACATTTTAATAATACCTTCTCATTATTGTATGCCCAAATGGTGAAACAAAGCTAGCCCCATTATCTTGTGAACATCCTTTGTACCTATGCTTTACAATAAATATAATTTGAATTTGAGGGTGGGATTAATTGGAAGAGCTCATCGGAACACTCGCCATGGTAGAGCCGGTAAAAAAATGCAAAAGAAGCTAAACTACTTAAACGAAGCGAACACCAATAAATTAACTTCGTGTGAATCGCCTACAGAAAATAAATATATATTAAAAGGAGTCGATTCGCACATTTCGGGCGAGTTCAATTCGTGCGAATCGTCCAATAAGCCGACTAAAGGTTTTGATTGAAACGTAAGTATGTACATATAGGTATGTAAGAATATACAGTGTTGGATTTTATTAATCGAATGTGATTAAAACCTTGTGTTGATGTTGTGAGCGTTGAAACATCCGGCGGCACAGAGGGTGCTCTGTTTACAAATGGCGGAAAACGATATTTTATAACCGTCTTAGAACTTAAATTTTCAAACACAAATTTATAGTCCTTTATAGCTTTATTACACTATATTTCAATAGGAGCAGCAGGTAGGTGTTGGTTTCTTTAGTATTTTACTGATAAAAGAGCTTAAACGGTATCGTTTTCATGTGAGTTTTAAAGAATGAATTTAACACAATGGCGTCCAATAAAGCCGGAGACAAATACAACCGGGTCGCTACTATTTTGACATTTTAATTTCACCCTTGCTCAAAATCCATTCTGAATGGCGATAGATGGGGGCGCGACGTGATGTTGAGCTCTCTTGATACATGTATCACAGTCGCAGGAGAGACTTGATTGACGTTTATCGCTCGGATTAAAATACAATTAAATTTAATTTTAAATTGAGCACAAAATTTTATATAACCCTTTACAAGACTCAGATGCGCGATAGTAATAATACAACACTTCTAAATGTATCATTACCGATCTATGTATCACTGTATTTTATAACTTAGTATTCTAAATTGCACAAAATATCGACAATATGTCGAAATTTATGGATGGAACGATTGTTCGGTTCGATGTCCTCGATTAGAGGTAATTTGTGTCAATCACTAGCCCATTGTACTCACAGCTCGGGCGGAGGTGGCCCATGGCTTGCTTTGGACAGGAACATTCGCTCTAATTAAACGCCGAACCCCTACCTATTTATAAAAGTCAATCTCGGGATTAAAGTTTGACGTGAACGAACCATTTCTGACTATTCTAATAGTCCTTTGTACGGTCTGCTATTAGAACGTCGATCTTTGAAAGATTAGTTTTCCCTTTGAAATCAGTTACCTAAACAAAATTTTACTACAAAAGACCATTTTTAATTACCATTTTATTTAGTAATTATAGATACTCGTAGATTACAGAACGTGTAAAACATGTGATCAAAAGTTCCCACAGTCGTAAGTTAAGTTGCCAAAAATCGAAACTAATATATTGCTTTCTACATCTAACCCCATGATGTAGTTTCATCGCAAATAATAACTTATTTTATCGCCTACACAAAACCGATTTCATGTCTGAATTTGTTTGCATTTTAGATTTGCACAATTCTTGATTTGCGGTCTAACACGGATTCGGTGTAGAATTAAAATATACCATCTCGCTTTCACAGATAGTTTTCAGTGTATGTGGAACAGGGACCATAACATTAAAGCGGTAGGGTTTATGAGTCAATATGAGTGTGCATTGGATGTAACCCCTTCATTCTGCCTGTGACTGGTAAACGGTAATTTGATTTCACGCTAGTCCAATGATTAATGCCCGTGCCTTATCGCTCCATATTTTACCGATTTAGACCAATATCACTGTTTTTAGTTTATTTATACCTACGATGCGAAAATAATAAAAAACTGGACTGATCACTGTTCCAAGTTGATCAAAATGTTTTGGGGAATCGGGTATTTCTCTCACTATATGCAGGGTGGTGGTGGTAGAAGTACTCCAGAAACTCACGGCTTGTTACTAACAGAAGAGAAACACGTGTTAGTAACAAGTCATGAATTTGCCTCGTGTGTTGCATAGTATCTTTGGACAAGGTGACCACTTACCAATGTCACGTGCTTGCTTGCTACCTTATTAACACGAAAAAGCGGTTCAATAGAGAAACATGGATGAACAATGAATTCAACTATTATGTGCCAAATTTCTAGAATTTTCTTGGATATATACCTATATAGGATATAGGAAAACTATAACCTTGGAATATTCAAGTCACGAGTGAATAGGATCCTTCTAGGCAAGCGTGATTCATCGTAGACCACATCGTCACTTACCATCAGGTGAGATACCTAGTGGTCAAACGTAAGCCTATCCTGAATAAAAATTATATATATCGCAAGACTATTATTTTTCGAATGCTTTTCAAATTATTCGAATTTGTATTATACTCGTTTAAAAAACGTTGCCGTCTACCGTAAAGAATATTATTTCCCTAATTATTAATTTATGGATGTTAATAGAAAGTGCCACGTGCTTCGTTCGTGCTCTATTAAGAGACAAAACAATATCTGCTGTTCGATCACCCTATAGTTTTAATGTCTTTGTTGACATTTATTTTATTCACATGCAAATTACTCAATTAACTAAAATGGTACATAAGTGCTCCTTGATATAGCTTACCTAATTATTATATTATCAATACATACATACAGTAGGTAGTCTTGTATATGAATAAGACTACAGACTATAGCACTCACAGAACATTAAAAAACCAGATTTTTCTTTGTTCTGTAATAGCGCTACAGGTTGTGTGGTTTAACATTGTTTAGTTAATTACGTGAGCTATGTGTTTCAACCTAGGGAATGTTAGAGGGTCAGTGCTTTAAGCATGTAAAAGTGAATATATGATTCACCAAGGAGCTGGGTCTTCGCTATTTTGTTCGGCAAGTGTGCAAAGTTACTTTTTTGCTGTGATATCATGAACTAGCAAACTGTGAACTGCTTAGGTACCTATTTACTTTCATGTGAACCACGTAACTTTTCACTACGACCAATTTGAAAAGTGTATAGTATGAGTAAGAACTATAAAGACAGACAATATTTAGAGAAACTAAGAATAACTTCCTGCCACCTTAGTAGTATAAGTTTTGCTAACGAATCATCGCCCATTTATTTTTCAACACCTAGTCAACCTAGTTATTCTAAAAAGAGGTGTTCAACATTTGATGGTTCCTTTTTTTCCTTTTACATTTCTTTCGGACGTGGTGAAAAATTATTAATATCGGCAATTGTTTAAGTTAGTCAAAGTATTTCTATTGATCGCCTCTATCTGTTGGCGTAATGTGGGCTTGAGCGCATGCGCACTCTCTCGGCTCTTCCCAGACCGTATCGTACATACTTCGAATATGTGTATACTCTGGTATTTATACTCATACGTACTGATTTTGAAATTTACCATTTGGTCTTTAGAATTTTGTATTTGTAGGTACATAATATCATGCTCTATAATAATACGTATAGCTAATATTGAGATGGTTGTTGTGAGCTTCACTTTTGTTCTAAGTGTTGAATTTTCTGATCAACTTACAATTAGTAGGTAAATGGTTGCCACATAGAAGTAGTAATTAAGTAAAAATACAAAGGAATAGCTGTCGCCAAAAAATACACTCACACAGACTTATAGGACGTCTTATTGGTTGCATACCTTACCTTAAAATATAAGAAGAGCAGAACTACACACCTTTTTTTATTGAAAATGAATTTAAAGTAGGTTATGACAAGGTATAAACTTCAATGATGTTTACAGAGTACCATCAAATCTGCCCCCATTTTAACGTAATATACAACAAAATTATGTTTAAGCTACGTTGGAATAGAGCACAAATTTATTTATCACAAATACCCCATCTAGCGGTCAATAGCAAAATCAATGTACATTATAGTTTTGCTATACAACAATAGATGTCTAAAATTATTGTATGGTATTGCAAATCAGTCCTTAAATATAACAATGGTAAGGATGAAATTAACTTAACTCAAAATACGGACAACACTAGAATCGACCCCCATGGTGTCGATTCTGTTGTACATTTTCACAAAGTTAACTAAAATGATAATTTTGACAGCTCTAAGTAGAGTACCCCATATAGTATAATCGAAAATGAATCTAATCGATTTTCGATTATCGTTCCCGTAGAATATGGAATCGATAGTTACAAAAACACAAAAGCATTTATTTTTTTATTATTTTAGGTAACTAATTTCAGGATGATAAAAAATAAGTTTTATGGTACAGTAATTATGTTTTGCATTATACTTAGCTAATTATATTACAAAAAAATTGTAGTAGATAAGTACTTAAAAATTTCAATAAATTAATTTAAGTTCGATTCATTCGATTCCTTTGTGTCATAGTCAATTGTGCTGAATTCTTGCAAGACGCTTCACTACGAAAAGTGGGCGGTACTTGTCCATGTGCTACGATAATTTTAGAGGTATTATTTTATATATAAAAATACGATACTTCATAGACGTGAACTATCAACATTATCATTTAGCATCCTGAATTGGACAGAGTATAGAAACTTCTAGAAAATTGAAGTAAATATTTCGTGAAAACTTATAGGAAAAGGAACCTTAAAATCAATCGCATAAACTTATTTTTTGATTAGAAGAAAGTATTTCTTCAAATTTTAGCCTGCTTCATGCACATACACAAGTGTATATGTGTGAGGTAAATGCAATTACACTTAGGTTTTTGGCGACACAAACACGCCCCCATACGATTTCTAGTCCTAAGGATTTTTCTTTGTTCTGTGATGGTTGCCCAACAAAAAAACAAAATCGGCTAGATAAAGAAAGAAATCAATGCTTTACTTAGGTATTAGTAATATCAAATTCGGTTAGTCATAACAATGTAACATCCAAAATAAAAAAAATCCAAATGTAACCTAAGCAATATGTACTCGTATTTACAAAAATTCCGTTATGAAAGCATCATGAGCTTGGTTTAGGGAGTCTAACAAAAGAGTTGAATGCTATCGACTTTGTACACCTGAGTGAAGCCGGGAGCAAAAGTTAGTTCAACATTAAATAAAAAGTATGGTTATTCATAAAAGATGCTTAATAGTTTTAAATGTTTACATGGGCAGGCTACTCAAACTTATAATCCTCTTAACAGTAGAGATTGTCTCTTTTTTAAGTTATAAGAAAAGACTCTAATATTCTCAAGTTCGTGTATGTGTCTAAGTAATCAAATAACGTTAATACCCATCTCAATCCCGGGATAATTCCTTTGTTCGCCAATTTCGTGCTCCGCTACGCCCTCGCTCAAATATTTGTTTAATCTCAATGCGCCTACTTTTATCGCTATCGAAGCTATTGTTGAAGTTTGCCATGTTTTTTGGATAAAATGGCTTTTTTATCTAAAAAATTCTTTGGACGTGCGAGCACGTGTCACGTGATCGATCACCGAGCAAGTACAGAGAAGGTATGTAGTAAATTGATATGTTTATAATAAACTAGCTTTTGCTCGCAGCTCTACTCGCGTGGAATACTGAAATAGTCGTAACTTTTCTAAAATTTTCTATAGTCTTTTTGCAGTTTTCTTAATTTTTCTTTTATATATGTAGTAGTACCTAGTAGTGAAACAATGAAGTAAAACAATAAAGTAGTAGTTCTCAAGTTATGTCGTGACTAAGGGAAACAGGGGTTCATTGACACTGTTTTCATTTTGTCTGAAACTCTCCGCATAATACGTAGGTATCTAGAATTTTATTTCATTAGTTGCAACTGTGAGCTTAAAAAGCTTACATTGATCTGGCCTATGCTCAATTCACGCCTGATCCCTAAGTGTGAACATCTGTATTTGCGTATGGCGCTCCCACTCTTACGCCTATTGATACAAAGCTGTATTCAAATAACTTTAATCGCTTAAGTACACAAATCCATTCTCGCTACTAACGAATTATAATTATTCATAGGCGACGCCGACAGCAATCCTTTCCATCTACATTATTGTTTGCATATCTAATTCGTGTCGATTTTTAAGTAAAAAATATTGCTAAAGCCGTCGTTGAATTTAATTATACTAGTTTTGCCCGCGGTTACGTCTGCGTGAAATTCTATTCTCGTTCTCGCATCCCATAGAAACCTATTCCAGGAATAAAAGTAGGTTATGTACTATTCCAGACTACAATCTATCGATACATCAAATTTCAGCCTGATTCGTTCAGCCATTTTTGCATGAAAGAGTAACAAACCATCCATTCTCACCAACTTTCATAATATTAGTAATATAGGATTCGTACAGTATGTATAGTAGGTATAGATTGTACAGTGTTAACTAACGTTTCCAGTGGATATCAACAACAGCTCGTTGTTAATATCAACTGGAAACGCTGAAATTTTCTCTTCGGTCATAAAACATTAAAAGTAGGAACATTGCGATTGCTCCTCTTTCACACATCTAATCGTAAAATATAAAGTTATCACATAGAATAATAAGTATCACGTCACGAATCATAAAATAAATTGATGTAACAATAAGTATCAGTGTTGTAAGTGTAACCATTAAACCCTTCCATGCAGTTTTTTATTGAATTCAGTCGAACGTGTGCGTTAGGTAATCAATAAAATTATCCGAACTCACGCTTCTCGGATGCAATCGGTTGAAAATGTTAAAGCGGGTCGCTTCATTTCATGCATGGCGGAGCAGGTCGTCCCATGACATGTTCTCCTGTGACGTGATCACATGGTACCGTGTACTTTGACATGCCGTAGGTAATAGGTAGATAAAAGTGCCCCTCAATAGTTTATACGCAACATTGGGTATCACACCAAAATTTAAGCGCTGTAGAAATTTTGTTTTTCTTACTAATGTGTTGTTGTGTTGACCTTACTAAGTAATTTTACGTTAGTTAGTTATCTTATTGTATCCATGACTAGATAAAGAAAAGAATATTTTTTAAGACTATTCCCTACGGGTTGACTACATAATTATCATAATCATAGTCGAAAGTGTTAAGTAGTATTATTTTCTTTAATTATTGTTAGACATCTTTCTTTGTAGCGTGAACGTAAATGTGTACGCTATCTTTTATTGTGATACTCCCACGTAACACCCATAGGAATAGCCCCTAAATTCTTTTTGCTTAAGGATTATAAATTTTACATTTTCGGTTTCTTTTTTTGATATTATTTACCAAAAAAAAACGGAAAAATCGAATTGATAATACATTACCGTCAAATAACAATAGGCTTTTCATTTAGACCAGATGTGCGATAAACGTTATCAAGAGGGTTAACCGTGACCTCATAAAAAGCGGAATTTATTACATCTCACGACCCTTGCCCCGAAACTAAGACAGCGGAGAAAATAATAGAAAAATATCGTAATTAAATCCAACCCTTCCTGTCGTTGCGCCTTTTTGTTGAGGGATAAAATTGGAGCGAGGCGCGCGTGACCGATGCGATGATATATTATAGTGAGGAGCTATAGGCCAGCTAGGCCGGCATTGAGGGCGTGTGCCCTGCACTACACAGCCTGAGCGATCTTTAATGACTCTGTTACCTCGTTATTACAATGTTAACATATGCCGGTGATGATTAAGTCCCATCGATAAATACTCATCCGCTGTTATTATCTACACTAATGGAATAACATTTAAGCAAATTATACACTTAAACTTATTAGAACTTAAAATAAGGGATATTTATTATAATATCGTCGTTAGACGAAAAAAAAACATTTACGCTAACTATCGACTATTATTTAGGAGGACGCCCTGGTTAAATGGCTATTGGTATGTAATTAGTAGGTATATTGTTAACATACTTAGGTAGAGGGTCTTTTATTACATTTTAGAAGAAAGTTCAATAGTTTATTCTATCCAGAATTTTTGCCTCTGACTAGCATTGTGGATTGTCCCCTCGGACCTAGTTTGATCAAGGAATTACAGTAGATTAGTATTCTTACATTGGTTACGTTAAGTTTGGTTAGTTTCGTTGGAGGTTAAGTCCGCATTGGCTCATAATGCAAAGTTGTGTTCTTTTTATGAACTGTATAAGTGACGCGCTCCCTTTGGAAATCGCGGTATAAGCAAAATTTACAGTGAGACTGTACAATGAATTTCGTACAATATTTTGCCCTACGAACTGGCCCAGATAGGAGGAAGACCCTGTGTAAGATACTGACGGATATTGATACGGAGTATGCTACAATTTAAATTACTAATGTAGCTTCGCTTATTTCCGTAATACTATTGTGGATAATGTGATGGTACCTGCTTCTGGCAAATAACAGAAGCTTTAGGCTGCGGCTTGGTGTGGACGTGACAAGGCGGGGTCGCAGAGAAACGTGCCACTCGAATCATCACGTTTTATATTGCTTACAAAGATGAAGCGTAAACTGGCAGCCGATTATGATTGCCATAATCATTACCTTTATGCAGACCCACATAATTGTCTTTGTTGATTCAAAAAAATCAACCACTTATAATTTTAAAATAATAACATAAAGTTTGGACATTACGCCGAATATTGATGACTAAAGTAACGCAAAATTTTTGAAGTATAATTTTATTATATCTTTTATCTGGGGTCACGGCAGTGCTTTCGTGTTCCCCCTAAGATAGGGTTATTCCTGCTTTTCTCTTCTTATATCTTTTCTCGAATTATTTTGCCGAATTAAGAGCGTCGCGTCGCGTCGATGCAAATATTAGCAGGAGCCCGAACTTAAGATAAAATGTTATAAGCAGATAATATTTGTGTAGCTCTTATAATTCGAATTTCAGCAAATTTGTTCAAAACGTCGAATGACATTAAAGCATTACGTCGTGTTTTTGACACTGCATAGCTTTCTTCTGGTTAGTAGAGTCAAAATTCTTCGACTTATAGAGAAAGTGGAGACTAATGAAAAGAGGCATCGATCCGCTTGGTTCTTGATGGAATTGATGCCACCGTGTGAGGGTGATACCTCAGTCTGTGAAATCCTAGAATGCATCCAGGTTTTGTAGTTCTTTATTTAAAATTGCTTGCGAAGTACGTAACACCTTATGAGCTAGCACTCGTATGGATTTTACCTGATACTGATAACTGAGTGATGAACATTCAAATAATGACATTGATCAACATCTCCAGGGGAGATTTTACTGTGGGTGTAGGGCAAATTCTGCAAACATCTCAGGGTGGTATGAGGCGCTTACCTACTTGAAGGTACAGACACTAATACTCGGTTCTCTAGTTACGCATTGATCTGCCCGTCGCGCGTCACTTCGTAAAATCTCGATTGCAGCGTAAGGTAGCAGATATCAAACGAAGATGAGGTCCATAGAAATAAGAATCTTAGTCGCACCTCCACATATCCTACCGGCGGCGGCTGTGACCCCTGAAAGAAACTCAAGGCGGCCACCTGGCCAGCTCCACACGCGGTAAGATTGGACATTTTGAGCTTTGACGTTAATTTTTTATGGAGCTGTAACTTGTTTCTGTTTTGTAGAGCGTTTTTTCTATCACGTAGCATGTCTACAGCTACTGATACTGATATTTGTACAATTGTTAAAACTGAAGTTATAGTTTTACTTGTTCCCGACGCGACGCTACGTGCCAAATCAAAGTCACTACTGAACTGCAGTTACTTTAAAATCCTAAAGAACCTTCAAAGCCCATTTCTATGTTTTTCTATGTTTCGATTCTCAATTACGTTTCAAAAGGCACAATTGTTAACTAAATGTATTCAACGACGGATTTTCTTTTATCAAATTACTGACATAGAGCCAAACATTTCAATAAAAGTTTTTATAAAGACTTATACAATGGATTATATGTGAATAGGTAACATTACCTTGTGTCATGATATGCCGCCTCGCTTTTTCTGCCCACTGTGTCATAATGAACTCAAGCTACTATCAAATAAAGATAGTTTTTGAACAAATTCTTTGCAGCTCAATGGGAGAGGTGCGATGCGCAACTTTGAATACTGTTTGTTGTTTGTTAAAGTATGCGTGAATAAGAGATCTTCAGACAAGTATTGATTGGTATTCAATGGCTGTACGATGAATGGCCCCTTGACAATACGATCACTCTGCTACTTACAGCATACGGCTACATTTATTTTATTGTGAAAGTTAATAATATAATAACAATGTAAGTGTATGGATTAACATTAATTTGGTCATTTGATTAATGTTTTTTAAGAAAATAAATAATTTTAAGTCAAATCAAATTACCAGAGTGTATAAATCTTGTTAGTTGTTGGTAGGTCTAGTATATCTACTATGGTTTTAAAGTTGCAATATGCCTCTAACAATTAGCAAAATATGTGAATGTAAAACTGCTAACTACTCATATTTAAGAGTCTACTTAAATGTTTATAGATACCTATTGTCCTAAATAAATTATACTTAGGTACACTACTTATATTACGTGAAATTAATATACATATCCCTATAACTAAACTGTGAATACTCTACTTATAGACAAATAGGTATTGTGCAGCGGCCTTTTAATCAAATAAGTACCTAGGTAATAATTAAGTTAATACGAAAAGTTTTCATAATAATCTTTGTTTGTAAATAAGCTGTGTCTGTACAGAAGCAATATAAAAAAATACTTAGTTTATGTTAAGTGAACGATTCTGAACATAAAAATATTTTTAATTTTAAATATTAGGATTGTTGTCTTTTTGTCTGTTTGTTCTTAATTTCAGCCATAAAATCTGCTGTATGTTTGATTGCAATTGGTTAAGTAGAACCGGAGATATTACCAAAAAACGATAACCGAACGTGCGGGCGGAGCCGCGGGCATCACTTAGTATCTTATAAGAGTGTTCAGTGAGTCAGTGAGCAATAGAGTAGGCCATCACGCATCAGCGGTTACCTTGCAACGTGCCGCCGACGCCGCCGGTGGTCGCTTCATTCGATGTCCATCAACGTCGTCCACCATTCTTATATCCAAAGCTTTACTTTCAAAAACTTAAGGATCAATGAAAAGTGTTCATTGTACGTTGTTATCCAAATCTCAATCGAGTGCATTCTACCGAGCTACTTCACTTATTGAGTTGGTAGAATTGGCAGACACAGCGACGTCAAACTATTGTTGGCAATTGTTAACGTTATCCTTTGGACTATTGCTACATCAAACTAAATCCGTTTATTTGGAAATCATTCTAGTATCCATTGAAATTAGAATTACCATTATAAACTTATAATAGATTATTATATTGATAGAGTATCTATAGGTACAAATAATGAATGTTAATGGTGAAATAGCAGTTTTTAATTAATTAACAGATTACCTGTAAGAAAAAAGCAATTTTTAAACTTTTTGTATAACTGTCTGTTTGTTCCGGCTAATCTACGAAATGGCTAGCACGATTTTCACTGGGTTTCCACCCGGAGACAGCTGATATTGTAAGGCGTAATTAGGGTACATTCACTTTAAAAAAACGAAATAAATATTAGGAACCTAATATTGGATAACGATAAATAATAACATTACACCTTCGAAATTTTTTCAAACATGGAGGTTTCTAAAACTAAAATCTGGAGAACAGCTTAATCCAAGAGTTTTGCCGCATTCGCAATAAGACACAAAAATGTGGGCAAAAGCTAGATTATAAAAAAATATGATTCTATAAAATAGGAACTTGATGCCAGTGGGGGAGGGTTGAATGAGCACAACAAAGGGTGTTGGTCGTCGAGAGGAGCTCGTAGCTCGTGTGCTGTTCAGCGCACGCGCCACTTGATGCTCGTTAGCGACGCACTGCATCACAATGAACTAAAACAATACGTTACCATTACGCTAATTGCACACAACCATCGGTTTTGTTTTCATTCAGCTATTAGGCACCCCATAATATACCCTTTGTTTGCTCAGAACTTGTGACAGATATTTGTTACCCACTATTAAATAACGAATAAGTATAAGTATACTGGTAAACATACAAATATATAAAATTAAAGTGTCTGTATGTAACATTAAATAACAAGTATTAAATAAATGCATAATTGAGTGTAGGTACGATACATATAACGAAAAAGCAATTTTCAAAATTTTCTTAGGTATGTATAGGGTTCCCATTCGTCCGGATTAATCCGGACATGTCCGGACTTTTAGGCACTTGTCCGGACTTTGTCCGACTTTCTAAATTGTCCGGATTTTTTAAATTAGATGGTATATTATATCTTCTTCTATACATAGGTATAATAAACCTGTAGAAGGGTCAATTCTTTACAGACAGACAGACAGACAGACATGACGAATCTATAGGGGTTCCGTTTTTTGCCATTTGGCTACAGAACCCTAAAAACCGCATCAAAATCCGTTCCGTTCGGTACTTTTAACAACTAGTTAGTAAAAACAACTCTTAGAATCGCGATATTTCAGGAATAGTAACTCTTAGGAAAAAACCATGGAGACTATTTTTGTACTATCAATAAACCTGGAATTTTGGACCCTGAATTTAAGTATAATATATCACACATGATCCGCCTGCACCTCGCATCCTACCCCTACCCTCCCCCCCCCCCCCGTGCTACTGCATAAAAGTGTCCGGATTTTTATCGAAATGTCCGGCTTTTTGTCAGGCCTTATCAAATTCCAAAATGGTAACCCTAGGTAGGTATGTATGAAGTATAAATAGCTGATGTTATAAAAACCGTATCATAAGTTATTTTTAATTTAAGTGAAAAAAAAATTAAACTCAGCTCTATGTCCACGTAGATGAAGTCGCGGGCATGGTTAGTACCTTACCTATACCATAAACTATGACGGACTATTCGTTATGGAAAGTGCTCACCATTGTACCTACTATTATATTAAATTATGTCATCATCGTCATCTCAACGTAGAGCCCCGTGCCCCGTAGTCTTACTAATTTTTTTTTTTTAAACTTTGTAAAATGTTCTTATGGCAAGAGAAATAAAGAAAATCGTGCAGAATATTGAATAATATCAAATAACTTGTCTTAATATTTTAGTATTTCGTGGATGGAGCCATGGGTAACAGCTACTAGAAAAACAACAAATAGAAAGCAAATAAATAAATAAATATTCTACGACATTCGACACAGCGCTCTCTAGACCCAAAGTAAGCATAGTTTAACTAGCTTGTGTCATGGGTTCTAGAATGCTGATAAACATACTTATATACTTTTTTTTGTAAATACTTACATACTTATTATACATAGAAACACTTCAGACCAATGCAAATAGACTTATTTATGCATACAAGTATTCGCACAAAGCGGGAATCGAACCCGCGCGCCCATCGTAGCAGTCGCATGCACTACCGCTACGCCACAGAGGTAAGTAGGTAATACCGTCATTACATGTCCTACACCTAATTGTTACCTATTTGTAACAAGTTTAACAAATAGTGAACGAACGTTACAGATAGTTAAATTGCACTTAATTTACGTCAACCGACCTATTGTATGGAGCGATGTGAAGGGCGCACACACCAATATGTTGGCAATTAAGAACTAAGAACCAAGCGGCGCAGGCGCATTTAACTGTTAATGTGTCTATTAACAAAAATGTAGAGCTACGAGTATGTGGCGTAGCGGTAGGGCTTTTGACTGTTAAGTCAAAGATCGTGGGTTGATTCCCGCTTCGTGCAAGTAAGTATTTGTAAGTAGGTATGCATAAATATTTCCATTGGTATGTATGGTTCTATGTAAAATAAATTATATATGCACAAAAAGTTTCCATGCAGCATACATGGCAATTTTTTAGTTATGCTATATCTACTTTTATAAAAAAAATAAATCGTAAACGGACACATGCGGACAACTACCGACTCGATGAGGTAGGCGCATTTAACAAAAAATGTAAAGTAAGTATGTAGACCTAGATATGTGGCGTAGCGGTGGCAGCGTAGCGACGATGGACTGTTTGAGTGCTAAGTCAGAAGTAGGTACTAGGTTCAATTCGTGCTTAGTACAAAATTTGTACCTATGCATGAATATTTGCATTGATCTGGATGTCTATAAATAATATGTATGTATGTATTTACAAAAAATCTAAATATCTTCATTGTAGAATAGAACCCATAATACAATATAAGTAAGGTATAATAACTTTGGGTCTAGATAACGTTATGTAGTGGCCTATACTAACAAAAGAACGAATCGCGGAGAACACACATGCCAATATGTCGGCAATTAAGAACCGACGCGACGCAGGCGCATTCAACTGTTAATGTGTCTATTAACAAATGTAGTTGCCCGTGTTGAAATGTGCTCGTAAATTCCACAGCCACTCGAGCAGTTGGCTCGTGTCATCATTGTACATATATCATTCTGCTCTGCATAGTCTACACATTATCACTTTTCTTTTATTTATTTTAATGCAAGTTTCTTGTTTTCAGATGTCATAAACGTGCTTGTCCTAACCAGGGGCTCGTCATGGCTCGATTCAGGAAAATTCCGTTGTTAAAATGTGTGATTCCAAAACTTACGATGCGAAATATCAAATAGAAAACGAATGAAACTGTGAGTGATTCTGAATGTTTGATAACCTCACGAAAACGTACTTAGGTTTATTTAGTTGATTTGAATGGACAAAGATGGCTGTATGTATGTATGTAATGAAGTTATATATAAGTAGGTATAGTCTTGAGATAACATAATAAAATATTTGCTTCATTGTAAGTAACTGCACCATTAAAAGAGTGGTATTTATAAATGAATAGCCTTATCTCGATAACCTTTAATACATTAACTTTATTACGTTATTTAAGTATTGTTACAGGGAAAATATCTGTTTTCTATAAAACATTTATTAAGAGTGTCATCAGCAATATCTTTGCGTTACTCCTGGTTGCAGCTTTCAGTGCTTTCACTGCACTGGAATTAGATCTAGGTTTTATGGTTTTGCACCGAATCCAAATATTACGCTTTCTACTTGCCAGTAAAAATCCCGTCAAAATCGACCAGAAAGATCGACAAACGTTGAAAAATATATTTTTTGTATCGTGTAGGTAGATATAATATAAATTCATGCATTAATTGAAAAACTATTATTTAGGTAAGTATACTTAGATATCGATACATGAACTCAAAACATGTCAGTAGGTAAGTATGTACTCCTTTTTAAGCCGTTTCATATTATAATTAAATTCGTTCAACACGAACACTAGGTGTTACTCGTGAAATACTGATTCCGTTGCCGTACCTAAAAAATATCTTTGAAATTACCCAACAGTTTTACATGTCATCAAAATAATTTGCTTAGGAATTTATGAAGTTCGACAACAGAGACTAGAAATTGCTCCAGAAGGTATTAAAACAACATTCTTCGTTTGCGTCATCTGTCTCTGGAAGCAATATATTTGGTGTCAGGCACTCCGGTAACCCGGGGCCTTGCTGCCACCCGCGCACTGGCACGCGCGCCCTTCGGAGACGGCGAGGGCGCGCGTTCCCATTAGGTACGAGTAGGTAGGTATGTCGGGACCGGACCTTTTTCGTTGGACGATTACCGTGTCTTGCTATTCCCATTATTACAACTGTTTCTTGTTATTGTTTCGTTAATTATTTTATCGTTGCATTGAACGATTATCGTACCAGGTATTTAGCTCTTACCCTTACCCTACTAGGAATATCGAATACTACTATGTACTTTAAAAAAAAGTTGAATCCATTGTCTTGACAATCGTCGTCATAATACCTAAAAAAGTTGAGTACTACATGAACATGTTAATTTAAGTATAGATAACACGGACGGATGCTTAAACTGCACGACTATTATGTCGTCACGCACGGTGAGGTGGAAATGCGCTCTAGCACTAATAACTTAACCCCCTTTTGTTTTTCTACACAAAGCGCTCAGTTTATTTATGAGATCTACCGATTATGCTCTGACACGCGTCCCGGCCTAATCGCTCTCAACTCAACTAAATAAAATCTTTTAAAATATTTATAGAGCTTTGTTCACGGTACGATAAATCCTAATCAAGATGTTTTATTTTCTTTAAATTGGTGCTTACTACTTTTCAATGCCTTCATCAATGTTAATTGGTTGTTAGGTAATCAATATGTTTAAGTTTAAATTGCTCTTACTCATTTACAGATTCGAGCTTTAATAACTAATAAGTTCAAAACAATGTTCGCCATTGTACAAGAAAAATACGAATATTTTTTGAGGATTTATTACTATATAAAATAAAATAAGTATTAAATGCTCGTACGTAAGGGACAAACTTTAATAAACTTGCTAGGGGTACCTATTGGCACCTTGAATTTCTTGCTTGCTCTTTGACCGTCGCCGCCCATAGCCTGATGTTAGGAACCAATAGCACACCAACAGTCTCAATTATTCGAATAGGTATTGTAATGATATGAGAAATATATTATTATGTCTCACATAAAGGTATATGCTCGCGAGATAAGACAGCTTACATGTTTACGTTACTATAAAATTATAATTTAGAGGGGAAATAGTGAAAAATTATACACATGTAGAGCAACTATCATCAATGGTATAGCAAGAACATTTGAAACCTTAGCTACATAGAGAGAAATCGCTTTATCTAGATTTATATACTCAAAGGTTAACTAGCTTGTAGGTACCTACCTAATACTTGTAATAATAAACTCTAGGTAAGTACTTACTTATAATGAGTTCCAAAATGCGGATATATTTTTATACGAGATATTGCACATAAAAAGCCTATCTATGATATAGGTATAACTTGAATATAATTAAGTTTTTAAAATCTTGTGACAACTAGTTTTATTATAGCTATCTTGAAACTCAATCGGTGATCAAATATTTCAATTTTATTTTATGACCCTTTTAATTTTAAGCCCCAGTAATGAGATGCTCCGAGTATAAACGGAGATGTGAAGTGGCATTCATTGAATTGTCGAAAATATTATGGCTGTCATTTCATCGAATTGCATACGAGTGTCGCATTGCTTGTCATTTAATATGCAGTTCACCAAGTAGGGTGACACTGGGTGACACATTATGAGTAGTGATCGGACTATTGTCGCCAGTCAAAACAAAGCTTCGAGATATTGTTGAGCCTAGTGTCATTTAAAAATTGCGCAATAAAAATAAACTAATCCTTCCTTGTTATCGGCTTAGCAAAGTTAGTGGTTCTTTTAGGGGGGAAGGTATACGTTTTTACAATAAATTGCCTGAATCGGTCCTTGGTATGCCTGACAATAAATTTAAAACATTTGTTAAGGCCACCTTATGCAAAAAAGCATACTATAGGACTGCTGATTACCTTGAAGACAAAAATGTCTGGCTTGAGCGTGGTGCAGGCCCCTCCTAGAATGCTAAAGTGCTACAACTACATAATGCTGTAGTTGTGGCATTTGCCTACTACAATATATTGATATTGTGGTAGGCACGCGACCTATTTTGCTATTTTTTTGACATTAGTATATTTTTGACATTTTCAATTATTTTATTGTTTAACTTCGGTTAAAATTTATTATATTATTTATTATACGTAAACGGGACTTAACGCGATACACGTTAAAGGTATATACATACCTTTGGATGCCTGACGTTTCGACCAGGTTACACCGGCCGTGGTCACAGGCTGACTGTTTCAGCCGTGCACGCCCTCCGTCGCCGAGTCCGTGAGGTAGACGGTTCTTCTTCTACCCGCACATTTTCGACATTTTTTATATTTTCTTGTCTCCAGGTACCGTCACATACCACACTCACAGTGTCCCTATTATCTGTGCAAACGCCTTGGTGTCTATTCGACCGCGCAGAAAAGCGAGGTATCAAGTTTTTAATCACTGGATTCCATGTCGCAGATAACTTGAAACCGTCTTCCCGATTGAAATTTTTGTACTTCTTGATTTCAATCGCTTCACGTACAGCTCTTGAATAGAAGTGACGTTCGGTGGAGAGGACTTGCGTATTGTGGAATTCAATCCAGTGATTCGTGCCCGCTTCTAAAAGATGTTCTGCAATCGCTGATTTGCTCGTCCGGCGGTTCTTTACAGCTGCAATGTGTTCTTTGACCCTATCAGCAATGGTCCGCTTTGTTTGGCCTATATACGAACTACCGCAGCTGCAATCCACCTTGTAGACCCCTGGCGTCTGAAGCGGTAAGACATCCTTCGGTGTGCCCACGATGTTGTTTACTTTAATGCCTGGTGTGTAAACTGTCGGGATGGAGTACTTTTTTAGCACGGTGCCGATCTTATCCGTTATTCCCCTGACATAAGGCATATACGCTGGCTGTCTGCTTACCTTTGGATGCCCCCGCCCCAATGTTTGCTGCTTCCGTCTTCCGTTCACAACAGCATATCCGTTATTTTTAAGTACCTCCTGAACATGATCCAGCTCTCGCTCCAGATGTTCAGGGTCACAGAGATCATACGCTCTATTCTTGAGTGAGGTCATAACGGATTGTAAGTGTCGGGGGTGGTGATGAGACGTGGCGTGTAGGTACCTGTCCGTGTGAGTAGGTTTCCGGTACACACAGTGTGACAAGGACCCATCTGATCTCACGGCTACTTTTACATCCAAGAAAGACAGCGACCTATCCTTCTCCATTTCATACGTAAACCTCATCTTGGGGTGAATGGAGTTGAGATGTTGTATATACTGATCTACTTCCTGTACACTTCCTTTCACGATACTGAAGATATCGTCGACGTATCGCTTCCAAAGTCTGATGGTCTTGGGGCCGAGACTCAGAGCCTTCTCTTCAAAATGTTCCATCCAGATGTTGGCAAGTACCGGGGCTACAGGACTTCCCATTGCGACACCATCTATCTGAAGGTAATGTTGACCTTGGAACAGAAAGTAGTTGCCGTCTAGACAGTGTTCAAGCAGATCAATATAGTTAAACGGTAGTTCATTGTCGCTCAGTAGGTCTTTCACGATGTTTAAACACTCCTTTAGAGGAACGTTGGTGAATAGGGACTCCACGTCAAAGCTCACCATGACGTCATCCGGTTCCAGTTTGAGCTCTTTAATAATTTGTATAAAGTGCCGCGAGTCCTTCACAAAAGACGGTGTTTTACCTGTAAGTGGTTGCAATACTGATGCAACGTGCTTCGCAAGATCATAAGTGGGAGATGATATTTGACTTACGATTGGCCGCAGTGGCACGTTGGGCTTGTGTATTTTTGGCAGACCATATAACTTAGGTGGCTGGTGCGACTTCGGTGTAAACAGTCTATTGTACTCATCTTCTGTAAAGAGGTCCTCGTTTTCCTGTATCCGAGCTCGTATTCTGCGTGTTACTCTGGCCGTGGGGTTATATGATACCGGTTTGTACACCTTGTTATCACTTAACAGTTCGAGAATTTTATTCTGGTAATCACTTGCATTCATCACTACGGTGGCGTTTCCCTTGTCGGCCTTGAGCACTAAAATATCCGGGTTGTCCCTAACGTTTTTTAGTGCTTGACGCTCTTCCACAGTGATGTTGCTAGTCGGAAGCCTCGATCTCCGTAATATCACCGCGACGTTCTGTCTGAGGGTATCGGCATCACCAGGCGGTACTTTATTACGTATAATCGATTCCTCTACACTACTGATTACATTCTCGAACGGTATTCGCTTGGGTGTTGGAACGAAATTCATACCCTTGGCTAGAATGTTTATTGTAGTTTGATCTAAATTCACGTTTGACAAGTTCACAACGGTGTCCTTTGACTTGTCCGGTACCACTGGTGACAGATTATTTTCTGCATACCGCCTGTTGTATTCCTTCGAGAACTTTCGCTCAAGGTTCACACTGCACAGCTCGAAGGTACGCTCAGCTTGCAAAAACGTAATTCGGTCACACAAATCAAAATCGGTTTTATTTAGATTTTCACTACACTTTAGATGCAACGCATACAACTCCCTCGTAATACACTCCACTTCACTGTATTTATTGCGTATTAGTTGTCTCAGGAGGCAAAGGCTTGATACCTCGCTTTTCTGCGCGGTCGGATAGACACCAAGGCGTTTGCACAGATAATAGGGACACTGTGAGTGTGGTATGTGACGGTACCTGGAGACAAGAAAATATAAAAAATGTCGAAAATGTGCGGGTAGAAGAAGAACCGTCTACCTCACGGACTCGGCGACGGAGGGCGTGCACGGCTGAAACAGTCAGCCTGTGACCACGGCCGGTGTAACCTGGTCGAAACGTCAGGCATCCAAAGGTATGTATATACCTTTAACGTGTATCGCGTTAAGTCCCGTTTACGTATAATAAGTTATGGAACGCGAAAGTTTAAAAGTTAATATAGCGAACCGCTACGGGTCGGAAATTGCCAAACAAATACGCCATCTAGAATTTTTACGGAAAAAACGTGCGCGAGTGGAAACATCGTTGACATTTCTTGTTAAGTGCCGCGATTGTAACTTATTACCTGCGTGTGTACGTATTAAACCTATCGCATTTTCCCGTAGAATTCTAACGAACGCGAGTGTACGCCTCCTGAGACAACTAATACGTAATAAATACAGTGAAGTGGAGTGTATTACGAGGGAGTTGTATGCGTTGCATCTAAAGTGTAGTGAAAATCTAAATAAAACCGATTTTGATTTGTGTGACCGAATTACGTTTTTGCAAGCTGAGCGTACCTTCGAGCTGTGCAGTGTGAACCTTGAGCGAAAGTTCTCGAAGGAATACAACAGGCGGTATGCAGAAAATAATCTGTCACCAGTGGTACCGGACAAGTCAAAGGACACCGTTGTGAACTTGTCAAACGTGAATTTAGATCAAACTACAATAAACATTCTAGCCAAGGGTATGAATTTCGTTCCAACACCCAAGCGAATACCGTTCGAGAATGTAATCAGTAGTGTAGAGGAATCGATTATACGTAATAAAGTACCGCCTGGTGATGCCGATACCCTCAGACAGGACGTCGCGGTGATATTACGGAGATCGAGGCTTCCGACTAGCAACATCACTGTGGAAGAGCGTCAAGCACTAAAAAACGTTAGGGACAACCCGGATATTTTAGTGCTCAAGGCCGACAAGGGAAACGCCACCGTAGTGATGAATGCAAGTGATTACCAGAATAAAATTCTCGAACTGTTAAGTGATAACAAGGTGTACAAACCGGTATCATATAACCCCACGGCCAGAGTAACACGCAGAATACGAGCTCGGATACAGGAAAACGAGGACCTCTTTACAGAAGATGAGTACAATAGACTGTTTACACCGAAGTCGCACCAGCCACCTAAGTTATATGGTCTGCCAAAAATACACAAGCCCAACGTGCCACTGCGGCCAATCGTAAGTCAAATATCATCTCCCACTTATGATCTTGCGAAGCACGTTGCATCAGTATTGCAACCACTTACAGGTAAAACACCGTCTTTTGTGAAGGACTCGCGGCACTTTATACAAATTATTAAAGAGCTCAAACTGGAACCGGATGACGTCATGGTGAGCTTTGACGTGGAGTCCCTATTCACCAACGTTCCTCTAAAGGAGTGTTTAAACATCGTGAAAGACCTACTGAGCGACAATGAACTACCGTTTAACTATATTGATCTGCTTGAACACTGTCTAGACGGCAACTACTTTCTGTTCCAAGGTCAACATTACCTTCAGATAGATGGTGTCGCAATGGGAAGTCCTGTAGCCCCGGTACTTGCCAACATCTGGATGGAACATTTTGAAGAGAAGGCTCTGAGTCTCGGCCCCAAGACCATCAGACTTTGGAAGCGATACGTCGACGATATCTTCAGTATCGTGAAAGGAAGTGTACAGGAAGTAGATCAGTATATACAACATCTCAACTCCATTCACCCCAAGATGAGGTTTACGTATGAAATGGAGAAGGATAGGTCGCTGTCTTTCTTGGATGTAAAAGTAGCCGTGAGATCAGATGGGTCCTTGTCACACTGTGTGTACCGGAAACCTACTCACACGGACAGGTACCTACACGCCACGTCTCATCACCACCCCCGACACTTACAATCCGTTATGACCTCACTCAAGAATAGAGCGTATGATCTCTGTGACCCTGAACATCTGGAGCGAGAGCTGGATCATGTTCAGGAGGTACTTAAAAATAACGGATATGCTGTTGTGAACGGAAGACGGAAGCAGCAAACATTGGGGCGGGGGCATCCAAAGGTAAGCAGACAGCCAGCGTATATGCCTTATGTCAGGGGAATAACGGATAAGATCGGCACCGTGCTAAAAAAGTACTCCATCCCGACAGTTTACACACCAGGCATTAAAGTAAACAACATCGTGGGCACACCGAAGGATGTCTTACCGCTTCAGACGCCAGGGGTCTACAAGGTGGATTGCAGCTGCGGTAGTTCGTATATAGGCCAAACAAAGCGGACCATTGCTGATAGGGTCAAAGAACACATTGCAGCTGTAAAGAACCGCCGGACGAGCAAATCAGCGATTGCAGAACATCTTTTAGAAGCGGGCACGAATCACTGGATTGAATTCCACAATACGCAAGTCCTCTCCACCGAACGTCACTTCTATTCAAGAGCTGTACGTGAAGCGATTGAAATCAAGAAGTACAAAAATTTCAATCGGGAAGACGGTTTCAAGTTATCTGCGACATGGAATCCAGTGATTAAAAACTTGATACCTCGCTTTTCTGCGCGGTCGAATAGACACCAAGGCGTTTGCACAGATAATAGGGACACTGTGAGTGTGGTATGTGACGGTACCTGGAGACAAGAAAATATAAAAAATGTCGAAAATGTGCGGGTAGAAGAAGAACCGTCTACCTCACGGACTCGGCGACGGAGGGCGTGCACGGCTGAAACAGTCAGCCTGTGACCACGGCCGGTGTAACCTGGTCGAAACGTCAGGCATCCAAAGGTATGTATATACCTTTAACGTGTATCGCGTTAAGTCCCGTTTACGTATAATAAGTTATGGAACGCGAAAGTTTAAAAGTTATTATATTATTATTTTTTTTATATACCTTTATTTATATTGACACGAGACAAAATGTACATTCGTCCATATTTAGTCTTAAGATATCTATGTATAACCTGACGTCTTAAAATGCAGCAGTGGAGTTTGTTGCGCCGTTTCTTCTCCACTAGCGCCTAGGAAGCGGTGGTAAACTTAGTATTAAGTAGTTTTGACGTCAAAAAGATGTAATTACGTTACACTATTTTGAAAAATAAAGAAATTGAAATTGAATTGAAATTGAATTGAAAATTATCTTCGATGCAGCGATGGGAGCATAAAATATTGTAAGTACTTAATTTTCCTTGGTACTTAACCAAGGAAATTTAAGTGTGCCTCAGTAATTATTATGCATATATTTTGGTTTATTATCATCATCTTAGCGTTAATCTTAGTTTCGTAACCGGTAAACCGGTATCTCTAGTAATGAGACCACTCTGATACGGATCTCATCTTTTATGACGACGTCATACCAGCATTTCTTGGATATTTCCCTCCTGCCGGAGTCCACCGGAAGCTAAATGCCCAGACTTTTGATATCCACGTAGCCAAGCGGCTGCTGCAAAACGTGGTCGTATCAGTGAGGGAGATCCCGTCAAAATTTATTTCATATGTCTGTTTAGACGTGAACTGTCTAGATAGCTCTATATAAGCAGGTAAGTATGTATTCTACGTATTTATAGGTATACATGTGCACTGATTACAAGGAAATTTCTAATGTTCTTGGCACTGATCTCTTAAAAGCTCTGTGGTATGTAAACGTAAAAGACCGCAACAGGCAGTGTTCTAAAGATAATTTAGAATGTTTTGAACATTGAAGATGCATACGGGCATCGAAGAAGAGTTTGCGGTTTGGTCGTCCGCGTCGGCTCGCGACCGACATCATCAAAATGCTGGTGTGTCGACTTATAATTTCGCGGTTTCTTTCAAATAATGCTGATTTTATTCTTGGCGAGGGAATGTGGTTGTAAATCAAAAATCTCATTAGACCACCGACACATTACAGTACCTACCTACAAGTTGTAATTTGTTTTTATTTTGCTTCAATTCAATGCATAAATCCAATAAAATATTGATAAACAGAACTGGTCTAATAAATGTAAAATCTTATCGATATGAAAAAATTAACACTGCTCCATTAGGCATGGGCAAAATGTATGAGACGGTTAATAGTTTTTGGTCAATATTGAGAATGATGCACTTCTTCAGTGCTTCGTGCTTTATTTAAGATGTGTGATGCATCCATATACTTACTTAACTAATATATGCGCCAAGCCACATATCAACCATTAGCTTTTTCAACCGAATGCCACTGGCAAAAATACTCATATTATAAACTTAAATTTAATAAATCAAAACACATAAATAGGTACGAGTAATGCGAAAATAACTCCATCGGTTACACTTTCACGTAACTACCTATAGGTATAGGTAGGTACGATTGAACTGATTAAAATGATTTTTTTTAGACTACGTAGGTGGCAGACAAGCACACGGACCACCTGATGGGATGCGGTCACCGTGGCCTATGAACGTGTGCAACACTAAGGGTGTCACACACGCGCTGCCTACCCTGAAGGGAAAGGGGGAGGGCTGGGAAGGGGTGGGGAGGCTAGGAAGGGGTGGAGGGAGGAGGGGTACAGTGAGCTCTGGCTACCCTACTTACCGGCGGGAACACAACACGATGGTTATTAGGGCCGCGGTGTTCTGTAGGGCGGAGGTACTACCCCAGTGGGACAGCTCATTTCGGACGGGAGATACCGTCGTGTCCTACCTCCTTATAAGGCATAGAGATAGGCTAGAGCTTTGAAAAGGACATAGGTTTCTCAAAATAAGGTTATCAAACCTTTAAAATCACTCATAGTTTGTTTAATTTGATCAAATTGGATTTCCTTGCCTTTGTTAAAATAAAAACTTATTTTCTTAAACAGTCAACTTTTTTATTTTCCATGAGGGGGGTGGGGGGTTTACCTAATTGTTTTGTTAGAGACACGGGGTTCGTCGTCATCTGGAAACCAACAGGGGTTCGTGGAGCCAAAAGTCTGAGAAACCCTGGTCAAGATGATCAACATCCATGCGGGCAGTGTCGCGGTCATCAGTTTAAAGTATTAAAGTACCTACCTACATTATATATTATCTATTGAAATGAGCGGAGGTAGCGGAGCGTACCTACACCGTAACTTGACACCTGTCAACTGGTATCGAACAAAACTTGTTGATGGATTGAGGACCACACGTGTTGTGGTTTGATATTCATATGCACTACTATGATACACGGGATATGGTCTCATATGAACGTAAAGAAAAACTGTTACAAATGCTCCTGCTAAGTCTTCTACTTACGCCATAATGTTTAAGGTGGCTAATTACGAAACGCTAAATATTTCTTCTTTATCTTTGTAAGTAGGTACCCACTTCTTCATCTAACCCACCTCTGTTAATATAAATTAGGACTTTTTTATCTAACATCATCTGGAAGTAGGTACTTAGGTAGTATATCTAAATTTTCGAACGTTAGATATACATAGGTAGGTAGGTAATATAATATATTTAACACTTTACCCAGGAATCGAGCCCCAGAACTTCAAACACACGAACAACCGTCGCAATAATTAACACTATAGGACATTCGTTGAGATCTTGTTATTGTAGATTGTAGACATTGTAAACCCATAACGTTAAGTATTAAAAACGAAACCGAGAAATGAACGAGCTATTCTTTAAAAATAAATTGATTAAATTTTGTAAATTGACAAAATATAAAACAAAGGTAAGCAATTCGAAACACAGCGACTGGCTTTTAATTGATCCTGAGACAGAGTCAGCTAAGCTAAAGGTAACTGGGCGTAGGTACTTACTACAGTTAGTAGGTTTATCCTCACCTGCTTTCACTCATTACTCTCATTAGAAAATATTTTTTTCTTTATTCTGTATATTCTGAAGCCGCAAAGTACTTACATGTAGGTATCTACGCGTTTTATTTTTGAAATAAATGAGCGTAACATAAGCTCATGAAATCGAGGCCAGCCCAGTCGCGGTTGCCACAGGAAACCGCAAACTATCCACCTAAATAACTACAGTGTATCTACCAGAGAAGCGGAATTTTTTTTTTGGGTTGCTCAATAACTAGTTTTACTTCATCTAGGTAATACTATACCTACCTACTGTAGGTATAATAAATCTGAAAAGGTAAAAAATTCTGGCGCCCAATTTAGTAACGCTGCGTCCATTGTACCTTATTATAGCATTGTCACCGAAGATAAGTAAGTACAACTGTAGGTATACCTACCAAATTTCTGAAGGCCTTTGTGGCGCAGCGCTTAGTGCATTCGACTACCATGACAGGAGGTGCGGTTCGATACCCGCTCAGTGCAAATATTTCTATGGATGAATACGTATTGGTCTAAGTGTTCCTATGTATACTTAATAAGTAGGTACAGTGCGCGGCATCTAACGTGGCCAGATTTTGGAGTAGTGTGGGCCCCACTACTCCAAAATGTGCCCACGTTAGATGCCGCGCACTATATATTATGTACCTATTTACAAAAAAGTGTCTATGGTATGTTAATCCGCAAACAGTGTGCTTGCTTTAGGTTTAGATTGTGCTGTGTAGAATGTCGTAAAATATTTATTATTATTATTTGTGTCCAAGCTAACGCAAGGGAGGGCTTCCAAGACATACTAACGAACTTACAGAGTAAGTTAAATAGTAGCTTGCAAAGTAGGCATTTATTACCTTTAAAAAAATATTTATATCTTTACTCGTACTTGTACTCACATTCTCCCCTCGTTTACTCACTTACATTAATTGAGAGAAAATTTTATTTATGGTTCAAAAAAGAAGTACCTATGTTTATACCAAAGACGATACCTAATTATCGTCTTTGGTTTATACTTTCCGAATCAAAATTTTTTTAATCGCAATCGACTAAATAAAACCAACACCATCTATCGTTTCTTTCATTAAAGTTTGTCTGGTGATGATTAAAATTTCGTTTACTAAACTTAAAACAGATGTCGCTGATAAAACTCGCAATGGCTGCAGCTAAAGATGTTCAAAATAACTTGATCAAACAGTACAAAGAGATTCATTTATTGGATCAAAATTGTATAATGAACACTATTATAATTATACTGTTTGACTAAAAAATTGAGCGTGTGTATGTTGCACATGTTCATTTGCACTGCGAGCGTTTAGTTGTTGCTGTGGAAATGTTTCATTCCAATACTGCTTGAACGAGCCTGGTTGGGTAAATTATTTGAACATGAGAAGCTAGCTAAAAGTAAAGAGAAAGACGTTTAGCTTACCATCAGGCGAGGTGAAGTTATATTGACATGACGGATTTAAACAAAAACATTGATAGGTATGTGGGTATGGTTGTCAATGTTGTCATGTCGTGTCTGTCATCAATGTCATGTCATTGACAAAATATCAACAACAATATATAATAGGTATATATAGGTATAGGTACAGACAGACAGCCCGAAAATACAAATAAATAGCTTTGAAAGCGAGTGATTATTTTATAAAGCTTTATCTATTTGATGGAAACGAACACTTGTCTCAGTTATATTATACGGACTCATTTTCAAGACAAAACTATAAAAAGCCCTTTTGTGTACGTGGTAATTATATGTAAGTTTGTGTGATTTGAACAGATTTTAACTTGAAAATTAGTGTTTATTATTCATTTTATTGTATTAACGTTTCAGCTCCTTCTAAGTGAAAAATGGAAAAGTACACGGTACCTAATATTCCAAATACCCAACTCGTTTTACAAGATTTATATAGTATAGATGATATTCCAACAAACGCTAAACAAACCCAATCACAAGATGGTAATGATGAACTACAAAATGCGCAAAGCTGTTACCTGAATTTTCGACAACTTCAGGGTGACTTGCTACAGCAAGAATCCTTGAATTCGAAATTAGACGAATTAAATAAGAAGTTAGTAGAAAATATAGCTAGTATGAGAAAATAACACTAAGGTTGTTGGATTGCAATTTGCACCTAACTTCATAATTTTAGTCTTTTATCAGGAGTTGAGACAAAGAATGCAAGAGAAGAGTTGCTTATCTGTGTAAAGAAAAATATTTTTATAAGAACTCTTATTTTCACATGGTTCAAAATTGGATATTTACTTATTTATTTTCCCAATTATTCTCATCCTACACTGTAAAAGAAATGTTTTAGAAGATTTCAATAAATAAAATATTTGTTTAAAAGTTATGTGTTAATCTTCTTTGAAGATTTTATTCTTCGTAATAATATATCCTTTACATAACAGTTCTGTACAAGTGTATGTACAGTTGCTTGAAATATATAATTTTTTATGTTATGGTACAAATTTGTTTTATTGTGCCACATTGGAAATATTCATGAAGGGAAGGAATAATGAATAACACATATTTAAAGTTATTTTAATATGCTTCCGAATTTTATTAAATCTTCTTCTGTCACTAATCCTATATGAAACATACACACTAAAGCTGCACCTTGTTCAGCAAACTTTTTATTTTTTTCCCAGAAAGATGAAGTATATTTTTTGTCATTGAATGTTATTATGGTACGAAATAATTTCTCCACTTGTTGAGTTTCGTACACTGGTAGTTTATGGCCATTTTTTCCTGCCCAGCCATGGAGTTTTGCTTTAGGCATATTAAGGTCATTGAAGTTAGCTCGAACAAAAGATACCTAGAACAGATGAATATATATTATACTCTATGAGTATATACAGATATTTATGGGTAAAAGTGAAGATATGGGTAAAATGGTTGTACACCATGTTTATCCATTTGTTGTGTCCTTTATGTTACCACAAAGGTTTGCTGGGCGAAAACTCAATATTCAGTTAAGCTTGTACATTAAGTTATATTTATAATGTTTGAGAGTTGTTTTCTGTGTGTACCTACAAAAAGAATTAAAAATTTATTACATAGTTACAAGAACAGAGTTATTGTGGTACATACTTTCATTTGTATAACATCATCAAGGTTTGTGTCACCAATTTTAGATCTCTTCTGTGGTGGTTCTAGTTCATGAGGACAAACCTGCCATCTGCCCTGTATACCCATTTTTTGGTATTCAGATTGCTTTTCTTGACAATATTCTTCTAAATCCCAAATAGCACTGCAAATTAAAATAAATTGCATGATGTCTTAACATTTTGGGCTGTAGTTCACCAGTGAAAATTAATTCACCTAAACATCTAAACTGATATTTAGACTCATCAAGCAAAATGTTGTAACTTTGGCTTAATCATGGTCCCTGAAATATTATGTAACTTACCATATTTGTTGTAATGTTTGGCAATCTAAGAATTGTCTTCCTCTTGGAGTATCTTGTAAATCTCTTAATATATTTTGTACACAGTATTTAGTGTTAGAAGGTGAATTATCATACTCAACTGCAAGCTTAAGATATTCCTTGATTACTGTGTCCATTGGCAGTAAACCTTCTTTCCTAAATATTGAACAGTTCCACTCTGCTACTCGTGCAAGCATTACACTTGTACAACCTGTCATTTCTTTGAATTTCTGAATATGGTGATGTTTTTCAATTTCTTTAGATCCTCCACTACAAGAAATACATTAATAAGATCAGGTTCCACTCAAAATTGTTTAAACTATGAATCATTTTGAACCAACATACTTAGCTATTACAGGTATGGGAATCCTTTCTGCCACATATTTTATAACACCTGGGTTTACATTATGCTGAGGTCTTTCATCACGTGTTCGACCGTGAATTGCAATAGCTTTGATTCCAGAACTGACTAGTTTTTCTACCACCTTTAAAGTATCTTCTGGTGTTTCGAGTATCCTAATTTTACAAGTAACAGGTATAGATAAATTGTTAACTAAGGTAGCTAAAATATTGTGTGCTTTCTCTGGTTGACCTAGCAGTGCTACACCCATACCACCTTTAATAGAAAATTCTTTTGGACATCCCATATTTATATCTATTGCAGCTACATCATTTTCTCTGAAAATTTAAAATATTCATATAATTATTAATTATCATATTTATCATTAACAATTATCATTTTTAAAATCATGTTTAGTAACACTCTTACACTAGTTTAGCCACTTTTAACGCTCTTTCGGCACTGCATGTTCCAAGTTGTAGTATGACTTTTCCTTTTTCTTCATCACATGTTCGAAATACTACAGTGCCATCAGTTTGGTCTATGTAATCAATGGTATTTAATGTATCTGAAATAATTCGGATTATATTTTTAGAGTCGAGATAATGACATTTAATTCAAATTTAGATGCTGTCGATTGCAGAGCTATGAGGCTCGATTAGGTAGCAATGATAACCTTAATCACAATAACCTTTGATAGATAACCAACACTAACCATTGTATTTACGCTTCGATCTTAGGAACTTCCAGTCAATTAATTCCTCTGTGTAAACCAAGTCAGCACCATATCGTAATGCTAAGATACGCATAGGTAACGTGCCAATGCGTACCATAGGCGCCAATATTATTTTGTTCTCGTATGATAACATGTTCTCCACTATTCAATTCCAGTCAGGATACAATAGATATCAATATAAACTCCAAAATTGGCTTCAAAACTTATAAACACTGTTCCACACGCGACGTTCTTTGAATTGAATTGAATTTTGATTCATGGCGAACCAAGACATTCACCCAGACTTCCGCCAATGTCCGTGGTTAGAGAAATAAACGACGGAGTTTGATCGGTGCTAAATAATTTGACCGATGAATCCTGCAATGATCCCAGCAGTGGTATCACTGGTATCTAAACAGAACAGAAACAGCACAAATAAATAAATAAGATACTTATTATATTATACTATGCGATTCAAGTAAGAAGATAATCGCGTTCGCGGCAACTTCATTCCGTACTCATCAAAATTGTACAGCTAGCAACAAAATTTTCACGGCGGCGCGTCGGATAGGTTCATACTTGTAATGGTAACGACTTAATTTTTATTTTCTTTTCTTAAATACATAACATATTTTCTTAGTAATCGTTTATAATAATAGTTCATAATTGATTGGTGTCATAGTGTGCCGCTAGCTACGCTTCCAAAGCCATTGATATATATTTCCGATTTTTCTCCATTTTGTTGCGTCCTTGTTGACTTTTGTTGTTACATTGTGTTTGTTATCGACTTTTGTAATTGTTTTGATAAGTTTATTTTGTTAGGTACAGTTAACATAACACAGTGGTACATTCACGAGCACGTGAAATTGTTCGTGCGGCTCCGATAACAGTGCAAACGATAAAATAAGCGGCATCGAAGTGTTACCTCCCGATTACAAATAAATAAATATAAAAAAGAACCGATAGTTTATTTCGTAATTATCATTGTATGTACTTATCTCAGATGGAATAGTGATGTAAAAAATGTATTTGCTGACCTTACTTTATGCAATGAAGTAAGCAACGGGAATCAAAATGTCATTATGACAGTTATCAACTTACGTGAATCGCATAGTAGTAAGTAGGTAGATGAAGATGATAAAGTGGGGAATTCACTTACAGACATGCCCGTAGACATGCCCGCGGGCATGTCCGAGCGGACAATTTTACAAGATGTTTGTCCGAAGTCTGTATGTGTGTGTCCGTCGCAGACTGTCTGGCAGGCTGACTGTCGCAAGCCCGCGCGATCTCATTTTGTCTGCGCGGGCACATACATGTCCGAACGTGAATGCTCACCGCAGGCTGCCTGTCCACAGACATATGAGCGGGAGCAACCAAAGCAGACGTTCGTACTATTATTTATCGAATATAATTTAGCACAATGAGTTTTAATGATAATAAAAATTTCTGGGAAGAATTTATTGCTGCCTTCAAATCATATCCGTGTTTATGGAAAGTAAAAAGCAAGGAGTTTATGAACACTGATTTACGCAATACTGCTTATAAAAATTTAATTGTGAAATGTAAGGAAATACATCCCGAAGCCGATTTAGCCTACGTTTAAAAAAAAATAGAATCCTTAAGGAACTCCTACAGGCGTGAGCTGCGCAAAATACGCCAGTCAACCAGAACAGGCTCATCAACAGATGAGGTGTATGTACCTACTGATGTGTCCGTGTAGTGTGTTGCAGCGCCAGACATGCCCGACCAGACTGCCCGCGGGCGTGCCTACGGGCATGTCTGTAAGTGAATTCCCCGCTTAAGCGACGTTCTTTGATTGATTGATCTGTTGTATTGTATGTGTCAATGTCAACTATCACTACTGTCAGCATCAGCAGGTGTTGGCAAGATGTCAGGTTAATGTCAAAAAGTTTACGTTGTAGGAATACGAATAAGTAGCGTTTTTTAAAACTATTGTTTTTTTTTTTTAGTTAGTTTAGTTAGAATGAATGTTATCTTGGTCATCCCATCCCATGGTCATCCATTCCATTTATTTTTCTCTTAAGGCGATGCCGATGATAAAAGTTAAACTAAAAAAAATATATAGCTTGTCTATTTAGTCGTGAAAAGAATGTTTGAGGAACTAACATTAAACATGTGAGTGGCAACACCAAACATAAGTACGTCAGTTGTCAATGTTATCGTCTAATATCGTATAGTGGACCAGTTTTCTTCTCGTATTTTTTATTGTTTTCATTAAACTGCAATACATTGATACCAAACTACGCATAAAAGGTTGAGAAATGAGTAAAGTAAATCAGAGTGGTGCATGGGAAGTGATTTTTAAAGTTTTCCAGCGATGAATCACGGACTACTAAGCTGGGCAATTTTATGGGATTTGGAGGACGTTTATGGGCGAACAGCATCTTTGATGGGTATGTAATCATGTTATTATTTGTTTTGAATCTATCGGAACTTACAAATCTACTGAATTTACGATTTGAAGGCAAAAAAAGGCATTTTTTACATTCAATATTTTTAGGTTAGAAAAATATTTTATAGTAGGTCATTTTCATAGTACGATCTACATTTTTGATATTATGATGGTACAAGTCGTTCAATCTGTTATTGTACCAATTTTTTTATTTGAACAATTGCTTCAAGTCAATAACTTGTTGCCATTCAGTCATTAATTTTATTAAATGATTATTTACATCTTCTACAGAGAGTACAGTTGGCGGATAGTTAACGAAGGTTTTAAGAATGATGGAAAGTTTGAAACTCCTGGGAAACACATGAAAGGTCGGCCGAAGAAAGAAATGGATAACTTCAACATTTGTGGTGACAGTGGTGACTGTACTGCTGAAAGTGGCGACGAAACTCATTTCAATATTTAATATTTGGAATCCGGACTGATTATTCTTTGTAACTGATTGAATTTAATAAATGATTAAGTTTGAGTTTGAACTAACTTTATTCTGGATCTGGTTCAATAACTTTATTCTAGATCTGGGTCAAAACTTTATACTGCACCTGGTTTAATAAATAAAACAGAAACAATATTATGACTGCATAATGTGTTTTATTTTAGTAACTCATTTTACTAGGAACGAACTTCTAGTATCAAGATCATTTTAGTCGCACTATATAGGGTTGCTATAGCTTGTCTATAAAGTCGTGAAATTAAATGAGGGCGCTGCTGAACTTCATGTAGCAACCCTATATAGTGCGACTAAAATGATCTTATATTATACCTTTGACGTAGACCGTAGACAGAGAATGTCTCTGCCAATAGTGCCAATGTCAATGTCTGTCACTTGTCTTGTCAGTGTCTGTCTGTTGATAATGTCAAAAAAATGCGTTTCTGTCCTGCTACTTCTACGGTCTACCTACTGCTTGTTCATGTTTGAAACTAAACAATAACAACTTCTTGCTATTCTATTATTGCAAAAAACTAAGGAATATATAAAAAAATTACACTTATAAGTGAGGTTGTATTAATCTAGTAAGTTTTAGCGTGTTATTACCAGAATAGAGGAGACTGTCACATAAAATGAAACCAACAGTTGCAGCTGATGAAATGTTTCCTGAGGGTGTTGGGCCCTATATGGATTTAGAGGAAGTAAGTTCTGTTTTCATCGAATCTAGTCATTGGTCTAAATCATGGCCGAAAACTTGTGAATCAGTTTAATTAATGCAATTTTCCCTTAAATTTAAGGGAAATATTTATAAAATATCAGACCTGCCGCCCTGTACTGTGTGGGTCGTCATGTTTGGCTTTGAAAGTGACAGATGAAAAACAACTGCATGTACTGTTGTAGCAGAGATGCAAATCTTAAGATGGATGTGTGGTGTGAGTTGTGACCCATAGGTGTGATGAGAATGGACAGAATAAGGAATGATCATATTATAGGATGTTTAAAAGTTGCACCAGTGAATGAAAAATTGAGTAGAGATGAAAGCAATGATGTTAAAAAGGTTATAAGTATGAATGTGGAGGGCTTTAAGGGTAGAGGAAGGCCCAGGAAAAAATGGATGGAATGCGTGAAAGAGGATTATGGCAAGGAAGAAAGTAACTAAAGAGATGACATCTGACAGGAATTTATGGAGGAAAAAGACATATTGTGCCAACCCCAAATAATTGGGATAAGGTCAGGTGATTACTGCTCTGCTCCCCTGGGTTATTTTGTGATGATACCTAACCTAAACCTATCTCAAAATCAGGGTTTCCTCATAGACCAAATGAGCTAGCTAACACAAGGAATTTTCCAATTTGAACCAGGAGTTCCTGATATATTCAACCAAGCAGACTCTTCAGCTTTATATTAGTACATATTATATACTCAATAACATGTTCACTTTTTATGTTCACAGGCTGGCGGGCCTTCTAATCTACTCATGGACTTAGCTGCTAATGAAAAAGCTGTTCATTCAGACTTTTTCAATGGTAATTTTTTGTTACATTACTTCAAGGTAGAATATCTTTCATTGATCTTTTTGGACCCTTGCCACACAAAACCCACAGCTTGCTGTGTGATAAATTCCCACTATGGTGAGTTATCATCAGTTACTTGTTATGTCTTTGAGGGTGTGATTCTGAGTGGCTAGCTAAGCACACAAGGTAAGGTAAGGGTGTAAACGCACGCCATATAGCACCTCTTGTAAAATAAGCCACGACATGCACATTACTGTGTGAGGATTGCCCCCAAGATAGTGGTAACCCTTAGTCAGAGAGAAAGGATCCCTGCCCTCTTGAGTATATCTGGCTGGAGCATCCCCACTGTGCCAGTGATGATATTTACCTGTTTTTAGTAAATAGAAGTCTATGGGTGTACACCTCTTAAGTTAAGGCATTCATGTCAGTTAAATCTAAATGCATTTTTTCGGGCTTCTTTTTTTGGTTAATGGAGAAATTTAAATTCAAAAAAGTACTGGCGACTATGGTAGGCATTTTCAATTTCATGAGGTTCATAAGGTTTCCTGCTACTTCACATACCTCTGTTAATGTGAGAGATTTACTTTCATGATGATGGAATGTGTTTACAAAAGTGAAATAGTGGTGGCCTATAAAGATAAAGCCCACATTGTGTCATTTGTTCCACAACCTAAATCAGCGCAACAGTATGTGCACTAGAATCAGAATCATACATCAAATACTATCCCAAAACTTACATTAAATTATCATAGAATGATAATTTGGACAAGTAGGTTAGGTACCCCATAGAGTATAATCTTTCGTTCTTTGTCCATGTGCTACCATAATTTTAGTGGCAATACTTACTATAATACTAAGCCAGTAGTGAAGGATAGATAAGAAGAATGATATTTCATGCAGTTTTTGTTTTCAGATTTTGAAGACTTATTCGACGATGAAGACTTGAAGTGATAATTTAGGAGTAGAAGTTAATTTGTGATTAATTAAACCATTTTACATATTTTTGACATTTATTTCACTTATCATTAAAACAATTCCATATCAAAATAAAAAATAACAATGATGCTGGTTTGCGTTCAAATTGTATACACAATGTTAGTTCGGTTGGGAATTATACTCTATGTACAAAACACTAATTACATGTTCAATAAATAACATTTTTTGAATAAAATTTTGCGATAAATATTTTCAATAACATTGATGGCACAATTAGCCACATTCTCAAGTTTTACAAAACATTCAACTAAAAAAAATGAACTAGGTTGAAGCAGTGATTTTATATTTAAAACAAACATGTAGGTACGGTACTGGCGCATAGAAGAGATGCGAATAGTAATTTTTTGTTATTGATTCAGTTTTTCTAAATAGTGAAATCTGTTCAATTAGCAGTTTCGCTGTTTTAAAAATGAGCTAATATAGATCAAAGTCATTCATATTTTTAGCATTCTAAAATGGCGAAAATCTATTTATTATTAATCTACCTTTTGTGTTATAAAGTGAATAAAGTTTTGTTTCGATGATCAGCACATCACTCCATCTTAACATTTATGTATTTCGTTTTAAATGCATACACTTTTGAACTAAGTAAGGGTAGATAAAAATTCATAAAATATGACGAATAATCAGTACAAGCAATTATTTGGAATTGTTTTAAATGTAGTGTCAACTCATTAGCATTACATTGTGTCAAAATATGTTATAAGCTAATATAATGTTTGAACTTGTGTGGCGTATTACATAAACCTAGGCCACATGCAACAGTAACACCTAGATAGTATAAACAAAATAATTATAAATGGTGCGCAAACCAGTGCGCAGAACGTGCTCGCTAAACATCCACGTCGCTGCTGTCGTCACTGTAGTCGTTTGCTTCAGCCTCTTGTTCATCCTCTACTTCTGCTTCTCCTTCCAACGCTTCTTCCTCTTCAGTTTCTTCTTCAAGATCATCTTCCTCAAGCATAGTCGATAGTTTTGTTATAACTCCCCTGCCCATTTCTGTAATTAACAAGACACAGAACACTTATACAAGATACATATAATAACGGACGACGTTTGACCGAGACACTATGAAAGTTAAGTAATATTGAAATAATACTGCTTTAAGAGTTTGTGGTAAGGTCCGAGATGAGATCAAGGAAATGCTGGACATCAGTAGTGATGACAAAAGCGTATCTGTCGAAATAGTGTCTAATGATTTAGAAGAGGAAGGAGCATAAATATATAGTGGCGTCCAGGTAATAGCGCGAGTGTGACGTTCCTGGTGTTGCACACGTCTATAGGCCACGGTAACCGATTACCATCAGATGAGCCGTGTGCTTGTATACCATCTCAGTGGTAAAGGAAATTTTTGTAAAAGTTCAATATCTTCACCAAGGTAGTGAATTTCGAGTCTGTATTTATTCAATCCGCCCAAAATGCCAAACCCATCGCTTGTCTGTTATTAGGTTTTGGCATCCGAAAGTTCCGAGCTTGTAAAATGTGAAAAAGGCTGGGTCACAAGTCACAATTAATGGTAACCACAACCTGCCAAAGCCTGGTTGGTGGGCTGTTTATCTATGGCCAAAATGCAAAAGACTCCGTATGCTTCTAATAATAGGCTATGAGTTATGAATACTTACGTTCTACGTATGTTTTCAATGATTTCGGGACCATGCTTTTTGCTCTTTCAATGTCCTCTTCTGAACACTCCCCTTTATCAAGACCTGTCAAAAAAAGCATTAAATAATTTCTTTTAGAAATTTTCAAGTATTTAACGAAGTGGTTTATAGTTTCGCATAGAAAATAATACCTAACTGCAAATTTTAACAGACTTTTTGGTTCCTATTCACCCCGTTTGACCCGGTACTTAGAAGTTTCACTTGATCAACGTCAATTTGGATTAGGGCTACAAATAACTACAATATTAGATATAGTAGTATTATTTTAAAATGAGATTATTGCACAAGTATAACAATACCTCTTCAGTTGTCAAATTATGTTTGGTAATGTAAAACATAATAGTGGTAAAGATAACCATACGTACATACAGGCTAATATGCCTTTCTTTTTTTTACTTTACCTTACTGTAGGTTCTTTTTTTAAGTTTCACACCTGTATTTCAAAAGTAAATCTAACGTAGTTGAATGGCTTTTTACAGAAAATGAAGAATTTTATTTCGTACACTCACCAAATAAGAGACCCATTCTTTTTAGAATGTCAATGTCATCATGAATTTGAAACCTTTTATTAAAGTTGAACATATATTCTGTCCTGAAAAAAATTGCATAGGCACATCAATTAGTTTGAGGATCTCAAATGTTACCTAATTATGTATTCATTAAGTGCGTCATCTTAAATTATTAACTTACTTATCATTAGAAATACTGCAGTCAATTAAAGCTTTATCACTAGTATTCACAACAATAAATGGCAAATGAATTGCTGAAGATGGCGAGGGCTTAACTCCTTTACTTTCCGCCTCCTTATTTCTTTCAATCAAACTCTTAAAAGAAATATGCTGAAAAAGATAATTTCTTAGTACTTTCAAGTTTACAACAACAGGTTTTGATAAAGGTTTAAAACAAAATTGCCACTAATCATTATTATTATTATTTCATTATTTATGTCATTTACCTGTAATATCAGTTCTTGTAATTGCTGAGTCTTTTTTTGTATCTGCTCTAATTTTAATTGTTTTTCTTTTTCTAAAGCTGTACACTCTTGTACACTATTCGTGGGCAAGCCCAGCCATCTGATTTCTTTTTTTTCTTTAGATATGATATTCATGGCCATTAGAACATTTAACGCGTCATAAACTCTTCTGCGTATATTCTTCTGATCATATTGCTGCAAAGTTAAGTTTTGAATTTATTAGTTTTATTTACTAGGTACCTCTTCATTACTTCTGTGTAACAATACTAGTTTTTAAATATTTTTTAGTTTTTATTTTATTAAGTTATACCTGACTATCTGCAGACCCATGCATTCCTGCTGCAAATTCAAGCACCAACTCATCTGCCACTTCATTATAGGAAGTAAACCCTTTATTTCTTACTTTTTCACAGACTTTCATGGAGAAATGCCTCAATCCTTTACCAACTTTGTCAGCATGCTTACGTCTCTTAGTGGTACTGAAATAATATAAAAAGGTATAATTAAGTAGATGCTAAATTTTATTCATTTAATACAGTGGAGTTACGAGTATTGCAATGCACAAGAATTATACTCGTAATAGGTACAAATAATTACGCTAAATATTCATTCAATTTAAAATTTACATGATCTCTATAGAATACCACGCGACGAGTGCAAATCAACAACCTTGTGAAGAAAAATTCTACCGTGTGCCAAACTTATTTATCCGAGCATCAATAGCATAAAACGCTTTGGAGCCCAGAGTCCGCTCTTCTGTTTCTCCTTTTTTTAATTGTTCATTCTTGTTTTTATGGTAGGGACTGCCGTCTGACTGAGCTCCCAATCTTGAGAGGAAAACCTGCACCAGAGCCCCGTCTATCAATCAGCAGGTGTGCCGGGTTGCAGGTGAGGTTAGTTGAGCCTTAGAGACGTTAGTAGGTCCAAGTAGTTCCACGTGAACGCCATGTGCCACATTAAATGAATGGATCGTCAAAGTTGCTTTAATATAAAATCGGAAACTACAGTACTAGCTCATGACGTGTGGACTATATCTATTAATGGAGTGTTATCAAGATACACACGGACGACATCTCATCTGTCGCGGGATGCTGAACTGTGAGAGGAGGAAAAACATCTTCGCGATAGTCAGGCGATCGTTAGCACGCTGCGTTTCGTTGCGCCTAGTTTGATTGTATTTAGCTGGATCAGCTAGGGAAACCACTGCCGCCTATAAATCCATGATATTAAAGTAACACACTCACAGAGTAAAGTAGTAAAATAACCGTAGCTACCAGCCAGGGAGCCTATAGTAGCTTGTGGTAAGGATTGACTTTAAATACCGTAGTAAAAGATGAGAGACTAGCACAGAGTCACTTTAACTTGGTGAACCTAGCGTGGTTCGCACTATATATAATAGACTAGTTGTTGCCCGCGGTTTCGCCAACATGTATATCTATTCCCGTTCCCGATTATTAATCTATTCCAAGAATAAAAGTAGCCTAGAATGTGTTTTTTCGGTGTATATCCCTGTAAGTACCAAATTTCAACCAGATCTTTTCTGCCGTTAGAGCGTGATTGAGTTATTTTATAATATTAGTAGGATTGCTGGGCTCCTATGAGCAAAAGGAGTGACTGTATTAAATTTAGCCTTGTATAGGTTTTTGAGCTACGAGTACTGTTATCCTACTAAACTAAATTACACTCAAGTAGCGTTTTTACATGCTCCACTTACTACACACACATCATGAATTCATTTATCGCTAGCTAATAATAGAAAATAGCTTTCGAATTCAAAATAGTTGATCATATCGATATCAAACAACAATATCTAATAAGTATTACAAATAATACGATCGTCGGACTCGCCCATGAAGGGTTCCGTAGCAGCAAGTAACTATATACGAGCCCATATAGGCTTATGATAGCTAAACAAGCTAATATATAAAACCAAAAATATTATCAATTAATTGCGGTTTATGACGTATTAAAAAAAACTACTTAGTAGATCTGGTTCAAACCAATTTTCGGTGGTAGTTTGCATGGCAATGTACATTGTACAGGGTGAATTTTTCAAAAGGGTTTGGATGGCCAAATCCGAAACTATAAGGAATAGCGAAAACTGGTCAAAGGAGTCACGAGCCCATATTTGATGAAACTTGAAACCTCATCATTAGATTTTTTAAAAACCAATAATCCTAGCTAGGAATCGAACCTGCTGATTTTGAAAAAAAAAGAACACACATTCTCTTCGAGAAGTCTTACTACATCCACCCCATTGTAAAAGAGTAAGACTAAGTATTCTTCACTGAAGAAACAACGTACGAGAATGTAGGTTAGCCCTTTTAACTGATCAGCAACAAATAAGAATGGTATATTACATAGAATAAGAATGGTATGTCAGCAACTATTTAATGCCTTGGTGTTTCCATGTAGAGTCTTCTATCCCAAAATAATGCTTATGACCATCGAGATTGATTGATTCTCATTTTAAAATACAATAGAAATATCAAGGAAGAGCGAGTAACAAAATGAATTTCCAAATTTTATGAACTAGGTTGATTTTGTTAAGTTTCGGTTATATAATCTAGGAAGCAGTGATATACAAGTACAAATATAGGAATGTGGAATACAAATATCAACACATTTATTTTCATTGTTTCAAGTTCATCTCTCAGTGGATGTTTTTATTGAAACTTTAATTGTTAAGAGAAACATTGAGAGATGATCTGTTCTGCTGGGCCTTCTCCACAATGTTTCCTGTAGCACTAACAAGTGGACATAGCAAATAGTATTCTTAAGTTACTCACTATTCAGCTGGAGGGTCATTGTCTGAATCATGTCTCCTTCTGGATGCATGTGACATAGTTGATAAGTTATTCCCAAAACTGGTGCTTGTCACTTGATGTTCAGACTTTATAGGTAGGGAAACAAGTTCTCCTACTGGATGGATGTATTTCAATTCTGTCAAATGATCTGGATTCACCTGTAAGTGATGACATCAGAACCTTAATATAAATTTTCAGATTAAGGGTTGGCAGCGCGAGTGTGACGCCCCTGGTGTTGTCCTAAGGCAATGATGATCGCTTTCCATTAGAGGGGCCATGAGCTTGTCTGCCAATTAAGTGGTATCCATACTTATATTATGAATGCGAAAGTAACTCTGTCTGTCTGTCTGTTACGCTTTCACGCCTGAACCACTGAACCGATTTTGATGAAATTTGGTATAGGGGTAGATTAGATTAGACCTCGAGACAGGCTATGTTTGGTCGCGATAACCGAGATCCACGCGGGCGAAGCCGCGGGCAAAAGCTAGTAATAAATATATGATGGAGTGTGTGTTTTACCTGATTTTCGTCAATTTCTTTTGGTTCAATTTTCACTTTTTGTAAATTAGCAAAATTATCAACTGGAACCTGCAATAATTCTGAAATAAAATTTGTGGAATTTTCATAACATTCTATGTAAATGTCTCTATGTTGAATTAATAGACTAGATGCATTATATATGAACTTATGGTATAATGATCTTACTTGTTTCACCTTTAACACCAGTCAACTTCACTGTTCTGTAAACAGGTGTCTGTAAACACAATGAAGAATATACAGAAACAGTTATTGATGAGACTTATGAATGTTTGTGTAGGAGAATTGTGAACAAGTGAATAAGTCAAGCAAATTAGTATAATAATGTAGTATTGAAGTCAACATTGCTTTATTTGTTCAACAAAATAATATTAATACATGGAGTTTGATCAAATCCCATATCAATATCACCTTTATATTTAAAGACAGACCTATAATTGCAGTGTTATCTATTTTATTGGTAGCTTCTTCATTGATCAATGGGAGAGTTATACAACATTTGAGGTGTCTAACATAGGTTGTTATTCATGGTAAATATGATGAAGCAAGACACGTTGCAAATCAATACAGATAATTCACTTGTGGCTATAATATTAACTGTTAGCCCTTATCATCAAATATACCTTTACTTTAGAGCCTGATATTTCACAGTGGTAATTGATTAGTTTCAAATTCTTTAAGCAATTTGGTAAAAAGAAAAATAGAGTTTCATCATCTCTCATGCTTTAATAACCTTCTAGGCACATTAAGTTATATGGCTATTAGTACACCATTTTGCAATTCAGTAACTAGGTATTTCTAATAGGTTTTGATTAGTAAATTAGCATGTTTTGTTGATAACTAACATTTGTGGAGGCAAATATGTATATAAAATAAAAAGTAATTTATAGGACCGCAGTGTACTTGCACCCGAGTGTTGTTATAAGAATTTAATGTTTGGAATAGTAAACATTCAAAGGTACATTTTAATTTAAATGTATACAAATCAAGTTTAATACAGATAAAAGAATAAGTTAATAAATTTTAGGACTGGTACCTTGATATTTCCCTCATTTGTGGCTGGCAGTTTTATTACTTTCACAGGGTTTGGTTTTATTTTGATTTGAGCAATAGACTGATTATTGGTATTTTGAACGACTTTCACCATTTGGGGATGTCCTAAAATATTATAGGATATTAATCTTAACAACCTGTAGCATATTTCAAGAAAGGGATTACTGTAGTACTTGCACTGTGCACAATACAAAAAAATGTTTACAATGATATTGTTAAAAAGCAAAAAAATCATAAGTAGGAAATCAATTTGCTATAATAAATTGGTAACGGTAGAACATTCAAACGAATGACGCCAGGACACAGATCTTGAGAATCTGAGCTTCTACTTAACATTACGTGATTAACGTGGTTCAAGTGATCAAAATAAAAATACTACCGTAAGAATTACATAGAAAATGCTTCAAATAAAAGCATCTTTGCTACTAACCATTAGCGTCATGTATAAGGATATTTACAGTACTATTCGTCTGAGACATTTTCTCCGTATTCTTCGCAATTGAACATCCATTTACGCAACTCACTAAAGCAACATTTAAACATGTGTTGATGACCAAACAAAATAAAAATACCTACTAAACCCAAGTTGTAATGGTCAAAATGGCGACATTACTTTAGGGTTAACTTCGAAGGTCAGAAAAATGTAATTAAATTAACTTTTACTTCCTAAAACCACTTATTAATATTGTCACATTCATCATATATATATCAGTGCGCGAAAAGAAACACAAATATTCTTAAAACAAGAAGCTTGGACTCAATTTAAACAACGGTAGAGTAAACAGACATACGCGGGCGGGCAGTTTTATGATTTACCAGCTGATTGGATACTGCTGTTGTGTTCACGTGGTAATCGCGGTGGCATCCACCGGGAATTTTGTATTCCGGAAAAGGCGCCAAATTACTTACGGCTAGCGACATCTATTGTAATTATGAAACACTAAATTTGATAGGTATTTTTGGTCAGCCATAAGGTAAAATTGCTAAACTTTTATGAAGACGAAACATAAGGCTTTTAATACATAAAAATAGAACATTATACTTTGTCTAATGTAGGATGATAATAATGACAGGTCTAAATAGGGTAGCCCATATAGTATAATCGAAAATGAATCTTTCGATTTTCGATTATCGTTCCCGTAGAATATGGAATCGATATTTAGAAAAACACAAAAACTTTTTATTTTTTATTATTTTAGGTAACTTACTTCAGGATGACAAAAGAGAAGTTTTATGGTATAGTATTTATGTTTCGTACCATATTAAGCTAATTGTTTCACAAAAATTTTAGTAGTATAAGTACTTAATAATTTTAATAAATTATTTTAAATTCGATTCATTCGATTCATTTGTGTATTGTCAATTGTGCTATATTCATGCAAGACGCTTCACTATGACAAGTGGGCGGGGCTTGTCTATGTAATACAATAATTTTAGGGGTATGATTTTGTATTAAAAAATACGATACTTCATAGACATGAACTGTCATTTTTATCATCCTAAATTAGACAGAGTATAGACATAACTAACTTTTGCCCGCGGTTTCGACATATATCAGCCTGATATGCTCTCTTTCCTGCTTCCCATGCTTGCCTGCCTGCCTCACCTCAGACTCAAATATTTTTAAAAATTCAGGATGAATTATTCTTGAGTGAAACTGCTCATGCACGGCTCATGCAAAGGAGGAGGAATGGACACAAATCTTAATGCAAGATGTGTCAGATGTATTGTGTGTGCTCTGTGAAAAATAATAAGCCTGCATTGCGCACTGTATGTATATGCCTGCATCACTGACCTGAAATAATAAATCGCTAGGCACACTTTATTGGGACTGATCGCCAGTCCAGAGTACTTATTCAGGTCAGTAGCCTGCATTGCGGCTACAAAATAGGGTTCTTCTGGTTCTTCAAGAAAGGCATTAGGTTTTACAGAGAGATAGGGCGAGTGTGAGGCCCCTGTTGTTGCACACATCAATATGCCACGGTGACAGCTTCACGGTGGGTAGTGTGAATTCAGAATGCCAGTAAATTCATTTTATAACATTTTTAAGGTTTTACTTTTTAACAAGGAACCCTAATTCCTTTTTTTCAAAATTAAATTAGCCCAAGTTACTCCTTGTTATATTAGCTATCCGCCAGTGAAAGTTACGTCAAAATCAGTCCAGCCGTTTCAGAGATTAGCCGGAACAAACAGAGAAACAGACAAAAATTGTAAAAAGTTGTTTTCGTATAGGCGACACAGATTTTGTTCTGATTCCGACATTTCTGACACTTCGGAGTTCTGTGGTTCTGCTGACAGTGTGACTGACAAAATATAATATTATGACATTTCATTCATTTCAATTTCATTGTTGTTGAGAGCGCGGTGTGTAAAACAGTGTAAAAGTTTGTCTAATTTTTATTCCATTAATTTTCAGTTGAAACTATTGAAATGCGTTGGCAACTGTATATTTTTTATATTATAATATCGTTTAGCAAGATTTGTTCAATAGATATTGCCAATCTTAATATACCGCCAGAACATGTAACATACGTTTTCAATGCGTTTCCTAGTGTAGCTAATTCTTGTTTATTAGATCCCAAGTGTCCATATAAAGAACAAGTCAACGTTAAGAGTTGCTGGGGTTATGAAAGGGATTGCAAGAATGATGTATCTTATACCGTACGTCCTACATGCCCCGGTGATCACCGCGGCTGGGTCAAAACAAAAGCCGCTCAATATGATACTTTTTATACCCAGGCCGATTTTGGTGAGTAAAAAATGCGAACAGTAAGATATCATTTTATCAAGAGTTAAACCAAATATTTTTCAGCCCTTCTATTCGAAAACTGTCACTTTGTTCCTCAATAAACGCCTGAAGCAATAACTTCAGGTAAAACTACGGGAGGGATTTTGATAAAACTTAGTACGATACCCGCGGCTTTCTGCCCGCGCTTCATTCATCGTTTTTTGGTCATATCTCCGGTTCTACTCAACCAATTACAACCAAGCATACACTAAATTTAAGTCTAAGCAAGACCTTTCTAGTAAAAAAAACTATTGGAAAGGTTTTGGTTAGATGAGTGGGACCAGTGGCGTTGAGTGGAGAGTGGAGTTGAGTGTAGAGTGTAGTGGAGTAGTGAGTGAAGTGGAGTGGAATTGATGGCGATACCAACCTCCACGCAGGTGAAGCCGCTTGCGGAAGCTGGTGTATACAATAATAAAACTATTAATATTTTTAAATTTCTCTTGTGTCATCTCAATTTTCACATGTTATCTGAAACTCTGAAGTACAGGAGGGGCCTTTTTTTGTATTTGGTCCGTCAAATAAATGCACCCTGCCTAGTGGTAAGAGAAGGTGGAAGTTCCTCAAATAAATTTATTTTACTGTGTTCAATACCTTGAAAAGTATAATAATCTGTGAACATGAACTATGGTGTTTCTGTTACTTCTTTATGTCATTAAGTAAAGTGATACAAATATAGAATAGAATAGAATAGAAATAAACTTTATTGTACATCAATATAAGAATTACATAAATGGAAAATATATTTAAAATATGTACAAATAGATATACCTATCCCAAAATCATCAATTTGAGTGATATAACACTTTGGGTTCAAAAGATTTGAAATGGAATTTCAAATCATTTCAAATCTTTTGGAATTCCATTTCAAATTTTCAAGGACACAACCTTAGACTGCAAAAATCGAGTTGGAATACAAATCCACACAAGAACTTCTTGAGCAATAGAGTGGTCAACGCATGGAATAGGCTACCTGAAAATATTGTGACAGCAGAAAATATCAATCAATTCAAAAATAGACTGGACAAACACATAAATCAACAAAAACATTGAGTAGTTAAAACAGTGTAGTGAACAACGAGATGCAGGCTGATATCAGTTGTTTCAACTGCTGGCCTGTTCCCCAATAATAATAATAATAATTTGAATACTTTTGAGGCTATACTAGATATAGGTAGTTAGAATGTAACTGATTTTATTGTGAGAATGAATTATCATTTATTTAAATTAAACAAAGACATTCAAGTATTTTCATGGGTGATAAACAGGGAAGATACATTATAATTAGGCATTTTGTATATTTCTTTTGCAGTGCATTTCTAAGTTTACTTTTTATAATGGAACAGTTACATTCTCGAGCCACTGTCAAAACTTGGTCAAAAGCTAAATGTTAAAACAGAGTATAAAAATTGATTCTTTTAAGAAATTTGTTCCTCAAAAAGCTATTTGTGCTTTCCAGGTTATGTTAAAGAACAAATAAATGACTTGATGGTAATGTGTGAAGCTTCTTACCCAGATGACACATCACTTGAATGTTCAAAATACTTGAGGTAAAATACATAGTACTTACACTAATTTATAAAATATTACTTGTCCTGAAGACTGTCAACTACATACTATTCTACTAGATTTGCACTTTATAACAAAAATTATGTTAGAGTCTGAGAATGTAGCGGGATGGGCTGTGTGTGTAGTCTGGCTTGAGATATAAATTATAGCCATGACTGAGAATTTCTGGTGGCCATTACAGATAGCTTTTCTTTCATTTTCATCAGTACTACTTCACCAAATGATACTATTTGCAAAATGATATGAATAATTATGTTACTGTCAATCATGTCGCGGTTGACGACAAGCTTCCACTTTAGGGCCAGGTTTCACTTTACGGTAGCGTCTTGCTGCCTGACCTCCCAATACCGAAAGGAACGCCTGAGCCACTTCCATTGTTCGATGAATGTACCGGCTGGTATTGTCCCTTGCACCTCAATTACTGTATTTTGTACTACATAGTACATTATATTTTCCAGGTTTTGTCGCGGGCGTAACATGATGTTGAATTTTACTGGACTTGTTGGACGTGGAGATAATTTACGTTATAAAATGGATATTCTTGGCCCTGGTCAGATAGGTATGTATAAATCATTCTATTCACGGAGTGGTTTCACTGGTGGTAGAAATTTTGATGGCACAATTTTGTCACAAAAGCGGCCGGGTAGGTACCACCGTGCACGATTTCGAAAAACCCTCAATAGTAATTCAATCTCGGTTGGATTGCGTTCAGGGGTCAGCAAGTGCGGGTTTAGGGGGACCGGTGGGTGTCACACGGTGCTGCGACGACAATCCTCTTCTCATGAGGCTGTCAAGCTGAATGTCACCATTGTTTAACAAATTTTAACATGGTACGTGTATGTAATGGTGACCCTCTTTCCTGAGACTACCTTCAGCTTACCATCAGGCGAGGTGAAGTCAAATTGACGTGTCTTCAGATCCACTGACAAAGATACATTATAATAAAATGGAAGGAAAGTCAAAACTGTAGGTACATTGAATATTTATACTAATATGTAAACAGGAATTAACGCGATCATGATATAGGTATATTAATACATATCTTTGGAATGCCTGACGTTTCGACCAGGTTATATCGGCCGTGGTCACAGGCTGACTGTCTCAGCAAAACGTCAGGCATTCCAAAGGTATGTATATCATGGAACGCGAAAGTTTAAAAGTTAACATTGAATATTTTTTTAAAGGATATTTGGGGTGTGATCTGCATTCGACACCGAAGCCAAAAATATAGTTTTTAGAATTTTCGTCTGTTTGTCTACTGTATGTATATGTCCGGGATAAACTCAAAAAGTACTGCATGGATTTATGGTCGAAGGGATTTAATTCAAACTTGGCACGAATATTATTAGGAAGTCGGGTCAACACATAGGCTACATATTATCACGCTATCACCTACGGGGAACGAGCAGTGAACCTTTACTTCTTCAACGCATTTTGTAACGTGTAATCTAACGATGCATATTTGAATGTTGTCATTATGTTAAAAAACCATGCTATAAGCTAGCTTCACACTACGAGTATAAGTAAACTTGGTGGCGATACCGACCTCCACGCAGGCGAAGCCGCGAGCGGAAGCTAGTGTTTAATAAAATCATTTCTCACTAACCACTAAGTACTTTACAAGAAAGATGGGTTACTTTCATATTTTAATCATTGTTGCATACAAAGATTAAATAGATAGGTAGTTGTTCTATGAATGCGATAGATAATGCGGAACTTATGATACAAAAAGAAAAGGCTCTCTATAGCGAGCTGGCCCAGACCGGCAACAGTTAGTGCGATCTCTGCGATCTCAACTTTTTTTGTGCGTCTATTTTGCGTCGTGTCGTTTTTTTGCCATCGAAGTTTTCTGACACTCAAATACGCGCACTCACCGCTTACTCATCATCAACAACCTGCCGATAGACACAGTAATATAATACACGAAGAAATAGAAGCCCCGAGAAGCTCATAACATAGAAAAAAACTATTCCTAACAGAACTGTTTCGCTCACTGACTACGTTATTTAATAATGTACCTACCTAGCATACGTGAATATGCAGATTAACGAAGGAGTGGAGATATCTGCTACTTCAAGTAAAATTTCATTTTAATGGGTCATTTACGGTAATACGCAGATTACCTAGTTAATTTACATATCAACGTTGGTATTCCGTATTCTAACTGTAACATTCATATCTACTTCCTTTCTTCAGGTGGATATTGCAATTTACATTCAGAACGACTTTTTAAAGAAGCGGACCATATGAGTGCACTTCAATCGTGGGCACCAGAACTTGTGCATTTTGTTAAGACACCACGAAGACCAATCATCGAGGGTATATGTGATGTAGTTATACAAAAACCAACCTATATCATGAAGTTAGACGCAAGTATGTTCATATTAATTTACTACTGATAGCTACTTACTGTTTCATAATATATTCTATTCTATTCATTTGTTTTATATCTTTTTCAGCTGTTAACATGTATCATCACTTCTGTGATTTTTTCAACTTGTATGCATCACTCCATGTAAACTCAACACATCCTTCTACATTCTCTAAAGATAATCACATATTAGTGTGGGAAACATACACTTACGATTCAGCATTTAAAGAAGCATTTAATGCTTTTACTGACAATCCTATTTGGGATTTAAAAACTTTTCGAGGGAAAGTAGTTTGTTTTAAAAATGTAGTCTTGCCACTTTTACCTAGAATGATATTTGGTCTTTATTACAACACTCCTTTGGTAAGTTTGTTAATCTAAGCAAACCTGTCTAAGTTTACGATCCCTACATTCCTTATGATGACCTTTTTTATTTTTTCAAAACGGGGAAATGTATGTTTAAGCGATAGAGTAAGTAGGCATTAACGTAAGTTACGTACCTACGCGTAAAACTGAATACTTAGGAATTGCTTTGCTCGGCAAGTCCGACAGAAATATTTATATTTATGTAGAATGCGGTATTACACACATATTTATTCTTACGATCGCGAACACAATCAGAAAAGAATTAGAATACTCAATCAAATCGGTTATAGCGTTCTCAAGAAGTAATCTACTTGTTAACCAGTACATACATTTGTAGCAATTGATTTTCACTTATTCATGTTCGTGCAGCGTAGTTCTAGCTCACCATTCTAGCTACTGAAATTAAATAGTCTTATCATATGTGTGTTTTACAGATATATGGCTGTGAACGAAGTGGTCTCTTCCACGCGTTTTCGAAACATATTCTTTACTCTTTAGATATCAAATTACATCAGAGAACCGATAACAAAGTTAGAGTAACCTTACTCTCTAGAGGGACAACATACAGATCAATTTTAAACGAGAAGGCTATAATTGAAGCATTGCAAAAAGTTAAGGGGTATGAGGTTCAAAGAGTTGTTTACGACAAAACTGTGCCATTTAAGAAGCAACTGGAAATAACTCACAATACGGATGTGTTCATCGGAATGCATGGTGCAGGTTTAACGCATCTTCTTTTCCTACCAGATTGGGCGGCAGTATTTGAAGTGTGAGTATTGGTTCATTTATTACTATTTTGTATAACTGGAAAAGTAATATATATTCCACAGTTCGTTGATGTCTCTTCAGTCACCATCAGGTCGTAAGAGTGATTTTTATAGTTCTTAACATCATATTTACTTCAATGAGACAAGACAATGTCCTGCCCATTACTAGTCAAGGTTGCGTTGTTGGCCAGGTAGGCTAGGTCTTTACCATACCCTTTTTTTTTTTTTTTTTTTTTCGTGCGGAAATCCTCATGGATACCCACCCCGCGGCCAGCGGTCTTTACCATACCCTCACATTGAGTGTGAATTTTTATGACGTTTTTGGTTTCTCCTTAGAGTTATCGTTTTCTTTTATTGCCAGCCAGATACACGACTTGACCAGCCGAGATTTTTGCCAGATCGGTGCAGTGGGCTCCGAAAGAATTTACAGACGGAGGCATCTTCTCTAAATTTTATAGATGATAAAACGATACATATTCCGTTCGTCAATATTGACGATTAAATTCGTAGTTTCTCACGATCTGAATTCGTTTCATGACGTATTGTATCGTTCTGACAAGTGGATGCCCTTTTTTCATTGTTCTTTCTGCTAAGCAGAGACACACGCGGCAAAACCGCATAGCCAAAAACATAGTCGTCGTTTCTGCAGAGTGCTCTCAAAAGGAAGTGTTGTAACTTTATTTGCTCAGTGTGTCTAGCAAGCAAATGATTCTCTTTGATAATACAAGCTAGCGCTAGGATTTCCATTCTACCGACTATAATACACGTGCACATTTTACTTTTAATAAAAAATGATATTATATTACGATACAATGTTAAAGTGATAATTGTATATTATAGATATAACTGCGAGGATCCTAACTGTTACTTGGACTTAACAAGACTGCGAGGCCTCAAATATGTAACCTGGGAAGATTCATCTAAACTTGTACAGCAGGACCAGGTATGTTACGTTATTTGACGCTTTATTGTGATACGTTTAATGTGTAGACAGTAGGGATACCTCTCGCGGTCGAATTAATGATTCGATCGATCGATGGTCGAAATAATTTTCCCAAGACACTACAGTACGTATAGCTTCTTCATCCGGGTATTAATCCAACCAAAGCTTGCACTTTGGAGCCTGGGGCAGACCCTGTGAACTTTTCTATAAGTCAACGATAGAGCATCACCCTTCAATCAGCATTTGTACCGACTTGGCCCCAAAGATCTTAGTGGAACCCCAGACACTTTGCACTATTGTAACTGTTGCTGTTCATAATATATTTATGGGTACTTAAAGCTCTCTCCTCTGCACATATGAGTCTTCGTATTAATTTATTATATAATATACTTTAATAATGACGTTTTTCTGTTTATTTTCAGGGCCATGGTCCTGGTGGAGGTTCACATGCCAAGTTCACGAATTATTCTTTCGATGTGCGCGAGTTTCTAAGATTAGTGGCAAAATGCGCAGAACACGTACGTAAACATAAACAGTTCAACGACTTTCTCTACGGCTCTGGTGTACAACAACATCATGAAGAGCTATAAGGTAGTCAATTTTAATTGCAGATAGTGTTGTATGTTTTTATTGTTGTTTAAAAATTAAGATCTGAATAAGCAAAAACGAGGAGTTCCCTCTATCTAATATTTATAAGATTGTTAAGATCTGATACAACAAAAGACATCACTTGAACAACGTAACAGGCAAAAAGCATTCTAATTAAATTTTATGAAAGTTGTAGTACCTTGTACCTAGTATGTAGTGAGATTGAAATTATACAGGGTTACTCGTAACTCGACGTTTCCTGTCAGGGGGTGTTATGGAGTGTTAGGGGACCCAAAATGCTACAATTTGGACCCCTAATAGGTATGGGTGAATATCAATAGTTTTCGAAACAATTGAGTTTATGTGTAACTAACCTAAAACAGAAAAAAAATAAAAAAATACTTAAAACAGAAAAATTGTGGACCATTTCATATTTTTGTTTAAATTTTACCCTTCCCTCACAGTAAGTGTTGTTTAAATGTTTTTAGTGTACAAATTATTGAAATAACTTGTACGTTTAATCAGACCTTCAAAAAGGTATTAATACCCATAATTATATCACATAATTTATGAAAAAAAACGGTTTTTTAATTAATGTAGGGATATTTTATTTATTTATTTATTTATCAACTTCACACTAACTATCATTACAGGATAAGACCCAATTCGATAGTTGTACATAAAAACAGAAAAAAAAAAACATATAATATACCTACTTAAATTCTATAACAGATAATAAATAATGCTGTCCTTGTGAATAATAATAATAATATACGCCATTAGGATGTGCATTGTTTTGGTTCGGCGCATTGGTCATAAAGTCATCCGTTTATTATTTTAGTTAAGTTCAGAGGCCTCAAATTAATGTATGAGTATGATGTATCCACTACACTATTGTCCTACCAAAAAAATCAAACAAAAAAAAAACATACACAAACTTTTATTATTTTTGTCATAGATCTTACTCGATTTGAGCGCCGCAGTTCCGGATACACGTCCGAATTCTTTTTCTGACTTCCATTTTCGTTACTCTAGAAGAAAATGTGGACCTTATCTGTTTCGCTGCACTTCTAATACGCGCTTCCAGCTCTTCTATATTCACAGGGGTCACATTAATTAATTGCTTTATGTGACCCAACACGTAAAAATCTAGTGGCGATAGATCCGGGCTCCGCGCAGGCCACGGTATTGGTCCTACTCTTCCAATCCACCTGTTCGAGTAGGTTTCGTCTAGCCAGTGACGAACAGTGGACCGATAATGAGCCGGACATCCATCATGTTGGTAAATTAAAGCACTTATCATTACCTCGGGAACAGTTGTGTTACAGGGATTGGGTTAATTGAAATGTTAAAATACATTTATACTTATTCTAATGTTATTTAATTCGATAAATGAAACTATATGATGAAATTATGAACTTAGGCATATAATACCGCGACGTTTTTTGTGGAATATTGATATGGTGTTCAATATTGTAGAACATTTTTTGTTCTACCATTCATAGTTTCCGCAGCGCATGCGATGAAAGGCATTTTATGGCAAGTTTTTTCATACCTTTGGTACCCGCGATATGTGGGTATGTCACTATTTACATGTTTACATTATTGAAGTTTTAGTAGAGATCCTTATTTTTTCTAGTAAAATACGTAGGTAGCCTTTTTTGTTGGGTGATCAGCCGCGAGAACACTGTCCCTCTACTCTTCCCTGTACACCCGTTCCAAAGAGATTTTGTTGCATGTTACTATTTAGGAATTCGATAAGTCCTGACAAAAGCAGGACATTTCGATAAAAGTCCAGACACTTCGTTGCAATGGCAAGGGGTGGGGGGGGAGGGGGGGAGTGTGAGTGTTGAAACGCCCGTCGCAAAAATAGTGGTCAAATAACAAAAATTCCCACAAGAGCTGGGACGTTTGGACGTGAAAACTACCGAAAAGATTTTGATGCCGCTTTTTTTTATTACAAAGGTCTCAAAATTTACCGTATGTTTGGTTGTATTGGTTAATTAGAACCGAGGATATGACCAAAAACGTCCATAAAACGAAGCGCGGGTGAAGTCACAAGTTTGAGCTTGTATAAAAAGTAGCCTATAATGTTGCCTGAACACTCGTACGCATGAACACTAACTCGTACCAAGTTTGATCAAAATCCCTCCAGTAGTTTCTGATTCATGCGTGCACACACAGACAGACAGAAAGACAAACAATTTACTGATTTTATTTTTTGCGTTAGTATCGATCACCAATCATCCCCCAATAGTTATTTTGTAAATAAATATTCAATGTACAGAATTGACCTTTCTACAGTTTTATTATAAGTATTATATAGAAGAAGATATAGATATACCATCTAATTAAAAAAGTCCGGACAAATTAAAAAGCCGGACAGAGTCCGGACAAGTGCCTAAAAGTCCGGACATGTCCGAAGTAATCCGGACGGATGGTAACCCTTTTTAAATGATCATGTTCAAACATCACTACATAGTATAAAACAAAGTCGCCTTTTCTGTCCCTATATCCCTATGTGCGCTTAAATCTTTAAAACTACGCAACGGATTTTGATGCGGTTTTTTCCAATAGATAGAGTGATTCAAGAGGAAGGTTTATATGTATAGTACATGCATCATATACTAAGGCTAATTTAGTATCAGCATTGCACCCGTGCGAAGCCGGGGCGGGTCGCTAGTAAGATTATATTATCCAAATATCTTAGTATTATATGGATTAGAAGTTTTTATTACTTACCTTATAAACTTCACGAGTATAAGCAGGTAAATAATTGTTATAACACAAAAATAAATTATGGTTGATTATATCTGGTTCATTTATAATTTCGCGAACCCACCGCTAGTTTAATTGTAACAGCGCGTCGAACGCCAGTTCCTTAATTACAGTTTGCGATGTGCAGATGAATTGTTCGCCAGATTGGCGAAGTACCAGTATTCAGTTGAATTATATTTATATGTGGGCATGTGGGTACTGTTACAAGTACTGTGATTCACTACCTCACACTTGAATATTACGAGTATATTGATTTTGAGTTATTCGAGTAGGTATCACTTTCAAATCTTTGGTTAAACCAACTATTGTAGGTATTGTACAACATGGTGCCGTTTAAATTTTGCTATAAAAAATCTATAATCGAAAAGAAAAGATAAAAAATACCTAGTTAACTAATTTAAACAATCTCACTACATTCTTTTGTAATAGGTACTTAGTTAATAGTAGGTACCTACTTAGTAGCAAGCGAATCGTTCGAGAGATGTCAAGTATTCCAAGGTGCCGGCTATGTCATTAACTTAGTTGTAAGATAATGAGATTAAACTTTAGTTTAGTGTAATGTGATGTAGAGAATAGAAAAAGTTATCAAATACTATTTATGCTGAATTTCATCAGTAAAATCCATGTAACTTAGCTGAGTTCTTAGGTTTTTATCAATTGATCCGATTGAGTAAAATGTGCTAACTGCTAACTGCTAAAATAATTAAAATTGAATTAAACGTGTTAATGTTTATTTTGTATCGAACTGAGTACCTATGTAGGTAATATTTAATATTATTAATTACATACTGTCAGCATAGAGATAACATTATGTAATCAAATCGTACATCGATTGGTTCATCGAACAAAAGTATTGTTATTTACTATATAGATTTTATTTTTATACTGCGGGCCCCTAACTTAAAAAGAGGTCGAAGAAGAGAGCATTTAATCGTAAAACAATCGCATAATGTGGAGGCAATATTTACAGAAGAAAATTAATAACCGATGGCCGCGAAGCCCTGGGGCCCTCTCGCTCGTAACTTTTTGGCATAACCAGATCTTATCACAAAATAAAATCGAAATGTTAATTGATTTAATTTTATCATTCCGATTTATACGGAGTATGAAGGCTGGACCGCACTGGGCAACTCTTCACGGCAGCGGAGCGACGCGACACGTAGCGACCCTATTAGGTATACCGCACTTAAAGCAGTGCTGCGACAAATTTTGTCCGTCAGCAGTCGTTTGACAATTTCTGAAGGAGATGGACGAAACTGATTTGCTTGCTGTGCCGCACTAATCGCAGCGGTCACGCGACATGTGACGACATAATATTCTTTGGAAGAAATTGTATGAGGCGTAACGCACTACGCGGCAGCGGGCGTAACTCCGCTACGCGACACTGCACATTAAAGTTGACCAACTCATCAAATCTGTCGCACCGTGTCGCCGTGTGTACAGCAAGTCAATCAGTTTCATCCATCATCAGAAATTTTCAAACGACTGACGGATAAAATTTGTCACAAACTGTCGCGACAAGCATACCCATGGGTATACCTAATAGTGTCGATACGTGTCGCGTCGCTCCGCGCTGCCGTGAAGCGGCGCCCAGTGCGGTCCGGCCTTTATACTTATTGTCTAATGTCTGTGATTGTAATACCCATGGGTGATTGAACATCATCGTACAGTCAGCGTCAACACTAGACGATCATTTTCAGGATTAAAAAAAAATACTGTTTAAATATTAAGCGTGGCTCGACTTATTATTATTATTTTTTTAGATATTGATTAAATTGAAAAATGTGCAATGAACTTTTGACGCTGACTATACTATTCTAATAACTATTCTAATAGTATGGGTATTATTGTGTGATCTAGTGTTTAACATAATTATTTATTAATATCATTATTGTTTTTTTAGTGATTTGGTACGGAATGCAATATTTTTTTAATGTTCTTTTATATTATTGTATTGCTACTGTACCTTATTGTTTTAATCTGTCGACAAGATAATTAGTTGTATCTACAGTTTTAATAAAATATGATCCCGAAGTCCGCCTTTTATTTGAATTAAGTGTTTTTATTACCCATAAGAATTTAAAATTATGGTACCGGATAAGCGTTGGCGCTTGGTTGTTAAAAAGTCGGCCTTACGATCGTGAGATCCTAGGTTCGACTAACTACGTATCCCCCGTCCCAATGATTTTGGTTGGACCATGTAATTGTACCTACACCAAAAATGGCCATTTTGGTGTAGGTATAATTACATAATCAAGCTAACCTCTTAAGCAATTCGATGCACCAACTGAACAACGACGGACGAGACTCTGGCGCAGACCTCTCAGGGTTGAGAGGTCAGGCGGTAGTTGCTCCTGGAAGGTTGATATACCATTCAAAAAAGTAAGCAGACCTTGGGCGCCAACCTATGGATGCCACTGGGAAATTACTATGAGTATTATGATGAAAACTAGTTTTGGTTACTAATATTCTTTGTAAAAAAAGTTTATATCTTAATATACACCTAGATTTTTTTTGAAGGCATATGAATTCGTTCAAGCCGTATCAAAAATAAAATAGAAGCAATAGATTAGTATCTACATGTCTGGCAACATGGCATAATTATATGATATAGTACCTATAGGTACTTAGCCTAGGTACCTATAAGGTACTACTACTAGGTACCTACAGGTACCTATAGGTGTTAGGTGCGTACCTACTTAAGGTAGATACGTATCTAATCCGATAACGTGCTTGGTGTTATTGATTTTCTATTAACTACTTACTAGGAAAATCTAAAAAAACCGACTTCGAAGACCAAGAAGGCACTGAAAAGTGTAAAATAACCGAATTGCAAATTATACCCTAGACTCAATCCTAGATTACAAATTTAAGTCTATATGCGTATCTGTACCTATACTTACCTATCTATTGAAGTCAGTGTAAAGCCCGAAACAATGTTAAGCTATAAGGCATCAAAAATTCAATATGATCTTATGGTATACCTACATAAGACCTACATACCCGCAATTGAACGTCACCCCAATCCACCCGGTGCGACCTGATTCAAAATACAATTAACCAATAAAATCTATAAAGTATCTAGGTACTTTTTTTTTTTTATTTATTATTATAGAAATTTACAAAAAGTTAGAAACTTTATAATGCTACATAAACTCGTTCGAGTTTTACTGGGCATTATATTGTCGTCACGTTTCTGGTACCTATATTAATCACAGCAAGGTACAAACAATTACAAAAAATAATAATTAGTAACTAACAACTAACAACTTAATCAGTAACTAACATGACAGTAAGGCTGTTTGGCCGTTTTCGGTGCCGTGACGGAGACGGCAGCGGTGGTGGACAAACAGCCTAATACCTATCTACAGTAGGCACATGATAATAAACTTCGAAAATCTAAGGAGAATTATGTTATACGGAATTGAATCATCAATGTGTAGATATTAAAACGATTGATGAATCAATTCCATTGAATAAGCACGCGCCGCACACCGGTACAGTCAGTAACAAAACTAGTGTGCGATCAATAAAGGGCACATCGCACATCCTAAACACATGATCATGTATGAAATTAAAAATAATATGCCTACACATATTCAAGGTTCCTTATTACATGACCATGACATGACCATGTTTGAAATTATAAATTATACCTATAGGTAGGTACGTATCTAGGTAAGTAGGTGGATACCTATTAATGAAATAATATATCTACCTATTATTGGAATTTTATATGCCATTTCCTAGATCATATATAGCGACTTTGGAGCCAGAGTGATCTAGGGCACAAAAGTAGGTTTTCGAGAAAAATAAGGAAACGCATTATGCTCTGTTGTAAGAAATTTATGAGCCTTACTATTAAATTCTTGGGTATTTATTTTAATGTACCTACCTCTGATAAGTTTAAATTAAAAAGGGAACACATTTTGTCAATTTAATTTATTTAATGAAGCGAATATTTTTAATTTTGCGGGAATAAGTCACTTAGATCACTATGGCTAAAACCGCACGCCGCCGCCGTCTCGGGGTCTTAATTACCGGGTTGTAAGGTTACCCAATAGGCATATCCCTCGCACCCCAGCTGACCCCGGGCCATCTACGGTTTAAAGATGGCCCGACCCCCCGAGGGACACGTGGAGAGCCTCGGAGCAGCCCTCTGGAGGGCCACTCCCACCCCGGCTGGATTGGCCGCAGGCAGCAGCGTCTTCCATGGCGAGTGGGAGGCGCTGCTCGCCTCCGTTGCCTGGGTGCACCACGTGGAGGTTCCGGCCCGCACCCGCATGTTGTGGTCCCTCAAAGAAGAAAGCAAAAATGTCACTTAGATCACTCTGGTTTCAACTTCGTCAATATTCATTATCATTTCCTAGAGCAATATCTCCAAAATACACACATAGGTAGGTATACATACTTTAGTACATATTCAATAATTTAGCGGCACGGCCTGCAACACTGCCCCCCGGTGGCTGCACCGCCGCGCTCTACTTATGTGTTTCTGTTTATTTTTATTTTTGAGAGGGTAGGTATGTTCAGAAATTCCCATGGATACCACCCCCGTCCGCCATCGCGGTTGGTTATGCGGGATGACAGGGTGACAGGCGGGCGCCCTGTCAACCAACTGTCTGCGCACAGAGAATCAGCCCGCTCCCCGCCTGCTCCCCACTGTGCCCTCTGCAAGTCAGAGGGACACGTTTAGAGTCTCAGTGCAGCCCTCTAGAGGGTCGCTCCCGCCCCGGCCGGATTTGCTGCAGGCAGCAGCGTTTCCCGTGGCGAGAGGGAGGCGCTGCTCGCCTCCGTTGCCCGGGTGAACCACGTTGTTCAAAAAGACCCTCTTGTGTTGGCATTGACATGACATTTTTAAAAAATACACTAACCAAATATTGTATAGGTAGACACCTTCACGGATCGGAGAATAGTTTTGTCACTTATTGTATAAGCATACACCTATAGCTATTTTAAAGTATTTATAGGGAATAATTTAGAAGGCGTGTACAAATAGTGTAAGAAGCATATCCCGTGTACGGTGTAGGCGCAAGCCGCGGGCTCGGCGCAGGCGCACGGGCGCGGGCGGTGGCTACGAGTCCGGGTGGTCGGCGATGCGACGACGCCGCTGATTCATGTCGCTGATAGCAATCGCAGGCGCCGGCGCCCAGTGCTATTTTCTAAATTTATCACTATTCGTATTCGCCTACCATGCGTACTGTGGGTTTGAATAAAGGCATATAGGTATACCTAATTCTAACCAAAGGAAAACTCCGAACCTGGGGCCTTACTCCGAAAAACGAAAATATTCGTATCCGTTGACGTTTTGACCATTTAGCTACCCCGAAAGTGTTTCGTTTCGGATTTCGGATCCGTCTTCGATCGTTTGACATTGAGGTTGTCGATCGTTTCAGTACACCTCCTACTCCCAAAATACATTTGACGTTTTCGCTGTCGTTGTTTGACAAATGGTCCGTTTTCATTCGATCCGAAACGTTCATGTTCGATTTTCAGAGTAAGGCCCCTGACCGGACCTATCTCGGACTCTCGGTGTACCTACCTCTCTACTTAAACTTGCTTATAATATTTACCTAATACCTACAAACATTTCATTGTTGATAAAGCAATGTTTTAATTTAAAAGGATAGTGTACACTATTCTTTTGAATTAAAACATTGCTTTCTTATAGGTACCTAAGTAGGTACCTACGTATGCATGAAAATGTACCTACTCATTTGTAGGTAGGAACAGCATATCTATTACGGCTGAGTTATTTACGTAATACTATTAGGTATTCTGTGGTCATTGCCTTAATATCCTACTTAGCAACAACCTTCAGGAATTTACCTACGGACTGCACGGTGGGACATTTCACAGAGTACCTACCTACCTACTTTTGTTCACGGGCTAGTATCTACTAAGTAGGTGCGAGCCTTTATTTTTCATCATGGTTCTATGGTTTGGAGAATGCAAAACTATATATTATGTACTTATTCGAGAAAATATAGGTAATTAGTCTTGTCAACGAGTAGGTAGGTAGGTACCTACTTCAGGTCGCGCGAATTAAGGCAACAAGTCTCAGATTAACAATAGCATCAAACAAACAGAAGGTAACAGAACGAAGACAAATTCGTGGCTCTTTCAAAAGCACACAATAGTCGTCATCAATTACAGGCAATAGATCGCCCAACATCATTTGTCCGTCCGTCCGTTACTCGACTGGGACATTCCCACGGCTCGCGGGACGATCGTGTTTGTTGTCGGAATATGTCCAACGAGAAATAGTAATAGAAAATTGTTTCTGATTGCTTCGCTCTCTACCTACTTTGATCATCCTATTTTTATTATTACCTAATGGAATAAGTATTTCTTATAGGTTAACTTTCTGATGGTAGGTACTGGCCTGAGACAATGGCAGTGTTGTTTGTTGTGAATTACCTACTTAGCAACATTTAATTTGAATTGCTAGGGCCGTGCTAATACTAGGTGCAAACGTACCTAATTCACAACGAACACATTTTGATAAAGTTCATTTTAAAATTGTGGCATAAAACAAAAGCAAAATTAATTGTGGACCATCGAAAATATTAACTAGTGTCATGATATGAGTGGTACCTACGTACTCACACGGTAAAATCACGGTATAAATTCCTGGTTTATAATTATGCAGAACGATGCAAACCGTTGTTCTCTAGATGTTATCAGACGTAAGGCCGAAGAGAAATTGCTCCGATCAAAAGATAATCTCGTCGGCACCAAAATTGATCATTGATAGGAGGCGCAGCGTGCGCGTCCTGCCTGCCACCAGCCCACGCCCACGCAAATATTAACTCATTTTTAATTTCACGAAGTTTGTTTCTTAAAATTGGCAATTTAATTTAATTTATCTTGATAGCCGATGAAGAGGAAATGGCACAGAATTGCAACAAGTAGGCAGATAAATATAGGTAAGCAGTTAAATAGCTAAACATATATTATAATATTTAGGTCACCTCACCGAACAGCCAGCTTCATTTGATCTCTCGGTCAATAAATATCAGATTAAAGTGCCGCTATTGTAGCCTTCACGCACAAACTAGTACCGTGGCTTTCAATAACGGTTCACACTATGCAGATTATCACTGGGGCGATAACCACGACGTGAAAGCGATAGCAGCGACACGATGCAGTGGAGCGGGTGGCGGCCTTCGTCCCGTCGCGCGACCGCGTGCTCCACCATCCACCACTGTGAGCATATGGGACGTATGGCGTGTGGCGTGTGACGTGCCGTGATGTGATGCTCGCCGCCCTTACCGGCTTAGGCAAGCCTCTAGCTCATTGGTTTTCAAACTGGGGGGCGCGCCTCCTTGGGGGGGTGCGAAGACATGTCAAGGGGGGCGCGAGCAAGGGCACCGTCGGTAGCCCGCGAATAAGTAAATTCTACCCACACGAACTTTCTCTGCTGTGATGGGATAAAATTTGAGATATTTAACCCAAAATTGTACCTTGTCCATCTTTTCAAACTCATATTGGGCAGCAGAATCAGGCTTTAGTAATGTATCTGGGAGCATGTCTATTGTCTATGTCGACGTGAAAACGACGTCAAAATTTTGCGTAAATTAAGTTACAGACACGATTCCAGGTGCATAACAAGACCAAGCTTTGGACATTAGAAATGATTCTGCTTGCCCAATATGATTTTGAGAAGATAGACAAGGCTCAATTTTGGGTTAAATATCTCAAAGTTTATCCCATCGCAGCATAGCAAGCGCTCAAATTGACCTTTTTCCTGCACATATTAGTGCTGGAAAAAGGTAAAACCGCCAGAACCGTTCCACTGAGGATCTTCTTGTGTATGCTACTCACATCTGGAGTCACACAATCCGAGTGGTCATTGACGGCTGCTCATCGGACCAACTGCAAATAAACGCAGGGGTCCCTCAGGGGGTCGGTTCTCTCTGCCACGCTTTTCCTGCTGCACATTAACGATCTGCTCAAGCCTGGTATTTTTGGTTACGCAGGCGACAGCACTGTGGTTGAAAGGTACGAATCCGGCCCGCAGGCCAGCATGGCACAGATCCAGTCTCTTCGAGAGGCTATGGTTGAGCGTTTGGAGACGAAATTAGCGTCTATTCTCCGCTAGACCCAGGCGTGTCTATTCGCCGCTAAGCGGAATCAATTCCAGCTAAACCCTACTTTCCGAGGTGCACCAGTGCCGATAACCGGCCAGCTTGAGCTTCTTGGCGTGACTCTCACTCCTACCCTCAACTTTAATCCATACATTGAGGCAAAGGCTCAAAGTAGCTGCCAAAAAGTTGGGCATTCTATCGAAGGTGCGAAAATATTTCACACCGGAACAGCTGCTTAACCTTTACAAAGCGCAAATTCGATCTTGTATGGAGTATTGCTTGCACCTCTGTGACGGCTCAGCCAAATACCAACTCGAAACACTTGAGTCAATACAGAGAGATTCTGAGACTAAGCTTCAGAGCTTGGAGCATCGGCGTAGAATCGCTAGCCTCTCTGTTTTTTATCGGTTGCGTTTCGGGGAATGTGCGCTGAAGTTACATAACCTAATTACTCCAAGCCCCTTTCATCACCGAACGACCAGACGTACGGCGTCGCGCCACCGATACATGGTGGATATTCTACTCATACACACAAAACGTTTTGACAGTACGTTCATCGTGCGTACTGCTAAAGAGTGGAATGCCCTGCCTGAGTCTATTTCCGGAAAGCTACAACCTAGGAGTTGTCAAGTCTAGAGCGAATAGGTTACTTCTAGGCAAGCTTGCTCCACCGTCGACTACATCATCACTTATCAATAGGTGAGATTGTGGTCAAAAGCGAACCAATAGTAAAAAAAGTGTAAATTTTCATAATAAAACGTCTGCAAATGTACTTTTGAATTTTATTACTCTTATTTTATTCATAATAATTGCTTGGCGAAACTTCTTGTTATGTACTTGCTGGGCCACATAGGCTGAGGGAAGGCGTGGGCATATTCATTTTAAGTGAAGGGAGGCGTGATAGCAAAAAGTTTGGGAACCCCTCCTCTAGAACTGTATGGTGTTTTAGCTAGAGTGACTCTAGCTAAAACACCATACAGTTCCATGCACGATTTCAGGTAAACTCAATTTATTATTTTGACAGTTTTAATCACGCACAGCAGACCGTATGTCTCAGGATGGTCTCAGGTATCATACTTCGTCAAAGTAGGAATAATATCTTTTAGATGTTCCTGTGGTCTGTCCTTATTATCTAGTATTTAATTTCCTCATTCAGTTAAAATTACGATATTAGATGATTCAGGTTGATTGATTGAGCAGTAATATGACAAGAATAAAAAAGTTTTGTTGGGTAATATGACATCCAAGCAAAAATGTAGGTATACCAGATAGAAGGAAGTAAAAGATAATGCCACGATTTGTCAAGTAGTGATACAGATTTTCTGTAAGGAATTACTCAGAAAGTATGTAGTAGAAAGTCTTTTATTTAGAAAATACTGCCTGATTGGTGGCAGTGTCCTCGCCCAGTTATAACACGTCGTCAGACCAAAAACATAACTGATAAAATGTGGTTGTTAATATACAAACCTACTTACGCTTTTCAGGAGGATTTTTTAATTTCGATAACGTCAATTTTACTTCACCTCGCCTGATGGTAAGGTAAAGGTAAAGTCTCAGGAAGGGGGTCTCCACTACATACACCGACAGTGACATAGTCGGTTCGGTACCGACATAACCACTCCCGATGGCCGACGGGGGTGGTATCCATGGGGATTTCCGCACGATAAAAAAAGGGGGACCTCATAAATATATGGCTCATTATACGTAGGTGAAGTTTCCCTTGCAATTTTGTCTGCTTGATCTGTTAAGATGGCCCATAGAGCCCAAGGGCAGTTATCAGGACCTAGTTCTAAAAAGTACCTTTTAACGACGCCCGTGACAAAAGCATTTTGTCAAGAGCTTTATATAAACTGAGCCATCTTGTAGGCACGTGTCGTATAACTGCATCTCTGTATTCACATTAAAAAAAAATTAAAGCATTCCTCTATTCTCCGTGTTTCTTTGCGGAACAAGAAACGGAGAACGGTTTGAAAGTGGTTCAAGTGTTACGAATGAAGTTAAAAACGGACGGTGTTTTCTTTGATTATTAAGACATGTATTAATATAATCAAAGGGTGTTTTTCACTGGGCAAGTTTTTAAAAATCCAGACAGTCTGGTCCATAACCGGACATCTGGCAACTCTAAGCATGAAGCATAGATTCATTCCAATTGGAAGAATCCTACCTATTTTAAAAAGCAACTAAAAGTATACCTACTTACTAATTAAACTGCTGTTTCTTATGTATCTAAAGATTTCAAATAGTTACAATGAATAAGTAAGTAAGAAACGATATAACGATAATGATAATACGGAGCAAAATGCAAAATGGACATAACGATGATGACATTATTTGTACAAGTACCTAGATAGGTATATCTTTTTTTCAATAATAAGCAAAAAGTTCATAGGTGAGTTCTGTTGTGCTTTATCATATACCTACATGAGAGAAAAAAATACTCCACGTGTCAAGGTGGCAAATATCTACTCAATATACGTCTCAGTGGAAGTAGCACTCAATTAAACTGGCAAGGTTACTGTCAATTACTTGGAGAGTTTCGTATGTGATATTATATATTGCAAGGTACCCTATTAACAGCTATTGTCAATATTGAATAAGTGATCCTCGTGCGAGTGGCGTCAATGTGACGAAACGTACCAATGTTACATCGCAACGCAACAGAAATCTTACTAATGAATTAGAAAAAGATAGTAGACAAACTAACATACAGTACTTGGCTTTCGATTTAGCACTTCGCGTCGCCGCCGCCCGCCGTCGGGAAGAAGACGAGAGTCCGGTTATCATCGACTTGCTTCGGTTTTGTAGAGCGTTCTCTCTATTGGACAGCGCATGTCCACAGCTTGAAACAGAAGTTACAGCTTCAATACTTTACTTCCTACTATCTCATCCCACTTCCTACTAATATTATAGATAAGTGCGAAAGTTCATAAAAATGTTTGGATATGTGTTACTCATTCACACTCTAACGGGTGATTCTGGCATCATGGGAACCCAATTCAGGAATAAAAAGCCTGTAAGTTATTCGAGACTATATCATAGTCTTTTTATTTCTGGATTAGGTTCCCATGGGCGCAGGTGAAGCCACAGGCGATAGCTAGTATTTTATAAGCACAAATAGTTTACTAATATAATAATGGTACCAAATTGTTAGTCCAATGTGCGATACGGATAATTGTCTGTATACCTACTGACTGTATTGTAGTCAATATAACCTATAATTACATTATGATTGTTATAACCTAGGAGTCTTTAAGTCTAGAGTGAATAGGATGCTTCTAAGCAAGCGTGCTCTATCGTCGACCACGTCATCACTAACCATCAGGTGGGATATTGGTCAAACGTGGGCCCATCATCAATAAAAAAAAAGAGAAAACGCTCTGAAAAACTGAAGCATTCCGATCTTCGCCGGACTTCTCAATTCTCGACGACGACGACGCGACGAGACAATTCTAAAGCCAGGCAGGGGTAGGTACTGTATAATTAAGTATTAGTGACCTATTCAAAGTTCGCGCACATACGAGTACTTATGTGTTCTTCAGCAATAGCAAAGAGAGCGGTAACTGAATAGAGTTTAATTTCAAGATTGACTGTCTGCACTAGTTATAACTTTCAAGTGAACGTGTGGGTGCAATTCGTAAACAAAACATGATGAATGTAGAAGGCTTCAATGGCACTTATCCTTTTATCCACGCGCGAGTCCTCAAAAGCCATTGTCGTACTTATGTGTGTTCGTTTTTTTAGTAGTTTCAAGTGTTTTCTTAGTTTAAGCAAGTACTAAAGCTTTATTATTATAGGAATCTGGGATACATATAAAGTGAAATATGATAATGTTTATGTATATGGTTGATCTATATGATTAATTGTTGATTGTCAGGTGTTATCTAGTAGGCACCACGATCGAAATTTGTGCTCCAGCTTTCACTCGAATTGATGACTCAGCCTACGGCATCAGTATTTGCATGGACAATATGGACATTACGAGTAAACGTTATTCACAGTATTTTTATTGCTAGTATGTTTACGATATTCTAAATTTTAATCAAGGTTCCATTTTGAAATATTCAATTAAGTAGGTTTAACTGCAATCATCGCAATAAGAGTAGGTTGATTGTTTTTTTTTGCCTGGTTGGAGAAGCAGGCGTGTAAATAGCCATGCTCTCCTGCCGGCCGGTTGAGGGTGTTCAATCCAACATGTCTTTAGCGAGACGAGGGCCATCATGCCACAACCAAGTAAAACAAGTATATCAATCAGATAAAATCTGTTTACCATAAAAACAGTTGATAAAAATCATACTAATACTTAGTTTCCACTGTAAGAGAGGTAAAAGGTACTGGTCCAATGCCCCGAAAAAGCTCACAAACGTCAAATGTCTTACTGTAACTTTTACTAGTCAGAGTGAAATTACGCCTCCTTCAAACGAGTACGGAGGTACGAAGTGTTTAATGCTAATTTATTGATTTGAAAATCATCATTACAAGACTTATTGTACATGATGTAGGACAGATAACATGACATGTGGTGTTTTGCCGTGGACACGTCTGATACACAAGATAAGGCGGCAGGCAGCGCGTGTCCTGCGAAGCGCCTAATGGCCGACATCGCCGCGGGCGCAACGTGCCTCACAGTTTAAATTGAACGTCAAGCTATCGATTTGCATAAATCACATCGGTGCTATTTTCAATTATTTGACTGGTTATATTAAGCTTCTACATTCAAAACATCTCTGATGTGAGGTGACGTTTGATGTTCAGGAGTTGCAGAAACGAACGATGAATCAAGTAGGTACCCTAACTAAAACTTCTCTAGGTCGTCATGGACGTACCTATTCTTGTATGGTTTCAGGTCCATCTTGTAGAGTATGGCACGCCGCCATACTTTGCGCCTATCATAGATGATACAATACATGCCCGTGTGAAAATCTTGAAAACGTTTAAAAGTGGATTTTAATATGCTTTTGATAGGTAGGTACTGTGACTACCGACCTACCTTCGAAATCAGCAAGCATAACATCCAGTGACTGTCAAGCCTACTAGAACCATGGATACCATAGTACCATAGATAATATATAGCGAGAGATAGGGCGAGAAATAGGAATACAGCCTACAAAGAACAAGTAGATACCTGATGAATGACAAAAAGATTTTTTCATCCCACCATCTCGGAAAGAGTAGGTACTTTTGCTCTTCGATTTGAGCGCAAAAGTCGTTTTTATCCTCTAGGGGGTAAAGTAAATTTGAAAATAGAACATCGTGTGCGCAAAGTAAACATCATTAAACTTCTACCTCTATGGTGCCAAAATATAAAACTTTTTTAATTTTAACTTTTAAACTTTCGCGTTCCATGATTTGATGATACATGAATTAACGCGATCATGGTATGTATATATACCTATACCATGATTGCGTTAATTCCCGTTTACATAATTATTACTTTTTTAATTTTGTTAAAAAACTCAGATTCCATTATAATACTTATTGTTTATTTAATAGATACAATTTCTGGATAGATTCTAAAGTAAATACAAACACAAACCGGTTAATTTTGTTACAAAGTTTATCAACATGGTTTTGCAATTAAGATCTTTATTTTGTGTGTAGTTGAATTGTAACTACTCGTACCTAATTGCTTGGCGGTCTAGTGTATTTGCTGAAATAATTTCATTTTGATTAGGTATTGCTTCTGTATCTATGCAATGTAGTTGAAGAAACCCATGTTTGGTTTTATATTACATTTCAGTATATATAAATTACGAGATTTTTAATGTATTAAATACGTATGCTTATTAGATATTATATTAAATTGTATATCAGTATCAGTTAGGTATAGTGCAACATTCCTTTGGTTGTTGGGGTTCCAATTTGGGTGTTGGGGATTTTTATATGCCTTCTCATTACAACCCTTAATATAAATAATAAATAGCGGTCTAGGTACCTGTAAGTTAACATGCCTAACACAAGGCAGCTGTATTATACTGTGAAGGTTTATAGGACATGACTTTTAAAACTGCCCTCCGGGCACGTTCTAATCTTATCATACACCTAGGTTGTTTACAGTCACAGCAACACCAAAGTTTGAGTTTGTCGATTCATTAATACGCACAAAAAAAAATCATCTGTCTCGACCCGCGGACTTCGATAGCACCGGGGCAAACGTTAGGATAATGATGATCGTGCCCTTAAGAGGCGAAATTAATTTACGTATAGGTACCTAAGTATGAAAATAGGTAACATGATAAATAATATTCAAAACGTAACAACAACGTTACAATATAAATTTTTAACTGGTTAAATATGCATGACATGAGTATTAAGGGAAAGTTGACGATGTGAATATTTTTTATTGCGACGATTCATTTATTTGTCCAAGTTCGACTTCTATATTATTAGGTACACCCTTTATTTTGACAAAATATGTTGCAAAGAGTATCTTTTGAGTAATACTTACTTTCAATTACCTACTTTGATATTTGATATTTGAAGGGTAGCTGGGATGGACTGGATGCGCAAGGCGGAGGATCGGGTGCTATGGCGTACATTGGGAGAGGCCTATGTTCAGCAGTGGACTGCGATAGGCTAATTGACTTTGATATTCACACTTCATTTTCCTCCATCGGTAAAATGTTGATGCGCATAATCCAATCATGAACATAGGAAGGCCGTAGACTGAGTATCTACCTAAATATTTAGCAGTGATACATACAAAATTCGAATTAAAGAGATATGATATATGAGAAACGTCGTTAGCTGTAAATATAGTGCTGTATGGCGGCACTTGGGAACAATGGCCTCACTATTATACAAACTCTCGCGTCGAAGCTGTGCCAGTACAGCCAGTACGACCACGCCTGCCGCTTTCCGCGAACAACTTGACGGCTCTGATAAACGTGCACCTTATTTAAATATTTATGAATGCGACTCATTCGGTACCTCGTCATTGAATGATAACATAATTAAGACAAATGCTCATTAATATGCAGTGAGCTTTTGAAACTTTTCTAAGATGACGATGCAGGATTAATAATGTCGTGTCACATTAGGAATACAATGTGTATTGCATGCACAAGGTATAATTAATAGTAATTCATAAAAATAGTTCCGAATAATTCAAATATTTCAAATATCCAAATATTAATCATATCAGTAAGACCCAAACTGGAAGGGGATGGAAGAATAACTGGTCTTGACTTTGACTCGTCTTTAAAAATGAATTAATTCATTATTTTCGTTTTTTAATTCCAGTTTCTTCATTTTTAATGTTGTGTTTTTTTAAATCAAGTTATCGTTTATACATTTTTCAAGTAATATAATACAGGTATAATCTAAGGCTATGTTACTATCAAAGATCTAACACTATTTTCACAATTTTCTCCGGTTTATAGTAAGCTCTCAATGTAATCTAGGATGACAGAGGTGCTCTAGTAGAAATAACATGCAGCGACTGCTGTCTCTACAGCGTTGCCTGTCTAGTCCAGATACGTCATGAGCATGGACACGTTCCTCTGCAGATAGGTTATGAGGTAAAGTTTAGTCTAGATGTTATTTACGTCGCATCTGCTACCTGTTACAGATAAATCAGAAAGCTGCGTGATAAACTGGGCCGGCCAACGGCTTAGAGTCGCTCTTCGAGACACGGAGGGGCCTAAACGGTAAAAACGTAAACGCTATGATGGATCGCCCTGCAGTAGCAAACGAGTCACGATGAGGTTTCAATGCATGATGGTTACGATAAGCCTTGTTGGTTTGTCGTTCAAAGTATATTGAAGACACATTCAATATTATACGTACCTATATTAAATATTACGACCCCTTTGGCGTAGCGATAGAGCGGTCGTGTGCTACGTCGGAGATAGCAGGATTCATTTCTGGTCATTGCAAATATACATACCTAATCGTCTTAATTTCCCGATTCCTGATTCTCAATTAGACAGAAATTTGATAAAAAAGAAATTATTGATGACAGTTTCGCTTCAAAAATCCGCAATTTAATGTTTCTACCTATCTAAGGATACCTGAGTTTTTAAAACGAATCAAACTATACCATAATTCAGTTTGTAGGATAGAAATTTAAAAACAATACAAGATAATGCACGAAAAACAACCCTCTTTTTTGCCATTCCGGGTAAAAAGCAACAAAAATAACTTGTTAAAATCGGTGTAGGTAAAAACTAACAAGTTAAAGCAAACAAATATCACAGATAGTTGTAGCTTATGAAAGTAAACAGAAAGAAAATGAAATTGTTTAGTGTGAAGTGTTTAAAACTTTTATAATTTCTTGGAGCGGCGACGTAATTGGTAAGTGCGCACGCGCCTAGCCTTCGCCGCGCTACGCAGACGCGCGGCACCATGGCACTGCACCGGCTGTAACCGATAGAGCGGCGTTAGTAATTGACATTTTATGACTCGTTAAGTTAGATAATACATTTTATCTGTGTATAAGATCTGGTTAGAAAGATGAAGGAGGACATTATTATTTATCGGAGAAATTTAAATGGCACTTTATTTTATTATTGTTATAAATGCATTTACTGCCATTACTACCTAATACGTAGCATTAGTAACTATTCTACGGGACTCTCAGTGTACGATTACCGCTCGCACTTGACCGGTTCTGTGCCAAACTTTTTTTTAAACGGAGGATTCACTAACACAATGTGAATATTTTGCTTTTTTTTGAATAACCTCACTTAAATATTCAACCTCCCACAAGTCCTCTAAAAGGCGCAAACAACTGCAAAAATAAATAAAACGAGTACATCTCTATTCCTTAACCTGCGAGACCTGCTACATTCTCAACATAATAAGCTGCTATTAGTGTACTCAGTAAATTAGCTAAGAAACATTCACTTTAACCATCCACAGTTATAGGGTATAATTAAAGTAATCATAATTCTTAAATAAAACAAGAATAATGCACTGTTTTAAACGCTACTATAATGACCATACATTTCCGTAAATGTAAACAAACAGTAGCTGTTGGAGATCATTATTGCAGCGCGCAGTTATATTATTAAATTTTGTACTAAGTATACGTTAATTTTACTTCGAGACCTCATACTAGATTAATGGTACGAATTTTTACTTTGGTTCCAACTGTCATGTTAATGTGTTAATGTTAGTGGGTTCTTTTCTCTTATGCGGCCATTAGACGATTACTATAATTTTTGTACTGTATTTTTACTTTAAACCTGTATAGTTTATCCTGTTTTTATTTTTTATTACTTTTTTAACTTTTAGTTTAGTATCAACTGCCACTGCGATAATGGTGGTGGGCTGGTGGGATTTCTTCTTAGCATTATGCGACTAACCCCGAAAAGACAGCCTGCATCAGAGCCTCGTCCGGTAATCAGCAGATAGTCTCAGCCTGCCGGCGAGGTTGACTTGGACCCCAAAGATCTGGATGGGGCTCTATATAGGTATCCCACACACTCACACACACACACACACGCACACACACACACACACACACACACACACACACACACACACACACACACACACACACACACACACACACACACACATATCTTATGGTCTCATTAAACAGTACAGTGTTAGATACAGTAGGCGGATTAGATGAACAACGGAGTTGAGCATGTATAAATAAAGAATAGTTATGATTTGAATTTCTGTTAAGGTACGAGTCCCAACCGGCCATTGTTTGAGACATTATGCCCCAAATACGGCGTGCACACCTGTTAGCGTTGCCCGATACCTTACTAACTTAACCTAGTTTATTAACTTGGCAGTTTAATAAATGTATGACCAGTTTACTTAGAAAGTGTACGCAGTGTCTATTGTAATACTATTACTTATTTTAACAAAAACTACCAATTGTATAAATATCGAAATACCTAATAGTTATTGGTTAAGTTCTGTACCTACATCATCAGTTTGATCGTGTTAGATTGTTTGTATCAATTCTTTTGACTTTTAACGTTGTTTACTAAATTGTGACGTAGTAGATATCCACCGTTTGAACCGTATGACCGTCATTAATTTGACCTTGGTAAATTAGTTAAATAATAACTATATTTTCGTAGGTAACTCAGATATTTGAAGGTCATCGACTATATCGACTGTTATTATAAGTCATCAGAAGATAGCGGCTCAATTAATTTAAAGATCTTAAAAATCAAAATAAATATTATAATATTTTTGTTGTTAATACTTAAAATTACCTAGGTATATAATTTTGTAAATCTTTTTGATAACAATCATAAATGTTAATTGCGTTATCGCTCAGAGCTCGACGTTTCAGAGAAGGGTACTTTTATACGCTTATCGAGGAGCTCCTAAATTGGTTGTGCGTGAAGTAGTACTCAATATTTATGTAGGTATGTTGTACGGATGTAGATTCGGATGCCGTTACAATATGTATCAGGCTGTGTTACGGGACAACGATGGCCGACGTGGCCGAGGTGCGACAAGGGCGTGCGACGGACCGTTCCAATTTACGGGTCACGAGCGGACCACTCGCGCGCCGACCTATCTGCCTTTCCTCCATAATTGAATCCAATGGCGTGGGATACTCGACAAACTAAATATAATTTTTTTATATTAGCTACGTGTAAACGTTATAAACTTCATACACTATGCTTAGAATAAAACAATCGGTAGCTCAGGGGTTAAGATTTTAATCTGCGCAATAATCGTATTGTACTATGTGCGCTGCAGTTATAATTTTTTCAGTTAGATATACCAGTTTAGCTATGATGGAAGTGCCATGCATGGAGGTGATTCATTGTGTGTTTGGGGGCCCACCAAAATCTTTGGGGCTTTAACTAACTCTAACCCGCTGATTATCAGCTGAGGCACCAGACGGTAGTCGCTCCCGTAAAAAAAATTGCAAAAGGTTGCAAAATAGCATCAAAAACTTGCTTTGCAACCGGGAAAATGGGCCTGTTATGTTGATGGCTACGAAGGTAGTTCATGCGAATAGGTACTTACAAATATTGGCAAGACAACACAATCTCTCTCTTCCGATTGTAATATCTATTTATTGAATGGAGTGTATTCATTGTTGTGCAGTAGGTACCTACTAACCTTCTGTTTAGTTAGTTAATAACCATGGTCCATTTGAAATGCACCGCCAAAATAGAGACGCTCTATAACGAACTTCATTGATAAATTGAAACACGACTTCCTCATGTTTGTTTACATAAATTAAGAATCAGGCCACAGCGAGAATAGTGTTGGTTACTATGTTCGTACGTAAGCCTTTTTTGAAAGTGCGTCGGCGTCGGCGCCGTCTTGGCGCAGGTGCGCGATTGTCGCGGATCGGTCTCAGATAACGCTGCTATAGTATTAAACTTAAATACGAGATCAAAGTGTGAACACTTGTGCACCACGCTATTGCAATTGATTGCTTGTAAAATTAGCTGGTGATTTATCAATAAATGTCCTTTTGTTCGGGGTTTTGTATTACGTACTTTATTATAGTCAATTATAGGTACAATTTCATCACTTCAACCGTCAAAGTTCATTTATAGAATTGTGTTGCAATATAGTTCCTGATAACATAATCACTTATGAGTAGCGATTTGAAAGTGAACAGCACTAGTAGTGTTTCATGACGGCACCATAAGTAACTGCATTTATTTACCTGAAAACTCTTGTAGGCCGGGGCCCGTTTGTTTCTCCTCTTTCTTTAGATTTGGCTTATGAGGCTCTTATGAGAGTGACTACCGTCTGACCGGAAGCTCGAGGAGAAAGCCTACGCGACTAGCAGCTTATTTTTTCTTCTTACATTCCCGGGTTCTACGTCTTTCAGAGTGGCAAAAGCATCTATCTAGGCCGTCCCGGTAGAGGCCACTATTTATGGACTTCACCTCAGCTTGCACAATTACTTAGTTAGTATATAGTTAAATGTGTGACAGGCAGGTCGAATGATCGAGTGTTAAGCTCAAGTTCGCGGGTTCGATTCCCGCTCATTGCAAATATTTGTGTGCATGAATATGAATATTTGTATTAGTCTGGGCATTTCTGTGTATCATGTAAGTATTTGCCAAAATAATGTGTGATCAGTAGATATGTATATTCCATCCGCATTCTAGGACTACAAGCTAGTTAGGATTTGCTAACTTTGGGTCTAGATAGTTTTGTGTAGAATGTCGTAAAATATTTATTTATTTGAATCGAAATAAATAATAAATAAATGTTTGACGTCATCGTTCAACACAAAAAGATAAAGCAGAAAGTAACAATGATTATGGCGTCATACCTACTAATATTCTCATTGATCTAAAGGGGTTGACGAGAATAGAAATAAATTTTATACAGGGTGTTCCATGGCGATACCACATGGACGGGAAGGACCTTAAATAATGTAAATAGACAATTTTCCTGAAATAAGTTAAAAACAATTAGAACCGCATTCAATGATTTTCAAAATTTCGCTTGCAACAGTCGGTAACCGAACCTGCTGTAATCAGAAAAAATAACATCGTGTAAGTACTTTTATAGCATCAATCGATAAGGTGCTGCTGGCGTTAAGTGCAGAGTCATTCGTCAACTCGCTAAAAGAAAACTCGCCAAATTCAGCGGGTTGGCACTTTTCGATTTTACCTATTTTTGTTTAAGTGCAGTAGTAGCATTTCTAAAAGTTAGATACTTTTCCTTCACTGTGTGGTTTGGGTATTGCTCCAAATTTAGACACTACAGTTTAAAACTATAAGCCTGTATGGGGACCGCGCTATAAGGCGCATAAACCGCGATACGGCCGTTGCAAAGGTTAAGGGCACAAGACACCACGTGGGAGGTGCCAGTTTAAGAAATCCGAGATCCTGTCTTGTTCACAAATGGCGTCCATTTTCACTGCAACTTTGTTCTGGAAATGCATTAAACAGGTAGGTACTATACTTTACTATGAGGAAATATTGGTACAATAAAACGTAGGTACCTACTAGAGATTGTTGGTTGGGGTAATACATTTTGTGGAATAGGCCATTACAATAACAATAATATTTCAATTGAATATTAAAATACTATAACTCAGTTTATAATAAGGAACAACATGAATATTGTTTCAGGTGCAAGCTATAAATTGGATTTAAGAAATGATAACTTTGGTACCTATGTGTGAAACACGGATTAACAAACTTAGGTAGGTATAGGTATATCCTTATTACTTAGGTATCTAAACTGGTTTGTCACAACAGTACCTATCTACTTACTTAATATTTTTTACAAATTATAAAATATAATAGTATGAAAGTATTGAGTAAATACAGGTTGAAGACAGGAATAATTACAATTATTGAAAACTATTTAAACGCGTTCAAGTGGTTAGGCACCTGTCTTTGTGGGAGAATTACCAAATACAAAGGCAGCTAATTAACAGGTAGGTAGTGCGGCGCTTTTTCACCATACATTACTGATCTGCTACTTTAAGTCGTGCCGTGATTACCTATTAGGTATTGTTATTTGCATAATGATGAATATATTCTGGATATTTAGAATCAATCGGTTCAAAATGTGAAATATCAGACATACATAATTAATAATAAAATGTCTGATTATTTAGGATTAGATTGATATAATATAGATGTACTCGTAACACCATCGCTATTCGCATATCGCTATTTGCAACAATAGCCGGATACTACTTGTACCCAATGAAGGTAATGTTGGCAAAGCCAAAATCATAAAGGAGGGTTGTTCTATATGGTAACGGTGAGCTCGGCACGACTTGCCGAGGTGAGGATAGTGGATTACGTGTGAGTGCGCAAGAGCAGTCGTGCACACGAGTTGGTTCATTATCGCTCGTGATGCATTTGCGCTTACCGCCCACCGTCGCCGTCGCCCGCGTGTCCCATAATGTTTGCTCTCCAATATAGCACCAACAATCATCCTTGATATCACTATTGTCTCTATATTACTCTGTATTATTGTCTTTAAATACAATTCGACAAAAACATAAATGTGAAAAAAAGGGCCAAGACGATACATAATATGCCGGGAGTGCACGATATCGCCCGTAAAAGAGTTGGTATAAAAACAGGTGTCAAGTTTCTAGCACTTTCTTAATTTTGATTATACAAAGCGACAACTTTATGACATTTATTTTAAAGAATTCTCCTTGGTAGGGAAAACTAGGCAAAAAATCTCGTTTGTTTTGATTTTTTAATGATACGTTTTTAATCATTCTCAAAGCGCTCTAGGTATTTTTATGAATCGGCACCGTGTTAAAAATATCATTTTGAAGTCCCTAATATTCCAAGAATTTTCCATGTTTGATATGTTACCATATCAAACATGGAAAATTCTAAGCTATCTAGATTTTGATGGTAAATTATTTTAACTAATAAAAATAAGGATAAATCGAAACTTATAGGTATGTTGACCTGTTCATTTCTTAGTTAAAGAGTTTAAATATACGAGCGGTTGCGGTCGGTAGGTACGTCAACCCTTCAACCGCTTCTTTCTCGAACTTGGCTTACGCACTGTCGTGTAATCGTTTACTGTTATTGATAAAAAAGATGATATTCAATGATGAATGAAAATCTATCTAACAGTGTATAATACCTATTGGGAACTTGCAAATTAAACAGTTCACAGGTGTCATGTGTGTATTACGCATACTATTTTTTACGATACCAAAGAAAAACAATTCCAATTCGTGGAAATCATGATTAATTCATAATAGTAAAAAATCAACAACAGTAGCCATGTTGTTTTGAAGGAACAGGTAAGAACTAGATATACCTACAATTTAATCAGGGCTGGGTCAGTCATTATAAAGTTTCTGCTAACATAAAATGAAACGTAGATTTTAATGCAATTATATTGTAAGATCACACTAGGTAGGTACCAAGAACAATTAGGTAAAGTAAAATGCAAAGCGATAAACCACAATTAGAGCAAAGTTATCGAGAAATCGAATTACGACATCATCCACGTGTTCAAATTGATTTTGGTTTGTAGACTAGGAGATATTTTACTATTGGACTCGTTTCAAAGCGAACCCAGATAAGTCCGAAATGTATGGGAGTAACATTATTTACCCATAGCACAGATTTTCTAATATTACTACGCCCATAGATACATTTCGGATTTTTATTATAACTGTTTTATCCCAAACATCGAACATGTTTAGGATAAATTGGTGCAACGTCATTTAAAGAAATAAAGAAAGAGAAAGAAAGAAAGACAAACATTTATTGGCACTTTTAACATGAAGTATGCACAGATTTTTATAATTATTTCATGTTATTATTCGTAATTTCATTCATAATTATTCAACTAAATGTTGGGTTGCACCCAACGCTGATTTTCAGTTGCAACCCAACCTTAGAATGGCAACAAGCATGCGATGCAAGAAATTATACAAATACAAAGCCCATCGTTAACGAAGCAAAAAAGTACAAAAAAACATCAATAAAAAACAATAATAGAATATTTGTGATAAAATTTACACACAATAAATACCTACATAAAATTATAATCATTGTATATTCTTGCTTGCTTGTCTGCCGCCTACGTAGTATAAAAAAATTACACACTCAAAAAAAAATTGGACGCATTGATTAATAAATTAGACACAATAACTGAATAAATTAAAATAAAATTGAGAATCTATTCCAAATGAAATTTATTTATTCTACAATAATCTATGGTGTCCGATTGACATACATGACCACTGCTCCACTTTTCGGGGTAGTAGCATGATGATAACCTTGGTGAACGCCTAATAACCTTCCTCGATAGATGCGCTAACCCAAAACAAAAGGGTTTTTCAATTCCAAAAAGTAGTTCCTGAGATTAGCGCTTTCAACTAAGCAAACAAACTCGTCAGCTTTATAATATTAATTGATTTAAAAATACAAAGAACAGAGTGCTACGTGCATCGAGTACAGGAACCAATCTACCGGCGCGGCGGTTAGGACTCCAGAGAAAGGTACTGCCTCGCTATGCATAACGTGTCCAGGAGTACCATCTTCTGTATCAAGTCCTTGATCCAGCTGCCCAACGCCAGCCTGGTCAGGAGTATATTCTAGGTGCCGGAGGTTGGCAGCCCTAAATTAATGAATTCGACCGCTGATTTCCAATGATAAATGTGATAAATACTAATATATAAGGAAAAAGGTCTAAAAACATCCTTGTGACACGTGAGAATAATAAACCCATTTGTTTACTGGATAAAAAGATGAGCTATCAACAGTTACCGAAAAAAAATAAGAGGAATATTTTAAACTAACTTGGGCAGCGAATTCATCCGCGTGGAATTAGATCTGGTTTTGATTATTTTTCACTCTAAAATAAAAGTAGTACTTATTAGTTAGTAGTTAATATCATGCCAATATCAGCCTTATGATATTAGCTATCTGTCAGTGAAAGTTCCGTCAAAATTGGCCCAGTCGTTCCAGAGATATTAGAAGACAGATTGAGATACAGACATAATTTAAAAAGTATTTTTTGGTAGCCGGTCTAATGAGTAAAAATCTGTTATTTACAAACAGGCACTTCAATTTTATTTATTTGCATAGGTATCAAAGAAACGTAAGTAGGTAGGTATCATCTACTTACGTGCATGTACAACTTTTGAGCACATTATGAAAAACTCATCCTCTGAGTATTTGCCCAATTCAATTGGAATTGTACACCTTGTAATGTACTGACCTACTCGGTTACCACTTAGCCGAGAGCCTCTCTGGAAAACTCTTATATAGGTATACAGATGTGTTCGTGATTCAAAAACATTAATAAAAAATAAAAGAAACAAGCAATTATTTGGTATCTATTACGTATTAGAAAAACATACATTATTAAATTTCAAGTAAATTCTGTTTCTTTATACTTATATTGTACACGACAGGCGCATGGAAATTGCTGAAGGTTAAAAATGCCTCAAAGTGGTTCGTGTACAACTAATGACCATAAATAGTGTGGGCTCACTACAGCGTACCTTGGCAGTAAGTAGTCTCATAGCAATTCTGGGATTCAGGATCTATTAGATTGTTTGAAAACCAAAACGTTTAAAACAATACTAGCATTCTAGTTTTGCAAACGACCTCTTCGTAATGGTAAAGCGTTCGATTGCTAAATCAGAGATCATGGGTTTGATTCCCGCTCAGCTTAAATATTAGAATTCAAGTTCTATAATTGCACTGGTTTGAGGGTTTCTATGTGTTATATATGGATGAACATAATTAGATATATTTTTAATACAACCGTATTCCGTATCATTCGTATTCCTAAAACCCATAATTATGACAAGCTTTGCTTAGCTGGGGTCTAACTGGCGCGATATCTCAGGATATTATTACTTAATTTCTTTATTGTACACACACAGTAAACAATTATCAGACATTATATTAGCGAGCTTAACTCAATATTGAGTTTTCTCCCAGCAAACCATTGGAGGAACAAAAATTATTTATTTGCTAATTTAGTAAGTTGCTTTTCATTACTTCGTTTCAATTTTACTACTTCAGCTTATAAGTACCTATGTGTGATTCAATTCTTTAACCATTATAATTGACTCCATCAACAAATCGTGTGCTTGTGAGTTGTGAGTCGATTCAACGTGGTCTTAATTCCGATGAATGATTTACAACTTGTTAATAATACCGCAGGTTTAAAGCGCACATCCATAAATCAAGATCTGAACTGTAGCTTAAACGAAAATATTGATTGTAATGCTCCGGTTTACGTACTTCGATGTTTATATGTTAAGAGATTTTTGCTCAAAGTGCATAAATTTATGACGTAGCGGTTAATCGGCCCTTACTTTCAAAATTTTCCGTAAATAATAAACTACTATTTATTATTCCATTATTATTGAAAGGGAATTTCACAAGTATTATTCTTTTGTTACCATCATTAAGTTGATGTCTCTCAAACAGGCTAATTGATTGTTTGACGTGGCGACTGGTGAGCAGGTATCACGCGTAGTAGTCATTACTGCAGTGACAAATGGTGGTAATAAATACAATTTGAACACGGATAAGAGTAAAGAATTACTCGTGAGAAGATATATTCGTGGCAGACGTATTAGTAATGCAGGTGTAATTTGTGCACTGATGACCCCGCCTTATTCGTCTCTCTAATTACTGAACACAATTTACTATTCTATATTCATAACATCTGCAATGGAAAAGTGTTTTTAGTATACGTACCTATACAGAAACATACGCTATATCTAGTTATATAGAAACACAAGTGTTGGTAGCTTTGTTTTTGAGGAGTCGGCTTTACGATCGATAGCTTCCTGGCCATTACACTATCGATGTGAATCCACTTCTAGTACAAGTAATTCAGAAGAAGAATAATTCAGAAGAATATTATCTAGTTATTTCGTTTACTTATATTCCAAAAAAAAAAATTATCGCCAGTTAAAGTCTACCATAGTAACGTAATACAATAGGAGAAGTGACAAACGAGATATTGTACCTATTTTTGATTTACTCTAATTATTTTTGGGATGTTTGGATATTTGAATCTTATATGAATAACTGCAAATATGCATTTTAGTTCACGTTAGGTAATTCAAGTTAAGTTAGGTAACAAAAAATTGCTTCATCTATATTTCTCAACGCAGAAGAAATATTATCTCTCGCTGTTTCTGTTTCCAGCACTAGTACCTACCCATGGGAACATATTCCAGCAATAAAAAGCCTTTGCGAAATCTATATAGGTATGTTATCAAATATCAAATGTCCTATGTCAAATTTCAGCCACATTTGTGTAGCCGTTAGAGCGTGATTGAGTAGCATCCTAACGTCCAAACATCCAAACATCCACACAACCAAACATCCAAACATCTTCACAAACTTTCACACTTATAATATTAGTTAGATAAGATTTTTGCCAATATCTGCTTATTTGCTTAGAACGTGTAGTGGCATTGAACAAGGTAAGTGATGAGTAAAGCCCGTAGTAATAGTTGGTAAGGTTTAACAATGAGACGAGTGCAAGCAGTAGACGTGCGTCGTGCGGTGGTGCTGCGTGCGCCCGCGCCGGTGCGGTGCCTGCGCGAGGTGTGCTCCGGGGTCACTGCTCTGACCTGCGCGTGGGCGCGCCCGTTTCCGCCCGCGAAACCGAATCATTGCGCCCCACACTCCTAATCTTTAACGATATACCACATACACACAACAAAGCCTACAACACTTGCTGTTATGTCTTTATGATGGCAATAAAAACGTTACCCGGCAGACGAGATTATAAAAAAAGGATGTTAAATAGTCACTTATCAAGGTGAAAGTTATCAATTATGTGCTTGACTTGATTTTTGTATGGTAGTATTTTACAAACGCCCTAGCTTTTGCTCGTAGCTTTACCCACGCACGCAAGATTAGTGTGTGTGTGTATATGTTCATTTTCCTTAAAGCCAAGTAGGCTTATTTCAACCTAGGACGATGTAGATAGAGTGCTTTACTATAAAACTTACCGTAGTATCCTTGGGCAACTCCTATTATAGATCAATATATTCTTTATTATCAGTTTTACTACAATGGAGAAATTTAGGGGCGGATGGGTAACAGCGTCTCGGAACGGTGGTCATGGTCTTTGCACAGGCCTTCGTTCTGTCTAATTTGTAATCTCATACCATGATCGATAGCATAGTGATGGTTATAAATAGTAACAAGAATTCTTTTGAACTGCGAGTAAGACAACTTAATATAAATTATACTGCAGTCTACCGAGGGGAGGAATTGAAAATACGAAAAAAGAATAGCAAAGGTTTCAGGCACTCACATTAGCTATACACCCATAAGGCAGCATATTGTTACTAATTACTTAGTTACTTCAGTGGTAAAGCCAGTCCATTGTTTCAATTGAGAACAGAATTCAGACACATACACACAGTACATCCTACTACTGATGTCCTGTGATCCTTCAATTTATTATTATTTTGTTTGATCCACAAGTTATATATTTGAATTTTAAACGGTTTTATTTTACTTGACCTGTTTGTTTGGGTCAAACTAGTAATTGAAATTTGATCCCCTTCCAGTTGTTGGATTGGTCTGATATTTGGCAGGAATCTATAGTTCTGATGACAATACAATTTAAAACCGTTTAACTTAAAAAACTTCTACTTGATTTATTAAGTTTGCTGTTTTAAAATAAGCTATTTTTACTATTATACGTAAACGGGAATTAACGCGATACACGTTAAAGGTATATACATACCTTTGGATGCTTGACGTTTCGACCAGGTTACACCGGCCGTGGTCACAGGCTGACTGTTTCAGCCGTGCACGCCCTCCGTCACCGAGTCCGTGAGGTAGCGGGTTCTTCTTCTACCCGCACATTTTAATACACGTTAAAGGTATGTATATACCTTTAACGTGTATCGCGTTAATTCCCGTTTACGTATAATAGTTATGGAACGCGAAAGTTTAAAAGTTAATTAAGCTATTTTTAGTTTAGCCAGTTAACAAAAAAAAAATACCGGAAAAGTGGGTATTTAAAGTTATAGTTACCATTCTGCTCTCAATTGGTGATCTTTTCTCGCTTAGTAATAAGCGTCAAGGATCTCGAGTTACGTGAAAATTGATAATCCGGCTTCCGTGAGGCAGCGTAGCAAGATATATTTTACGTAGGACTTACCAGTTATGTTTTTAAAGTTGTGTGTTTTTAAAGTTTAAAGTCTATGATTCGCATTAAAAAATATGACGCAGGTATTCTTACTAAACTTATTTTTCAATAAAGAAATCTACCGAAGCTGAGGTAATTTAATGGTCAACGGGGTTGGTATTCGTGCGCATTTCTGCACGATCAAAAAGGTACTTTATGAAGGGTATGATTTAAGATATCGACAATTAAATTGATTAATTATACGAAACTAATCTAAAGCAAGGACATCATGTTACTGTGGGGATGATTACAGATTACAAACAAAATTGCACATATATTATTATGTATAATTAAGTTAATAATATGTAATTACTATTATTGTACAACATGTTAAACGAGTAGGTACGTATTGAAAGAAAGCATATGGTAACAGTACTGTATATGTAATTTACTGTATGAGATTGAGATGTTTAAGAGGCCACAACGACCAAACCTTACATCAGTGCAAAAGATTTTTCCGGTTTCATTGTTACTTAGTGCGTGCATTGTTCGCGGCACTATCGCTACAATTAATAGTTTAAAACAATTGCGTTTACAAAATCTCCGTTAGTTCACTCTATCTGCGTCAAGAGAGCTCCGTGCCGAAATATGTTTATCGACCATCACCGGATCGAATACTCGAAAGTCCTACGAGATCGCTCGGTAACTATGGAAGTGGCTTCATAATTTAAAACATAGTTTTATTTAATTGTACTCGAAACTTTTGGAGTAGTTTTTTTATTAGACTTAACTGTCTAGTTTTTTTCCATGAAATTTTAAAGCAATTGTATGCTAACTATTCCCAATGATTTTCTGGTCGGAAAAGTCTAGTAGTAGTAGTAGTAATCTAGAATGTGTCCAGGTAGCTCAGTTGGTCAGAGCATTCCCTCTGTAAGGGACTGGTCATGGGTTCAAGTCCCGTCCTGGATGATCACTTTTTCCGATCAGAACATCATAGTTATTTATTTCATAAAAGTGCTTTCTCGGAAATCACTTTTAAGAAAAAAATAACATGATCACCTGACATAAAACGGTGATGAGAGGCGGATGATGAAAGTAACTTCAAAAGGTTAACTTCTAAATTAAAAACAATAAATATGAAACCTACCTAAATTAATTTGGAACAGTTAAGTACATTCTGCATTTCATTAATTTTTTTTTTCTTTATCCGCTTTAGCCGTACGTACCTACTTACATAAATAATTTTATATTTGTTACGAAGTGTTACTAAATATATTAACTCTTATAATGTAGTTCATGCCTTCGTGTGGAAGCCGGAGGACCGGGCGCCATGACATTGGAAGAGGCCAATATGCAGCAGTGGCATCAGTGGCATGCAATAGATCATTGTTTGATTTCGTTCAGATTCAAACAAAATAATAAACATAGGCAAAGTCCACTTCCATATTACTGTATCTACACCAGATAATAAAAAGTACATTTGCATACACATGTAGATACCACAATGGCCGATTTAATTACGGTTTATTTTTTATATGAATTAATAGCAGGTCCAAATGTGAATGGGCCATCTTGGCAGACCTGTTTAATGTATTGTTTTGGGTATCTCGTATATTTTCTTATAGGTATTATTATCTTTGTGAGCGTGACTTGGCTATGCATATCAAGTTTAATCAATGACATTAATCATAGAAAGGGTGACATATATATCATTTGGTTATCGTTCAGGTTTGTTTCGCTAGCCTTGATCCCTGATGCGATTATGATTTCTGTCAGTTGCGACAGTTTTTTCGATATCGGTACGTAAGCTTACCGCCCTCTGACAATGAACTATTATTTTAAAATATGGATACTTGCGATACCAGTGTAGATATTCAGTAAAACATTTGGTATGAGATTTTTGAACTTCTTGTATACTTCTTGATTTTCCGGGAAACAACGAAGATCTCTTTATTCGTTATTATTGGGTATATGACTCTGAATACTTCTTAGAGATACAGAGTGAAGAGAACTTTTAATTATTCTGGCTGGAATGGCAAATTTTGGAATAACCAAATTCAAATATATATCAACACTTAAACCAACTTACTGCTCTGAACAGTTCACCTTCTGCCAACTATAGCACAGGCTATTACTGACAATTATACTAACGGGAGACCCGTATCACCGTATCACGTCCTAGCTGTAAACCTGAAAACCTCGAACTTGGGTCTAGTAAGTACTGCGCTACCGAGACACACGTGACACATACATAAGTGTAATGTAAACTTCTTCTTTCAGTGATTAAATACTACCTATCAGTCTTTTAGAAATAAATTGTGACTAAAACAACACGAGTAATAAAAACAATTTGAGTACTACATCATTAGTTCAAGTGATTTATTATGTTGCAAAGTTGATAGTACAGCATAATCGTAAAGCATGAATGATACAGATCCTATTGCATACATATGCATGATCCTACAAAACAAAACCGATCCAAACTAGTATTATCTTGTCATTATATACATTTGTATATTCATTTATAATAATAAATCTAAAGAGAACTTTCATAAATGCGTTCGTGGTAACCGTTTACACTCCAATATTTTTTGGCACCAACCCATTGTATGCAAATGAAGTAATGAATGTTTTCACTGCAACAAAACACGAATAACGGTTCCTTTAAGTGAAGATTTGTCGGCCAATAATAATTATCACTGACTTGTAACAAATCTATGCGCATGTTGGTAGGGTAATGTATGTATATCTGCGACCTACACTCGTCAGTTTGGTGAGCTAAATTTGAAACCCAAGCGAAACAATAAAAATTTAGGACGTATTTTCACAATGCAACCACAGTATGAAATTTTCTGTATCTTGGGTACAATTAAAATTAAAATGGGGAAACCCGATTCCCATACAAACATGGATATAACACAGAATACAGAGCTGAAAATCACAAACTAATAAAATTAAAGTACATACCTAACAAAGGGGTTTTCTATACCACTTAGGTGGCAGACAAGTACGTTCCTAAAGAGCCATTTTCACAACTATTAGTAACCGCCAAATCAGTTAAATCGTGTGTGATTTGTGGTAGGCATACTCGTAGATCAATTAGGTATTACAATAAAATGCATTTTTGAACCTTTACCTAAATTCAGTACCTAAAAATAAAGGATTAGTTTGGCTGTAATTATTGTCATATTTGCACTTTTGTATCATTGTGATGTCATGTTCATAGGGAGAACGAGTACAAGGAGTACAAGTAACGGGTTTTACCTCTGAACTAGTAATGGACCTCAAATTCGATACAATGTTACATTTTAGTACGATATTGGTATTGGGTTACTTCACACCCACGCCTTTATATTCCCAAAGCGATAACACCATAACACCCACATTTCGCCAAAATATTATATTTATATGTATCTAATAGGGTAACAAATTACCTACAGTCCTATCTCTCAGTCGTTTTATATCTATGGGAAGAGAGGGATGTTACTATTGTTCTAGATATCCACGTAGATTCCTTTTTTTAGTTATTCATTAGTGTGTTAGTTTTCATAATGTTTAAAAATTATTACAGAGCTATTAAATGATTTTCCGTTTTTTTATTTTGGCTGGATTTAAAAAAATATAAAGCTTTAATTTCAATTTAAAGGCTTTAATTTCATTTAAACTCACATTAGTTTGATTTTTACCGGTGAAGTCCAGGTGGATATTTCAATCCAATTACCTTGTAAAACTTATGAGTAGATACCTACACATTTTGTTAAATAAGAAAAGAACACCTAAACTAGACTTTCTTATTTCCATTGTGGCGGTGACCGATGTAGACTGGCAAATTCAGATAGATCTGTTAAATGTACCTAATGTACTAAAATGTCTGACGAACTAGTGCTGAAAAGTCACGATTCAGTAATCAAATTGAGGACCACTTTTTAAGCCTTCGTGTACGCGTACACTGTTCACAGTGTTTTAACTAACGCATTACGAATACCTACGTTCCCATCAGTTGAAAGTCGATTTGAGATACAAAGATACCTTTTAGTTACTTATCGGTTGACTATGGATCACTACTTGGAGTACTCATACCCGCGCATTGTCAGCCGTATCGCGGTTTCATCGGGGATTCTTTGAAATCTGTTGATGCGATAACGCGGAAGAAATCATAATTTCGTCAACTGAAAGTGATATCGGCCTACGGATGCCACGCATTCTCATTTGTTTGGACAAGACTAGAAGCCAAGTTCTTAGAGTTTTCTTATAATAACTGATATAGGCTCATTCAGTGTAGCTCCGACTGTGGTTGGATTAATGAAGTAGGTATGTTTATGGATTTTTTAAAATATTTTAGGTACTTTTGGAAAGATTTGTAAGTCAATGTTATCATATCTGAAACGGTGGACCCTAGTTTGAGGGACTCGATAGATAGGTACTCTTTCACAATACGCTTAAAAATCCGGGGTTCGTGGAATAATTGCCCTATTGCTGCGTCAGAAAACGAAAGAAAAACCTACACCATTACCTTTTTCGTTGGTTAGCAGGTGCACTAACTAGCAGGTGAGCTAATCTTGGTTCTATGAAGCCGATCAATGTAATTAAGAGTGGTGTTATTACTATAATACTTCCGAGTTTTATCCTGTAATTCGAATAATAATTATATGGAAGCCCTACATGGAAAATGCCAGTGGCAATGACTAGCGACTGATTCAATTAGTGATTGCGTTCACTTGTCGCCGGTTGCGGGTGAGGAGTTAGCGCGCAGGCGCGGGAGCTCGCAGTCCGCCGCGCGCGCTCTCCACACCACTCACTGATGCAATGATACGATCTACTTTTCAACTGAGACAATGTCGTGATGGTAAGCTTCGATCTAAAAAGTAAATTGCCTGTGTTTTTAGGTGGCCATTAACCGATTTTTACTGTTAAGATTCTTGTTAAAAACATTTATCCATTTGACCTGAAGCGCAAACTTGTGATTTGAGCTTAAAATTTAGAGTGCCTGGTCGTAACAACCTAATTCATCGAACTTATTGTTCTGTTAATGTGTGTACATTCATCATCATAACAATATATATACCTACCTAAGCTAATACACTTATATATAAGTTAGTGTGGTGGGATCTCCAGGGGAATTCAATTGGAAAGAATTCAAGTGGAATGCCTGTTACTGGTGGTCGAAATACCACCATTTTCTGTGTGTTCTTTTTGGTATGTTTGGGATGATATCTAACTATTTTAGGATATATAGTAGAGAATGTGATTCAAATCTATAACATGTATGTTATTATATTCGTATTTTGTTATTTTTTTTTAAAGCGTCTAAAAGCTTTTAATAAATGTATGTAACCTCTGATAAAGAAATACATTAAATTCAACAGAGAGTAATTGTGAATTAACAGAAAGTACAATTGCATTTTATTTTGAAAGTTTAACATGCTCAAAAACAGCTAAACAATTTGTGAAAGAAGATTAAAAATGTTACTTACACATTTAAAATATTATAATAAATAATAATTCGCCTCTAGCAGAGACTAATGTCAGCCATTATTATTTTAAAACGCTTAAAATATTTTAACGGTCTCGAGATTATTAGGTATCTGTCATCATTATCCGATTAAATGCTTACTCTAATTGATGGAACTGACTAAGGCGGCCGCGATCCGCTCAATAGAAGAATATAAAATTAAATTATACCGAGCGCTGTGACTGTTTATATGTTATAGCATGTTTATCTATCAATCAGTTACATTAATGCCCGAGCTGTTAGTGTAATAATTTATTAGCATACTTACAGTTTCTTTTTTCGCAATGAAATAAATCTTACCAATCTACTATTTGATGCATAATCATAAAAACCTATAGATTATCTGGATTTTAAAAGGTACAGCGTTAAAATTATCTACATCGGAAGTAGTGAGAAGTTTCTGAGTTATCAATTATTTAAAAACAATGCTATTGCGGGAATCCTATCCGTATTAAAAAGGTCCAAAAAAGGGTCATGAACTACACCACTCGGATTTAAGTCTAAACTAGCAAATGATAGGGCAACTTTAACCATTGCTTAACAAGAGCTCAAATAAATTAATTTGAATAGGTACCTTTATTAATTGTATCATAAAATTACTTACTTCTCCATTACACACTTAGAAGGGTAAAGGATTGATATAGAAAGGTGCACGGTTTCAGAATGAATAAAGGCCAACTTCCTAGCAATTTTTACAACGCAACGTCGTGGTAATCAATCTCTACAGAAACCTATGTAATAGCATTTCGACAAATGAAGTTTTATTAGAGAATTACGAGGGAAATGAATGACAAAGTTTGCATTAGGATTGTTTGTCTATCTTCAGTGCAAACGTAAATTTGCTTCGCTCGTCCGTCCTGTAGCCCAGTACAATTATTGTCTTGTCACTAGTCCGGAGTTACGCGCTGCTTCCATTCTGCGCTTTTACTTTATGTGAGATCACCCATTCGGGAAATATAGGCATGCAAATTTTAACTAGTCTCGTAAGTCGTTCCATGGCTGTCCTTATCGCTAAAAGTGACTTCTTCCACGCAATATCAAATTATTATATTTATGTTATGATGATACATTACAATATTTACGAGTAAACCATCTTTGTACATCTTCAAGGGGTAAGTAGAGGTACTTTTAACATTCAAATTTCGTAAATTGTTTTTGGTGCTAAAAAATAGGGTATTGTGCCAAATAACCGTCAACTAGAAGTCTTTTTTGCAGAGTCCAAACTATTTCTAATGAAATCCAAATAGAACTTAATACTTCACTTGACATGAAAATTAGCCCCGGGCGCTTACTACACACTAGCTACTACGGCGCCAGCCGGTTGAAGGTCGTGACATTCTAAACTACTTGACAATTTGATGTAAGATCATCACTGTATCTCCTGGATTATTAACAATAGCTGTTATTAGATCCATTTATAAAAACCCTATTTGATATAAGAAAAGATTTACTGTTGTAACTGACTAAACTGAGCATTCCGACCACTCTAGCAAGCTATAAAATCATACTCAGAAAATCTGTCCAAGTTAAGAAAAAGTGCCTAGCACAAAATAGCGAAACCATGAGCTCACGACCATCAGTAACAATTACGTTAATGACCCAAAGAGCCTTAGCTAAACTAAACAATGTACGTACGCTCAAACAAACCAATCGATACAACACAATGTATGGTGCTAATACCACTAATACTAACAAAAATGAACCATTACATTACAAACCTATAATAAAGATAATAGTCAAAAAGCAGTCCACTAAATATAGTGGTGTAATTTGCTTTTGTGAGCAGGTTGTCAGAGAAGGTGACCTCACGGCGCGTGAGAGCACTCGTGGGCGGGACCATTTTGACTTTTGGTAATTACATTCGGACACCTTAGACGGACATTTGGATGAAATAGGCAATTATGTTTCATCATAATGTTGTACTTACATTTTACCTATTCAACTGGCGCCTTGTGTTTCCATAATTCAATGTCAAACGACTATGGTGTCGGAGATTTATGTGCATCAACTTTGTGTAAACTCTGGCTAAACCACTCTGTAGTAACAATAACCACCGAAATTGTTTACGGGGCTGGAGCCGTTGAGTCAGTTCATAATTTGTGTACAAATGTACTTAAATGTATAAAATATCTGTATTACCTACCTATAATATCGGTTAGACTTTACGGTTAAGGTTAATTTATAATAAAAGATGAATCGTGATAAGCTCGCGAAAATATTTCGAAGGCTACAAATTTCTTTAACAAGATACTTACGAGGTAAAACATAAATTATTGTTTTAGAAATCATTAATTGCGTGTTTATATTCCGGTTACTTTGATCTTCTTTGTTTCGCACCGAACAATAGGAAAGGTCAGTGGGAAATCGTTTATTTTCTGTTCTTAAAATGCACTTTCTCTAATAAAATGATTTGTTCAAATGCACCAATTTAAAAAATGGTTGCTATTTAAGGCAATAACGATTTTTCTGTTCTTAGAAAACTTTAGAACGGCAATAAACACATTTATCATTTCGAATACAAATCAAAAGCGGTATTTATAAATTATATTTTGTAATACGATACTAGTGTATAAGTATCTACAATGGCAATCCTTATTTTTGGTTGACATATTTTTTTCGAGCTTAACTTTATGGTATATTTTTTTATAAACCATAACCAGAATATTGTTATAACTTATAACTTAATTAAATGTTAAATAAATGACTACCTACTTGTATTAATATTGTACTAATAACCCACTACATCTACCTACATATCATTTTGTTTTAAGGACTAATTTTATATATCTTTAATTTTGACAGTGTGACCATTCTATTTAGGTATGCTACCTCAATTCCAATGTTATGAATCTGCATAATATATATATATTTATTTATGTATTTTTTGATCTTCTGTACATTGTGTGTTCTCAAATAAATGCTTTCTTTCTTTCTTTCTTTCAATGTCAATTTTATTAAGGCGAATTAGATATTTGTGAAACGTCGGTTGCACGAGACTCCATTAGGATCAAGCCAACCTCACTAGCAAGAGGAAACACCTGCTGATTGACGGACGGGTCTCTGATACAGGTATTTCAGTGGTACGGGTCAGACGGCAGTCAGTTCCGTTAAAGCCCAAATTAATCAAATTGTAGAAAAAAGACCATGGGCTTCAAAGCAACCGAGATTGGTGCCTTGAAGAACGAGAAGAATTTTGAAATATTGACACGATTTGTGATAGATGTTATTATTCTATTTCCCTAATTATAATATCCTAGGACATTCCACACAACACTATCCAGACCCAAAGTAAGCATAACTAACGTGTATTGTACTTAGTTGCTCATGTTCCATTCAACTATACAACTATATATACTTTGATACATTATAACATTTTTTTACTTGGCATTAACAGCGCGTTGTTATTCTTGTAGATAGTGTGCAGTGTAGTGTCGCCGGGGGCTCTGTACGCGGATCGTGCGCGTGCTCTCGCGGCCTGATGATCATGCCCCGAAGCCTCCCGATTGCTGACACACGATCTATTTCCAATCGATCTACAAATTCACTTCATTTGCAAGCTTTACTTATGCAGTGGTTATAACGTGACTTCACTACGAGAGCTACTTAGCTTGAAGCTACCTATTTTATGCGGTTTTAAGTAGTTATGGAAATAAAAAGTTTATAGCTTTGAAGTCCTAATAGGTTCGGTACACATTTTTAATTAAGAAGACGAATTGAGACGAACTAGTTTCGGTATCGATTGAAGATTTGTATTTATATAATCCTCATCGTTCTAGTGTTTGCTTGTGCCTATCGCGGGGAGGTAGTGCATTCGATTACTTCAAGGGCGCGGGTTCGATTCCCCTCAGCGTAAATATTTGTATTTGCATTAATTTGTCTATTTGTATTTTCTATAAGTATGTTTATCCATATTCTGAAAGCTATGCCTAGTTTGGGTCCAGGTGGTGTTGTGATTATATCTTAGAATATTTTTAACAAAAAATCGACCTGGAGTTCAGTGCCTGGGAGAGGCCTGGAAACTTCATTGATTTGTTTATCACTATCACCTAAATATAAGAAAACATAAAAATAAACAAAATGTTTCGTTCCTCTTTATTTCACACTTAAACCGAACCGATATTTCAGTTAATATATTCATTGAACATATTCTCCAATAATAATTATTTATACTTAAATATTTTTTACGATACCTAGTCTATAATGAATTAGAATACAAAGTCTTTGTTCTTAAATAAAAGTTAATGTCAGTGTCGTAAAAATGTCGCAATGGTTACGACTGTTGGTATGTTAACAGAAATGAACTAATTAGCATTAATTTCAAAATTAATAATAGCTATTAATTTTTAAACGTTGACAGGCGAATAAGCTTCGCCTATAGCAACATTGTGAAAAAACGTGGTATTCTGATTTTATTTCGTTAGAATTTCTAAGAAGCGAGACAAAGAATCGTGTTGCTTACACGGACCGATAGCCTACATTCGAAGTCTTGTTTTGATCTCCAAACACCTCCACATACCTACGACCTGTTATATATTATACAGAACTAGCTATGCCCGCGAGTTCGTCCGCGCAGACTTCACCTGTGTTTAAATTCCAACTTCCAACCATTTTCTCAAATAAAAGATGCCTTACAATATCAGCTATCTGCACTTGAAAATCCTATCAAAATCGATAAAGTTAATTCAGAGATCACCCGCAGTAAATAGCTAGAAAGGGCGGCCAAAAGTAGGTATTTATTTTTGTTAGAAAAACCGACATTTATATGCAATTATTAAAAAGCTTTTGTAATATTACAAACAGACACTTTAATTTTACTTATTTTTATCTATAGATTACTAGTATTTATAGAAAACGGGTAACGAATGTTCATTATGAAAATATTTGTTCCAAGTATTTGTGGAGCGGAGGTTCAAAAGAGCCGAGCTTCTTTTGTTGCGCCGACCCTACGAAGGTAATTTTTCGATACATATCTATCTAACGCAGGATTTATCACCTTGTTCGATGTGTATCATATCGTGTAGCAACATATTCGTGTGTACGGCTATGTATGGTACCCACCTACTTTAGGCACGTGAATGTACTACATTACTTGTATAATTAATATATTGGAAGATTTTTTATCTCTATACGAAGATAGCAAAGCGAATGCGGCCAGCGGGGCAGGTTATGTCGGACTCTTACCGACTAAAACCGCACGCCGTCTAGGGTCTTCTGACGTCAGGGTGTAAGGTGGCCCATGGAGCATTTCCCTCGTACCCAGTTTTATTTCCCTCGCACCCCGGCTTGGGATAGGCAAACTTCTTAAATAAACCAAACACAAATCCAGGTCAAGCTTAATTACCAACTCTGAGCTTGTTATTAAACGGGTCCAAAAATATAATCAGCCGATAGTATCAAAATGCTAAGTTTAGTAACAAGTAGTAGTAGTAACGTAGTGGAGAGCAGGTAAGTAGCGGGCGGAGCGGCGCGGCGGGCAGTGTTTAGTGCTCAGGTGCACAGCACAGTTAAGTGAGACGTTCACCCCGGCCACAACACGCGCCGGCCGACCCCGCGCGGCTAACTATGTAGATCTTCCCACGATTTATGCCGAAGCACCTTCGATTTCTTCTAGTACAGACCTCCAACTATGTGGGAAATGGAATAGCAGCGTATTATTGACCGAACTAGATATTTTTATAACAATCTGTTCGGTAATGCTATAATTACTGGTCAGTTTGGTTCGTGATGTCGTTGATGTCTTTTGTTCGTGGCATATATAATTAGCGTTTAGTTTCTGATGCCAATTATTTTTGCATAATAGCTTATTTGAACATCATAGGTGTACACTATATTTTGGATAACCTGCGAATCTTTCTTGTTTGTGTAATGATGGAACATAGCCATACCCTGTTAATGGACCTAATAAAATGTACTCTATGTGATTTAATAACTTTTATATTTACGGTTTCATGTAATATGATTTGATATGTAAACCTGTAATTATCATACTACCTCCATGGTGTAGCGATAGAGCGTTCGACTAGCTAGTCAGAGGTGATGGGTTCGATTCCCGCCCAGTGCAAATATTGATATAAATGAATTTGTCTATTTGCGTTGGTATGGGTGTTCCTATGTATAATATGAATATATTTACGAAAAATAATATCTTAGGGCTTATATTTTGTAGCCGTAGTCCATAGGCTTTTCTGGATTTTTGTGGGAGCGACTGCCATCTAACCGCTCAACTCAAAGTGGAAAGCCTGCGCCAAAGTCACGTCAATCAATCAGCAAGTGGGGTTGACTTTAGTACGAAGATCTTGGTTGGACACATCCACTTTGATAATAACGTTAATGAAGTGAAGTGTATAAGTACAGAATTAAGTAGGTACAGTGTAGATAGCGGGTTGGTCCCTGCGTATATCAAAGAAAAAGGCGTGAGTATGTGTATGTATGTATATAAGAAGACGTGAACAAAGCCAGTTAGCATTGTATTCTAGTGACAAACAATAGACAATAATTTTCAACTAAATTGACATTTATGACTCAAAATTTACATGCATCGCAATTAGTGCACTGTTGAGATGTCGGAGTTAAAACTAGTACACCTACCTATGTGCTTATCGAGCCATGTGCAGGGAAGGTTTTCGAGGTGGGACGTTAACATTAAACGGTAGAGCGTTCCGTATAGACAGAGGTCGTGGGTTCGATTTCAGTTTGATGCAATGCTCGAATGTTTGAATGTGTAGTGTTTATGAAAAAATATACTTATCTAAGTAAATTTTTTGTCTACAAGTTTTGTCAGAAAATATTTTTATGCGTTCATGAATTTTCGTTCAACTTACCGGAACAAATGGTTTTTTTTAAATTGCATGTTATAAAATATGACTAGCTAATTCTAAACATCCTACTAAAAAATATTTATGATGTCTTTTATAATTACTATTTATTTTGATGGATAAATCTAAGAACTTGTCTTGCCTTGTTCGCTTATTTACTACCCCGGAGGTAAAAAGGTGTGAGTATATGTATGTACGCTTACAAGTTAGGTGAACAGGTACAGTATTATACCTATAGGTTAAAAGATTCAATGAATCTATATTTATTATATACTCTGCAGGTACGTCTTCTTTGCAATCAGAACATGATTGTTTGGCTGTTACGTAATTTGTGCGATGCCGTATCGATAAAGTTAAACGTGACTTAGCCAACTTTGTTACTTAACAAGTTACACGCTTTTAGTACAAAAGAACTTGTAGATAACTAATAACTCATTTGTGTATACCATCATTAATTTAAAAATAATTATGCTCCAACGAAAATTAACAGTGAATAAATATATTATGCTCGATATAGTTCATTGCATAGTCGTTAGATACATAGGTAGTTTCGTTTGAAATGACTACATTGATTTCTTGTTGAAATATTTGATCATGTATTTGTGTAAGTATGTATGTGTGTGAATTAAATTTATACACGTTTAATGGGTTATTAATTAGATAGTTGGGGATGACTGAAGGGGTTGGGGATACGACAGGAAAAAAGACATATCTAGATATATTCAATTATTTGTTTATTTATTGAAAATTTTATTTAGTAATTCACCGTTATCATTTTAGAATTGTTTCTGATTGCATCCTAGGATTTGATTTGGAACCCGGGGTTCACTTACTCTTTCTCTTCATTTTGGTACGACTTATTTTGACTTTTACGGGAGTGACTTCCATCTGACCCCCAAATTCGAGAGGAAGGTCTGGTGAGACCCCATACACCAACTTTATTCAGTCAAGTATTATTTTACTCCCAACAACTCTTGGCACTGGATGCCGAGCTGGCACTACAGTGAAGTTTAGTTAAGAATGTGTAGAAATTTCAGACGACTTCAGGAAGAGTGCTTGAAGTTTGATGCGTATGAGCAATAGTAGTAGCGGTGTTCTTATATTACGTTCCGGCTACGTGTGCGTCGTAGATGCCCGGCCGCGCCAGCCGCAGGTAACCGTTGTAGACTGCGGTCGCGACCACCGGCTAGCGGTCGCTGGTCGCTCCTGACACCCTACACTAATTAACAACTATCGACACGTGTCGAGTTCGCGGCTAGCTTCAATATGCACTGCTTTATGATACGAGTAGCTCACGTTTCGAAAACATTGAGAAAATAAACATTACGATTAATAGTTTTGTATTTAATTACAATTTTTAGCTAATCATGGCGAAGTATAATACCACTATATAGTTATTGAAAATGATGAAGATTATTTTGGCTGGCTCATGTATAGCTAAGCAAATTGCTCGATACTGAACATACCCTAAGCCTAGGGACCAATGTCGAATGTAACATTCGCTCAATTGTAGTTGTCACAAGTTGTATGTAGGTGTCGACATGAGGCCGCGGATGCGAATATGGTTATTTTCTCACTTACAGTTCATTATCTCCTAAAGGAATTATATTTTGGAGTTCATCCGGATGCAGCATATTAAACGAAATTACCGAATATTTGCAACTGCTTATGACAGCCGCGAAATTTATTACTTGCGTACCTGTAAACGTAGCGCAAACATTAATCATCATTTATTTAACATATGATGAGAGCAGTGGAAATTATGGCAAGAAGCCATGGATGGAGGACCTGTATATAAAACACATGAAAAGAAAGTAAAATTACTTAGAATTGGTGAATGAAGACGTTTTTAAAATCATAATTCAATCGACACTCCTGTTTTCATGTAACTCCTACTTCCGTTTTCCACAATTTGGTTAATTTTGGCTCTCACGGGAACGACTGCCTCCTAACCCACTTACAACCGAGAGGAAAGCCTGCGTCAGAGTCTCATCCATTAATCAACAGGTGTACTGGCTCCCAGGTGAGTTATCTTGTATCTTGGGTCCCGAAGATTTTAGTGGGGCCCAGGACATCCATAAATTAACACAAAGTTGTCAGCTGATTAACATTGGTGGAAGGGATATCTTGTTAAAATGAATATAAAAATAGTTTACTCTGAAGTTAGCTTAGTTAGCTCTAAAGTTAGTTAGCTCTAAAAATAGTTTCCTAGCTACGAATATCAATTTGCAAATATCAACCCGTTCTTAAGTTAGTGTTGTGTCCAAATAAAATTCAAATCTAAATTAGTCAGAGACGGTTAGGGACCCAGGGATTACTTGAGGCTTACTAATTGTCGGACAAAACCTGCGAACTTGATGAAACTTCGTGTAGCAATTCCAGTTCGAATTTATCATACTCACTTCACCCTATTGCTATCGAAATAAAATTATAATATATGTTTTAACAACACGATAAGAAGCTCGTAAGTTATAATCGCTGCAATGTTGTTTGCTATAGACGTTAATGATTCGCGGCGTGCGATTCAGCTGTACGCACTACTAATGGCACCTAATCTGAATCTACGGCTCTATAAAGATGGCGAACCAGCATTTAATGCCTACTGACTCGTAAAAATCAATCCTCAATCATTTTAATGGTGACAATGAACATCCAACTATATTTAAGGTAGTGGGCATATAATCCTGATTTAAGGGACAAAAACATTATAGATAGTAGTCGTCTAGATATTTACTCACGCTGTAAATCCTGAAGGGGTACAAAGAGTTGAATTAACACCCACTTTTGCCAACTGTGTCCTGGCGAGCGATACTGTCCTGACGGTAGTGTCAAACCACTTCTTTTTCCGAACGCACTGTTACTGAACAATTTGTTCGAACTAGAGTCTTGAATCTCTTGCACAGTCGTTACTGCTGCACCATCATAATTTTTTGTTATACAACTTAGGTGACTGACAAGCACATAGCTCACCTGAAGGGAAGCGGTCACCGTGGTCTATGGACGTGTGCAACACCAGGGGCGTCACACTCGCGCTGCCGTCCCTGGAGGGAAGAGGGGGAGTGGAAGGGTTGGGGTGGTTGAGACTGTTGAGAGAGTTTCTGTGCTGACAACGTACGAGGCTGAGAGGTCTGAATGAATACCATGTAATATTCCTGACAAAATTGTAGCCAATCCGGGTGGTATGTTTTATAAGGACTATAAAACTACATAATCAGGTATTTTGCTATCAGTGAGGCAACTTGTTTTTCCAGAGTCGTAACTGGAAAAGCAAGTCAAGACTTACGTCGTCTTTAGATCCCTCAGATACACCGTATTCTTGTATGCTACCTTAGTCACACAAAACGATACTCTGAGTAGACATAAGTCTTCAAATCGTGACTTATTTACAAATAATATCACCATGACCTCATGTTGATTACTTTTTATTGTGTTTCGATCATGAAAAATCAATAATTTAGAAAATTTAGAAAGGCACCTAACGCAATATAGTTTAAAAGCGAGCTTTGTAGGACGATTGACCGTGATCTTTGTAACGGTTTTAACTAAACTGCGATGGACAGAGTTCACGACTCGTTTTTATTACACGCTAATATAATAATGGGTGTTTGCTCTGTTCTTAAGTTGGAAACCCAAATAGATGTCGATCAATAGCGCTATAACTGAATTCCTCGAGCAACTGGCAATAATAGCTCACGCCGCCGCCAGTCAATAACGAGGGCGAATATTTTTGAATAACTAACAAATATTCTAATATCGAACGAAGCCATCAACAGAGCTAACGAATGTCTAACTTGTAGGGACCTTCACCATTGGTATTTATATTTCACATGTCGCTATTGTTCACTGCTTTACGTTAAAATTCGTCAGGCACACAGTGTTCAGACATGTCGGTCACCGTAATGACTTAACTGTCTGATTTCTTGTGAATAATTATATGAGTTTGTGATATAATGCAACCATCGATCACAATACATCACACAGTTATTAAAGGGAAAATATGTATATTAATTTATGCTCATTTTTTGTTCGTGGAAGAGATAAAACTACGCATCTATTGATATTTAACGTAAGTGAGTTACGTCACGATGTATGTTGATGTTCAGATGCAACGGTGCACAAAGAGAAAACATTGCATAATTCACGAAGCTATTTTAGGTATGGTAATACAGCAGTACGTAGTTGTTGAATAGATTTCATGAATCGCTGTGAATACGACAACATAACACGTATGTTCAAGTATGTTTTATGTTATACGATATAATTTAACGTTATTGAAAACAAGTGTAATGGGGCCCCATACAACGAAACATAAAGGTACTACACCTTTATGTTTCAGCCTGGCTGGCAGCTGGCAACGAGCTTTCAAAAGTTTGAAAATACTCCAATTGATTGTTAATAGAATTTCATAATAAATCCATTGTGTCCAATAAAAGTATAGTAACATAATCTTTTTTTATAGTAAGTCCGTCAATTGAACGTGTCTACACCTAGCGGGATCCCCTGTCTGGGAGACTTATGAATGATGCAGAGAATTAGTTCTGGATTTGTTCTACTGAATTATGCTGAAAACAGAATTTGTTCCGTATAATAAACGGAAATATAAACTTTTCTAACCGACCTCCAGCCAGCGGGATATTTACCAAAATTAAGTCTGGGGAACTATAAATTGGTATTACCTTTTAGTTCTGTCTTTGTTCTGTTTAACAAAACAAAAAACATACTTCTAGCGTCCTTACTTCAGCCACAATCAAGCTGAAATGAAACCTCCAGTCCATGAAAATTAAAAGTATAGAATTTGAAAGCTAGTAAGTGGGTAGAATACAAAATAATCTCACCGGTCTGCATTATCTTTCATAAATTAATATTATAAATGCGAATATTTGTAAGGATGGATATTGGTATAATTTTCATACTAGATGTACGAATAGGCAATTTAAGTAAAATTATAGTCGTAAATAGTTTAAATGTTATCAATTTAGTGTAAAAGTTACAAAAAAATGGCCCTGAGAGAAAAAATTGGTTGCCTGTAAAGTCGGTATACGGGCGAAAGTTTTACGTGACAACGACTTTGAGTGGTAAAATAATTTTAATGTGAATATTCATTCGTATAGTAGGAAGAAGGATGAAATAATAGTAACAATTTAAAACATTTATTTATACAAAGAATTATATTTAAAACATTAATTTATACAAAGAATCTCGCACTGAATTTCATATTAACAAAATTTTTATGTCTGTCTCTCTCGCTCTTAGGCGGGCTAACCATGCCCGAGTGGAAGGGACGCGTGCCTCTCACTCGCTCTCATTGTGAGCGCATAACGTGAGCGGAGCGTAACGCAGTTTCTTGAAGTGTCACCCGGCAAACCAATTTATAAGACGTTGTCACGTCAAAAGTCCGCTGACTGGAGGTTTCATTTCAGCTTGATTGTGGCTGAAGTAAGGACGCTAGAAGTATGTTTTTTGTTTTGTTAAACAGAACAAAGACAGAACTAAAAGGTAATACCAATTTTTAGTTCCCCAGACTTAATTTTGGTAAATATCCCGCTGGCTGGAGGTCGGTTAGAAAAGTTTTATATTTCCGTTTATTATACGGAGCAAATTCTGTTTCCAGCATAATTCGGTAGAACAAATCCAGAACTAATTCTCTGCATCATTCATAAGTCTCCCAGACAGGGGATCCCGCTAGGTGTAGACACGTGTCAATTGACTTTACCCCGCTAGATGGTAAGAAGCTTGGGTAAAGTCCAGATAGTACGGGCGGCCATTTTAGACACCTATATCAGTACAATGGCGTAGGCTTTCTGGGTTAGGGGATCAGACGGCAGCTGCTCCTATAAAAGTCAGAATACTATGAGTAATAACCAAATTATGGAAAGTAGGAGTAAGAGAGCTGACATACTAGTGGCAGGGACGAGACTGAGGTTGGCGTTAAAGAATATACTTAGTTGTTGTTCGGCAGGGTACAAGTGCCGCTACTGCCTATACCTATTAGGGTTTACAAAGTAACATTTATCTAAAGCCTTAATACCAGTACATACCAATTCAACAGGTTGCTACATTTCTACATACATTGAAGTTTGTAGGTACTGTTCTATACACTGACGAGAAACTGCCTTTGTATTTAATTAATATCCTATAAATCAGTCGCAGCAAAATTTAGGAGGACATCTGCTGCATTAATTAGGTACTCATTGCACGTACGATGGAAAGTTTCTTAGTACCCAGTTCATTATCCGAGATTGACTGATTCATAGCATCGTATAAAAATGTTAAACGCGTCCGATAAATTAAACTTATCTGAACTGCAGTAAAATAGGTTTCGATTTGCTACACTAATAACATATTTCTATGTTGAATTACCATTATAGGTATTTGACAGAATGCTACGTAGCAATGCGAATGACAAAGCGATATTTTTAAAGGTACCTAAAGGACAGTACCTACTATTGTGTATTCTGTGAAAGCGGAATTTTGGCTTCAATAGAGATCACTGCGAATGTGTAAATACTTCGATCCTATAAAGACGTAAGATAAAATACCCATGTAACCTATAAAAGTAGTCTCTAAAATAGCGTAGTCTTGTCAGTGGGGGAATAGATGCACCTATATACTTATTATCTTAATCCATTTTATTGTCAGTTTCGTACGATAAACATAACATCTATTGCAAATTAGTAATTACTATTGTCAGCAGTTTATGCAAATACCTATTAACAGTTTTATTTCAAACACTATTTTAACTTATTCTATCGCCATTATTTGCACTAACATCGACGTTTCGGTTGTTTTTCGGTAGTCGTGGTCCGAGGAACAAATGAATCGTGATAAAATTCGTTAAATATTTCGTTAGGTATTTCGCACTTATGGTACCTACACAATTTGCGCTATCACATTGTCAGCAGCCGTATACTATAACGACACCTCTGGGTTCAATTGGCGTATAAACCAAAACACGACTTTTCAGGAGAGCAAAAAAACGATTTTATTTTCATAAAAAAAATCATAACTTTTTTATTTTAGAAGTTACATAAAAACTTCCAAGGAGAAAGATTCTTAGAATTTGTGGATGAAGATGGTTAATTCATTCAATCATATCTATCTCCTATGGTTTGGAAGTTAGCATGGATATACGTCTTGGAAAATACCAATTTATGGTTTATACACCTATGAAAATTGGACAAAAATTGACAGCCTACAGCTTATATCCGTATTTGGTAAAATTAAGTTCACATTTATTGATGTAATAGCACGTAGCTGTAGATTTTTTTGCTGTATATCCTATTTACTTTGCACATAAATAGAATTTTTACTAATAAAATCAATCGCAATACAGTCAGAATCCCATTAATATTAGTCTAACTACTGGATTATGGTCGATATATACGAAATTAAACTACCAGAAACGAAATCAACTTTGTTTTATTAAATGAAACAGATATTATGTCTATTATAATTTATGGCACAACATTATCAGACATGATCAGATTATCAAACCATAAAGGTAATTATTTAAATCTTTAGTAGGTAATCAACGCACTTAAATAAAATTAAATAATTGAACATTCAGTCTCTTTGCGCAAAATCACAGTTTTCAATACAGTAAATATACTATACTAAACTTAAAACAGCAAACTTAAATAATAGCAAAAATTGGTACATAATAAAGTTGTAAAGCTACTATGCAATGAAGCATAAAATAGAAAACTGCGAATAGAACAATAATTATAAGTTTAGTGTTAATGTGTTGCATACACTTTATAAGTCACAATATTTAACGGAACATTAAATTTGTACTCAAGTATAAAAATAAACTGTGATATAGCACCTGAAGAAAATGCCACTATAAGTGGCAATGATAAGATAGTGACTGTATGACCCCAACTTTACTTTACAAAAGCAAATTGCTAATATCGGATGCCAAATACAAGAATTTTAAAACGTCTATGTGACAATGGAGTAATACCTTAAAGATACCACCATGACTATTTATAAACTTATACCATGGACATGTGACTGACTCTTACACTGACTGACGAAGATGATGAGGAAGAATTAGATGAATAGATTATTTTTTGTTTGACTAATAGTAGAGTAACTAAATAGTACTAGTAGTAGACAGTAGTAGTAGTAGTAGTAAGATAGTAGAGTAGTAATAGAAATCATCATCTTCGTCAGTCAGTGTAAGAGAGTCAGTCACATTTCCATGGTATAAGTTTATAATACTCATGGTGGGGTATTACTCCATTGTCACATAGACGTTTTAAAATTCTTGTATTTGGCATCCGATATTAGCAATTTGCTTTTGTAAAGTAAAGTTGGGGTCATACATTCACTATGTTATCATTGCCACTTTTAGTGGCATTTTCTTCAGGTGCTAGGTATATCACAGTTTCTTGATTTTCCCTTACAGAGGTAAGGGTGATAACGATGAACTATCATCTACATTCTACAGACTTCAAATAGGAATAGGTACAGACACGTGAAGATTTCATTGGCTCCTCGCTTTGCATCGCACTCCCCCCACAAATTATTTAAATCGTTAGTAGGTAACTAAAGATTTAAATAATTGCCTTTATAGTTTGATAATCTGATCATGTCTGATGTTGTGCCATAATTATAATAGACAAAATATTTGTTTTATTTAATAAAATAAAGTTAATTTTGTTTCTAGTAGTTTAATTTCGCGTATATCGGCCATAATTAAGTAGTTAGACGAGTATTAATGAAATTCTGATACATTCTAACAGTATTGAGATTCGTTTTTATTACTCATAATTCTATTGCTGTACAAGTAAATAGTTTTTACAGCAAAAAAATCTACAGCTACGTGCTTTTACATCAATAAATGTTAACTTAAGTTTACCAAATATGGATATAAGCCGTAGGCTGTCAATTTTTATTCAATTTTTATGGGTGTATAAACCATAAATTGGTATTTTCTAAGGCGTATATCCATGCTAACTTCCTAACCAAAGGAGATAGATAATGATTAAATGACTTATAGCCTTCTTCATCCCCAAAATTCTAAGAATCTTTCTCCTTGGATACCCACACGTAAAATAATTTTTGCAATGGAATTGTTTATACGTCCATATGTTATTTAAATGTGGATTTACGACTTCAATTTCTAATTACGTTATAGAAATACATTTACTCGTCATGGCGTAAAATCCATTTACAATCAACGCAGATCTTACGCCCTGGGTTGGTAAACATCTTGGTCATAACGTCTTACTAAATATTTGAAAAAGAAAAATTTGGCTGTTACATCAACATTTTATCTTTTTTGTGAAAGAATGACCTAAATTTTTTGGGTCGTAAAAGCATTTTTTTTGGGAATTTGAACATTTTAAATATACAGATCGATAGAGAAAAAAAATCTGAACAAGACGGTGTATATAACTCATTTTGGCCAAAATGGTTTATACGCCAATTGAACCCAGAGGTGTCGATAATTATTAATTATTGATTTGTCACTTCTGTGCTAACAAAAGTATCACAAAAAGTGAGTTATGGTTTCAAGTAATACAGCGTGAGTTCGCTAGATAGCGCTACCAGTATCTATCGTATGTGGTATGAATACGTCAACATAACTTAATTCTTTTTGTGTACCTCCTTTAAAACGCATGTAATAATAATATTCCATGCCAATTTTTAAGTTATTTGAGCTTTGATGTATGATACAAAAAGCGCTAACTGAATTAAACTATATTTTTATGTTGTACATTGACTAAGTGTCTCTAGGTGAGTTTAGGGATCATTAAATACTAGAGTTGGATTGTTGTTTGTACCATCACCAACGGGTTTTTTTTATAGTCGATAGGCTTGCGTTTGACCACTATCTCACCTGATGGTAAGTGACAATGTGGTTGACAATGGAGCACGCTTGCCTAGAAGCAACATGCTCACTCTAGACTTAAAGAGTCCCAGGTTATAACTTTCCGGAAACACAGACTCAGGCAGAGCATGCCACTCCTTATAGCTGTACGCATAATGAACGTTTGACCAGGATCGGCCTTCTTTGCCAATATGCCAGGTATAAGATATTATCACCTAGGTACTAATGCTGTTTCATCTTCTCTCTCTTCAGTCCTTTTATTCATTCAAACATTGTATTTTACACTATTTCATTATGTGTGCACGCTTCAAAAATAATAAGTATTTTATATATTTTTTTTTATTGTTGTTTACTTTTGCAACTTTTGTCAACACAAGATATACAACCACATTTTGTGAAGGTTGAAATGTTTTATTTGTTTGAAACTAATTTCTGCAGTTCCCGCAATGGTAGAAGATCGTCATTTCAGAACATGTCAAGTCAGAACTCTTGCAAGTTCAGTACTTCGGTCATTAAGCAACATCGGCCTAAATTTGTCAAATACGTCAATATATTGCATCTGATTGCATCATTAAATAAAGAAATACTTAAAAAAATAAGCTTAAATTTTTCACCTGGTTCAAAAATAAAATCAGAACTTACATCTGTGTGAGTACCGTTGTATACTCATACGACCCTTACAAAGTTTGCATTTACAATTGTTGATTTGCGGCTTGGCCTATAATAGTAATAAAATTAATATGAGCGATACGTTCCAATTTATTTGCTGGGCTTTAGGGTTGTTCGGTTGGAGATCTTCTTTAATTTTACGAGAATACTACGAATGTCGACACTGTTTAAGATTAAACTATACTACAAATAAAAGAACTGCCTATGAAATAAATATCCAAGATTTATCCAAAAATCTTGAATATTTATTTTGTAGACTTCATAAATAAAAAATATATATTGAATTTTTGAGTTTCATATTAGCTATGTAATGTGGGTAAGAAATAACCGGGGTCCAAGCCACACTCACCTGCAAGTTGGTTCTTGTAATTAACGGACGAGGCACTGATGTAGGCTTCGTCGGACGGACGAGGGTTCAATTATTGAGCTAACAAAACCAGCTTTGGTTGTAACCGGGATTGGAGTTTGGTTCTTCTTCAGTTGACCGGTCAACCCGTTCAACTCTAATGAACAGTAGTGCTGTAAAAGGCCTCGGATATGACCGCAGTTTATTATTTGTCTGTATAATAGGGAGTAATAGGGACATACCAGGTTTTAATCACCTGTATTCCGATACTTATGATGTCTTATGAATGATTCGTGGCATGTTTTATAATAAACAATTTACGATGGATTACATAAAAATACGACACGTAAAATTGTTTCACTCATAAATCAAGGTCATAAATATTGTCTCTTTTATAGATGTATTACCTACTCGCGTTCGTTTTTCAATGAGATAATAAAGATAAGAGTTTTTATGTTGATCACGAGAGTCGGTGTCGGTGCCACCCGTGATTTAACGATTAGTTACGTCGGCTCAGACAAACGCGACCATAACGTTTGGACGTGTGTGATGTAGAGCACGCGACTCGTCTATCCATACTAATAACTTTGTTTAATTGAGTATAAACATTTCTATGATGGTGCGGCTCGCCTCTATCTTCAAGGCAGTGACATTGGAATTAATACACTACAAATCTCTTGGCGTGTTCAGTAAATCAAGGTGTTTATGAGTCATTCAAGTCACAGCGCGACCCCTGTACTGATTTGCAATCTTGAGTGCTTATTTCCGAGTCCACCTCTACTCTTCAATACTATGAAATCCAGAGTATGTTATGGGATTATAAAGTCAGGGCTTGCAAAGTGAAATCGCGTCTAACGTTTAATAAAACTTTTTATCTGAATTTTTGTTTGTTTTTTTTTTATTAAATTAGTTTCACTAGAATGTGTGGTAATTTTGTTAGTCTAACCAAATTTTAAAGATAGATAGCATAAATAGCATGGGTCCGATGACAATCATAAACTTTGTAAGATCACTCTGATGATTTTTTTATTGCAGCTTATATTTTCGTATAGATTGCACAAAAATTATTCATATTTTTTACAGATACGTAATTAGGCGAATGTACCTAGAACATACTACATAGCAATATTTAGACTCCTTTGAGCACAGCTCGTGCAAGGAGTTCTAGAATGAGGATATAAATAGGTACCTAATAAGGATTAGTACATATTATATTTATATGTAGTAATTCTTATTGCCCATAGAAATACCCATATATGAATGTAAATAATACACATATTCATGACTATAAATATTTGCAAGGAGCGACAATCAAATTTGCGACCTCTTACTTAGCAGTTGTGCACTTCACCGCCACGTCATTAAGCAGAAATAAAAAATAATGACAATATCTCGTAGTAAGAGCTGGATGTGAGAGTTTCTAAGTTTTTTTTCTTTATTCAGAAACAAACTGTCACAGATTAACTGTGACAGTTAAAGAAAATGAAGTATTTTTAAATTATAAGTTATGCTTTGTTGAAATAAATATAGTGAAAACCATTAATATGTTAAGCTATTACATAAATTAAAAGACGTCTGGCACTCTAAGACCCTTAAAATAACTTATTGTTACCTCTTTCGCTAATTACTATGATTATCTTAATTACTATCTGGCAATAAAATAAATCCCTATCCCATTAAATCCCTGCATTGCACTAAAATACCTCAGTGTTTCGAACAAATCATGCAGCTACTGCGTTAACCGTATAAACTTTGTAATTAAACTGAATTTGACAACTAGTCTAGGTAAACCGATTTCATTACTGAAATTCAGTTTAATTCTGTCCTGTTAGTAACCAAATTATAATTATTTCTCTTAACCCACTCTGCGAAACTAAATTGCCTGTGTGAGCAATGGGTTCTTGTCCGTAGTGTAATGGCAGGAATCAAACCCGGGACCTCTAGTAAGGCCAACTCCTTAACTACTAAGCTACCGTAGCTTTGAATGCACCCCTCTTTGTGGTAAGCTAAGGTAAAGTCCAAAAAGTAGTGCCATCTCAAAGTTGTCCCTATAATATTAGTACCTACTTTGACGGCCTGTGGTTGTTCTTGTGACTGTCTTCCGCGTTGTGTACCTTCAGATAAGTGTTCATATTGACCCTTTTGTAGAAAGGACTACTCATGTCTGTGCGTTAATATGAACTTCCAGTTTAGGGAGCGAGTGCATGCATGTGATGACTAGTTTCATGAATATTTAGTTCGAGTTCATTAGCGCACTCACTTGTTCTTGGAAGGAAGCGGGCGTGGCGACCGGTAGTGTTGGCGCTCTGCTCTGAAACCACGTGATATACTGTTGCGAATGTTTAGATGGATGATTGTTTGTTGCCCAATCATCCCAGAATAGCTGAACAAATCCGTCGTGTTGTATTAAACATCACTAACTTCTGCTGTTCTTATTTTTTACATTCGACATAATGAATCGATCGGACGAACGAATTCGATTCACTTAAAAAATCAAAATGACTAATTTTTTTACAGAGATCTTAATCTTGACTGAAAACTTAAGAACACCATTATTTTTACAAAAAACGCGCTACCTAATGATTCTTCCGATAGTTTTCTTGTTTGTACTACAGTTTAGTATCTCCCTATACTATCCCTGTTAACAAAAACACTGTATATAATAAATTAAGTACCTACTTACAATAAACACAACAAATTTAAAGAGCTATATAGTATTAACGATTATTTTAATGATGAAGAGAAATGGAACTCGTTACTTGCTACTTGATATTGAGGTCGTATGGTTGAGGTTTTATTTTGTGGATAAGAATCATTTAATAAATTATTAAATTGTTAGGTTTGAACTTCGACATTATTGGCGTATTTTATTCTATTATGATGAGTCTCATGCGTGTGTGTTTAATATGACAATGTTTACGGTCACACCGTGGACTTGTTAGGAGTGAGTTCTCTCTTCTTTGCTTACATTATGTCTATTGCCCTGCAGCACATGTGGTAGAGATAATATTGTTTTACTGTAACGCTCACAAGCATTCATAGTTAACGTAAAACTAAAATCACAGACAGCTTTACTCTTTCCAATAATATAGTTTAAAATTGTAAAGAAAACATTGATTTGAAAATTGCTAATGATGTAACTTCAAAGTTGAGTACCAGGCATATTTTAATTAAAAATTCATAAAGTAAATAAGAGAGCCACAGATATATCTAAGAAAATAACAATGTAGTAAAAAACCTAAGAAGTCACAGACTTTTTTAACATTTAACTGTGTCTGGTAGTAGATAAATATATATTGGGTATATCTAAAGCCAAATTGGTTTTTGTTAAGCCTCTGTCATGTTCTTCATGTCGAGAAGGTACCTATTACTTTTGTTAACGACAAGTAGTATTCATAGAATTTGAATTTGAAATGTGTCACAGATAATAAAATGTTAAATCGAGAATTACCATGCTTTCACACTATTATTATTCATCATATTATTATCTCCACTGTCAACTAGACAAACCCCCGCGAATACATCACCATTGTTCCGATAGCAAAATGAAAGTTCTTTATTTGCATATCTTAAACGCTGTAGTTATCATGCCAGCCATCAAAATTATAGTATAATATGTGAGTATAACAATTCATTCTATTTCTATTACTAAGTGCATACTTAACTGAGAAAGTCTACACACACCTACACGTGATCTAGGTGTTCTATGCGCACTGTGCACATGTAATCAAAACTTAAAATGTCGTACTCGTAGACTTGAAGACAAAATACGAGTAAAGTCTTATTAACATAGGACTTCTATCGTAAAACCTTATGGTTTCAATGTTTCTGCATTAGGTATAATTTTTTTCGATGTTTTTGGAAAGGATATTTTATTGATAGCGAAATGTGGGTGCTAGCACCTCTGCCTACCCCTTCGGGGATATAGGCGTGAGTTTATGTTATGTTATGCTATGTTATTTTATTAAAAATAAAAAACATACTTGTTAAGGGATTGCACATTCACAAGCATATGCACTTTATCCAACCATAATTTAATCACGATTGGATGAATGCCATTGAAATGAATAAATTATAAATCAACGATGGAACATTTTTACATAAAAACATTTTGATTGAAATAACAAAAACTTTACATTTAGGATGAGAATTGGTCTCATAATAATCACTTTCTAGGATATATGCTACCATCTGAGCTACCAGAAGTCGTTCTGGATTGCTGAAATTCTCTTTTACATATTTTCAATTTTTTTACAAACCATACTCGTACCTTTTATACCAGCGCAAATGATGTTACAATCATTTTTAAAGAAATTTTAATATTGTAATTAATTTTTTCTTCATTTATTTATTGGGTGTATTTTACCCGCAGAAAATAAGGTCATAAGGTAAAAGCGCAGTGATCTTTCCACGATGTAAATCGATCTGCACGTGGCGGGGAGAGACGCGTGCCTTATTGTTGTCCAACATGATGAGTTCTTGACGTTCGCTTATTACAATTGTGAAAGTAAGATATTATTGCGGTTGAGCCTCGTACCGCTGACACGAACAAGGTTCTGTTCCCGGGCGACAGGCGTGGGCGCGAAGCTCCTGTGCCCCTCGACAATAAGACTCATACGCGGTGGTGCTATTTGGCTTGTACTGTCCGAATCTAACTAACTGATTGTGTAGAACAATACGTTTGTTAGTTATTATTATGATAGTTACAGTCAGATGGCAGTTGATCTCGTAAAAGCCAAAATAAACTAAATTGTGGAATGGGCGGCAGTCCGCGAGATCCAAAGTGCTAGCTTTGGATGTAACCGGTATTAACACTCGGATAAACAGAAGAGAGTTATGATTACCATTCGTGTCAACCTCTCTTTCGTATTTATCATTACAATCCCAAGGGCTACTTAGCTTGCAGTGCGGTGCGGTGCGGCGCCCGGGATACACTCCTTGTTTTCTCCTTCTGATGTAACTTAACTTTTAGGGTGCTCTACAACTATTTTATTGAAGATATTGCACTATAATAAAACAAGGATTTCAGATCCATAAAATGGTACAAAATTCTAAATAAAAGCGAGTATTTTTTGATAAATTTTGTGTGCAAGTTATTTCTCATCATTATTATAACTGTTAATATTGAAGAAGTCATAAAAATATAATTATACCGTATAGAAATGCTTGTTTTTAAGTGTTACCTTTCTCAGATCAGTAAAATCAGTAGCTCAATCGGGTCAGGACGTTGAAACCAGGTATTGTAGCGGTCAATATTCGTTTTGGTGGAGTCAAAAAAAGAAATAAAAAAGATGTTCATCAGACACAAGATCATAAAACGAGCCCTAAAATGTTAAACGACTGCTCAAAATTGGTGGTAAGAAGAAATTACAAAAAAAGGACGAGATTACGGTACTTGGAATGAATTTTTGAGACAGACGGTCTTAACCTATATTTCACTTTATGGGTGAACGATTTTTACAGCCTTCTCGCGGACAATCCAAATGACTACAGCTCTGTAGAAAGTTTCTGAAATCGTTTCGAAATTAACTGCCGGGTCTGACAGCCAAGTTTCCTTATTGCTACGACCTAAAGTTTCTGTCTATAACTGACCTTCAAATATACATGCTAAACCACTATTATCTATTTATTTACTGACTTCGAATTTATAGATATTGATTGTCGCAGAGGTGAATGATGTCACAGGTTAAGGTAAAATAGCCTTTGTTATTCTCCAAATCATAAACTAGATTGGTTGACAAACAAATATAATTATCAAGAAATTGATAATTTAACAAATTTTATACTGCTACGAATAGGTTGCAGTGAATTAATAATATCATACGTCCGCGGCTTTCACGGCTTGTCTTGGGCAAACTGTTACGCCCATGTTTTAAATTTTTTAGATTCTTTAAAATGCAGTAATTGGAGGCTATAATATAGTACTAAAAGTAAGAAAAACTACCCGACTGAAGCAAAACTTTTTCAGGTGTCACGCACAGTTTACGTTTAGCAGCACAATATCATTAAATTGTTACTGTGACGAACTTGGCACTGGTACGGTCAACAAATTTATCAAGAAATATATAATATACTAGCTTACCCGCGCGCGGCTCCGCCCGCGTGAATGTTGGCTTTCGCCACCAAGTCTCTTTTAAGCAGAGGGATTGTCCGTACTAACTTTCAATGTATATTCCTTGGCAAACAGTGGTTGCAGCTAAACGTATTCATTTCATCTCGAGTTCTATCTAACCCTCCAAGGTACAGTACCATGCATCGCGGCTAAAGCCAGTCTATTTACCATCATTGTCCTTTTTCATTGTCTTCTAGATTTTATGGGGATTAGATAGCTGGCTGCCCCAAAGTATGTGTGACTCGGAAAAAGGCCCTTTGATAAACCTTTACATTACACCATAAATATTTGCATTGCACTTTCACATTTGGTCCACTATTTCAAATTATTTAAACATTATTTTTCCGAAAAAGACATTGACGTTTGACAAACTGATTTAACATTCAAAAAGTTCATGAAACTAAAGAAAGAGTATTTAATAATAAAAACCGGTCAAGTGCAAATTGGGCTCGTGCTCGCAGGGTTCCGGATAACACTGGGTTGAGGGACGAACTTAACTTTGCTGCAACGTTTCTTGTCTTGACTGACAGCCATACAGATTCTTTTTGGTGATGTGGGTAATATATACGATTTAAGGACTTTTATCTTTATTCATGCTGTAAGATTTTACTTTCTGCAAAATATCTGGATTCTAGCCCAAAGGGAAGTATCCTTTCTTTTTTCTCGTGCGAAACCCCCGTCGGGCTTCACCTCAACGGAGCCAACAGAAAGGTAGGTATGTCGGACTTCTACTGACACATCGGCCTGTGTGACCGAGGAATCTGGTGTGTCCTAGAAAGGATATCCCAGAAACCTTGGCCGACTCCGGCCACCAGCACTGGCGACCTCAACGTGTTATTAGGAATCTAAACCCCTTTTCTTTATAAAAACACGCGTGGAAACATAACGTGAATAACGGTTAGCCCCGACCGTCACCCTAGGCGCGCACTCATGGAGGACGGAGATGGTTCTGCGAACTATGCCGCCCGGTGCGCCTTCACCGCCACGGGGGCGTGCTGGATCTCTCTAAGTAAGACAATTGTTGTAAATAGACCAAAAAAAAAACAGCTCGCTGAGTTTCTTGCCGGAGTCTTCTCAGGTCTGGACCGCGTTTCGAACCGGTGGTCCATTTGCTTCTGGTTTTAAATATTTATAATTTTGACGTTTTGTAAGAGCCGCTTAAAATGGTCTATACAGAATAAATGAATTTTGACTTTGACTTTGACTTTGATTTGACTCTCCCGTAGCTTTTCCACCGCCACTTCTAAGCGCATTAACGCCTCGCAAAAAAGCGGTGGCATTCCAAAAAGAAAAAAAAGAGAAAATTACTTAAATATTTAAATATTCGAGGACATGGCGCCACGCTATCCAATCTGGACGCTCCCTGCCAGTGTGTGAAGTGGCGAAGTATCCACGGAGCAGCCCCGGCAACAGTGGCATTCGGGCGTCTCCCGGCCTACACAATGCAGGAACTCACCAAAATAGTCACCCATCAGTGTGCCTTGGATAGCTCAGGGTCATGGGCCACCTTAATCCCTGTAGACCCAAGACGGAATGCGATTTTCGTTGGTCAAGTCCGATATTACGTCCCTACTGGCCAGGGAATGGGAGAGATCCGTAGGGATTTCCGCACGAAAAATAAGGTACAGATTCCTAAAACTCTCCGGTTGCGCTGCAGGTGGCTCACTAACGTCGCCAAAAGTCACTTAACGACCTCCGTCCTCCATGAGTGCAGGCCTGGAGCTGGTAGGTCAAGCCACCTATTAGTCGGTGAGACCACAGTTTGGATATTACGCTTCGTTTAATGTCAAGCATTATCCGCAACATTCCTTTGATCTAATTCAACTTGATGCCTCTACGTGTTCTTAAGAAGAGGTCTTGACAGACAGACAGACATGAAGTCAATTTTAGTTCCTGTTGCTATGACAACTATTATAGATGGCGATAAAAACGTTTGCAACATCTAATTTTCTTTTTATTACTTAATTTCCTGAATGAATCATATATTTTTAATTATGTTATATGCTATTCGAGGCGGAGACAAATCCGAAAAATCATAGATCATGAAAATCTGTTCAGCCGTTCTTGAGTTCTGGGAAAAGCACGTTTTTAGCCCTTTTTAGGGCTTTAGGGTTCGAATTTTATAAAATCCTTTCTTAGTACACCTCTACGCATCAAAACAAACACTCCCTACAAATTTCAAGTCTCTACGACCAGCGGTTTAGGCTGTGCGTTGTAATCAGTCAGTCAGCCTGTCAGGACTTTGAATTATATAGTATAAGATATCACAACCTATCACAACGTAACTGCAACTGCATTGGAACTGAACTTAGGCTGGAATTCACAACTGAAAATCCCTTCAACTAAATTGAAATTTTATTTGATCTCGATTCCATACAAATCACGGCTTCTTCCCATTGGGGTAGGCAGAGACAACATCTTTCCATTGCTACGATCTTGGCATACTCCTTTCGCTTCTTCAACTTTCATAATTGTTTTCATACATGCACGCCGGTTGCGGGTACTCTTGACCTGGCCTTTCTCCAAAACGTATTCTCGTTTCCAGCATTGCTGAAATCTGCTCTTATTTAGTACTGTGTAACTAACTTATAGCTTTGAGGTTTAGTTGTGACAAGGTAACAAACCGAGATACATTTACTTTAGTATATTGAATACAAGCATAGATAAGTACCTATCATTGCATTTGAACTATTTGGTCTAACTAATCTTCATATTACAGTGTTGATATATTTGCGCTTGTTTGTCAGTGGGTCGGTCGCTGAACAGCGAGTGGCTACAGGCCGTGATACAGCGTCAGGCGTCAGTTAACAAATCGGAGCAGGCTGACAAAGCGTGTCGGCCGGTGATCGACGCGTCGTAGCTGCGCTCGCTCTCTATGACAAACGCAACGCTATGAGTGATTGTGTCTGTCCGTCGCTCGGCACTCGATCTCTTTGTGTTCTCAAATAATCCGCCGCGTCGTGATCTGGAGTCTAACGGTGCAGGTCTGCGAGCCTATTGACTACGCTCTCCGTAATAGGCACAATTTTTCAAGCTTTCACATAAGTCTACACTAATACCACTTAAGTCCAAAACCAATGAATGATGCATTATTAACGTAGATTGTTGATTAGATATTTATGAAAATGATCTAATTATTGAATAGTTTCATAAAAAGTTATTATACCAAACATGGTAAACAAGTCAACGTGTGAATTAAAGAGAGAGTTTAATGCTAAAAAGTTAGCATAGCTTAATGATACTAATAATACTGTAAGGTGAATGCTGTCTATAACGTAGATACTAGCCTCCAGTCCTGTACCACCAATACCGTAAGACCAATACCTAAATCATATGATAGTCCTCTAAATTTATATATACCTATCTGAAAATAAACAAAGACAGTGATCAGAATCACACTTGTAAAATAAAAGGACGAGGTTTGGACTTGTAAAAGAATAAATCTGATAGAGTTAAAAACATTTAGTAGGTATTTTTTATTGAAGTTTATCTGAAGTACCTGCATAGGCGTTGTCAGGTTTAAAGTTGTCTAAATCTTACGAGCAAATGACCGAGGAAAGCAAAAATGTCGGACAATTTCAAACTAACAACCTTTGATCAGAATTAGATAACCTTGACATTAGCACTAGCCTAGTGTTGTAAGAATACACTGAAAGAAATTGCCTCTAAGGGCCGCCTAGGCTTCAGGGTATCTTATGACGTAGTATTTATGCTACTACATACAATAGAATGGCTATACAAGGCGCTCTGGCGGCTATTGGATGCCGGAAGGAGGACATATTGGTGTGTACTGTACAGGTTATTTTTGGTTACTTATAATATTTTGAACATCATTTTTAAGCTATATAAGTATATTGTTCAAATTGTACCTACTAAAAATTTAATCACAGAGATACTTACTAAAACAAAAAATGGGTAAGTACTTGAGGTTACAGAACGTAATTCACGGTTCTCAACGCATCTGAAACTCGAGTAAAGAATCAATGAAAAAATTAATACTTTGCAAAAATAACATCAGTTTAATATTTAATAAGGTACCTACCAATAAGTAGTGCTACCTAGAAAATCAAGTTGTCCTAGTAACATATAGTGCATCGTGAGAGCTGGGTCGTTAAAGTTCTAAAAAAACGTATTGTAATTTGAATATCCTTTTAGTGTATACATTTTTGGGACACGTTAATTGGACTGGTAGCACGCGTAATTTTTCACACTAAGGTGAACCTGACGCGAGTTAAAATCTCAGGTCTCACCTGCACACAACCAGCCACCTGTTAACTGCAACTCAGCAATATAAAAAAGAAAAGGAACGAGCGCCAGCCAGTGCAAAAAACGAGAATCCAAGACGACACGTTTGGAAAATAAAAAAAAGCTCTCGCCCACCAGATGGTCGCCTCGACGCGTCGAGAAACCCGCTTTTGAGCAGGTTGTGACTTACCACGCATATTTATTCGCGCTTTTGAATACAGGGAAAATTGAATAACAAATACGATTAATCGTTACGAACTGCGAACAGCCGAATGTCCCCTCAGCTCTCGATGGAGAAATTTATTCAAGGTCGTAAATCCACCTCTCGGCTACACTAAAACTGAGACCTTGCAATAACAGCACTCACTTTACTAATTACGAGTATCGCACGTGAAAGCTTCGATTGTTTCTATACATCAATTAATTTATTTGCCTACTATTTATAACACAGGACCATAAGGTGCCAGTACATATATTTAACATTTTATTGCACCTTTCAAATTCGTTCCAAATGTGTTCATTTATAAAGCTAGCAGAAATTAATTGGCCATATGTTTTTGTTACGTTGTTCATTAAACATACTCTTTTAGAGACGATAAGACTCCATATGGTGCAATCTTTTTTTGTTCAGTGCAAAAACGGGCTGGAACTACACCGACAAAACAATCAAGTGAAACATAAAAAATCGGACGTACTACAGACCTGTTTCAAATTTAAATAATGTGTCAAGTCATGTTATTACCTTAGTTCCTGTTCCTTCTTTTACATTATCTTTTAACATTTCATTTGTTATTGTAATGGAATATAGAATCTTATCTGTTACACACATACATACAGTCACGCCTCTTTCCAAATCTGGTAGCCAGAAACCACAGGTCTCCACTTACTATGCATAACATGTATGCAATATACATAGGTATGTTGGGGATTTTTTTTTTGTATAGAATGTTTTGAAATTGGTAATCTGATTGGATTTGACTCATTATTTTTTAATGATGGATAGTTCCATATACCTACTATTCAGATAAATAAATAATATCATTATTAAATTGTGTCTTCGATCTGTAAAGTATGGCGAAGAAGGGACCGCCTTTGTTGATCACGTTGTGAGTATTAATTGCTTCGGCACTAGCTAGAAAATCAGCCCGCCTCCGCAATTATTCCCTAGTTTACTAATGCTCGTGTAACTTATTGCCGACGATAGCAGCCGTCTCACGTCGCTCATTAATGGATAGTTTCCATTACTAAACGACTTCAAACTATATTTCACATTGTTGTTTAAGAGGGACTCGCCTAATTATCTTATATAACAATTAAATAATAAGTATAGATCTAAGTACACTTTAGGTTAAGGCATAAAAATAACATTAGTATTTAAAGAATGAAGGTTAAATCGAAATGCATTCATCCACTATTAGTTCCGCAGAATTTGTCCTTCAGTGTGCCTAACACGGTGATACCATATCAAATAGAAATAATCTTTTGGTATTTGACACCCCTTAGTTGAAAGTGGTAGTAAACAACATCTGTTAAGATATTTTTTGCCATTCTTTAGTTTTAATGATAATGGTCAGTGTTTAGGAACACAAGTGGACAGGCGATACGATGCCCAAGTTACGATTGGCTACCTGCAAGAACACGGCGCGTGCGCACCTGTGCCCGCATGCCCGCTTATACTCGTAAATGATGATCACACACAGCGTGACGCTTATTCTTCCACATCGCGTAGGTATTACTTTTTAGATTCGAATACGACTTACTACGTGAGCTCCAACGAAGCAGTAGGTACTCAAATACATACACACTCGTGAGCAAGATGTGTAACGTAATGAACCTATTCATCACCATATCAGGTGAGAAGCCTGTTACTTCCACTCCACGTTTGTCACGACCGTTTCTGATCTGTCTCGCAATATTATGTTTCGATCATAGTGATAGTAGGTAGGTACTGCGTACAAAACAAAATTGATGAAATAATAGAATGACTCATAGCACAAAAGTTAGGTTTGTTTATATTCTCAAAGAGCTATTGACATTGCTTTTATGCTGACTATATCTAGGTTATTATTTACAGGAATATTTTTGAAATTGGTGGGAAAGTACCTATGTACAAAAAAGATTCAATAATTAATGAAGTGATTTTATACAGGTTCGTATTATATTATCAATAATAATTATCAACTTACGCTTTTAGCCGGCGGCTAAATGGCTACTGGTTGTACAACTTTTGGCGTGGTCAGTCGAGTGTTCACTTTTGTTTACGTATCCAGTGTCATCTTATCAGAAAGCACATTAAGGCGTCAGTAACGGTCGTCATACGAGTAACTGCTAAGTATACGAATGATATGAAAAGCCAGAGCTTCCACATTTTGGCATCTGTGTCATTACAAGGTTATGTGATTAATATCTTGAGGACCTAATTGGATAATGGATATCATACACTTATCACTTTCTTCTTTAGTGGTAAGAAATATAAAAATCTAAATTATTACGAACGTCAGAGATTCATTAAAACGATGATGATATATTGAAAACCTTGTACAAGATTTAAAATGTGTCAGATATTAATATTTACCGTTGCATATTTTGTGTTGTATTTCAATTGAATTAATGTATTTTTTAAGAATATCAGAGATATGTCTGTCTGTAACATGAACTGAATCAAAAACAAGATTCAATCATACGATAAAATAATAAATGATCCCACTCCCGCACATCAACACTTAAGGTCGTTAAGGGCACTTCACATAACACTGCGCACGCGCTACTGGCATGCACTTACGTATTACGCTGGAATTGTGATTTTTTTACAAATGCCGAGTCACGATAATTGGCAAATTTCAGGAATGTGAAGCAGAAGCATATCTTATCTGATACCTACTCGTATATAAAATACAGAAACACGTATTTTCATTTTGCACCTGACATACTTTTCTTTGTATTTTGAAAATACTTACAAATAGTTACACAGTCATTTATTATGGACGTTAAGACAACAATTGAACGCATTAATAGAATTTGTAAGCTGCAAATAAAAATCGTAAATCTTTGTCGTCTTCATGAAACAAACTGTTGTCTAAATATTTTCTTATAATATATAGCGGACAGCGTAGTGTTCACATCCTCTCCCTTCCAGGTAATCTCATTTTCTACATTGTTTAATCCATCTTCTTTTATGAGTCTTCCTCTTCCTTTATAGCACGTGTTCATATCCATATGTTTGGGCTCATTTGTAAAGTCTGACTAATTTTTTTTCATACTACTTAGGTGGCAGACAATCACACGGCTCACCTGATGGGAAGCGGTCACCGTGGCCTATGAACGTGTGTAACACTAAGTGTGTCACACACGCGCTGCCTACCCTGAAGGGAAGGGGGGAGGGCTGGGAAGGGGTGGGGAGGCTAGAAAGGGATGGGAGGAGGAGGGGCACAGTGATCTCTGGCTACCCTACTTACCGGCGAGAACACAACTCGATGGTTATTATGGCCGCGGTGTTCTGTAGGACGGAGGTACTATCCCAGTCGGACAGCTCATTTCGGACGGGAGATACCGTCGTGTCCTACCTCCTTATTAATAATTATTATGTTTTAATAGGATCATTAATCAATGTCTAATAGTAGCAAAAACAAATTAAAAATCAAATAAGTATAATGTAGCAACACTATTTACACTGTTAGTTATCCGTAATTGTAATTATCATCATTGATAAATGTACACATCTGGTACTGTTTACTTATAATTCTAAGCCTGTTATGGACTATTAGATGAAGATGTCTAGCTAGTTGAAGGTGTAATACAGGGGGGGAGGGCCGAGGGGGCACTGCGCTGCAAAACGACAACGGCAGAACGACGAGGCAGCGTTGGATCTTATCGCACTTATCTGCTATATTGATTGCGCCCGTGTCGAAAGCCTCGCCGAACCTAAAGCGGCGCAAACGCAGATTGAAACCTGAACGTACGCGATGATTGATTATAAGGTAATGGACACCGACGCCTGCCAGCGACTCACTCAATACGGTATTTTAAATAGCAATGCTATGGAATTTATAACACATTTTTTATCTATATACTCGTACAAAATAAACACGGCCTATTAAAGTCATTAATCCTGGCCATTAGTGCGGTCCGGTAGTCAACAGGTTAGTTATACATACTTATAATTACTGACTCATTAGAGTCTAAACAGCTGGGTCCTTTATTTACTAAAATTTCTAGCACTAGTATATATTCCCCTTAATCCCTGCAACTAAGCTAAATTGCTTGTGCTACGAGTGAGTTCATATTGGAATGTAATGGCCGGGACTCGAACCCGGGACGTTTCGATCATAAGGCGGTCTCCTTATTCACTAAGATGCCAATTTTGAAAACAGCTAAATTTTGAAAGATTGACATGTTCCCATGAAAAATCATAATAATCTTAGTAAAATAGGTACCTATGCTTTCTACTAAGGAGGTAAATTTATACGAGAACAAAGATTAAAATATAGAGTTAGTTGTATGTTTGTCATTGTAAAACAATAAGGATACAAACAAGATAACGGCGAAGTTGCATACTATTATAAAATACAGTATATTGGTGTATTAAAACCTTAACTTCCACGTAAAGTGAAATAATTGGTAATTAAAATTATCATCAAGTTAACCGATCAACATAATACAACTAAGTTACCCGTGTTTCAGGGTCAGGAGAAAAATTGTTGTACGAAAAATTTCGGAAAGTAAAAGTTCGTGAGATTATGTGGAATAGAAGAAAAAAGTCACTCCTTTTTCATTAAAGAGTAGGGCGCTTAATTGTTTTTTTTTTCTTAATAAAAAATATCGAAGAATTTATTCATTGCGTTAAAGTATTATAATCGAATAATAATTGCAGCACACATAAGTCCTACATACAAACATGCAGGGTACCTGTGTATTACCAATTACGAAAATTTCACGCTGTTATCGCTCCATAACGGTGATGTAATGAGTTTTAAAGAGTTTTTTCGATGCGTGGAATTCAAAATCTTTGTAAACAGGCGGTATCTTAATCTGATGATTCAAGATGTACAGACGACGGACGACGCCCTGAACTTGTTTATCGTGAGAAGTGTTCCCCGAAACATTCTTCACGCCACGTGATTTATGGTACTATTCTAAAAACTATTAAGCTGGCAATTGATTTCCGTATCTATCTACACTGCGTATTGAAGTTAGGGTCACTTGCTCAATTGTATTAAGCCTGATTATAGTTATTATACGTATTTAGTTGTAAACTGCGCCTAGCTTTGACACAGGCAATGGTTCTGACATTTGTTAAATTGGCTTAATTGTATTGCGAGTACCTAATTCAAATTTTGTTGTAGTAAAATAACTTTCACGTATCAAGACTTGGTTTATATAATTATATTTAACAATGCTTTTATACAGAATTCCCATGGACTTTTATTATAAATAAATGCACTTTCAATAAAAATAAAGTACAGTACTTCGAAATTATAAATGTTTTGTCACTATAATATCTTGACCATATTATTATGAATAATAACTGCCGATAAAGCTGTATATTGTGAGTACGTGAGTTCGAAGCACTCAAAAAATGATATACATAAGTACCTATATTCCTATATGCGTCTCTTGGGTCGTGTGTCCTTTTAATGGAATTATCGGTTAGCGTCGACTTTGCCATCGAAACATTTTGGCTCAATTGCACTTGTCATGAATTCTCTCGATTGATCCATTTCGGTAACCTTTTTAAAATGATATTTCTAAAGTGACATTAACATTTAGCGTTGTATATGTTTCATTTGACGATGACGCCTGAGATAACCGAGCCACTTTAAGAAACAAGGCCATATTTGATATTTCATCATGATTTGACTTCAGGTAGCTAATACTTTTAAACTTTAAGATGTCCAGTACCGGTTTAATTATATTATTTGCTACTTTGATATTTCAAAAAGAGAGAGTAGTAGAAAGAGACTTACGTACGTTCGACTTATAAAAGTCCGAAGCTAAAAGTCGCAACAGTCTCATACCATGACAACGCTCTAAACGACAGTACCCTGAGTTCCCGTGCTGTGTGCTGTGTATTTGAAATTCTCTAAGGTATCATACATTTTAGTGACGTGAAAACCTTATACGATAAATTATTCGAATTCCTTTTTTATTTTTGGTAAATATAGGGAAAATTTACTTTTAGTGTTGCAAGTTTCATCAGTAAAGTTTCATGACGAGTATCCCTATTGATTCTGAAGCCTCCATCTTGGAGTCGAAGGTCCGCTTGCCTACTTTTTTATAGAATACATGTCCTTTAAATACCCTATGCTTCATTTTATTAGTATTAAAGTAACGACACACTTGTGGACTAGATGTACATGGGTGTAAGGTAACGGCGCGTGACGTCCACCTGTCGCGTGCGCGGCGCGTGCGCACCACCCGCGCCAACTGCCAACGGCGGCACGTTCAACCGTGGCCGCGCCTGCACTTGATGCCGCTGCCGCTGCTTACCGGCGGCCGGGCCCACCGACCGTGGACAAGAGCCACACACCTGACACGCGCTCACATAGCGTTACATGTGTTGCTATGACAATACGTTACCTACATACTGCACACCTCACTGTCACCACACGATTATTTGTTGCGATTCGCGTTTGTTCGATACGTGAAATGACCAAATCTATAAATACGAGTAACTACAGTTAAATTATACTGCGACAGAATATCCCATGAGGCTCAAGTTGGAATACTTAATTACTTCAACTTAGTTACCAATATTATACTGACAACGCTCAAAATAGAGTCCGTAGGGAGTAGAGCTTTCGTAGAGGACGTCGACGTACGAGCGCCACCTCTCCTTCACCGTGTTCTCCTTGTAAAATTACTTCACTTACTCTTCTGAGGTGGAACCCGTTGGAGGTTAAAAAAAGTCTTTAACACAGCGGCACTCGGAAATATCCTTGGCAAGCTTTAAATAAACCATTTGACCGCTTGACCACCATACCACCATACCTTTATATTATTATTATGTTTATCTCATCACGCCACAACCCTTAACACAGTAGTACAACACAATAGTACCTAGGTGGTAACAATACATTAATATTTTTTATTTTTTATTCTTTAATATTCATAAAATTGTGCAACATAGCTGGTGGACAAGTGTACATAGCTTTTATTTATACTTCTTAGCTACCGACCAGCATACGGCTCGCCTGATGGGAAGCAGACACCGTAGCCTATCAACGTGTGCTACACCCGGGATGTCATACTGACGCTATCGACCGTGTAAAAATCTTCTAATGCCCTGATTCTTAAAGAATCCCATATTGTAGTATGTATATTAAAATATAGTTGCCTTTTCGAACCCGGGACCTCCCATTCAGCTGATACATTACGGAATAGAATTATGAGAATTTCGGAGAATCGTCAGCCTTTAAAAATAAAGCTAATGCGCAAATGCTGTGTGAATTCAAATTCAAATTCAAATTCTTTATTTTTCAAAATAGTGTAACGTAATTACATCTTTTTGACGTCAAAAACTACTTAATACTAAGTTTACCACCGCTTCCTAGGCGCTAGTGGAGAAGAAACGGCGCAACAAACTCCACTGCTGCATTTTAAGACGTCAGGTTATACATAGATATCTTAAGACTAAATATGGACGAATGTACATTTTGTCTCGTGTCAATATAAATAAAGGTATATAAAAAAAAAAAAAAAAAATAATATATAATAAATTTTAACCGAAGTTAAACAATAAAATAATTGAAAATGTCAAAAATATAGTGAGTTATTTAATATATTAGATATTAAATTATATTGATCAAGTTAGCAAGTGTTCGATCAATACATTTCCGATTTTATTCCAAGTGACGTGTGGTAAAAAGTAGTTATGCGGGTACCCACATGACAGCTAGACATTCACCTGTTAGATGACAAAAATAGTAATATTGCAGGTAAAGTAAGTAGGTGTAGAAGTGGTCCGGTTTATAGAATATAAAATTCATTGTAGTAATCCCATTTGGAATTGGAATTAATGCAAATTTTTCATTTCGTCTCATTATTAGGTACATTTTACGACTATTATATTAATGCGAAAGTTTATAATGCATGAATGTATGTATGCACAGTCATACCAGAATGGTTTGAACGGATTTGGATGAAATTCAACACAGAAATAGATTATAGGTATTATTATTTATATAGGAATATTCTAATCCTGGCAATATATCCTGGGCGACTGCAATAGTGATGAATGGTATTAAAACCTACTGCAAAACAGCATACAATACTAGGTAAATATTACGTGGTATTGTGTGGTCTCAGAACTCATGAAAATGTATAAAATTTGATTTTCAAAATTTAATTGAAAGTGTAATAATTATGAATCATTATACAAAAACTGATATAGGTACCGTTATGACAGACAATACTGAATAGTGAGGTACCATAGGTTTTTCTTTTTTGTTTTTAAGACGAGGCGTTATTGAATCGGGCCCCAGTATAGATACGAGTAGATCCATACACTATTATGGATGTTTATAACACACCTCTTTAAAATATCAATGTAGGTAATCATCCCAGTCTAAGTTTTAAAAACGTTTTATGTTTGGCACATTACGTGGGCATCGTGCTTTGATATATTTGTATAAAAACTATAAATAAAAGCAATAAAATAAGAAAACATGTAAAAATATGAAGGATAATATCTGCTCACTGGGTGGGCGCAGTGAACAAACAACTAGATCGCCTACGCTAACTTCATTCAGGCAAAGGTTATCAGGGACCATGCAAAAGAGTTTACGCAACATACTTTAGTACTCGCTATATTAGTATATCAACCATCATTAAACAAACAGACGATATCTACTGACTATTTTAGAAATCATTACTGTTACTGTAGCAAAGCGTGTGGTTTCTCCTTTTCTAGAACGACACTGCCAATATCTCACATGACTAATATCTGGTGGATTTAATAAGATCTGCTGTGGAGTTCCTCTGGGTGAAAGATATACTGCATGTATGTAGTATTTTCTCTGACCTTTTACAATTTCTATTGTTCTATAACAAAACAATAAATACAATTTGAATTAAACTAAAGCAAACTAAAACTAAATAGTAACCAAATAAAATATAATATTTATAAACATGTGTCATCAATTAATTGAATAAATGATTCTCTTTTTGCAGAATCTCGATGAGAGGTGAAAACGAATCGAAAATGGCGCAATGTGATTCAGTAATTACAAAATATTCGTATGTAAATTTTATTTCATATAATATTATTAATGCACCTAGGATAACTAAGTGCATTAATAATCAGTTTATGATATAGTCAGTTTTAGATTCCATTAGATAACTGACCAGTGAAGATTGCCCAACTAGTTAGGTAATGGTGAACAAAAAGAAAAATAATATTATATCCATACATATAATAAATCTGTAACTGATCGTCGTCTGTACATGGAAGATATATGAGAAAAAAAATTATTAGGGGACTTTATGAATGTAATAGATGCCAAAACAATGATTTTTAGAATTTTTGTCTGTTTGTCTGTTTGTCTGTGTCTCTGTGTCTCTGTGTCTCTGTGTCTCTGTGCCTCTGTGCCTCTGTTTGAGCGCACAAAATTTTTGTTCACGCTAACAACAACTATTTATAATATATTTCAACAGCCAAGCTCAACTGCAAGCCAGTTCGCCTGCCGATTAAAGAATGAAGCTCTGATGCAAACTTTCCTCTTGGTGTTAGGAGGTCAGAGGGTAGTCAATCCCACGCCAAAAGCCACGTAAACCATATCTAAAAGAGTAGAAAGAGTAAGCGGACTTAGACCCTGAAGTGAAAGCCTCAGATTACTACCTGGAATGTTGATGATGATCAATTTATGTGGTATGTAAGAAAATCAATAAAGCATTAATTTATATTGTGAAAGTGAAATGAAAAGAGCACTTGTGTCTCTAATTAAAATAACTCAGAAACGTTGATACTGTTCGAATTTTTATGTTGTCATTGTAATTTGAACAATATTCAACGGCTCGTGGGTGAAAAGCGACGAATTCTGTATATCATATGTGCTGGACACGTGTTCGGCGTGCGTCGGCGCGTGCTGCGCCTGCGCTTCAACGCCACGCTCCACCGCCCGCCACCCTCCACCCCTATCGTCCGTTCGCTATTACCACTTTTTACCATTCTTACAAATACTCTTCTAACCGTCATGTTCACGACAGTTGGGCTCAGACACCGATAAGGCTGATTCAGCATTAACACATTTATGTAATTAAATACAACATACCACAAATAGCCGTGCGCTTATTTAAATGTATTAACTTCTGTTGTTCCGTGTTATCATTTTTCATCTGACAGTATAAAATGTAAATGAGTTGCTCAGCAGCGATAGCGTAGGAGGCTAGGGTAAACGATTGCACCACAGAAATTTAGCACGATTTAATCACTTGAAATCAGTTTTAACTATTATTTTGCTATTTTCAACATTTTTCGTAATAACGTAATCTTTAAAAAAAGTGAAATAGGGTCGTTTCGCGCAACCTTTGCAAACAAATTGTTGCGAATCGACCACTAAGCTGTGCATATGTCCGCGGCTCGGTGTGGTGTAGTGATGCATATTTACCACAGGTAATGCTTAAATGTTATTTCCCGGTGATAATCAACCTGTGAGGACAATTTCAGTTAAATCCATCCAGTCCTTTTTGTGATTGAGTAACAAATGAGCATACTCACATTCATTAAGTTTAATTTAAAAGATCAATTCGTTGGATTATATGAGCCGTTTATTATTGTTAGCTTATTACCTCCGATATAAAAATTTTACAACAGTAATTAACAGCGAGCAGTTATTTTAGCCTACCATATTTATGTATCCCATTTTCATTCAGAAGCTATACTTAGTAGGAAGCCGCCTAACATTTATGTCTAAATTTATCCATTATTTTAGTACCTACTGTCCATTTCAGACTGCAATCTCGTCGAGTCGCATCCGAGACAGGTCATTATTCGTTGTTCTACTCTTTCGGTAGCTGAACCTGTCCCGCATGTTTCCGTAGTGAAGCGAACCGATGCTGATTTTACCCGTAATGTAAGTTTCTTTTTTATATATTTGGTCCATCAACTGAGTACTATAGGAATCTGTACTTAAAATAAAATATATTATTCATCGTAGCTCATTAAATATAGAATAGTATAGGAGCACTGTATATACGTTAATTCTTATTTTATTGCTTTTTAAATCTTTTTAATCATCCACACTACTATGTTCCTTATTTAAATGAACATAGGTACAATCATATAGAAGATTTAAATATTTCTGAAAAAAAAATTACTGTACGTAGGTATCTTTTTTAAAAAGCTTAGAGACCATTCGAAGTCGAAAAAATCTTGTGACATAACATATTGCATAAATATGGTTGAATACTAATTTATTTTTGAGCCTCATACTCAAACTTTCTTTACAGAATGTACTTCAATACAATTTTGATTACATTAAGATTTGTGTCCAACCTGCTATGTATTTCAATAACCATATATCTATAATATCAGTCAGCAGTGTTATTCCAGGATGGTTTGAATCAACTTTATATTTTCGTATCTCATTAGCCATATTGGTATCAACTACTTCTTTCCTTAGTAACTAACCATTTTAGTCAGAACATTACCATAAAATGGAATGACCAAGTGAGTTGTTTTTATAAAACAACAAAACGTCCAAATAATAGCCGTATCCTTGCATTAGTGGGTGAGCTTGTACTCGTAACAAAATTTGGAATGACTGTATATAAAATTCCTTATAAGTCGAGTAATGCACTATTGTGTTCTGAGAGCATTGAGAGCGACGCGATGCGGCGCGGCTCGGCGCGGCGCGTCGCGGCATACACAGTGATGCGGGGGCGGTAGCTCGGCGCGGGCGCACAGTTGCCGTATTTTATTTATAATTACGGACGACGACCCGAGACCCGGACCTGTCGCGATTTCACCTGCTATTATTGCCATTTTATTCATTGTTATTGCATTTATTACGCTGCTTGTTACAGATTTTACTGTCTGTAGGTTTTAACGAATGGCTCTTAATGATGAGACTATATCTCTGTGCTGATTTCTCCTTATAAACGCACACGTGTAACGATCTCATCTTATTGCGAGCGGTGCCGATTTAATTGATATGATTAAGTTTTAATGTTTCACCAGTTCTGATACACAATGTGAAAAGAAAGTAAAGGAGAATTCACCATTAATGTTTAACTTTCATATAATAAATGTTCTTGTTCCTTCAGTTGAAATTGATTATCCTTTTCATTAGTCGTTAATATTCGAGAATATTTACGATTAATAAAAAGTATCGTCAAGGGGATCATCGAGAGGTATCAATATGATCGACTCATGTCAGGATACATTTTCTTTATCTGCTGGCTTTATCGATCGCTTACGATGATGCGGACGTCTGTACGAGATATACAGGTATCCATTACCTTGCAGTCATATGGACGTTTTATATTCATTTTTATGTTTGTTATACTGCTGTATTCATCATAGTTGACAGTCGAAATTTGGCCACTTGGCAACCGCAGTACAGTACAGAGCTGACACTGTAAATCGTTGTAAGTAAATATAAACACGTTTTCAAGCATTTGCTGAATGATCAAAACACAAGTTACTCTATAATTCTGACTTGTACATTATGCTCTCTTTATTCAAAATGGAACTACCAAGCTATTCCATTATAAATCACCTATAAACAGCAGAGTACTCAGAGCCGCGATTACTTATGCATACTATTGCAGCTCCACCTGTGCAATCAAAACATTGAAACTGCGACGACCGACGACCGTTTGACTGCTAAGTCGGAGGTCACTGGTGCGATGCCCACTCAGTATAAATATTTGTATCCATGAATAAATTGGCATTGGTGTTGTTGTTTATAACTAACTAGCCTATGTCCGCGGCCCCACCCGCGTGGATGTAAGTTTTCGCGTTTTTGACTATATCTTCAATTCTGATCATCCGATTGTGATCAAACATGCGTAAAATTTTAAATCTGTAAATACAGTTCAGTGTAGTTTTTGCGTCCATCACGAACAAACTGACAAGAGTTTCTAAAAAAATTTTTTTTTGTAACTTATTTATGTACATCTTAAATTAATTAAATACCTCAGACTGACGCCAACTTTTTTAGAAACAGTCTGAACGAGTCATAGCGTTACGACTCCTTTTGATACTGAGTTTGATAGTCCGATATCCTTGTATTTATAAAGTATAATCATATTTTTACCTTCCATTTTCTAAATATGTAGTTCCAACTCTATTCTGTGGGTTAAAAAATAAACCGGTAAAATGTAGGCTTTTAACACATAATTATATGCTATATGTAATTCTTAAATACACAAGTGTGAATAAATAAATGAAATAAGAAAAATATAGTATCAGTATATTTATAAATCCAACAAAATTACAATTTATTGATAATCAAAGGTGTTTTTGCAACTGCTACACTTATGCACAATAATAAAACATTTTAAGTGATTGTGTGAGTTCAGAATAATGGCTTTAATTTGTTCTCCTGCAGGAATAGAAAAATGTAGATAAGCAATAGTTTTTTTAGTTGGCTCTCGTTTGACCACTATCTCACTTGTTGTTAAGTAAATAAATATGCTGTAATCTAAGGCGCGTATAAATATGTATCGCAATGACGTTATTAGATGTCCGTTGATTTATCGGCCCGCTGTTGATGCGACGACGCGGCAGGTCGGAGGTGAGCCGGCGCCCTGCGAGTGCTCCGCGCGAGGTGCGCCTCCTACGCGCAGTACCGTTACACACCGGTTAATTTTTATGCAGACACCAGATTATTGTATTAACGCCCGCGCCCTCTAGCCGCATACAAGGAAATGACGCGAGAACAAAAGCTTCGCTTCGATTTGATCCGAGTAACTGTCACAGTGCGATGTGAAATGAAAAAAAAAATGACTTTGTGCCGCAAGCGCTTTGTAATAATCATATTAAATTCGTATCACAATTTTACATATAAATAAATGTCATGTCATTCAGGAACATGTTGATAATGGTTTTACATTCCAGTTTGATTTGCATTGTATTTTGTTGTTTATTGTCTTGTACCTGCTTTAGGTGGTTTAATTTTTATTACCGTTGTATTCTGTTGAATCGATTTCTTCATCAATCTCAGTTGCGTTCAAAGCTTGCATTTTGGGTAGGTATTGAGATCCACTCTCCTATTCTTTCTCTTGTTTTGGCTTACTTTCGCTTTTAAGGGAGCGAAACCTTTCGTTAATCACCAGGCGAGGTTGGCTTACACCTCAAAGATCTTGGCGAGACCCATATTCACCCAAGGCTCAACAATAAGTCTTGCCATCATCATATTAGCGTTGTTCGCGGTTGCATACGAGACTTTCACGTTGGAAGTCAGCTTACTTTTTCCCGTCCTTTTGATTTGATTCAGCCTTTATGGGAGCAATTGCTGACCCCCCCAACCCTGAGATCAAAGCCCATGTCAGAACCCCGTGTACCGGCTCGCAGGTGAATTTGGCTGAAGCCCCGAATAGTTAAGTGGCTTGAGCACTATTCATCCATGGCTGAACAGTAAGTTTATAGCCATAATGAAAAGCGTAGACAAACAGGTTGAAAGTTTATTGTATGTTTTATAATCTCGCTCGCATAACTTAGAGACGACGACGGTTCGTAATTAACATCGGATGCTAATGTTCGCGGCGGCGGCGGCGGCGGGTGCTGAACTGTGTAGGTATTATAGTTAAGTATGTTTTTAATGCTGCGAGATATTTCAGACGTGAGTCATATCTCTTCCTACACATTTATATAATCTTTGTTTATTTATTATACTAAATAGTACATTAATGAAAGTTTGGAATACAAGGTTCTGTTTTCGATGACATTTTTATAAATATTCTTCAAGAGACATATCAAGACCCACAGTGAGCTTAGCTTAGCCAGCTAGTAGAAACGTACGTGCATTTACTTTTGTAAATAAATAAAAAATCCTACATCCTACATCCTACAAAATTTTACAGAGCGCTATCTAAGTAAACAAAAAGTATGAAAGTATATATAGTTATGTGGCTTGTACAACACATAGTTTTTATTAACCCACACATTATGCATAGAAACATCCAGATCAATGCAAAATACATACTCATACACATATTTGCACTGATGGAATTCGAAACCGCAACCTCTGACTTAGCAGTCGAAAGCTCAAGTGCTACGCCACAGAGATACTTTTTTTACATCGTTAGTTATAAATTATAGATGCCCATGTTAAAATTTATTGACTAGATAGCATTTAAAATGTTTGGTCTTAATAAAAATATAACATTAGGTACTATTAACTTTTATGATAAACAGAACTCGTGAGCCCGTTGATGTCTTTTGTAGGAGGAAAAGTAACAACAGTTTTACGACCGTTCATGAATAAATTGTATGACAATAAATAATAGTGTTGAGTAAACATCGAAAGGTAATAATTGAGAAACAACGACCGGATACAAAATGTTATTTATATTACGCAACGAAAAGGGGGGGAGAGGAGTAGTACGACTACTACGAGTATTCGCTCCTTAGACCCAAAGTAAATATAGTTTAACTAGCTGGTGTTATAGGTTTTAGAATGTAGTTTTTATGTAAATACATGCATATTATACATAGAAACACCCAGACCAATGCAAATAGACATATTCATACATTCAAATAAATATTTGAATGCATGAATATATTTGTTATTTATTTTGTTAAATAACAGTACCTAGTAAGTAACATCATTATCATCTAAGCATTGTTACTGGTTGTGTCCGAGGTTATCACTTATCCTTCAAAGTCAAATCAAAAGATGGATGACTTTTACAGCATTCGTGTGAGCGACTGCCATCCGACCCTCAACCTTTATAAAAGCTTACGTTAGAACCACGTCCTTTCATAAGCAGGTGCACCGGCTTGCAAGTCAGCTTTATTACTCTCATAGTTTGTATATTTGTAAACGCTTTCCGACTTTCATACGCTCATAATTCCATAACAGCTTTACTTTAAAGTTGTATGAAAACTATGACACATTGAAACTCCCCGAGATCATTAAAAATTTAATGTCAAGTTTACCGATATCTATCCGTAATCCTTCGCTCGACTTATACGCTTATAAATTTCATATCGAATAATAATATCCGAACCATTTCTAAATCCTTGTCAATAAATTCAAAATGGACGGCTGTGTATCAATGACAATAAGATCATGTTTATATCTATCTACAGTTGTAAACTTTTACTTTTATTTACTTCTGTTTATTGCATTGATACAGAGTCTTGATTGCGTAATCTTACTGCGAAGCTTAGGGGAATAAAGCATCAGAATCCATTTAGGTGGATCCACAAAGCATGGCTACCGGTGGATAATCTTTTCAGAGTCGGTGAAGCGCGACGTCGAGCCGCCCACGCGAGCATTGGCGTCCGTCGAGCGTCCATATCTCACGGACTGCGGCGCTGACACCAAGTGAAGACACAGCGTCGTACTATTTATTAGCACTTTAGTTTTATTGTCAAGTACCTATAAACTAGCGAGTGCAAGAACGGCGTGACAAATAGTTAGGTACATTCGTATGTACGAGTATAGGTACAATAAATATTTAGATAACTGCGCTTATTAAATAAAGAGCTTCATAATTTATCTAGGTACGTCTGTTATTATTATATCTTTTATCTATCTTTAAATACTTCTTTTAAGACTTCCTGATAATAATCTACTAATAATAAATTCATCTTCCTTTTTTTAACATACCAATCCATAGCAAGAAGCAGATCTCGAGCTACAAGGAGCCAACTTTGAACGCAACCGTGAAATCGTTAATGAGGATAATGGTGAAGCATTGTCCAGTGCGTAACAGCACGGCTCACCGCCACACTCTTCAGGAGGCTGTTGGAGCTGCCCCGTGCCCGATTTATGAGGGATACTAGGCGACTCCCACTTAAGTCACTTCTTGATTGATAGAAAAAATTACAGGTCACGGTTTAAACCTAAGTTAAATGGTACAGAAAGCTGTTTCTGGATAATTTGGATCTCCTAGAATGACGATTTTTCCACCGGATAAACGTACAAAATAATGCCTATTCTCAGATAATCTACTACCTCTATTTGAATAAATTTTACTAGCCGTGTCTAGAATCATAGGGTAGACGCATTCTACATGATTGAATTCACACGTTCCGCTACCTCGTGACACAAGCCACAAAACCGCTCGTTAATGATTTGCCAAACACTTAAGTAATCATAATTTACAAGGTGACACTTTCAGACCTTCATCTACTAATTACAGCATTTAATGACCGACGTATAATCAACGTGTCTTGTTGTATATGACACCTATATTTTATCTTGTTAAGGATTAATCACGTAAAGGGGAGGAAGGGTGTGGGTATCACGGAGATAACAGATCAATCTTACTATTGAAATATGAAATGTGAAAGAAATTCCAAGTGAAAGTTTGTTCCACGTTGAGATTACGACGATGATCTAGGTATTAATTTAACATATGTATAACTAGCTTATGATTGCATTTAGCATTAGCATTTATTTCGCATATTTATTATCTAATTATCTATATCTCCAGTTCTACTCAACTAATTGTGATCAAACATGCGTATGATTTAAGTTTGATCAAGACCTTTCAAACAAAAAAAAGGCATCAAAATCCATTCAGTGGGTTTTGTGCCCATCGCGAACAAATAGACAGACAAGAAATTAAAAAAAATGTGTTCAGAATCATTCTACATAACTCAAGTAGGTACTCATTTTTATATAAATTATTTCCAATGTACAGATACAGCTACTAAATTTTATATTACTATACTCGTAGATAGATAGAATATTATAAATTATAAAAGTTGCTTATCATTATAAAAAATACATTCCATGCACTTTTATTTCTGCTGGTCCCACAATGAAGTTATGTTTTTTTTTTATTGGTAATAGGCACGCGTTTGACCACGATCTCACCTGTTGGCAAATGATGATGTGGTCGACGGTGGAGCACGCTTGCCTAGAAGAAACCTATTCACTCTAGACTTGAAGACTCCCAGGTTGTAGCTTTCCGGAAATACAGACTCAGGCAGGGCATTCCACTCTTTAGCAGTACGCACGATGAACGTACTGCCAAAACGTTTTGTGCGTATGAGTGGGATATCCACCATGTACCGGTGGCGCGTTGCCGTACGTCTGGTCGTTCGGTGATGAAAAGGGCTTGGAGGAATTAGGTTATGCAATTCCAGCGCACATTCCCCGAAGTGCAACCGATAGAAGACAGTACGAGTACATGTACGAGTATTGTATTTGAACTCAGTGTTTACATTAGGTTCCACAGTTGATTGAATTGTTTATGTAGTCAGTTTACAACACAACTCCTTCAATAGTTTAATTATGCTTATAATTGAGTTGTTATGAGCACTATGAGCATTATGAGAACCTAACATTTGAACTCAGAACCGGACAGATCGTAAAATAAAATACTAAGGTAGCGGCGACTAATGGACTGTATAACCTTTACCATTGGAATGTACAATTTCGTTGAAACTCTTCAATCACCTGCACTTTAAGTTCAGCATCTTTATGTGCAATACTTCATTTACATACCTATAATTGTATTGAAACTATGTACCCACATAAGGGGAGGCAGAGACAACCTTTTTAGGATCCTGACATACCTACAGTTTTCGCTTTTTAATTATTTATTGAAATAATAATTTGCATAATTACTGAATGTCAAACATTTCAGGAGTATAATGTCGTGGCAATATTCTTTAGAATGTAGTTTCGTTGCGTAAATGTAGTAAAGTTTACGGTTATTTTTGATTGAAATTATATTAATAGCGATTGATGCGGAAGGTTGCAGGTTGACCTCTGACAATGACCTCTAGTTACTCTAGTTATAATTACTTCTAATGTAGTGTAGGAAGTACTCGCTTGTCCTGGTTTGAAGTTCTGATAGTACTATACAAGTAGGTACAGCATAGGAATGTAAGAATTTTTTAATAAGATTTTAAGGATGAGAGTAGACCGTAACAAGGGGAGAGGAAGATCTAACAGAAGATTGATGGACTTTGTGAAAGACGATATGACGGGGAAAATATTGAATACCGAGAGAGATAAATGGAAAAAGGTTTGTTAGCGATTAGCGTTTGACTCCTTCACTTCGTCCTTCAATTAGCAGGTGTACCAGCTTCCAAGCAAGTCTGGCTTGGACCCTAAAGAAAATGATATAGTTACACATTTAGTAGGTAGGTAGGTATTCTGCAATAATATACCACATGCTGTAATAGCTATCTATAAAGCAGCAAGTTGTAACAACAGGCTGTATAAATGTGATTAGCGCATGTACCCAACTGTTGCTAACTTTACTGGTCTTGTTCGCAGTTATTGATTAATCGTGCTGCGTTTATATTATTGTGTAATTGCAAACCACTCTATAAACGTACCGATTTTATTACACGTATCTATTAAACTAATCAACACCTCAATAAATTATAATTTCCAACTTTAATATAGAGGCGTATGGTTCGCTTGACAGTTCACTTCGAAAATGTTGACATCAACATAACATGTGCAAAGATAAAGGCTGGCTTGCGGAAATCCCTAATATCAGAGCGAGCATTTGTGTGTGAGCAGATTATAAATCGTTACAATGTCATATCAAGAGTGGGTTAGATAATTTATTGAGAGGTGCGCATTGAAATCGCATTTATTTGTGCGCACGCGCCGACGCGCGACGTTACAAATCATGCTTATCGCGGCTTGACTTGGTCCATTGCTGCCGCCAGTACTAAATCTAGACGGATCTAGATATTTACGAACGACAGGGTCTCCTCACCGACACATACCTAGTTGGGTATGACCTGGCGGAACCACATTGCGTAACTTTTGGTAGTGTTACATTGCGAGTGGTAGGTACCTACCTACACGCGTTCTCTTTATTATCTATATAAAATCTTCGTACTACATTAATAATGTTTCTAGTTTAAAAGATATAAATAATTAAACATAACAATGCCAAAGCTCTTCTCGAACGAGGTCGCATTAGTGTCGAAACCCGTTTGCGTTATCTTTAAGGCGATCACTTATAACTTATAACTAATAGAAAAGTTCAAAGTTCTATTAGACTATTAGGTGTGAACTCTAATTGGTACCGCATATCAGCGATCGATATCGGATTAGATAATCACGATGCAAATAGGAACAGAATTAATTAATGAGAATGCATTGGATTGGCTGCGGCGCAGCGACGTCGCGCACGCGCCGCTCGCCCGCGCGCCGGTGGTCGCCGGTGACCAATCACTGTGGCTCGCGTTCTCAAAGTCTCAACACGTCTTCACTCTCCAACACTAATTGGCATTCGTATAAGATAATGTGAATTTCTTCCGTCTCTTGTCGTAGTAGCAGCGTATGGCCTTGCATAATCAACATATTTTAAACGGAACACAAAGAAATTACGTAGAGAAATATTTTGGCGTAGTGGATGCACTTGAATCCTATTCATATATAATTGAGAAAATTTGTGAGAATGATTGAATGCTACTCTTCCACGCAAACGTAGCTAAACAGATCTGGATGAAGGGACTAAGTAGGTGATCTGGAAATAGCTTATACTATTAAATAGGTTATTTTTAGCTGGTTAACTCGGAAAAAGTTAGTATTACATTACAAATAATGATTCATCAATGAATAAAAAAGCAGATATCTTATTATTGTAGTTAGGGTTCGAGATGACAGGTGGCTGGCCCGTACAGTATGTAATCTTTTTTTATGTTGACTGGAGACGTAGCAGTACTCTACATGTAATGTACAGTGAAGTACTATTCTAGATGTAGGTAATGTACACTGTACAGTACTGCCACCGATTACCCAATAGTTGTACCGACTGCTCATCTGTAAACATTCTTTTTTTTTGCAAGACAATAAGCGTTTTTCTAAACTTTTCCTGTTTAATCTTTCCTTCTGCATAATATAATAAACTCCGAGAGATGTTTCTTAGGCTACACTTGAGATTTCACAGGGCTTTCACCTTCAAATTAGCTTTGCGCTTATTTGCTACCTTAGTGGGATACACGAATACTTTAGGCATCATCGTGTCATCATAAATCTGTCGATATAGTGTCCATGTGGTCAACATGTTCCTGCGTCATAACTATTTTTTGTTAGTGAACTACATTGCTTTCAAAAGTGGGTCATACAAATAACCTTTGGTATATTTCTACAGAATTTTAATATTAGACAGACAACATTAACTTTGCACAAAATATCGATTGTAGTGTGTTTAATTTATGTTATATTTACGTTATATTACATAAATTCGATTTCACTCTAATTAAGCGTCGTGTAGTCATAGGGAAATTACCAAACTTTGTACAGTCAAACTCTAAATATTTATTCCACAAATTGTCACTACTCATCTACAGATGTCGCTAGTATACCTATCTCAACTGCTCGAAATCTTATTGGAATAATAAGTTACGTAACTGAATTTCGATAGTATCATTACTTGAAACAATTCTATAGAAAAGTGCCAATACTAAGTATCTTACTTTTAAAAAACGTGCACTTGCCTGACAGGGTCAGGGGTCAGCGGTGAGATCTATATCTGATTGGACAACTATCGTACTAGTAAGCGACATGATCAGCGTTACGTTCCGATAAACTTATTGGATTACGTTGTCAATTAAATTTTAAATGTTTATTCATCGAGTGAGTCAGTGCTTTGCGTAAATGTTAGGAAACAATGTCTCGCGTCAGATGATTTGAATTACAAAGTTATAATGAGATATACTCGTATAGGTCCACGAACTGTGTTGGCAGTTGACATTACAATGAGCAGGTCTCTGTGTTATAGGGATGGCATGTTACTTAGTTTATGCTGCGGTTTTATTTATTTTTAACCTGTTGGGAGCTTTATTTTTTAAATGTTTTTATTTAGATGTGGTGAACGTCGTTTTATGGTCTGCACGTTTTTTGTTATAGATACTCACAAACCTCAAAGGGCATATATGTTAAAATACTTATAAGGAAATTGAATATGCTATAATATGCTACACTTGTATAATACAAATTAAAATAGGTACCCACGAATTTAAACATGTTTAAATTAGTTTAATGGATGTTAATCTTATCGTTTGTTAAATTCCAAATTATTCAGGAGTCCGGAATGGGTAAGTGATATCACTTAGATGTATTTATTATTAATAAATTTTCGACAAGCATTTCGGAACTACAGATCTGCGAGTCGGCAGTTTATTGTAATTGAGGTAATAAATTAAGGTATTTCCATTAATTAGGTTCAGGAAGGCTGAGTCGAGTGCGGGCCCGGGTTTGACCTCGTGGCCGGGTGACCGTCGGAATGGCGCCCACCGTCTAATGCTCGACGCTCGGCGGTCGGCGCTCGACCCACATCAGACCGGTGCCCCGGTGTTCTCCGCTATTGTCTCGTCGATAAACTTGCTGCCGCTAAATAACCACTTACCAAACCACAAATTGCGTCCAAACTAGACGCGATACTATTTTGTTTGTATTATTTCACCGCTTATTAATTTACTTCATGTACAGAATAGTTCCTGCAATAATATGAACAATATTTGTGTGTAGTCACACCAGACATATGTGTTGTATAGAGTGTAAATTTGTTAAAGAAATACTTAGTGTTTTATTAGGCAATCATTATGCACTCTTTTTAAGCTTAGTTTGTGTAACATTTTCCTTTATTTTGGGCAAATCTGAGACATACTTACATACAAAATGATACGCAAAAAAAATTACGTTACTTATTTACTAATTATCTTTTTATAAGTTAGGTATCTATATTTATAAGCATGTATTACTTTATGATACGTACCTTAAGTCAAATAAATGAAACTTGGTTAAAATAGGAAAATAAAATCTATGGAACATTGATATACCTACTCAAATATAGAATAAATATTGAAAACTTTATTCTGTATCTATCTCTTATGACAAAACCGAACTTGGCCCTTTTTGGTGCAAGATCAGAAAATCAGAACTGGCATAATTACATGCTTATAATAATTGCCATACATACATACATACGTGATTTTCATCTGGTAATTTCCTAAATATCTAGTAAAGGTAAATTGCAAAGACCTTCGTGCTACGTAACTATAATCATAGGTATCTAACAACCAATGTCCATACAACTAACAGTAACTGTATAATCATATCATTAATCACACTTTTTCATAAATACCTATACGCCTAGGTACCTATTTAAGCATTACCTATATCATATTTCAAATTTTTAATAATAATTTGATCAAAAAATAATTCATCTACGTAATAATTAATTTGCGTATGTAGGGTCCATTTGCCTTCTAATATTATTTAAATTAATCAATTCGTTAAATAAAAAGTTAAACGTTCGAACCCACCACGGCTGCTATAGCCATGAACGAACGAGTGTCTACATAATACAAATAACTTAGGAAACTTATTTTGGGGTATATGGGGCTCCACCAAGATCTACGGTGCCGAAGTGAATCTCACCTCATATCATCGACAGACAAGGCTGTGGTGTAGGCATTCGTCTGTGGTTGGTGGGGCAGCAGGTAAAAACCTCCTGTAAAAACCAAAATAAACCAATTGTTGAAGGCAGAACTGGGAAGGCTGTGGAGAGTGCAAGTTTTGGATGCATCGTTTGCTTATTTTGAATGAATACGTTTTTGCCTAACACCGTACCTACCTACCTACTTGTATCCATGTTTAGCAAAGATCTAATTTTTATCTGCATTTAATCTACCAGTAGGTATATTATAGAACATTATAGATCAAAACGGTACTTAGACAGTTTTTTAAAATTCTAGTGCATTCTACCGCCGTCGCTATCGAGATCCAAAGTAAGTAAGGATAGCTTATTATTGATTGAAAAATGTTTCAGTCAATCATTAAAAATAAACTTGTCCCAAAAGAAACACCTAAAATCAATATTTCATAAAATTCTAAAAAAAAACCGAAATCATATCGTCGAACGTCGATCTCCACGTTCCACTGCGATAACAAAAGCTATGTAGTGGTATAAAAAAAAAAAAAAAAAAGTGACGTGTTTGTCAAAATAACGAAGATTGTTTAACATTCTGACTGGATTCACTCATTATCTATTTGAAAAAAAACGAGTGTACTTAGTTTTTATAAGCGTCCCTATTACGAGTAGATATCTAAAGTAAACGAAATTACTAGTATCCCCCTAACCCCTACAGATAAGCTGAATTACCTGTGTTAGAAGTGGGTTCACGTCAGTAATGTAATGGTAAGGATTCAAACCCGGGCACTCTTGATTTGAAGTCGACTTCATAAGCACTAAGCTACCGATACTTTCTTCTGTACCATGGTAGAGACTTTTCAAACATTTTATTTATTTGAAAAGGTTTTGCCCGTTAATATTAATTCTTATTAGAAACATAGGTAAGTTAACGTTATATTTGCGATACCGACTGTAAATTTCCAACAAGAATACTAAAATTAATTGTGGTACGGAGACACAATTAATTGTAAGTAGTATTCTTTTTGGAAATTTTATAACAACAAAATTAAACTGTCGTGAACTTTCTAGTTAAACGGATTCACTCCGGTGAAATCCGACTTCACTTTTTGCTCTGGAGTCCTTAACTAATCTAACTAACGGATTTCTAACGGATTTAAGGAAAAGGGTATTGTAAAAAATACAATTGCATATATAATTTGTGTAAATTTTTAATTTTCTGCGTATGGAGGTAACAGAAAGGAACGCATTTGATAATCGGCTTAACTATAGCCTCGTTGATAGATATTATTTTAATATAATACCTAGTATATCAAAACAATAGCAAAGGTATTGTTATACTTTGTTGAGAATATATTAATCATTTATACTTAAGGCACTTTGTACATGGCTTAGGATACAAAATAAACATTTAATAAGTGTATGACACTTGGCAAATGCCATATGACTAGTGAAATCGCGATGGACGCGACCAAATTATAAAGTTACAATAACTAAACCTAACTTACATTAGAATGCCTAAATTTACATTGGTCCCCTAACATGTAACATAGAAATAGAATTTTACAATTTTACATGTCATTTTGATTTTAAAACATTTACAAAAATAATTTAATTTTAAATACTAGAAACTCGAGTGCCACAAGGCCAACGCTTACATTCAAAACATTTACATCTAAATTCGAGATCGGGGAAACTACAGGGCTCAGTCTTTCTAATATGCATGAACGGGGGCGGTTGGAGGGAGCTGTTGGTGCGTGTGCGCAGTCGGCATCGCTTCGGCTCTGTACTCATAAGCTGCAGCTCCGGGTACTCCACATCCGCCTTCCAAGTGTTTGCTCAGAAGTGACATACGGGAAAAGGTCTTCCCGCATCCCGAGCACGAGTATTTCTTGACATCCGAATGAGTTTGGAGATGAGCACGTAAATTCGACCTATCGGCAAAAGCGCGGCGACAATGATGGCAAGAAAACGGTTTTTCACCAGTATGAGTACGGATATGGCCCTGTAATAGCCACGGTCTCGAGAAAGCTTTGCCGCACAGATGACATTTGCACGGTAAGGTGTGAGTGCGGATGTGCATCTTGAGCGCACCGAGGGATGTGTAGACTTTGGCGCAATACTTGCAGCTGAATGATTTTCGAGCTAGACTGCCTTCGGCTGCAGCGCAATGGTACTGCTGATGTTTAGAAAGTCCGGAATACGTCGAGTAGGACTTTGCACAATCTGGACACTGGTAACGTGGGCGGCGAGGTGCTGACACAGATATCCCCGAGTCAGAGGAAACAGAGCCAGGAGAGCGCAAGTCTTCTGGGCATGGCGGCGGCGAACATGATGAGGGAGGTGAGGCAGGCGAGTAGTGAGAGTACATCTGCGGGTGCGCAGGAGGTGACAACGAAGGTGCTGCTGGGTACAGTTCTTCTAGGGGGTATGGCGCGTAAAGTGTTGGCAGGTAAGCGTATTGAGGAGTTGGGCGGGCGAGTTCAGCAGGAGCAGGTTCAAGTCTTGCGCGACAGGCAGCCAAATATTCTAGTTGTTGTGGCCATTCTCGGGGTTCGATCTTCACTGCAGCCGTTGCAACCGGGGATGAAGCCTTGCTTGGGTAGTTGCCGGTCTTAGATAAATCTTCAGGTTTAGTACTTAGATTTTGTGGTTCATCATTTTCTGTATCACCTGTTGACAATAACAAATAAATTTAATAGATTGCTATGAAGAAAGTTGTTTTATTTAGGTAGGTATTTATTTACACTTGGGATAACGGAAATGTTTATTCAAAATATTTAGATAATAAAAGGATATGAGTATACCTATATTATACATTTGTACTGTCACAAACACAATGTTATTTTGATTGAGTTTTGTTTCGATAGATTTGACTCTTAGGTGCTAAGCTTTTTATTGAAGCACTTCATCATGGGAGGTAATCGTAAGTTACTAAGTGATAAGAACATGATACTTACAATGATAATCGTAGTAAAGACGCGTGGCGAGGTGGGCGGGGTGAGGCGGCGTAGTGGGCGGTGTCGCCGGCCGCTCCTCCCGCACCAACACCGGCCGTTTCTTCAGTGGGCAATGTGCGTACTTCTTCGTCATCAAAGCACGAGTCATCTGAGAATCCTCCACGAGCATCTTGCACAATTTTCACAAACACTCAATAAAGTCTTCAATAATATGTTCATAAAACGTAACACAAGTTCACTGTAATTGTAACAATCCAGATATCACAGAGTGTCGTCGATTTCGCGGCAGTAGTACTGTCGTGATCAGAACGCGTTAAACGTACACGTACACTCGACGGCGTCCTGAGCTCGAGTGGTGCGGTGAGGGAAGGTTGCGCGTTTATATAGCGCTCCCCGTCAGCGGCGCAGCCAGGTGGCGGCGGGTAGGCATCGCACGTGCGCCATACCCAATCGGTGGAGGGCGCGGGGCTCGGGCCAATAGCGGAGCGGCGCGGCGCGGGGCGGCGGCGGCACCTGCGCCTCCGCACCCGGCGGAACCGTAGCCTTTCAGTGCGATATGCCCAGCTTCAGCATCGCACCGGTCCGCACTCCGCACGCTGTCGCTGAGAACCAAACGATTTTTTGCACAACTCTTGGGGTTAAGCACCTTTGAACTGAACCAATGCCTTTTTTTTAACGGTTCTGGTACCTTTGTTCACCTCCATCTATTGTAAATTTAAGTTGACGACATGAGCAACAGATGGACGATATTTTTCACATCAGCCTATACGTATTAAAAATACACCTAAGTACAAATAATTACACGTCCCAGAAATTCTTTACTTTCTAAAAATTTTTATGTAGTAAATACCTAGTAAAGAAATCATTTTCGTAGATAAGCAAATGAAATCTTTTATCAGATAAAAGTATTGTACGTACCAAATTAATCAATATAACAACTAAGAGAAAAAGGATACAGGAATTGCAATTATATTGTTATTGCTTATCTTGCGAACCCTCTTAGACAACGTAAGTTTGCAGCCAATAAAAACAATGGTGTCGATTCTGACGTGCAATTTCACTAAACTTAACTAAAATCTCTAAACTTTAATTTCGATTATATCTCGATTTACTTACTTATTTCAGAACTGTTTTAAACCATTAAACATTACCACGGCCTGCACCTGATTGTTTTTTCCAATTTTGGAAATAAAACAGCGTTTAACTTGGTTTTAAAGTCAAAATAACATTTAGAGATTTTAGTTAAGTTTAGTGAAAATGCACAACAGAATCGAGCTCATTGTCTTTTATATACCTGCAAAATTTAGTTTTCACATTTCCAGAGGCCTACAGGTGCATACTGTCAGCTACTGTCTCTCTTTAGGTACCTACTCTATCAGTAGAACTGCAAATACTTTCTCCTTATTTCATTTTAGGTAGAGCCAGACACATATCATGGAGGCTCAAGTGTCCATAGGCTAGATTCATTTACTTTTGGGTGAAATAAATAGTTATTTGTATCATTCATAGCACTTGATGTTTAAATAACAATGGCTACTTTAGAAGTAACGTACGAGTGATACATTGATGAAGTCTTCTACTTAATATAGGAAGAAATATCAAACAATAAGTAATTCCAATTATTTGCCATACCTAGTTATCATTTGCAATAGAAGAGTACCTAATTCAATGAAATTCTGGAGCAATTAGCATGCCAACTATTCTTAATGATTTTAGAAATCCCCTGTATGGGGACGGGACGGAACTGGTCACGGGTTCAAGTCCTCTCCTAGATGGTACCTAATGCTCCTAAAGTGCAAGTGGGTATAATGCGATATATCTATGTATGTCTCATTCTTTGGCACGCTCTACAGGCTAAACTGTTATGCCTATTCAACAAATAAGGTGTGTTTAGATAAATTGTAATAAACTTAATTCGTAATTCATAATTTTCATGTGACTCTTTCAACTCTAAGCTGACGTAGGTTATCATAATAATTAACTGATTAATTTGTGTTCAAATATTCCTTAAGATATTTCTTATTTTTCTGCTAACATTATTTTCTATTAGTACTTTTTAACTACCTACATAGTTAACAAATGTAGCAATTTAATACGGTATAAGTATATGTACGTAGTACAACTTATGAACAATGAAGGAAGTCTCAACGTACCCAACAAAGAACGCACTATGATACGTCATTTAGGGTTCGCAGATTAACGTAACATGATCAGAAAGCAACAGTAATCAAAAACATATAGGTACCAATTATGTGTCGACCTACTTAGCGCAAAAGGTATGTTACATGAAACCGATGACACATGGGTTCGGTTATTATTAATTGTTTGACACGGGCCAAAGTTATCGTCTTAACTGACCTTGTCCTCCTTCCTGTTGCGATTCGTCTTCCTTTAAAGTATTTGCGATACGCAACAATTACATAACAATATTCCTTATCATATACCTATCTACTGGTTACACGGAAGGAGTTCAGTTTGCATATCTCTTATACACTTGCCATATTAAACTATATGCTCTAACACGTACTGCTACTGTGGTTATAAGTACTTCATTGTATTACTTAGTAGGTAGCGTCTATAATACTAAATAATATCGTACATACGTAGGCATAGTAAAACGTGTTGAATTTTGAATGCTGAATCAACAATGTTAAAGCAGGTACATTTTCTTAAATACCTACTAAGAAATGCAGTTATGTCACGTAAGTTTCGAATTAACCATTTTCGGATTGCTTGATAAATTGCAGTACATTTTGGAATATAGGTACAGTATGTATTGAAAAAAATAGAGTTTCAGTAATTGATTTAAATACAGAATCATATCAATTTGACAGCAGCTACTATAAAATCTCACGATGGCCCATAACGGATTAAATGAATAATAATAGTAAGTAATAAGCGGTACCTAACCGGAAAGGCTGAGAACCCGTTTATGCCGTAGATCGTTAACAAAAACATTTCCTTGTGTGTATCAAACCAAACAAGATATTTTTACAACCCCTTCCTAACGCGGAAATATAACGTCCATAGAGTCTTTGTTATATTTTTTTGCAACCAGTGTTAATTCCCACAGGTCAGACTGTTCACTGGGCAATTTTGGTTTTCTCACAGGAACAAGTTCACTGTTGCTCAGTATGGTAATAAGGTATATTAGACTAGAAAACACCATTATGTTTAGATACTTTAATAACATCGGGCCCAAAATGAAAAACATTTTCATAGAGGTCAACTAATTTAAAACTCTAGGAGGAGATCTACTTAGAGTTGGTTTACCTCGTTATAAATAATGTTTCCCTAATATCACCACTTTTGTTTCAATCCAGTAGCATATTTCGACACTAGCTGAATATCTCACGGGACAATATTAATATGATGAACGCAATTTTTGTTCTAACCTTACAAACCCTGTCTTCAAAAATGATGTTGCTATTACTTAGAGAAGTAGGTAAATCTCTACCTCTAACCATAGAATCTTATGCACTGGAACTCAAATACCTACATGACTGCAATGACTCTATTTTTTATTTTTGGATTTTCATTGCATGGAGTACTTACCTAAGGCTAGGCTAAGGAAATTATTGTAAATAGACCAAAAAACAGCCCGCTGAGTTTCTTGCCGGAGTCTTCTCAGGTCAGGGCTGCGTTTCGAACCGTTGGTCCATTTGCTTCTAGTTTTAAATATTTTTAATTTTGACGTTTCGTAAGTGCCGCATTTAATAGTCTATTAAGAATAAATGATTTTGACTTTGACCGGCACATTTCAACCTAATAAAGGAGGAATATAGGTAGATGCATATTATCTGTCGCGATTATTTCACGAGGACATTTCGTGATTGCATGACATCAAATTTAACATAATTCGTACATACCGTAACAAAATACAAACAAAGGTTTATTATATGCAAGTTTTTGAATAGTAAACATGATAGTGTTGCTCATCCAATATACGCCGAATGATATACCTAATGATTTCACCGCATTATAATTGCTAGTGATGCAAGTTCAACGTCCAAGTGTATCATCGGTATCATGATTACGGGCGCCATGCATTGACGCGGTGAAATTCACCTTGTGACTTGTGACTCAGCTCGCATATCGCCAATGTGTCAAGGTATGGACGTGTAATTGACATCAACATCTCAGTTATATACTTATTAAATCTGTGACTAATCACTTCGATCGATCGTCAACATGATACTTCTTCATTATCGTGCTATTACGGGCTTTTGGCGAAGTAAGTACTTAGTTGGTAATGACGTGTCTCAAGTACAAACAAACCGTCACTCATTAACAAATTATTTGGATAGTTGTTGTGAATGGACAAGTTATCTCAACCTATGCCTGGGAAACGTAAACATAACACCGGAAGATTGTTATGGGTAAACAACATTAGACGTATCGATTTATCGATTTGAATGACATGCCGATAATGGACAAGGAACTATTTGAAAAGCACCTCGTTAAGTACACAAGTCTTCGAACAATAAAATAAATTATAATATACCTTTTGTTAATTATGAAAATTAAGAATTTTGCTTTTGTGGTGTAAAATATCTCAGCAAATTACCTACCTCATAGACACATCTTATAAGTGTGTACCTACTGTACTAGACAGAATGTAATAACATATCCATACATTCTACATAAATTAAGAGAGCAATTTATAAAATAGACTCGTAAATAGCTATCATCATACGGTACATAGTTATTACGTACACAAGTGTGATGTGTCGGGGCGGGCGGCTGCGTCGGCCAGGTGCGACGTCGCGGGGGCAGGGGCGCGTGCGTAACGGTCGCGGCACGAGCTGCGCCGGCGCAGGGGACGTGCGCTATGGCGGAAATAGCGATGGACAGGGGCGCCGCGGGCAGGTGGTGCGATTTACCAGCTCCGCTCTCAATGTCACACAATTGGCGGTTAATTTCTTGCATACATTTCATACAAATGAGTTTATATGCGCCCTACACTGTGCTTATATTTATTAAACTAATATTTATGTACTTTCACTTTCAGTTTCGACCAGTGTCATAAACACCATGTACAACTTCTTTTTAAATACAACTGCATCGAAAACAACAGTTTGTCTAACGAGATAAGGTAGTTAAACAATAGAAAAATAACACTTAATTTGTTATTAGGTACTACTTAATTTGTTATTACTATGTAAATTGTTGTGTTTGTCGATAAAACAATGAAGTGAATGGACAATAAGTAAGACATTTACTTTTACCAGTTTTATCTAGGTAGATACTTATCACAGTCATTATTATTATTATGAGTAACTAGCGCGCCAACCCCTCACACCTGAACTGTACCTACTATTGTTATTCCACGGATTTGTATCATTGTTTGTTGAGCTTGCCTACACATAAAATGTTATTCAATGCATAGGCACCCACGAGCTCAGTCCAACCCTGCATTGTATTGAATCAGTGCACAGCTATGCTGGCAGCTGGCTACGTGTGCAGAATCACATGTCTGTACCCGAATCGCACATCTGCATGAAATAGTCTCGGCGAAACAAAACAGCCTAAAGGCCTCTACACCTTCTTTGATGCTTATACAAACCGATAAAACTTATTACCTTTTAAAAATACGAACCACGATTAGGGTCTCCCTCATTCATTGTTACACATGCGGGGAGTTAAAACGTTTTAAGTACGGTTCTGATACGAACATTACCGTCACTTTAAAAGTGTGAATGGTATAATTTCGGTTATTCCTTCATAGCGCATCTCAAGGCGGAAGTAAACCTTATACTTCTAAAAATACGGTTTGAAGTTGCTTAATTTAGTAAAAATATGAGTTTGCTCGTAAGGTTCAAAATTCAGCTGATTTTTTTTTCTCCCTTGTGCTGTTTCACGATATAAAGCCGTGGTTGCAGGTAGGTGAGTAGTTTAATTTTAAATAATGGCATAGCTGCAGAGTATTCTATATAAAGCGCACAGGGCCATTCAACGCTTTTATAAACATTTTTAACACAGATGGATTGGATTTTATACAGGCTGATTTAAATTTGATTTTAGATTGTAGTATTTTTATGATATTTTTAATCTTGTAATGGGACACGTTACTCCTATTGGTGATATTTGATATAGTTGTTAGTAGTTATAAGCGTAATCGTAAAGTACCAATTTTAGAAAATGTTCATTATTGAACATTTTTATACCAATTTTGAAGCGTTCGTTATTAGTGAAGGGGTTTTAAACTAGAATAAGTATGATATCTACTCTCATAAGTTAAATAAATACTTAGTGTTGGTGCAAGGAAAGCTTAACATATGACCTATAACCGTACCTTCCTTTGAATTACAAATGGTCCTAATATATAAGCAATCTGCAATTATGAGAATAAATAAATAAATATAATTATAGCTATGTAAACTACATATATTATCTGTGATACACACAATAGCGGTTTCTTACTTTTAACGTTTGAATTTAAGTTTGAAGTAAAAACATCCCCCTGTATGTGCAAGCACGGCAACAGCTGAGATTTCGGCACACGCTACGCGGCCGGTGCGTCACCGCGCCACCGCGCACCGGCCACCTTTCACCCCTCGTGTATTCCCTTTACGGCCTTCTTTATACGTAGCATACTATTTATATCTAAGTACATACGACTATAGTACCTACTATATGGACATTTCCGTTGTTTTAAAATTTAATTAAAAATAATTTGTAAACCTTTAAATGCGAGATTCTTGAAAACTGATGAACAGGACTCAAAAGCAGGCTTTCCTCCCAAATTTGGAGAGTCCCGTAAAAATCAAAATAAACTACAAGAGAAGGATAAAACTTACGAGAACGGACGCTGGAAGAACGTAGGAGGAACAAATTAAATTTAGCAGGCTACCTTTTATCTACATTTTAAGTTATTATCATTTAGTGCCGCCAGCCTTTTGGGTACGTTACCAGTCGACATCGATGGGGAGGAATTCTTCGATACCTTAACTTTTATTTGTACATAGTTATTCCTTTCACTTCCCATTGTAATTTATACTTTTGACAATTAAATAAATATAATGAATTAGTAAAAAAAAAATTAAGATAATTAGGTTGGTGTTGCTTCACTTACATGGCAGCACTAAGATTTTTTAACGTAAATTTTTCGAGCAACAGGTAAAAGAACATGCATCTTCTTCAGTTAACTGAACTATTATGATATCTTAAGAATCTAAATAAAGTTGAATTGAAAGTACGAATATTTTTGAAACTAATACAATGAACTATATATTTGGCAGTTTCCACATCAGACATCCCAAAAAAAATTACCTTTAAAATGTATCCTAATTACCTGTTAGTAGGTACATTTGCTCCACAGTCATGACTTCCTATTTTCTTTTACATTTCAATAATGTAAAGATATTTTAACAATACATTTGACTAATTATAGTTTTGATAAAAGGTACCTACACAAAATAACCTCCTGAAGATGTAAATTTCTATACATATCTTAAAATAGGTACTTAAGAATGATAATATCTCTACATTTCTTACTAAGCACGTTTCGCATTATAATTTAAGCCTAAAGCCTAAAAGTTTGTACATATTAAACTTTTATATTTTTACTAAAAACTGACAATTATTATAATACTTGTTATTAATTCAAACGTTTCGATACACCAGTTTTTTTTCTTTTAGGTATAGGTACTTATAGCGTCATGCGTCAGTAAAAAATCTCATTTTATTTAAAAAAGATAAAATTTATTATCTTTCCCCGCTATTCATACCGTAACAATTTCTACAATAACACGGGATCTCAGGACACGGGAATGGACTGTTTCCCACATTCGATATTTTTACTTAAATCTCACCGTTAAACGTATTTTTTGCGTATCTTAGCCGAAAAGGTATTTATAGTGTTACAGCGTGAAGGGGAGAAGACCTGGGGTCGCGAGGACAGCTGCACCACTGCGCCGGCGCAGACTCCGACAAGTAGATCATTCCGTACAGGATTAACACAACCGTAAGTGACGAGTAACGGTTACATTGTGTTTTTTTGACTATAACGGATATGGAACTATTACATGTATGTATACGGTATTTAATGTAAACCATATTATTCTTACTACTACGAGTAATATAAATATGACAGTTTGTTAAATATGAATGTTTGTTACACAATCACGTCACAACAGACATAGATTACATAGCTCAGAATAGCACATACGTTTTAATAGGCATACTTTTTGTTCATTTAGGTTTTTGTAGGTCTTGAAAACGAGTTCAGTAGGTAGATATCCTATTCCACGGGTAGACCCAAGAGCAACAGTTAATATTTATAAAGATATAGATAAAATAGTATAGGTGTTATATGCTAAGTATGCTAATAAAAATTACTATATATTTCTTATATATGTAGCATTTCTTAAAATACCTACGCATATTTCTTCACATGCTCTTACTACGTTAAATGCTAGTTTACCTGCGCCAAAAGAATGAATCTGGATGAATTTGGCACAGACATTTTCAAATAGAATATTATATAAATTAGTACTAATCATGGGCATAGGCGGCTGTGGCTTTTGGGACTAGGATCAGCATCCGACATGGCTGGAACCGCGGGTGACAGCTAGTTCATTATGTAATATTTATATGTGATAATCACATGATTTACCATCTGCTGACGGTGAAGGAAAAATATGGTGAGGAAACCCACATCTTAGAAGAAATTCTAAGGACATGTCCGATCCACCAACCCGCATTAGGCCAGTGTGTGTGGGTTAAGGCCTAAACCCTCTCAACTCTCTCGTTAGAGGAGAGGAGATCCGTGCCCAGCAGTGGGACATTAATGGGTTGCTATTAAAACCTATAGAATGATCCTGATCATTGTTTTCTCGTAACGGCATGCTCATGCCCATACCATGTATTTACTGCCAACGGTAAATACATGAGTCGATATCAATTGATTTACATTTATCTTTAGTTATATTAAATTGATAGTTAAATAAAAGGATTTAACAATAAAAATCACTGAAAGTCACTAAGTTCAGTGTAACTGAACCGAGTGATTTTCAGTTTTCCATGATTGGTTAAATAAAATTAAATACTTACCTAATAATACTGAGCTAACGCAGTTGAAATTTAATAATACGCGTTTATATTCATTATTCGAATTTATAACTAGTAGTAAAGTAACTACGAGTATAAAAGAAGAGCCATTGATATTTTATGGAAACATTTTGATGCAGTAGCTTGTTGAAACCATTACTCCGTACTTAAATGTGCGTTAACAAACCAATATTCGGTGTTAGATTAGATACTATTCACTACTCGTATATCTCAGCTAAGTGACAGTTTGAACCGAACGGCTCCTATTATGTACATTATACAGAAATATCAAATGAAATGTAATTACTTAGAGTAAACGACGGACACACCCGTTCCGGGACACCTTTTCATTTAATCAGAACTTGTTTGCACACCCAACAAACGGTGTTTAGTTCGCGGAGGGCGGCCGACCCGACCACCGAGCGCTGCATAGTTGCATACATACACCGGTTTTTTTGACATATCCATCTTTTGATAGATCCTTTATATACGAACTGAAATTTATTAAAAGCGCAGGGGTGCGCGTGCGCGCGACAACTGCCGAGATTGGTGCGCACCTGGCCCACGCGCGCTCTCCGGTCATAGCACAATACATGTGATGTGATGTGACCTCAGTATTTATTTAGTACAGCTTATGGATAATAATTTGAATAAATATGTAAAATTTGTTAATTTTAATATATTGTAGGTAGTTAATAATTTATTCCATATGTTAATGTTAATAAAACCAAGCCTCTGATTCATATCACATGCTTTATTTTTCAAATATGAAATACAAAAATAATTTTATATAACTACTTACCATTATTTCAGAGAAATTATAAATAAACATTATTCAATAACCGTATTTTAGAGATCATTCTATGGGTCTAAGAATAGTAAAGTCTAAGATTAATGGCAAATTATTTACGAGTACCTACCTATATATTTTAGAGATCATTCTATGGGTCTAAGAATAGTAAAGTCTAAGATTAATGGCAAATTATTTACGAGTACCTACCTATATATTTTTATGCTTTGTTTCTTTTTAAGTTTCTTGTTTGTTTTTTTTATAAGTTTCATAATTTGTAAGGTAGTAGTAAGTTTTTTGTACCTAATGGTGGCTCCCATTTCTGATATTTTTGGGTTTAGCTTACTTTCAGATGAGGTCGAGACAAAGTAATATTGATGCGTCTAATAAAAAAAAATGCTGTTTGGTGATAAACGAGCTCACGACTATCTTGTAGTAAGCGCTTACCCAAGCCTAACCTAATATATATATCGCTTGCATAACACATTACAAGAAAAAATATTAAAATATAATAAAACCTTCATAATTATTTTACCTGGTGCGATATTTGACCAGCCAGCTTAAATCTCACTCGCTGTTAAAAGAACCCACGATATTGGGCAAATTCGGTTTGAACCAGAAGACATTTAATGAAGCGAAAAATAAACAAGGCCTAAATATTTGACACTATATCGTAATATTAGCTAGTAGGGTCGATGGCTGAGCGCAGCTTACGTCTCAGACCACACGGTCGTGTGCCGCTGTGCAAGTTGCATTACGTCAGTCTGTTCAGAGAACATTGCGTGCGCTGAACGGTGAGCCGGTAACGGCGACGACGCTGCGGTCCTCGTGTAAGTTAATGTTGATACGTGTCATGTTATCGACCGCCCACCGAGCACCGACTATGTGGTCTCTTATCCTATGCGGTACTTTACGCGGCACAACCAGTACACAATTCCCATAAGGATATTCCATTGACCCACAATGACCACTAACCACAATGTCATTAAAGAAGAAAGTTACAAGAGAACCGAAAGTCGATGTCTCAATTTAAAGCTATTATCGTTTACACAACTCTTCCAAATTTGTGGCTATGTGAGTATTTATTTACATCTTCATCATCCCGGACGTAAGGATTCAGACATGAGCTGCGTGAACGGTACAAAAACTCACTTGCATAGTACTCAATAAATATGTGGTTTACATTAAAAGTCTGGTAACGAGTAAGATCTTTCCAGTATTTTCAAGTGAAATTTAATGGTAGTTAAATGCATACATAAATGGGAGATAACCGATTATACAGTCATAAAAATACTATAAAAAGTCTCCCTCGATCTTATAAAACGTACATAACCAGCATACAGAACACTCAATACCTATCTATTGAATCCTAAAACTCTAAGCTAAGGTTTGGTAATGCAAAATAAAGTTTTACAGGTTGTTTTTTTTTTTCAGAACCTGCTACTGGGATTACAGATCGTAAATAAGTAGTCTTATCCTTGTTAGCTCTTAAGCTGAAAGAGTTCTTAGTTCGCAATTCGATGAGATCTGACTCTGAATGCATAACCTCTCGATTGCCAATATGATATACCTACTTATTAACCAGTTATGCTAATGTACAAATTTTTTAATACTTATATAGAAATTATACTTAGGCATATGCTCAATGAATGTAGGTGCTTTATGGTCCTATCCAGAAGTTGAAAAGTGATGACTAAAGTAATCGAATCCATTTCAGAGAATCGATCTGAATGTCGATGGAGGTCGGCTCCGGCGGGTCGGCTGTTGCAATGGGTGCCTTTGTCCGTGAGGCATCAATGTCGTCCTCGTTGCTGGAGTATAATGCGGAAACAATGCGCGGACCACATTCGTGCATCGCGACCGCGACCGTGTCGTGTTCGGCTGCGGCTCGATGTTTGTGCTCATAAAGTGTCATTATGGTAACAGTACCTCATTGTTGTTTTCGGCGATGGCCGTCTCCCTATTTTCTTCGGCATGCCGTGTAAAAGCTCGGCACGTCACGGCGAGTTATAACCAAAATGGGTTACGACCGAGTCTTGCGAAACTTTTACGGGCCATCGTCTCCGTTGAAATCCCGCTCGGTTTAATAGCCTTCAAATTTTAAGTGCTAAAGAAAGGTAAATCACTTTGACGTGTCTTGAACTTAAATCCGTGATTTGAACAGGTCTCGATATTTTGGATTGTTAATAAATGAAAAAGGCGATAAACTCCAAAAATATATTACAACTTATGTTACACTTCACAGAATACTTCTCATATCACTGGCCAAGATGCTTTGGTACCCCACCAAAAATTACAATTCTACGCAGTTAGGTACCTATGTTAACATTTTCGCATAAAATCTAAAAGTTTGATAATATTATTAATCCTTTAGCATTGACATGATTTATACTTATGTAATTATTGTTATGTAACATGCATTAAAGCCCAATATCGTACCTACTACATGAGAACGTAATGAATATGAAACTGAAGGTATCAATAGATCTAACTGGATTACAAAGTAGAAAAGGATTCAAGTTACAATGTGAGTTATTGTTTATTATTACATAATTCTCCTTTGTACTTTGTCATTGACCTGCACTGCGGCTGAGTCAGGAATTATATTACAACACTGAGCAATGTCAATTACAAAAATTGATGCCAAATTTGTGCGGTAATTTCCTTGATTTCTTATGACTTAATTAAGTACATAATACGCAGTTTAAGTATAAATAGCAATCTTATTACGCAGGTCGATTTTAACGCTTATGTATGTGTATAATTTACCTACTTCAGTAGAGCTCGCATCAAAAAGAGCTTAAGTAAACCTAATTCTAGTGATTAGTGCTTAGTGACTATGTTGATAGACAGCACAAATGTTGCAATCAATTAATGCGAGCGTCTGAAACAATAGAAAGTCTCACCTAACCCACTTTCTTTTTACGTCCTACGTACCCGGAGCAACCCCGATATCGCTTTCAATTCTGTTTATACAAATTATAAAAGAGTCGAGGTTATTATTGGCATTGTGATTATAGCTATTGTTTGAGAATCATAAAACAATGATTATTGAAAATCATTATGAAGATGTCAGCCACTGATCAAAGTTATAATAACAAACGATAAAAGCACGCTTGAACAAGCAAATATAATGGCCTTAATGATATGAAAGACAATGGGATGGTTCCTCAGGGCGCGCGGGCGCAATGTCGCGCGTCGACTCGGCGGAGTACCTACGCACTTACGCATTGCCACTTGACTGGAACTTGACTCGCTCGAATACACTTCATATCCTTTGCTAGCATCCTTGGCTATACTTTTATATCTCGTGACAATTGTTATAGAATAATTATTAGAAACCGAAAGTTCTTTTTCTTCATTCGAACGCGAAAGTTTAATTTCAGTCTTATCCAATTATAATTTGGACCCCGAAGATCTTGGTAGATAAACCTTTCTATACGTCCTACTAGTTATTCTATCCTACTATAATAATATTGATGTGAAAGTTTGTGAAGACGTTTGGATGTTTGTTACTCAGATACCTACGCTCAAACGGCTTAACGGATCGGGCTGAAATTTAGTACAGGCTAGATTATAGTCTGGAATAACACGTAACTTATTTTGTATCCCTGTAATATATTCCCACATGGACTGCGGGATTGGGCAACAGTCAGTATCTATACTAATATTATAGAGAGAATATTTATTGTTAATCAGTTTGGAATAATCTTCGGAACCACTATTGGCCAAATTCTTTCACCATTTAAAATGTACATTATCCGCAATGGACGTAGGCATATGGATGGATATGGATGTGTGAATTACGATGACTTTAGTTGAAAAAAAAACTCACATAGTAAAGCGAAGCGGGGTGGGTTTTATATAGTTGTTGATTTATAGTTACAGTCTATTGAAAGGGACGAATAGACGATCAAGTCAAGAGTAAAGCTCCTACAGCGGAAGTATCGCTCAGAGAGAGTCGCAGCAGCGGCGCGTGCACACGACTACGTAACGGAAACGGATATGGCAATTGCATTCAATAAATCTACAGTGTAACACTATATTTAAATGGCACTTTAATATTTGCATTACAATTGAATAATAACAGAAAAACTGGGCGTAGATTCCATTGAACTTCGTCTAATTATAGTTAAAATCTTCTGAATAGAATAAATGAAAATTGCCACTAAAGTCGCAAAACTAAATACATAATATAATGCTTCTTTTTTAAAAGGCAGGATGAAATGAATTTATGTCATAGGGTGAGACCCTATAACCGCCTACCGGACATATCGGGAAAAGATAGAAAAGTCTAGGCAGTGAAGCCATGCTGAGACTCTGGCGCTGACTTTCCTCTCGGGTCAGAGGGCAGTCGTACCTTTTAGTAATAGTAAAGATGTGAGAATGAGAGAAGGAGAGTTGACCCTGGCTCCAAAGTACAAACTTCGGAGGTTTTTGAGATAACAATATTTTTATAGTAAACAGTAAGAACTTAATTTATTTAACCGGATTTTCACTTGTGAATCCCATTCTTAATACTTGTACAAAACTAAGTTACCTGATATGAAAAGTGGTTTACATAACACTAGTACAAACCAACTACAGGATCATAAACTGGTATCGTCCGATATCGAATGGGTTTACATATTTTATTGAAGAGTCTATATTAAGGAACAGGTTGTTCAAGTAGGGCACATGGCTGAATGGAGGTGTAATCAGCGCTATTGAGGCGAGTCGTCACCTGCAGGACTTGTTGTTATTGTGACTATTTGTGCTCGCGCTGAATGACGCCGCGGGCTATGGCTCGACGTGCATTTGCGTCTTAGCACTGTCGGGGTGCTTCGTTAGGGATTCCCCGATTTTGATTTTTTGAGGACGTGTCCTATGTAATAGTTTAAAAACTTGGAATACAATGAATAAACGCCCGTAATCTACAAATAAGTTTTAAATTGTCTACGAATCTATTATTTTACTACCCATAATATAATGTCGCTGAAATGTTTCTAAGTTCTTTTGTGCCAGACAGAAACAAAACCACAGAACTGGTATAACTGTCACATAACCAGCTCGTGGTTTGTGTAGGTACTTCTCAAATAAACAATATGGGATTTTTAGGGACAGCGTAATCTAATCAAACCTTGCCAGAAAGCTATAGCAATTCTCCCGTTGCATCCACATTTTCTTCACCTGATGTGAATTAATATTGGTTTTATGGGCGCAACCGCTGAACCGAGACAACAAATCTCGAGAGGAAAGCTTTTAAATCCATAAATTCAGAAGTATATCGGTAAGGAATTAAAGTTGGCCGGATGCCCAAAGATTTTGGCGGGTCTGATTCACTCTATTATCATTTACTAATAGAGCGGAATGAAATTAAAAAAAAAAACTAACTATTTATTTAAAAACATTAGGGTCATTTCGCCTGTTCGCGTCCACTTAGCGCAGTTGGCAAGTTTGACGGAGAAAATAAAAATGTACCAGTACTAATTTCAATTAAAAGTTTATTTAATCTGTTCATAATATTAGTCTAGTTTAAGGTAACCTTTAGTTTTATTCGAAATATCTTGTAGTTTTTTTTCTAAAAATACAAACTTCAGAAATAGGCGATTTACCCAGTTCGCGTCCATAAAATCCAATTTGCGTCCACCTGCTGGACCAGTTTGCGTCCACTGGAAATTTGAATTTTTCACAGGAAATTTGAATTTTTCACTGGAAATTCACATTTGAAAATGTTAAGAAGCCATTTAACAACCTTGTTTTTTACCATCTACTCCTATTTTTCACGCGGAAATCTCTACGGTTACCACCCACCAGTAGGGGCGTTATGTTGGAATCGAACTGATTAAAACCGTACGCCATCTCGGGTTTTCTAACGCCAGGGTGTCGCCACCGCCACCTCAGCCTGCTTCTGCTAGGTTGACAGGTGGCTCCACGCGTCATCCCCAACCCTGCACTCATGGAGGACAAAGTTCGTTGAATGACCTCTGACGCCTGAGTCGCCTGCGCCTGTTGTGGTCGCCTCTCCCGGACCTTTTCCGTCGCCTCCTTCTCGAGCATGACTTACTCGCAAAGTGAGGCAGCGGCATCGCCCGCCCGCTCTGCAGCATCGCTGTGAGTCAGACTCTCAGTGAGAGGACTCCCACTTCGAGGGCCACCACGAGGGCTCGCCTCGACACCTCCTACGCCCTGCATTCTGCCAGTGTGTGCATCCCTAAGTTCTAACTTGCATCACAGTGATGACATTCAGCCGTTGGCAGGAGCCAACGGCTTCCTGATCAGACACAAGTGATCCCCGAAGTATGTGTTCATGGAGATCACCTGCGTCAGGTGTAACGAGAGGCTCCCGTATGGCCTCTCTAGCCAGTCCTTATGATGGTCACCTACTAAACCTAGCACAGGTTCTGTGCCCGGTTTCTTTACTCCATCTGGTCTGTGCCCACTGATTTTGTCTTGTCCATATTGTCGTTTTGGGAATAGCATATTTGTCTTACCGATTTCTGCTTCTCTCGAATTTCACTCAATGCTTTCCTTAAATCGTCTTCTGTGTATGTTCTTTATCCTTCTTGCTTATATTAGCAGTAGGAAATTAATTTTAATAATGGACGCGATTTGTTCTTGTCATTACTCCCTGCAGGTATAGTTTGCGTCCATTGCGGACGCAATCTGGAAGTTCTATAAATTCGGTATAGTAATTCGCGTCCACCTTATTTTAATTGGTAATTATCAAAAAAAAATTGCAAATTCATAATGAATATAATTCCTTTTATCATTATCGACGTCTAGAAACAGCTATGTATCCAAAATACACATAAAACAATAAAAGACTTGCCTCCAAACGCACCGCTGTCCACTACCTTTTTTCTTAAAATTTTGCGGATTCGCGCTCTCTCGTTGAACAGCCGTCACTAACTATTTTTTTACACAGGATTGGTTGGGCGCACAGAACTTTTACCTATGCGTACGTGGCTCTTATACAATGAGGTATTGGTGGTAATGACTTTTCGACTAATTGATGTGTTAGTATACTTAATTTCGAGAGTTTTCAAAGAGAGGTCCGTAAAATGGACGCGAATAGGGCGATGGACGCGAACAGGCGAACTAACCCTATAACCGGACCGTGAATTTCGATTGTTTTAGTTTACAACGACCGAATTATTTTATCTTTAATAGTCAACAATTTTATAGTCACCCTACTTGAAATCTAATTCACATTATGGTAAAAGGCGAACCCTAAACTTAGTCAATCCATTTAAATGTAAGGTAAATGTAAGATAAGGACGTACCTAGTCATAGTTTTTTTTTTCTATATTTGTTACCTGAAATCGTTGTGCTCTACCAGTCATTATTCTGTAATCATCGTTGAATGGATTTTCTGTATTAACATCGATTTAAATCGACAGAGCGAAATTCATTAATTATTATATCACATGCATTTTATGTTTCCACTATGACTCTGCATAAAATATTTTAATAGGGTAGTTTCGCCTGTTTTCGACCGACGCCAGTTCCCGACTTTTTTACCGACCTGTTTGCCTAATCGGCGTAGAACAGCAATACCGATACGATTAGAAGCAAAACAAAAATACTGTGGCAATCTCAAATAGTTCGGTTGTAGACACAAATAGATAAAGTGCATATGTGCAAACAGAGTAGGGAGTAAAAAAATACTGAAATATGTGGTTCGCTAAGAACATGACAGAAAGCGTGCTTCACTACGAAAAGGAAAGTGAGGAGGTTCTGCAGTTGACCCTAGATTTCTTAATTGTCGTTTTATGTTTTGGACTTGTTTGTTATTTGTACAGATAGATAATGAAGTATAGTATCTATTAAATATAGGAGTTATTGTAAATTTATTTGAAAAATGTGTATAATTGGATGGTCGGTAACTGTTACCTCATTTTTGTAGAATACCTAATTCTCGACCCGCACCGTCGAGAATTGGCGTCACCGAGTCCAAACACTTGCATGTTTTTATACATATTGTTAAAGAAATTAATGAACTTAGATTGTGAGTTTGAATCTTATTTACATGAGAATCATGTCAGCCAGTTCGCGACCAGACTTTTTCAAGCACGTTAACAATATCACGTGTTGTAAAACCTTCTAGGTCGAGAACAGGATAGTGCAATTAAATAGGCCTATACCATATTCCGACTACTATTTTCGGTGGGTACATATAGGTATGGACATTAACGGTGAGCACATCTCGCCGTTAATCTCATCTCAATCTCCTCAGCAGTACGCCGACGACATCATCATAGTTACAGAGTTGCTGGAGCAGCTGAGCAAATTGCTGCACAGCCTAAATGGATCCTCTCGGCGCGTCAGTATTGGTGTATACATACGCCGGAACTGGTTACACCAAGACCAATTGCCATTGAAGGGAGAGTTGTTCAAGAATAATGTCTACCTTGTGCAGGTTATCCAGCTCGGTAGAAACAACTTCGAGTTAAGTCACCTTAAGGATTGAATTGGGTAACCTAATTGAATCCTTTTTGTGTCTTTTATTTCACAAAGCATTTGGCAAATTACTTCGGCTTACCACATGGCCTCTTCAACCAGTGAATTCTATCTGTTAAAATATACGGTGCCGAAGCGTGGAGAACAGTAAGGTTCGTCCACAACCTAGTCGTGCAGCGGGCTATGGAGCAAGCTATGATCCTTTGAAGGATAATAATCCTGATTCTTTGAAGGATTCGTTATGCCAATGGACTAAAATTGCCGAGATAACTCGCAGAATAAGTAAGCTGAAGTGGCAATGGGCTGGCTACATCTGCTGAAGGACTAATAATGATCGTAGAGCAAACGAGTTCTATAGTGGAGACCGCTGATTGGCAAACGGAAGATGGAACAGTACCTAGGATGGACATAAATGACCTGAAAAAGGTGGCTAGGATAGACTGGAGGAAGGTGAAAGATCGAGTGCTATGGCGCACATTGGGAGAGGCCTACTGCCAGCAGTGGACTGCAACAGGCTAATGAGTGCCATTAAGAAATAAACTTTAATTTTACTTAGTAATGGGTTTGGTATGGTAGTAAGGTTGATAAAGCAGAGGAAGAACACTGATTTGTAAATATTAAAGTCGTGTTATCAACTTTATAATGATTATTTAACATCAGTTTATTGTAATAACATAATGTATATTAAATTCTGTCAAAATACGGGTTTCATTAGATTACAAATTAATAATTACTAATGTTTTACTTCACATATTTGCCATCTCACCTAATAGTCGAGAACTGGCGAATATAACGTCGAGAACTGGAAATTTCGGTCGAGAACTGGCGAAATCGGCATTTTTGGGTTTATTATTTTCTGTAAAATTATTGCATGATCTTAATGGAAGATAAAGGATATTAAATGAAAATAAACTATATTTACTATGTATCAAAAATATTCTCTATCAATAATTCATATTAATTCAATTTTATTTTTCGTTCCGAAGTTGACAACTCCACTAAACGGTCGAGAACCGGCGAAATGACCCTACGTAGTAGCTCTTCAAACTATACATTGAAATAATATCTCCTGATTAAAATTTATTTCAAAAATAGATCGCCAATTGAAACGATCGAACAATAAATCGAGAGTTTAGTTACACAACTCGCCGGATATCGCAGCACCATGACCGGAAACACTTGTTTGAGCTCAGCACTACAGGTACGTACGTTCCTATTGGTACACTGAGAGGAGTACCTCGCGACCCTTCACGTGAACACGTGCAAAGGATATGTACTCACACGTAATCCCTTCAATGAGATCCGGATTTTATTGCGTCGTTCGTCTTTGAATGGTTACAAGATCTTTATATATAATCCTTTTTATAAAGAATTTACATTGTAGGCACATGTGTTAATAGGTAGGTACAGAAACATGTTTCTTTGTTTCTTAAAAAAGTTGTGAACTTATTTTCGGAATCTGCAAAGGGAGAAAGTGCCGATAGCCTATTAGGACACCCTAATATATATATTAACTAACCTACGCCCGCGGCTCCGCCCGTATTGATGTCGGTTGACACATTTTTTAATTATGTTTCCGGTTTTATTAAACCGATTAGGATCAAACATGTCTAAGATTCTAAGTCTGACCAAGAGCTTTCAAACAAAAAAAACCGCATCAAAATTCGTTCGGTAGTTTTTGCGTCCATAGCGAGCAAACAGACAAACAGACAAGAAGATATTACAAAAAATATATTTTCGTGTTCAGAATCGTCCAAATAACATAACCCAATTATTTTTTAAATATCTCCAATGTTATGCTCTACTAGGTAGGTATATAATACAGCTACTTCACAATTATATAATAGTAGGTATAGATAGATCGATGTTAGTTTGAGGGATGAAGAATAACTAGATAATAATGATAATATACAAGCCATGGGACTAATGATCATTTGCAAAAAACAGCAGTAAATTGATTAATGATTTCATTGACAACGTTTTTGACATCTTGTTAGGAGTAAAGCAATTCCAAAAAAATGTTTAAGTAGGACATGATGATTTGGTACGACACAGTAGTATAAACACAGAACAAAGAAAAATCCTTAGGACTAGAAATCGTATGGGGGCGTGTTTGTGTCGCCAAAAACCTAAGTGTAATTGCATTTACCTCACACATATACACTTGTGTATATGCATGAAGCAGGCTAAAATATAAAGAAACACTTTCTTCTAATCAAAAAATAAGTTTATGCGATTGATTTTAAGGTTTCTTTTCCTATAAGTTTTCACGAAATATTTTCTTCAATATTCTAGAAGTTTCTATACTCTGTCCAATTCAGGATGCTAAATGATAATGTTGACAGTTCACGTCTATGAAGTATCGTATTTTTATATACAAAATAATACCTCTAAAATTATCGTAGCACATGGACAAGTACCGCCCACTTTTCGTAGTGAAGCGTCTTGCAAGAATTCAGCACAATTGACTATGACACAAAGGAATCGAATAAATCGAACTTAAATTAATTTATTGAAATTTTTAAGTACTTATCTACTACAATTTTTTGTAATATAGCTAATAATAATTATAATATAAGGAGAGTATGAGGAGATTCCTCTCTCTGGAGCCCTAACCACCGGTGGCTTGGTCCCTGTACCCGACACCGGTGGGGTACTATTTTTTATATTTTTAAATGTATTGTTTTTTATATATCTATACTTATAATAAATCTGTAGAAGTGAAAATTCTGTACATTGAAAATATCAAAAAAATAAGTAGCAAGGGGTTACTGTTACTAGACCGACACCGATCCCAAATATGTCATTGAAAAATTTTTTGTCTGTCTGTCTGTCTGTTTGTTCAGGTATCACGCAAAAACTACCGGTTCGATTACGATGAAACTTGGCATAATTATTCTTCAATATCCTGGGCAGCACACTGGGTACTTTTTATCCCGGAAAAGTACATACAATAAAAAACAAACTTAATTTTACGGTTCGATCCCTAGATCCGATTACTGTATCAACCGCAAACAATAAGTTTGTCGTAGGTTACGTCACCCGCAGCGGAGTTCACTAGACGCTGCTGCCTGCGGCCAATCCGGCTGGGGTGTGTGTGGCCCTCTAGAGGGCTTCTCCGAAGCTCCTCATGTGTCCCTCTGACTAGCAGAGGGTACAGTGGGGCGCAAGTGGGGGGCAAGCTGATTGTCCACGCGCCGATGGTTGGGTGACCGGACGACCGCCTGTGACCCTACACCCCACCGTCGGTGAAGTGGCGCAATGCTCGGGGGGGTCAAGGGGGCACCTTAAAACATTAGATGGCCCAGGGTCAACTGGGGAGCGCGGGATATGCTCTAACCAATCTTACAACTGAAGACCAAATCTCGTCGTTAAGTCTGAACTTAACTACTCCTGATGGCTGACGGGGGTGGTATACGAAAGAACTTCTGCACGAAAAAAGGAATTTGAAACGGAATTAGAAATCCACGCGGGCGGAGCCGCGGGCAACAGCTAGTATATAATATATTTAAAAATGTAAATAATATGTTTACGAAATAAATAAAGAGAATATAATATAATAATAAAAGTAGCTAAGTATAATGCAAAACATAATTACTGTACCATAAAACTTCTCTTTTACCATCCTGAAATAAGTTAGGTACCTAAAATAGTAAAAAAATAAATGCTTTTGTGTTTTTATAACAATCGATTCCATATTCGGGAACGATAATCGAAAATCGATTAGATTCATTTTCGATTATACTATATGGGGTACTCTACTTAGAGCTGTCAAAATTATCATTTTAGTTAAGTTTGTGAAAATGTACAACAGAATCGACACCATGGGGGTCGATTCTAGTGGTGTCCGTATTTTGAGTTAAGTTAATTTCATCCTTACCATTGTTATATTTAAGGACTGATTTGCAATACAATACAATTTTAGACATCTATTGGTGTATAGCAAAACTATAATGTACATTGATTTTGCTATTGACCGCTAGATGGGGTATTATTGTGATAAATAAATGTGTGCTCTATTCCAACGTGGCTTAAACATAATTCTGTTGTATATTACGTTAAAATGGGGGCAGATTTGATGGTACTCTGTAAACATAATTGAAGTATATACCTTGTCAAAACGTACTTTAAATTCATTTTCAGTAAAATAAGGTGTGTAGTTCTGCTCTTCTTATATTTTAAGGTAAAATGTATGCAACCAATAAGACGTCCTATAAGTCTGTGTGAGTGTATTTTTTGGCGACAGCTATTCCTTTGTATTTTTACTTAATTACTACTTCTATGGTTTTTTAATGTTCTGTGAGTATAAACAATGTAACAAGTTTAGGACAGATTGAGGACAACATCGAGCCAGCTACGAAGTTCTCGTTACATCACTTACGACAAATAACAATATATCAAGTTGTACACCGATATTATTAATCAAACAATAGGCATTCCGTGAAACAGTGTGTCGGCAAGATGGTCGATAAGGCCCCGGTACCCGGTAGCGTAGCGGCGCAAACGACTCCTGCTGGTCGCGCACCGCGCCCGCTCTCGCATTGATTCAGACTCAACGAGTATTTCATGTTTATACTTGAATGGTTCAGAATAATTGAAGAAGTTATTTATAAGTTTCCTCTTTAGAAGCAAATCGTGTGCGCGATCGGAGCCGGATGCCGCCACCCTTCAGAGGGCATGCCTTCACAAAGGCATTTAGTCTATTTAAAGACATCCTGCTTAGTGCGAGGGCCCGAGTCCGCTCTCGCACGTGCGTCAAGTGTCCTGCGCCCGCCGACCTGTCAATTACTGTCACCCTCACCTATCTCTACGCTCGCTGCGTCTGTCTCTACTGATAAACCGAGCTGGTCCATCATTTTGAATAGCGTCGCTTAGCACAGTGACACGCCACAAGTTCGACATCTTTCATACAACCATTTATAAGCAAATTAGTTAACTTCAATGACCACTAGTGAAGTGAAGCAGTATCTTTTTTTCTTACATATCGAATTAAAATTATATCAAATTTGTCGGACAATGAAGTCTTGAGGAAATTAACTTGATAGGAGTCTTGTTTCGCTCAATCAAACACGATATTGCTCAACGTTGGCTAAATTTATCGAAGAAGTATATCTGACAATATAATGGAGTTGGAAACAATACTAAGCGATTATAAAGATCAGTGAAGCGGAGATTATGGCGTTCGCATGAGACAAGCACAGGCGCGGCCTCCGGCCGACCGCGGCGGCTAATGGCTCGGAGCCACTTGTAGCGACAGCCACCTTCATCAATTACTTCTAACTAAACTTCCTACCGCGCTTCTCAAATTACTAAATCACTATCGTGAACTCTTGAAGTAGTTAAAATTTTTAACTATTTCCTTTCCAAGTTATGTTTACGAATAGCTGCAGTCAACACGCAGCAGCACTCTAATACCTCATAAGTGAATAAATCAAATGAACTATCGTGTACTAGTTAAGTTTGAGTAGACATATAAATCATAGCTCATAAACATTGCGTAGAGTAAACAAGCGCACGCCATAAAATTTAAATATCATTGTAAGGAAATCGTACACCAGCCGATATCGCGGACAAGATCGCTCTGGTCGTACACATATCTATCTGTTTATTGTTTATTTTATTATCAATGTCTCTTCGATCTAACAAGATATCAATACATCAGCGAAGTAAAACAGCGAAGCTTGTAAATCATTGCAAGCTCATCACGGAGTCTTGTTAAATCAATACATTATATAAAACTCAAAGTCCTGACTGACTGATTGACCTAGAGACAACGCACAGCCTAAACCGCTGGTCGTAGAGACTTGAAATTTGATGGGTGTGTTCGTTTTGATGCGTAGAGGTGTACTAAGAAAGGATTTTTAAAAATTCAAACCCTAAAGCCCTAAAAAGGGTCCAAAAAGGTACTTTTGTTAGAACTCAAGAACGGCTGAACGGATTTTCATGATCTATGATTTGTTGGAATTGTCTTCGCTGCGAATAGCAATAAAGAAAATTAAAAAGATATGATTAATTCATGAAATAAAGAAATAATAAGAAAATTAGATGTTCGCAGACGTTTTTAACGCCATCTATAATTGTTGTCATGGCAACAGGAACTAAAAGTGACTCAGTCCAAATTTTAATCCTTTGTTTCTTTTTGCTCAAAGGCAAAGAGGATATATTTATTTTTAGGGTTCTGTGCCTCAATAGGAAAACACAAAACCCTTATACTTAGGATCTCATCGTTATCCGTCGGTCTTTCTGTCAAGACCTCTTTCTTAGGAACACGTAGAGGCATCTATTGAATTAGATCAAAGGAATGTTGCGGATAAGCATTACACAAAGCATAATATCCAAACTGTGGTCTCACTATCAAGTCACTTACCAACCCCAGGCCTGCGCTCATGGAGGACGGAGGTCGTTGAGTGGCCTTTCGCCATGTGAGTGAGTCACCTGCACCGCAACCGGAGATTTTCGTGCGGAAAGCCCCACGGATCTCTCCCCTCCGTAGTAAGGACATAATATCGGACTTTACTGACCAAAATCGCATTCCGTCTTGGATCTAAAGGGTAGGTGGCCCATGACCCTGAGCTATCCAAGACTCACTGATGGGCATGGCTGTTTTGGTGAGTTCCTGCATTGTGTAGGCCGGGCGCTGACGCCCAAATGCCACCGTTGCCGGGGCTGCTCCGTGGACACTTCACCGCTTCACACATTGGCAGAGTGTCCAGAGTGAATAGAGTGGCGTCATATCCTTGAAGCAGACGTCGGTGTAGGGAGCCTCATGCTCTGGCTCTGGTGCCGACCATGGTCACCATAGAGTGTATATGGAACGTGACCGCTTTTTTGCGAGGCGGTAATGAGCGCAGAAACAGCAGCGGAAAAGCTACTGGAGATATCTAGCACTGCCGGCACTTGCCCTTGAAAGTACACCGGGCGGCGTAGTTCGCAGAACTATTTCCGTTCTCCATGATTGCGGGTCTAGGGTGACAGTCGGAGCTAACCGTCACCCTAGCAGAAGCAGGCCCAGGGTGCCAGGGCGTTATGTTTCCACGCGTGCTTTTTTATAGATATGGTCGAGGTTTCTGGGATATCCTTTCTAGGACACAACGGATCCCGGGTCACAAAGGCCGATATGACGAAAGACCGTGCGATTTTAGTCAGTAGGAGTCCGACATACTAACCTCTCCGTTGCCGCGATAGCTCCGTTGAGGTGAAGCCCGACGGGGTTTTCGCACGGAGAAAAAGAAAGGGTACTTCCTTTTGGGCTAGAATCCAGATATTTTGCAGAAAGTAAAATCTTAAGGTAAAAGTTTGAGAAAGCGTGAATATTACCCACATCACCAAAAAAAATCTGTGGGTACCTGTCTGTCAGTCAAGACAAGAAGAACTGCAGCAAAGCTAAGTTCGTCCCTCAACCCAGTGTTGTACGGAACCAGGACGGTTTTTATTATTATACACACGGGTTATTAGGTATACTCTTTCTTTAGTTTCAACTTTTTGAATGTCAAATCAGGTTGTCAAAATGTCAATGTCTGCATAGCAAGATTTTAATAATAAAAACCGATAAAACCAGATTTTCGGAAATAAATAATGTTTAACTAATTTGAAATAGTGCATCGAATGTGAAAGTGCAATGCAACTATGGTACAAGGGTTTATCAAAGGGCCTCTTCCGAGTCACACGGGATACATTCGCGGGCGGATCAACAGTTCATAAGATCAACAATCAAATTTCAACGCTTGGCCAGAGGAGCTATCTAATCCCCATAAAATCTCCATAAAAGGACAATGATGGTAGACAGACTGGCTTTGGCGATGCACGGCACTTTACCTTGAAGGGTTTGATAGGACTCGAGCTGAAATAAATGGGTCTGCTGCAACCACTGTTTGCCAAGGAATAGATACATTGAAAGTTAGTACGGGTAGTCCCTCAGTTTAAAAAAGACTTGGTGACGATAGTCAACATTCACGCGGGCGGAGCCGCGCGCGGGTAAGCTAGTAGAATATATATTGCAATATTTTTTGATAAATTTTATTAATTTTATTAAAAGACCCAAAGCAAAAGCAAGCATAGCTTAATAAACTTGTGTTATGGGATCTAGAATGCGGATTAACATACATACTCGTAGATATTTTTTTCTGTAAATACATACTCTTTATACATAGAAACACCCCAATCAATGCAAATATACATATTCATGGATACAAATTCGCACAGAACGGGATTCGAAGCCACAACATAGCAGTGCAGCTACGCGGACGCCATGGAGGTCATCATATTTATTGTGATGTTTGTTCTCTTCATGATGTGATGTTTGTACAGGACGGTCGTCGGATTTCATTGGATTTCGATAAATGAGGTCTCGAATGAAAGGTATGCATCTCCCGAGTGTCATAGGGTAGCTACCTACTTGTAATGTGAACAAAAAACAAAATTTTGATTTCTGGTGCTAAAATTTCCTTCAACCTTTTTTTTTTTTTTTTTTTTTTCCGTGCGGAAATCCTCATGGATACCCACCCCGCGGCCAGCGGGGTAGGTTATGTCGGACTCTTACCGACTAAAACCGCACGCCGTCTAGGGTCTTCTGACGCCAGGGTGTAAGGTGGCCCAAAGAGCATTTCCCTCGCACCCCGGCTTGACCCGGGCCATCTCCGGATTCAAGATGGCCCCCTCGGGTTTGGGAACCGAGTGGTTCCCGTCATACCCCCGGAATAGGGGGGGGGGGGGGCGCGCTTTCCCGCGCCGCCGCCTCGGCCTGCTTCTGCCAGGGTGACAGGCGGCTCCACCCGTCACCCCCAGGCCAGCGCTCATGGAGGACGGAGGTCTTTAGACCTCCGACGCCTTAGGCGTCCGCGCCCGCCGCCGTTCGGGAGAGCTCTATGCAGCCTTTCCCGAACCCTTTCCGCCGCCTCCTTCTCGAGCATCACTTGCTCGCAGAAGGAGGCGGCGGCCGACCACGCGTCCGCACTCTGCACCATCGCTGCGATCAGCACCGGCAGTGTGAGGACTCCCACCCCGAGGGCTGCCAGGAGGGCCTGTCTCGGCACCTCCCACGCTGGACACTCTCGGCCAGCGTGTGCAGCCCTGAGTCCTCGCCCGCATCGCAGTGATGGCACTCGGGCGTTGGCTCCTTCCGAATCAGACACAAGTGATCCCCGAAGCACCCCTTACCAGAGATCACCTGCGTCAGCCGGTACGAGAGGCCCCCGTAAGGCCTCTCCAGCCAGTCCTCCATGACGGGTCTTACCGCCGCTATAACGGCGTGCCCCAAATTTCCTTCAACCTAGCGTTATATGTCATAACTAAAAAGAATAAAATAAAATAAGTGATCAAATAATAAAAAATCCGACTGCTGTTGAAAAGTCTGAAACAAGTTTGATAGCAGGCGGTACCCATTCACAAATTATAAACCAAAAGAAAATTAATGGGTAGGTACTGCCTGCTATCAAACTTGTTTCAGGCTTTTCAACAGCAGTCGAGTTTTTTTATTTTTTATTTAGAACAAAGGGTTGGTACAATATTGATATTCCTTTCCTTACGTGACAGTATCCATAAAGAAAGGTGCTAAAAATAAAGTAAGTAGGTACTTATTTAAGTTGTAATGCTTCCAACAGGTTTTTATGAGTAGTCCGATTTTCTACCTCAAAAAACCCATAATCTATCCAATGGCTGTTTCAGAAAACAGATATATCAATATTAGATTATTCTAATAATCTAAAATAATAATATCAGATATTAGAATATTATTATTCTAATATTATAATACTATTAAAATAACAATATTCTAATAATTAATATTATAATAATTCTAATAAACAAAAAATAAAACTATTACCACTTAACCGGTTAACATAACAAATGATAGTAACCAAATGAACTAAACTTACTGTTGAAGTTAATGAAAAGGCGTAAAATATCAGATTTAATTTGTTCAAATTAGTTATTGCTGTTTAAAGCGGAATTCAATTATTTCGAATGTACAGAGGCATTCTGAGTCGTAGTTTTCTTTTGAATGTTGGGGCACGTCCGCGTCACCTGCGCGGGCGCTTCCCGAACTGCTCATATACAATATCCCACGTGTGTCGCACCGCACCGGTGACAACCCTCCTTTACATCAAAAAGAGCATTGACCCCGGTACGCAGCTTGCTCCCCTCATGAAATTCAAAAATATCGGAACCATATGTTCTTGACCTTCCTCTTACTTTGACTAAGCTCAGTGAGAATAACGATCTCTTCCGATCTGAATCAGATGGCAGCATTAGGTACTAGAAAAGAACAAAAAATCGGACCAGTGTACGCCTATTTACATTTACGAAATTATTTAAATACGATTACATAAATGAAATTGGACTACAAATTACAGCATAATTTTGCCGTAACAATTTTTATTGAAATAGTGTAACAAAAAAATTCTTTCATAAACGTATTAACACCACCACTCATAATTAGTTTAATGAATATCATTCATTCATTTAAATATCTTATGACTACTATTTTAGATATTGCACTTCTATTATTATTTACGAATATGTTGACGACCTCTGTGGTGTGGCGGTAAGGAGTTTGACTGTTACATCAAGGGTAGTGATGGTAGTGGGATCAATTCCCTCTCAGACCAAATATTTGTATACGACCATTTGATCTGAGTTTCGAAGTACTATATGCTCGAAGTAAATGTTATAAATGCTCTATGCTATCCTATATCCATACCTACATTAATGGTCTGGATCATACCTACGGTTTAATATTTATCATTATTATAGAGTTTAATGTTACACCTTCACTTGCAATCGTGTATCTATAGGTACCTACTTACTTATTTTCTTTACCATATAATTTCTTTCTGTTCTCGTCTCGCCCACTTCAAATAGAGAGAATTGATAGCAGTAGGAAATTAATGGGTTAATGATGATGTATAGATTCACACTAACAATAGATATTTTCGGTTCCACAGTTTGTCCAGAACTCTTGTTATAACGTAATTGAAACTCACAACTCCATAATTTGTTAATTAAAGTAATGGGGTTGACATAGTATATCTCAATTTTCCCACATAATTGATCCGTTCCCTCTGTTACGTTACAAATGGCTTCAATTGATTGATCTAGAAAAATTAAAAACAAGTTCTTTTAGGTGTCATCTGTAGTGGACAAAGTTTAAATTAAACATAATAAATAAAATGAAAATAAATAATAATATAAAGAACATAATAAAGAGAGAAAATAAAAATAAGATATAATAAAGAAATAATAATAAAAAGTAGTAGGTATATATGTTGCAGTCAAAACTCTTAACCAGTCAAAAGTAGGTACTTTTAACTAGCAAAATCAGTCAAAACTACTTTTAACCGTAAGCTTGCAGTCGAAATTCTTAACCAATCAAAAGTACTTTTAACTGAATGAAATAGGTTGGTCAAAGTCGGGGTACTCTGAGTCGGGCTGTTAAAAACAACGTTAAAAGTACTTCTGACTGATTTTGCTAGTTAAAAGTACTTTTGACTGGTTAAGAGTTTTGACTGCAACATATACATGTATATGTTGCAGTCATCCAATCAACTTCATCCAAGCGGCACCCGTTCCCGGTTGCATCCAAAGCTTGTGGATCTCGGGATCTGCTCTCCTTCTTCTACCTTCCATGATCTGACTTAACTTTTTATTTACGCAACAGATAGCCGTCTTACCACCCGAACCCGGAAGGAAAGCCTGCGCCAGAGCCTAGTCCGTCAATAAGTAGTCGTACCGGCAATTAAAATTGGCTTTGACTCTGAAAATCTTGGAAGTTGTTGATGTGTATGAGGGGGCATCATGCACACCATCAACTTCGCCAATGTGAGTACAAGATAAAAATTACATCATCATCGTAATGTTGGACCTGTTGGCGTCCAAAGAAAAAAATACTTTGGTTTCTACATTTTCTACTTTTTTTCTTCTTCTTCTACTTCTACTTGAATTTTGTAAAATCAGCATGTATAATAATATACATCCAAATTCTACTCCGCATGTTCTACGGCTATGGTATCCCCGGTGAACATTGTCATGCATGTCATTTTTAAGAATTAAAGCCAGCATTTCTTGTTTTTTTTTTATTGGTAATAGGCTCGCGTTTGACAAAAAATCTTACCTTTTGGTAAGTGATGATTTGGTCGACGGTGAAGGACGCTTGCCTAAAAGTAACCTATTTACTCTAGACTTGAAGACTCCCAGGTTGTAGCTTTCCGGAAATACAGGCTCAGGCAGGGCATTCCACTCCTTAGTAGTACGCACAATGAACGTACTGCCAAAACGTTTTGTGCGTATGAGTGGGATATCCACCATGTACTGGTGGCGCGTTGCCGTACGTCTGGTCGTTCGGTGATGAAAGGGGCCTTGGAGGAATTAGGTTATGTAATTCCAGCGTACATTCCCCGAAGTGCAACCGATAAAAAACAGAGAGGTTAGCAATTCTACACCGATGTTCCAAGCTCTGAAGTTTAGTCTCAACCAGCGCATCGCAGTTGATGAGCCTCTTGGCTCTTCTCTCAATTGACTCAAGTGCTTCGAGTTGGTATTTTGCTGAGCCGTCATAGAGGGGCGGGCAATACTCCAAACACAATCGAACTTACGCTTTGTAAAGGTTGAGCAGCTGTTCCGGTGTGGTCCACGGGACGTTGCGTAACCAACCGGGGTCCACGGGGTTACTAAAACGACTTAGGTAATGTTAAACATCATATTATTCAATATGCACCCAAAATTAAATGCAACATGCACCAGCGCAGCGCAGGATAATTTAGCGACTAATAAGGAATGGACACGTACCTTGAGAAAAGGTGACGTGCGTGGACTTATGAGTACTGAACCGGTTCCTCGAGATGAATCACGCGCTTCTAGTACATTGTCTTATGTAATAGCCAATATAGACCCACATTAGCTTGTAATAAGATATGTTTACATATACAAAATTTATTAATTGGGTTACCTGAAGCGTGTAGACTTTATTTGATACGTAATATGAGTCGGTGACAGTTGAAATATAAATCCATATACCTACACAACATACTACTTACGTAGGTATATTATGTGAATATAATTTCCTTGTAAGGTGTCTGATAACTGCGTAGCTTCATTGTGTAACAAAAAATGCTAGGAAGGAATATCTCTAACTCCATTACCACAATGATGGTCTATCACCATAGTACCTACTTTATCCAAATCTTGAACTTTAGAAATCGGGGTACACTCTCCTACTGATCCTTTCCTTATGGATTGTTTATGTTAGCTTTTACGGGTGATACTGACAGTTGACTGCTTAACCCCGAGAGAAAAGTCTATACTATAATCGTGTGTAATAATCTGCAAGCAAACTGGCACGCGTGTACTGATCGGCCATCAGGCGAGGTGATGATGATGAAAGATTTCAACTGTGGCTTTATTATGGCGGCTCTTATATTTTGTCAAATAATTTAGTGATGTTCGTAGTTACGGGATATTTACCATGTTTCTTTGTTTTGTTGAGTACCTATCTGATATTTCGGCCCTGTTGCAAGTGCCATGTTCACGGACGTACTGATAAAATATCCCGTCAACTACAATAACAATTTAAATGACCATGTCAATCTAATATCTTAAATTATGTTCGTAATGTTCTTCGTTTTGTCCTTGAGAATCAAACTGGCTATTCATACGAGGATTCTCTTTGTATGTGACCAAAGGAAGCAATGTTTTGGAGAACAGCAGAATTAGAAATCTTTGGTAGGGATTATTTTGTTAGTAAGTACTCTTATACATTACCATTTTAAATGACCGGTGTTAAAGAAAACGATATATTCTTATTTATAATGCGAGGTAGTACCCAGATATGTACCAATCAAAAAGTTACTTAATTGGTTTGGACTAGCGTAAAAAAATGTAGAGATTATTGGCTCTTAAGTCGTCACCTGAAATATAATAACACCTATATCGTCGAGTATTTCAACAAATCGTTATTCTGTTAGCTTATTTGAACAGAGGCTATAGGTATAGCAAGGTACGTGGTTTTCATAGATTCTAAGTTCCGTTCTGTGCTCCCTTCGATTTAAATTAGGTCGTCTTTACTATGACATTATAACAATTACCAACGATTCTATTCTTAGAATGCAGCTCTGACATTATTTCCGGCATCTATTACGCAAGTAAATCAATCGAGTTCAAATATCGCACAGGCCATCTCATTTTCTAATCGAGTCACTTGCATAATTGGACGGTGGACAGACACCGATTTGCACAGTGGCCGCATCGGGCACGGGCAGCCATCGACGAGCTGAGCAACTTGCGCAATCGCAATAATCGATGCTTCGCCGATGAAACAGTGAAATCAATGTTTCCAATTTCAGTTACCGCATCGCCTGCACTATACTCATTGACATCAGCGCTTAATCAGATCTCATTATGTTAACTAAGATAACCTTTATTCTAAAAAGGATACATACCGATACCGGAAATTTCAATTGTCGTAAAGGACAAAACACGACTTTTCAGGAGAGCCAAAAAACGAAAAAAATATTTTTATTTTCCATATAACTTTTTTAAAGAAAGTGCTATATTCATGATGTCAAAGGAGACCCTAACTATTTTTTTGTGTTCTATCCGTTGCAATTAAGAAAGTAAACCAAACTTAATAATTGACGAAAATGAGTGTCCGTTACGACCCATAAAATTTGAACTGAAGTACTTTACAGCCACAAAAAATTGGTTGTGATAAAATTAGATATGTAGTAAAGAACTAATCTTGATCATCAATGGGTCGTACGAGTCAATTAAATCGGAGACTAAGGGGGTACAAGGAACAAAAGAAGCTAAAGATCTAGTTAAGAAATAAAAAACTAAGTGAAATAAAAGGGATTTTTAATACTTTGTATTTTTTAATCAAAAAATTCAGTCAAAAACGTTACAAAAATTTAACATTTTTGTAACTTGACGGTCTTATCAAATGCTTTTTCACGCCCCACTTGTAAGGACCGGGACTGTAGGAGTAACGAAATACGTGGGCTGGTAAAGAATTCCAGATGTTTATGGTGCGGCAAAAAAAAGAGGCACCGAAGCGCTTAGTTCTTGATGGAATTGTTTGCACGGTATGAGGGTGGTATCTCAGCCTTGCACGTGTTGTTCTTTATATAGGAAAGGAGAGGGTGAAACTAGTTGGGGGAGCTCATCAGAACACTCATCATCACCATGGTAGAGGTTGTAAAAAACTGCCAAAGAGGCCATGTCTCGCCGTAATTGTAACGGTTTGAGAGCGTTGGTAACTTCAGGACTCCCAATAATACGGCCTGCACGTCGCTGCAACCTGTCGAGAGCATCTAGGAGGTACTGTGCAGAGCCATCCCAGAGATGAGAACAATATTCCACACCGGAACGGATGTGTCTTGTATAGACACTGCTGCTCCGGTGTGAAAAACCACCTCACCTTGTTCAGGACTCCGAGTTTCCGAGAGGCCGTTTTGATGATGCTCTCGATGTAGTTTTTATTATTCAGTTTGCAGCGAACATCCATGCCGAGTATCTCTTGGTTATCCTGAAGTGGTGGTGGAGTGTCCCGAAGAGTAGGAAGGGGAAGGAAAGGAGATAGTTTTGCTGTAAACGCATAAGCTTGCGTCTTCTTGGCATTGAACTCGACCAGGTTCTCAGAGCCCCATTGCGAAATGCGATTCAGGACTCGATCAAGCTCAGTGACAAGAAGCTGTCTTTTTTCCCCTACGTCAGCCTGCTTGTCCGCAGGGTGATCGTGATATCGTCCGTGTATGGTGCTATCATCTGCATAGCAATGAATGCTGCCTAACTGACAGCATGTCATTGATATGCAGAAGAAAAAGAGTAGGCGACCAAACGGACCCCTGCAGTACACCAACATTGATCTGCAAGAACGCCGATCTCCGCCTATCACAGAGCACTCAAATGCGGCGCTCTTGCAGGAAGTTCTCAATCCAACTGCATAATAGGGGAGGTAGACCAAAAACAGGCAGCTTGGAAAGGAGCGACTTGTGCCAGACCCTATCGAAAGCTTTGGCAATATCAAGACTGATAGCCAATGACTCGCTGCCATGCTTGTTCATAGCCTCACCCCATAGATGGGTGACGTATGCTAGTAGATCACCCGTTGACCGTTTCGGCCTGAAGCCATATTGGCAATCATTAATTAGGGAGTGATCCTCTAGGTGACGCATGAACTGTGCGTTAATGATATGCTCAAAAACCTTGCACAGCATTGAGGTGACGGCTATGGGTCAATAATTGCCCGGGTCTGACCAATCCCCTTTCATGGGGATCGGCTGCACATTCGTTTCCTTCCAAGCTGGCGGCTTTGTACCCAAGGTGTATGAGATGCGGAACAGATGCGTAAGCATGGGAGACAACTCCGCTGCACATTTACGTAGAACCACCGCTGGAATTCCATCGGGACAACTGGCTTTCCGGACATTGAGTGATTGCAGCACTGCACGAACATGGCGTTGCCTGATAAGGATATCAGGCATTGCGTGGTCACAGTTGCATACAGCAATCATCGATCCCGGAATTAGCCACAAAGAAATTAGCCAACAAGTCGGCTTTCTCTTGCGGCTCATGAGCCAGTGATCCATCGTGGTTTTGCAACGGGGGCAGCGAAGGCTGGCAGAAGTTTGATTGCACGGCCTTGACCAGGCGCCAGTAGCCACGGCTGTCCGTGAGATACGCCACAAGCTCCTGCCCAAGCCGTGCAATGCGCTGGGCATCCGCTCTGATGTAAGCCCTCTTGCATACCTTTGTGGCTTTGTTGACGCTGCTTTAAACGGGCCTACGTTAGGATCGCGTTGCGCGGATGCTCTGGTGAACAGCCTCTGCGCACTCGCGCCCAAACCAGGGACGCGCCCTGCAGGTACCGGTGACATCAGTGTAGGGGATATAATATTCCATACCTAAACTGATCTCACCGGTGACCGCAGCAGTACTTTCAACGAAATCCCGCAGAATGGCGCTGCGAAATGGATCGTACGAGTCACGATCCTCCCGTACCCGTTACTTACACCCCTCGTGCCCTAGGCTTCGTGCTTCCGCGCACCTCCGTGTGACCTTTACGCCGTAATACAGAAAATAAAGCAAAGCGTAGATTAGGTCGTAAGGGTATCGATTATCAAATAAAACATTTACGACCTTATAAATAATAAAAATATGACTTAACGCTCCCTGATGTAAATTACTTTTACGATACACCCCTATTATTAAGAAAAATCAAGCCAGAGCTCGTTGAAAATCTAGGTAGTAAAGAACTTTTTTTTGAAGATAGGACGACTTTAGGTATACCATTCGATAGAGCTCGCGACGCTGATTCCGAATATATATATAACTCATTTTCGTCAAAATGTCCTTTACGACAATTGAAATTTCCGGGGTCGATACATGTACTTTTATTAATAGAAAGAATCATACAAATCGAATTAGTAACAATGTAGAGTAAAATCAACCGAATAGGAAAAACGTGAATTAAGACGTTATTTATGTTTATGGCCAGAACATTGATAAATAAGTACTTTATTAAGAAACACGGGTAGTTAGTGTCAAGCTAGACCAGAGTAGAATCGGTGTGGCGGCGCGGCGGGGCGAGCCGCGCCCTCGGGAGCTGCGCAAGCGCCGTTGTTTCTCGTGATTTAATTGTACCACACAGGCGGTGACTTGCAACTGGCCTGTTTCGAGTCGCTGCACAATTTCTTGCCACTTGGCAGCTACAAGTGTATGCAAAACCTATACTATTTGCATGTCACATTCAATCACTTCAATTTGCCTACAACCGCTTGCTCGTAGAACGCTATTAGCACATTAGCTTGAGATAATTGGATCGGTATTGTTCATTTATTATGACGAAATTCATTATCTAATTCAAATTTTACTTTAGATACAAATTCGTACTCATTAATATGAGCCTAACTAAGAGATTAATTGTTCAAAAAACTAATGCGTTAAAGGTAGGTATTATGTAAACGGTAATGATGTAAAAAAATCTAGCTCTGCGAGTTTACCCGTGACGGCCGTGACCAAAGTAGGTGCAATCCGATCGAAACGCAGGGAAACAAAGCGCATCGTATCTTACAGTAGTGTCGCAAATAAGTCCCGATTTATATCTAAGTAAATACAGACCGTGATCCTACTTTAAATTGGCCATAAAGTTCATTTTGTATTTATACAGACTGTACCCAGGATACAAACCTGTTGGATATCGTTCTTGTGCTTGCTTAACTAGCCTTTCAGTTCAAACCCCATAATAACAAAAGTAAATACTAACGATATTTTTCTACTTTTTAAGCAGGTATAGATAACATCAAAGTAACTCAACTCAAAAATATATTAACATGAAATTATTTTTAAATGTAGTAGCCTTATAATATATGCTGTAAATAATTCAGCAGCAGATAATAGACTAATTGAGACACTGTTACAATATCCGCCCCATGTTTATGACTTCCATACAGCAAGCTATCAAATAAATTCCGAACATGCAGGAGATACTACCTCGCGTGTAGCGATTATAAGAGGCTCATTTTGTTATCTCAGCATCTTCCAGACATAATGTAATATTATGAAATAGTTACAGCTTTGTAATTCGATTCGACAGAACGTCAACATATAATACTAATAGACTTAAATCAATACTAGGGAAATTCCATAACTACTATTTAGAAAGTAGGCACTTTATTTATTTAGAAATTAGGTAGGTAGGTAGTAGAAAAAAAAGGTATCTCCTTAAACGTCAAGTGAAATTTAAGGGTCATTCGTCAACTCGCTAAAAAAAATCTCGCCAAATTCAGCGGGTTGGCACCTTTCGATTTTACCTACTTTTGTTGTCGTCAACTCGCCGCATAATAAAAATGTATGGAGGTTTTGTACAGTCATCTACAACAGTCATACGGTATAAGAGAGGGTTGACTTCAAATAAAACAAAATTTGGTTGAAAAAGATTATAATTAACCAACATCCACATATTTATACTAACACTAATCACTAAACTTGTGACATTAAATAATTATCACGTTAGAATGAAATACGAAATACTGGTCGTCTAGTACTAGCTGCACTCAGTTATAGGGTTGTCAGTGGAACCTTTATAACTCAAAATTTTGTGTTTAATTTTGGCTTTCAAAACTTGTAACATACATGTCTGTTATATATCAATAAATTAAAATTTTATTATATGCAATATTAAGAAAATTATTATTAGGTCACTACCTAATAATATTGGTCATTTACTACATATTTGTGACTACATAATTAAAATATTTACTTTATAACAAAAATGAAAACCACGGATTAATTTTTTTTTTCAACTGTTTTTATTATTAGATATAGGTACGTAATAAAATTATTTTTTCTCAAATTATTAACATTATAATAAGACATTAAAAATTCTGAAATTCCGATAACAGATCCAATTTATCTATATTTTACTTTGGTAACATAGGGTAACCTATTGGGTTGCCAACCTGTAAATAATTATTTACACCTTAAAATGTTACCCATTACAAAAACCATACATAAGGATAATTGACTAGTCTGTTTTTTAATCTCAGGTACTAATTTGACATTACCTGTGTTGCCGGTTTTTTGCAATTAAAAAATAGTCATGTGCCACCAGTATCGAAAGTTATCGATTAATTAAATTTAGTACAAATATTTGTAGGTTAACCTATAAAATGTATAAAATACTAATTTTAAATTCGGTATGTAAATAAAACAAAACTTATATAGGTATATTGTCATTGAAACAAAATGGCGTCCATTTTGCGTCACTTTGGTTGTCATTGCAAAAATTTAACTTAATGCTTCATAAGTTTCATTTTATCGATCTGCAGAGACTATCGATAGAGATGACGATATACTAGTCTTAGAATCTGAAAATTGTAGGTATGTAAATTACGGCATTTTAATTTTTTTGTACTCTAATTTAACTTTAAAATGAAAATAAAAATCAAGAACTCGACTGATACTAAAAAAGATCATCATAAGTTTCAATAATTTATTTAATTTTAGACTTTTTAGTTATATATTTTTGTAATCGTCTTTCAATTTTCTTCCGTACAGTCATGGGAAGTTTTCGTCTTTTCATCGTAAATTTCTACTGTCTAAATTAATATGTGAGAATAGTTGCATAGTTTGCATTGGTCTGGGTGTTTTCTATGTATAATATGTATGTATTTACAAAAAAAAAAATGTATCTAAGTATGTTTATCCGCATTCTAGAACCCATAACACAAGCTAGTTAAGCTATGCTTACTTTGGGTCTAGATAGCGTTGTGTAGAATGTCCTACAATACGTATTTATTATTTATTTATTTATTATAGTTGTTGCGCAACTTTAAATCGATATAGAACCTAAACGGTAAGTCAAATCGAAATATGGTGAGAAAAATCTGAAATTATTTTTAAATACCTATTCAACGATACCCCACTTGATATAGCTTGTTGACTTTTTTTTTTTTTCATAAAGGAACATACAAATAAACACATTACTAATCCTTTGCGTCGCGCAGTCGAATAAAAACTTATAAACATTTTATATTTAACTTTTCTCTTAAAATACATTATAGCCAAACCACCAGCTGTATCCAGGCAACAAACATTGCCGATAGTTTCGACTTTCGAGTTCACCACTGAATACAAAGCTGGTATCATTATTTCACAATTTGACATTTGCACTTGTCAATTTAGTATCTGAGATAAAAAAAACAGACTAGGTATATAGGTATAATATAGGTATAATTATTAAAACTCATCGACACACAAACGAACGAGTTGCCTTGTTGGTTTTGAAAAAAATGTCAATATCAAAGTTAGTACTTACCTATAAGTACCTACACAGCCAATAATATTTACGATAGAAACAAAATAAATCATCGGAAGTAAACAAATTTGTTTATGACTGTACTTTATCTAATTTAGCGAGTTGACGACAACAAAAATAGGTAAAATCGAAAAGTGCCAACCCGCTGAATTTGGCGAGTTTTCTTTTAGCGAGTTGACGAATGACTCAAATTTAATTCATTTTTAATCGACTTCAAAAATTTTTGTATTAACTTTTTTTTTTCAATAAAACTGCACTCACAGAATGACTGCACTACATTCGCTTCTATTTAGGCATCCAAGTTTAAAACGTTTGTCATTTTTATGTACTTTTCTATGTTTGTATTTATTAGTTTAAACTATTACATAATGTTTGAGGAGTAGTTTTCATTAGTTTCTTATTAACCATAAAGGAAACGTGATCTTAGTTAAGTAGGTAGGTATTTGTATTGACCTGAATACACTCCTTTAAGACCGTTCTATTAGATAATAGTAAACCAAAATAGCTAAGAGGTCAACTTGTGCGATGAACCGAAACTGAATACTTGATCGCGACAGTCAACGTTAAATATTGAGCGTAAGTGTCGCGAGTCGTGAACCTGTGTGTGCTCCGGAGCTTTCCGATTCTGTTATTGCTAGTATATAAAGCATGTTTTCGAATAAGAGGGTTAATGGAAGCAAAATATCAAGAATTGGGTGCCCTTTTTTAAGTTGAGTTTTTGCGAAAGACTTCTCTTTTTTATAGCCTATACAAGTTACATACGGCTTGATCGCCACGGACTACTGTCTACTCAGTGCTGGACGCCAACTTCAGAGATAACAGAGAATTAGATACTTGCGACAAGACTCTGACATTGCAAGTGCGTATGCGTCAGTGACCTCTAACTGTTGCTTGGTGATGACGACTACAATTTTTACAGTTTGACAAATTTGTTTATGCCGATTTAGAATAAATTATTGCTAGAAAACTAAGGAAGAAATTCAAAGGTAGGACATTGCTCTATACGCCTGTGGATTCAAATGTTAATTGAATTAAAGTACCTATAATTGACAGAAGTTAGTAATCAGGAATCACGTTATAGGTATATAGTATTTTATAAAGTTGAACTCGTAGGTTTTTAACACGGATACGCAAAAACAGTATGCACCCAGATCGAAACAAGACGAACGGGGTCGTTTATATGTCCATTTTGTTACCATTTGTAATTTTTGCTTTGCCTGATATTCCACCTCATTCGATTGATAAGAATTTGTCATTCGTTTTTTTATATAGGTACATTTTGAAAATTCACCAGTATATTGATTCGCAGTTTTAGCAAGAGAAGAGAAATTTTATTGATGTCCCTTATAAAAATATTACGCTATTTTTGATAAATAAGTACTATTTCCAATGATTTTATGATCGGAAAAATGGATGATCATTGTTACCGATCGGAAAATCATTGGAAATAGTTAGCATGCAATTGCTTAAAAATTTGATTCAAATAAGTACTAATTTCAATGCTATAAAAATATGGCCAAAGAATGGTGATCTCCTTTTATTATGTGACTAAACACGTTTTCTTTGTCGTGGTCAAAAGCGAATAAGGTCACTGTCAATGAGTAGTGAGCAGTCTCGAGAACACCACACGTAGGTATAAACTAGTATAAAGGTAGTTTGTCAGAGTGTGTCCAGCGGCATGGACAGCGGGTAGGTACATAACTTATTAGGGTTGCTTCGCAGATTGCGTAAATGCGTTCACTTCACGGTCGCGTTGCCTTTGTTGGTGCACCGCACTGGGTGGGCCGCTCTATCGCATGCTCCACATTGCACGCCGCAGGTACCAGTGTACCACCGCTGCCGCTGCATCGCACCACACATCACGAACATAAACTTGCAGACAATACATTTGCGCAATTTGTTTCGCTTTCCAGCACTGTTTGCTTAAAGGATCATTGGTGATCATCGCGAAACTCTTTTTCGTATCATTTTCGATACTGTAGGCTTAATACCTACTGTGTGATCTTTTTATAGGTTTTACTGTTTATTTTGCCAGGTTGGAGGTTATATGTTTGCCATTTATAACGTAGAACCGCAAATAGTCAAAATGAGTATAGTAATCAAAAGGGCAGGTCAAAAGCACTGCAAACCGGCGGGCTTGCATGAAAGGTTTAATGACAGTAGAGGAAGCGCGTGAAGTATGTAAAAGGACAGACAGATGGCGGTCTGGTGTCTCTGTCTACCCCGGAGGAAAAAAGACGTGAGCATATGTATTAATGAGCCTACTAGTAGCACTATCCTCCTTTAGTCATATGTGGTAGAGCTGTACAGCTATACCCTAGCATTATTTATTTATTTGTTTATTTACTTTTGATAACAAATGTCATGGTAACAATGAATATGTAACAATATTGCTAATAACAAGCCTCCATAGGTAGGCGCATTATATTGAGGATAGACAGGAGGTAGGAGTATATAAAAGTATGTAATTATAGTAAAGAATTATAAGAAGTGATATTGTCGGTAGCTCGAACAAACCCACACAAACAGTCTATACAAATTGGATGACTTAGAATCACCGTCGCTATTTATGAACCAGCGATAATGTTGTTTAAGCTTTAGGAGTCAGTATGAAACAGTGTTAAATTATACTATCGTTGTAACATGGCGTTTTGTCTGAGAAATAAACTAGACAAAGATTATTTCAGTTGTCTTTATAGCCAACCGGTATTATGAGTCAGCCGTGATTGTTTAATTCAGTGCTTCTAATCGTGTCGTGGCTTATGGCGCATGCGCCCAGTCACAACTACAATTTTGATTCATATGATTGATGTACCTACTTATTTTCATTTAGTATAGCAATGTGAACAAGCTCTTACTCTTATCGGAAGTTTACATGAATGTGACACATTTCCCCGTGACTTATGGCTGCTGAAAAGCATCTGAAATATCAGGTTCAATGTAAATAGAGTAATAACAATAAATAAATCGCGATAGAATTCGTTATTTCAAATCTCTGCTTTAATGTCTCGAGAATATTCAGTTTGAAGTATTATTAAAAGTGTAGGTAGTATCAGCAAGTAACTTACCTGCTTACTGAAAACGTGTGCTAAAATTATATAAAATGTTCACGAGATCCGCCAAACATGTTATGTACCTACATCTTGTGAAACATGTGTCTTAGATTTACCAAGATTTGTATTAAGTATTTGAAAAGATAAATGTCGTAGTCAGAGATTGAAAAGAGGCACACGTCACCTAAACTAGAAGATAATCGCGGGGGCATGTACCTGTTGCGTTGCGCACTCCTTTCATGGAATATTGTTCTTGTTATAGAGAGCACACGACACAAAGCGGGTTTATCTGGACGCATTATGAGAAGCATCTCCGCTCCCAGATCGCGCGATAATACTCGTCGTCGTCGACTCACAAAAGTGTACAGCGTGGCGCACCGGCGCGGCGCACGATGCATAGTGGTACGCGGCCGCGGTGCGGGCGGCTGCGAGCTGCGACCGATGTAAGGTGATCTCGAGCCGAGTTGACCTTTGTGCATTACGGGTAGGGTTACCATCCGTCCGGATTAATCCGGACATGTCCGGACTTTTAGGCACTTGTCCGGACTTTTAGGCACTTGTCCGGACTTTGTCCGGCTTTTTAATTTGTCCGGACTTTTTAAATTAGATGGTATTATCATCTTCTAAAACTGTAGAAAGGTCAATTCTGTACATTAAATATAAATGTACAAAATAACTATTGGGGGATGATTGGTGATCGATACAATACTAATGCAAAAAATAAAATCAGTAAGTTGTTTGTCTTTCTGTCTGTCTGTATGTGCACACATGAATCAGAAACTACTGGAGGGATTTTGATCAAACTTGGTACTATTATAGTGTTCATACTTCTAGGCCTATAATATATTATTTTACCCAGAAGTATGAACACTGTGACTGCTTTGTACACAAACTTATACCCGTGACTTCGGCCGTATTAGTTTTTAGGTCGTTTTTGGCCATATCTCTGGATCTACCTAACCAATTACGGCAATTACAACCAAACATACGGTAAATTTTGAGTCTAAGCAAGACCTTACTAATAAAAAACCGCATCAAAATCCGTTCGGTAGTTTTCGGTCGTCGCGAGAAACGATGGACGAAAAAACAACTCTTAGAATCGCGATATCTCAGGAATAAACCATCTCTTAGGAAAAAACCATGGAGACTATTTTTGTAGATAATTTTAACATCTACAACTTTGGTCTGATGTTTTTTTAATAAAATTTCCGTTTTGGCCAAAATTAAAAAAACCAATAATTTTTGTAGCACACACAGGATCGATGAGGATTTGTAAAATATTATTTGTAATGGCAAATCCCAGCTTTCCACCAAAATTTGGCTGTGTTTATGTTATTTTGACAGGCGTTTCAAGTCAAACCTTGCACCTCGCATCCTACCCCCCCCCCCCCCCCCCCCGTGCTACTTACAACGAGGTGTCCGGACTTTTATCGAAATGTCCGGCTTTTTGTCAGGACTTATCAAATTCCTAAATGGTAACCCTAATTACGGGCAACCGCCGTCGATCTTCTTTGTGTCGCGGCTCGCTTGTCAGCGTCTTAGCAAGAAGGAACTTTGTCTTTCTCGAAAAGAAAGTAGGTAGAGATATCGATGTAAGCATTGTTCCGCCTTCGAGTTAATTCAATATAGTGCTGCTGTCTATCGAACGCCATTTTTGTTTAACATTTGAATAGGTCTTATTGTGCTCGCTGTTTGGCATTATGAATAGCGAGCAGGTGTGTCTTGGGAGGTTTACGGTCGCTGATCTCTGAGGTCTTTCTCTCAACGTTAATAATATTTTTGACACAGTTTCTTTTAAAACGCGTTCGAAAGTATCAGCAAACAAAGCAATAATAGATAAAATTACACCTAATAGTGCCTACGTACAAAAATGCATATGAAATTAAAATATGTACGTAATAAGATGCAGCTATGTAATTATAGTTAATTAGCTGATGCCCGCGGGTCTGCCCGCGTGCATGTCAGTTATCGCACGTGCACGTCCGTACGAACTATCATCCCCTATGTCATCCCCCATAGGTTGAAATTACAAAACTCAATAGCATATTTATTAATTTAAAAATTGCCTATAATAATACAAAGTTTCATGACGATATCCGCAAAAGTGACGAACTTTAATGCAATCTTTCATCCCGTATTTGAAAATTCAATTTTTTATTGCGACAAAATGATAATTATGTACTTTCCCGCACTATTTCAACTCTATGCCAAATTTCATAGAAATCGGTTCAATGAATTAGTCATGAAAGCGTCAAGAAACAGACAGACATATATGTATGGATTACGATATTATATTGATATTTCTTGTTGAATATAATAATAGATCTGTGTGGTACAAATTGCAGAAATTATTTTTCTAGAAATACACAAAAGTTAATAGGTACCACGTGGATATAGTTACCCAACCGCATTATCTTAAATGTTACAACGATCTTATAAATCATGTTCACAATAATACATTGCTGTCTGTTAGAAAGTTATTTGGTGACTAAAATTAAGGGAAGTTAGTGGGCTATTGTGAAATAATAAAACGATGAAATGCCTTTGGAGATTATCATTTATATGGTCACCCGCGTCAAATGAGCGATGAGGAACCGAGATGTGTCATCGGATTTTACTATAGAGAGCGACATGTTGTCAAATGCGGGGACTTTGTTGAACCGTGAGATCGACGTCGCATCCGTGGGCTGGCACTCGTGTGCGAGCTTATTAACTTCATTCATTTGGATATGAGCGAAGGCTTTATTTCTATTCATATATTTCCTCTTGTATAATTCGATAAATTTGTTTCCATCATTATCATAAATTATTATCTTTTAAGCAGGCCTGTTGTCTTGTCACGTCATTAATCAAGCTGGCGAGCGTAATTTACATCACTAAACTATGCTAATACTGCAAGTATTTCATGCATTATTATCTATATACAGATATACACACATTTATACTTCGTTCACAAGCATACTAGACAAATTATGATATGAGTTGGCAAGAGCTGCAGTACATGTAATTGAAAGCACCATGTAGTAGGTACTTACATACCTAAATTTTTTTGTAATAGGTAGGTATTTCTTGTTATGGGCCATAGTTTTAAAAATATTATCTAATTATGGAGTTGTTTTTAGTGTGTTATATCGAAAAACAAAAGCAAAAAAGTCTTGAAAGAACGTTTAATTCCAGATGACGCACATAGCACAAGCTCGGGGCAGAGCCCATAGTTAGGATACAACAATGACAGATGCGCCAATTTAGCCCGTGTCACCTCACCCACCTCCCAATGGCAATTAACTACGGTATAGGAAACGGTCAGCTGGCATATTTTTTCAACTAATCTGGATCAGTTGGTCGAATTTTATACGTCTGCTGACCCATATGTCTCGTAAACGTAACGTATTTCAACATACCCATATCTTTAACTGGAACAATAAAAATATTATGCTATATACTGGTACATTTCTCTGAATAGCGCAAATGCTTGTTTGGTGGTTAATAGGAAATTATATCACTCATCTGCCGACTTTTTTCTCTATATCCGAACATACAGAGGAAAAAGTAAGTACAAGCTTTAATTGAAACTGGGACTAACGGACGCAGTGAGATTCACACTTCACAGCGTACGAGCAATGATGGACGAGGACGAGGTTCTAGTTCAGGCTTTCCTCCCGGGATTAGGGGATCAAAGCTAAATGGCAATCGCTTCCATAAACGCCCAAACAAACTAATAAAAAAAAGAGCAAAATATCTGATACCAGACTAAAGTGCAAGCTTTGAAGGTAAATCAAGACAAGGTACTCGAATGAAGAAGAGAATTATCCACGAAAATAATGCAATTCAGAAATATTCGTTCACGTACATTTTTATATCAATTAACACAATACTACAATCCCAATAACGTACCAACGTTCTTTTGTTCGTCGAAAATAAAAATTCACGAAAAAGTGACCAGACACTATACCTACGGCACGATATAATGGCCGGTTTGACGTTTGTCCGCTCATGAAGTTTCGTATTAATTATTGTGACATTTTGAAAGAGCAAATTGCTGTTCTTTATTGTCAATAGTGACGTACAGTAAGTCATAAAATTTTATCGAATGTAGGTATAATTTTAGGACACAATATTTATTTATTACATTGATTTCTGAATTATATAATGTATATTAGTGTCCCACGATCATTTATTTTTTATTTTTATAAGATTATAATTACCTATTGGTGTACTTATTTCACACAACTCGGTATTTGTTTTTCGAAATTCAATTTCTTTAAATAAAATCTATATAATCGACACTAGGACCACTGGCAAGCCCAATAATACCTCCGGCAAACTTACGTCAAAACAAAGCATTTTCGACTTGACGTTGCTTTGAAAAGTACAAACTAGGAGTGCAGTGCGATTGCGATATAGTTTAGACCTCCTCGCCTGATGGTAAGCTAAATGATAAATCTCGCCTGATGGTAAAGTCTCAGGAAGGGGTCCCCATTACATACACTAACAGTGATAATTATAATGGTAGCCCTCAACTTACTCTGTTTACGCCTTTTGTTGTGGATTTCGTCGATATGGCCGAACATACGCAGAGCTGAGTTCTAAACAGTCAGGCACGTGTGTTCGTTATAGGTACGCCTTCGTAACATTTCGATCGTGAATCTCAAAATGGAAGGTCAATTTTACCTATAACTGTTAGACGAATAGATAACTAAAGAAAAATCTGGCGAGACTGGCACAGAAGAAAATAAACTTCACACACACAGAAAAAAACGAGCAAAACCAGTCGAAGACATGTGTGTAGCTACTATTTACGGAAGGAGTATCCAACAAGAAAAAAGCTAGTGCAATCACTGAAGGAAGCTGGATTAATATATACTCATTTTCATTCCTAATTCCAATATTCAGTTCGTTCATATGTATTAAGTAGGTAAAAATTTATATTTTTTTACTAAAGTTTTTGAATCAGGAAGTACTGCTTCCAATAAAAACTTATTTGATTTGATTATATTTTTATCGAGAGTAAATTGACATTTCCATCACTATTGTAATATGTCAAACCGGCCATCATATCGTGCCGTAGGTATAAATGCATAGTCGGACAATCGACAATACAATGTAAGTAGGTAGTCGTGTAGTATGCCTGTATGCCCGTGCGTACACCCGCCGCGGTCGCCGCTACATACTACACGCTTCAGAGGGACAAGGCACAAAGTATTCCATGAATGTGTAATCAGAGAGTTTATTGATCGTGGTAAGATTAACACCACTTCGCATTGTCTGTCTTGGCACGTCTTAAATTTTCCCTTTTTGTGCCAATAACTTAAGGAATTCACGAATTAATTTTTTTCTTCACCTTTATGAATGTCGTCGTTTATCACTTCTTGAAAGAAATATTCCTTCTTATGTTGCGCTTTCGTAACCGCTTTACAATTGTACGTCGAATATTTTACGACTAAGTTTTGAACCTAAATAGAATTCATTTAATTAAGTACGTTAGTGTCAACGACACTGGCCGGAGGAGGGCAGAACAAGGGAATATCGATTAACGTATTATTTTTAATCTTAGTATAGCGTAGATGTTTTTTTTGTTTGTTTGAAAACGCTAATATCAGGAACTACAATTCTAATTGAAAAAACCTTTTTGTGTTGGATAGCCCATTTATTGAGGAAGTTTATAAACTAGGTACCATCACGCTGCTACTCAGGAGAGCGAAGCAGTAATCATATATATGTCAAAACATCACGCAATTTTCCACACATTATCGTAGAACTAATGAATTACGGGCATGTATGGGCTAAATGAGTTCCACGGGGGTGTAGTTGAGGAGCACAGCTATTCAAAATACAGTAGAAAGCATTTGCCCAAACAATGGTGGAAATATCAAAGTTCAAAATATATGACTAGAAAAAACTAAACTTCACTTCTAACCAAATACCTAGGTAGCATAGACCAATTGAGCTTTAGTTCCACAAGTCTAGATACTTGTTAACGAACAGACATTGAATATTGCACCAAACCTTATTGTTGTTATATCTATTAGTCATTGTGCACCTGCAGAACTACTTTACCGATAGAAATCATTTAACAAAATGAATTTACGATGTTGAGGCAATTGTTCATAGTAATTAATAAACTATGCCAAAACTGCTGAAAATTCAAAAATGTATTTGAGGTTAAATCTTAATCGTAAAAAATATTTAAGGACGTCTAAAAATTGACTTACTCATGTCGATCTAAAAAATTTACAAAAACTTTGATAACTTATTGTGTTACATAGCCCTATGGTAACTAATTTAATATTCTATTCTTATAACTATAGTGCTGTATTTGATAGGCGTGGAACTATTGCCATTACATTACGCGCGTGATATATAAGCTTGGCTCCGGCGCATATGCGCATCCTGCGAGAGCACGTGCCGTCCACGCGGCCGGAAGTGCCTCGCCATCGACCCACTTACGGCGACCTTCGCGTTATATGGTTTACATTTCAAACGTTCCCAACGGACCCCGTTCGACATTAGAACTAACATAACTTTGACAACCAACATTCAGCTTGAACCAGATTCAAATATATTATGGTTAAACCACGAAGCAAACTCGGTCTCTGGTAAATACCAATATCAATGTCAATACTTGCTAGTTCGATAACAGTCACAAATAAATTGAGGCATCGTTTACAACATAAAAACTAATTTGAGATTCGCGAGATATGAAAATAAATAATTCATTTTGGAACTCTTTGGTTTTTACTTCTTGCCGTTAAATACAGACGGGAGGGCGACAAGACGAACTCATGATGTCGAACCCTTTCCGAAGGTGTGCCAACTAAGTTAATAAACACGTCCTAAATTCTAGTCTATATTCATCTAAGGGTGACATAAATGCAATTTATCGGAATCCCTATGAACTACGGGAAGATGAATGATGGTTCAGCAACAGGTACCTATATGATCAAAGTGCTTCTCTCTGTCTACAGGAGGAACGTGAAAACCCATCTGGATGAGGCCGTCAAACTGAGGGACACCATTATAGTATTATTTTTATCTACAATAGTGACCTACATTTCAGAGATTAGTCCTTTAGTTTACCATAAGGCGAACTGAAGTCATAATAAGCGCCACCATATCTTTGTCTTTATTGTAGGTATAGGTGTTTAAATACCTGTGCATTATCTGATCGTGGCCAGCATATGCAACGTAGGTATCTAAAATGATTACACTTCAGGTTTGTAGTAAGATGAGACTGTATAAAAAGTTATCTGCGAGTTATTTGCATAGGGAGTGTTGACAAAGCATAGGTACAACGATAAGGCTCGGACAGGTTGTGGCGCCTTATCTCGCGACGAGGACATCCGCACGTTATTCGGACGTGCGCTATCCAACTAACACAGTTCTATTATCGTGCATCCCCAACTTCGTCGTGATCATATCGATATATATCGCCAACCACGTGATAAAATGCTAATTTCATATCAAAACTACCTCCGATAGGCGGCAGATTTATGTGGTGTCAAAGGCAAATTGACTACTGTAAGACAATGCATTTGTCATAAGGCTGACGAAAACTCGTGTCTTTGTAATCTTTCGCAGTATTAATAAAGGAAGCGGAGCTACATCAATGTACCGACTATTAAATACCTATGAGAATCATATTCTATCACAAATTACACAGCGATCATCATCATCATTGGCACAGCATTATACCTGTTTGCATCCACTGCTCTATGGTACCACTCCTTTCCTACTCGTATCTTGATTTGGCTTTTATGAGAGCGACTGTCCCTCCTCCTCTGTCCTCCTCTTTAGATGAAACTGCGCCAGATCTTAGTGAATCAACAGTAGTGAGTAAACGTTGAGATTTAGATTGGTCCGAATAAAAACTCACTGCCACTCTTACTTAATCATTCAATAGATATATCTAGTACCGTACAGTTAATGTTAAGAGATTTGCTTGGTTTCCGTTAGTCATGTCATCATCAAATCATTATCATTCGAGTGCCAATCCCAGTTGCATACAAAACTTGCACTTTGACCCTGGAGTTCGCTCTCCTATAACACCATTATTTGGTTAATTTTGCCTTTCTCCAAACCCCAAGAGGAAAGCCTGTTCCGACGCCATATCCGTCAATCACCAGGCGCATCGGCTTGCAAGGAAGATTTTTGTTAACTAGCTTACTACCTACTACTGACTCTACTAGTACCACCTGAAAAATCCTTTTGTCATTATAATGAATCTTGAAATTTTGCATTTTCAGTTGAAAGCCTAAAGATTTAATGAATGAAATTATGTGTTATTTATTTAGATTTAAAATCATTATTTTTATTTGTTAAAAATCATCAAAGTAGTGGGAGTCAACGCCAGGGGAATCAACTGAATTCTTCGTGTAGATAAACCTTAACAATATAAATACATTACTTTCAATGCGAAGGAAAATATCATAATACATATAAATAACAAGAATTCGCGACAAGGTCAAAAATATCATTGCAGAGATCGTATAGTATAGCAATAAGTAGAGACAAGTTGGCGGTGTACGAGGCCCATAACGCAGCACGATGTTCACTGTCCTGATTATAGATATTTCAGTTCAAGATCGACTTGAATACAGATATACGAGAATGGTGTGGCCTGAAAGAGAATTTTATAACAAGAATTGAAAAGGGTATTTTTGGGTACGTAGAACGAATGAGCACTGAGCAAATGACACACTAAGTATGTAAGGCACGTGTAAGTGGGCAGGCATGAGAGTTAACCTCGCAGAACATACATTGACCTAAAGTGTGAAAAACCATAGGAATTGCATGAAAGGTTGTCTGTAAAGGAAGTTTGAACAATGTGTAAGGCCACATAGTGATAGTGGGCTTTTGTCTCTGAAGCGAAAAAGGTGTAAGTATATACATGACATGAAATCTCATTCATTTAAATCATAATCTTACCTATCAATAAATGTAACAGAGCAGCGTGTTTCTTAAGCTGCGTCGCCAATCGATCATACCTAATCGATAACGATGAAATATGATATTTAGGTATAAATGACTAATCAGTATCGATGAATAATTAAACATAGTCAAGAGATCGGTCACGTTTGTGAAAACGTGAACCAATAATTAGAATTCCATTGTAAATATCGGAATCTGTTTTTTCGTGTCTCTCTTCTTTATCTAATAATGGACAATCCCAGTTAACTCTAAAGGTTTGCATTTTAGAGCTTGAGGTTCACTCGGCTTAAGCGACTGATATCTGATCTTCCAGCCATGAAAGGAAAGTTTGGGCCTTGAAGATCTTGGTGGGGCTCTGAAGATTCCAGTTGTTTTTTCTTTGTGTCTAAGTAAAAATTGCAATTAGGACTCTAACTAGGTATATAAAAGGTTCTTAAAGTAAACTTAACATTCATAATTCCAAGAAAGATTTCTAATTTTTTTATCAATGAATGTAATTTTTTTAATAGCTTTTCAATGAAACAGAGTGAAAAAATTAAATGAGGTCAAGTTTAAACGTATTTTCGATGTGGCCGACCGCTCATTCTACTAGTAGGTAAGTAGGTTCACTGAAACTCCTTATAAGCGAAATAACACTCATTATCTAATAATATATTGCAACTGGTTAAAAGCACTGAAAGCAGTTGTTTAGATGGGCTTCTTATTCAGCACATAGAAGAAATGAGACATAACACATAACATAACAGTAAAGTATACCCTCTCGGAGAATATAAACGTTTTCGTTTCGATTACGATATCGAACTAAATCACGAACTGGAACAAGCCTGCTAAAAAAATATAACCGAACCAACTTCTTTAACATAATATTCATCATCATCAGATGACGATCACTGCTGAACCCGAGGCTTTCACCTCGGAACATGGGACTTGCTTTCTTCCATTCATTTATGTATTGAATTTAGGTATTTACCGTCTGACTAGCCAACCCCGAGAGGAAAACCGGGCCCACAGCCGCGTCCATTGATCGGCAGGTGTGTACCGGCTAACAAGTGAAGATAACTGGGGCCCCATATACCCTAATTTAACATAAAAGTATGTATATGATAGCTATCATAACAATACGGAACCCCAAACTTTTTTTTCGAAAAATCACTTAGCCTGTTTTTTATTGTTCAGAGCAATATTATGAATCAGCAAGAGAAGACATAAACATTAAGAAATTTGCAGGTTTGCAAATCCTCATGTAATAAAAAAACACGTGATTTTATGTGACAGTATTTTGACCTCAAAAGCCACTTGTTACTAGGCAAAACAGCACCTCTGAATATCTGCTTACACCTGTGTAGTAAACAGTATTATCGATTCATGTGATTTATCCATAGATGAATATTGAAGTATAAGGCACAAGTTAGAGCCAGAATATGTTTCTGCTATCACATCTTAATCATTATGCAACAAATAGAATAACAAGATGCCCACAGGTAAAGTAAGCACCAACATTTGTCACGGTTAACTGAAAACACAACAGTGCAATTGTACCTCTTAAACCTGTTCAGATGCAAAGGCGATTTTTTTTTTCAAAATCTTTTATTCGTATCCAAAAACTTTAGTGGAATTTCGCATTGCGCCAGTTGGGGTATTGTAGAACGCCGAGAAATGTGTATAAAATCAACAACGCATTAAATCACACACACCCGATTATTGAATAGTAGGGAAAGAGAATAGTTTACACCACGAGTTAAAAAAAATCTAAGGATAAAATATGTTTTGACAAAGAGAAATTCGGTTTAGCCGGGAAATGTTGTGCGTGGGAGAGACTACTAGTGAATATCTGAGTGGGTTTGAGAGGTTATGCAGCATGTGGCATTGCGCTGGGTGCGGGTAGTGTTGGGAGCCCGAGCATAAAGCGGCGCGAGCGCGGCCAGTGGCGGCTTGATGTTCACGCCTACAGAGGCTTTGCGGACGCTGGTGAAGTTGCGCGCCTGCGCTCAACGATCTGCACGTTCTTAGCATATCTGAATCTGTCTACACGCCGCGGCACACCGCCACTGCCAGATATGGGCAAAAATTGAAACACGGAACGTACATATCTGAGTGGGCCTCTGCCTACACATAAAGAGCTGCGTTCGTGCTTTCTTCATGTACCGCCCCTGTATGGTATACAAAATAAAATCTTGTTGTCGATCTGCATATCACACAGGTTCCGAACGTTATCATAACAACCATAAACGTCTAAGTAATGTTTTAAGCAAATGATGGAGGTCAATTATTGTCAAAAAGAGATTAAAACTTGAGCACATAGGTAGGTACATAAAAATTATGAGATAAGAAAGTCGATCACAAAAATCAAATTCTGTCATTTGATTGGCAATGCCCAGAAAGTGTTCGATGCATATCCTAAGTACAAAAGATTGGTTTTTGCGCGTCTCGTTACCTGCATGAGCCGTGTCCCACGGCCTCGGCGCCTCAACAGGTGTGCACCTGAGCCCAGACGCGCTTTTTCATTACGGACATACAATCAAACAAAACGAACTACATGCTCGTTTGAGAATGATGCTCCGATTCATTCATCGTTCGGAGTGGAATTCTTTTATATTTGCTGGCCGAACTCGATCTTATTTATATTGTCTCGCTTCACCATTACATAGATGATATATGTGCCTGTGTGTGCCTCAATGGCGCTTATGTAAATTCTCTTTTTATAAAAAAACATTGTAGAACAATATCATGATTCGCCTATATTGTATATGCCTATACGATTCCTTAAATAGTGCTCTACATACAACAATTAATAAAACCAAATACCTATAAGAAAGGCACTACACCGATTAGCATAGCAACAGTACCTATACCGATGTAAACAACCAACTGATACAAAACTAAAATACGAAGCCGTATAAAATTGAAGATATAAATATAACTAATAAATAATTTTATAATGAATAATATGAACCAAGTTTAAAATTTTATATTACAGATTAAAAATAAAATATCTCTTGAGTTGTCACACGTGAGATTTTGACATGTAATTTGCAGAACTATTAAATGTTAATAGCGTGTGTCACGTGCTCGCGACAACCTTGATAAAGTGCTGGACAAAACATTGCAAGCAGGGCGTTGTCGCATACCTATGGCCCATTTAAACCTGACACTTCTACACCACGCAACTGTGTGCTCTACTTTACAAGTAAATACGATTTTTTCGTATTTATCTGCATGTATATTTAAATGTAGGTATATCTTATAAACAGAGATTAAACGCATTCACGTAAATATAAATTTAATGTAAGGTATAACTAGCCTAGCATGTAGGTAGGTAGATACCTGTACAACATTTGAACACTTACTTTAACCTTGAATAATTCGGATGGGACATAGCTAATATTGATTCTATATGTTTACATATGCATAGATATCTGTAGAATATCATAAATAAACAGATCAACAAGTCGCACTGTTAGCTTTATACCATTTTATCGATAAATTTGTTCTTGATTTAGAGAGCCCATAAAAGATAAATGCAGCCGTAACCTTGATCTACACACATCTTGATATTGGAAATTGTAGGCAAACAAAGGTGGGTAAATGTATTGCGTATTGGAATACGAGCTGTATTCCTCGAACGATATCAACTTAGTGATAATAATAATACCAACCTTGAATTTAACCACAATTCAAATATTGTTGGATACAAATTTTATGTTCTCATAAACCATATTGATAAGATGGTTCACTTTCTCACGCAGCCAGTGAACAACGCCAAATGGGCTTCACTAACAAAACAACGTCCTTTGAACAACATTATGTTTACCTGAAACAGCTGATTTTGTGAATTCGAACGGCTTGAATGAACATATTAAGAGTTCTTTGTAGGGCAACTACCTGCTATTCTCTTGTCAATTGAAATTGCGTTGAGACACATGCACCTTACGGTGGGAAAAGAGAATGTATGCTGAATATGATTTTGATTATGCGAGTTTGACTGACATCGCAACATTCATTTGTCGCTCAGGAGGTCCAGATGCGTAGATTTGCCGTGTTTGTTTCTGTATCGATTGAATTCGGTTTAATGGAGCAGTGATTTATTTTCTAATTAAATCGAAGCGTGTGTAGGTTGATTTAGCCGTATATTGTAGTGTCTGGGCGTTCGGTTGCGCAGCGGTGTGCAGACGCAGCGTGGCACAGCCGCCCGCTATCGATGCCGACCGATCGCGTCGTGTTAATTACTTTCATTAAGGGCAATTGTCCTGCTCAATCGGTTTGATCAGTCAGTTTGCCGCCGCTCGATATTTCCACTCAATACCTACCATTAGTTTGTTTCGTACGAAATAACTCTTACATGAATAGTCTACATGTTCTTATCTATGTTTTAATTGAAGTTTTGAGATAGTTTGTGACCCTAAGAGCAGACCGCACTAACTAGAATCGCGAGTTAGAACGATATCTTGTCCGCGCGGTAACTAGTTTCACGAAATAACCTGAACCTAAACCTACTCAAAAGTTTTTATAGGTAAGTTAAAGATTTAACGGATTGATTTATTAAAGATTTGACAACAAACCGGTGGCAGGATGCACATCGATAACGCTAGCAAACAATAAGCTATATTTCTCGATTGGCCATTAACATAACATACCTACCATTGTAAAGCGTTAATCCAATATCCGGAAACGCCAGTAAAGAAATTCGATAGCCTGTGCTACTGCCCTGAGCAACTCGCCAAGGCTATGCAGTAATGTAAATTTGTTAACAATTATATACTTGAGTAGGTACTTACTGAATCCAGTATTTATTGTTTTTATTCAAATATCATCATTGTGTTATTATTAAGAAGTTAAAATTCTATTGTAATTTAGGTAATCATTCAACTTAAGTATTCTTAATTTACAGCAGGCAATGTACACGATGGTTACCATACCAGTTACCACAATGTCTTGAATACTATTCATGAAGTTAAGTGTTAAGGGTAAAATTAGTTAAAACCCGTTTTAACGATTAACAAAGTATAGATACCCGACTATTGCTACTTCCAGGTTTTCTTCTTGTTTTTGTTCAATCGAATACCTACTTAGGAACAAACGCTTAGGACAAGACAAACACGTCTCTGCACATCAAAATATAATTTATGATACATATACTTATCAAAAGAATTCTATACAAGTATGCTAAGTAATTATTATAAACTATTCAAGTTGTTAAAGACTGATAAAAACACCGGCGCGTGTGGTACGAGTAATAGTTGTTACTTGTTACTACGGAGTTCGTTTGCGCAATCATTATTTCATTGATAGAACCACGATTGATTATATTTATTACTACTGACTACTGATACAGTCACAAGTTGCTTAACACTAACATATTTACAAGCAATCTCTATACTAAATTCTGTCAATAAACTAATTTATAATAATAAATTAATGCATAAAATTATTTGTGTAATCTTAAATGTAACATTCTTCAATTTTTGTTTATTATTTTTGGTAAAATTTAGAGGTAAGGTGATCGGTAACTTGAATGTGTTCCGCTAATAGATAGTGACTGTAGAGTGAGAAGAGTGATCACTGCCCCTTTGTTTCGATTGACGAACCAATGTAACGTAATTACACGCGCGTTTTTCTTTAGACGAAGCGATACAATCAAATTGGTTTAGATTTATATTTTTTAATTTAATAAGTACTTCATCTAATACGAAGCTTATTTATACTTTTTGTTAACTTGTAACGGCTGCATCGATGGACTAACAATGATTTTTTTTTATTATCGTTTTTTTTAATTAATTGCAGTTTTTCGCGGGTCCTTAGGCGTTTGACCCCAAAGATCTAAGGAGTAAGAAGTCCGCAGAAGTTAAGTTTATCCGCATTCGACTTAGATACTGTATAAGTTTATAAGCGAAAAGTAGGTACTCCGAAGTCCTTAATTTTGTTGAGACTTACTTCCTAGCCTATTCTACTAATATTATAAATCCAAAAGTTTGTGACGATGTTTGTAAATTTGGATGTTGGTTATTCAACCACGTTCTAAAACGCTTGAACGGATCTGGCTGAAATTTGCTACTTGTATGGATCATAGTCTTTTTATTTCTGGAATAGGTTTCATGGGAAGCTGGAACGGGATCAAAGCCGTAGACTACAGCTGGTTTCTGATAATTACTCAACGAAATGATAAATGGCAAATGAATTGGTAAAACTGTTGTTCTAATGTACAATATTGGTGCATAGCCTATTCCTGGCCCAATAATATGAGCTCTTATAGCAATTCAAATGCGATGAGGCTCAACTCAGGGAAGGAGATGGAGCTATACACCGTGTATAGCTCCATCTCTCTAGTAATTATCAGAAACCAACTGTAGTCTACGGCTTTGATCCCGCTCCAGCTTCCCATGAAATCCATTCCATAGTAAGGCCCCTGGACTACTATAACGATTTCCCAGTTGCATCCAAAGTTTTCACTTTGGAGCCAAAGGTCTGCTTATTGTTTTCGATTGATATGTTGACTTTACCGGGAGCGACTGCTGCCTGACTCCGAAAGAAAAGCTTGTGTCAGAGCCCTGCCCTTTGGTCAGCGGGTGTACCGGTTTGCAGGTGAGTTTGACTTGGTCTTGGTGAGGTCCTTAAACTAAATACCTATAGATTTGTTTATTTATCTAAATTATGGACAATAAACAGCTAAGTAGGTACAATAAATAGGATACAGTAATTGAACACAATAGTTCATTTTTATGTCAAACACATCATTGTAAATGATAATGAAAAGTTAATTATATAAGTAAGTAGGTACTCTAAAATCAAATCCCAATCGTCGCCGTATCCGCGCTACGCGGATTACAGTAATAGATAGGTAGATATACTCTGATAAGAACAATCTGCTTAACTGAATGAAATTTTTAAGCAATTGCATGCTAACTATTACAAATAAATTCCCAATAAAAAATGTAAGGGAATGGTCACGGGTTGAGGTCCCGTCCTGGATGATCATTTTTTCTGATCGGAAAGTAATCTGTTTAACTATTAAAGTTAATTGTATAGGAAGATATTCACGATAAGTTTTATTCAAAAAAAATTAATTTAGTCATTAAAAATTAAAGTGGGTCCCCGCCTCGTGAAATATATAAAAAAGGGAGCATGAAGGTATTATTGATTAGAAAATTACTGAGTTGACATCTGATTAAACCAGGTTAAGGTTCAAATAAGTCAATATATTATGTTTAGGTAATATATAATATTGCATAATAATTAACATAAAATTACGCAATATTACGTTATACCTACGAAAATGATATTTCCTTAGTATTGGAAGAATGAGTAACAAGACGCATGAAGTGCGGGAAGGGGGGTGTGTGGTAAGTGAGGCATAATTTCGTAAGGCCGACCATCGCTCCAGTGGCGCAATTGGTTAGCGCACGGTACTTATAAGACAGTGTTCGTGAGCAATGCCGGGGTTGTGAGTTCGAGCCTCACCTGGAGCATATTTTTTTATTTCTTTATTTTTACGTTAAATAAGTAATTCTGTTAAGTGAATAGTTTTTGTTTAAAATAAATGTTGCTATAAATAAAGCCTTTTTGTGGTTTATATTTTTAAATTCTAAATTTTGATAATATTTTTACATTATCATTTTATTCCCTATTTAAAATAAGTGTACTTGTTATGTTACATTCGTTCGTTATTTTTTAATAACACATAAGTACTTATGATACCTAATAAATTAAGTTCAAAGTAACTACTACTTTTTTGCCAGGCATCGTGGCAACCCGAAGTAGATACACTTGAACTGAAATATACATTAACTTATAATATTTTATTATAAGTTATATATACCTAAATATATTATTGTCCACCAACCCGCATCAGGCCAGCGTGTGTGGATTAAGGTGTAATCTAAACCCTCTCAGCTCTCTCGTTAGATGAGAGGAGATCCGTGCCCAGTAGTGGGACATTAATGAGTTGCTATTTAACTTACATTAGCAATAAATCTTAATAAAGGACATGCGATATCTATAACTTGGGATGAAGTCGATCATTACCTAGACACTAATTTCTAACGCAGCCTAGATAGCGCCACTCTATGAATTTTTCCACTGAGCCAATTTTATAATACAATGGCTAAAATGTGAATAATAATTAATTATTCAATCACTGAGGCATTTTCAGAATACTTTACAGTATTCTGAAAATTAATTTGATCATAACTTTTTTGTTTTTATTAAAAGCTGACCTCTAGGGGCGCAAAACAAATCTGGACAACTTAATCCCTATAACTATAGAAAAAGGAAAAGATAATATTAAAAGAATGAAAAAAACAGCAGAAATAAATACTCCTTTTATAATATTTAACAATATTATGCTTTGATATCACACCAACTATTTAGTCTGCCAAATACGAAGTTGGAGACTTCCAAACAGCAATAAACAGTGCAACGAAAATAATGAAAGAGAAGTTTCTTGCCTCGGGCAACTACTGCGACATCACATCATTAATACCGCACGACGCGCAAGAAGTACTACAATGTATTGCCAAATTTGTCGAGAGTCGATCGTAAGTTAATGGCTCACTTATCTAAGCAAAGTCAATAAACTGAGACAATAGACTGATGCAACCACTGCAAGCGACATCGAAAAATGCAATAAGCCTAATCTTCTCAAGAGTTTCGATTACGTGGGTAGTTTAACAGTTTAGTATTTCAATAATCCAGGGGCCCAACTTGATCAAAAAATACCTAGAACCCGATTGCAGCACCATGGTCTAATTCAAACCATCCATTGACCTAATCGAAAACACAAAGTTTCATCAGCATTAATATCCAATTTTATCCAATTTCAAACTTCCTGCTTCAAAACTGATGAAATATAAACTACAGCCTACAACACTATGAGGGTGAATTGAATAAACCTCATGAAGGTAATGTTTTTCGTGGTTCTCATCATAAAAATTACAGACTTTTATAGAAATATTCTTCGCTCATTTCACCACAAATGGGTGCGTGAGGTGCATCAACTGCCAAAGTGTAATTAATGTTCATAGCTCCAGCGACTTAGACCAGTATAATATGGGTTAGCTACATTACACAGTGATTCAGTTATCCAATTATAAATGGAGATATTATTCCTTAGCATTGTATTAGCCAATAAATCGAGCGCATTTAAATTAATAGAAGACAATTAACTGACTAAAAACTCAATTAATTGACATTGAATCATAAACATAAATCGTTAATTTATTGTTTACGATAACGACTTTATTAAATACTAGCTTCCGCTCGCGGCTTCGCCCGCGTGGAGGTCGGTATCGCCACCAAGTTTACTTATAGTGTGAAGCTAGCTTATAGCATGGTTTTTAACATAATAACACACATTCAAATATGCGTCGTTAGATCACGCGTTCTTACAGAATGCATTGAAAAATAAAGGTTCACTGCTCTTTCCCCGTAGGTGATAGCGTGATAATATGTAGCCTATGTGTTGATCCGACTTCGTGCCAAATTTGAAGTAAATCCATTCAGTACTTTTTGAGTTTATCCCGGACATACATACAGACAAACAGACAAAAATTCTAACATCTATATTTTTGGCTTCGGTATCGATTGTAGATCGATCACACCCCAATTATTCTTTTAAAAAATTATTCAGTGTACAGTGTTGACCTTCCTGCCATTTTATTACCTATATGTATAGATTGCGACGCCGTTGGTGTGTTGGTAATTTATTGTTAGTGGATACCTACTCACACAACAAAAAGTAAAAGATAAGATTTCCACAGTTAGCACTAGATTAACATTGGTACCGGCTACATATTTTGTCATGCAAAAAGTACCTTTGATACCTACTACACGTTAATCTTATTTATATAGAATAATTAAATCTAGGTTCAATTCAAATAGGCCCGGTTTGCTGGAGTGTACTATACAATGTAAGTAAACTGGCAGCCGCTGCACGCTACCTGACTGACCTCCTGATCCTGCCTGTGCGCTCTACCGCTGGCTACCGCAGCCCGCACCCCTCACCGCCTCCCTATTTGTTTAACTCATGCTCTCATTTGATTGCATCGGAACAGCTCGTACCCGATTGATTTTTTTACTTCTCACAAAAAATACTAAAAATCATTGGTCAGTTGAAAAATAATTTCGTGGAATGTTGGTTTCCGTAGTTCTCAATGATTTCTTTTGTCACGATTTTTTTTAACTTTTACATGTAGGAATCGACCCGACCCGGCATGTCGACCCCGAGTCGTGAGGAATGTAAATTGTTAACCGTGCGCGAACAACCCCCGACGTAACATTACTACTTCTTAATTTTTTCCATCACCTACGAGAAAATATTCAAGAAATTTCAGTACGTGCGTAGCAAACCAGAATGTGGACACACATTTTAACAGGCCATACATAAAATACTTCGTAGGAAGCTTGTAATTCCGGTCCACGCCCAGTCTCATCACTCAAGGATTCAATTTAATAAAATAAATGGTTGTTTCGTAAACTATATTGAATTTTGTTTTCAAACCATCTTGAAATCCCAGTCTCTACTTGATAGTGACGAGGTATAATAGAATAAATGACTATTAAGTCGCTTCTTTGACCAGTTGATTGAAGATATATGAATACATACAAAGGTCCAATCTAAACTACAAAACGTGATGGACATGGTTCAAGTTGTCATCAACAAACGCAGCGGGAGAAGATAAGTATTATAATATCACAGTTCCCCTAAACACTTCTTAGACCGTGAAAATTGTATAAATAGTTGACACTCAATATAAAAATCGTAGAACTCTAAATTTCTACGCAATATTTTCTTTCATTTATCACCTTTACCTGTACCGTTCCTTTGCTTTCGATAAAACTTTGCAAACTTATCTCGTAGTCACATGCTGGAAGTGAGGAGGCTGGTGTTACGCGATCATCATTTTCCTCCAACATTTTTCCCCAACTCAGTTGGGGTCGGCTTTCCAGTCTAACTGTGATGCGGCTGAACTTCGATATTTTCCGTGGAGCGACTGCCATCTGACCTCCACAACCAATGGTCATTATGACCAATGGCGATATCGAAGTTCCAAGTTAGACTGGTTGGACTTTTGTGGGCTCCAACTACCCGTAACGACTGCCATAGATGTTTGTATGGCAACCGGGACCGACGGCTTAACGTGCTCTCCGAAACACTAATAAACCTGCGATAAATACACACAACTTCGAAAAGCATCGAAAAGTCATTGGTGTGTGCCATGGTGAACCTGGGATTGAACCCGAGACCACGTCTCAGCAGTCCATTACCCAAACCACTAGGCTAACGCGGTTTTTGAATGAAATGGCGTTACGCGATGTTTTAAAAAGATACTAGGACAGGTTAGCTAATCATTAATAATCAAGGTATAATGATACCAAAATCGAATAAAAGTAAGTGACCAGTTAGTAAAATAATCTACTAATGATTGCCGACTTCCGCGGAAACAAATCCATAACAAAACGTACAAACAATTGCCATGCAATTGATCCGATCTCGTGTGCATTTTGATTTTAAATTGACGTATAGATAGAAGGCAAACATGAACAAAGATAGAAAGGCAATAAAGATAAGAACCCTGTCTGGGTATCATATGATCAACAATAATATGGTCTGTGGCTCTACCTCTATAAAATATGTACTTTGTGAATATGGTATGGCATGAGATTGATTTTAATGAATGTATCGTAATAATAAGGATTATATTTTGGAACTTGTTAGTTTTTTTAACTATGAGTACACGTTTATGGGCTCCTAACTTCGTTTTCATACATTTTAAAGACCCTATAATTAAGATAAAATTGCACGACTGGCAAACGATCGTCCACCCTCCTCCAAAAAAAAATCGCAGCGAAAATGACATAGTGTTGTGTCTCATAATTATGTGCGTTGGATCTATACAATTTCTTAATGAGGCACTATACACTGTCAAAGCGCTATTTTATGTTTTCCTTTTCATTAATAATATAATACCAAGCTGTAGTGGCAGTCGGCTCAATCGGTGCCACCTAATATTTATTGACTGCAAGTAGGACTGAGAGTTTTTTATAGTCACTATCTCACCTATTGGTAAGTGATGATGTTATCAACGTTGGAGTACTTACGCTTGCCTAGAATCAACATATTCCTTCTTGTCTCCCTGCCTCTAGCTTTTTCCTTGTATCCTTTTACTTCTTCTCGTAGTTGACAACGTGCGATTAGGAACTGCTGACTATTAAGTGAAGTGTGTGCTTGTTTGCTATCTTAGTAGTATAAAAAGCAGCTTTGTCAAACATTTGTTAGTCTAGTTACCAATCCAGTGGTATAATGTTTCCTTTTATACTTAATACAAATATAATTATATTCAACCATAATCAAATAATAATTATAATCCCGTTTCCAGAATATGCCGTATAATCAAAATTTGTCACCTGTTACAATTCCAAAATAATAAACACAATAATCAATACATCGTGGTAGCTTCTAAATACAGATGAACTTACTTCTGACATTAAAAAGGTGTCACTGTGTTCAGTATTTTTTATTGGTTGGCATTTGATCGCTATTTCACGTGCTGTACAATCTACGACTACTTACTTAACTAGAAGGAATCATTGACGCGCCACCTGACCACACTTAGCTTATTTTGAAGGTATGGGGACAAACAAAATCTAAGTTTCCTATAATTGACCTACAAAACGACATGATGACGCGATGTCTCCTCGTTATTTAGGTACCTATAGTCAATCCACTCCTTTATTTTGCGTTTGACATTTCAATTTTCTGTCAAATAGTTATGTCCAAATGCGTAACCTGACCGATTTCAAACAATAATCGACTTAGTCTCTGAAGAAGTTGCAATGGGGTTGGCCGGTGAAAGCTAATCGCAGATGGCGCTAGCGAGTTTGGCTCCTTTGTGTACGACGGCCATATTCAGTGTCATTATTGTTTACAAAAAAAACATGCATTTATTATCATTTCATAACATAAAGAGGGACCTAAAACAGTATTAACTAGTAGTTTGTGAACTAATACATCATGTATTGTAACAGGTGAGTGAAGGAACTTAAAGATTAACTTAAAAAACGTGGTGCTTCTTTACGAGGAAAAAAAGCAGATCTTGTGGAAAGGTATATTGTTTTAAATAAATTACCACTATATTCACAAATTTCGTATTCAGAAACATTTTTGTTTTGAAGATACCATTACCTAAAATGTAACAGACTTGTAATACTTATGCATATAGTTAAACTACGGGGATAATAATAATATACATTCTTTTACTTTCAGGTTGGAGATTTATGACCAAAACTTCAATTTTGAACACCTATAAAGGGCTGATAACGAAGATCCTGAAATATAGTTACCATTGCCAGAAACCTATCGTGATATTAACAGTAACACGGCTCTACTACCTCTTGATAAGACAATCATAAGGCATTATCTATGCTAGTACGTAGTTTAAACTAAGTATAGATTTATACCTAATAGGAAACTGCATTGAGTTAGGATATAAACCAAAGTGAAATTTTAACTGAGACCCTAGCCCATTTTCACCATTACTTATTCACAACTATATTTTTTCTTTTCAGTACACAAAAAGAACAATATTGCTATGCACCTGTATGAAACCCGTCATTTATTGATGGTAAGATCTTCTGTTGTTGGTAATAATACCTATATAAAGGGATATTGCAGAAAATCAATGAAAAATGTTCAATATGAAGTGGACATACATAATACTTGGACGTGAATAGGACACATGAAGCTTTTAAAAATAAAACACTTTATGTCATCTTAGTTTTTTTATTTACAATACCTGCATCATCTGCAAGTAGTAGCTCTGTGGAAAATAATCTTAAGTATAGTGTACCTACAGCATCTAACTTGGCAAGATTTTAGAGTAGTGGGGCCCACCGTCCACACTATTAAGTTAGATGCTGTGAACTATATGTTAGATGCTTGAGTACTTCGATGAGTGTGGCAAGTTGTTGGTGTCATTATCAATCTCATGCTCTTGAGATACATTGCAAAATCATCATAATATACTATCACTATATTTAATGGCACTATGCCTTCACAGGATTGGTAAGTTGATGGCATTTCAAATAGCTATTTCCTCAGGTTCCGGACTCCCAATATATCTTTTCTTGTTCTTGCTGTTTCTGATAGTGGTTAAGTGTTTCAAGGAGATATAGATGGCACAGCACTTTTCTTCATATATTTATGTTGGTGTTCAACTCCTAGAGAATATAGAAATGACTGTTATTATTAAGATCATAGGAGTAAATCAATTTGTATGTTATTTTATGTAGGTATATCAAGTACATATGTATTAAGACTACTAATAATGTTGAATAAGCAACACTCACCTGTGTATTCACAATTTTTTATAATCATTTTCCACGAAATGTTTTCGACATAACCTCTAACTATTTTTAGAAATAAAATTTTGTAGGCAAATGTCTTTCAACCAAAGCCGACGAATTTTGTAATCTTTTGGGATATGGTGTACTCCAAATTCTGAGCATTTCGCTACTATACATTTAGTCATCTTGGGTTTAAAAATTATTTTGTAAATAACTCCATACAAATGATCAATGTTTTAGGAGCCATCTACACCAGCGCCACTTTGACAGTTGCCAACCCCATTGATTTCACACTTCAATTTATTTTATTTCTGCTCGATATTCAAATTTTTATACTTCTTTTGCGTGCCAGACGTATAATTGAATAAAATAATTCGCAATAAAATCTGTTTTGTAATAAACATTCTTTTTTCGTGTACAATGTCAAAGTCAAAATCAAAGTCAAAAATCATTTATATTCTGTACTAGCTGTTGCCCGCGGCTCCGCCCGCGTGGACGTCGATTTGCGCGTTTTTTTACTATATCGCATGTTCTAATGAGCCGATTGTGATCAAATATGCGTAAGATTTTGAGTCTAACCAAGACCTTTCTAATAAAAAAAAACCGCATCAAACCCCGTTCAGTACTTTTTACGTCCATCCTCCTCCTCCTGAATGTATCAATTATTCGACGACACTTATAGGCTGTTCATACCGATCATCTGTCATGGGTTTACGCCAATAATATAAGCCTATCGAGTTTAGGCTCCATTGTTTTGTCATGGTAAAAACAATTTGCGGAATTACTGGGTCACCCGCCGTATAATAGCCCTGACCTCACACCTTGCGATTTTTATTTATTTCCGAAAAAGGAAGAAAATACCGAGATAAACGTTTTATGGATGCCGAAGAAGCTGTGGCTGCGTTTCAAAAGGCTGTCGAAGACGAGTGGGCTCAGTGCTTTTCGTACCTACGTATAATATTAATGAAAACTATTACCGTACACAACACAACTTAAATATTTTGATGAGATGATTAGCCATTGAAAACACGTACAAGAATCCATAATACACTATAAAAACAAAGCTTACATGTTACAACAACTTTTGTGTTGACGTAAATGTAAGTAAGTTTGAACGATTATTTTAGATTCGTAATTTGCAGCGATTTCATTCTATCCCAACACTAGACATGGTAGAGTGTAGCCGTTTTCATTGAGTGAGCAAATAATCGTAAATTTTAAATCAACCAAAACAATTAAAGCATTTTAATTTTGGTAATGAGTTATAAATAGGGTAGATACATATGATACGCCAGTTTATATAATTTCTTGGTCACGCATTTCCAAGTTTACTTGTAGGATTAATGCAACAGTTACATTCTAAAACTGCTGTCAAACGCAAAAATAAGGAGTGGAATGACTATAGGTAGGTAAAGGCATACTTTGCTATCTTATATATTTAATGTGTTAAACACTTCTTCTTCAACCTAGTTTTAATTTCCAGTCACATCCAAAGCTTTCACCTAGGAGTCTGGGGTCCACTTTACCAGTCTTAAGTGCGGGTTTGGCTGGTCTTCGATATTAAAGCGACTGCCATCTGACCTTCACAATCCAATGGTGACATTAGGCCATATATCGAAGCGTTGTAGCTAGACAGTGTTGTTGTGAAACACTTAACCAAAATATACTCACCATAAAAAGTTAACAGCAGTCTTTACAGGTTTTTCTCTATCTTTTCTCGTAATTTTCGTAGTTTTGACTTTTCGTTTCACTCATCAAGAAAATCTATATCCGCAATAAGACTACACTTGAAAAATAAAACAAAAACTATATTGATATAACTGTAACAGGCAAGATAAGAGACAAAGAATTCATGACGAATTAAAATTCCGTTGTAAGTGGGTACCCTGTACACAACCAAGTCTTAAAGATAACGTTGAGACAACTGTGTTTAGCATTGATTTGGGAGCACCGTTGATCACGAAGTGGTCTGCTTTCGTCACTCGCGGACGGTAGTCGATCAATTCATAAATAACAGGCTAACGGAGCCTTAATTCACGACTCTATTAATTGTGTCATTCTATATCATAACGTTTAATTAAAACTTGGCTTCCCTGGCTGCGGGTGAATAACGAGCCTCGTTTAATATAATAAATAGACTAGTATATTCTTATAATCCAGATCTATTTGAAGACCTTTTTACGTCTTTTATTGAAAAAATTAATGAATGTTTTTATCAATTGAATGAAGACCAATAACAACAGTTTGAGGACATCTACAGACCTGAACTAAGAATGCGAAAATCATACTCAAAATATGTCATTTTGTAAGTAAGACACAGGTAGGTATCATTATTAGAATTAAGTCAATGAAATACATTCCATGAATGTACTCGTACTACTTCTTCTTCTTCTTCAACCTAGCGTTAATCCCAGTCGTATCCAAAGCTTTCACCTCGGACTCTGGGGTCCGCTTTACCAGTCTTAACCGTGGATTTGGCTGAACTTCGATATTTTTCGTGAAGCGACTGCCATCTACTCGTACTACTTATTTAATTGATTTATGTAGATATATTATGTTATTGTTAAAATGATAGATGGCAGATATAAAACAAGATTAGTTAAACCCAGGATCACAGAATAACTAATAAATAGCCAGGATTGTCACACGCACGTTACCAACTTTTGAAAATATTTTTTATACTACGTAGGTGGCAGATAAGCACACGGCCCACCTGATGGGAAACGGTCACCGTGGCCTATGGACGTGTGCAACACTAAGGGTGTCACACACGCGCTGCCTACCCTGAAGAAAGGGAGGAGAGCTATCTTATGCTTTTACTACTCTCAGTTGGGAAATCTAGCTCCGTTCAAGTCCTCTTAACAATGCAAAACTCTACAAAAGTAGTCTAATATGACTTGAAGAAACGACTAAGGCTAACTGAAAAATATGGTTTTAGTACACATCCAGTACCTATCAGAGACGTTCCGCCTATATTTTAAATATATTCTACTTTATGCAAATGCAGTGCACATGTCTATTTCGTATCTACAACTCGATTCTTCCGTTATACTTAATAAGTGAACTAAAAAGTAACCGGTTAATTGTAATGACTTTTCTTTTTGGCATAGTTCGTGGCTGTCACAATAGAATAGAGCGCTGACAATCGGCGGCGCGCGGACGCTGATAGCATCTGTCAAACAGGAGCGCTTGTTTATGAGGTGTGACGCAGACGCGCGGATGAACCACTACCGCTACCTTCCACCGCGCGCCTCAGAACAAGTAGAGCGACGGTGCCTCCGCCCCCAAGTCCACGCTCGCCTATCACCTACCGACCAGCCCGAACAACCCACTATTTTCATCCAACTTTCTAATAGGACCACGTGCGGGAATTTGCATAAGTATTTAGGTAATTATTCGCATCTCAGATTTATTTGTAAGTAGGTACGTGATTGACAATTGTCGCAAATCATTCGTGCTTGTCAGATTGGATTACCCTTTGAATTTGAACAAAAAAAGTCGAGAAAGTTGTTCTATCATATAATATGATACAAAGTGGGTGGGCTGTTGCAACGGGCTCTCAACAAGAAATACATAAGTAGGTATATTGATATAAAACTAACAATTATTGTTAGTTTTATATCAATATACCTACTTATGTATTTCTTGTTGAGATTCTTTCTTTCATGTAGGTACCTGTACGTATAAGGATTCATACAAAATCAAAATACCAAATCACATCTCACACTCGTCATTTTAACCAAAATTCATAAGGTAATAAGGGTATAAAAAAGTTGTTTTTTGCAAACGTACTGTTACAGTTAAATTATGATTCATGTTGATTTTACGATTATCGTACACCTACATAAACTGTGGAAATGCGTTGCGAATCGATAATACTAAAGAATTTACCTAAACCGATTTATCAAATTACGGTCAGAAAGAGGTATACAGTCGGTACCATCGTATGTAATTCACGAGAGATACAAAGAATTGAATCATAAATATTAATCAAGATCGCAATAAAATCAGTATAGCACAGTGACATAGTACCTGCGCAGCCGCATGCCGGCGCATCAAGCTCGCCGCCCGCCCCACTTACCACCATAATATTATAAATATATTATTTTTAATGAATATAGTCAACATCCGTCTCAATAATATATTCCTAAAGTGACAAACTTCTAATTGTGACAAATGATACATGGACTGAAAAATAATAATGACGAATGTACCATGTGGTCTATGGGCACAAGCAACCGACATTTGCGACTTGAATGAGTGGGCAGTAGTTGGTTAACGATAAAAGTTAATGATTGTGATGTGACTCTTGCGACAGTTGAAATAAAAATGATTTTGTCCTGCTGACGAATATCAGAACAGCACGGCCTTACTAAAATCACAATAGGGAAAGTTTTTAATTGCAAGTTGCGAAGTGATCATTGATAAAATAATAGGTAAGTAGGTATTATTAATAACAGTAGACGGAAACAGTATCCCTTTGAATTGTAATTATGAATTAAAATTAGACAATATATTTCTGTCTGCTACTTACACAACTTTTCACTTAGGTACACAACTAACACTTTCCTTTGTCAGTTAAGTAGTTAAGTAGATCCACACAATATACCTACATCATATTTATATAAAACTATAATACCTATGATATTAAATATTCCAGTGTGTATTATTACCTATAGGTTCTATACGATTTTAACTATCCGGCTTCCGTAAGCGTCACCATAATTGACGTACCTAAGTCCGAGAATGCGGTGTGAATGTAACTACGAGTACATGAAATATTTAAAACGGTAGATGAGGAATTTCCGCTAAGGTTCGTAGCTTATATACCTACTTCCATCCTAGGCTATCAATGTTCAAGGCAGTTCAAGGCGGCGACCTTGTCGGTGCACGAGAATCAGAATACTTATAATTGCATCGAACCAATAGCAAGTAACCAAACCAACTTTAGAGAGAGGAATCCCTCAATCAGTGATTGACTGACTGACGGTATGATTGACGTAGATTGTCTACGAGAATTAATTTCATACAGTTAAGTACTTAGTCAAAACTGACCTGTAGGGACATCGAAGTACCTTTGACTTTAGTCGATTGGATAATGTAAATGTAACAAATAATACCTACCAAGGTTACTACATCTAGAGGATTTTCCTACTTAACTGAACGGAATAAAAACCGTGAAAACCAATTTAAATGCCTTCTAATGTATTTTTAAATAGCAGTAAACATGTGTGGAAATCTTATATATACCAAAACAAAAATCAGTAAGTACCTACACGAACTATTGGCATCACAATTCATCTTGTAAATGGCTATATGGACTGCAGCTCTTCAATCTTCACTAGGTAGAGACTATCCATCGAAGTTCCTAATTACGTTATTTCTACTAGATTAAATTGCATGCGCCGAGTCCTCACGCCACTAATTACATTCCACTACTGTGTAAAATGAATGCGAAAGATTACGAGTTGCCGAGGTTGTGCCTCATTGATAGTAAGGCTTAGTTCTCTTAGTCGAAATTAATTTTCATGCAAAGTAAAACGTGGCAGGTCAAAGCAGGTAGGTAGGTACTGAAAGTAGCAACAGCATCTTCTGTATAGAACTAGTTTTTTTCCGTTTTTAATATCTTTTATTTTAATTATCACACACCATAGAATTATAAGGCAGTCACACAGTATTTAATACATTTAATAAAACACAAACTGGATACAAAAATTCGAACATTATCATTACACCAAAACATAAATAGGTAGGTATGTAACATAAATATGATATTCCAAGAACGGTACACAATACGCCAATCGCCAATATTTAACAACTGTAAATCAACACTGACATTTATCGCCAAACAGTAAGTTCAAAGACAATGCGTTGGCAGATCATTTGGGCATAGTGTTACGTTGATAGTACACTGGTGGTACAAAACAGGAATCCTTAGGCATGACTCAGACGCGCCAGAGTGGCGGCGGCGCAGTGAACGGTAGCGTCGCGTGCGCGCCGTGGCGCAACTCCAACGTGCCCCTGCAGCCACTACACAACCGCAAGTCGTCACCATGTCACTGTTAACACCCAAGTAATGACAATATATTTACAGACTTTTACCGGATCTTATGGCTGCGTGAAAAGTGGTAGACATCGCACTGCGTCATAAGCAACAGTTTTGGTTTTTAAGGAAAATTAGCGTCCAATACCTTTTTTAACCCGTTTTATAAAAATATTCAAGGGTTTCAAAAATACCTTTCTGAAAAAGTATAGTGAATTTTAATTCCTAATTGCAAAAAAAGGTCTCAAGATTGGTACTTGTTAAGTAGTTGCACATCATCGTACGCCAGTTCAGTGGCGGATTTACAAATTTGCCGCCAGTAGGCTATACAATTCTCCATGACTACCCCCCCCCCCCGTCGGCCATCGGGGGTGGTTATGTCGGGATCGAACTGACTAAAACCGCAAGCAGTCTCGGGTCTTAATTACCGGGGTGTAAGGTTACCCCCCGGCAGGGGGTTGGGCAAGCATCGTGCCACTTCGCCGACGGTGGGGTGTAGAGTGACAGGCGGCCGTCCTGTCAACCAACCGTTGGCTCGCGGACAATCAGCTCGCCCCGACACGTGGAGAGCCTCGAAGCTGCCCTCTAGAGAGCCACTCCCACCCGGGCCGGATTGGCCGAAGGCAGCAGCATCTCCCGTGGCGAATGGAAGGCGCTGCTCGCCTCCGTTGCCCGGGTGCACCGCGTAGAGGTTCTGACTCGCACGCATCCACGGGTACCCCTCATCGAGACTAAACGGTGAGGTGGTTATGTCGTAATCGAACCGAATTAAACCACACTAGGTGTTAGCGTACCGTCTAGGGTACCTACAACGGGGGGAACCCGCGTGTACCCTAAGGAAGGAAATTCCCCAGAAACCCCACCAGGCATTGACCATCCATCATGCAACAGGCGGCCTCACCGTAAATGCAGGGAGACTAGAACTAGACTAAAACCGCACGCCGTCTAGAGTCTTCTGACGCCAAGGTGTGAGGTGGCCCATAGAGCATTTCCCTCGCACCCCAGCTTGACCCGGGCCATTTCCGGATTCGAGATGGTCCCCTTGGTTTTGGGAACCACGGTATTCGCATTCGGGGGGGGGGCCGTGCTTGTGCACGCTGCCGCCTTGGTCTGCTTCTGCTAGGGTGACAGACGGCTCTACCCGTCACCCCCAGGCCTGCGCTCATAGAGGACAAAAGTCATCAGACCTCCGACGCCTGCGGCGTCTGCGCACGTCACCGTCCGGGTGAGCTCTGTACAGCCTCTCCCGAACCCATTCCGCCGCCTCCTTCTCGAGCATCACTTGCTCGCAGAATGAGGTGGCGGCCGACCACGCGTCGCAGTTGGAGGCGGCAACTGACCACGCGTAATTGTGACGTGCCCTATAGTCCGTTAAATATAGCATGATCTCTGTGACATATGTCAAACTGTGATTCCTAGGGTTGGAAAGTGACGATAGTAATTATCGATGTTACGTACTATTGTCGATGCTAATGTAACATATTATATTTGGGTTTAATTTAATTAAAAGCGTTACTAAATGAAACAAATACTTTAATGTGAAATCTATTAACAAGCCCTTGAGCCAAACGCGGCGTGTCTTCTCCCAGGACGTTGATGGATGGAGTGTCGGATTTTATTTACTCACTATTATTTCGGATTAAGTGTATTCACATATAAATATTGTTATGGTATTAAAATACCTATACAAAGTATACAATTAGTTTAAATGATAAATTAAATTTTATTCCAAATTTGAATAGTTTATAGTACCTATGTGGTCACGATGATTCATCGCCCATCACTAATTTGGTCAGCATGCCCATAAAGTATGATATTGACAGCTACTGTGAGCACTGTTGAAAAATTCAAGACTTCATAGGCATGATTTTACTGACAGCTGTCACAGAGATCATGCTATATTTAACAGAGTATAGTGAAGAGTATACCTGCTATTGAAGAGCTAAAAACAGCGGCGCATACTAATTAGAAGGTGGATTAAGATATGCCTCTCCAAGAAAACGCTCCCTAAAACTCGTTTGTGTATATAATAAAGTTATTTTTTTTATTTATGAAAGAAAAAAAATTTGGCTCAAAATTGCCGCCCCCTTAAATCTGCCGCCCTAGGCTCCAGCCTACTCAGCCTACTGGTAAATCCGCCACTGCGCCAGTTATTCTCAAAAATCTCGTGAATAAAGTTTACATCTGACAGCAGACACAGGACATGAAAAACACTTGTCACAGGACATGAAAAACACTTGTCACTTAACTCTATGAACCAAAATCTGTAACAGTACTTCCTTAAAAAGACAAAAAACAACCAGCAGATGTGCCTCAAAACAAATCCGAAATAACGTTATCTGCGACGTTAAAAAAATAACCGTTTAGTTTTTTTTTCGTTTAACGACGAATACCAATTTGTAAAAAGGATAATGGTAAACGGTAAATAAAGTTGTTATTATTTTGAAACGAGAAGGGAAGCTTGGTAGGTAGTTCACTTACTTTGGGTCTAGGTAGCTCGGTGTCGATGTAAGTACCTATATATAATGATTATGGTTTAGTTGACGTTTATAGGATCAACTACCGTCTGACCTCGTAACTCTAAGAAAAAATCCTGCAACAGCGCCTCGTACGTCAATTAGGTGAACTGGCTTGCAAGTGAGGTTGCCAAATGGGTTTTGATCTTGGTGGGCCTCACATTCGATTAATTATTTGATGTATTTCGATGTATAAATCGTTAATGAATCGAATCAATCAGTGTTCAGCAACTGCACACCTAAAAATATCGACGTCAATGCAATACATACCTAACTGTTATTTGACTAATTTAAAATTATGAGAATCTAGTTAATTTGTGATACAGGTGCAGGTTTCTGTATGATGCATATTTTCTCCGAATACGCCTAAAAGGAGATACAACTTCAGGAGAGAATGTCACCAAAATTAATAGCGAAATTTTAAAAGTGTAAACTTAGTCTATAGGTATAGTTATTTCATAAATCCATCATGGCCATCAAAGTAATTCGATACTGACTTCGGCTAGTACATCTCTCGTTATATTGGGAGCACATTTGATGAATTCTCACGATGCGTTTGGGAACGAAGTTTTTTCTCGTTTCATTTCCCTCGGCAAACAATAGATCACCGTGCGGATGGATGGAGGGTTGGAAGTGCGTCGCCGCGGCCGCACCAGCCGACCAATATTCATTTATGCGTATTTAAAGTCACGATCATCTAAATTGGCTGATTTAACACAATTATATTTCTGTTAATTTATTTTTATAACAAAATAATATTACATAATTCAAAGTTTTATGCTTTCGTGATGATGCAGAGTAATTATACTCACTTATGAACTTCCTTTTTGTGATATATCACTATCGACTCTTTTTTTCGTGCCTAAATCCCTATGGGATTCAAACTGATTAAAACCGCACGCCGTCTTATGTCTCAATTGCCGGAGTGTAAGCTTACCCAAAAGGCATTTCTCTCGCACCACATTCACACCACACTCAATTCCTAAACAATAATGTTCTGAAAAAGGAAAAATAATATGTTCGTATTACAATTAATATTAACAAATATTAACTACCGTACACCACTTACAATTTAACAACAACCAATTTACGCCATCCCTACTCTACTGAGTTACATGTGCGATCGGCTCCCAGGCGCTCCCCGTGCCGTCTGCACATTCAACTTGTTACTATGAACCAGTTCCTGCTCCAAAAGTACCCAAAGTGACCTGTTAAATCACTTCCTCAATTATTTATGCAATGTATGCACTTTTTAGCATAACACTGAGAAGTATGAAAAAAACAGAATATATTTACATAACGTCTTTTAACTTCACATTGTACGCATATATCGTGAATTTGCCTACATAATTATTAATGAATTATTTATAGTAACAATCTATAACATTATCATAAATCTACATTTCCATCCAATCCAATTCAAACCCAAATAAATCCTGGTTTGGAAAAAATAATACCCAAGTAAGTTTTTATATTGTTGTTACCCACGACGATCGTAAGATATTCAATTTCAGATATAAATAAAGTAAAATAAAATATAATTCGAAAATCTAAAAACCGACTGTGTAAAAAACTAAGAAGAAAAAAACAAGCACTTAGATGTCCTGTGGTCTAGAAACCACAGCTTAACAGTTGGGATCCAATGAAAAATTAGATTGGCTGTCGAATAACGGATCCCGACTGTTCAGCTGTTGTTTCTAGACCACACGACATCTAAGTGCTGTTTTTTTCTTTTTAGTTTTTACTCAGTCGGGTTTTTTGATTTTTAAATTATATTTTTTTATTTTAAACTTTTTAGTTTTCGTGTACATTCATCACTAAGTTCACAATCCTCAATCCGCATGTAACTTGTAGATAGATAAAAATTACATTTTTTTAAATCAAAATTGGATCATAATATAACTTTTTGAAATCCTCGTGATAAGCCCTTTAATTTGATACCCATATTGTACATAATGAAATCCGTCCAGTGGTTTGGAAGATATGAGGTAATAAAGAATCTTACAAACATACCAACATACATACAAGATGCGCGCGAAAAACATAACCCTTCTTGGCAGTCGGGTAATTAAAAAATGGAACTGGTTCTATGAAAACTACACGGTTATACTTATATATATAAAATGGGTTGTGTTGTGACGTCCCCCTGATGAACACACACGTTGTGTCGTCAGAAATGAACACTGGGCACTCATGTATCTTGCCGATACCCGATGTCACCTTCCCTGGTCCATAGCGATGAACTGCAACACCAATAGTTCTATATAGTGGTCGGCCTCAGCTTGACTGCCTCATCAAATGCTTTTTCACGCCCCGTTTAAAAGACCCGGGACTATAGGAGGAAGGAAACAAATACGCTGGTAAATAATTCCAAGTCTTTAAAAGAAAGTAACTACTTACTAGACCCAGCCTCTTGACATTTCTGCACTAACTATATATATATGTCGTAAAATACTCCTGCATAAATTGAAGAATAACCGCTAAGGACACACAAAACCCTACTAAATTACTATTGTTTTAACCCAATCACAAGCTAATAAAATGCAAACAGCCAGAAACTTTGAGTCACCTAGACTGGTATCACAATCTAGTAAGTTAGTTTCAATGTCCAATAAATTAACCACAAGTACCTTCCATACGTAGAAATTTTCTATTAATTTCAACTAATTGAACTTTACCACAAAATTAGGTTAAGTTTTATGGTCAACTCACTCGTATTGTACAATATTTAATGTACCTAAGACTCATGATGAGTTATCAACAAACTTTTAATAACAATAAAGGCTCTTGAATCATACAAAATCTGAATCTGAATCTTAAAAGCTTTAACTCGTTTACTTAGTAAATTCAAGAGTATCATAATAATGCCAGATCATTCCTTGTCCACAGTTCACATACTCGATGTCCATACTGAACAAAAGTTACTTAAGATAACTATCGTATCATTGTTATGGTACAAATCATTTGATTCCCGCAAGGGGAACATTACCTGTCCGGTACAGTACCCCATATCCGACATTGCACATATTGTAATGATTATCCTACTCTTTTTGATAAAAGATTCAACGGAAGCTGCTACCTGTCTCGTGAGAATTGACAGCGGATGTTCTAAAGGTGCCCCTGTTTTTTTTTTCAAGTGTTACATATTGATGAAATGGGATTAAGGGTGATTCCGTCTCCTGCTTAATGATTCCTGAGAACTAGTCGTCACTTCTACAATCATAAATAATTTGATTTTAGGCCATTCTTAAAATTAATAAAAAAATATGAAAGGAATAAAACAATACCAATTAAAAAAATATTAAAAGTAAAGTTACGAGTACAAATTGTATGAACATAATTTTATGTTTCCGCTTTTATTGGTATTCCTGTAAGTAACATTGTTCTTGATTTTACGTTCCAAACATAACTCGTGTGAAATTTGGATCCCTTCACCTGCTACAGTGTCGTGTTTGAAAAACTCATAACAAAAACAACGAGAAGGAAACGTAAATGGTGCCGGTTATGATGAGTGCGTAACATTCAAAACTATACACTTGTGAGATCTGTTCCCACACTGCTTTATCGATCAAATAAGAATCATCTGTAACTTATACATTATCATGACCGCTTATATTAAGCTATAGTAAGTTCACTAACCTTGATGTTCTTATCTTTATCTTAATAAGGCATTAACAATATAAAAGTAATCTATCATTTGAAATTAATATGATCAGAGATCGGTGCTGCGGCGTTCACTCGTCGTGGTGGTGCGTGGCACTCGATATCTGCATAGCCGGGCGGAATGGCGGTTAATCAGGTGGCCCGTTACATTACATTGTGCCCGCTGTGAGCTCGAACCCGAGAGAACAGGTTGCTCCAATGACAAAGGAGCAGATTCCATCGTCCGCAATCCGCGTCTCCGAGCCTCACATTATAAATAGTCCGTCGAAATAATCCGTTGCTACGTGTCACTCCGACGCCCACCAACGTCGGCCAGTACACTACTTAATGATATCTAACCCAAAAACAATTCATAAAAAACTGCTAAGAGTGAACATTCCGTTTCCGCGTGCAGCTTTGACCTTACGGTGATTGATGGTCCAAGAGTTATTAATAGTTTATCTACGTAATAGATGGTAATAGTTGCGACCGCGATCGATATTAAAAATCTTACTGTGTCATCTTCTCATTATTTTTTGTTTGACTTCAGTCGCAGTGATTGAACTGAAAACCATCTCATCAATTTTATTTGTTAACCGTCAGATACCTACGTTATCAATGCATTTTCTTCTCTATAAATATAGAGAAGAAAATTCATTTAGTTGTATTTCTATTTACTTACTTTGTTGCAAAGAAAACTCAAGTTCAAGTCACGTGTGGTAATCTCTATAATGCAAAAGACATGTATATTTGAATATAGTTGGTAAATGGAAACCCACCAAGATATCCGGGGCCCAAACCGAGTTAGTACACCTGCTGATTGACGATCGAGACCCGCCATACCGACGAGAATATGTAATCAGAAAAACTGAAGGCTAATTTTTGCACATTTGCCATTCACGTAAATCACCATACTTACCATACTTTGCCGACGATTCATTCCGCCACATAGGAGTATTTTTTTTGCGATTCGGACCCCAGTACCAGCGCTAGGACCATATTTTTTGTTTTCGTCATTAAGTAATTAATTAGACTTCTCAAAAGTCACAGTCACCAGTCACCATACTGATAGGTACAAATGACCTGGAAATTTGTGTCAAGTTCTTCGGATCTAAGACTTAGGTATACTATAAGTAGGTACACTAAATTCAGAATATCATCATTTTTTAAAAAAGAATATTCTACAACACCCTATACAGCGACATACCTAAATTAAGCATAAGTATAGCTTAACTAGCTGGTTCTAGAATGATAAAGATACACTTTTTACAAGTGCGTACATAAGTATTATACAATATAGACATATAGACACCTAGACCAATGCAAATACTTGTATTCTTACATATATAGCAGTATCCATAATTGCACTGAGTGACAATCGAACCCGCAACCTCTGACTTAGCAGTCAATTGCTCTATTGCTACACCACAGAGGTTGTTAATTAAAATGCTTCAATTGGATTGAACACATTCAATTCCATTCATCGACTGTTTTGTTGTGTTCTCCCATGTCAAGTTCTTCCCTTAATTGTATAGCTTGCAAAAGTTTCCCACAGACGAATAATCAACGAACAGTGTAAAATGTGAGCAATAATCGTAAAGTACATACAATCGACTTTCATTTTAAAACAAGGATCTGTGCGCCACCTGTGAGCCAGGCGCGACGCGGAGCGGGGCGAGGCTTGCTTTGGTGCGGTGCTTTACTGCCGAAACAATGGAGCAAAGGCCAGACACGCTATTGTCGACTGCAGCACGTGGTTGTACTACGCACAATGACTAACACCAACACCTGATTTAAATTACTTTATTACAAAATTTCTTCAAACGTAACATTAAAACAACAAAAGACTTTTTTGGTGCATCCGCTTTTCGTAAAAGTTCACACGATGACGTCTTTTTGAATCTAATTCTGATAATTACTGTCACACTGTAAAATGATCTCCCTGCCGTGGTTATCCTAAGCGAATACAATATGGGGTTCTTCAAGAAGGACATTAGAAGGTTTTTACAGAGTCGGCAGCCACCGCATACGCCCATAGGCCCCGGTAACCGCTTCCCATCAGGTGGGCTGTGTGATCATCTGCTATCTAAGTATAAATGAATTACTTCAAAATATTAACTGCATATATGTGTACGATTATTAGAGTGATATTAAGATTATTAGATTAGTATGACCAATAATAAGTTGCTGGGTATGATAGGCGCATCTAACCGGGTTATTCTTTAATTTTTACGGTTCATAACACTCATCCTTCACTCATCATGGTAAACCAAAATAAAATTCGAGTTAGTATCCAGCTGGTGCCAGATCTAAAGATGAACAAGGCGATTACACACTATTATGAAATACAACTGGTCGTAACGCCCTCACTAAAAGGGTTAGCCCGTGCGGCGGAAATTGATTTAAATTATGCTATTAATAATATTAATTTCATGTTACAGTAGGCAGCCTTTTTTCTACAGCAATAACTTTGATACAAGGTCTAAAAAAATTAATTACAGACACCTTATTTAATTATAAGTTTATTTTTGGTAAATTTATTGATTTTTGAAAACAAATATAGATTAACGATGATAAAATATTTGTTTTAGAAACTAGCTATAGAAAGTAGTAATTAACATGGTGTTTTTATGGATGTTACGTAAAAACTATAATATTGTAATAAAATGTTTTCTAAAATGAAACAATATTTTCAAGTAGGTATGTTTATTATGTACCTACCTACATATTTAGTCTTTCTTCTGGCGCCCACTACTTTGAAGATTTTTAACAAATAAGAATAATGTATTAAATTATGTTTTCGTTTATGTTTAAATTGATTGGTAGAATTCTCTTTTTTTTTGACTTTTATACGTTTATTTTGGTCAATAGGTTGGTTTCAAACCCACTATATTACTGTTCGATTGAGATTGTCCCATACCTTAGCAATTAGATTATGCTGCTGTTTTTCGTTGTGTGACGATCATTATGAAAATCAATGGCACTTTTTTTGTAAAATATTATAACTATTATTACCTATAAAAACACAGACCAATGCAAATAAATTGAAATACATAATAATATATGCATACAAATACAAATTGCAAATCACGATAATCAAACGTAGGTACCGCGATTTCGGACTTAGCAGTCAAACGCTCTATCGACGACGTCAATTATTATTAACACTACTTACTATATTAACAGTCGCACGAAGTATTTCACTGTGGTACTACTGTACAACCGTACAGTACTGATTATGTTTACTATGGATTGTGTACTATAAAGAATATCTATATACTATAATGTAACCATACGTTGATGAAATAGTTATACGCCTTTTCTTCGTTACTGTCTGTTTCCCATCCTTCCACTATTTCTTCTCGCCATTGCCCAGCATGTGAAACTGAACAAATTAATCGTACCTATACTGTTTGCTACCTTAGTATTAAAAAATGAATAGCAGCATTTAAATCTCAAAATCTTACTAAAAACCATAATGATAGGTACACCAGAAAACAGTTTAAATAAATAAAATACACTTCGTAAAATACACAATATTTTACAAATGGTATCAACACGACCAAATTTAATGATAATTCACTCATTCGTAATCATTTACATAGAAAAAAAGTTAATATAGAAAACACAATGTCGGCGGTCAATTACTGACCCAGCGGGCGTTATCCTGGCTGCGGTTCAACAGATGGTTGTTTTTTGTCAGCACGGGTGATGGGGCGCTCGCGCAGAGAGCGTGCAGTGCGGGGGTGCGCCCTATAACCGTATAATTACATGTTGTAGTTGCGCGCGCGCCAGCACGCACAATTGGCTTAAACGAGTGTTTGCTTTGATGTGCCGCCGGCCACGGCAGTTATCCACGTGCGGTCACCGCAACCCGTTCTCATGTTAAGCTTATTAAGAAGAGGCTACCCGTTTTACGGTTGTTTATACGTACGACAAGAAATGCCTTCACGCTGCAGATTTAAAAGGCATGTGGATAAAAGCACTTGGTGAATTCCGAGTACCGGGTTATGTCTCTCAGATTACCCACCTACTTCTAATCTAGCTGCACTCGAGCCTCATTATGTGTGAGTAGGTATGTCTTATGATTAATCAATATATACATTGTGTCAATCGAGCGACACTCGAAACTGTGCCGAGTGCTATCTATGTCATCTGTTTGTTATAAAGTGTACAGTTATGTCGCACAAATGCCAAGGGCTACATCGATCAACCCGGTGTTGTCGCAAGTGATTCTTAATCGACAGTCGTAGTCGAAAGTTGAGTAGCGACGTCGTGATGCCGAACTTAGCCTCCTTCTGCATACCGGTACATATAGAGCGCTGTAAAAAAGTAACTCGTCTGATTCTATAATACGTGCGACATCGCATAAAAATTCAATATTAATCTTCTAGTCGTGAACGACGTTTTATTTTGTATCTGTATCGTCAATTTGCACCCCGCCTGATATTAAGGTGAATTTCAAAAAGTAAAGGCCTTTGAAGAAAACTGAAAGGGCATGACGGATACGATGAAGGCTACGTAGGTAAGCAAACAAGCACATGCGGTCACCGTGGCCTATGGACGTGTGCAACGAGTGGGCCAATGGCCCGGGGTCCGCTGGGGTGCGACGGATATGCCTATTGGGTAACCCTACACCCCGGTAATTAAGACCCGAGACGGCGTGCGGTTTTAGTCGGTTCGATCCCGACATAACCACCCCCGATGGCCGACGGGGATGGTATCCATGGGGATTTCCGCACGATAAAAAAAAGGATTGTAAGTTATGTGAATTTAGTTTATGTATTTATATCACTACTATTAACACAAAGGTATACCCATGGGTATACCTAATTGAAATTGTACATCTCATCCGAAGACCATGGGTCTTTGATCTCATCTCGTCATCTCATAGAAATTGAAATAAAATGAACGATTACAATTTATGAATTGTGTGTCAAAAATATTCTGCAGTAATTAATATTATAATGAGCAACTCGATGAGTATATTGTTATTTTTTCAAAAACATAAATATTACCTTGAACAGTACTTAAAAAAAATATTATCCATAGAAATAACATATTCTCAATGTTTACTATTCAGAACGTTATTGACATCAAGGTGAAATTAATGATTCTCATTGTTTCTATTCCTTGTATAGTATTCTAAATGTGATATGAAGTAGAACGATTGCCTTATCAATTGTATTAATCTAAATCATGTGTTAAATTGCCTATTCATTGTGTCAAAAATTCTGTAAGAATACTTTACAGGGTGTTCAAATTAACTCGTTATATTACCACCTTTAACCTGTGATTGGATCGCTTCGTATATTTAGTTAAGGTGGACGTGGAAAATGATGGGTCAAAAGTAGGTAGGTACCTAATAACCTCATCAAGGTGCTAGACTATTCTATTGCTAAGTTGGATTACAATCGGTTCTGAAGACAAAGAGACAGATACAGTTATTTTCGGATTTTTTGGTGAGAGTTAAGAGCTGTAATATAATTATTTAGTATTGTAGGTATTGAGTATTGTATATTGAAGTTAACTTCTGAACATAATATGCAATAAAAATGCTATAACGCAATTATCGCAAATTCGCGCGAATTAACTAATTGGTGTTGTCTTAATAAGAAGCAATTGCGCAATATTCACGTGAATTAGTGATCTAATTATCGCGTGACCTTGATATGACTATAAAAATATTTTATTGCTCATCACATGTTACGAATGATAACTATTTGACAGCACTATTCATATTTGAGCACGGAATCAAATTAATAAAATTCGCGCGATAATCGCAAGTTAACTTCGTTTTAAGACGTTGATAATGTAGCAATATCGTTTTCGGCGTCGTAGATCTTAGTGCAGCAAAAATTATACACGAGTTGTTTGTGTAATGATCATTACGTTTGACACACAAATAGACCGATAGTCCTAATACACATATATACCTAATAATATATTTGCAGGCCTGACATGCCCGATAAATCATCATCTGTTTCGTGAAGTGCCGACACAGAGAACGAAACATTTGACGAACATCCTGTAACAATAGTGATGATTTAACGACGCGATGTGCCGGCACCTCATATGTTACGATTGGATATCTGTGGCAGGTGTTATGGAACGAGCTTCAACGCGTTTAATAAATAGAGTCGATCGCGCCTTGTGCCCCCAAACGCCGATGATTCTACTTAACACCTTGATGGATCGTTTTGACGGTACAGAAAGTTTACAACGCTAATGAAACATAATAACTATTGATAAGTATCATAAACTGAATATAATGGAATTAATCACGGACCTTAACCATTTAGCTCGCCCAACTGGGCGAGTATCTTTAATCTGTTAGTGATTTATTTCCACCTGTTATGTTCAATCACTATTTCTACACATACTACAAACAATATAGGTACAAGTCGTAGGTACCGTACGTTCGGATTATAAAATATTTCGTAGTAGACCCTTATAGTTAGAAAAATAAACAATCCAAAACCCAATAATTCCACTATATTGGAATGAAGCAACAATATTTCCTTTATTTCTGATCATCTCAAGTTAAAAATAAGGTATCGGTAACCTGTGTATATTAGAAAAGCTAACATAAATTCCATTTAACATTATATTACGATGTAATTATAACAGCGTACCAAACTAGGAACAATTGCAAAAAATATATTTAATAGCAAAGCATGAACTCAGCATCGCAATTACACAATAAATTATAGAACAATTAATGACAAAAGCATTGGACATTGTAACATTGACCCGCAGCTACGCTTGTAGCAACCTTTCATGACACTGCGATCGATGTTACACAACTTATTAATCCGGTTCAACACAAGAAGTAGCGGTAAGCATTCTCTTTATTAAAAGTTTATTGTTTTACATTTTGATATTGCTCCATGCGTTATTGAATACGTCTGTATCTAGGCTAACCGAGATAATGATAGATAATACGGCACAATGAAGCACGCGCCGCAACGTGCACCGGTTCGTTAGTGTAACTGTTGAGTCACGGACCCAAAGATCACCTGACGGGGTGCTTTTGACAGCGCGCGATGCTGCACACACGCGCACGCGCGTTACTGCCAGCTCGCCTAGACCACAGAATAGATAATATATAATAACTAAACTAACACATAAGACTCAGACGTGCCCATACCTAATATTATATCGTCGTCCATACTTTATCATGTGCTCATGTGCATCCGTATTCTGCTACGAGTATCTACAAATTCTAGCATTTTCGCAAATGAAGAAGATCGCCAGAATTTATGGAGAAATTATTCGACTGAGAGTAAATCTGGCGGTTGCAGAACCTTACCAGCTTAAGCTAGGTTACCGTTTGGCATCAGCACATCGTATGATTCTGTACAACCACAATGGTAAACAAAAACCTAGTAAAAATTAAAAAAGGTCATGTTGATTATAATATTATTACTACTATGTAAATTGGCAATAAGATTTTATTATCTGGCTCTTTTCTTACAAGATGTACTTAATTCACTGTGATAGAAGCCCACTGTAAACACTACATTAGAGAAAATTAAATACAATGAAACACCATGCGTGTTAAGCACATGTCACTTACAGAAAGGTTAGAGTCGACCCCATAGACCGTACACTGATCAAATTGATGAGGTGTTAAAAAAGTACTCGAACCAGCGAAATGGTTTAATGACAGAAGAGAAAGATAAGATAGAAGCAAATGGTGAACTTTAGTCGCTGCCTACCTCTAAAGAAAAAAAACTTAAGTATGTGTATGTATCTATAACATTATTATAGTCGTTAGTAGACGTATCTACTACATCAAGCTCAACCAAAGAACAGGTTAAGAGTACACGCAACCGATGACTATGTGTCAAAAGAACTATAAAGGTATTAATAATGCCAGAATCGTAGCAAGTGAAACACTGATGTCTCTGCCTACCCCAATAAGAAAGAGGCGTGACTATACATATGCATATTGACAATAATGTCAAAATGGATCAATCTTACGTAAAACATATTTGAATTGTATCTCTGATATTGTGGCACAGCATAACTCATCGCAGATAGACAGAGTAAAATACAAGTTACGCAAATGAGTCACCATTTGCGTAGTTACTGGGTACCTATTCCTTCTGTAAAATAGTTAGCTTCGTTATTATATCATCAATGATAAATATTCACTTAATATAATAATAGGTGGTTAGGCTTTATGAGGCGCTACTTCAAGATTTTCGCGGCCCAAGTCACCCACACCTGCAAGCAACTTTATGGTTTATGGACGAAGCTCTGGTGTAAGTTTTCCTCTCAGAATTAAGAGATCAGACCATAGTCCTTCCTGTGAAAGCCAGCTTAACCCAACTATGAACGCCGGGCTCCAAAGTGCACACTTAACAACCACTATGCAACCAGAATGGGCGCTTGTATAAAGAAGAAACTATAACAAGGTATCAAAATTAGCACCCCTGTGAGTAATGGATCTATAATAAAAAAGGTAGCAATTTAATTTTTACCCGCTGAAACAAAAAGTGTGGCCACAAAAAATGAAATGGTGTGAGACCCGTTTTGTAAAATAATACTTATTAACCGAAAGTGAGAAAATTATATGAAATTTGGTTGAAAAACTGTCGACCAATTTAGTACAGTTAAAAAACGGAAGTAAAAAAACTGGTAATATAAATCAAAGGTCGTTGGCCATTGTATTGATCGATACTTTAAAGCAGGCAGCTTTAAGTAATAACCACATTGCAAAGTTAAGCAATAAAATCAGCCTTTGGTTGAGTGACCATTCATAGCATATTGAGACCCCTCTGTGGCTGAGAGCACGTTTAAACCGTTAGTCCCTGTTCTCATACGAAAATCCATGGCGATCGTTACAGAAGGTCGCACAATCCATCTAAAGACTGGCTATCGCCAGTGGGTTATGGAGGTCTTATGGCAGTCGCTTCACGGGAAATATCGAAGTCCGTCCGTTTCCTAGTTAGACTGAAAGCTCACCCTAACTCAGTTGGGAAAAATTTTCGGAGGCTGACCACTTTACAGCCTTTGATTATGTATATAATCAAAGTTTACAGCATAATAAGCTACTTCATAGTAGAATAGTTGTTTTACATTTACCTACTTACTAAGAAGTTCCTTTTTCACAGAAAACGAAAGTGGGACGAACCACTGAACTAATTAAATGCAATTAAAGAGCCGTGCGCAATCTCGCACTTCTACCACTAAGGAAGCAAACAACTATTAAAAAAATAGCTCTGTAAATAAAGTACACTTGAACTTGTTTCGAAGAACGCTGGTAAATAATAAGATGATCCTTGACTCTACGAAAAATTATTTACTTCTGTAGGTATCTTATTTAAAAAAATCATCACTAATGTTAATTGAAACATTAATTAACGCCCGAGATGTGGGTAAGTAGTAACTTTTTTTATACAACTTAGGTGACAGACAATAGCACACGGGCTCACACGGCGCACCTGATGGAAAGCGGTCACCGTGGCCCGCTGACAGCACAGAATCCATCCAGTGAGCTCTAGCTACCCTACTTACAGCCGGGAACATAACATAAATATATATTATATAAAATGAACCTAACTGAATTATTTTAACAGACAGCAGTAGTTAATTTTCCACGACTCCACGACGCTGGGTGCCTACTTATGATTACAAATAGATACAATTATAAATATGTACCAACCCCATTCTGAGAATAACATTTGACAGGGCACACCAGAATGATCACCTTTCTCGAGTCCTCTTTGTAACAGACACCACGCCGACCTTCGGCCGCGTGCGGCGACTTCACGACTTTACACAAAGACTGTCAAGAATAATTAAAGTAATTACTGTTTACAGTAATTAATGACCCATATAACGTGATATGGTTTGATTGATCTCGGTACTGTGACGAGATAATTGTGGTTCGCTGGCGTTATTGCCACACGCCATCTTACGAACGTTTTCAATTAATGAATACGTAGATACCCACTTCGCCATAACATTTTGCCTATCATCGCGTTGTGAAACGGTTTTGAAGAGTCTTTCATATCAATTGTTTTAGCTCTATAACGATTACAGAGTGTTGTCTGACATTAAGTATTACGTATCGTCTGCAATGTAATATGTTGCGACTATTTAAGACGTTCTTTGCAATCATCACATGACATCATTAAAAGTGGTGTACCTAACTACAATGAACTTATATTTAAAAATGCCGTATCTACCATTAATGGCGCTAAAATTGACACTCAAAACGAGGTTAATTCACCTGCCTCAATGCAAGCAAGAGTGCAACAGGACATGCGTTAAAAACGAGAATAAATTTCAATCTAACAACTCGCCACACTTTAGACATCGTGGTATTATTGGACTAACTTAAAGAAAATTCGTGGTCTTTTGTAACAAAACAACCGAAATATTTCTTTTTAAAATAAACTTCAGGTTCACTCACAAAACGTATAATTTTAAAGTTAACTCGTAAGGTTGCTGGGTGATTAGTGAGGCTTTTAAATAAGATCTTGGAAACATCGTAGTATGGGTTATCGATTGTAATTCTGTGTGAGTAGCGGTGGCGCAGGCGGCGACGGAGATAGCCGCGAGCTATCCGCGTACATAGACACTGCATTAGGGCTCCTACGCCTGCAAGGCGGCTCCTTTGCCGCCATAAGCGCATTTAGCATGTAATCGCGCTTGCATTTCTCCTTTGTGTGCACAAATAAAGACTAAAAGAATAACTTAAAAGGTAGTTAATTATTTAAGACTAGGAACCAATCCCGCAGAAATGGGATCCCGCAAGTAGGTACGGCAACTTACTCAATATTGCAGGCTGTCATAATATAATAAGTTATTAATATTAGGTACTAGCTGTTGCCCGCGGCACCGCCCGCGTGGACGTCGATTTTCGCTTTTTTTTTATTATATCGCCGGTTCTAATCAGCCGATTGTGATCAAATATGCGTAAGATTTTGAGTCTAACCAAGACCTTTCTAATAAAAAAAACCGCATCAAAATCCGCGCAGTCGTTTTTTCACTTCACCCGTTGCGAGATTGACGTTCCTAAATGAGATTGGATTCCCTATAAACTCATTGCAAATTACATCTAGGTAACTATGGAATAAGTTTTAAAGCGTTAGTTTCAACATTTTACGGATAAGGTCAACACAGATAGCAGCAGCATAGTCTCGTAGATGACAAATTCCGCCGATTACCTAATAGTTGTCTGACCAAGAGAATCTTCTAAAAGAAAAGTTCATCGTAATCCGTTCAGTAGTTTTTACGTTCATCGCGAATCGCGATCTTACAAACAAGAATTCTAAAAGAAAACTTCAGAATCGTCCATTTAAAGTTTTTTTTAAATCTCCAATGTACAAACACAACTAATTTACAACTTTATAATACTTAGTAGGATAGTATAGACAACACAAAAAAGGGCACCAGAGCCTGTTTTCTTCATTTGAAGTTTGCATCGATCCAATAACTATGAGAATGCTTAATTGGCTTTAGATAGTCTGCAGCATTACACTTAACATTAATAATGTTAAAAGTATGCCCGCCAATTTACTCATTTGTACATGAAGTTTAAATAAATTAAGGTTTCAAATTAAATCGTTATACGTAAAATGGAATACGGCACGGTATTCGTTATTGAAGATATCGGCGACAGAGTGCGTGGGCGCGATTGACTCGTCAGCGGCTATCAGAGCTCACTTAGCGCTAACTTCGCGCTCGCTTTATCCAACCTCAACCGCCTCCCGCCAAGGCTCGTCTTGCCTCACTACACTTTCAACATTCACTCAACTCAATCCCGGCTAAATTAAAATAAACTAGTAAATGAATTCTCGTATTAAAATATGTTCAAATTTCAGTTCCGGTCTCATCTCGATCTCACAAAATAATGAAAAAAAGAATCCTACGTATTACCAATTAATTAAAAAGCGCAAGTCTAGCAGAAGACCTTACTCGCCATTTTTCAACTTTCGGTTTCAATTAAGTCATAATATCGTAACTTGTATGTTAAAAACTTTGTTAAAATAATACTTTTTTTGACATTGACATTTGTAAGATCGAGATGAGATCGGAATTTTGAACATATTTTATTACGAGAAGGGACCCTCAGGATTACAGCTTATGGGAATTTATAGAAATGTGTATATCACAATGCAACTAGGATCAGTGCTAAAAAGATGATGATGACTACAAACAAAAATACATTCTGAATGTGATTTATTGTAATAAATCTAATTAGACATTTCTTTATACATAATTCAATATAACGAACGATATTATTGTTGCATGTTATACTTTCAGCTACAGAATGTTTTCATTTTTCCTAAGCAAACACTGATCTTTAAATTACTGACTTGCCTGCAAGTTCTTCATCATGTTGCGACTGTTATCGTTATGTCCGGATTGATACAACGGTTAGTTAACTAAGTATATAAAAATATTTTTTGATATTTTTGTAGCGTTTGCAACAAGGACGCCCGATAGTAGGAAGAACGATTCGCTCGCAACGTTTGTAGGCCATTTCGTCTATTTCCCCAGAATCTAAGAAAAGAAACAACTGACAGGCAGGCTGTTGTCTATACCTGCACCTCAAAAGAAGAAAAATGTTAATGTTTAAGTACCTATGTATGTAAGTATTATGTATTCATACTTACTTCAGTTAAGGTAAAGTAAAGTTTAGAACATAATATTATACCGAATTAGGCATAGTTTTAACAAACAGGCCACGGTTGTTTTCATAGTATTTAAAACAATGCACTTCCATCACAAACAAAACAAATGAACCCAAACAGCTTCGAACTAGTTGCGCGATATAAACGAGTGGTAAATTAGCTCCTTGAATCTATTCTTGTTCTAAAATAAAGCCACTTTCTATCTTTTATTTACTGTCGCACTGCCGAGCCCTTTATCTCACTTGACAAAGAGGCGGGTAATTGCCATTCGTACCGCGCCAGGGATTTCATTAAAACCTGATACCACCGTTTCAATTTAAGGCTAAGTAATTTTATTCTTATTGCACTATAAATTTATTGTTTCATTATTATTACCAAGATTTGCAGAAATTTTCCTTCACTCTTCCACATTATCCTGAGTGCCTATCGCCTTTCGTTGCCTATTATATTATTCGCTTTATCAGTACAAGTTACACATACCTAGTATTTGAATAATTTCACTCAATAATACATATTAAATTTAGACGAATTATTCCTTGCTAGTTACGAATTAAAAAATATCAGAATATTATTTGCACTTTAAATAATCGTTGTTTTGCGGGAATAGCATATAATAATGGGTATAATTTCCTTTTGTGTGATGTTGAGTGAGTGTTTTGTAGGCACCTAATCGCTCTCCCCTGTGAACTTGAAATGAAGCAATTTTAAATCTGGTACAGCCATGAGAACAGTCCTATTCGGTTTATTATTATTCATATTTTCAATTGTTTCCTAATGAGGGGCTGAAATTTAAGAATGGGTAGCGCTTACATTAAACGTGTTTAATAATATGAACCTACAATATTGAAACGATTTGGATATATAACTCTTTTTTATTTCACCGAAGTGTAACAAAGGACACAATTTAAATTCTAACCGTCCCAATGAAATAGAAAGGTATCGTTTTCAAAGAAATATCCGCGTTATATTTTAATAACAAACAAGAGTTCTTTAACTCTATAATATATTGGAACGAGGAAAAAAACTACAAATTTTAATTGTAAGTTTATTAATCCACTTGGAGGTTAAAATAAAATAGCGTACAATCATCTTAAACTCATTAGGGAACGTTAATGGATTTTGTTTAATGAAAATTAATTGAAACCACTACGCATCAGGGAGTGAAGGGGTGGTCGTAACAGTGATGTGATGAGCGTTGCTAATGCATCTGCGCAGGTAACCGCAACGCACGGGCGGAACTATACCTACCTTATTTATCACTTTTGTAAAAAATGTTTATTTGATTGCTTTTATATACATACACAAGAAACGTACCTACATCAGTTACTATAACTTTAAATTTAATTTGATACTGTAAGATTATTACCCATCCACATTTTATAGATAGAAAAACAATTAGAGTTACAGCCCGCAGCTCCTTATCACCTTAAACAAATCGTCAACCGATAGAAATGGATTCTGTTGTATCAGTGGATTGAAGTTGCAGGACGTTAACGATAGCGGGTTATTTACGTACTATGATTTTGTTATAAAATATTTATAGGTACTGCCTGTACCTACTACCGGACCGCGAAACTTTGCTTGCCTTTGCTCTTCTTACAGTAGTACATGCGCACTTGCAAATATGTAATGTTATATTTTGTCACTACGAAAGAATTCAGAAACTTAGGTAAGTTTTCTTTCTTGTTAACCAACATAAGCAGACCTGTAGATATGTGTATTAAACCTACCTAGTTATAACAGAGTGTTGTTCGTCTTAGTTGCAAACGTTGACGTCACGGCGTGTTTGTCTGCCCATATGCGCACGTGCGTGCGCGCAGGTGACAATAATACTGTGCACATCTGTGAAGCTTTATACCTATCTTTCGCATTTTTTCTGACAGCATTTGATTCATTGTATTATTAAACGGTAACGTCGAGCAGCCGGCTTCGAATCGTAACGTTTCATGAAAATGTGTGTCATGTAGGTAAGAGGGATAGAAACTATTATTACTGCTTATATTTTATTGCTATTACTAACACATACGCATAAGTTTTCTTGTTATTTGGAATAAATAAAGGGGAGGAAGACAGGGGAATTAAGTGTATAGAAGATATTCGTAACCAAAGCCCACCTCACTTGCAAGCTGGTATACCAGTTGGTTGAAGGGCGAGGCTTTGAAGCTTTCAAAGAGGACCGAATCCCGATCTTCAAAGTGCAATATTTGGATGCAGCTGGGATTGGATGAACAAGAAGGTGATTTCATTATTATTTATTTCAACGATTTTATTACGCCCAAAGGTGCAACATGCTTACCGTTAAAATAAATTTACCATGACCCATCGACACTGTAAGCTCACTCATACTTTTATGTTACGATCTTTAAATTGGCATCGCAATCAAAAACAATCCCGAATTTGGTAGGCAAGTGTCTCTCGCTTGAAATATCAAGTGAGAAAAAATAAAAAATTAAGTTATAGGTATAGTTGCGAAGAAAAGGGATAATTAAAAATTAAAGTGGGGTACAATAAATACCTCAGTAAAGTAGAGTCTCCAATTTACAGACACTTCAACTCCTAAACCGTTCATAAAATGTTGTTGATCACACAACATCATCATCTCAGTGTTGTGTCTGTAGTAAGTAGTAAATAGGTATGTCCTATTTCAATGTAAATAGGTATAATTTGTAAATTTTAAGAGAGTTAAACCACTTTTGACGCTGACGGTAACTTCTTTACTTGTAAAACTGGCAAAGCTTCTGTTATCTTAGATCCGCCTAGAAACAATCTCTCAAACGCTGAGCACAATCATATCGGCAGGAATCCAATTACGATCCACTCCCTCGTCAAGAATGTCGAGTTCGGAATAGGTACCTACGTTCACAAATTTTACAAAAACAGGTGGTCAATTATTCTACACTGCTAACAATTATTAAAATTACAATACTTGAGACATATTTTCTGAACAGTTGTTTACTCAGATTTTGTTTGCGTGACAGTCTAGAGATAGTTGTGCTAAGGGCCAGTGTACTGACCATTTCATATTTGCATATGTCATGGGAAAGTGTCAAACGATTTGGAACCGTATTCGCTTGTGTTAGAGTACTTGAAGTCATAAAAGTTTTATTTATTAAACAAAGTTATCTGTGTTAAGTGGTACCTGGAGCTTACTCACCGGCTGGCGGCGCACGTGCGCGCGCGCCGTTGCGGCCGCCACTGCGCTAATCGTTTCGAGATTAGTGCCTTAGCTTACAATCATGTCGATAACTTCAGTATGCACATTACGTCCGACAAGTGCTAATTATATACTGAACTACATTATTACTAATGTTGCAACTACACAGTTCGCATAATATCAATGAGAATTATTTCACAGGCCAACAGTTGGTAAATAAAATTTTCTTATTTTATTTTTAAAAAACTAAACAATTATCGATACTTATTATAAATTTAATTTTATTATTACTTAAAATGACAGTGACACGAGCAAACATAACAAAATATACTACAAAGAAGTGAAGTCTATAAGCCAACAGTACAATGTCCAGATTGATAAATTTCGAATATGGTAAATTATAAGCTATCGATAACCAGGTCAAAATATCGGAGGCAGCACTAGAGCCGGCGTCTCGGCTCGTAATCGTAAATATCAGACATTTAACACACAGTGGTCTCGCCGGCCGGTGATTATAAATAGATTGTTGCGATACAGACGACGTGTTTACAGCCAGTATCTGTCGATTGCTGATCCAATACCAACAACTAACGTCATGCAATTAACATCGCGGAATGAACACCGAACCGACAAATAAGCTATGAATGAATCTGATTGCCGCTCAATGAGCACTGACACCCGCCGTATCCCCGCTGACGCCTAGAGCGTAATCAATGCATTACTCATGTTCGCTATGAACAACCTCTCAATGAAGCTTGAGCAAATACTTGCTTCTATACACTTGTTCAAATATGATGAAAGGGTGATTAGTAGGTATTGAGTTACCGTAGTAAAGATGACAGTAGGTATCTAATGATCATAGTTTTAGATTAAACTGCAAGCTTTCGTTTAAGCTTGAATAGGAAGTTTAACTTTAGTATAAATTGGTACCTATCTACCTACTTATTCCAAACCTCGTGGTTCAGTCCTTTCCAACGGCAAAGCATTGCTTTATAGAGCATACCGAGCTTTTTAGCCGCCATCTTAATATTTTCAATTAAATTGTGGTGCCTCTCAATCCACACTTTTTCTTAATTAATTAACTGGGTTAGTGTAAAGAAGGCACATTGAAAAGTTAGCCCTCTTCTGTTGCTTATTATTGCTGAACAACAAACAAGACTACAAACTTAACTTCTGCAGATGCAGAGTTATCGATGTATGAATTATTTATTATTCACGCACACCAAACACCCGGTTCATGAAAATTTTAATAGAATTTTGCAACATTTTCATGATCCCAATGAATTCAGCTCGCGCATTAGTAACTATATTTCCATTTAATCATCATCTCATCAAATTGAGAGTAGTGCGCAGTCCTTATTAAATCCGTAATACTCATAGCATGACACTCTACTGTAATAAATTTAAAATAATGTCATTACACTGAGTAACAAATAACAAACAAAATTTTATGTAAGTATAAGTTTTTGTTGTTATCTTTGAATCAACCTAATTCCGTATCCTATATGGCGAAGCATAATCAAGTATTATCATTGATATATTCGGCGTCAGAAATACCATTAAAATATTTATTGTAGGTAGGTACAAAAAATATCGATAAAATGTGGCCTAATTAGGAGTACTTAAACATAAGTTTGCCTTTCCCATTAGTGCAGTTATTTAGTTTGTAAGAATCAAGTAAAACACACGTTCCAAACGATTCAATTTTATGACCGATCTGACCAGATTAACAACCAAAATGTGTCGTGTGGATAGAAATATCGTTCTTTAATTTACCACGCGTAGCTAAATTAAAGAACGATATTTCTATCCACACGATGGATGGAAATTGACCGAAACTGGTCAATCAAATTGGCCAATTTCGGATACCTATAAATATCTGATTGTGTGGGTACCCTCTAACTCCCAACAACAGTCGCAGTAAACCACTCACCCTGTGATCTATTTACCTGAAGTTATGTCATTCTCAACCTCCTGTGACTGGCATGAAAGAATTGAAGTTATGTGGCAAGTCTCGTTATATTCTGCCTCGAAATCATATCAAATTCAATTAGTTTTTATAATCCTGGTCAATTTAATGTCTTCATTGATTGTGTTCCTTGTATGACTTTTCAAAAAACCTGTTCAAGATTTATGGCCCGCAGAACACGTGATTGTCAACTTTATATCAAACAAAAACGGTGCAACATAAATGAAGTGGTGTTTGTAACAAAATAGTAACGAGAACAGTCCAGTTAACATGTTCACCCAGCTATCAAGCTGTCAACAACAAGAAATAATGATGTACGTATAATATTGCGCATTGCGTGCAGGAAACGAATGTTAGCAATACTATATTGCTTGAAGGGCGCAACGCAAGCGATATAGGGATACGCTTTCAATTTTCAGAATAGGCAATTGTAGATGCCAGCTGAATAATTAAATTACCTAGACCGTGTAGATTAATTATATACATTTCAAGAATAACAGTCCGTAGTAACGTTCTCCATAAAATTCTGGTAGGTAGCTATAAAAGCAAGTAAAATAGATAGTAAAATTCCATCAACACTTCAGAGCCTGATAGACTAGGCTATGGAGCAGGATTTTCCCTTGGGGTATCTGACGGTGGCCACTTGCATATATCCGAATACACCAAATCATGAAGTTGTAAGAGAGTAGACCCCGAGATTCTAAATACAAGTTGGGGATTCCATAAGTAACACAACAAGTTGGGGATGGCCACATCGGAACCATTTAGTATTTGGTTTTTTAGCCGTTTCTCCTACCCCCTAACTTTTTAAATAATTTTTACGCCATAAATAAGGCTGCAATTGCATCCTTTTTACCACGGAAATATTTTTTTTATATACTACTTATGTAGCTGATAAGCACACGGCCCAACTGATGGGACGCGGTCACCGTGACCTATTCTTCTTCTGTCACATAATCTTCTTCTGTCACAAGAACATTATATTTGTGACCATAATATGTTGCATGCTTTTTCCATTACACAATTATAAATGTATACAAACAGGAAAACGTTGTAACGATAATAATATTGTTTGCTATTTGTTGTTATATGCCTTTCAGGATTAAACATTTTTATTTTCTCCTGTAAAATTTTCATTTTTCGATTGCTATATATTCGACGGAGTCATCGATAACACTGTTGCAGTGTTACAGGATTAAAATCTCTTCAATTACTTTTATGGAATATTCTTTCATATTAAACTTAAGCTCTTGACTTGCACCGCAGCGCAGCGCAGGCGCAAAGATCGCATCGGTGGCGGTGTCGGGCACTGGCAGCCGATTGTTCCAGAGCGTCCTCGGCGCGATGAGTGACGTGTCATCCACTGCTATGTGCTAATAAGATATATTGAGTATTGACATTACTTTCAAGGTTTACCTCGTACTACATTTCATTTGTAAGCCCGTAAGAGAACAGTAAATAGGTTATTTATTGATGTAAGTAAGTACCGTGTTGGGTTATCGTCCGTACTTAGCTTTATACTTGGCATGGTACTAACTGCAAAGGCTAAAATATACACATTGCCATCTGCACATCTCTTTAAGAGTCATCTAAGCAGCTTCGCGGAAACTTGGAGTTCTGAACACAAGACACTGGTTGGTTCCTGCCCGAAATACTGTTTCAAAAATCTGGGATCACTCTGTACAGAACTAATTAGACGCTATCGACAGCCCACAGCGGCGGCGGCGTGCAGTTCGAACCGTAGAAGTGGCGTAGAGACGTTACCTCTTTCCTTCAATTGCCCATTGTTTTGGCAAGAATTTGGCTCTACTAACTCTGTTTTTTTTTAACTGCCCAATAACAGATCTACACCACGTCTATACAGGGTTATTTGTAATTAACTAGCATCCTCGCAGGGGTAGATAGCTGACATCATAACTGACCATTTTTGTTCTATGACTTTTTATAATTCGTTAAATTTTATTTTCATACATACATAAATATTAGTTTAGTTTTGCGTCAAAAAGTTATTAACTCTACCGACGAGTTTGTTTACCTAATTTTTTACGATGCGCGTAAACTACGGCGGCGGCGCACGTAGAGTTAATAACTTTTAGACGCAAAACTAAACTAATATTTATGTATGTATGAAAATAAAATTTAACGAATTATAAAAAGTCGTAGAACAAAAATGGTCAGTTATGATGTCAGCTATCTACCCCTGCGAGGATGCTAGTTAATTACAAATAACCCTGTATAGATAAATTATGGCTAAATCTATACTCTAATATTATAAAACTAACGAGAGAAGAGATAGGGAAGAGAGTAAAGAAGAGAAATGTAAAATGTATGGGATAAATGGGCGAAGTATATCACGAGCGGACTCGGGGGGTACGGATAGTCAATCTAGAGATATAAATCAATTCCTAAAGAGTGCACTATTATACTTATTTGGATGTTAAGTTTGTAACTGTCAGTATAATTTAGCAAAGAAGTTACAATAGGTATCTAGGTATACTCGTATGACAGATTTTTTTCGGCAAATCGATGAAGCAACCGAATGAAGCCGAACACAAACACCTAATAAGCAATTAAAATTAATTATAGTTATTAGAATGTTTACAAAACATTAAAAGTTAACCTTTGTAAGTATAATGTTAAATCTATAGTTTGGCCGCTGAGACTATGCGTTCCTGACACATGTCAATTCGTCATGACTAGTTATGTACAATAAATAACTTGTACCTAGAACCGTTCTCTAAACCTGTTCCCAACTTACAATAACATAATAATAATCACAGTCAGCAATTGTGACAACGTGATTTCATTTTAATTTTAATTTTATTCTAATTTGGCTATCTATCCGCCCTATTTGTTTTTCCAATTTTTAATTTTTAATTTTGTTTCATTCTTATTTAATTTTATGTGATTATTAATTGTAATGATGGGTTATTACCTGAAATAATAAAAAAAAATCATATTCATTTCATTCATTATAAAAATATGATTCATTCTTTCTATTAGCTTGGGTAGGGGCTTATTACAAAATTACATATTATAAAATTATAACCTTCTATTCTATATTTTTCAACCAACAGATTATTATTATTAAGATTACTAAAATATGCGGTTACAATTGCCTTGTTATTTTGTCTCATCACTATGAAAGCCGTATGAAAGCGAACATTTGACATAACCTTGAAACAGCGCAGTTTGACGTGTATGACTTTTAAAAACTATTGACTTTATATTTTTAATTAATTAATTGTTAATCATTTTAGCCCAAAATTAATCTGTGTATTGTAAATTGGCACAGTAATTAAATTTTTAATGTTATCACTCGTTAATAAGGTCAATAAACGATATTTAAAATTTTGCCGTAAATTATACACCAGTTCAAAGTTACATCGCCCGTTCGCTCACAACCTGTCAGGAACGCATTCTTTCAGCGATTCTATAATAATTATCGTTTTGACGTAATTTGCTCAATATGTACAGAGACAGTTAGTTAAGGTTGCAATATACCAACCTGTCAATTCTGTTGCTCATTTCACTAACTGTCTGGAAAATGTTTTGATTTGAATTTTGAAATTCATTTGTGTGAATTCTAAAGAGATAGCATCAAATTTAATGTGAAATTCTATAGTTACTTTGTGGTTTTAACAGGACAAAACAAAATATGAGGTATTTAATAGAGTTAAATCACTTAAATTCAGTTTGAAGAGTATAAGAACAGAATTAGCACCATTGTCAGATTTGAAGCGCTAATAAATTATGAAACTCTCTTCAACCTATCCAAAGCTTTCACCTCGGAGTCTCGAGTCCGCTTTACCAGTCTTAACTGCGGATTTGGCTGAACTTTGATATTTTCCGTGAAACGACTGCCGAAGGTCAGATACCTTCAAAACCCAATGGTGACATTAGGCGATATCGAAGCATTACAGCTAGACCGTTGTTGTTGGACTTTTTAGGGCTCCAACTACCCGTAACGACTGCCATATGTTTGTATGGCAACCGGGACCGACGGCTTAACGTGCTCTCCGATGCACGACCAGACCAATGCTAATACCCATATTCATGCATACAAATATTTGCACTGAACGGCGATCGAACCCGCGCCTCCTGCGCAGCGGCCGCGTTCACTACCGCTACGCCACAGAGGCTATTATGAAAATAAGCATACTCTCAAGAAAAATATGTCTACATAAATTGTAATTGTCGTAGTATGATAGTATTTGTTTTGTCTGTGATGTTGTCGAACTAGGATAGCTGCCGAAACCCAATAACACCTAGTAATGCAACCCATGACATCATACACAGTCACATTTAAATAATTATATAGGTACTTATAGTAATTCTACCTCGCGATCCATAACAGCAACCTATAGGAACCTATACCCACACTCGGTATAAAAAGCATAATTATGGTTATTCCAGACTGAACTACCTCTGTGCAAAATTTCATCTACATTCGTTCAGCCATTCTGGCGTGATTGCGTAAAGAATATTCATCCATCTACACTTAGGTAAGTTAACAAAATGCATAAACGCGGATTAAAAATAAAAATCCGTTATTTTCTTACAAAGATTCAATATTTGAGATGTATTTCAAGGAAGTTTCTAGTCCACATCTGTCTACATTAATGAATCATAATGTATCACTTTATTTTAATGTGATGCGGTTTAAGCAGTAAAGTGCGTCAATATTATTCAGCCCCAATAAGACTAAAGTGGTGAACTATTGGAGATGTATCATCACGTCTCAGGTCCTTCTATTATTTATTGTTTGCACTTGCACTCCACTGCTGGACGTATGCCTCACTCACCCAATAAGTCATGACCCAAGACATGACACTCTAGTAGTCAGTTCATCTAATTGGGAGATGTTTCCGACTTTCGTTTCCCGATTCACGGTCTCCACTCGAGAACTCGTATGCTTTAACGACTTTTGAAGTTCCAAATCACGGATACAGTCTAATTCTGTAATTAACGTAGTGTTTAATACATTTTGCTATTATTGTGTCTACGCAGTCGCTCCCTAGAAGTAAGAAATATAATAAAATCCAGTCCTGAGACTTTACCTTTAGCTTACCATCAGGCGAAGTGAAGTCATTTTGACGTATCCAATATATACAAAAAAAAATATTGTTTGTTTATTTTGTTGTCAGTAGGTATGTATGTACGTCCGTGATCATGACACTTGCAATAGGGCCGAAATATCGAATACTCAACAAAACCAACAAACATGGTAAATATCCCGTCAACTATTATGATACTCGTAGTAATTTAAATGACACTGTCAATCTAAAAATACTTTATAAATGTATAAGTAACATAGAATATTGGATACCAGCGGATTACAACAAACCTAATACCTCTAAACTTCCTCATAATGGAACTAGTCCGGCTCTAACTGTTACGGTAATTGTACAGGATCAATATCTAGTCGAATGTGAATTTCGTAAGTCGATTGTGAGGTGGTCAAGTTGATCGATGATGTGTGCGCGTGCGGGCTCCGCTTGTCAATTAGGTTAGCTGAGTTCAGGGCCTGAGCTACGAGCGCTCTTATCTGTGCGCAAAATCTAGTTAGTAGGGTTTGCGTAACTGTATGTTTTGCCAAGAAGAACAAGATTTTCATAAAAATACTTTTTTCGTGTATAATTTTTCTGCAACGGGTTTTCAATATCTACCAAAATAATAATATATATACAAGATATTATAGCGGCCCAGCAACATCCACAAAGCATTCTTGAGACAACTATTTGCACAAAAACCGGCGCTGACGCACAGGTAGCACGCACGGTACACACAATGAAATATTTTTTATGTAACTAAATAAATAAAACCGTTTCCATATAATCCATACAAAAAATGTCGTAAAATCAACCATTGCAACCTTCATTCAGCTTTATAACATTAAATGAAAATGCTTAAATCGGTTGCCTCTTTGTTGATGCGATTAATTTAGTTTATGATAACATTATAATGATAAATTTGAAAAAAATAGGTGACAATTCAGACATACACTGAAAAGGTTTCAATATAATTAATACAGTTTTAGTATAGCATGTAGGACATGTAGGTACTTACATGATTTCGAAAACGAATGAACACAGTACAGTTTACTTTGGGAGAACAAGTATATACATTAAGATAACTTTTCACATCAAGAAATGAGACAACCACCACTTTAGTTTCCATGAGACCATAGCTGCTGAAAAGCAACCAAAACGTCGGGATCGGTATAAATAATATGAAAACATAACACAAAATAAATGAAAATACAATCAGTTGAAAATAGTACTATGTATTTAAATTTGTATAGGTATTGCATATTATTTAATTGAGTCTAATTGAGATGACCTTTCAATCTGACAAAATTACAAGATATTAGATATTCTAGATATCCAAAATTATTATTAGACCGAAAAACAAACATACATCTTGCAGTATCAATTGCACTTTATGCAACTCAGCAGGCTGCGGCAGCTGTGTGTCTGATCCTTCGCACACAATAGATTTTCGCAGGTTGTTGCATCACTATAAATGATCTCACTTTCGAAGAAATTCACCTTCGCCCCATTGCATCCCCATGCACACAATGTAAGTAGACATTGATTGTTCAACGCCGATAGCTTTGTCGATTATGTCTAGAATAGACGATGAACAAACGATTATACATAGGTGCAAAAATACTTGACACAAATTTTTTATAAAAAATTAACAACAACTACAATGTACATAAGCTTTTTCAATATACCTAGTTATAGAATAACCCCATCTTCGACAACACATCAATCCAGCTCAGTGATTATCATAATATTGTGAAGACACCGAATTTACATAAGTAAGTAGTTAAACAAAATTTCAACTCAATCGAAAATCAACAAGTGATAAAAATAGATTGCAAGAACAAGAACATAAACATCGCAAGTTTTTAATAAAAGCTTGTAAATGACTATATTAGTGCATATTATTATTATAACTTTAAAAGATAAAATAATGTTCACATATAGGTATAATCATGATGTTTGGAAAATGTATATAATATATATTCGTGCGTCAGACTTGCAAATAGCCACTACCTTTGAGTAGCTCAAACATTGTCAACAGCACTTTACCTATGTGGACAACACTAGGTGTCTTGCACAATTAAATATCTGTCGTATTTATTATATTTTTTACTCAAGAATGTGCTATCTTAAAAGACATTTTGTTGCTCATTACCAAAAAATAACGATATCCAAGATTTTCTATTCAGACAATAACAAATGTGATTGTTAATTCTTAGAATGTTGCACAAGGCGAAGTCAGGCAGGCGTGGTTTAATGTTTCTCTTGTGGAAACAGCTGTACGCTCCCCCTTTACCTGAACACCTATGTGCAAAGCACGTGTTGTATGTGCCCTCGACTCTTAGGTAAATACGATTTGTATTTGGAGTCCTCACATCCGGAGTAAGAACGAATAAGTACCGGTGACTTCGGTACCTATAACTTGATTTTATTTGCATAGGGTCATGTACCGAGAGGCGCGCATTGAATATGGAGTCTTTAGTGTGGGCATTGTGCCGATAACGGATAAAACACTATTTTAGTTACATCAAGCAATAATGTATATGTATATTAACACACCTGCCGGCAACTTCCGATGACTTATTGATATAGCAATGTGATCTGTCTAATCCAACCGTCACTATTTAATTTGGGATCTACCGGTCACTAATCGAGAGCATTTTATTAAATTTAAATAGCTGTGTAAGTAGGTATCATATATTTTCACTGCTTGCATAAATTTCTCCTAATATTTGATACATGTTGCAGCAGCAATGAAATTGAAGATAACGGAAAGTAGCAATTTAAAACCATAGATTGGATAGGAATACCTACTTGGGAAAAGAAGAATAACAAAAGAATTTCAACTTTATAATGGGAATAATTATAACGTACTTACTTTGAAAATTCAATGCTTGCACGATGTGGTTCTTGGCACTGAACAATGATATTGTCACAATAAATCACATAAATTTGATTTAGAATAGAAGTTTAATAAAAAATTCGATCAGTAGATAACAAAAGAAATTGAACAAAAAAGTAGTGCATAATATTTATATTGAATTAATTATAAACCAGAACACATTGTTTGACGAAATAGACGATGACTGGTTGAGTCGAGTCGAACGGGCTCTCCCTTTTCAATGTTCTCAATCGGAAGCTGGGAGCAGGTGTGCCCAATCCGTCTCCGCGATCACACGATGTGGAGCACTTAAATAAGTACGTTACTTCACATTAACACAAATACTCCATAAATCTTCATTTTTGAATATTCATAGATTAACATAAAATTTTAATACTTTCACAGGATTTATATTGACGTTTTTATTTGGATACTTAATCATTTACTCTGGGATACGTGGAGATCACTGCCGTTATTTTCTTTTCTCCGTTCATACTTCACAGTACTCCGTAAAACCTTAAACTTTTCTTACAAACTTTTGGATGAAAGAACCTTTTTTTTTTCAACGTAGTACCATAGCAACTTAACGTACATAGGTAACTCCTACACCATAATGAAATGGTCCTAATGAGGTTTAATCCAGTTCAATATGTTAAAAAATCAATTTTCCTAATAAACTTTCTTATTTAGGAATTATGACATTTGATCCATGTAACGCTCGCCTAGCATTCATGTTTTATATGTAAAACCATTCCAAAAATTACCCTAGTAATAGTTCAAGCATTAACATTCCTGTAACTGAAAAATCAAAACTAGATCTCTATATCATAGTGAGTTATACTCGTAGTTAACTGGTTAGAAGACTGGTTCCCAAAGTGACTCTTGTCGCTGCTAATCTGCATCCTACCTACTAATTTGTAAATGTGCAACAAATGTCGGGGATAACGATCATGTAAACAGATCAGAACGTCCTGGATTGATTACATTAATCGGTTAGTATATACTAACCGATTAATACTACAGACTATTTAAAGATCTATACCGGCGTGTCAGCTTCACATGCGAGATTAGACATAATTGCGAAAACGTAGATGGAATGATGGATTATAATATTATGTTAGGTACTTTTTATCCTGCAAAAAGTTCCTATGGGTCGTGGGAACGGACTTAGACATGCACTGAGAATATAAAACACTATATAAATATAATTTAAGCAAAAATTGGGTATTTTATGGCGGCAGACAAGCACGCGGCGTACCTGATGGAAAGCGGTTACTGCGGCCTATGGATGTATGCAACACTAAGAGCGTCACACTTGCGCTGCCGACCCTGTAAAAACCTTCTAATGCCCTTATTGAAGAACTTATATTTGAAGGTAATTTCTTTATTTTTTATTTATATAAGCCCATAGTCTGGTAGAGTAGTCGTGTCCCCTAACAAATTATAGAAGAAGAGCACTTTGCTGGACCTCTCTTTATATTGTAACCAAGCGTAATAATGTTTTACAATTGAAACATAGTAAACCTACCTATATAGTGTATCTTCTTTAATAAGTGCAACTGTTTTTACAGAGTTGGTACTCTTGTAAGAGTCGAGGGTGACTAGGTACTCTATTACACAATACTACAAACATTTACAACATGTCACCTTAATAAACCAGATGTGTTACTTACCCTCACCAATATTTAAATATAGTGTGCCTCCCCTAACGGATACACCGATACTACGAGTAGATCTGACATCAAAAAAATTATGTACCTACCTAACTGTAGCTACATAAGTTATTATAGTTATGGTAAGTACCTGTATCTTCATACCCTTTTTTTATTGTGTGGAAATCCCCATGGATGCCACCCCCGTCGGCCATCGGGGGTGGTTATGTCAGGATCGAACCGACTAAAACCGCACGCCGTCTCGGGTCTCAATTACCGGGGTATAAGGTTATCTAATAGGCATATTCCTAGCACCCCAGCTGACCCTGGGACATCTACGGTTTTAAGATGGCCCCCTCCACCCCCCGATAGGAGGGTGGGGCGAGTATCACGCCACTTCACCGACGGTGGGGTGAAGGGTGACAGGCGGCCATCCTGTCGCCCAACCGTCGACACGAGGACAATCAGCTCGCCCCCCGCTCGCTCCCCACTGTGCCCTCTGCTAGTCAGAGGGACACGTGGATAGTTTCGGAGCAGCCCTCTAGAGGGCAACTCCCACCCCGGATTGGCCGCAGGCAGCAGCGTCTCGGCGGCGAGTGGGAGGCGCTGCTCACCTCCGTTACCCGGGTGTATCACGTGGAGGTTCTGGCCCATTCATTGCCAAACAAAAAATATGATCGGGAGTTCCCGGGTTCGAATCCTGGAACTCTCGATCATATCATTTGATTATCCTGAAACACTTCCGTGAACTCAATTCTAACACAAGTAATTTAGCTTAGCTGGAGCAGTACCTACGTAATATTGCTGTTACCAGTATGTATTCTTTATAAAAAAAGTGTTCACTTAAGTTCTCGAAGGGTTTTTTCTCTTACCGCTTGATGCTTATGCAAAGATTTAGTTTATATTTTTAATTATTTTTAAGATGATCCACAAAATTGATATTTTTTATATAGGTTCTGATTGAACAATTTAATTGCTACTTTAGTGATTAAGTAGGTAAGTAGTGATATAGAAAAAATAAAATCCTTTTTATAGTACACCTATATATTCCATAGTCCATAGGCACCCGTTTAATCTGAAGTACATGAGCTTTTTCATCTCAATCATTTTTGTATGATTTGACATGACTATAGATATGTTTTTCTGATATTTCTTCTTCCTACCGCTATGCGACTACTCAGTACCTATTCATGTGATTTCAATCCCCGTAAAATGACCAGTTTAAAAACATAGATGTCAAATAGGATGCCTACGAGGTAGATACAAACGTGTTGATAAAATTATGTCAAATACCTGAACAAACAAGAGAACAACCATTCAATTTTTCAATCGTTTTCAACTAATTACCTTAGCACCCCGCCTTATCTAATCATATTCTGAAAGGAGCCGGTGTGAACACTGTGACACATGTGTTTGCACTAGCGCACGTGTTCGTTCACATATCCACCCGTCTTAGAAGGGCCGTACCTACCGGCGACTATGGGATATTAAGCAACCCATAGATAAGCACCGTCCCTCGATAATGTTTACAAAGAAAATCTTTATGCGCCTCTGATATATAGTACTTATTTATATATCGATACCTCCCACGTAAGTTGTTGTAACCACAAAACCATAATTTTACAGTAGAGCATTCTAAAGATATAAATTGAAATAAAATCGTCATTTTTTAAAATATGTTTATGAAATTCGGTATGTATATATGAATTTAGGTACTTGTAACTATAGCGAAAGATACTTTATAAAAATAGCCCCCGTTTCTGAGATTTTGTTCATACGACATTTTACAGCGTTGTGTAACTTAGAAAAATATTGTATGTGATACTTTCAACAATTTACACTGGAAAACAAATGTTGCATTCAATTGTATGTGCTAATTACTATAGTATACGTTGATCATAACTAAAATATTAAGGTAGTATGTGTGATAGGTAATATTCATTGGACATAGAAAATAGAAAGTAGGTATATAAAAAATAATAGTTTTATTATCAATTAGTTAAACATTAGAAAAATATTATAACTGAGTATTATACGTATTACAACAAAATAAAGTTTTCATTATAGGAACTTAATTAACATAATGCAACATTGACATTACACAATAACATTACAAATAATAATGAAATAGATCAAAAACACAGTGATTGTTTATTACAATAAACAGTCAAAACTAAAAATAAACAAAAAATCTAAGTACCTTACTATTGGAGGGTTGCTTTTAAGCAATAATTAATAAACTACACTCTTAGGCAGTTTCTAAGTAAACATTAATAACTAAAAATAAATCACTCTAAACATATATTTTTTGTAATAAAATCTTAACAAATCAACATTATTTAAAATCAAACAATATTATATTAACATTGAACTCAGTCCTACTTTTATTCAGTCTTTGTATATTCATTTTAATCTTAGTTAAGTGTCTAATGTAAAAATCTAATAATTACTTTACGGTCACATTTTAAGAGAAGGTATTATTTTACCTTAACACCGAATGTTACAATAATAAAAATTGAGTAATAACCAAAAATATTTGTTTAGGACTATTCAGAATCAGAAGATTCAGCATGGGCATGAGATGGTGCTGTGACGACTGGTAGACTCTTGAAAAAATCGTGATATGTACCTGGGATTAGTCCACTGTTACAAAGGTTCATTAAGTCGTCATATTTTGCCTTTGATATGGGTAGATGGTTGGGGTAAAGGGGAGATATTAAACCCACGCTATTTCTTTGACGCCTCCGGGTATTGGTGTTAACAGCAATTGTCATGGCATTGGGGTCTGATAAATCGTAACGATATTCGATTTTAAATGGGTCTTCAGAATTTACACGAACTTCTTTTATTTTATTCCACTGAACTGTGGCACCATTAATATTTTTCGTCCAGTTACGTCCAATCAACAGTTCTTTAAAATCAAAAAAATTGGAGTGCTTCATTTCAATCACTTTGTATGGTTTTCCGTCCTGTTTTGCCCACCTAACCAAACTAAACCACTCCAAAGGAGTATAAATAAGTTTGTTCTTAGCTGAACGCTCAATCAAGGCATGAACACTATCACCTTCTTGTTGAGTGTGCCCTTTTTCGAGGAATGTGTGTTTCACAGATACGTTAAGTTTATGCGCGATGTAAATATAAAACATAAATACTATACGATTGCGGTTTTGGCCGGCACAATTGTCAGACCAGAACCTGAAATCATCTACGCCTTTTTCGTGCATTTTTTCTATAAAATCAGACAAGCAGCTTGAAACCTCATTGGCACCGCGTTTGGCTTCTGCTTCATGCCACATGTAGCAATGAGCTTCTTTATTTGTAGCGTCAAAAACCGTGAAATTGTATACCGACAACTTGCGCTTATAATATAAAATACTCATTTGCCCATGAGGAGCATTTAAAATTTTTTGGAAATCAAAAGTAGCTGTGATCATTTTACCTTGGGAAGATTTACTTTGATTTTTGTCTGTTTGTTTGATTTGACGGCACAAAGTCTTATTTGTGACATGATTATTATAATTTACTGTTTCATCTTCAGTAGGACTAGTAATATTTTTAAAAATATGGCATTGATCGCATTGATCTTTTTTTGGAATGAAAAAACTTATCTTAAAATTTTGGTTCACTATGTCTCGGTATTGTCGTTCTGATTCTGCAATCTCGTGGTATGTATTAGACTGGAGCCATTCTTTATACATATTAAATAATCGTTGAAAGTTTAGATCGCCATCCAAATATAATTTATCTGATTTCTGTCTGGTGTAATGTGATTCAACAGGTTGCAAGTTTTTGATGTGGTCACATACGCTGGTTTTGACCGATTCAGTAATTTTAAGGGGATGGTTTGAATGTTTTCCCCTCTTATCAGGGATCAGAACTCCCGTTGTTACATCCATCTTTTCTAACGCCTTATTAACTACCTGATCACTAACCGATAGGGTGCTTAAAAAGTGTTTTTTACATACTTGAACATGTTTTATAATATCCCCATCAGCAACTGGTAACGAATATTTCAAAGTGTATTTACGTCTTGAAACTGTGTCTGTATAGACTCTACGTTTATTTTGTTTATTTACCAAATTAGCCACATAAATCCACTGTTTCTCTCGATCACCCAGTCCCCAAAAACTTTCGAAAATCTTCCTCCGATTTCCTTCGCTTATTTTATCGAAACATTTTGACCGACACTGACAAGGTGGACCCATTTTTCTTTCTGGCTGAATTTTACCTTTCCTAGCAACATACTCCTTTCCCAAATTCCGTAAAGCTTTCCTTTTTACATCTAACCATTCTTTTTCGTGCCTTTGCCTTATATTACCTTTATCTCTCCTTGCACGGCGTGGACGGTTTATTGAAGCAGTTGGACTGTTCGATATCACTGATAGTGGGCTATTTACTTGTGGAGTGGAACAGCTAAATTCACCTGGTGATGGCTGGGGTGAAATATCTAGTGTTGGTAAATTCTCTTTTTGAATGTAATATGGGCAGAAATTATTGTAACAGTCATAGTCCAAATGATTTAAACTACAGGTAGGTGATGGATGTGGTGTATCAATATAGGCCGAATTAGAAACATTTTCAGTATCCATAGTTTCCATATTATTGTCAAAAATGTCATCGTCTAAGATATTAGCTAACTCATTCATCTCAGATTCATTAAAAGTTATTGGCAAGGGAGACTCTGAAACAGCACAATATCGGTAGTGTTATTTTATATTTATGGCTAATTAAATGATAAGAAATGCACCAAAGGTCAATCAGATGAATTGTGCAAGTAGGTAATATGAAAAAGTCAAATGATTTTGCGCAGCAGTAAAAAGAATTGAAAGCTTTTTAGGCAAATCATGTTGTATGTAAGTAAAAAAAAAATTCATAGCCATGTAAAATATACTATGTCAACATATAATATAATTTTAAGTAACTTATTCCAACGTAAAATGTTTTACGTATTACTTAACACATAACTTGTCATAATTCCACAACGTAAATTGTTGTATGTCTTTTATACTACATTGTTTTAGGTATACTTTACGACGTAAGTTGTTGTAAGTAATCTATACAACAGTTTAGGCAGGTTCATCCTAATATAATTAGAAAAATACCAAGATAGAATAGGATATTGGAAATTTAATAATACCTGTGATATTACGGGGGCTTGAGTTACATAAAATTTCGAGTTCTATATTATTTACGGGAATATTATGATTTTCCATTGCTTTTTCTGAGTAATTTTCGACGGATTTCTCTCCATAGTTTACCATTTCACAAAGTTTTCGGCCCCTACTTTTAATTCTTAGTGTACCTTCCATATTGTTATTCAATAGCTAAATAATTATACTGAGGAAACATTAATTTCGTACTAAATTTTATCACAATCAGCGTGACATCCACAGTGAACGCGAGCCCGTGCTAACCTGTTGTATGTAACACATGCACGGCGCGAGCGCTCGGCGCGTCCCGCACCCCCTCTCGCTTTAAACGTTGCGAAGGTCAATACAACGGTTTACGCTGTTGTCTTAATGACGATACAACTTTATACGTCTTGTAAGTACCTAAAATATGACTATTTTTCAACTTTTTAAATGTTGAACACGTAAATTTATGAATAAAAAGGTGATTAGATAAAAAAAAGTAAAATGCCAATTTTGTGGGTTACCACAAAATACGTGGGAGGTATCGATATGTATGTAGAGCGTGGAAATCTGATAGTAGTCATCGTGGTTTCCACGGCAGGGAATGTGAAATATCATGTCAATAAACTTGATACAACATTTCTTTACAACATTCTTATCATTTAAGTAGGTCTATTTACATAATAAAATTAAAGGGGAGTACGAAAATATTTGGACAGATCTTTTATAATTTCATAAAAATATGGGCGCATCAGCACAAATTTGAAATACATTGGATAGAAGATATTTAATAAATAAAATTATAAGTGTATTATTAATTCTATAATAAGTACGTTTCATTTCCGATGCCGTAAACAAGCATGCAGGTAATATTACCTAACAGTAATTTATACAACAACAGAGGGTAGCGTATCAAACAACAGGCTAAATTTGTAATTGTTACGTTTTTGTTGGTCATCCCCATCAATATGGCACAGTCGTTAATTTCATTAAGAGCTTATTAAGCGGGCACGCGACTGCTGACAGTTGCGCCCGGCACGCGCGATCTAATCGAAAAACTTATGGTCCGTAACACTACTCGGCTGTGTATTTATTTACTATGTACTTAATTGTCGGCATGTTACATCTCTTTCTGTTCTTCGCTGAATATATTATAAAATACGAAAGACCCATAGGTATACAGAAAATACAGTTGATACAGTTTTGCGGCACTTGGTGGAGGACTAACTAATATTGAGGATAAAAAAACTAGTATGAAACTCGTATAGATTTTGCCCTTGGGATGTGATTTTGTATCTACCTATGAAATAAAATCACAATGTTTTTCATTGCTATTGGATCCGAAATAAAGGCTCAAGTTCTCTTCTCCTTCATAGAAACAACAACGAGCGTACCTACCTAGTTACACTGGTATAATGGTATTAAAATAATAATGATACTATCATCCTCATATGCGCACGCGTTTGTTGTGGTCACGCACAGTTCATCACAGGCGTCAGGTGATGCTCGCCACCCCTACGCCAGAATACCAACCCAAATGCATATTAATTAATTAATGTTTTATGAGCAGTATTATTTTAGTAATATTTAACTGCTGTTGTATAGCAATCTTGATCGAGGATGTATAATGTACTTCCTCGTATCCTTTCGCTCTGGAAGGTAGTCTTCCAGAGCGAAAGAATACGAGTAAGTACCTACATTATACCAGTTGGACAAAATAGAGTTTTGAACAATCTAATAGGCAACCAATGTAGGTAGGTAACCAATTATTCTTATAAGAATTATTACATGTGTGTAAGTGAGAGTGAAAGTGAAATAAATGGAAAAAGTCGAAAGCAACTTATATACTTCACGCTTTTATTGCGTCCAATGTACCTACTCGTAATCATCCCAGCTTAGCTCCTGGTCGCATCCAAGGTTTTCACCTCGAAGCCTGGGATCCACTAGCGGAAACTAAAAATATTGCCCAATGTGTTTATATATGTGTTTATAGGCTTCTTATCCCTAGAATAGGGATAAGAAGCTGTAGTGACACAAAGCATCCAAACTACGTAACATCGGAGCGTCGTGTCGCGAGCAGCGCACGCGCCCATCCGCGGCCGGCGCGCACGCTCGAATGAATCTACGCCGGAGCGTCGCACGTTTTAAAGTGGCCATATTTACGTAGGGGCACAAGCGCCTCTACACTAAGCTCGGAGCACTACACTGTATATAATAGATTTAAGATTGTATTGTAAATAACGCTGATTGGTTGATTCGATTTTGATTGCTCCTTTAACATGTCACTACTTCTTCGACAAATTTGTGAATATAACACGACCCATTTTATGAAATAAATACAGTTCAGTTCGACAGTTAGCTCTGTGTATTATTTGGCTACGGTAACCTTCCGGTCCCAATTACTCAGAACTTCCCTATCCTACGGTTCGAGGGTCTGATAGCAGACCTGGCCGGGTTAGGGACCTCAGCCAGCTGGCATAGAATATCAGGCAGTACCTACATTATCCTCGGGTCAGTGACCCCCAGCTGACCACAATATCAGCTGAGCTCAGCCAGCTGGCATAGCAATAGGCAGTAGCAAGTCCACGGGTCAGTGACCCCAAGCTGACCACAATATCAGCTGAGCCTAGTATCTAACGCTCGGTTAGGCGAAGCTCTTGCCTACACCGACATTGGTGACCCCTGACGACCCCGAACAGCTGATACCTAGGTACATACCTACCTACGGTATCATACATCCTTCTGCGTACACCGACATTCGTAAGTACTTCTGCGAGCACCGGCTGTCGACCCGCACAGCTGATACCTACCTACCTACCATACATACTTACGGTAGCAGGCCGGTATCCACGCATCAGCTGACTGCAACTCCGTGTCAAGTACGTACCTACCTACATAGCCATACATCATGATGCCTACGGAAGAGAGCGCCGTACCATGCAGCGATGCCAAACAAGCCACGCCCATCAAGAGCGACGTGGCCACTATATCGTTACCAGCACGACTTCCACCCTTCTGGCGTCAAAATCCGCGATTATGGTTCGCACAATTCGAGGCGGCCATCGCGGCGAGCAAGATCGGCGAGGAACAAAAATTCAACCTAGTAATGCCACTACTCGGATGCAACGACCTTGAACAAATAGCGGATATCATTCTCAACCCACCCGCTACCGGCAAATACAACGTTTTGAAAGAAAGGCTAATATCAACATATCAAGAATCCGATCATCGTCAACTGCAAAAATTACTCAGTGGCCTTGAACTCGGCGATTCAAAACCGAGCCAGCTATTACGAAAAATGCGAGACTTAAGCGGGAAACTTTTGACCGACGAAGCACTGCGAGTCATATGGCTGAATCAAATACCTACACAAATCCGCGGCGTGCTATCCATAAACACCGAGTCGTCATTAGAAATCCTAGCCGCCATGGCTGACAAAATGTTCGAACATTTCGAACCCGTTACAGCCGCCGCCATAACTACTTCGATTCCCGTAGCGAGTACACCATCAACATCAGAAACTACAACTACAGTCGAAAACTTACAACTCAACCTATTAACGAAACAAATCGAAAAACTAACACTTGAAGTAGCAGAACTCCGTTCGAACCAATTCCGCGCATCGCGAAGCCCGCACCGCCAACCACAGAGCAACGAGCGCTTTAGCGATAAGCGCAGGTTTAGGCCGCGTTCACACTCGCGCTATACTCGGCGTCAGCCGGGCGACCCAGACTGGCTATGCTATTACCATCTGAAATTCGGTAATAATGCTCGTAAATGTGAAGAACCATGTTCGAAAAGTAATTCGAAAACAAATACTACGAAGCAGGAAAACTAATGAGTACATCGAATGTGGCGGGAGTCGATGTTAATCTAAGCCACCGCCTATGCATTATAGACAAGAATAATCGAGAAAAATTCCTAATTGACACTGGAGCCGACATTTCAGTACTAGCCGCCAAAAATAAAAGATATTTGCACTCCACACAAAGTACCTACAAGTTGTTTGCGGCGAACGGCACCGAGATACGTACCTATGGAGAGCGCACACTAGAGCTCAACTTAGGTTTACGTAGAAGTTACAAATGGACATTTATAGTAGCCGACGTGAAGACTTCAATACTAGGCGCAGATTTCCTAGCTAAACACAGATTATTAGTTGACTTGCATCAGAAGAAACTTATCGACAGCGTCACAGACCTCACCGTGAACACTATCAAGATAAACAGCGCAGAAGAATCAGTCTACATTGTCAACCGAAATCATGCATATCACGACATTTTGAAGCAATTTCCAGACATGTTACGACCGATGTCACTCAAAACTACAGCAAAACACAACGTCACTCATCGCATAGAAACTAAAGGACCGCCTATATACTCACGACCGCGTCCTTTACCACCAGACAAGTACAAAGCTGCCAAATTAGAATTCGAGAAGTTCATGGAGATGGGCATCTGCGAGCCATCCAACAGTCCCTGGGCCAGTCCACTACACGTCGTGAAGAAAAAAGATGGTTCTTTACGTGTATGTGGCGACTATAGAAGACTCAATGCTGTCACAATCCCCGACAGATATCCGATACCTAGAATTCAAGATTTCACCTACCACTTACACGGAAAAGCACTCTTCTCGAAACTCGACTTGAAAATGGCATACTACAGCATACCTATTGAAAAAGAAGACATGGCAAAAACAGCAATAACCACACCCTTTGGGATGTTCAGCTTCAAGGTCATGACTATGGGATTGATCAATAGTAGCGCAACATTCCAAAGATTCATGCACGAAGTACTACGCGGACTCGACGACATATGCTACTGTTTCATTGATGACCTACTCATATACTCCGAAGATAACGAACAAGTACATAGAAACAACGTGCAAAAAGTACTCGAGCGCCTAAACCACTATGGCGTTACACTCAACGTTGAAAAATGCGAGTTCAGCAAGAAAAAAATTCAATTCCTCGGTTACGAAGTTTCAGCGGACGGAATCAAACCTACAGACGAACGCATTCAAGCAATATGTAAATATCCAAAACCAACCACAGTACAAGAATTAAGAAGATTTTTGGGTATGATCAACTTCTATCGCAGCTGTCTACCCCATCAAGCCAATCACCAGTGCCTACTCAACAAGTACCTACACAATGCCAAGAAGAACGACAAATCACCCATCCAGTGGACACCCGAAGCCGAAAAAGCATTTCAACAATGTCAACAAAGCATTCTCGACGCAACCACATTGACGCATCCAATACCTAACGCACCATTATGCCTGTTAACCGACGCTTCGGATACTGGTATAGGTGCTGTACTGCAACAGAAGGTCGACGGTATATGGAAACCACTAGCATTTTACTCGAAGAACATGAGCGACACCCAGCGAAGATACAGTGTATACGATCGCGAACTACTAGCGATGTATACAGCTGTGAAGAGCTTACGTCGACTGATAGAGGGCAATGAACTCACAATCTACACCGATCACAAACCCCTTACCTACGCACTTACGAGATCTGCCAACAACAGCGACACGCCGAGAAGAGAGAGACAACTTCACTTCATAAGTCAATTCTGTACGAGTATCAAGTTCATTCAAGGTGAAAACAACACAGCAGCCGACGCCTTATCACGAATTACGGAGATTGAGATGTTGAACACCTCGATCGACTACAACAAGTTATCCATAGACCAAGAAAAAGACGCAGAACTTCAAAAATGCAAACAACAATCAAACCTCAAGTTCGCACGCGTAAATCTACCCGGAGGTCATCAACCCCTACCTATATGGTGTGAAGTATCAACAGAGAACATTCGTCCATACCTACCAGCGACTTATCGTCAAGCTGCCTTCAAAGCGCAACACGAGCTAAGTCACCCCGGTATTCGAACAACAAGAAAAATCATCACATCCAAATTCTTCTGGCCTTCAATGAATAGAGACGTAACCACGTGGGCAAAATCATGCATCGGATGTCAGCGCGCGAAAATTCAAAGACATGTGACCAGTCCCATCGGTGAATTCCAAGAATCATCAAGATTTCACCACGCCCACCTCGATATCGTCGGACCATTAACACCTTCAAATGACTATAGGTACATAGTCACAATAATAGATCGATGTACGAAATGGATCGAAGCTATACCTACACGCGACATCACCGCCGAGACAGTAGCTAAAGCGTTTTACGACGGATGGATTTCACGATTCGGCTGTCCCATACGAATCACTACGGATCAAGGTAGACAATTCGAGTCATCACTCTTTCGCACTCTTATGGCGAAGCTGGGTATCACTCGAATACGTACGACTCCATACCGACCGCAAGCAAACGGAATGTTAGAACGAAGACACAGATGTTTGAAAGCTTCGTTAATGGCAAGATCAGCAGACACCAACTGGAGTGAAGAACTACCTACGGTACTACTTGGATTACGCACAGCAATATGTCAAGACACATCTGTAAGCCCCGCACTCATGACTTACGGATCTACACTTCGGATTCCGTCGGATTTCTTCGTGCCTACAAAGCCGAACATCGACGACGCAGAATTCGTACGCCAGCTCACCGAAACGATGACGTCACTAGCACCGAAACAACAATCTCACTCTTCAAAGCAGCCCTTCATATATAAAGAACTCGAAACATGTACTCATGTGTTTCTACGCAACGACGCAGTGCGACGACCTTTGATCCCACCATACGACGGACCCTACGCAGTTATCAAACGCAGTCAAAACGGAAAATTATTCACAATCCAACTACCAAATCGTCAAACATGCGTATCTATAGACAGATTGAAGCCAGCACATATATATAACGATAATAATATTAATAATAACTCATCAAATAACCTACAATTTCAGCCTACGTCACCTCCAACTGCAACTGCGAACGCACCAATTTCACCGAGTACATCCAATTCCAAGAACTCCGTGAATCCCGAGAAAAACACAAGTACTTCCAGCACACATCGCGCCCCTTATGTGACACGTACAGGCAGACAAGTCAAACCAAGCGTACGTTTCACTTGAAGGGGGGTACCTGTAGTGACACAAAGCATCCAAACTACGTAACATCGGAGCGTCGTGTCGCGAGCAGCGCACGCGCCCATCCGCGGCCGGCGCGCACGCTCGAATGAATCTACGCCGGAGCGTCGCACGTTTTAAAGTGGCCATATTTACGTAGGGGCACAAGCGCCTCTACACTAAGCTCGGAGCACTACACTGTATATAATAGATTTAAGATTGTATTGTAAATAACGCTGATTGGTTGATTCGATTTTGATTGCTCCTTTAACATGTCACTACTTCTTCGACAAATTTGTGAATATAACACGACCCATTTTATGAAATAAATACAGTTCAGTTCGACAGTTAGCTCTGTGTATTATTTGGCTACGGTAACCTTCCGGTCCCAATTACTCAGAACTTCCCTATCCTACGGTTCGAGGGTCTGATAGCAGACCTGGCCGGGTTAGGGACCTCAGCCAGCTGGCATAGAATATCAGGCAGTACCTACATTATCCTCGGGTCAGTGACCCCCAGCTGACCACAATATCAGCTGAGCTCAGCCAGCTGGCATAGCAATAGGCAGTAGCAAGTCCACGGGTCAGTGACCCCAAGCTGACCACAATATCAGCTGAGCCTAGTATCTAACGCTCGGTTAGGCGAAGCTCTTGCCTACACCGACAAAGCCTATAACCCACGGTTCAGCACGCATGGAATTCTGATCATTTATCAGAATTCCATGCGTGCTGAACCGTGGGTAACACTTCTTCGTGCTTCTTCTTCTTGAAAATTTAGGTACTTCTTCCACTTTCATACCTAACTAGCTGTTGCCCGCGGCTCCGCCCGCGTGGATGTCGGTTATGATTTTCCCACTTTTCTGTTGAAATTTTTCCTGAATTTTCTTTGCTATAAACCTCACGGAGCCCGAGACCTTTCCAACGAATGCAAAACCGTGGAAATCGGTTCGTGCGTTCTGGAGTTATAGCGTCAGGAAGGAAAACCCGACTTATTTTTATATAGTAGAAGATTGTCTTCATGCATGCTCGTCGGTTACGAATACTTTTGACTAGACCTTAATCAAGTATTTATAACTTACCTAAGTACCTACATGAAAACGAAAACACTAAAAATACAAAAGTTTTCTGATACCTATAGATTTTCGTGTAGGTACCTACCTAATTTGAAATGGTCACTTCTAAAATCATTATTTGAAAGGTCTACAAGAGTTAGTAAATTTATTTAAGAGAAATCTGAACTGTTATGTACACCATCCCCGTTGTTCAATAACGCGCCACACGTACCTCGGCTTCCGGTCAGTGTACTTGTATAGAAAAGTTTACCCATTATCCCACCCCACATCGCACTCGAGTACGGTTTGTTTAGATTTAGATAGGGATTTTGCGAATGATATTATTAATTGTTTGGTTCCCACAGCTTCCAGAGGGGTGAGGCGGTTCGGCCTGCACGGTCGGCTCGTTGATTTGTGTGTTATTGTTGGCGCTGGCTGGTGCGATCGGTTTCCGCACGCACTCCCACGACAGCGAGCAGATGGAGCTCGGCGCCGGCGCAGCCACTGTCACTCACAATATTGTCTCACCAGTGACCCTCGTGGGAGCTGTGGGAAAACTACCCGTTATGGGGAGTATAACAATACTCATCATTGTTGCATAATACATTCAGGGTGCTTTACCAATTATTGTTGATGGCGTTTAATATTGTGAATTTAGATTATAATAGATACTCTACTACTTGTTTAAATATTTTGTTAATATGGAAAACGATAATTTATACATACTAAATATAACATTAGTTTTTTTTAATAGTACTATCACTTGTTTTGTTTGTTTCGTTACGATACAAATTCTGTCTTTCGGCATACGTACCTAACCTACTCGTACTTAATTACGTGGTACCAGTCACCCCTACATGCTTAACACATTACAAGTTTGTACCGACCGACCTTAGCTCTAAAACCACCTATAATAAAAAAATAAATAAAACATGAAAGACTGATGATAGTCCTGTAATAATTTCAAAAATCTATTCAATTCAATCTGAAGATCGTTGTTTTCTAGCTTCACACTTTTTAATTTTGTTATTTTTTACTTATAAAGACGGACAGACGTAGGTAAATGCTTTGTTTCTGCAATTACCTTCTTATGTTGGTTTTTGAGCGAAAGAAAGAAAGAAAAACATTTTATCATCATGGACACAAATAAATGCAACGATAGTAGGTATTTAACAATAAAGTAGCTGAGGCTGCGCCTTTCTTTAAATTGAATAATAATTGCCATTAATTGCCCTATTAACTTATTCATTACCCCCCTATAGCTAAGTACCAACGTAACGTATGGACCTACTATGCGATTCACGTAAGTTGATAACTGTCATAATGACATTTTGATTCCCGTTGCTTACTTCATTGCATAAAGTAAGGTGAGCAAATATATTTTTTTACATCACTATTCCATCTGAGATAAGTACATACAATGATAATAACGAAATAAACTATCGGTTCTTTTTTATATTTAATTATTTTTAATCGGGCGGTAACACTTCGATGCCGCTTATTTTATCGTTTGCACTGTTATCGGAGCCGCACGAACAATTTCACGTGCTCGTGAATGTACCACTGTGCCTTGCCTACTCATTGTAAGCAAATTTAACTGTACCTAACAAAATAAACTTATCAAAACAATAACAAAAGAGTATAACAAACACAATGTAACAACAAAAGTCAACAAGGACGCAACAAAATGGAGAAAAATCGGAAATATATATCAATGGCTTTGGAAGCGTAGCTAGCGGCACACTATGACACCAATCAATTATGAACTATTATTATAAACTATTACTAAGAAAATATGTTATGTATTTAAGAAAAGAAAATAAAAATTAAGTCGTTGTTACCATTACAGGTAGGTATGAACCTATCCGACGCGCCGTGAAAATTTTGTTGCTAGCTGTACAATTTTGATGAGTACGGAATGATGTTGCCGCGAACGCGATTATCTTCTTACTTGAATCGCATAGTACAATCCAACATACCATTAGATAGGAGTTACGGATCACCCACGAAGAATGTAAATATCAATGTCTCGTGTCCCGGCACGGCACTAACTAGGTCATCAGGGTTCCATATGGAGGTATAGGCGTCACACTTTTTTTTCATATTAGTCACTTCAATATGACTTCACCTGTTTTTTATCGTGCGGAAATCTCCATGGATACCAACCCTTTTTTTTTTTTTTTTCGTGCGGAAATCCTCATGGATACCTACCCACCCTGCGGTCAGCGGGGCAGGTTATGTCGGACTCTCACCGACTAAAACCGCACGCCGTCTAGGGTCTTCTGACGCCAGGGTGTAGGGTGGCCCAAAGAGCATTTCCCTCGCACCCCGGCTTGACCCGGGCCGTCAATTATCGCCTTATAACAGAGAGCAAGCTTATTATTGAAGATAACTGGGTAATTTTAGGTGAATCCAAGCTACTATTGAGAATTTTTTGACTGCAAAACTTAAAATTTTGTTTGAAGGATTCATAGGAATCGAAACCTGACCTTTATCGATAGCAGTTATCTACTTAAGTAGCTGTATAGCAGTGCTGTGCACAACACTTTCAACAGGGGAAAATTCTGTTTTCCACTAGCAGAGCAACCGATCTTGCCTAGTGATATCGTAAAAATACGAAACTTTCAATGTCATGTAAGCACTAAAATAACAAATCATTGTGAATTGTGATTAACATAAAAAACAAACGTAGGTAGGTACGTGTCTCGTTTTAAATAAAACGAATCGAATAAATAACACAAAATGTGTACAGAGGTTAAAAATGGTGATCGTTTTATAGGTAATAACTTGCGATACAACAAACAGACACTTGACCCGTCAAATGTCGTAACGTTATTCAGCGAGTGTCGCATTAGCATCGATTTGCCTGCCGGTGGCGCATGAGACGCCATTGCATATGCGACGGTAGCCCGCACCCGAACCTCGCCGCGCGCCCCCGCGGCACCCGCAAGTCCAACAGATGCTCCATAAATATTTTATAACGCATAACATTAAATTCATTTTTTTAATCCGGTTGCTATATCGTCAAACTTTTCATCGGCACATCTGTCTGCTGAAACATGGAAATTTATCAACTCAGGAAAACATTTAGGGAAATTTATGAGCTACCTACTGGTGTCCATCAATATCGTCTTAGATGTTCTATTCATTGAACGGGAAATCTAGACATGGACATATAAATTATACATGCTCGCGTCTGGTATTCAGTCAACAACCGTTTTTTAAATGATGTAAATGCATCTTCGATTCTCATAACTTGCTCTCACCTGGACATGTGTATGGAGTTAATAAAAAAATACTTATTATGTTTCTGGTGACTTTATTTTTCATCTTATTTGACTCGCTATCACAGTCTGTTTTAGTAAACAACAAACCCAAATAAACGTTTAAATGAGACTCGGTAACCATTAAACGTCATCCATTTTGAATTAAGCACAACTCGTCGTTGAACTTTCATGCATTTCATTCTGTATAATGGACCAATTTGAATGGTCAGTATAAATCATGATAACAGCTACGGTTACCGAATCATAATATCTTCAATAACAAATGCTTTGTTTTTGCAACTACGAACGGTGATTGATGTGCAACAATTACGGGATGCTCCTGAACCATACATTCACAATGTGATGCATCGACAAACAGCTTTTTTGGAAGTCTGCGATGCTAATGTGTAAGTGGAAATAAATGGTAACACTCAGGACCAATCCATCGTTCTACTTTACATTTTATCTGCGCTACCTACCTGAATTTATATCGAGTGATATATTTAACACGTTTTGATAAAAGATATTATGCACTGCTTATGATATATATATACCTATAATGCCTAGGTATACCTACCTACCTACCTATGTTCAAGTACAATGATTTGTATGCCTACCTATTTACTTCCTTTTTTTCAGAGGTTGCTGTAAGTTAAGGACACTTGCTGTCTCAAGAATATCACTCCCTCTAAAGATGTAAAGCTGCTAAAAGTTAGGTTGGTAGGCACGACTACGCGGGTAGCTTCAATAAGCAGAAGCAGCATCCGACCATGTGAGCTTGACAGAGGTTTTAAGTATATCAGAATCGAATTTATTTGAAAATTATACACGTTAGTCCATCATGGGAACCCTATGTACAGGTACAGCCCAGCTGACTGGTAAGTGAAGGTATCCTTGTTCCGTGGAAATGCAGTTCCGTGACTAAACAGTTGGTGCAATCCCAATGTTATAGCTAGTTCACTGGGTAGAGAACGCAGTAGGTACGTGTGGTTTAAATTAATTACATGTGTCTAAAGATGAAATAAACCGTATGGGAAGCAGCATGACACTGTGAATCACACTCATACCTACATACAATAAAGTCCATCGTATCGTGCACTTTCATCTGCTCAGTGCGGCGCCGTCGCAAGACCGAACGCGTCGAAGTTAAAATCGATTACGCCTCCGCTTTAAAGCTATGAATATTTTAACTGATCCACGTGATTGACTCATTGTTGAGATTTGGTGTCATAACAAGTACCTACCTAACTCTCGCATTTGATCCCGAAAGAAAGTTCACTATTGTGTTGTGCGCTTCAAATCAAATTACCATCAATACACATACTTAAATAAGATTGAAGTGTCAGTTTGTATTATCATAATAATTGCCTGAAATTAATTCGGTTTTTTCCATATTAGATTAGTACTAGGTAGGTAGGTATAGGTAAGTAGGTACTTACCACTAGAACCTGTACCCGAAACGCAATTTGTATGGTTTGATTTGTTTGCATTATGATGGATTTGTTTGAGTGTAATTCGCAACTTAATATTACATGAGTAGAAGACAAATAATATAATAGCCTACTTTTTTCTCCATACGGAAATCCCACGGATACCCTCCGCTCCCTGGTTATGTCGGACTCGAACCGAAGGTGTAATAATCCAATCAGAAATTTCTGGCCTGCTTCCTACTGCGTCCTACATCTTTGGATGCGGGTCGGAACCTCCACGCAGTGCACCCGGGCAACGCGCATCTCACTCGCAGGGGAGAAGCTGCTGCCTGCGGCAAGCAAATGCCAGCCGAGGCGAGAGTAGCCTTCTAGAGGGCTGGTCGGAGGCCCTCCACGTGTCCCTCTGACTAGCAGAGGACATTATGAAGAGCAGACGAGGTGGTAAGCTGGTTCTCCGAGTGTAGACGAGGAGTGAAAGAACGGCCGCCTGTCACCCTACACTACAACGTCTCGCCACCGCGGCGGCGAGATGCAAATCTTACCTAATTTATGTTGGGCGAAAGGGGTCATCTTAAAACCGTAGACGACCCGGGGTTAGCTGGGGTGCAAAGGAAATTCCTTTTGGGTAAACTTACACCCTGGTGGTTAAGATCCAAGACAGTGTGCGGTTTAAGTCGATTCGAATACGACATAACCACCCCCGATGGTCGACGAGGGTGGTATCCGCGTCCCGCCTAAGGGCGGCCCTACGTTATCTATACTTATAATAAATCTGTAGAAGTGAAAATTCTGTACATTGAAAATAAAAAAATAAAAAATAGCAGGGGGTGTTACTAGACTGACACCGATCCCAAATATGTGATTAAAAAAATTTTTGTCTGTCTGTCTGTCTGTCTGTCTGTCTGTCTGTCTGTCTGTTTGTTCAGGCATCACGCAAAAACTACCGGTTCGATTACGATGAAACTTGATATAATTATTCTTCAATATCCTGGGCAGCACACTGGATACTTTTTATCCCGGAAAAGTACATACAATAAAAGACAAATTTAATTTTGCGGCTCAATTCCTAGACCCGATTACTGTACCAACCGCAAATAATAAGTTTGTCGTAGGTTACGTCACCCACAGTTCAAAATTCAAAATCCAAAATTCATTTAAAGGTCACAGGTAGATAGAAGATGTTGTCAATTATAAAAAAGTATCACCGTAGCACATGAATAGCTTATTATGGTACTGTCGACCGTAGCATGTCTGATAAGACGTACAATATTATAATCATATGAACCACATCACATACAAATTAAATTGTGAATTTTTTTTTCTTATTCATGATAGGCTTACGTTTGACCTCAATCTCACCTGATGGTAAGTGACGATGTGGTCTACGATGAATCACGCTTGCCTAGAAGGATTCATCGTAGTAATATAATAATTGTACTATTCTTTCCACCTTCCATTTTCTTTACTAATTAACATTGTGTGTGCATAAATATTAAATAAATAAATAAATCAATCAATTATTTAGATGAAATTATGTTTTTTATGAGTGGGGTTCAAGTAAGATTAGTGGATAGTGGTGTTATTAGTTTTTAGGGATTTTGATTTGAGTGGGAGTGGGGGGGGGGGTGGGAGTGGGAGTGGGAGCAGGGGTGGGATTGTGAGTGGGAGTGGTAGTGTGCGTGGGAGTGGAAGTGTGCGTGGGATTAGGTGTGGGAGTGTGCGTGGGGGTGAGAGTGTGAGTGGGAGTGGGGTGGAAGTGTGAGTGGAAGTGTGAGTGGAAGCAGAGCGGGGGTGGGAGTGGGAGTGTGCGTGGCAGTGGGAGTGGGAGTGTGCGTGGGGGTGGGAGTGGGAGTGGGAGCGGGAGCGGGGGTGGGAGTGGGAGTGGGAGTGGAAGTAGGAACTGGAGCAGGAGTGGGAGCAGGAGTGGGAGTGGATGCAATAAGCGACTTCCACGCGAGCGGAGCCGCGGGCAACAGCTAGTTAGTTAAATAAGTCTTGTGTGGTGCGGACGAGGGATCGCTCTCGTAAAAGTCAAGATAAGCTCAAGAAACAGTGTCCGGACCCACATTTCAAGCTTTGGATGTAATTCTGATAGATAGATAGATAGAGGCTCTGAACTTTTTTTTTTATGTCGGTCACGTCAACGTGACTTCACCTCGCCTGATGGTAAGCTGAGGCAAAGTCTCTAGAATGGGAGTCACCATTACTTCTACTTCTACTACTTCTTCTACTTCTACTACTACTAGATACTTCGGTTAGGTAATCCGAGAAGATGTAGGTAGGTACCTAACTACTTTTCAGAGAACAACTATTAGACAGGTAAGTACCTACCTACCTGTTTCATATATAAAACAAGGGCATAGGCATTTGAGCACACCGACTTAACACAATAAGTAAGTAGGTAGGTATAAGTAACAGAGAAAATCTGTACGGTGTGAAAGTCCCTCCACGACCACAACAAAGTATAATATATACCTAGGTAGTAGAAGTATCATTGTTATCGCCAAAGATACACAACACCAGTATCTACCTACATACCTACTTAAAATACCAAATTTGAGACCAATCTGACGTCAAGAAGTGGCTCTGATTAGGCTTCTAAGATTTGGCCCATACCTACTAACAAACAAGAGAGCAAGTTAAATAAAGATTGTAATTATGTACCTACCTCTTGATTTAATTCTTGATATCTACCACCTATAATATTTTAGGAGTCATATCACTTTCAAGTCCAAACTTTGCTTATGAAAACTATAGTCAAAACAAGGTTTAGCTTTCGCTTTTTCATTCCAAAAGCGATATGTTTGGAGTTCCTACCTACCTACCTATTCAAAAGATTTTTTCTCTTCATTCCTAACTTTAAAGTCGATGATGTCGTTTTTACCTCGGGTCATCAAATTAATACGTAGGTAGGTAGTCCACGTTTTGTGATATAAAAAAGGTGGACGCGGAAATATTTGGAGGTCGTGGCTGCGAGTTCCTGTGTCAAGTGTCACGGGCAGGCGGAGGGGAGGGGCGTCGAGGGCAGAAGACACGACCATCCATTGTCCGCACTCGCACGACGAGACGAATCGCAACGAATGCTTCATGACCCATTAAACTCGGTCACGAAATCATTTTACCAGACTCTTTCACTGACACCAGCCACCGGCTTGAACTGCCAAAAACCTTGCTTTGTTCCCACGAACTCTTATTGTAAGACTTTGTCACTTCGTAGCTTTTGAACTTTTTTATTGTATCAGCTAACAAGTGGTTCCATTCTCAACAGAAATAATCCATAGCAACAAGTATCTAAAAGTAGGTAGGTAGGTACCTAGTTTTTATTTAAGCTGATATCTTGGCATTTTTATTTGCTAACACTTAAGAACAACTTATTTATACCTATTGAGATCGATTACACATCTGACATTTATTTTTTTTGGTAATAGGCTCGCGTTTGACCACGATCTCACCTGTTGGTAAATGATGATGTGGTCGACGGTGGAGCACGCTTGCCTAGAAGAAACCTATTCACTCTAGACTTGAAGACTCCCAGGTTGTAGCTTTCCGGAAATACAGACTCAGGCAGGGCATTCCACTCTTTAGCATAAAAAAAATCTACCTTGATCATGTAAATCAGATCAAATAATTTTGCCCGAACTTTAGGGAAAAAACCTTAGAGCGCCTGCCGTTTTTATACTACAATATCATATACATACTGAGAACTTATTTTTCAGACGGCGTATTTCTCAGTGCTTTGCTCGATTCGATTAAACCACATTGAAAATACTCAACTTACCTACAACTTTGTAAAAATATGTAAAACATTATTTTATTAACGACTCGTGGACGTCGATTTTCGCGTTTCTTTACTCTATATCGCCGGTTCTACACAGCGGATTGCGATCAAATATGCGTAAGATTTTGACTCTAACCAAGACCTTTCTAATAAAAAAGCCGCATCAAAACCCGTAGCGATGGACGTAAAAAATATGAATAAGATGAAGAAATATGACGTAAAAAATGTTTGGTTGTAATTGGTTAAGTAGAACCAAAAACGACCTAAAAACGAAGCACAGGCGAAGCCACAGGTATCAGCTTGTATAAAAAGTAGCCTATATATTGCCCAGAATTATGAACTATAATCGTACGAAGTTGAATCAAAATCCCTCCAGTAGTTTTTGATTCTAGCGTGAACAAAAATTTGGTGCGGACAAACAGAGACACAGACAAACAGACGAAAATTCGAAGAATCATTTTTTTGGCATCTATTACATTCATAAAGTCCCCTAATAATTTTTTTTCTCATATATAAATTATCTTCCATGTACAGACACCGATCAGTTACAGATTTATTATATGTATGTATAGATGGGGAAGGTAGTTTGTTTCAAAAAAAAAGTTTGTAGTACAATCAAAGAGGCATTGCCCAAAGGTTAAGGTGTTAGTATAATCGTTACTGACATTTACTTTTAGGTTTGTTTTCTGTTGAAGATTAGCTATAACCAAGTGATCATAATTTTGTTAAATTATTTTTTAGGGGCCCTCGATTCATGGGGTTGAAGGCAGTCAATGAAGTGTGTGACATTGTATGAAAAGGCATGAAAGGTTTCGAAGATTTCAAAATTTTAAACCTGGGTATTTGTTTCGACAACTAATGTTGGTGTACAATAAAGAGTTATAGGAGTTATCTATCTAATTTCTCAATTTCATTTAACAAAATAATTAAAATGGGAGTGGAAGGAGAATGTCGCAATTAATGTGATCAGCTATGGCTTGGACGGAGGTGGGGATCCAAAAACTATTTCATGGTTTTTGGATCCCCATTAGGTCACAAGAAGTTTCTTGTGGCGTAATTTATGGATGACCTACTATACTCGCTAGCTTTATAAATATCATGGAGATGTTTCATATCTATACAATTTTATGTGGATAAAATGGTGGTAGGTTATGATAGCATAGAATGAAGTGAAACTTTTATAATGTAATGTAATATTTTTATTTATATCTACAACATGTTAGCTTCTAATTCACAATTTAAGATGAATATGTATGAAGTACAACAGAACGATTCATCAACAATATAATTAACCAATAAATGTTTAAATTATTTTTAAAAATAAGTCACAGACATTGTGTACTTCAATGGCATTCAGTTATTCTTTTCATTAAAAGTCGTCGTATCAATTCTGGTGAAACACATATATTTATTTCTTTATTATTATAACTTGTGGTGGAGGGAGCGATCCTTTGACAACTTTATCGAGCATGGTTAACCAAATGCTACAGTTTGAGTCTCAAGTATCCGTGACAATAAACCGTAATCTAAACTAAAATATTGCATCTCCTTAACATGCGTATATATCAGAATATACATTACCATATAGTACAACAATTGAACCGGTACATTATTTACATAATATTTTACTTTTTTTCTACAAGAAATATGTAAAGGTACTTAATTAATAGAAATCCACCCCAGCAATCGAAAATATAGCAATAAAAATATGTTAGGGTGTTCAAGCTTATGTTACGACTAAATAATAACAGATGCATTAAAATTTGATGTTTCTTTTTATATAATATCCTACCATATTTTCATCAAATTATATGCCACGGATAATTTACTCAGACTTACTCTTAACAGTGTATAGAATTTGGTTTGTTTGATGTATCAGGTACAGAGCACTCACGAACACAGCATTGGCTCTGAAACAAAAAAATCAACGTAACATACGTCCAAATAAAATATTGTGTAGTAATCCCCCACGGCCTAGGTTATCTCATGCTTGAACCGACTAAAACCGCACGCCGTCTAGGGTTTTCAAATAAACTACATAACGTATCTATTTAACGTTTTGTAAAAGTACGTTGTTTAAACGGGTGAATTCTAAACGAGTTTAGGTAATATTATGCCCAAATTCCATAAAACTAATGCTATACTGTCGTGTATAATTTTCTGGCCATGAGTACAATTACAAACAGAAAACTTGAAAAACGTTTTGTGGTCAATTGACTGCATTTCGCTGAATGGTAAGAAATAGGATGAATTTCTAAAGATAAGGCCACCATTCCAAAAGTTGTCAATCCAAAAAAATATATTTTTGTGTGTGCAAAATCATGCATATAACTTAACTCAAGCATTTTCTAAATAGTATAGTAGTATATAATATTAAAAGAAAAATGCTTAATTCTACTGTACATGGCGTATGTCAATGAACTCCTCCTAAACGGCTGGACCGATTTGAATATTTTTTTATATGCATTTGGGTGACGACCTGGATGGTTTAGATTTACAAATCAGCTATGTTGACAATGCTATCAATTCTAAAACTCCGTCCGGAGTTTTTGAGATGTCATTCATCAACCGATGCTTTTTCATGCCTAGTTTAAAAAAGGAAACACATGTGAAGGTAAAGAAAAGTAGTTCCCAAACACTTGGTTCGTGACAGTATTATTTGTACCACATCACAGTCCAGCACATGTAACTCTAGATAGGATCCGAGATGGGTTAATTGAAGGAGCTCATTAGAACACTCGCTTGTAGAGGCAGAACAATACAGCCAGAGAAGTAATGTCTATATGCGCAGCTGCATACCGCTGAGGTTCTGTAATCTATCGAAATCATTTAATAAGCACTGTGTAGAGTGTAAAGCCATCCCAGAGATGAGAACAGTATTCTACACAATATTAAACCTGTGTCTTTTACAAAAGACACTTGCTCTGGAGTGAAAAGCCATCTCACCTTGTCCAGAACTTTAACATGATGAGTTACATTTGAGGTGAAGAGTGCTGAAGGAGTAACAGGTGAGATACAAATAGGTACTTACTGGCCTTCTTTAAAATATTCTTTCAAGGTGTTTGAGAACCTCTTGGAATATTTGACAAACTCTCTCTTCCTCTGTTCTAGCACTTGTTTGCCAGCACCAGGAGTGTATGTTGAAACTTCGTTAACAGCATCGAGGAGCTTCTTAATGGCTGAAGCTATTTCCCTGTAATAGAACAGTTAAATATTTTATAAAATATTCAGCACAATACTTAATCTAAGTACTTCTTTGGTTATACTGATGGAGGGCTCAGGACTCTACTTACTTTATGGTCTCTAAGAATGTTTTCCTGTCTGTAATTTCATCTGGAATGCGACTCAAAATCTTTTTCAAAGCAGTAGACTTCTTGTTCAGTTCCTGGAATGCCTCTTCAGATCGATTTAGTCTCAAATCAGCACCTACAATAAAAAAAACATGAAATAGTTGAGATATTTTTGTGAAAAATTTCAAGTGTTATGTCTAACCAATGTTTTGTGTTTAATACGTTTTGCATTGCGAGACTTCCTATTAACCCCACTACAAAATTTTAACATTTCCTCACTATGAAGATATAAGTCAACTAAAGAGCTTGGGCAGTGTGAATTACCAATTGATCGCCACGTGTATCTATGCTAATATCATAAAGCTGAAGAGTGTTTGTTAGAAGTTTAAAAAAACTTCATCTGTTAGATAGTTTATCAAGGGAAGGGCTACTATCAAGTCAAGAAATCAGGCAAATTCCTATACATTATTGTAAATCTAATAAATAAGTATGTATGGAATTAATGGGTGCCTCAGAGGTGGAATATGCAACAGGCGAAGCCGCGAGTGACAGCTAGTCTGTAATATAATCAAGCATGCAATGAAAATTGAATAAAACGATTTTCTTGAACTCAAGCATGTAAAATTGGGGCTCAAAGTAATTAATTTGTGCTGCAATGACTTATCTCTCGAATTAGACATCTATGGGCGTAACATATTGGTTATTTTTAATCTAGCAGTATAATAGTAAAATTTCTTACTAACAATAAGGAGAAAAGTATGTACACAAACTGTTTAATAAAGACATTACACCATTTGTAATGACTCATTATTACATTAGACATAGTTTGCAATGAAATGAAATAATTTAGGCATGTGGGTCACTAGTTAAATTGCATGCATGATTCACAATGGTTAAATAACAATGACTATAGGACCCTAATTATCGTTGTCCACCCAAAAGATACAGGTGTGAAAACCATCATTTTCCGAGCCTGCTCTCAACTCAGTTGGTGTCAACTTTTCAGTCTAACTATCAAGGTACATTAGATATGTCATCTAATGTAATATATATTATGTAATGTAAAAGAAAAGCAATAGCAATAGAGTTTCTATAGAAATAGTAGACATACACACACAAATAAACATGTAGATAGATGTAGATAAGGAAGTATAACTTACATTCAGCCTCTGTAAGTGTCCCCTGCAGTCGTAATAGACTTTCATTCATATTGACAGGGATATCAGCTCTCCTCATGATTCCTGCCACCAAATCATAGTTCAAGCCTGGGACTGCAGCTTCAGCCTTAGTGAGAGCAGCACGGAGTGTCTGAGAGGCCCCCAAATCATATTTCTCTAGCTATGGAAGAAAACAGTTGTTAACTTCAATTATTATCTACCCCTAAAATGTTTATCTAAAAAATAAATAAATACTTCATATAAGTACCTATTATTGAAATTAAAGTGAAAGTTATTTCTGATGTTTTCAAAGACCACTTGAAAATATTGAACATCTACATTACAAACAATTTCACAACACGATTGGACCAGATAATGACTTCAAGGAGTGTTCGAATCACATATGAAACTACACACAACTACACATACAAAAATATGGAACGTATATTCTATGCAATATAGTTTATATAGTTGTACAGGAGGAAATGCATTAGATGATAAGAAATAATCATATTATGTAGGTACATATAGCAGAGCTGTGTGCCATCTCGAGATACACAATAAGTACGTATGCCAGAATAATACTTACTTGAGTTAACACAGGACGTATAAGAACTGGTAAAACTAAAGATGTAACAGGTAGTTCATCACCCATTGTCATTGTGGTAAGAATATTAATGAATCAAATATAAAGTAAGAGTTCTTGTTTTTCTACGTTGGCGAAAAGTTAAAAAATATGGACAATAATGGACTGGAAATTATATTTGGCAATAAGTTTTGACAGAACTTCTGGACAAAGTCACAAAGTTATTCTGACACTGACAGTTAGATTAGACGTATCACAAATTCAAATCTTTATAAACAATAGTAGAGGTTGTCTATAAAGTCGTGAAATTAAATGAGGGCGCTGCTGAACTTCATGTAGCACAACCCTATATAGTGCGACTAAAATTATCTTGATAGTATCAAGATAATTTACTGAGTTAATAAAACAAAACACATTATGCAGTCATAATCTTGTTTCTGTTTTATTTATTATACCAGGTGCAGTATAAAGTTTTAACCCAGATCTAGAATAAAGTTATTGAACCAGATCCAGAATAAAGTTAGTTGAAACTCAAACTTAATCATTTATTAAATTCAATCAGTTACAAAGAATAATCACTCCGGATTTTAAATATTAAATATTGAAATGCGTTTCATCGCTTTTTTCAGCAGTACAGTCACCACTGTCACCACAAATATTAAAGTTATCCGTTTCTTTCTTCGGCCGACCTTTCATGTGTTTCCCAGGAGTTTCAAACTTTCCATCATTCTTAAAACGTTCGTTAACTATCCGCCAACACTTAACTCTGATTTTCCTGTAAAGAGTAAAAATAATAATTTAATAATTAATTACTGAATGCCAATAAGTTATTGACTTGAAGCAATTAATTCAAATAACAAAAATTAGTACAGGTTGAACGACTTGTACCATCATATCAAAAATTTTCAGCGCACTATAAAAATGACCTACTGACAGTTTTTAATCTAACCTAAAAATTTGCAATGTAAACAATGCCTTTTTTGCCTTCAAATCGTAAATTCAGTATAGCTTGTCTATTTAGTCGTGAAAAGAATGTTTGAGGAACTAACATTAAACATGTGAGTGGCAACACCAAACATAAGTACGTCAGTTGTCAATAGTATCGTCGAACTATTGTTTTCTTCTCTTATTTTTAATTGTTTTCATTAAACTGCAATACATTGAGACCAAACTACGCATAAAATGTTGAGAAATGAGTAAAGGAAATCAGAGTGGTGCGTGGGAAGTGATTTTCAAAGTTTTCCAGCAATTAATCACGGATTACTCAGCTGAACAATTTTATGGGATTTGGAGGACGTTAATGAGTGAACAGCATCTTTGATGGGTATGTAATCATGTTATTATTTGTTTTGAATCTGTCTGAACTTACAAATTTACTGAAATTAAGATTTTAAGGCAATAAAAGCATTGTTTACATTTCAAATTATAGGTTAGATTAAAAACTGTCAGTAGGTCATTTTTATAGTGCGATCAAAATTTTTGATATGATGGTACAACTCGTTCAATCTGTACCAATTTTTTATTTGAATTAATTGCTTCAAGTCAATAACATGTTACCATTCAGTAATTAATTATTAAATTATTATTTTTACTCTTTACAGGAAAATCAGAGTATAGTTGGCGGATAGTTAACGAAGGTTTTAAGAATGATGGAAAGATTGTAACTCCTGGGAAACACATGAAAGGTCGGCCGAAGAAAGAAATGGATAACTTTAATATTTGTGGTGACAGTGGTGACTGTACTGCTGAAAGTGGCGATGAAACGCATTTCAATATTTAATATTTAAAATCCGGAGTGATTATTCTTTTTAACTGATTGAATTTATTAAATGATTAAGTTTGAGTTTCAATTAACTTTGTACTGCACCTGGTTTAAATAAATAAAACAGAAACAATATTATGACTGCATAATGTGTTTTATTTTATTAACTCATTTTACTAGGAACGAACTTCTAGTATCAAGATCATTTTAGTCTCACTATATAGGGTTGCTACATGAAGTTCAGCAGCGCCCTCATTTAATTTCACGACTTTATAGACAAGCTATAAATTTGTAAGTTCAGACAGATTCAAAACAAATAATAACATGATTACATACCCATCAAAAATGCTGTTCGCCCATTAACGTCCTCCAAATCCCATAAAATTGTCCAGCTTAGTAATCCGTGATTCATTGCTGGAAAACTTTAAAAATCACTTCCCACGCACCACTCTGATTTCCTTTACTCATTTCTCAACCTTTTATGCGTAGTTTGGTCTCAATGTATTGCAATTTAATGAAAACAATTAAAAATAAGAGAAGAAAACTATAATTCGACTATAGCATTGACAACTGACGTACTTACGTTTGGTGTTGCCACTCACATGTTTAATGTTAGTTCCTCAAACATTCTTTTCACGACTTTATAGACAAGCTATAAACAGCTGCAGTAAATTTTTTATTATTGGCAAACCAGGAGAAGAAGAGTAGTCTTTTTGATAAAGAAAGCGATAAAATTATTATATTCGTTTTACCCGAAGGAATGCACCAGCTCCTCGCTGGTGCAGTCTGGTACGAAACATTTCTATTATCCGCTGTGCATGTATAACGCGTACGCTATAAGTTATGAGAAGTTTGTACAACTGTACAAGTAAGGATCCGGCGGGCAACACTGCTGATGACGCGGATGAGGACTATAAGATCTGTATCCACACCCGTTAAATAATATGAAAAAAAAATTACTGAATGTTAAAAAAAAGTTTGATTGAAGTGATGTGATGTGATGACATGAGCTAAAAATTCATGATTCTTGTGTTTTGATACTGTTAATATAATATTTAGCAAAGAGTATATATTTATTCTCTAAATATAAATTTAAAGTACGTTTATAGGATGGCCAAGAATACTTCTAGCTCTGCATTTCGCAAGATAGACATCGATCAGTATAATGAAGATAATTTTAAAGAAGACGAAGCGGAACAGTCCATACCTACTGGACCTGATGAAGGAGAAGTTTGCGCTTTACTGAACCAATATCCTTTTTAAATAGCTACATATACCGTGATGTGCAAATCTTCATATATGATTTATTTATTTATCCTCATTCTACACTAATAAGAGTATTTTCCTGTTATTGGTAGCCTGCGTATAGTGTGACTCTCATGATTCATAACTGTTATCAGACGACAAACTAATGTAACGTTCATATCCGAGGATATCAGGGAAAATTGGGTTATTTCTAATGTCAAATACCATTTTCCATGTGATATCTGATAAAAAAGAACAATACATAGGTATTCAGAGAAAAAATATCTTACTTACACCTCACAGACTATTACTGGCCTGAATGCCTGTCTGAACTACCAATGGTTTTGATGCTTACATTACCTATATATGATTACAAAACTTGTTTCATTTATTTATTGGTTTTAATTGGAAGTGTAGTTCGTCTGTTTGCAAGTCCTTTTTTTATATTGGACACGTCAACATGACTTCACCTCGCCTGATAGAAAGCTAAAGGCAAAGTCTCAGGGTTGGGGGTCACCATTTACATAATGATAATTTCCTAGTGTGAGAGTTGTCTTTTTAATTTTTTTTCTTTATAAAATTTATATTTGGAATTTTACCCTTGTGTGTATACAATGAAACTGTTGCTTTATTTCCACAAATTATAAATATCATTATTCTCATGCTACCTCATGTTTTCTGACTGCACAGTGGTTGTGAATAATATTAGATTCTTCTATTCAAAAATGTTCATTAGCAACATCTTGAGGTGAAATTCATGGTTGACAGCAATAGGTCCATCTTCTATTAACATGAATTGAAAACAAGGGTGATGAATTGTTGTGGGTTTTGGTCTCTCATAATGCACATATGCATTATTTGTCTGACTAGGTCTTTTTGATGCAGATGTGCATCATTGGCCATGAGTCTGTAAATAGATAAGGTTTCACGTAATTACAATATTTAAAAAAGGGAAATGCAATATGAATTGGTACATCCCTATATTTTGTAGTACATAAAATGTCCTTAACTCTTATAATACAGGCAGATACATTGATGCACTGAAAGTGGTGTTAAATAATGCGCCTTTGGGGTCTGCTAATCAACAAATTAAAGTAAGTCACTTAAGTAGGCATGTTATTAGCTTCTGTAGCTATCACAAGCCTATAAATATTTGCTTGTATACATATAGTTAGTTGCTAATGTAACTTGCTGCTATGGAAACCTTCATGGGCGAGTCCGACTCGCACTTGGCCAGTTTTCAATTAAAAATAAATCGTTGATTTAAATTTTTTGAGGTTGATGCCTCTCGACCTCCAGTAGAGGTGGGACTAACATCCGCTCTGTCCACTTCGATCCATTGAATGAATCCATTGATGGATCCAAGGACACTTTTTCCTCCTCTTGAATCCATCATACCAGTTATTTCCAAATAATGGATTCTAAGTCACTTTAAGGTGCACTTGGATCCTCCAAAGAGTTTTATATGCTAATTTAAATATTATACTTAGTTGATGTTAACAAATTATAAAATGCAGTAAAATAAATTTTTCTTCTTGTAATAATTGTAATTGAAACACATAGAACTCGCCTTCGTTTAGCAACATAAACCGTAGAACGTTGTGACCGGGAAAACATCAAACCGCGTTATTTTCGCAATTAACTCCATTAAATTAGCTCCATTTGACATTCCTAGAAGCTTAGAAGGCTGCTTGGAGCCTCTCCACGTGTGGCTGGCAGAGGGCACAGTGGGGAGCGCGCGGGGGGCAGGCTAGTTCTCCGAGCGCAGACGGAGAGGGCGGGGGATTTGACAAGACGGCCGCTTGTCACCCTACACTAGGAATGCAAATCTCGCGAGATTGGGGCTCTTTTGTAACCCCCGACGGAAACCCGAACGGGGTGTTATAAGTTTGACGTGTGTGTGTGTGTGTTTGTAAGTCAGTCTGTGGCATCGTAGCGCCCAAACGGATGAACCGATTTTGATTCTGTTTCTTTTGTTTGAAAGATGGGTTAGGGGAGAGTGTTCTTAACTAGATTTTATAAAAATCGGTTAAGCCATTTCAAAGATATGAGGGGTGAAAGTGGTGATGAAAAATTGAAAGTGTTCAAATATACCCGTGTTGGGTATCACATGAAACTTAAACATCACGATACCATAATTTTTATGAAAATCGGTTTAGCCATTCGAAAGATATGAGGAGTGGAATGTATTTCTAATTCTGTAACCACACTCCGCGCAATACGCATTAGCTCTGAATAATTGTTGATAGATTATACGTATGTTGATATTAAATAATAAATTAGCTATTATACTTAAGTTAGGTACCCCTATAAAAAGCATGAAATAAAAAAATTAAATTAAAAATTTAAAAAACCCCCGACTCACAAAAAAAGAACAATAAAAAACCTGTAAAAAGTAAAAAAATAACTATTATATTATGACCTATCTACCCTAAGTATTGAACCTTTATTATTACTATAGGTAGCTATATTATTTACGTATTCATATTTTTAACTAACAGTTTGTCTTGTCGGGGGGACCGCTCTATACTATTAACAATTGAGCATATCAAGGAAGTCCCCGACGAGACAAACTGTTAGTTAAAAATATGAATACGTAAAAAATATAGCTACCTATAATAATAACAAAGGTTCAATACTTAGGGTAGATAGGTCATAATATAATAGCTATTTTTTTACTTTTTACAGGTTTTTTATTGTTCTTTTTGTAACTTTGATGTACCTACGTGTATCTATCAAATCTATGTAGGGTCAGTAGTTCAACAATGAGCCACTCGGACACATTGAGCCTTTACAATATTCAAATGAAAGCGACGTTGCCAGATTTCACCAAACAGCTCAAACGACACGTATTGAAGTAACGGTTGGCCACCTCAGTGTGCGCCCACGTCGCGCTGAAGTTGGTTGTGTACGGAGGATTTTTGTGATTTTCTTCGAAAAATGTAAGTATTTTCGTAATATTTCATCAGTTTCTGTATATCACACGCTTGCCTTTAGCTGTATTATCATTACTGTATAGTTTTCTTTAGTTATTTGAGCATATTTAAACGTAAGAAACATTTTACAATATCATAATTGTTAAAGTGAAATTTGCTTATGTTCTCGGAAAGTCCGGTGGCGGACACAGTGAGCCAAACGTGTTAGTTAAACAATGAGCCATGGCTCATTGTTTAACTAACACATTTTAAACATACATTTTTATTATCATAGGTACATTTCAATTATTAATAGGTTGGTAATTTTTTAAGCCCCAACGCAAAAACGACAGTGTTATAAGTTTATCGTGCCTGTCTGTCTATGTGTGTGTGTTTGTGTGTGGCATTATAGCTCCCGAACTCACGAACAGATTATTATTTTGTTTGAAAGGTAGATTAGTTAGATCGGTCCAAGGTGTCCGCCACAACGTAACTTTATCATTAACATCTCCCTCAATATAGGTATCAATGGGTGGTGGGCGCTTTTTTAATTTTTGATTTTTAATTGTTTAAGATGGCTCGCAACAAAGTAACACAAAGAAAAAAAGGCACTCACTCATTTGATAACATGCTTAAAGCGATTACGTTACATCGAAATGGGATGTCAATGCGCAAGGCGGCAAGAGAGTCAAATATATACTACCCAACTCTACAAAGATACATAAAAAAATATGCTTCAGTAAGCATACATGACTTAAGAAACCAAAGATTGACACCAAATTATGAGGTTAACAAAATATTTAGTACTTCTCAAGAGGCTGAACTTAGAGAATATATTAAAGAAAGCGCGTTGAAGTTTTATGGCCTAAGTACAAAAGATGTTCGTCGTATTGCCTATCAAATGGCCAAAATCAATAATATTGATATGCCAGAACTTTGGAAGAGAGAGCAGATGGCAGGGTTTGAGTGGTTACGATCATTTAGACGGAGAAATCCTGATTTATCTCTAAAAAAACCAGAAGCATGTAGTCTTGCGCGTGCTACATCATTCAATAAAGAAAATGTAAAAAAGTTTTATGAAAATTTAAAAACTGTTATGCAGCGCCATCCATCATTTGGCAATGGCTGCAGAGTCTATAATTTAGATGAAACTGCAACCACCACTGTACAGAAGCCTCAAAAGGTTCTCGCATCAAAAGGAAAGCGAAACATATGCAAAATTACTAGCGGAGAAAAAGGGATATTAGTGACTACATGCGCCATTGTCTGTGCTTCGGGTCATGCTTTACCTCCTGTGCTTATATTCCCTAGAAAGAATTACAAAGATCACATGTTGAGAGGTGCACCTCCGGGATCCTTAGGACTTGCTAATCCCACCGGATGGATGAACGTAGATCTTTTTGTTAATGTCATACGTCATTTTATCAAACATACTTCGGCAAGTTTAGAAAACCCTGCTTTGTTAATAATGGACAATCACGAGTCCCATCTGAGTATCGAAGCCCTTGATCTGGCAAAGCAAAATGGAATTACTATTCTCACACTACATCCACATACCACTGCCAAAATGCAGCCTCTTGACGTAGGATTAAATGGGCCCTTTAAAGTGTACTATAACAGCGCTGTAGATTCGTGGTTAATGAGAAACCCGGGTAGCCCTATGACCATATACAATATTGCAGAATGTGTAGGAGAAGCCTATGCAAAAGCAATGACACCCAATAATATATCATCTGCTTTTAAAAAAACTGGAATTTTTCCGTTCGATGCTGACATTTTCACCGATATAGACTTTATGCCTTCAGAAGTCACTGACAGAGAACAGATTCAAGAATCGTTTCAACAGGATATTCAACGTGAAAATATGAGGACCCCTTTATCCGATGTTACTAATTTTGAAAGCCCCTTACACAAAGATGCTCGTGATTTGGAAAGCCCGTCAATATTAGAAAATACAACCATTGATTCCGTGTTGCATTGTGAAACAGTTCCGCCTCAAGAATTTAACATGTGTGACGATGTCATTTCACACTTTTCTCCAAAACCAACGGAATCTCCCATTCAATGTGGATCTAAGACTAAATTGAAATGTTTCATATCCCCAAAAACATTTATGCCAGTGCTAAAGGCTGGACCCAGGACTGGAAATCGCAAACAAAGGAAACTTGGGAAAAGCTTAATAGCGACTGACACTCCAATAAAAAATGAAATAACTGAAAGCAAAAACAAAACTAAAGAGAAAAAGAGAAATGTTGATAGAATTAAACGATCGGTATTTGATAGCGCACCTTGAGAAGCCATTAAGCCTAAAAGACAACGAAGACAGGTAGAAATCGTAACTGACTCTGAATCAGATGAAGAAGAAAAAATAATGACCTTAAGCGACAGCGATGATTCACACATGGATGATTCTGACGAAGATAATCTAATAATTATTAGTGATAAATTTCAAGATTTAGACCGAAAACCTAAGGAAAATGATTACGTTTTAGTATTATTTAAAACAAAAAAGATCAATGTCTACTATGTTGCGAATATTATTGAAGCAATTAATGCTCAGTCATATATGGTTTCTTATATGAGAGTGAAATCAAAGCAGTCTATGAAATTTGTAATGCCACTAGAACCAGATCTAGCTGAAGTCCATGTAAAAGACATCAAAATGATTCTTCCTACCCCAAAAATAAGTGGAACTAAAAGTAGGAATTCGTTTTACAGTTTTCCTGCTCGTGTTTCTCCAATTCTCAATTTACGATAGTTTGATTTAATTGTATTATACCGAGTGATTACTACATCTGTGATTTCACAAAATAATTTATAAAATTTATTTTGTAAAAAAAAGTCTGATTTATTATAGTTCTTAATTGTTCGTTAATTAGAAGTCGTTCCTATTTTAAAAAAAGGTTGATTTTAATTTTTTAATTGTTTGTTGATTAAACTAAGAAAACATTTTTATGTTGATTTTCTAAGAAAAATAAAGAAAACAAAGTCAAAGACCTGTTTCATTAAAATGATCATCTCTTTCTACCTTTTTTCTTACCTCTCTTTACTATGGCTCATTGTAAAACAATAGGTGACTCACTGTGTACATAAGTATGGACACAATGAGCCATTTACCTTTTTTTAAAAAAAGCTACATTACAAAAAGGCTGTATCGATATTTAGAATTTCAAGTATACAATATGCTAGCCAATTAAATTCTTTAAAGCTATGTATAAATTATTCATATATATGACTATAAATAACAAAAGTACATGTGTTTAAAATTTGTGTGGCTCATTGTTGGACTACTGACCCTATATACTTGTATTAAAACTGTAGAGAGGTCAAATTCTGTACATTTGAATATATTTACAAAATAATTATTGGTGATGATTGGTTATATACTAATTGCTAATGCTACATAATAAAAATAATAAATAAAAAAATCCAAAAACACGACTGCGTAAAAACTAAAAGGAAAAGAACATTGAAAAATTAGATTGACTGTCGAATAATGGATCCCGATTGTTCAGTTGTTATGTTTCTAGACCACCGGACATCTAGTGCTTGTTCTTTTCCTTTTAGTTTTTTACGCAGTCTGGTTATTTGATTTTTTAAATTATCGTTTTTTATTTTATACTTTTTAGTTTTCGTGTACCTACAATTATCACAAAGTTCAAAAACCCCAATCGCGTGGAACTTGTGTAGATAAAATTTTCATTTTTTTAAATTAAAATCTGGTCATGATATACCTTTTTGAAATCCTCGTGATAAGCCTTTTTTCGGCTCCTATTTCTCACTATCTAAGAACACTTTGGGTTACCGAGACGAATCTACCGATATGTTAATAAAGAAAACCGTCCAGTGGTTTGAGAGATATGGGGTAATAAAGAATCTTACAAACATACGAAAAACAACCCTTCTTGGCAGTCGGGTAAAATTAACAGTTGACGATTTTATTGATAATTGGGCCTAGTTGCTCTGAAATTACGTAGGTCACAAAATATAGTTAGAGCATTGTTTACTTTTAACTAAACATGATGGTAGTTACCTACCTCGCATGATGGTAGGTAACTACCATCATGCGAGGTAAAGTCATTTTGACGTGTCCTCTATAAAAAAAAATACTCTTATTAACCTTGATTCTTTTTGCAGGATAATGCTTTAGCACTGACATTAAAAGTGCTACTTGCCATAAAATCAACTCAAATTGAAGAAGCTGTGGGAAACTTGTCTACGGATGACATCGATGTATTGATGAAATACATCTACAGAGGCTTCGAGTCGCCATCTGAAGGGTCAAGTGGCCATTTGTTGCTCTGGCACGAAAAAGCTTTTACCATCGGTGGCTCTGGATCCATAGTCAGGGTATTGTCTGACAGAATGAGAGTTTAACCTACATATTGCAATCTTAATTTAAGCTTAATATTATATAATCTAATACGCTATGTACTTTGTTTTTATTACCTCCCCTTGTTGTTTTTTTCGTCCGCCTATATACTTTAAGGCCTATTTATAGTTTCGGAGAAAAGTGGGTGTAACATAGGGACGGACGGACAGACAGACAGACAGACATGACGAATCTATAAGGGTTCTGTTTTTTGCCATTTGGCCCTAAAAAGGTGGAAAAAATTATATTGACGATTACATTTTGTTCATGAAAAAGGGTGAAGTTTTGTTTAAAAAAAAAGGTCAAGAAAAATTTATTAGCAGTCATTACGATTTCGATCTCATTTGATAGCCAAATAAACATATAATTTATTATGTTAAACACTACGTTTCTACTTATCTTGCTTTATTAGAAAATATAAAATAACAAGGTTTCTTTTTTCCACCAAATTGGTCCGCCTTGTTACATATGGCAATACCACGCTATTTTTCACGGGTAGTTACATCGCCTCCTTCCACTTGAATCCACCAATCTCGATCCACATGTGGATCTGGGGATACTTATTTTTCCACTTTAATCCACCGGTGGATTCATGGATACTTTTAATTCCGCAAGAATCCACCAGTGGATTCATTGAGTACTTTTTTTTCCTCATTAATCCACCGGTGGATCCTTGACTACTTTTTCTTCCTCATTAATACACCGGTGGATCTAGGGATATTTTTATTCCTTTTCAATCTACCTACGTACTATAGGGCACAAAAGTGCAGTGTCAATTCTACATAACTTTCGCGTCGACATTCTAGTACTACTTATGACCTTTTTCTTTTAAGATAATATACACACACATAAATTGTTCTTCCGTAGGAATATCATTGATAATTTCGTAGCTACTACTCAAGCAACCCGTGGCCGAATGGTTTTAGCATGAGATTTATGAACATGCAAATGCAAATGTTGATGGTTCGAATCCTACGATATTGCCATAACACTTTTTGTGTTTCATTTATAAATTAATTAATATCAGGTTGATAAATAGTAGGTTTATGAAAATGCAAATGTTGATGGTTCGAACCCTACAATATTGCAATAACACTTTTTGTGTTTCATTTATAAATTAATATCAGGTAGATGAATAAAATATGTTTCTTAGGTAGAATTTATTATTTGTTAAACTTTAGCCAAGATCAACATAAAATGTAAAAAGTATGAAGGTAGATTTGAAATAAAATCATAGCAGTTGTAAAGAATAATACAGTTTTGAAAACGAACATAATTATTATATCGTTATCTTTGTCTAACACGAACTACTCATATTTTGTTGTTCTAGTCTAGCTAGACGCGTGGTGTCTTGTTGCATTGAAACATTACACACACACACACACACACACTGGCCTGGCGGGGCCGCGCGGGTCACGGGATTTTCGACCTTAAGGTGATAAAGGACTATCGTCTTCGACCGTACATAACGGCATGATTATAAATTCATTATTGTTACGGTGTTATCTACAGTTAATAAATCTTTTGTGAGTATTGACATTTCTTAAACAAAATTCCCAAGGATATCATGACTTTACCTTTGTAATAAAATAAATTTAAAAATTCTGTAAAGAGTCATTTATTAGGAAAGGGCTAAATATATAATAGTTATTATTTAGATGACACAGAAGCATGGAATTAAGTTTGAAGATCTTATGTGAAGATTTTGATAGTGGATCCAAGTGGCATAGAAAATATATTAGTATTTTTGGATCCCCTCGCTTGTGGATCGAAGTGGCATATAATAATTATGTGTATTATTCGATCCACTTGATGGTGGATTCTTGAGGAATTAAAAGTATCCATGAATCCACCGGTGGATTAAAGTGGAAAAATAAGTATCCCCAGATCCACATGTGGATCGAGATTGGTGGATTCAAGTGGAAGGAGCCGTTACATCAAGCTAGTCATGATTTTCATAGATTGTACTTTTTTATAAGAATACATCATTCGATTTTATCCAAATTTTAAAATATTTGGATAATAAAGGTTTTTAAATCCAAAAAAATATATATTCAAAGTTACGCAAAACTCGTGCTAACTTTGAATGTGAGTTTTGAGGCAAATGGCAGTCTTTTTGTTTTTTCCATAAGTACTGGACGGATTTTGATGCGGTTTGTTTTATTAGAAAGGTCTTGCTTAGACTTAAAAATTGACGTATGTTTGATTGCATTTGGTTGAGTAGAACCGGAGTTATGACGAAAAAACGATAACCTACCTAAAAACGACGTGCAGGCGGAGCCGCGGGTATCAGCTTGTTTAAAAAGTAGCCTATATGTTGCCTAGAAGTATGAGCTATAATCGTACCAAGTTTAATCAAAATCCCTCCAGTAGTTTTTGATCCATGCGTGCACATACAGACAGACAGAAAGACAAAAAATTTACTGATTGCATTTTTTGCATTAGTATCGATCACCAATCATCCCCCAATAGTTATTTTGTAAATATATTCAATGTACAGAATTGACCTCTCTACAGTTTTATTAAAAGGACTAGCTGCTGCCCGCGGCTCTGCTCGCGTGGAAGTCGCTTATTGCGTCCACTCCCACTCCTGCTCTCACTCCCGCTCTAGCTCCCACTCCCACCCCCGCTCCCGCTCCCGCCCCCACTCACACTTCCACTCCCACTGACACTCCCACTCCAACTCCCACATCCACTCCCACGCACACTCCCACTCCTACTCTCACGCACACTCTCACCCCCGCTCCCACTCCCACCCCCACCCCACTCCCACTCTCACTCCCACTCCCACGCACACTCCCACTCCTACGCACGCTCCCACTCCCACTCCTATAAACCCATTTCTGATGATAACTAATCTAAACTCAAAATGTAATATTTTTGTTAATAAATAAAAAAAAACTCATAATCCCTAAAAACCAAAGACATCGTCTCTGCTAAGAACTACCTAATAACACCACTATCCACTAATCTTACTTGAACACCACTGCGGGTATTTGCGGTTGGTACAGTAATCGGGTCTAGGAATTAAACCGCAAAATAAAATTTGTCTTTTATTGTATAAAAAGTATCCAGTGTGCTGCCCAGGATATTGAAGAATAATTATACCAAGTTTCATCGTAATCGAACCGGTAGTTTTTGCGTGATGCCTGAACAAACAGACAGACAGACAAAATTTTTTTAATCACATATTTGGGTTCGGTGTCGGTCTAGTAACACCCCCTGCTATTTATTTTTTTGATATTTTCAATGTACAGAATTTTCACTTCTACAGATTTATTATAAGTAAGTATATTATATACTAGTACGGCGCGTGGGTGCGCGGCCCGCTAAAGCGGACCACGTAGATGAGTGGACAACAGGAACCTGGAACAGGGGTCCGTTTGGATTTAAAGTTTTGGTGTGTAAGTAATTATGTAACAGTTTTTCTTGGTTCTGTACCAGAAAGGTTCCAACCGGGCCCCATTACTAAGCCTCCGCTATCCGTCCATCCTTCTGTCTGTCAGCGGGCTGTATCTATCTCTTGAACCGCAATAGGTAAAGAGTTGAAATTTTCACAGAATGTGTATTTCTATTGCCGCTATAGCATGAAAATTTAAAAAATAAAGTGTTATTTCTTGTACGGTGGTACGGCACCCTTCTTTGCGAGTCCAACTCGCACTTGACCGATTTTTCAATATTATATTAAGAATGTAGTTATATTCCTCAGGTCACGTGACCCCGGGGAGCTATAACACTGAAGAAACTCATAAGTTACTGAACAGTGAACTCTTACAAAATGAATATCTGAAACAGTAAAATATTAGCTTTGGTGGCTTGGAAACTGGCCCACTACAATTCTTTATATTACGTACCTATATAAACTTTTTCGTGTACTTAATACGTCTTTACTATAGTATAAAAAAGAGTAGTGGGCCAGTTTCCAAGCCACCCAGGAGGTATAGCCCCAGCTCGTTTTTTTTTTACGTGGTTCTCCCATTGTCAGACATTCAAAACAAAATAAAAAAATTATTATAAAATAAAAATATTCTGCATACCTGACTAATGAGACCTATTGCAAATTAGGTATCTCAAAAGGAAAAAACCGGCCAAGTGCGAGTCAGGCTCGCGCAAGGAGGGTTCCGTATTACAGTCGTATTTTTTCAACATTTTGCACGATAATTCAAAAACTATGACGTATAAAAATAAACAAAAAGCTGTTTCAGAATGCACAGGTGAAGCCCTTTCATATGATACTCCACTTGAATAGTTATCTTACTTAAAATACTAATTATTAGTTCATGACCACAATTTAATTTTTTTTGGTGTAATGTAGCCACAAATTCACGGTTTTCAGATTTTCCCCCTAACCTACCTACCTGCCAAATTTCATGATTCTAGGTCTACGGGAAGGTTCCTTTTTAGGGTTCCATACCTCAAACCCTAAAACGGAACCCTTATAGGATCACATCGTTGTCTGTCTGTCTGTCGTGTCATGTCAAGAAATCCCGTTGAATTAAATCACTTTGGCATATCTACCTATCGGTATGCCTTATAGCAGACATAGGGGGAAAAATCTGAAAACCGTGAATTTGTGGTTAGATTGAAAAGTTGGGACTTGGAATTCAATACCTAACAAAAGTCTATGCTCGGCATTTACAATAGGTACCTATTATTTCACCAGGAACAGTTCCTTATTCTCTATGGTTTAGGAGTGTTGTATCCTGCATCATCAGGTTTGTGGAATTCAGACTTGAAGTGTAATCATGAAGCTGTTGCTTGATGCCTAAAATGCTGTTATGTTATTCTCTATGCTATGCTATGCTATGCTATGTTATTCTCTACACCACCTATAAGGTTGACTGGTAGAGAATGCCTGTTGCATATGTGCATGAAGTTTTAATAAATAAATAAAATATAAGAAATTCTCGAATCCCCATGATTTAAGAGTTCAGCACCTTGCAGCTTCAAGATTGCGGAGTCGGGATCCGAAGTTCAATTATGTAGTCTATGCTTGGTACTTAAAATATTATTGCATTGCACCATCCGCAGTTTCTGAATCACTATAGTTTGTGAGCGCAGCTGTACCCTGCATTATCAGGGTTGAGGGGTTGGGACTTGAAATCTAACCATGAAGTCGTTGCTTGGTACCTACCTATAATATTAATTCACAATGAACACTTTCTGAATCTTTATAACCTAGGGCCTAGGCGGGCAGTAATCTTTCAGCATCAGGATTAAGGAGTTGGATCCAGATTTTGTTATGGGACCAAGACGAAAACTTCTACTGTTTATTTAAAAAAATCTTTGCAAAAAAATGAAAATAAACGGGCCGTTTTGAGAACCACCTCTTTTTTGGAAGTCGGTTAAAAGCATATCAAAGTCTTGCACATTTGTCTCTTCAATATTCGCCTTATATTTTGTATGGAAAAATAAATTTCGCCATTTTGAATTTTTTCTCTATTCATCGAGTAGACCTCTAGGCTAGGTCCTTATCATCTTTTGCCAAAAAACCTCTCTTCTATCTTCTATTACCTATACTTTGTGAGATAGACGCTGTCGAAAATTGTATGGGCGCCATCTTGAATCTGCCATTTTGGTTATATTTTTAGCTCACTGACAATTGGATGAGATTCCGAGTGGTTTTTATTTGAACACTCCCTACCTCTCTTCAATACCTTGGCCGTGCTCTTCACCCGTCTCCAAAATCTCCATATTTTTCCTCCGAATGAATTTTCGTCCTTTATATGAAAGCATCAGGGAAAAAAAATACAGCAGAGGTGAACCGAAACACAATTCATCCATCTTTAATACTTTCTGAGAGAGACACCCATGACATTTGTGTTGACGCCATCTTGAATCCGCCATTTTGGATTTATTTCCATCTCCCTGCCAATTGGATGAGGTTCCAAGTATTTTTTGTTTGAGCAGCCCTCACCTATGTCTAATACCTTGGCCGTGCTTCTCACCCATCTTCCAAACCCTCGATCATCATCTATCTACATATTTCTGACTAAGAGTTCTTCCACAAAAACATTTTAAAAAGAAACTATGTATAAATCAAAGTCTTGCATAGTTCAAAACTTGTAGTCTATTCAATGTTTGCCATACATTTTCTATAGAAAAATAAATTCCACCATCTTGAATTTTTTTTCTATTCATCGAGTAGACCTTTGGATCCTGATCATCTTTTGCGAAGAAACTACTCTTCCATCTTTTATACTCTCCGAGATGGACACCGAGGAAATTTCTATGGCGGCCATTTTTTTTTCGCCATTTTGAATTTTTTTTCAGGTCACTGGCAATTGAATGACGTTTCGAGTGACATTTGCTCAAGCACCACCAACCTATCTTCAATACCTTAAGCGTGCTCTTCACCCGTCTCCGAAATCCTCCATCATCAGCTCTCTCCATATTTTTCCTCGGAATGAATTTCCATCCTCTATACGTAACCATCGGTGAAAAAAAAAAATTTCATACAAAATTGTTCAGGAGAGGTGACCAATGAGTGAGTGAATCAGCACGAGCAGCTATATATATATTAATATCTCTCTATATATATTATTATATATATAGAGAGAGGGGGAGTGGCCCTCTAGAGAGCCTCGGAGCAGCCCTCTAGAGGGCCACTCCCACCCCGGCCGGATTGGCCGCAAGCAGCAGCGTCTCCCGTGGCGAGTGGGAGGCGCTGCTCGCCTCCGTTGCCCAGGTGCACCATAGATATATTATATTCTGAATCTGAACACATTTTTTATTTTTATTCTTGACTAGCTTCCGCCCGCGGCTTCGCCCGCGTGGAATTCGGTATTGCCACCAAGTCTATTTGAATGAAACGACTCTCCACTCGACTTTCCACTCCGCTGTTCACTCCACTCTCCACTCCACACTCCACTCCACTGTTCACTCCACACTCCACTCCACTCTCCACTCCGCTCCACTCTCCACTCCACTGGTCTCCACTCGTCTAGCCAAAACCTTTCGGATAAAAAGTACTAAACGGATTTTAGTGCGGTTTTCTTGGTCAGACCTAAAATTTGGAGATATGACCAAAATTTTTTTTTTCCGTATTTATTGGTTTCACCTTACACCATCTTTACAGGGTTCACCTAAGGCGACAGTGTGGACATCATATCCCTTTATAACAGTACTTTTAGTTTTACTAATCGATATTTGAAAAAAAAGACTTGGTTATGTTGACCACAAATATCTATTTTTTTGCAATCCTTGTCTGTTTGTTCGTGATGGACGCAAAAACTGCTTTGATGCCGCCATTTCATTAGAAAGGTCTTAGTTTTACATAAAATCTGCCGTATGTTTGATTGCATTTGGTTTAGTAGAACCGAGGATATGACCAAAAACGATTACCAACCAATCGACTCCCACGGGCAGAGCCGCGGGTATTAGCTTGTATAAGAAGTAGCTTATATATTACTCCAGACTATAATCTATCTCTGTACCAAATTTCAACCCGATCTATTCAGCCGTTTTTACGTGAAAGAGTAACAAACATACATCCAGATATACCTACCGATTGATCAACTCCATGGGCGAAGCCGCGGGTATTAGCTTGTATAAAAATTAGCCTATATGTTATTTCACACTACACTCTATCTCGGTACCAAATTTCAGCCAGATCCATTCAGCCGTTTTTACGTGAAATAGCAACAAACATAATATTTGGACATCCCCACCGATCGACTTTGCGAGCGGAGCCGCGGTATTAGCTTGTATAAAAAGTAGCCTATATGTTATTCCAGACTATAATCTATCTCTGTACCAAATTTCAACCTGATCTATTCAGCCGTTTTTACGTGAAAGAGTAACAAACATACATCCAGACATCCCGACTGATCTACTCCGTGGGTCGACTGATCGACTCCGTAAGCGGAGTCGCGGGTATTAGCTTGTATAAAAAGTAGTCTATGTGTTATTCCACACTTTACTCTATCTCGTTACCAAATTTCAGTCAGATCCATTCAGCCGTTTTTACGTGAAAGAGTAACAAAGATATATCTAGAAATCCCGACCGATCGACTTTGCGAGCGGAGCCGCGGTATTAGCTTGTATAAAAAGTAGCCTATATGTTATTCCAGACTATAATCTATCTCTGTACCAAATTTTAGCCAGATCCATTAAGCCGTTTTTGTGTGGCAGAGTAACAAACATACATCCAGACATCCAGACATCCAGACATCCAGACATCCAGACATACATTCTTACAAACTTTCGCGTTTATAATATTAGTAGGACTGTTTGTGCGCAATGAACGCAAAAGAAAGCTATTGCAAAGACTAGGTACCTACTAAACGGATTTCGATGCGGTGTTTTTTTGTTTGAAAGGTCCTGGTCAGTCTTAAAATCTTATGCATGTTTAATCACAATCGGTTATACAGGTAGGTAGAGGTAGGGTAGGTACCTAGTCAAAAAATGCGAAGACCGACAACGTCGTCCGCGCGATCGGAGCCGCTAGCATTAGGCTAGTAAAATATAAGCATCTTGGCTGAAACACGTATTTCCTTATGTTTATAAGAATTTTTCTTCACCTGTGAAAAAGAGGGATCATAGAATGAGCCTACTTAGGTACCTATCTAGGCAGTCACTCAAAATTGAAAGTGCAGAAGAAAACATAATATATTTTGATCTATTCCGAACTTCGCGTAGGTACCTAGGTACGAAATACCTAGCCTAGGTAGCGGTAGCGGGCAACTGCTACACTCGAGAGCAATGAATCCGGGTCACTTAAAGAATGTTAAAAATCTCGGAAACTAAAAATGATAGGTTAATGCAATAAATTGTATTTAATAGACAATGTAATACTCCTTAAATGAAAGTAAAAAAAATATGAGTCACCATACATTTTATTAACACAAAATTACATAAAGAAAAAAACTGCTGATCTCTCCTTAAAACAAAAATAGGAAACATGAAATTTTTGAACTTTATTACGATTTTCTTGAATTTTAATACTTCGTATTGCCTCCTCGTGCTTCCATTACTGCGTTTACGCGGTTTGGCATGCTGTACACCAAGTTCCTTATACGATTTTGGGGAATATTCTCCCATTCCTCTGTGAGAGCAATTTTGAGCTCACGAAGCGTGATTGGGGGAGGGTTTCGTTGTTTTACGCATCTGCCTAGCTCGTCCCAAGCATGCTCGATCGGGTTGATATCCGGGCTGCGCGCTGGCCACTCCATACGAGTAATGTTCATCTCTTGAAGGTAGTCATTCACAATCCTACCTGTATGAGGTCGGGCATTGTCATGCATAAATATAGCATCCTCACCTAAATTGACCATAAATGGACCAACGTGATCATTGAGGATTTCTTCCACATATCTTACGCTAGTTAAAGAGCCGTTTTCTATGATCACCAGCTCTGTGCGACTTTCAGAAGAAATTCCGGCCCACACAAGTACAGACCCACCACCGTAGGCTACTTTTTCTTCGATGCATGCTTGCTTGAATCTTTCCCCTGGTCTTCGATACACTCTGTGTCTTCCATCGTGCTTGTAGAGCATAAATTTTGATTCGTCGGAGAACATAACTTTTGACCAATCTTCAATACTCCAATTTACGTGGCTCTGGGCATATCTTAGTCTCGAAATACGATGCCCACGCTCCAGTTTAGGGCCGTTTGCAGGTCTAAGGGGTTTTAAGTTAGATTCAGCAAGCCGACGTCTTACTGTCCATGCACTTGGGTTACTTCCTCCGAGGCGTCGAAACTGATTGGTGAGTTCAGTTCCTGTGAGAAAGCGATTTCGAAGCATGGTGTTCACCAAGTATCGGTCTTCTCGTGCTGTGGTACACCTGGTTCTGCCCGTTCCTGGTCTGCGTAGGTTAGAACCAGTTTCTTCGTAACGTCGGAGAACTCTTTGTACTGTTGACAGCGACACACCGACAGTCCTGGCTGTATCGCGCTGACTCCGGCCGGTTTCCAGCATTGTAAGTATTCTGGTGCATTCTTCAGGCGTAAGCGACATAATTTCAGCTTGAATAATGAATATAGAGCACTATCAACATGGTTTATGTACCCACATAAATGACAGATTACAAACAAAAGCAAAACCAAATGCTGTAATTTCGTAGTTCCATCTTCGAAAGTGGCCCTTTTTCAAATTTGATTTTTTTATGATATAACTTTACAATAACTAAGAAGTTTTAATACCTTCATTTAAGGAGTATTACATTGTCTATTAAATACAATTTATTGCATTAACCTAGCATTTTTAGTTTCCGAGATTTTTAGGATTCTTTAAGTGACCCGGATTCATTGCTCTTGAGTGTAGTTTAATAATGTGCATCATAATGATAGCGTCATAACATCAAGCTTACGAAACAGTTAGGACAATAGAAATGGTTAGAACAATGAACATAGTGTGGAACTAAATTCTAGAACGTTTCGCTCAAGATCAAAATCTTAGTACAGGATGGATAGGTAAGTAGGTATACTAAACTTACTAATAGTAATACCTATGGGTAGTCGTAGGTAGGTCGTAGGTAGGTAGGTACCTACATATAGGTACCGTATATAGGTAAGTCACACCTCTTTCTCAATGAAATAGGCAGTTACAACATGTTACCTACCACTTGCTTCATGCTTCTATACTTTTTTTACCACCCCCTTCGGCCATCGGGGGTGGTTATGTCGGGATCGAACCGACTAAAACCGCACGCCGTCTCAGGCCCTAATTACCGGGGTGTAAGGTTACCCAATCGGCATATCCCTCGCACCCCAGCTGATCCCGGGCCATCTACGGTATTAAGATGGCCCCCTCGACACCCGAGAGAGGGGGAGGGCGAGCATCGCGCCACTTCGCCGACGGTGGGGTGTAGGGTGACAGAGAGAGAGGGGGAGTGGCCCTCTAGAGAGCCTCGGAGCAGCCCTCTAGAGGGCCACTCCCACCCCGGCCGGATTGGCCGCAAGCAGCAGCGTCTCCCGTGGCGAGTGGGAGGCGCTGCTCGCCTCCGTTGCCCAGGTGCACCATCATGCTTCTATACCTCGGCTGTGACTGACAGTTTTTGTAAATCAATGTGCCTGCCTACCAGTACGTCGCGTCGCCGTCGCACGTCGTCGTTGCGTTGACTTGTTGTATAACCCTGAAGTATCATGTCGATATTCAATTACAAAATTCATGCTTTTGTTGGTAAAGTTATTATGCATTTCTTTAATCTTTCGTTACTGGCTAGGGATTTACTGTCTTTCATAATTTTACCCACGAGATACCTATGTATGTAGGTATACAGATCAGTGAGGTAAGTACTTACCATAGATTAGATCGATGTTAAGTTTCTGTATAAACCTTTTTTTTTAAATTTAATTATCGTTTTAAACAGCTGTGATAACAATATTATTATAGAACGTGAAAAATGCTAATGAAATATTCTAAAAATAATTTAAATTAAGAAAAAGTAAACCAATCGAAAAATAAAATTACCTATTTACATATTTTCAGTATACTACCTATCTTGGTTTTCGGGAGCGTTTTTGTAACACCCTGTATGTAAATGGTAGGCTACCAATAACAATTTCTTCCACACACTCATTGCTTAGGTATACCTACCTCGCAACGGACGCTTAGGATAGGATTGCAGCTGTACCTACCGCTATGGAATTAAAATGCCTAGAATTTATGAGAGGTATTAAAAAATAATTCCATTCATCAAACTCATGGTCATCAAGAGATAGCTAGCCGATATGTCTTATCTAATCTAAAACCATGTGCCTCACATTGCCTTTAACCATTTAACGTAGGAACCATCCACTATCTAGGTACCTACCTATTTTTAGAAAAGACTGTTATGTTATGAAGCAAAGAAGCAATTAAGCTATAGGCAATTTAACCTGCGTATTTAATTATAAGTTAGCTCAATTTAGAACATCATTCAACCAATTCAAATGGCTTAAAATGATTCTGTTTTAATCATTTTTCCGCAATCTACGATCATCAAGTCTCTCTTGTTAAGTAACCCTGATGAGTGCACACTTTTTAACCCCCGACGGAAACCCGAACGGGGTGTTATAAGTTAGACGTGTGTGTGTGTGTGTGTGTGTGTGTGTGTGTGTGTGTGTTTGTAAGTCTGTCTGTGGCATCGTAGCTCCCAAACGAATGAATCGATTTTGATTCTGTTTCTTTTGTTTGAAAGATGGGTTAGGGGAGAGTGTTCTTAGCTATGTTTCATAAAAATCGGTTAAGCCATTTTGAAGATATGAAGGGTGAAAGTGGTGATGAAAAATTGAATGTGTTTGAATATACCCGTGTTGGGTATCAAATGAAAGGTCATAACTTATACGCTCTGTATCTACCTAAACAATTGAGCATATCAAGGAACTTCAAAATATTCAACGAGTTCTACAGTTAGAATCTTGCGAGACAGACGTACGATTAGGTTATGATTAGGTGAGCGGTCCCCGACGAGACAAACTGTTAGTTAAAAATATGAAAACGTGAATAATATAGCTACCTATAATAATAATAAAGGTTTAATACTTAGGGTAGATAGGTCATAATCTAATAGTAGTAGTGGGTCGGGGGTTTTTTAAATTTTTCATTTAATTTTTTAATGTCATGCTTTTTATAGGGGTAACTTAAGTATAATAGCCAATTCATACGGAAATCTCCGTGGATACCAACCCCGCCAGCCAGGTAGGACGGTTGTCGGACTCGAACCAACTAAATCCGCACGCTGTCTCGGGTCTCAAGACCAACAATTCTTAGATAACATACCTAGGTACATTTAAACAATATCTAGGTATTTCAACAGTTGTAAACACATACAGACAGTGCACTTTTTAAACTAGAATGACATAAGGCCTAGGTACCTGCCTATCTAAACTAGAGTGTAAGTTCAACAAAAGTATGTCATTTAATTTTAATGTCGAACTTCTGTTGGAATGCCAGAACTCTGTCTTTTATTATGAGTTCTATAGTTGAAATGGATAATATGGCGTTTACCTACTAACTTCGCAATCTACACATTTGTGTAGGTATTATCACTACAACTTGTGATGACGCTACGTACCTACCTATAGGTAAAGTAAAGTATCTAACCATTTTGGTACCTACAGCAGCGCATCGAGATCGCGAGTAACTGCTGAGAAAAGTAATTGGTCGATCGACGTAGCCCGTCTTTCACTGCAGAGGGAATGTACCATATATAAGCCACTACGTAGAGTTGCCATTCGATAGTTTTTACTTGCACTGCGAACGTACGCTCGTACGCAACAATGGATATACCGGTTAGTAAACAAATTGTTTGCTCTTATTTTATTACTGCGCTTGGTCTTCCTTTTTTTATTTTTTTATGAGGCCTCGGAACTCGTTATGTCATTCGTTACATAAATTACACTTCCTGTTTTTGTAATTGTGCTATTACGTGTGCTTAGGTTTAACATAAAACATGGTCAACTCTGGGGACGGTAGGTACCTAATTAGTAATTATGTTCAGTTTGAGTCTCTATTTTCTAAAAACAAAGGAAAGGCTTTTTATATACTCCCACACGAACAAATAGAAACTGCATATTAAGTAGGCAGACTAAGGTTTCAGTCTTCATATTGTCCAGCAACTAAACTCCACTCGTTTCATAAACACCTATGTGTTCATTTATATAATCAAAGCTACGTGTTACAGGTATGTATACGACTGCATCTCTTTGAACGGTAGTGAACAAGCCAACGGTAGTTTGAGAGAACATCTTGGAAACTACCATACACACATACCTACTATCATAGTACTTATCTACTTTTAAAGTGCATTTATAAAATCCTAGGATACGTTATGTAGTAGGTACCTAGTATTCATTACTATGAACATCACGTAGAATATTAGTAGGTACCACTACTTTGTTGTCATATTACCGAAACGTGCAGTCTTAAGAGCCCGTCTCGTACTGAAATCGTGTAGGTAGGTACCTTATGATTTAGTGGCGGGTTATACGAGTTATAGGAATAGGTACATGTTGTGTGTACACATGTGTTTTTGTTAGAGCCGACCTTAGGGGGCGTCCATAAATTACGTGAGGTGTTTTTTTAAATTTTCTGTCCCTCCCTTCCCCCCTGGTGAGATGTTGTGAGATTTTATTCAACCCCCTCCCCCATCTTCCAATCTCACGTGAGATTTTTCAAAATGTGGGTTTCTTACGTAAACGCGTTGGATTATTATTGTAAAAAGAAAAAATCTTAAGCATGTACTGTACAATCTGGATTAAATGGACCAAAATAGTAACTATTCTTTTTTGTTTCAATCAGAAAATAAATTGCGTGATATTTGCCGAGACCCCCCCTCTCTCCAACGTAAGATTAGATGAGATTTGACCCGACCCCCTCCCCCCCTTAAACATCTCACGTAATTTATGGACGCCCCCTTACGAAAGCTCTAAATAGCCTTCTCGCAGCATGCACTGGTAGGTACCTACGAGAGGTTTGAGTTTTTAAGTGGTCTCTATGATAGGTAGGATACCTACTAGGTACCTACCAACATGCGTATTCGAAAACGTAAATAATTTGTACTTATGTATTATTTCCGAACATTTAAACGCATCTTCACAACTTTTATTTAATTCCAGAAATCAATAATACTACTGTGCTGCGTGTACTATGGCTTCGCATCACACGATGGTCACCTAATACCTGTCGAAAACTATGAAACTGAGTTACATAATCTCGGTGAACATGTAGAAATACCTGAAACGCCTGTTAGAGTTATTAAAATAACAAAAACCGTAGCCGTCAAGGTACCCGTGCCATATCCAGTAAAGGTAATTCAAAAGGTACCATATCCTGTGCACATTTCTAAGCCTTACCCTGTTCCCGTGCCTCATATCGTTAAAGTCCCTCACGTGGAGTCTCCAAAAACATTGCAAGGTCACGAAGCCCTCGGTAGCCATGGCAGTCAACTACATGCATTTAACAGCCAACCCGGAAACTACCAGGTGCAAGAGCAACATTCAAAGGGCGGGTCATCGAATGGAGAATCTTATGAACCAGAAGTACAGTCTTACAACGAAGGGTATTCGCGACAATCGCACCAGTTCCTACCGCTGAGCGACGACTACTCTTCAGAAGGAGCTCCCGGTAATTCTTACGAAGGTCCGTCTTACAACTACTACGGAGGTGCCGGAGGAAACTCTGCAGAGAATTTAGAATCCAAAAATTATGATAACGCTATAAAAAACTACTGGCAAAACGCTAACTCTGTCGGCAATGGTGGTCACGATCACTAAAGTTACAATTTAGTAATATTAGGTCGGTTAAGTGATATGTACCTGTATGTACCTGACTGGATTAAAGTCTTTTGTTTGCGTGTTTCGTGTACATAGTATTGTGGTGAGTATTATACTTTGCGAGTGTTTTTGAGTGAATAGCGGGTAGTATACAGAGTTTTGTTGTTAAGATTAACTTAATTGTTTTGTTGTTATTCAATTGTTGTTACTACATGTGTATGGCGTACTTTAATAAAACGTAATACCATTATGAAATCTATTTATTTACCATTGCCACTGTTGTCACATCGATTAAAATATTCAAATCATTACAATATAACATGATTAAATTTTATTAATAAACATTTATTTTTTAATGCTAAAGCATCATAACAATACAAAAAATCACTTAAATCTTAGGAATGAGAGAAGTATTGATTTTATAATCGAAGTTGTAGTCACTTGCTTCAATTATGTTATACAATTTTGAGTTGCATAACAATAACGCGACGCCATCAGTAACATTTCGATTCAGTGTTTTGTAAAAAAACCAACTAAAACTTATCTTAGGTTTATGTAACGCAATAGACGTATAGCAAGATTAAATTAGTGGTAACATTAGAAACCCAATTCTGCAATGAACATGTTCAAAAGAAACTATCAAATAAGTACTTACGTAATGTAAAACACTATCGGTAACTTAGAATTAGCTAGGTATACTAATACCTATTTATTCATTAAAAGGAGGGTAATATTGTACTCGAGGGCGTTTGCTTGCATTATCGTTATCAGAATCATCTAACGTCATCTGCTCGTCAGGGGATGACTTGACTTTAATGACAGGTCGTAGCAAAACCACTGGCTTTTCGTCTTCATCGGACACGTACATCCGCGTTAAATCTGAAGCAACCGATGCCGTTTCACATGCACTGTGGAAGTTAAAAATGTATTTATTTGAAGTTCTGGTATGCGCTACAAATTTTATTTTTTGTAATAACTTTATACCTATACAAAATATATATGAATGATGGAGGAAAGTATGGAAATGGAAGTGAAACAAGATCACCGGTTGTGTGTAGGCATATATGCAGGAGTGGACGTCCACTAGCTAAGTTAATATTATATTTATCACATGGTCAAATTCCGCGATTCATCTTGTGTCAGATGATGACGTGGACTGACGCGGCTGTAGCCTTATGGCTAAGCTGCGGGTTCGGGTTCAAGATTATGTAGTTTCGAAGCCTGGCCGTTAGCGAGAATTTCGGAAACAACGCATGACTGGACAGGATTGAAGTCGCAATCTTCATTAGTCAATAGCCCGCTTACCATCAGGTGGGTTATTTGCTTATTGCTAAATTATACTTATCACAAAAATGCAACTACGTACCTGTTATTATAATATTCGGGATCAGCAACTTCAACGTTGAAATGAGCAGTCGTCCGCTGTTTAATAGTTAGTAGGGTCGGCACCAAGATGGAGGGGCCGGCGAGCGATGACGTGCTGGGTTTCGGCGGGATATTGTCTAACCGCAACGAAGGAACTGTCACCTTCTTTTCCTTGATCGGTGGTTGCATCACCACGTCTGAATGACCATCTTCGTCTTCTGCGATAGTACTATAAATAAACACCATACATTCCTTAAACTTCCCTGGCCGTTATACTACAGATGAGAACCCATTTCTAACACAAACAAGTTAGCGTTATAGTTGGTTACAGTTACGGACATAACTATCTCGATTATATCTACTTTCGAATAAAAAATCTGCATCAAAATTAGTTCATCCGTTCGGGAGTTACGATGTCACACACACACACACACACACACACACACACACACACACACACACACACACACACACACACACACACACACACACACACACACACGCACGCTGCCGCACGCACATTAACATTAGTACATCAATTTTTCGCAGCGACTGACGCCGGACCCAACACCGAGTGGCAAGTCTGCGCGAGAGAGTTTTCCGTCTATCAGAAGATTCAGAAGGTATACCTACCAGCTTGACGTTAGCTTAGGCTTCGTAGATCCTGGTGGAGCGCTATATACCCTTTTTTTTTTTTATCGTGCGGAAATCCCCATGGATACCACCCCCGTCGGCCATCGGGGGTGGTTATGTCGGGATCGAATCGACTAAAACCGCACGCCGTCTCGGGCCTTAGTAACCGTGGTGTAAGGTTACCCAATGGGCATATCCCTCGCACCCCAGCTGACCCCGGGCCATCTACGGTTTTAAGATGGCCCCCTCGACCCCCCGAAAGGGGGGTGGGGCGAGCATCGCGCCACTTCGCCGACGGTGGGGTGCAGGGTGACAGGAGGCCGTCCTGTCACCCAACCGTCGGCGCGCAGACAATCAGCTCGCCCCCCGCTCACTCCCCACTGTGCCATCTGCTAGTCAGAGGGACACGCGGAGAGCCTCGGAGCAGCCCTCTAGAGGGCCACTCCCACCCCGGCCGGATTGGCCGCAGGCAGCAGCGTCTCCCGTGGCGAGTGGGAGGCGCTGCTTGCCTCCGTTGCCCAGGTGCACCACGTGGAGGTTCCGGCCCGCACCCTGGAGCGCTATATACCCTAGATAAGGCTTTATCAGGTATGCAATTTGTTAATATTTTTATCTTTAAATTAGAAACTTTTATAAATATTTTACCTTTCTAATTTTAAAGCAATTTTGTATTCTTGTGATTTTTGTACGACTTCCAGCCAGTTATTTTTATCTACATTAGCAGTTTCTGAACTAAATGAAGACCCTGGCCTGAAAAAAAAAACAAATAGATAATTAAATATTAAATGGATTTTTTAATACTATAAACACAGTTCGGCTGAATCTTTATGCTGTCGGAAGATCAGGATATAACAGAAAGCACATAATAAATATCACCAGGTGTTTCTATAATTGAGTTTCACACAAATACTCACGTAGGCGTGAAGTTCACCATCGTAGCTAGATGTTTCTGTTTATGAATTTGATAAAAGTTCTCTGAAGCCTCAGTCATCGTAATGTCCTTTGTGAGATCAGCGGAAAGTACTAAACTGTCTTGTTGCTTTGAGTTCGTAATGCTGCTATCGGAAATGTCGTTTATGGAGAATTTTAATTTACCTGACAAAAAACCAATAAAAATTTGGTTTTATTTAGCGCTAGGTACTAGGTACCTATTGTACCTACAATTAATTATTATAACAATACATAGTCTAGCTAGTAATAATTTTATAAACAGGAATTTATTGTATGTAAACCCAGATAAGAGAATGAGGTATATACGTATTAAGCACGTTATTTAGCTAGAACAAAAAGGAGGGAGGAAAGGCTCCGCCTAAGAGAAGACTATATCTTAACTATATAGGGTGTTTTTTATTTATAGAGGCATAGAACTTTTAAATTGGAATAAAACACAGTCATATGACTTTTTTAAATTGACATGAAATTTACTTTAAACGAAAGGTAATCTTCTGCCAGAAGATTACCTTTTGAATAAAGTCAATTTCATGTTAATTAAAAAAAGTCATCTGTGTTTTATTTTATTCCATTTCAAAGTTATATACCTCTAAAAAAACACCCGTTATAAATTAGACATAACCAGTAAAATAACTGATTATTAGTTTCAATTATTGTCATCAAATAGGTGAGTATGTATATATACGAAAATAGAGTATGTGGAATAGAACATGAAAACGAATGTGAGACTTACTTTTATCAATGGGTAAAATTTTCCCAGCCACGTCGTACAAAAAGTCAGCAGTCCAAAAATGAGGTATCCGAATGAAAACTTTGCCTGAATCGACAGGCATGTGGAATCCGAGTTTATGTAACAGCTGAAGGAATTTCAAGTCCTTACAGATATTGGCTTGCATGCAGTTCCATGGTACTAGCGGTACAGACTGGTTGGAAACTAAAACAGTAATATAATTTGTAACTAACAGGGTGAAATTAACATTAGGCAAAGAGTGACTGAACTCAAAATCGATACTCGGCAACAAATGAATCATCATCCTAGCGTTTGTCCCGGTCGCATCCGAGGCCTCGGAGTCCGACTTTTACTTCTCCACTTCGCACGGTCTTGAGCATCCATGGTAGTGAGACTCGACATTGTTTATCCATGTAGCCTAGCGGTCGCCGCAGAACGTGGCCCCGTCAGTAATGGCGACCCCCACATATAATATTATTAATCATAGGTGAGTGTATGAAATTTTATATTTTATCTTGAAAACTGACGAACTTCCCATAGGTATAAACTTTCAATTCCTATTTTACGCTCTTAGGGGTAAAATTTTGAAAAAACGCTGATACGCGTTTACATTTATTTCTAACCAAAAGTAATTATATGAATTTTCATGCTCCCCTTGACAACTGACGAACTTCCCATATAAACTTTCAACCCTTGTTTGACCCCTTAGGGGTAAAATTTGGTAAAATAAAATTTAAATGAAAACGTTGAAACACGTTTTCATTTATTTCTATATAACCAGAAGTACCTAAATGTATGAAATTTCATGCGTCTAAACCTTGAAAATGACGGACTTTTATACAAACGTTTATTGCTTATTTTGCCACCTTAGAAGTGGAATTTCTAAAAATCCTTTCTTAGTGGATGCCTACAACATAAAAAGCACCTACTGTCAAAATTTCAAGTTTGTAGGTCCAGCGGTTTAGGCTTTGCGTTGATGAATCAGTCAGTCAGTTAGTCAGTCAGTCATCGGGCCAAGCAATTATATATATTATATAGATATATATAAATAAATTTAGCTATGTATGTACCTACCAACCAGTTTAGTACTAATGTACCAGACTATTTAAAATTAATATTGTACACCATTAGTGGTAGGATATAGTGCGAGGATATTTTTAATGTTAAGATCTTTTTATACCTACCTATGATCCACAATGATATATAAATAAATAAATAAAAATGATTAAACAAAGAGTGCTTACCCAGCGAATGGTATGAAACTGGCGAAAATACGTGCATTTCTTGTGATGTCTTTGGCTTCGACCATTTACTTTTAGATTTATCTAAAGTGTCTTCAGTTTCACTCTCTCTAGACCTTTTTTCCAAGCATATTTTAGCATAGCACGTATCTAACAATACTCTTTGAACCCATTCCAAGAAAATTAACTTGCCATCTTGAATCAATTGTTCACAAAGTTTGCCAATTTCATCATCTCTCATCTTTTTATTTACCGGTGCGGCTGTTGTTTCCCCTTTCACAAGCTTCTCGTATTCTTCTTTGTTTATCACATTTTGTTTAAAAAGCTCTTGGATGATCGAATCCCTGGATTTTATTATATCATCTTCTTTAAACAACTTGATGATTTCATCTACCACATCAGTTTGGGCACTGCATTGCATGTAGTTCCAGCTTAATGAAGATATCTCATCCTCAGTCCATCTGCAAAGTTATATTAGTACTAATAAATTAACTGGAAAAACATATTCATAAAACAATCACGAAAATCTTACCTATTACAAATGGAAAAGTTTGAATGGATGTATGTTTGTTAATCAATCACGCCAGAATGGCTGAATAAATCAGCACGAATTGGCACAGAGGTAGATAACAGATACAAACGGGATAGTACATAGATCAGTTTGCATTCCGAGGATATTTATGTTCTCAAAGATCGCGCAATCAGGATAAGTATTTCATGCGAGTGGAGCCGAGGGCAACAGTTAGTATTAAATATAACGTACTTTTCCTCGGTAGGCAGTTGGTTGCTCAAGTTATTGCTCGTCAACTTATTGATTTCTTCGCCAGTGACGTCCGCTTCGGACTTCTTTTGTGAGTTCGGAGCATCTTTCGTAACCACCTTGTTGTCGTCATCAAAATTCTCAGTGCCCAGCCGGATAATAGCCGTACTTTGAAGAGAATGAGGTTTTTTGATAAATGTATTTATAACAAACTCTATAAGATCAGACCAATCCTGAGAAATAAAATAAAAATTTGCTAAAGTTAGTTGTGTCATACCGAATATTATAGTTAATAAGTAGAAGGTAACAAAAGTATTACTCACATCACATATTTCGAACTCTGTTTTCCAAATGGCTGTAAACGTTTTCAATATTTTTGGCTGGAACAATGTTATCAAGCTCTCAAGCTCACCTCCGACATGGTGCATCAATGTAAATATGCAATCGTTCACAAATTCACCATTGCTAGTGTAATCTTCCAGTAACAAACCGTACTGATACATTATTTCAGATGCAGCAAACCTTTTGTAAGGAAATAACAAATTTTATTTTTAATAAATCGACGATGGGAATAACAATAATGGTTCTTATGCTTGTGGATTGTTATAACATAACTACACCATAATGATAGAAGGTGACTATCACCTTCACTGGGCATTGTAATAATACGAGTATATATACTTATTTTTTTAATTTGTTTTCGATCCTTCCTAGCTTAGAACAAGATGCTTTTACCCCGCGGTTTGAACATTAATAAAATAATTTTTCCACAGCAACAGAGTTCGTTAGGATTTTTTGAGTACCGTCAAGCGGGATGAATAGGAATGAAGGGGTGAATAGGGATAAAATGGTCATTAGAATTTGTTAAATAATTTCTTTTAGAATTTTTTAAATACCCGGTTAAATAGGTATTCGATGATTCTCTTCATCGTGACGTGGAAGTGGTTTATAGTTTCGAATAGAAGATTATAACTACAAAATATAACTGACCATTTTGTTCCTATTCACCCCTTAGTCCCTATTCACCCCCTTTGACCATACCTATTCACTGTTTAGCTCATAACTTGAGGGTGACTCACCGGTTTGGATGATTAATTTATTAGGACGAGGTTAGGTATGTTAGGTATATGAAAGAAATTTTTAAAAATCCACAGACTTATAAGGACGCTCGGTGCGTGATTGGAGGACGCGTGCCTCTAAATGGATATAGATTTGGAAGGAGTGTTAGTGTGACAAACCCTTGCGTGTTTCAAGGACCTTATGCGATTTTTGCCGACCACTGAAAGCAGTAGGTACTTAGGAGTACGGGGATATGCTGCGGACTTGTATAACACCTACACCAGCCAGAGTAAGTGTTCATCCTCATCCACCGAGCCTTTTCCAACTTCCGCGACCCATTGGCAATATCGAAGTTCTGTAGTTAGCCCAGGTGTCGGACTTTGAAGGCTCCATCGTGTAACGACTCACATAGATGTTCGTATGGCAACCAGGTTCGACTGCCTAACGTGCTCTCCGAGGCACGGAGGGGTCTCAATGTGTTAAGCATGATATCTGATCACCCATCCTAAGACTGACTGGCTAGCATTACTTACCCTTTCAATGTGTAGACGTACTCGGTTACCACTTAGCTAAACACAGTAAATAGTATTTCTACGGCCATGTGAATAACTATGTACTGTCAAATGTACAAACCGTGTAGCATTAGTTAAGTTAATACTTACTGTCTAATGTGGTCAAGTATGTTAGTGCTACCGTTGTATTCTGGCAACTTTGTTACAGTATCCAAGAACATTAGTAATATATGATTGGTTACCACAAGGTCCTGAAATATAGGAAAAATATTTATCGAAATTATTGACGACAAGGCCTATAGGAACGCAAACCCGAATAGTGTATAAACCAAAATAATATTACCTGCAGGTATTGTTTGGAGTGGTACTTTGGATTATAGTGACGCAACAGTAGTACAAGGAGAGATCGAAGTTCCACAGTATCACACATTTTTATTTGTAACTTGACAAGCGCCTCTTGATCATCTTTGCAAACATGTGGGAACTTTTTGTAGACTTCTATGGCTTGAATAATTTCTCTTAAAGCTGTGACAACCTACCGTTTCAAAAGAAAAAATACGCTTTAAGTGCAATCAATTCAGTGAATTGCAAACTTGAAAAAAGCATAACGTATCAACAAAGTCAATGACATTTTAATAACAAACAAGTGTATTTGAAACACGAAACAAATCTTAACAAGCAGTTTCGCATCATACCTACTCATGCACTAATTTATGCATAAACATCAACAACTACCTACTTACACATAAAAGCCAAGGTAGAGCGCATAGATACAGATGATACAAGCTCGTTTTTAGTTCAGAAGATACAATTATATACATTGTACGACTCGAGTAAGCTGATTAATTATATTAATCTGTGATTGAAATCAGTAGTTTTTCCGTCCATCGCGCACAAATAGACAAGGATCCCAAAATATCTATTTTGTGTTCCTAATCGTTCATACTCGTATAACATAACACAAATACCTATATTCTTTTATATCTCACACACAGCTACTTTACAATATTAGGTACTTGTATAATAGTATAGATATAATAACACCCTGTTCGGGTTTCCGTCGGCGGCGGTTAAAAATGATTGAAATTGATTTAATTAAAATTAGTGATAAACACTTTTTGATAGGCAAGTCATCGCAGATATGTATGTTAATAGATCCCATTTGGTTGTCAGATGTCTGATCTTCACCTTCACCGGCTCCTTTGCTACAAGTAAGTAAAACAAGCACTTACCAAGTGAAGTCTCCTTATGTTGGGCTTTAAGGCATTGCCATCCAGTTTGACAGCAAGTTCAAACTGCTCACACAAATTAACTCCTTCCGATGTCAGATACGATACGATGTCAAACGACAGCACCGAGCTTACGTGTTCCACGTCTAACTCAATCTGCGTAGCAAACTTCAGAAAATAAGTAACCAGCCAGAAGAAATGCGAAGTGTCAATTTCCAGTTGTTGATTAGTTAGAATTTGATTGTGAAGGGTCTGCACCAACGCATTATATCCTTTTAGAAGGAAATCGACGGTAAACTCTTTAAGAACGTTCGATATATCTTCATCTGTAGGCGTTTTATGAGTGAGGCCTTGTACATTAATGCTGAAAACAAAGGTACAGTTTTTATGATTTTTTAGTTGATGACTATAATTTAAAAAAAAGTATGCAGTGTCATAAAGTTTTGATATCTACATGTGTGCTTTCCCTCTCTTAACAATTTTTTTGCGCTTTCGATCCTGCATGGTAACTCCGCAGCGCACCTTGTTATTGACCCTCTGCTTTGGATTATGTGGCTTTTGATGCACAGGTTTTTTGGCTGGCAACTCATCCTCATTGCTAGACGTTGATATATACTCCTGGTTTTCTATTTGTGTATCGTATCCATAATCTGAATTTTCCGAAATCACATGTTTTTTATCCTTATTACCTGACGGAAATACCCGATCACTTCTAGCATCTGATTGCACACCGCTGCTGCAAGTCTATAACAAAGATGGTGACACTTAGTAAAACCACCGTTTGTAAGGGTGCCGACAAAATACAAGAAATGAAACGTACATTATCAGATTTTATAGAGCCCTCGTTAATATTTTGAATACAAACTTTGTTGTCCCTTGCAGTTAACTTTTTGTCCTTTGGTAAAACAAATTGTTGATTACCGTTCTCATTAGTATTTTTTAGATCAGATGAGTTATCCCAGCCGTTAGTTACAGAATTAGGTTCATCGTTACCCTTGCCGCTGGCACCCGTGTCTGACGAATCCGAAGTAGGATCAGAGGCAGACGTCGGTGAAGAGTCCTCGCTTCCTGTAGAATATATAATATTAATAATGGTAATTATTATTCTTGCACATACGTATCACAAATACGCTTATAAATACCTCTATCTGGTGGAGATGTATTACTTTCATTGTCTTCGGAACTCTCAGATAAAGTGGCCTCAAGCCACAAATTCAGTAACTTATGTAATGTTACTACGTGTTGATCTTTATATAGCAGGGCTATTAATTGAACCATAGTTACTGCCCATTTATTCTGAAAGAAAAAAAATACAAAACACACATCTCGAATCTTAAAACTATCACACATACCATTTGCCCAAACGCAGTGTGTTAAAATGGTAAGTTTTGTAGTATTGTAAAGCCTGCTCCGTTAGCAATGTATAGGGGAGACTGAGGATACTTGATCCTTACGGGAGACTAGGTACACAAGATTTACGGAACTTGTACAGGCCGTATCTACTTCTATATTGGCAGCATCTGTTGTTTAAGATACCCAATAACTTTCTATAGTTGTTACACTTATTACATTTGTGACTTGGGTAAATGGCGGGCGACCAAGTGATTGCTGCGGCAAAAAGTAAACTTTGGTGAATTTTCACTTCGACCAAACATATCTTTAAAATAGGACTTTTACGTGTGTATGAATTTAATACGAGCCATTACATATATCATTATCGTTTTTTTACCTATAAAAGTGGCTATATAATAGACATTTCAAAATATTTTTGTTTATAACCTCAAGTAGCTAGGGGTATACTTGGTACACTCTATTATGGGACATTTGATCCACCTGGATCAAGTGTCCCCTCGCTTTTTTTTCCTCAATTCATTGCAGATCAATATGCCCAGAGTCTACAAAACTAAAGAAGGTGCATAGATTTATAAAGAATTAGGTGATTTCGAAACTAAATAAAAGTTTATTCTATTTTTAAGACATTTTTTATCTAACGCCTTGGTTATAATGGTATCATGTCACCCTAAATATGGGAGACTTGATCCCCCAAGATCGTCATCCAGACCGGGGGGATCAAGTCTTGCATATATAGGGGACACATGATACAATTCCCTATTATTGCTTTTAGTCAAATAACTACGAAATTTAGACATTAATATCTTTGGTTCTCATAGCAATTATGAGCAAATAAATTTCACGTATTTCAGTACCAACGGCTTTTTAAACGGATACTCAATAAAAAAATTAGGGATAAAAAACAAAAGGGGGGATCAAGTGTCCTCAGTCTCCCCTACTGAAGCAGGTGAAAACAAACGATTGCCTTGCAAAATATTAAGTAGTGTAAAAACATGATAAGATCACTTACCGCATCTGGGATTATCGTTAACTTAATAAGAAGTTTATCAATACTTTGGCTAAATATATTCCATAGAATTTGATTTTGTACGGCGTGTGTGGGGCCATTGTAGCCAGGACCTTGGTTACTCGTATCCTCGGGTATGTGCAAAATATTCCTCAGTAATAAAAGACAGTTACTAATATTTGTGCATTGTTCCGATGATAACTTTGCCTTTTGTTCAACATCAATGTTTTTCTTTAAAAATTCTATAATGACTTTTGTAGCTCGCTGATCCGTAAACGCTTGTTTCGTAGCAGCGAGTAAATTATTTATTTCAAATATTGTATGTCTTCCAAAATCATTTTTGGATATCACGTCCACTGAGAGTAAACACTCGATGGGAATTGTAAGATTCACTAATATCCTTATTAAAAGCTCTATTGTTACATCTTCCTTTGCGTATATCAACAAAGGTATAAGGTCCTTTTTTATATTTTGGCCAAAACTAATACTCCTACGATAAGTGCGCAGATACTTGTCCTCGGTTAATATGTTATGAAGTATCGTCTCCAAAGCCGCTGCAAATAATTATAGTACGGTACATTTAAAGATCAATTCTTTAATGTGGAAAAGATTTATTTATCTAACTGAAAATAATAACCATTGCAATTTTTGTTTACGTGATATCTATCTGCATGTATAAAGCCAAGGTTGCTGAATGTACTGTGTATCTGTGGACTTCGCAGAACCCACTCCATCTTTCTGCTGAAACAAGAAGATATTATGTAGTTTATTTATAAGTAGTTTCTAATAGACAACCCATTCTGTTATGACTATTTTAACTTTTCGATGTAGGGGACGTTCATATCCTCTACTAATGTATAAATTGTAAATGAGCTGTGTTTTGGTTGTGTCGGTTGGTCTTTTTGTTTCTTCTACCATTTATGTTTGATGGCCGGTGATATAACCAAAAAACGAAAACCGATATCCACGCGCTAGCTAGCTGTAGTGTAAGAATTCAGAATCCATACAAAGTAGGAAGCTGCATAAATTATGATTAAGTAGGTATTTCAAAAGTTACGAAGTTTTACAAAGGAAAAGAAAACCTACAACTTCTACTTAAAGGTCTTCCTAGTTTTTACATTTTCGTCAATTAATTTTATGAAAAAGCAAAAGGCAATAACTCCTGAAATAAAAGAGACTTGGTAACGTGACAAACATTTTATCAAAGAAGGAACGTGCACAATCTTTTAAAGCTAATAAATAGTTATAAGATTCATACTACCTATGTCGTTCAAACTGACTAAAACTGCACGCCGTCTATGGTCTTAATTACCGGGGTGTAAGATTACCCAAAATGCATTTCCCAGAGGACACAGTGGGGAGCGGGGTGATTCTCCACGCGCGCGGTCATTTGGGTGATAGGACATAGGACGGCCGCCTGTCACCCTACACCCCACCGTCAGTGAGGTGGATGGAACGATGCTTGCCCCACCCCTTTTTCGAAGAGTCAAGGAGGCCATCTTAAAACTGTAGATGGCCCGGAGTGAGCTGGGGTGCGAGGGATATGCCTATTTGGTAACCTTACACCCGGTAATTAAGACCGAAGAGAAAGCGTGCGGTTTTAGTCGGTACGATTCTACCCTTTCGTCCTTGCTCCTGGACATGGACTCTAGGAACCGGGCTCCAGGATCTTGACTCCAGAAACCAGAATCCAGGACCTGGACTTCACAAACCGGATTCCAGGAACCGGGCTACAGAAATTGTACGGCGGCGGTGAACTGGGCATTCTGTGCCTAAACCATTATAACTACTAGATTTTTTTTATATTAGACACGTCAACATGACTTTCCCTCGCCTGATGGTAAGCTAAAGGTAAAGTCTCAGGACCGGGTGACACCACTACTGCCAAACTTAAATTGAATGGTACACTATCATAGCAAATACCTAAACAATTGTACATGTTGATTTAACAACATAACCAAAATACAATAGTTGAGTTATACATAAAATATTTTGTAACCCTTGAAAAGTTTATTAAGCCTTTAAATTGAATGGTACACTCAAGGTACACTACCTATCATAGCAAATACCTAAACAATTATACCTATAGGTATATCTATATGGTAATTTAACTACACGCCCGTATCTGGTCACATATGGGGCTAAGTTAGGAGTAGGTACAGTATCCTGAGTTATCGACTGTGGTGGATCCATTGGTTCTGGGTTCACGGAGATGTCTACATCTTGATGATCGTCAGGATCTTGAAAATATTTTGTGGATCAACCACATTACACTTCTTATTAACACATACATGGTACGTACGTACATACACCGATAGTGCTACAGTGGTGGCCCTCAGCTACGTACCTACTTTTTCACGCCCCTAAGGACCCGTAAAGATAGCCATAATCGAAATAGATTCTGCTTCAAGCAGTTGTATACCTACTGAGCTGTAGTTAAGTTACATGCAGTTATAAATAAGTGTAGTTAAACTAAAAGTAGTTATAACCACATGTAGGTAATTCCTTATATGTTATAATATAACTAAAAGTAGGTACCTAGTAGCCTAGTAGTTACTATTTTTTATCGCAGTTAGTAGTCATGATTACAAAAGTAGTTAACTACGCCCTACACTACCTAGAGTAGACCTGTATTTATATGTATTATTATTCTCTTTATTCATCATATAAACATAAAAATACATTTTTAAATATATCTAATAAAAAAAACCATAAATATATTTAAAAATATAAAAATAGTGCTCCACCGGCGTCGGGTACAGGGACCAAGCCACCGGTGGTTTAACTTGGTCGAAACTATGTGATCGATAGCGATAGACATAAGCATCGCAGAGTTAAAATATTATAGATAGGTATATGTATAATATATCTCAAACTTACTACACATGGATGAAGTCTACAGTTGGACGACCACTTCAACAAACAATACACTTAAAATCCCTTACGAATATCCTAAAACCACAACGCATTTATAATGCTAATCACTCCATTCACTTGCACCTATTCCACGGTTAAAAGTTTTTAAGAAGACACTATTAAATCCGTAGCGCCTAAATACTGTTCATGAAGATATTAACTGGAACCGATATAAACGTCGCAATGGATTTAAGCAAGTATCTAAACTACCCCACGTGAGCATAAACAACGCTCTCCCAAGAGCCAATAGTAGGTCACGCTCAACGCGAGTCGCGTGTACACTGCACGTGCTAGGTCGTCGTTCGTCATCGATTCATCGTACTGCCACCTACGCGTACGTATGCCCGCTGTTACGTACGAATAACTTTGCCGTTAATGTCGAACGGTAGAGATAATGGTTGTGCGATACATATTAATACTTACCTGTTATTCATCTTATTTCATAAATAGCCCAGTCTATTAGAGTTTCTCCTCGGAATGAAAAATAATAAACTGTAAATTGGTATAAACCCAAAAAAAAAATATGAATCTTTGTTTTGTCGTTCTAAGTGTTGTCTCAAAAGTCACAAATGCTATCGTGTCTCGCTGTGCGTCTTCTACCGCCTATATAATGGTTTGCGTTCAAATGAAATGAATTTATACCACTTAGGTGGCCGACAAGCACACGGCCCACCTGATGGAAAGCCTAAAAATAAATAAATTCTTTGTCTTTGAGCAATAAGATATGGAAACACTCAGATATGGAAGCACTCTATAGATGGAAATTTAGACAAAGTCACTTTAGTTCCTGTTGCCATGAAAACAATTTATTATAGATGGCGTTAGGGATACTAAAAAATCTAAATTTCTTAATTAATCATGTATAAGCTTTTCAAGGCGGAGACAAATAAAAAAAATCAAAGAGCATGGAAATCTGTTCAGCCGTTCTTGAGTTATAAAAAAGTACGGTTTTACCACTTTTGACCGACTTAGGAGTTAAATATCAAAAAATCCTTTCAAAGTAGGTACACCTACGCATCAAAAAAAACATTCCCTACACAAGTACACACTTGCACTAAGTCAGTCAGTCAATCAGTCAGCAGCTGTCAGGACTTTGAATTATATATATACCTACGGCACGATATAATGGCCGGTTTGACGTTTGTCCGCTCATGAAGTTTCGTAGTAATTATTGTGACATTTTTAAAGAGCAAATTGCTGTTCTTTATTGTCAATAGTGACGTACAGTAAGTCATAAAATTTTATCGAATGTAGGTATAATTTAAGGACACCATATTTATTTATTACATTGATTTCTAAATTATATAATGTATATTAGTGTCCCACGATCATTTATTTTTTATTTTTATAAGATTATAATTACCTATTGGTGTAGGTACTTATTTCACACAACTCGGTATTTGTTTTTCGAAATTCAATTTTTCTTAAATAAAATCTATATACATAATCGACACTAGGATCACTGGCAACTGCACAATTACCTAATAACTCTGGCAAACTTGCGTCAAAACAAAGCAGTTTCGACTTGACGTTGCTTCGAAAAGTACAAACTAGGAGTGCACTGCGATTGCGATATAGTTTAGACCTCCTCGCCTGATGGTAAGCTAAATGGTAAATCTCGCCTGATGGTAAAGTCTCAGGAAGGGATCCCCATTACATACACTAACAGTGATAATTATAATGGTGGCCCTCAACTTACTCTTTTTACGCCTTTTGTTGTGGAATTCGTCGATATGGCCGAACGTACGCAGAGCTGTTCTAAACAGTCAGGCATGTGTGTTCGTTATAGGTACGCCTTCGTAACATTTCGATCGTGAATCTCAAAATGGAAGGTCAATTTTACCTATAACTGTTAGACGAATAGATAAGTAAAGAAAAATTTGGCGAGACTGGCACAGAAGAAAATAAACTTCACACATTAAAACAGAAAAAAACGAGCAAAACCAGTCGAAGACCATGTGTGTAGCAACTATTTACGGAAGGAGTATCCAACGAGAAAAAAGTTAGTGCAATTACTGAAGGAAGCTGGATTAATATATAGTACTCATTTTCATTCCTAAATCCAATATTCAGTTCGTTCAAATGTATTTAGTAGGTAAAAATTTATATTTTTTACTAAAGTTTTTGAATCAGGTATTGTACTGCTTGCAATAAGAACTTATAGATTTGATTATATTTTTATCGAGAGTAAATTGACATTTCACATCACTATTGTAATGTGTCAAACCGGCCATTATATCGTGCCGCTACTGTAGTATAAGATTTCTGTAGACATTGATTTTTATATATATTATAGTGCTCGTCAACTTGACTTCGCCCCGCCTGATGGTAAGCTAAAGGTAAAGTCTCAGGAAAGAGGGTCACCATTACAAACACCAAACACCAACAAAGTCACAAGGGTGGTAACAATAGTAGTTATTTATTTTTGAGGGAAAACCTTACTAGTACGTGCCTACCCCTACCTCCCTACCCAGTGGCGTAGCTAGCAAGGGTGGCACCCGGGGCGGAATTTGTGGGTGTCACCCCAAAACTCAATGAAAATTGTTAAAATAAAAAAAGAACAATAATTTACGTTTTATTAAAATTCTAGTACTTATAATATTTGTATATTACTTACTGTATATTACTTATATACATATAAGTACCTTTAAAATTATTAACGGAAACAAAAGAAATTCCCCAATTCACAGGTGACGAGCAATCTCTATTTCGAGGGAATCCCCTGACTAGCGTTGGTTAAGCACTAACGGGGTACCTACTTATTCAATTTTGGGGCAATCCCCAATCAACTGACAGGGGGCACACTGGAATTTTAAAAAAATATATGAATTTATTTGTTGTAGACTGTCTAATGAAAGCTGAACCCTGACATTTATTGATTTGCAACACCACCATAAGTGCCATTAATCGGTTAGTAGAACATTATGATTTTGATACTTTGTATTTATTCACATCAAATATAAAAACACATAAACATACTTATACACTTTTTTTTGAAATAATTATACTAACCTAATTTTTTTACAAGGTTTCCGACTAATGAAGTTCGACTTCAAGAGTGGATTGCAATTATCAGGGAACAACGGAATGAGTTTGACTGGACACCTTCAAAAAGCAGCAGAATTTGTAGCAATCATTTCAAAGCCACTGAGAGATATACTTCGAAAAAAGGTCGAACATTGCTAAATAAACGCGAAAATCGACGTCCACGCGGGCGGAGCCGCGCACAACAGCTAGTTTGAAATATATCTTAAGAAGTTTCTTAATTTTCTTTTTGAAATATTATCATTTTGAAATAAATAATAATGTTTTATTTTTTCATCGAAATTTATTTCTTGCCTATCAACGAAATACCCGTTCTGTTCAACAAAATCATAATCTATGTTCGAAGCGGTTCGAAGCTATCCTAGAAGCGCAATCATCCGAATTATAGCTATCCTTTTTACTCACGTGCTTATCCCATCTTTCGTACTACTTATCGCTAATTGACAACTATTGTGCACTTTATAGTTATGTCATAGACAGCGGGATCAGATTTGAGGAGTCAGTTACTATGAACGTAACATATCTTGTGTATAAAATATCATTGTTAATATCAGCTATGCCCCGCGGCTTCGCCCGTGGCAGGATAAAGTATCCTATGTCCGTCTCCTAGTTCTTAGCTACCTCCCCATCAATTTTCAGCCAAATCGGTCCAGCCGTTCTCACGTGATGCCGTGGCCGTGACCAATGGAAATGGGGATTCATTTTTATATATAGAAGATATTGCATATTTTACATTAAAAAAATATTTACAACAACAAAAAGATTTTTACAGTTTTTACTAGAGATAATTATAATATATTTATTGTTACTATCAGTGTTCTTTGAAATTAAATACAACTGTTGTCGAGGTAAAAGTGTGCTGTAGCGTTATTTATAAACGAATCGTTATGATTTTTGACTGAAAGATTGTAACGTAAAATATAGAATGTGATAAAATAAAATGAAGTGACAAATAGGAACAACAACAAAAACAGTAATAGCAATAATACAACTATCACACAAAAAAGAAACAAAAACATTAGTTTCCGAAATGTGTTTGTGCACGAAGCGCATGCGACACGGTTAGCCCAATCGAATTGTTTATTGGACCCAATTGGACCCAGGAAAAAATATAAGCCAAATTTTTCCTTCGGAATTCGTTACGGTTTGGTCACTGGGAGTCTACATTTCGGTTTTCGAATTCCCAGTGGTCTTGGATTTTCCGCCATCTTGATTTTAGGGGTGGTTTTTTGTTTTTTAAACTCGTTTATTTTCAATTTTACACGAAATAATGATGAAATAAACGGCCATGGACCGCACGATCCCCGCATCGAAACACGACAACACGAAAAAAAAATCTGTAGCCAAGTCAATATTCAACCGAACGAATAATAAACTGTAGGTACTAAATGGAAACATGCCCTTATTTTTTACCGACTTCAAAAAAGGAAGAGGTTGGTTTTCAATTTGACGAACAAAAACCACAGTCACTGTTGCATTTTAAAAAAATTGCAAAGGTAGGTACCTAGTTGCTGCAGCGATTGAAAGCAGGAGGGTGGCAAGCTGGTTTCGGCGTTTTAATTCAGGAACCTAAGGCGCTGCGCAAACGTAGACACTTTTGTTGCCGACACGGCACACCGCCACAGGAAACCGTAGTTGCTGTGTCCCGTATCAATCGGACACAGTTGCCGGTTCCCTGTCTCCGACACGGCACACCACAAGAAACTGTAGCTGTAGTTGCTGTATCTGCTTGTTTTCCGTAGTCTCATGATGGACGTTTGTGAATGTTGCTTGTGTCTTCAACTGACGACTTTTAGTTTCCAGTTACCGACACCAAACACTTTTTGATCGTCCTGAATATAGTGTTAAGTGGAAGCAACTGGACTCACGTATGCGCAGGGAGTTGAATGATTTCATACTTGTTCTATAGAATTCAAATATTCATTGGTAGCTTGTATCTGACACAAGAAACAAAAGTGTCTACGTTTGCGCAGCGCCTAATTCAGTAGCGCCACGTTTGCAAAACGCGTAACTTCAATTCGATCACTAAGCAAAACGTAAATAAATTCAAAAAACCCGACTGCCTAAAAACTAAAAAGAAAAAAACACACACTTAGATTAATGTCCGGTGGTCAAGAAACATAACAACTGATCAGTCGGTATCCATTATTCGACAGGCAATCTAATTTCAATGGATGGATAATTTCAACAAATGCCTTTCGATTTTTAGATTGGCTAAGGTAATGTTAATATTAACTAAGAACTTCGGCGGGTATCCTCCATGCCATTCTTTTCTTAGCTGTGGCAACCACTTTCTATCACCACTTTTTTGAAAATGCAGATCTTTCTTAGATTAGATTTTTCTTACACAGCACTGAAAATTTCTCAAATGAGCTGTTTTTTGTAATTCGATGGTACTAGACACCCAGTACCCACTGACAAGGCAAGTCAAGGGGGCTTGCAGCAACACAATCATTATAGTGTTCTACTCCTCATCTGTTTCGAGGAATAATAATGAAACTAGGTTATCTTATAATAGAAGTTGAATCTTTTAAAATTTATAAGGGGTCCAACAATATACATTTCACCTAGTAATCTTATGGAACCAAGTTGAGTGTGTGGCTGTCGCAATAAGAGTGATCACCTTGATTCCAAACCAATAGAAAAAGGCGAGTGGTGATGTGACGGTTGTGTTGTCCTTGAAGAGGCGATGGTGCTAGAGGCCATAGGTAATAGTTACAGATCATCATAATAGTCACATCTCTCATCAAGTGCACATACAGACAATACATATTTGTTACAAGTAAGCAGATGATTGAACACATTATGTTGTCAACTAGACTTGGATATATTTCACAATAGGGTTAGAGGAAGGATTTAGAAGGATGGTTCTTTAATGAGGAGTTTGCAGTGGTGATAAAATTAATGTAGATTTTTGTTTGTAGACTTCTTTTTAATTTTTACATAAATATAAATATAAATTATAACTCGTGAAAATGCAAGTTTTCCAAATAAAAAAATAGGTACAGTAAAGTGTTATTAATCCAGTCGCACTCCAGGTGAAAACTGGATTATTAAAATGTGATTTAGTGAGTCAACTGTTAAATGAAAATCAATTAAGATAGAGATTGTATGTATCTATTCCTGAAATATGTTTGCTGAAAAAATAAATTATGGATTCTATATGAAAATTTAAACTACTGAAACTATTAGGTAACTCACCATTAACAAGCAGTTGCAGAATCTTCAGATTAAAAGGCTGGTTAGATAATTTTAATTGATTAACTTTAGAACTATTCACTGTTAAACGTTTTCCACGAAAGAATATTTTATTTGAAAATTAAATGTTAGCTTCTAACATCACAATATCCAGAGCGGAATTAAACCATAAACATTTCACCATGTACTTAATACATTCTTCCCTTATTCTTTTATCAAAATAACACTAGGTGCTACCCGTTGTAATTTAGATTATGTACTCTTTTGGTACACAATACGGCGCGCTGCTGGCGCTATGCGCAGTACACAGACAGTAGACAGTATTAAAATATTGATATAGTTTAATTAAAGACTTATCATGTACCTACCTAGTATAGTACCAGAGGCTACCAGTACCAGCTTTTCTTTGATACAACAGAGATTGAAAACAGAAAATCGGAACTAAGACTTTGAAGAGTTTCAAGTTATTGTACTCTGTTTTTAATTAATATCAGTCAAATAAAATGACAAGACAAGTGCAAGGTGCAACTGTCAAGTCAACTGTCATGTCACTGATAAAAAAAGGGTGACCCGCGGTGGCCGCGGCACATGAAGATTACAGTACCTACCATAGCTATTCATGTGGCCGCGGTGACCCGCTACCATGAAGCTATAGATAAACATGGAGGCCAAACCGGGAAGAACAGCTTGATCCAAATACCTACATGTCTGTATCTCACTCTCTGTGGGCCGACTTCTCTTTCGTGTATTTGTACAATGTTGCTATCTTCTTATTAGTATCTCCTAGTAAATTATAGAAATAGAACATACTAACCAAAAATGCAAGTGAAATGATTTATAAATAACTCTATAGTTCGACTACGATTATTAATGTGGAAATTGAAAAATCATATGCCATTTATTATGCATGATTGGGTTGTTGAATCAGGAAATCAGTGAATTAAATTCCCATTGTCTATGGATTCAGTACGTAATGTGGCAACATTGGTACTACATGTCAACTATCAATAAACAATATGGCGGTTGTTTATTATTGTTTTGGTTTTTAACATATTTAAAGTTAATTATAAGTATAAACTCAAAAAATGGTGCAAAATTGTATAGTGCGTGGTTGCGGTATTACGTGGCGTCAAGGATGTGATATAAAATTCCACGCGTAAGTGTTTAAACTTGTTTAAATGGTGATTTCTTGCTTAGAAGGTTATCATACTTAGAAAGAGAAGTCGGCCCACAGAGAGCAAGATAGTAAATACAGACTGAGCATCAAGTAGGTATTGGAAGTGAGGCCTCCATGTTTATCTATAGCTTCATCCCCGCTACGCTACAATAGTGATGTTCGGCAATCAATAGACTAGACACTTTAGTCATTCTTTTATTTGATTAAATCAAATCAAATCAAATGATTTTATTGTGAAAATGGGTTACAATGTGAAGTAGTAATTAAGTAAAGTTTCTCCATTCTCCGCCTCAAGGCAAACAATAGCATTTTATATAACACCAACTTAATTAAATAATTAAAAGCACAGAATTAATTATATTGAACAACTTACCTATGAGTTCGTAAGTGTGAAAAGGTGTATTATAATGTCATTAAAGATACAGGCTAAGTATGACAGCGTTTTTTTATTGTAAATATATAATAGGTACCTATGTATTAAATAATTAGAAAGTCAAAGTCAATGTCAAAATCATTTATTCTGTATAGACCATTAATATATACATGCATAATAATATACTATTATTATATATACAAATCACGCCTTTTTCCCATTGGGCTAGGCAGAGACATGAAGCTATAGTAAACATGGAGGCCAAACTGGGAAGAACAGCTTGAGTCAAATAAATGTGGGCCAACTTCTCTTTCGTGTATTTGTACAATGTTGCTATCTTCTTATTAGTATCACCCAGTAAATTATAGAAATAGACCATACTAACCAAAAATGCAAGTAAATGATTTATAAATAACTCTATAGTTCGATTAAGATTATTAATGTGGAAATTGAAAAATTATAAGCCATTTATTATGCATGATTGGGTTGTCGAATCAGGAATCAGTGAATTACATTCCCATTTTCTACGAATTCAGTACGTAATGTGGCAACTTTGGTTCAACATATTTAAAGTTAGTTATAAGTATAAACTCAAAAAATGGTGCAAAATTATATAGTGCATGGTTGCGGTAGTACGTGGTGTCAAGGACGTGTCTACACCTAGCGGGATCCCCTGTCTGGGAGACTTATGAATGATGCAGAGAATTAGTTCTGGATTTGTTCTACTGAATTATGCTGGAAACAGAATTTGTTCCGTATAATAAACGGAAATATAAACTTTTCTAACCGACCTCCAGCCAGCGGGATATTTACCAAAATTAAGTCTGGGGAACTATAAATTGGTATTACCTTTTAGTTCTGTCTTTGTTCTGTTTAACAAAACAAAAAACATACTTCTAGCGTCCTTACTTCAGCCACAATCAAGCTGAAATGAAACCTACAGTCAGCGGACTTTTTCTCTCAGGGACATTTTTTTGTAACTTTTACACTAAATTGATAACATTTAAACTATTTACGACTATGATTTTACTTAAATTACCTATTCGTACATCTAGTATGAGTAGTATGATCTACCCCTAAAATTATGGTAATACCTCTTCATATGTCTGTGGGTAATACATAGACAAGCCCCGCCCACTTGTCATAGTGAAGCGTCTTGCAAGAATATAGCACAATTTGACTATACACAAATGAATCGAATGAATCGAATTTAAAATTATTTCATCATTCTCTGAACCTTTTCCCAACTCAGTTGGGGTCGGCTTTCCAGTCTAACTGTGATGCGGCTGAACTTCGATATTTTACGTGGAGCGACTGCCATCTGACCTCCACAACCAATGGCGATATCGAAGTTCCAAGTTAGACTGGTTGGACTTTTGAGGGCTCCAACTACCCGTAACGACTGCCATAGATGTTTGTATGGCAACCGGGACCGACGGCTTAACGTGCTCTCCGAGGCACTAATAAACCTGCGATAAATACACACATAACTTCGAAAAGCATCGAATAGTCATTGGTGTGTGCCATAGTGAACCTGGGATCGAACCCGAGACCTCGTCTCAGCAGTCCATTACCCAAACCACTAGGCTACCGCGGTTATTAATTTAAAATTATTTATTGAAATTATTAAGTAGGTACTTATACTACTAAAATTGTTGTGATATAATTAGCTAAATATGATACGAAACATAAATACTATACCATAAAACTTCTCTTTTGTCATCCTGAAGTAAGTTACCTAAAATAATAAAAAATAAAAAGTTTTGTGTTTTTGTAAATATCGATTCCATATTCTACGGGAACGATAATCGAAAATCGAAAGATTCATTTTCGATTATACCATATGGGCTACCCTTTTCAGAGCTATCATTATTATCATCCTACATTAGACAAAGTGTAGAAGGTTACGATACTTAGAAAGAGAAGTCAGCCCACACAGTCCGGGCCTCCATGTTTATCTATGGCTTCATGGGCAGAGACAACATTTTTCCACTTGCTATGATCTTGGCATACTCCGCTTAGCATACCCGCTTAATCATATTTGCGAAATATTATAATTATTATTTATAATTTTCGTTATTTGCGTTTATTTCACTTTATTCGTTGTCTTCTGCTTAATTACCGTAAATTACAAATTTTTATTCAAATGCAGTATGATATCATAATCTCGATTAACTTATAAGTGTAAAACTCGATTCAACCACATCACTATTTATTTGATAACAAAAAACCTTCAACACTGGAAATGTCATTATGATTAGGTATGTACCTTCCAAACCTGTGATGTAGGGATGGCGATTCTTTCCGAAAAAGATCGATTATTAAATCGATTCGAATCGTGACCTGATGAATTGATCCTCAAAAAAATCGAGGTTTAAAAGATCGATTTCCTAAAAATCGATCTTTTTTCAAATTTTACATTACAGTTTTTGAGTAATTAACCGGCAGCACTCTTGTAATACCCTTCAACTAATTGTACAGTTAATACCAAGACAGAAAAAATCGGCTCAGTGAATTTTAACTTTTTTTGTGCTAATTTTATTAGTTGTTCAGTAGTTCTTGACTGTTCGAACATTTAAATTGTTATTTCGTATTTTGTTCATTTATAATTAATTGAACAAATTTTTGCCCTTAAGTTGACCACCTCACCATATATTCCTACTTTTAGTACCATAATTATTAATAATTATTCAATATTTTTAATTACAAACTCATCTCCCTCTTGAAGCTGTGGTGAAGAGCATTTTTTTACGTACACAACGTGGACATAATGTAAAATATTATTATGATGGTAATATTATTACGACGTGTGCGCATGCGTAACACAACCTCAAGAGTGTGATGAATTTTTAATTAAAAATATTAAATAATTAATAATTATTGCTAATTTGTAATCGAACAAACGTCAATAAGGATCGAACAAATGATAAATTAATAAGATAATATTGATTTTAGTACTAACAGTAGAAATATTATGGTGAGGGGGGTCACCTTAAGGACAAAATTTGTTTAATTAATTATAAATAAACAAAATACGAACTATCAATTTAAATTTTAATGTTCGAACAGTAAAGAACTAACGAAGTAAACGAAGGACTCATAATTTTATTAGTACAATGAAGTTAAAAATTAAATAAAAATCAAGTGGGGCCAAATTCACTGAGCCGATAAAATCGAATTTCGATTTTAAAGGGTGATAAATCGATTCATTGAATCGATCCAGTACTATGCATCGATTTAAAAGATCGATTTTTTTGGCTGTAAAAATCGATTTTTCGATTAATCGATCTCAGACTCAGATCGCCATCGCCATCCCTACTGTAATGTACCAAAGGAAATTACTGTGCTGTTTAAAGTGTAAATTATTATAAATAACCTCTTTCAGTGTCTTTGAATCCATTAATAAATAATAAATAATCAATCAGACCATGTAATCAGACATAAAAATATCATTTTGAATTATATGATTATTTCGTATCAACGTCGAGTCGCTGTTTCGAATAAAGATTTCTATACTGTGGAGTCTCAGACTAGACTTGTAGTCTGAGTGTGGAGTACTATTACTAGTAGGTCCGATAGTACTGATTTTCAGAAAATGAAAAATTTTAAAGAATTAGATGAGAAATCATCTGATGACGACAGTGAATCAAGTTATGATTCCAGTGAATTTATTACCTCGGATAATAACGGTACGTTTTGATGTGATCATAAAGATGTTATTGGCTATTTTTTTTGGTGAATAGAATTCTTCTACTTTGTATAAGTTTTGTCTTAGTGTGTGTGTGTGAGCATTTGCATGAGTGTAAAAACGTACAAAATAACATTCCGAACCTACTTCTGTGGTATTGTTATGTTTAGTTAATGTTTTTAGTTAGGTTAAAATATTAAAACAATCGTATCTCAAAAAAGGGGGCTTCCGTGTTTTTCCCTTCACAGGGGGATCTACACCCCTCCCCCCTCCCCTCTCTCACTCCCAGCCCTTAAATCGACGGCAAATACAGAAAAGGTTAACCAAAGTCAGAACCCAATTTATTTTGTTGTAATTCAAGATAGTGTTAGTGTAAAGTATGCACCATGGTTTAATTATCAGTAGTGTAAAGTAAAACCATCAAGAATCAAGTGGTTCGGTGCCTCTTTCCTTTGCCGCACCATCAAAACCTGGAATTCTTTACCAGCTCACGTGTTTCCTTCCTCACACAGTCCCGGGTCCTTTAAGCGGGGCGTGAAAAAGCATTTGATGAGGCCGTCAAGCTGAGCGCCACCATTTTGGCACTATCGGTGTTTGCAATGGTGACTCCCATTCTAGAGACTTTGCCTCAGTTTACCATCAGGCGAGGTGAAGTCATATTGACGTGACCGACATAAAAAAAAAAACCATGTTTGTTGGGTCGCAAAACTTGTCCTGTGCTACTTTGAAAAGATGGGTGCCAAGGGATAAGGATGAAAAAATTGCCCGATATAGGGTAAAACCCATCCAGCTTTTCCCTAATTCGGGCAATTTTTTAAAACACTTGTAAATTTAATTATACAATAAGTGTTACGTACAGCATGAAAACCTGCCAGGTTCAAATTTTGAAGAAATTTAGATGATTATGATCGATTTTAAAGTGCATCTAAACTTGGCATTGGATTGGATTTCAATCCTTTTTTAGGCGAATCTTTAGCTGATAGGAACTTGGCCCCCTTTTTAACAAGTATGTTTTTGGTGGGATTTCAATACTTTATTTCAAGAATTTCAAGGATTTGATTAAGCCAACTCACGCTTGACCGATGCCTTATGATATATTTTATACCCCTTCCCCCTCACCTCCCCCCATCGTCTTCGTATTCTCATTGTATGACATGTTCATACTTAAAATACTTTTTTATTGAAAATTCGATATTAGATTGATTGCGCCAACTCACGCTTGACCAATTTCTCAAATTTCTTAATTTTTTGTTAATCTACATATGTATAACATACGACCTGTGTGCCAAATTTCATAACGCTAGGACAATAAAATTGGTAGTGGTTTTGATTACCGGTCAGTCAGTCAGTGCCAAAATTAGCTATATTCATAGGGTCATATTTCAGGATTTACCGAAGCTATATCTATGAAATTTGGCATACTGCTTTAGTACTAGTATTATGATTACATAGGTGAAATTTCATCTCTGTACTTGCTATAGGAACTGAGCTACAGGGGGGTCAAAAGTGGGTCGAAACGGTTCGTGTAAATAGTGCACGGCATGCGCGCGTCCTGTTGCTGGAACTTGTCCTGCGCATTGCCGTGTGCTTTGATAACGGCTATTTAATTGTTTTGCAGATGAAGATGAAAATGATATGAGTGCGGATGAGGCACAGAATGAAGCAAGTGGAAGCAAAGTTGAAGAGGAGGAGGATGATGAAGATGAAGTTGTTAAAGCCATTAGGGCTGAAAAAACTAAACCTCGTGATCATCCTCCAGCCATAACATGTGAAGATTTTATAGTTGATATATCAATGCACCCAGCTAAGAATATAATAGCTATAGCCAATATAGTTGGGGATGTTTTATTGTATGAATATGATAATGATGCTACAAAATGTGTGAACACATTAGAATTACATTTGAAAGCCTGTAGAGATGTAGAATTTGATGACGAAGGAACATCTTTATTCTCAACTGCAAAAGTCAGTAATTTTTTTGTATTTGATTATTATTTGATTTTTTGTGCTCATTTTTTCTACTAGCCACACTAAAATATTTACAATGTACATACTGGGCTACTTTGCTATTTTATAATATTATCAATGAGTTTGAGTGTACTGGTCCTACCAAGATCCTTGAGGATCTTGGTAGGACCAGTACAAGCCAATCCCATCTGCAAGTTGGTGCACCTGTTAAACAAAAGACAACACTAGTGCAGGCTTTCCTCCCATCGCTGGCACTCAGTCCCGAAAAGTTAACTAACAAATCAAAAACTAAGTGAACTAACTTTGAATGCAACTGTGATAATGATGACTTTTCAATTTAATTACTGTTCTGTATATTTACAATTTTTTACCCTATATTTTTAGGATAAAGGGATCATGATAACAGATTTAGAAACAGGTAAACTAAAAATGTGCTATGAAGATGCACATGAAGAACCTATTTATAGACTTGTTCCATTGGATAAAAACAAATTTGTGACAGGTAAAGTAAATATTTTTACCTTCTTATTAATTTCAAGCTTTTATTAAAACCGAAAATCAAATTTATTTACAATGAAAATTGCCTATTTCAAATTAATTAAAATATCAATATATTATGACACCTATATTAAATTTTCGCTCCACAGTACACAAGCACAAACTCCATGCCGCCTTTATATCAAGATTTTTGGAGCCTCCTATATCTATCATTTACTTGCGTGTATGATACAATTCTTTCTAATAACATTTTTCCAGGCGATGATGACGGAACTGTCAAGTTGTGGGACTTGAGGAAACCAGATCCAATATTCACCCTTAATATAGGAGATGAACATGTTTCTGACATGATTTCAAATGATGCCCAGAAATACTTAGTTTGTGCTGCTGGTGACGGCGTTCTTACATCAATAGACTTAAAAGCAAAGTAAGAAATATTCTATCTCATATTTTTCCAGGACTGGATCCTCAAAGAGACTGACATTGTGTACAGAAATAAAATTACGCATGGTATAGGAGCAGTAAATATGTCTCGTATTAAAGATGTCTCGGGCCACCCTTGCAGCCTTGGTTTATTTTAATCCAGGGGTGGCCCTAGACATCTATCGGCTATGGCCAAAATATAGGCCATAGATTTAAAAAAAAGACTTGTTACAATAAGGAATGAACAGTTATATAAATTGTTTCTTTATCTAAACAAGTATTGTTTATTCATACAGATGTAAAAGTGATGTCTATTCTTTTAATAATAAATTTTGTTTCAGTAAAATTTACTCGAAGTCTGAAGAATATGATGGAGAATTAACCTGCATGGGACTATTCAAATCAGATACAAAACTTCTTGTAGCTTCATCAACAGGAAAATTATATTTGTTCAACTGGAAAGAATTTGGTTTACACACTGATGAATATATTGGACAAAAACATGCTATTCATTGTATGGTACCCATCACTCAAAATATTGTGGTGACGTCAGGCGAAGATGGCATATTGAGAGCTTCTCACATGTTCCCACAGCGTCAACTAGGTGTAGTTGGTCAACACAGATTACCTGTTGAACGTCTTGACATTAGTCATGATGGTCAGTACATTGCTTCATGCTCGCATGATAATGATGTAAAATTTTGGAATATATCTTACTTTGAATCCATTGAGTCTATTATAGATGTAACCCAAAAGCAAAACAAAAGAAGAGATCTAAGTAATAACTTACCATCAAGTAACTTAAAAAATGCATCTGATTTCTTCTCTGGTCTGGTTTAAGATACTCCATAACTCTTAAGGAATTTCGTACCTCTGGTATGCAGTTTTGTTTTTAACTTATCGTATATTTTTTCGAATTGAATAATAAAAAAAATTCAATATTTATAGTTGTTTTAAATAATTTTATAATGCGACAGGTCGAAATTGGTCCTGGTGTGCAGGAGTAGTGGATGCATGGGTGGAATATGCCCTTAAATAGTGGAACCGTATCAAATAGAGTAATGATGGAGGACGTAGGTAGTATACATGATATACATCTAATTGTCGTGAATAACTGTTAAGCGGTTGTAGATACTCATGCTTAGAACTTACTGCTTCAGTACTAGGATATGATTACGTAGGTACAATTTTATCTATGTACTTGCAATAGGCACTGAGCTCAAAGTGGGGTCAAAAGTGGCTCGAAACGGTTCGTGTAAATAGTGCACGGCATGCGCGCGGCCTGTTGCTGGAACTTGGCCTGCGCATTGCCGTGCGCTTTGATTCGACACATCCTATTTCTGGGTGGTTTTAAAAAACTATGTGACAGTAACGGTGTAACGGTTTTTTTTTTATACTACGTGGTGGCAGACAAGCACACGTCCCACCTGATGGGAAGCGGTCACCGTGGCCTATGAACGTGTCACACACGCGCTGCCTACCCTGAAGAGAAGGGGGAGGGCTGGGAAGGCTAGGAAGGGATGGAGGGAGGAGGGGTACAGTGAGCTCCGGCTACCCTACTTACCGGCGGTAACACACGCGGTGTTCTGTAGGGCAGACTCCTACCCCAGTCGGACAGCTCATTTCGGACGGGCGATGCCTCGCTAGCCGCGGGGTGAGTATTCATGAGGATTTCCGCACGGAAAAGAAAAAGACCAGTAGACTTGCCGTGACCTGTTTAATTACATGAAAACGCACGTTAAAGGAAATTTCTAATGTTCTTGCACGTTAATAATGAATAACATTGGATAAACATTTAATATGGTACGAAACATAAATTCTATTCCATAAAACTTCTCTTTTGTCATCCTGAAGTAAGCCTAAAATAATAAAAAATAAAAAGTTTTTGTGTTTTTCTAAATATCGATTCCATATTCTACAATCTACGGGAACGATAATCGAAAATCGAAAGATTGATTTTCGATTATACTATATGGGCTACCCTATTTAGACCTGTCATTGATAAAAATGACAGCTCTAAGTAGGGTAGCCTATAATAGTGTAATCGAAAATGAATCTTTCGATTTTCGATTATTGTTCCCGTAGAATATGGAATCGATATTTACAAAAACAAAAACTTTTTATTTTTTATTATTTTAGGTAAGTAACTTACTTCAGGATGACAAAAGAGAAGTTTTATGGTATAGTATTTATGTTTCGTATCATATTTAGCTAAATAAATCACAATCATTTTAGTAGTATATGTACATAATAATTGCAATAAATTATTTTAAATTCGATTCATTTGTATATAATCAATTGTGCTATATTCTTGCAAGACGCTTTGTTCACTATGACAAGTGGGCGGGCCATGTCTATGTATTACCTACATTAATTTTAGGATTATAATTTTCGCCCTTATATTATTATAAGAGTAGAGAGGTCAATTCTGTCCATTGAATATATTTACAAAATAACTATTGGGGGATGATTGGTGATCGATACTAATGCAAAAAATGCAATCAGTAAATTTTTTGTCACAACGTGGTTATTAATTTTATGATGATATTTCTTCACAAGTAATCATTGCATTCGATTCCACTTATCAGCTTTCGATTTTTAGAGTAACATGCCTAGTGTTTAAAAAGAAAAAGGATTAACTCATTAACTGACACAACATTGTACGTTCCTTTAGATCAGAAATTGTTTATTATGTTTAGAATGGTTTATTGGTGAAAGCAAAACGTAAAATTACTTGTATCTGTCATTATTACAATAAATATGTAGTAGTAATTGAAAAAAAGTGCAGTTCTAACAAAACGAAAAATATATAATTTGATGCCCACCGCGGCGGGCCGTTACAAGGTTGCGATCATGAAGCTATAGATAAACATGGAGGCCAAACCGGGAAGAACAGCTTGATCCAAATACCTACATGTCTGTATCTCACTCTCTGTGGGCCGACTTCTCTTTCGTGTATTTGTACAATGTTGCTATCTTCTTATTAGTATCTCCTAGTAAATTATAGAAATAGACCATACTAACCAAAAATGCAAGCAAAATGATTTATAAATAACTCTATAGTTCGACTACGATTATTAATGTGGAAATTGAAAAATTATATGCCATTTATTATGCATGATTGGGTTGTTGAATCAGGAAATCAGTGAATTAAATTCCCATTGTCTATGGATTCAGTACGTAATGTGGCAACATTGGTACTACATGTCAACTATCAATAAACAATATGGCGGTTGTTTATTATTGTTTTGGTTTTTAACATATTTAAAGTTAATTATAAGTATAAACTCAAAAAATGGTGCAAAATTGTATAGTGCGTGGTTGCGGTATTACGTGGCGTCAAGGATGTGATATAAAATACCACGCGTAAGTGTTTAAACTTGTTTAAATGGTGATTTCTTGCTTAGGTTATCATACTTAGAAAGAGAAGTCGGCCCACAGAGAGCAAGATAGTAAATACAGACTGAGCATCAAGTAGGTATTGGAAGTGAGGCCTCCATGTTTATCTATAGCTTCATGGTTGCGATGTTGAATTTTGATGAATTGTCAAATGTGGCCTATTAAATTGACTCCACTATAATATATGTCTTTTCGCCTATATATATAGATACCGTAGACAGAGAATAGTATATAGACAAGGCATTAAAATGACAATGACAATCAGAGAGGGACGCTCTTATACAAATTGATGGTAAGAGTAAGCGGGACGGACATAATGTCTGTTGTCCTTATCTGCGTACCAGGGTATTTTTGACGTTTTGGAGCCTGGGCTCCAAAAAGTCAAAACTGACACATACTATCCGACTAAAATGAGAAGAAACGGAGCCTAGAAGGACGGTCGAATCAGATGGGTCGATTTAAAATATTATCATAACCACGAGGTGGTGTTCGGTATGTAAAAACTAAAGTTCCCAAATTTCCTTTGAAAAATATACAAAATATATAAAAATATACTGTCAAGTTATAAACTGAGAATGCAGTGTGGATAAATATAATTGTACCTACCCATAACACAATAAAACACCTGAGTTATGTTCCTCCTACTTCCTACTATCCTACAAATATTATAAATATGAAGATTAGTGAAGATGTTTAGATGTTTGTTACTCAATCACATGGCTGTAGGTACTGCCGCGAGTAACAGCTAATTTATAATATTGTCCAAAGTTTACGCTAATTTCATATATTATTGAAATAAAACTATTTACAGTATTATTTCAACAGCTAGCTTACACAACGAAAAACGACTATAGTTTGGCCGCTGAGACTATGCGTTCCTGACACATGTCAATTCGTCATGACTAGTTATGTACAATAAATAACTTGTACCTAGAACCGTTCTCCAAACCTGTTCCCAACTTACAATAACATAATAATAATCACAGTCAGCAATTGTGACAACGTGATTTCATTTTAATTTTAATTTTATTCTAATTTGGCTATCTATCTGCCCTATTTGTTTTTCTAATTTTTTATTTTTTATTTTGTTTCATTCTTATTTAATTTCATGTGATTATTAATTGTAATGATGGGTTATTACATGAAATAATAATAAAAAATCATATTCATTTCATTCATTATAAAAATATGATTCATTCTTTCTATTAGCTTGGGTAGGGGCTTATTACAAAATTACATATTATAAAATTATAACGTTCTATTTTATATTTTTCAACCAACAGATTATTATTATTATTAAGATTACTAAAATATGCGGTTACAATTGCCTTGTTATTTTGTCTCATCACTATGAAAGCGAACATTTGACATAACCTTGAAACAGCGCAGTTTGACGTAGTATGACTTTTAAAACCTATGTGTTTATATTTTTAATTAATTAATTGTTAATCATTTTAGCCCAAAATTAATCTGTGTATTGTAAATTGACACAGTAATTAAATTTTTAATGTTATCACTCGTTAATAAGGTCAATAAACGATATTTAGAATTTTGCCGTAAATTATACACTAGTTCAAAGTTATATCGCCCGTTCGCTCACAACCTGTCAGGAACGCATTCTTTCAGCGATTCTATAATAAGAAAAAGTTACTTTGTGAGTGTTTGGTGGACTAGCGCCGGTGTCATTTCCTTTTTTTTTATATACCACTTAGGTGGCAGACAAGCACATGGCCCAACTGATGGGAAGCGGTCACAGTGGCCTATGGACGTGTGCAACACCAAGGGCATTACCCACGCGCTGCCGACCCTGAATGTAAAGGGCCGGGGTAGGAAAGGGTGGGGAGGCTAGGAAGGGGCGGGGAGGAGGAGGGGTACAGTGAGTTCTGGATACCCTACTAACGCCGGAAACACAACACGATGGTTATTATGGCCGTGGTCTTCTGTAGGGCGGAGATACTTCCCTAGTCGGACACCTCATTTCGGACGGGATGTACCGTCGTGTCCTACCTCACTACAGCTTTCTCAAATCTGGCCAAACGATAACGGCAGATATCTTTGTCAGCTACTGCAAACCATGAAGGAAAAACTAGCTGCTAAACAACCGAGATTGATCAATCGCTTTAGGCCACTGCTATTTCAATCGTATACCTTTTCGTATTTAGATCGTTCTTTCGTACTCTACTTCATAAATGAGATTTTATCACCATACATTAGGGGTAAAATTCATAACCTGGCAACTTTAAAAAACTATTGCCATCACTCTCGGGTGAACTCTGACAGCGCGTCTATTTCTTTCTCTGTCTACGATAGATACCTATATATAAGGCGTAGACAGAGAAAGAAATAGACGCGCTGTCAGAGTTCACCCGAGAGTGATGGCAATAGTTTTTTAAAGTTGCCAGGTTATGAATTTTACCCGTAATGTATGGTGATAAAATCTCATTCATGAAGTAGAGTACGAAAGAACGATCTAAATACGAAAAGGTATACGAATGAAACAGCAGTGGCCTAAAGCGATTGATCAATCTCGGTTGTTTAGCAGCTAGTTTTTCCTTCATAGTTTACAGTAGCTGACAATAGATATCTGCCATAATCGTTTGGCCAGATTTGAGAAAGCTGTAGTGAGGTAGGACACTACGGTACGTCCCGTCCGAAATGAGGTGTCCGACTGGGGAAATAGGTATCTCCGCCCTGCAGAAGACCACGGCCATAATAACCATCGTGTTGTTCCTCCCCGTTCGTTCATTCGTCCCTGTTCGCTCCTCCCCGCCCCTTCCTAGCCTCCCCACCCTTTCCTACCCCGGCCCTTTACCTTCAGGGTCGGCAGCGCGTGGGTAATGCCCTTGGTGTTGCACACGTCTATAGGCCACAGTGACCGCTTCCCATCAGGTGGGCCATGTGCTTGTCTGCCACCTAAGTGGTATATAAAAAAAAGGAAATGACACCGGCGCTAGTCCACCAAACACTCACAAAGTAACTTTTTCTAAGTCGTTTTTCGTTGTGTAAGCTAGCTGTTGAAATAAAACTGTAAATAGTTTTATTTCAATAATATAAATATGAAATTAGCGTAAACTTTGGACAATATTATAAATTAGCTGTTGCTCGCGGCAGTACCTACCCTACCCATGTGATTGAGTAACAAACATCTAAACATCTTTACTAATCTTCATATTTATAATATTTGTAGGATAGTAGGAAGTAGGAGGAACATAACTCAGGTGTTTTATTGTGTTATGGGTAGGTACACTTATATTTATCCACAATGCATTCTCAGTTTATAATTTGACAGCTGTATATTTTTCAAAGGAAATTTGGGAACTTTAGTTTTTACATACCGAACACCACCTCGTGGTTATGATAATATTTTAAATCGACCCATCAGATTCGACCGTCCTAGGCTCCGTTTCTTCTCATTTTAGTCGGATAGTATGTGTCAGTTTTGACTTTTTGGAGCCCAGGCTCCAAAACGTCAAAAATACCCTGGTACGCAGATAAGGACAACAGACATTATGTCCGTCCCGCTTACTCTTACCATCAATTTGTATAAGAGCGTCCCTCTCTGATTGTCATTGTCATTTTAATGCCTTGTCTATATACTATTCTCTGTCTACGATATAAGGCTATATTTATCGTAGACAGAGAAGGAAAATATTTATCATGAACCTATTAGATATATTTATCAAATCAAATATTATAAGTGCACAATCTTGTTTGTAGTTTTCGAGTAGCTTATTCTTATGTTTTTTTTTATTTTGTTGTTTAAGTATTCAGTATGTACCTTGAATAGGTTTTAGTTGTAACTTTTGTATATTTGGAATGCTGTCTAGATTTAATATATGATTGTATGTCTAAATATGCTTAGTCACGTAATGACAGTAATCTGTAAGCGTACCTTTAAGAAATAAATAAATAAATAAATTTATATATATTTCCTTCTCTGTCTACGATTCATGGTTTCTTTCCTTGCATTAACGGATTTCAAAAAATCTACCGTATTTTTAGAAGAATTCTACTACAATACTACATCAGGTTTCAGAGTTGGCAACACTGGTTATCAGTTTCAGCAAAGACCAGCAAAGACGATAAGTCAGGTTTCAGGGTTTCAGATAGATTTTTTGCAAGTTGCGATTATACGCTTGCCATGTTCAGTATATTTTTAATTGTGCTCGTTTTATGTATTAAAATTGCTACATGCTACGATGTGAATGGTTATATAGCTTACTGTCCTTGCATGGGTAAGAAATAACATAAGAAAATACTGAATATTATTATTAGAGTCACAAGGCGCCTAAAGTTCACTATTTTTTTATCCTTACTACAAATTTTAATACATATTCGTACTAGTAAAATATATTTGAATACTTTTGTGTTTCAGGTAGATTTGGTAACCAAGCCGATCATTTTTTGGGTGCACTAGCATTCAGTAAAGGTTTAAATAGAACTTTAATTCTCCCTCCTTGGGTTGAATATCGATATGGCGAGCCAAGATCGCTGCAAGTGCCTTTTGATACTTATTTTAATGTACAGAAATTGTTACATTATCATAATGCAATTACAATGGAGTCCTTTATGCGTGATATTGCTCCTTCTATTTGGCCTAAAGAGAGTCGAATTTCATTCTGTTATATTCAAAGAACTGGTGAAGTTGAAAATAGTTGCAACGCAAAATCTGGTAACCCATTTGGTCCATTCTGGGATACCTTTAATATAGATTTTATTGGATCAGAATTCTATGGGCCTCTTAATTATGATGTGCATAATTATGATATGATGGATAAATGGAGAGTAAAGTACCCTCCAGACCAATGGCCTGTGCTTGCTTTCACTGGTAAGAATATATAGTTATTGAGTTGACTTGCTTTATTTAATTGTACTAACTACAAAGTGAGCTGAGCAAATTTAATTTCAGTAATTGAATTCCAGGGGCTCCTGCAAGTTTTCCCGTGCAAAAAGAAAATGTTCATCTTCAGAAATATTTAAGGTGGAGTGAAGACATTGCCAATAAAACTAGGCTATTTATAAAAAAAAATATGAGTGGAGGTGGCTTTTTAGGTATTCATTTGAGAAATGGACAAGACTGGGTCAAGGCTTGTCAGCATGTTCAAGATAGTATCATGTTGTTTGCTGCACCCCAGTGTGTGGGATATAAAAATGAACGAGGGCCATTAACTTCAGCAATGTGTTTACCACAAAAAGCTGATATAATAAAGTAAGTATTGTTTTCTGTTGAACTTGACCTGTGGAGTTAAATCTAGTATAGATAAATCTGGGTCTAGTTCATTTCATCGACAGTCACTACATCCATGGTCACTGTATCGAAAACGTCCCATCAATGGTACGCTGCATCAACAGTACCCCAAATCGAAGGTACGCTACATCAACATTACCCCAAATCGATGGTATACTACATCAACAGTACACCAAATCGATGGTATGCTACATCGACAGTACACTAAAACAACGGTATGCTACATCGACAGTAAACCAAATTGAAAACAGGCCAAGTCAAATCTAACCTACTTTAAGATCTCACATTTTTAAATAACTGCAATTGTTATTGGTTCCAATAAAGCAAAGAAATAGAGTTTAATACTTGTTCATAATGTTATTTTGTTCCTATAAATACATATTTCGATTTTGCATAGAACTTGGCACTCATTTAGATCTCAATTCTTTTTGCGGCGTAGCCCATAGCCAAGCATACTTTTTGTATTGAACTTGGCTCTCCTTTTTTACATTTATGTTTTTGGTGGGATATCATTACTTTTTGCTAAGAAAACAATTTTTTGACTTTTCTTTATTTTTAGTTCTTTTTCCTACGCTTAGTGGACCACCGTGTCGGCGCATCAGTTGCCCGGTTGTTTAGCGCGTATTTTTTGTGTGGGGACACCACTTATTTTTTTGAAGTGAAAACTTCTTTAGCGGCGCTGAGCACTTTTTTTGTATGGGTAAAAACTTTCAAACTCGCGTCAGGGTCACGTGATGCTGATCGAAAAAGCGTAAGATCGAGGGGAAGGGAGAGGAACTAGTATCTCCCACTCTTTCTACCGTGCCTGAGTGTGCTGCTCTGTTTAGGCGGCACAGGGCGCTTGCGCGAATGACCGTGTGTGTTTATGTACAGCGTCCCACGCGTATCCAAGGATGGTGACAGCTGATTGCTTGACTGTTGTGTAGTAAATACACTGTTGTGTATTCGTAAATGTGAATAAATAACAACATATAAATTGTCATATTTGTGTACGATAGCGCAATAAATAAATATTGTATTCTACCTCATAAATGATAGTACTTTTATACTTATAATGAAACACAACGTTAATATTGAAGTTTTCACTTCTGCCGGCACTCCCGGAGTGCTATTTTTTTTTTTGACGTTTCTTTATTTTAAGATTTTTTCCTACACTTACACACAATTACCAAGCTAGATTCCAAATTTCATCCTTCTAGGTCATCTGGAAGTAGGTTAGGTTTAGGTACTATAAGTCAGTCAGTCAGTGCTAATTTTTACGGCTTTTGGACCTTCATATCTATATAACCGTTTGAGCCAGCTTCATAAAATTTGGGCTTCTACATGTCCTTATGGGTATAATTAAACATACGTACTATATAGTTTTACGTGTTTACGTTGTATAGGTTTTGAGTTATACTTATAGAGGGGTCAAAAGTGGCACCAAGTGGTTCGTGTGAATATACACTTGTAGCTGGCTAACCAGTTCCTTTACTTAAACTTGGCTTGACACGCTCCCGCGTTTCTAGATACTATCAAGAATCCGCTACCTCACAATCTTTACTAATAGATTTTAACCAGTGTAATGTATGTACTGTTTTATAAAAAAAAAAAAAATTGTTTCAGGCAAGTGAAAAGGGCCCTTAAGAAACACGAAAATTTGAAGTATATCTTTGTGGCATCAGATTCTAACCATATGATCGAAGACTTGAATAAAGGATTGCATCATGCAGAAGTTTCTGTCATACGGTTACACCCTTCAAATCCACATCTTGATTTGGCGATCTTGGGTCAGGCTAACTACTTCATTGGTAACTGTGTGTCATCATACTCGGCCTTTGTAAAAAGGGAAAGAGATGCAAGGGGTTTGCCTTCTGAGTTTTGGTCATTTCCTCACCGGAAAAAGAGCAAACATGAGGAATTGTAGATAGTATATACTATGCGTAAGTATGCGTAGTACTATTTAAAAAGAACAACTTTGTAAAACAAAAAGTGTATAATAAAAATTTTATCACTTTCACTTGCACCGGTTGTCTTTTGGAAGCTATGGCACAGCCCATTCCAACTAAAAAATATCCAGACTGGTTGTTTGACCACAATGCGAGTGAAATTATCAGAAGAATGTTATAAAATTAAAAATTTAATAAACCCCCGACTCACAAGAAGAGAACAATAAAAAACCTGTAAAAAGTAAAAAATAACTATTATACTATGACCTATCTACCCTAAGTATTGAACCTTTATTATTATTATAGGTAGCTATATTATTTACGTATTCATATTTTCAACTAACAGTTTGTCTCGTCGCGACAGAACAGAACCGCGGCGGCCTAGTGGTTTGGGTAATGGACTGCTGAGACGAGGTCTCGGGTTCGATCCCAGGTTCACCATGGCACACACCAATGACTTTTCGATGCTTTTCGAAGTTATGTGTGTATTTATCGCAGGTTTATTAGTGCCTCGGAGAGCACGTTAAGCCGTCGGTCCCGGTTGCCATACAAACATCTATGGCAGTCGTTACGGGTAGTTTGAGCCCTCAAAAGTCCAATCAGTCTAACTTGGAACTTCGATATCGCCATTGGTCATTGGACCATTGGTTGTGGAGGTCAGATGGCAGTCGCTTCACGGAAAATATCGAAGTTCAGCCGCATCACAGTTGACTGGAAAGCCGACCCCAACTGAGTTGGGAAAAGGTTCAGAGAATGATGATAAGTTTGTCTCGTCGTGGGGACCGCAAAACATCTACAGTTAGGATCTTGCGAGACAGACGTACGATAGGTGAGCGGTCCCCGACGAGACAAACTGTTAGTTAAAAATATGAATCCTACTATCCTACTTCCTACTAATATTATAAACGCGAAAGTTTGTAAGAATGTATGTCTGGATGTCTGGATGTATGGATGTATGTTTGTTACTCTGCCACACAAAAACGGCTTAATGGATCTGGCTAAAATTTGGTACAGAGATAGATTATAGTCTGGAATAACATATAGGCTACTTTTTATACAAGCTAATACCGCGGCTCCGCTCGCAAAGTCGAGCGTTCGGGATTTCTAGATATATCTTTGTTACTCTTTCACGTAAAAACGGCTGAATAGATCTGACTGAAATTTGGTAACGAGATAGATTAAAGTGTGGAATAACATATAGGCTACTTTTTATACAAGCTAATACCCGCGACTCCGCTCACGGAGTCGATCAGTCGACCCACGGAGTAGATCAGGCGGGATGTCTGTATGTATGTTTGTTACTCTTTCACGCAAAAACGACTGAATAGATCGGGTTGAAATTTGGTATAGAGATAGATTATAGTCTAAAACAACATATAGGCTACTTTTTATACAAGCTTATACTCGCGGCTCCGCTCGCGAAGTAGATCGATCGGGATGTCCAAATATTATGTTTGTTGCTATTTCACGTAAAAACGGCTGAATGGATCTGGCTGATATTTGGTACCGAGATAGAGTGTAGTGTGAAATAACATATAGGCTAATTTGTATACAAGCTAATACCCGCGGCTTTGCCCATGGAGTTGATCAGTCAGGATATCTGGATGTATGTTTGTTACTCTTTCACGTAAAAACGGCTGAATAGATCAGGTTGAAATTTGGTACAGAGATAGATTATAGTCTGGAGTAATATATAGGCTTCTTTTTATACAAGCTAATACCCGCGGCTCTGCCCGTGAGAGTCGATTGGTTGGTAATCGTTTTTTGGTCATATCCCCGGTTCTACTTAACCAAATGCAATCAAACATACATAACCAAGTCTTTTTTTTCAAACATCGATTATTACAACTAAAAGTACTGTTATAAAGGGATATGATGTCCACACTGTCGCCTTAGGTGAACCCTGTAAAGATGGTGTAAGGTGAAACCAATAAATAAGGAAAAAAATCTTTTGGTCATATCTCCAAATTTTAGGTCTGACCAAGAAAACCGCACTAAAATCCGTTTAGTACTTTTTATCCGAAAGGTTTTGGCCAGACGAGTGGAGACCAGTGGAGTGGAGAGTGGAGCGGAGTAGGGAGTGGTGTGGAGAGTGGAGTGGGGAGTGATGTGGAGAGTGGAGTGGAAAGTGGAGTGGAGATTGAAGTGGAGAGTGGAATGTAGGGTGGAGTCGGAAGAGGGGATTGGACAGTAGAGTGGAGGTGGAGAGTGGAGTGGAGTGTGGAGTGGAGAGTGGAGTGGAGTGTGGAGTGGAGAGTGGAGTGAACAGCGGAGTGGAAAGTCGCGTGGAGTGTAGTTTCATTCAAATAGACTTGGTGGCAATACCGAATTCCACGCGGGCGAAGCCGCGGGCGGAAGCTAGTACGTAAATAATATAGCTACCTTTAATAATAATAAAGGTTCAATACTTAGGGTAGATAGGTCATAGTATAAGTTTTTTTTACTTTTTACAGGTTTTTTATTGTTCTCTTTTTGTGAGTCGGGGGTTTTTTAAATTTTCAATTTATTTTTTTTATTTCATGCTTTTTATAGTGGTAACTTAAATATAATAGCTAATTCATTAATAAATATCAAGAAACGTATAGTCTATCAACAATTATTCAGAGCTAATACGAATTGCGCGGAGTGGGGTTACAGAATTAGAAATACATTCGACTCCACATATCTTTCGAATGGCTTAACCGATTTTCATAAAACTTGCGGTATCGTGATGTGTAAGTTATGACCTTTCATTTAATACCCAACACGGATATATTTGAACACTTTTAATTTTTCATCACCACTTTCACCCCTTATATCTTTGAAATGGCTAAATCGATTTTCATGAAACATAGCTAAGAACACTCTCCCAACCCATCTTTCAAACAAAAGAAACAGAATCAAAATCGGTCCTCTCGGAATTTATATTATTTACGTATTCATATTTTTAACTAACAGTTTGTCTCGTCGGGGACCGCTCACCTATCGTACGTCTGTCTCGCAAGATCCTAACTGTAGATGTTTTGCGGTCCCCCCGACGAGACAAACTGTTAGTTGAAAATATGAATACGTAAATAATATAGCTACCTATAATAATAATAAAGGTTCAATACTTAGGGTAGATAGGTCATAGTATAATAGTTATTTTTTACTTTTTACAGGTTTTTTATTGTTCTCTTTTTGTGAGTCGGGGGACCCTAGAAGACCCTATACGGAAATAGACTTTTATATACACTATCTACACTAATATTATAAAGAGGCAAACTTTGTTTGTTTGGTTGTAACGAATAGGCTCCGAAACTACTGGACCGATTTCAATAATTCTTTCACCAATAGAAAGTTACATTATCCACGAGTAACATAGGCTATAATTTATCTCTTAAAAATTTAGGGATCCTTACTAAAACTTCAATAATGTAACCCAAGGTGTAAAAAGATGACCTAAACAAATTACTTACATCGCGTGCGCTGCGAAAACTATTGAAGATAGAACAAAATAATGTACTGTGGAAATGTATAACTGAAAAAGGTCTACATAAAAGTCCGCGATAGCATATGTCTACCTAATAAGGGTGGCCCACAGTAACCATTTTTATCTTTACAAATTACAAAAAAATCATGTGTCATTTTCGAAGCTAATTTTACCAACACAGTATTATTTCTTATTCAATTAAACACGTTAGATACGTTGTAAGTGGTTGTAAGTTTAATGTAGATCAAAATTGCCATTCACACTATATAATTACCATAAATAGTTTGAGAGCTATAACCGCGGTAGCCTAGTGGTTTGGGTAATGGACTGTTGAGACGAGGTCTCGGGTTCGATCCCAGGTTCACTATGGCACACACCAATGACTTTTCGATGCTTTTCGAAGTTATGTGTGTATTTATCGCAGGTTTATTAGTGCCTCGGAGAGCACGTTAAGCCGTCGGTCCCGGTTGCCATACAAACATCTATGGCAGTCGTTACGGGTAGTTGGAGCCCTCAAAAGTCCAACCAGTCTAACTTGGAACTTCGATATCGCCATTGGTTGTGGAGGTCAGATGGCAGTCGCTCCACGGAAAATATCGAAGTTCAGCCGCATCACAGTTGGACTGGAAAGCCGACCCCAACTGAGTTGGGAAAAAGGTTCAGAGAATGATGAGTTTGAGAGCTATCGCAATATGAAAAATAATGCGCGGCGAAATAAATACAAGTTGAAGTGCGGACGTAAATCAGACCAATATACTTCGGGACATTATAGGTACGTAGGTAGATATCTAAACTGTGCTCAAAATATTATGCAGAAAACTTACTGCGTGTACAGTAACAGTTTTCTTGGGTGCCTTTGAGGATAGCACGGGGTGCTACAACACTGGACGAGCTTAAATTCACCAATCATGGATTATTGCAAAACAATCCACTCGCACCAGGATGTCGTTTGTCTCGCGAATTATACCTATCTAAAATTGTTTCCTGAGGTACCTATATCTTTGTATTCCCATCCAAATAAATTATATATCTAAAGACTGAGTTATTGAAATCGGACGTCAAAGGAGGGGATTGGGGAGATGGGGAGGAGGTTGTGAGCTCTGGCTACCCTTCTTACCGGCGAGAACACAACACATGTCTATTATGGCTGCGGTCTTCTGTACCCCCTGTCACCCCATCCCCTCTTTTCCGGGGTTCGGTAGGGACATCATGTTTTTTTTTATACCACTTAGGTGGCAGACGAGCACACGGCCCACCTATGTGACCTATGCACCTATGGACGTGCGCAACACCAGGGGCATCACACTCGCGCTGCCGACTCTGCAAAATCCTTCTAATGCCCTTCTTGAATAACCCCATATTATAGCCGCCAGGGAAAAACACTGCAGGGAGATCGTTCCACAGCCTAAGCGTGCGCGGAATGAAATTTCTTTAAAACCTTACAGTACGTACTGCAGGCGGATGCAACGTGTGGGGATGAATTTCCCTGCCTGTGGCGAGCGGTGCGATGATAGAAAGTGGCTGTTGGCATCAGAAATCAAACAATTCCCATCCCAGGGTCAACCGAGGGGGCCATCCTACCCGAGGGGGCTAGGGAAATGCTCTTTGGGCCACCTTACACCCTGGCGTCAGAAGACCCTAGACGGCGTGCGGTTTTAGTCGGTAAGAGTCCGACATAACCTGCCCCGCTGGCCGCGGGGTGGGTATCCATGAGGATTTCCGCACGAAAAAAAAAAAAGGGTCAACTGGGGAGCGCGGGATATGCACTAAGTAATCTTATACCCCGGCAACTGAAGACTTGAAACGGCGGCGTGCGGTTTTTATCATGTCTGAGCGAGACTTAACGGCTCCTATAAAAAGGAATTTGAAACAGAATCCGAAATCCACGCGGGCGGAGCCGCGGGCAACAGCTAGTACATCATAAACTTACCGAATTGTATTTGTTTAAAAATAGTCAATACTATTAGCTAGGGTTCTAAAGATAATACCTGTAAATGAAAATGCAATGCATTTACTTAAATATTTAATTTAAGCTTTTACAGCATAAACTCGAGGGGGGAATAGAGATTTCTTTCTAATCTCTTTTCTAGTCTTGATCCTAGATTCATGCTTGCTTAGAGCCTTACGCATAGCACGAGTTTTCTTAGTCCTCAAGTCCAAAGGTTTGTATTTCTTGTTCTTGTAGTGGTTGCGGAGGTTAACCTTCATCTTCTGGTGGTAGACAATGTAGACACGTGCAATGGCTTTTCGCACAACTCGACTGAAAAGAAGAATTTTCTGTATTGACAACAGAACTTTAGGTATGAATACAGATACCGGCACGTAAATTGGCCGGACGCGTCATATGCGCAAAGGTCGACGTTTAGGTCCCCTTTAAGGAATGAGCGGGTCGCGGGAGACGCGGTTGCGACGTCGCGGTCATATGATTGGTCCGTCAACTCCAAAACCTGCCCAAGCTACGTGCCGGCATCTGTATCCTTAACAATTCATCATCAAACATTCCACGGTCAAGGAAGTGTCATATTATACAACTGTGGAGCCACAAAGTCAAATTGAGGCTGATTCAAAATTTAAAAAAAAATAGTTCAATCCAGATTATTATACATGAATTCTAAATTATTGCTGGTATTAAATTTAGTATTATTTGAACAACAAGTCTGTCTTATTAGAATTTCACCATAAGTTTATAACTAACAACTTTGTAATAGCACATGCCAAATCACCAAAAAATATCCTATTCAGTTAAGAATTATTTTCATAATACTAAAATTAAAAGTATCAACAGGTCATTTTAAGCAAATTCATACAAGAACTTTCGAGTTATTTGGTAAACATAAATTGATTAACCCACTTTCTACAGTGCTGAATGAAGCATAGCACTTCTATTTTTGATACTATAATGAAGCACACTGACAGTGTTGTGTAGCACATGCACAGTGTGACACTGTGCATGTGCTACACAACATGAATAAAATTATCATTATCATGAAACAATAATTCTATCAATACCACATGATTGGATTATTAATGTAGAGTGTAATTGTTCATAAAGTTGTATCGCAACTTATTACACACAACACACAATTATAATAACCAGTACTTACATTTTAGACAGTTTGGACGCAACTCCACCGGTTACTTTAGCAACTCGAAGATTCGTCAATTCCGTTTTTAGCTCCTCGAGTTGCTTGAACAACTCTTTCTTGTCTTTCGTGCGTAATTCTGAACATTTGACCTTACCCTGAAAGTATATGTAATATATAAAGCAATGATCAATCACTACAGAGTTCCAATCATAACCTAAAATAAACAATAACATGTTTTGGACATTAAGCAGTCTATAATTTGCACATTAAGTATATAAATCTTCATCATGATATGTATCAACGTCAACCCGAAACCGAAATATTTCGAAGGAATTTATCAGCAGATTAAATAAATTGAACTGAGGTAGATAATGTTTGTACTGCGGCATCATTTTAATAATTCCTTGTATAAAATAATAGTAACTTAGCACTTCACATGCATCACAGAACAGATTTAAATAATTATAATTGCACAATTAATTCGGATTAACTATAAGTTAAAGGATTTATAATAATTTAACAAACCATTTTAAAAACGTCTCGACTTGCGTTTCTGACGTAAAGAAAAGAACCATAGATTAAATTAAAATATATACTATAGAGGTTTGCACCGGAGCAGTGAGTACCGGAGAATAACCGGTGATTTACCGGTAAAAGTACTCGATTGAAATAATCGGTTGATTGATTTCCGGTGATCGTCGCATCTATTTTTATATATACAGGGTCTCCCGTAATGAATGGATAAACCGTAAACTGGAGTTGCTCCGGATGTGAGGCTATAAGAAAATCATATCATTTTGCTAGGGTTGTCAACCATATGGTAATGGCATAGACTTTTATACTTTTTTAGTAATTTCTCTACTTATTTTATTAATTCCGTAGCCATTTCTTCAAATTTAAGTATTTTCGTGAAATTTTTTTTGTATTATACTCTTAAAGACGTGTATCATTCACTTTTGATATGATTTTAGGTGTCCTTAACGCTAAACGTTAATAAAATAGTCATTTTAAGAGAATTTTTTAATTTTTTTTTCTTAACATCAACTTTTGATCATCTACTGTGAAAAAAAAAAGTACGGCGCTATAGCTGCCCATGATCTTAATAAATTGTCTAGTATGTGTAGTTTCTAAAAAGGTATAACAATGTGTACTTTTAAAGCAACATTATGTTACTAGGAGCAAGAACGTTTATCAAGGTCAAAATTTAGATTTTTCAAGTAATGTTAAAAATAGTTGTAAAACTCGCCTTAATGATTTTATTCTATCAAGATACTTTACAAAAAAACTAACAGGCCACTAACTAGGATATTCACAATGAAACCAAGTTGTTTAAAAAAAGAATTTAATGAAAAACTTAAACTAAATGTTCAAAATGTCTTCCGCCGGCAGCAATGCATGCTCGGCAACGCCTAATAAAAGATCTTTTAATCCGACGCGCATAACCAGATTCTTCAATTTTACGAGCTGCTACTTGAATGCGCGTACGCAATTTTGTCAAAATAGGTAGAATCTTCTCTCATCTGCCGCAACAAAACGTTACTCTAGTAACCCAGTCCCTTGGCATTAATGTTTGAACCCTTTGGTAATGATAGGGATACAATTCGTGCCTCTTTAAAATTCTGTGTACAGATGTTTTAGGTATACCTGTGCGCCGTGAAATAGCACTTATGGACGTACCAGGGTCCTCTTCGACTATTTCTAGTACTTCGTCTGCATTGTGTTGTTGAGGTCGTCCTCCGCTTGTCCCGCCTATGCCACTTCCAGGAAATCGTCCTTCCATAAATGCATTATGTACTCTGATGAAAACACGGTAATCAGGGTTTCGCGCATTTGGATATCTTTCGCGATAAACACTAGCAGCTCCATTGGCGTTGCCATTACATTCGCCGTAAATGAAATGCATGTTTGCGTATTCGGCGGGCGTGTATTGTTGAGGCATAATACACAAATTTCACAAAAACTTTTTCAAACAACAAGTCCAATCGATAGCAGAAAACGAAGTCCGTAAATGTTTGCAAAGTTGTCAGTATCACCACGTTAACAAGTCCAAATCACAAGGCAAATCAAAGTCCGATATTAGAAAGCAGTAACAAATTGACGAAACTAATGAAAACAAAAAAAACTGGAGGAACTAAATTCTTTTTTTTTTAACAACTTGGTTTCATTCTGAATATCCTAGTTAGTGGCCTGTTAGTTTTTTTGTAAAGTGTCTTGATCGAATAAAATCATTAAGGCGAGTTTTACAACTATTTTTAACATTACTTGAAAAATCTAAATTTTGACCTTGATAAACGTTCTTGCTCCTAGTAACATAATGTTGCTTTAAAAGTACACATTGTTATACCTTTTTAGAAACTACACATACTAGACAATTTATTAAGATCATGGGCAGCTATAGCGCCGTACTTTTTTTTTCACAGTAGATGATCAAAAGTTGATGTTAAGAAAAAAAAATTAAAAAATTCTCTTAAAATGACTATTTTATTAACGTTTAGCGTTAAGGACACCTAAAATCATATCAAAAGTGAATGATACACGTCTTTAAGAGTATAATACAAAAAAAAATTCACGAAAATACTTAAATTTGAAGAAATGGCTACGGAATTAATAAAATAAGTAGAGAAATTACTAAAAAAGTATAAAAGTCTATGCCATTACCATATGGTTGACAACCCTAGCAAAATGATATGATTTTCTTATAGCCTCACATCCGGAGCAACTCCAGTTTACGGTTTATCCATTCATTACGGGAGACCCTGTATATATATAATAAAGTTACACAAATAAAAGACACATTCAACAATCATTTTTTAATAATTATTTAACATGCAAGACAATTATTCACCAACTTGTTTCTTTCGAATTAGATTAATTATTTCAGTCATTAATTCAAAGCAGTCTTGTCCGTTTATGTGATTCATTTCACTAGCAACTACCTGGCCAAATAATTTGTTGCAATTTCGTGATTATTTTTGTAATTTTCAGTTCCTTTACATTGCTACTGAGCAATGGAACTGAAAATTACAAAAACACCCCGAAAACGAATATGCGCAAAGGACATCTTCTGACGAAGAACCAGAAGGTGATGACTGAATTTCTTACATCAAAACTGAAGCACTTTCCGTATAACGGACTTCCCCCGGACCCTTATTTGCCCCCTTAGGAGAGAAATTATTAAAACCCGCGATATTATTAAACCAAAAGCATTGTATGAATTTTGATGCTTCTGTCTTGAAAACCGACGAACTTCCCATATAAACTTTCAACCCCTATTTCACCGCCTTAGGTGTGAAATTTTGCGAAACGCTGATAAAGTGTTTATTTATTTCTAAGACTTTTATATTGGAAACTGACAAACTAACCACATAAACTTTCAGCCCCTATTTCAGCCTCTTAGTGGTAAAATTTTGAAAACGCTGATATACATTTCCATTCATTTTTAATCAGAAGTAGGCGTACGGAATTTCATGCATCGAACTTCAAAAATAACCGACTTTCATACAAAAGTTCATCCCTTATTTTGCCACCTTAGGAATGGAATTTCCAAACATCCTTCATTAGTGGATGCCTACAACATCAAAAGCATCTACTGCCAAAATTTCAAGTTTATAGGTCCAGCTGTTTTCATTTTTAATGTAGGTATACATTTAAAAAAGAAACAAGTTCTTTATTCTCCGGTGATCTCCGGTTTTTCACCGGAGAATGGCAAATCACCGATGAATTCAATCGGTTCTCAAAATCTCGCTCCGGTGCAAACCTCTAATATGCTACGAAATGAAACAGATTGAAGGCCGTGTTAACAACTCCTAAAAATATTTCCACCCTCTAAAAATTCAAGGGTAAAAAAATGTTATTTGGTTTTCTTCTAGTTTCAACTTTCTAAATTTGGAAGTAGGTACATAATTTCTGCGACCAGCCCATGCATTCTTATTAACGAAATATAAATTCTATTTAAAGTTTGCTCCAAAACCTTGCCAAGTTATATTTACTACCTTATTAGCCTACACCTACACTATATTTTGTTTCTATGCGACGCATTTTGCCACAATTTTGAGTCTATCAAATTACAATGACACCACTGGCATTCATACCATATTTGCCAAAGTAGGGGACAAAAAAAACAATCTTTATGGGCATGACCAAGAATATTGAAAACCAATGGATACTGCAAGGCCATGCATTGCAGTGTCTCCATCTAGTTGGTTGGGTTGTGTACCTTTCTTTGCGGTGACCATGTTTAATTGCAAGGTTGGGATATATGATGTAGTTTACGTCTATGCTCATGAAAATAAATGGTATAGTCTACGTTTCCATATTTACTAATATTATAAAGAGAGGCCAAATTCATTGAAAAGGTTATTTTACTATAATATATTTAAAAGGTATTAAAGATGAAAACAGTAATTTTGTAATTTATTTATTTATTAATTGAGACTTAAGTAAGCACGTAATAACAAAATAAATTATTGACATTAAATGAAGGATTATGTATTCATTTATTTTATACAATACGGTGTCATTACAGGCAAACCCAATGCTACAGAGTAGCAACAAAAGGGTGTTTCCTATAGTAGCGTCACATTAATAGGTAACATTTGACGTTTGTCAGTTTTATATTCATAATGAGGTGACCTGTTAAAAAAGGTCGATTAAAACGAATGATCGATACGGACTTGAAAGATAATGTCAATTTCAAAAATCGTCAGGTGAATCCCTGTCCCATTATTATATATTTTTCTTTCGTAAATTTAAGGAGCAAAATAAGACAAATACATGATCTATACTACTTATAATAAAACTGTAGAGAGGTCAATTCTGTTCATTGCATATATTTACAAAATAACTATTGGGGGATGATTGGTGATCGATACTAATGCAAAAAATGCAAGCAGTAAATTTTTTGTCTTTCTATCTGTCTGTATGTGCACGAATGGATTAAAAGAATAAGAAATATAATTACAATAAATATGTAATCGTAATTGAAAAAAGTTAAGCAATTGTGCAGTTATAACAAAACGAAAAATATATTATTTGATGCCCACCGCGGCGCGCTGTTACAAGGTTGCGTTGTTGAATTTTGATGAATTGTCAAATGTGACCTATTAAATTGACTCCACTGTTAGTAGTGGCCAAACTAGATTTCCAAACTGATTTGGACACGAGGAATGATTATATCCTTGTAGCCAAACTACTTGTCATTAAACTTTTGAGTCAACCTGTATACAATAAGTTTATACTACCGTGGTCTAAGTATGTACAGTCGTGAACAAATAAAAAAGTGTAGTGGTTTTTAGAAACAATAACTTAATACCTACTTGAGTAGGTATAGGTTATGTCTAGAAAGCAATAAATAATAAGCGTTAAAGTTGAAATTATATCCTTATTATGACTAGCTTCCTAGCAATGGACGTAAAAAGTACTGAACGAATTTTGATGTGGCTTTTTTATTAGAAAGGTCTTACTTAGACTCAAAATTTACCGTGTGTTTGCTTGTAATTGGTTAAGTACAGTACAATTGGAGATATGACCAAAAACGACCTAAAAACGAAGCGCGGGTGAAGCCATGGGTATCAGCTTGTATAAAAAGTAGCCTATATGTTGCCCAGAAGTATGAACTATAATCGTATCAAGTTTGATCAAAATCCCTCCAGTAGTTTTTGATCCATGCGTGCACATACAGACAGACAGACAGAAAGACAAAAAACACATACTGATTGCATTTCTTGCATTAGTATCGATCACTAATTATTTCCCAATATGTAGTTATTTTTTAAATATATTCAACTAGCTGTTGCCCGCGGCTCCGCCCACGTGGATGTCGGTTATCGCAACCAAACATAGCCTATGTTCATTATCTAGGTCTAATCTACTCCTATACCAAGTTTCATCATAATCAGTTTAGCGGTTCAGGCGTGAAAGCGTAACAGACAGACAGACAGAGTTACTTTCGCATTTATAATAATTTAGTATGGATGTATAGAATTGACCTCTCTACAGTTAGTATTATAATATATTATGATGGATATTGCAAACGTGCGGAAAGCATTTGACGTTTTGTGGGACTATGCTATGTATTTATTGCAATGCAGGAGCTTCTAGTAGGAGACTATCCCGCAAAATACGGATGGTTGGTCACCTTACGAATTTTTGGTAAACAGTGTTGCTTCTTTATTAAAATGGCTGTCACCCACAATCTAAGAAGCGAATATGTGTCATTTTTTTTATTAATTTTTATAAATATTACTCAATTAATAATAATTGATATGTACGGTGTTCTGTGAATTTTAATAAAGCTCAACTAGAATCAAAATGAAGCTCCGAAGAACTCAGCCTTTGCGTAAATTTGACTTTGACAGGTTTGGATTGGGAAATTTTAACGTATCATGGCAATTTTAGGCAGTGTGCGAGAGAGATGACCTCATGGCCGAGATTCAAAAATCCTGGAGACAACCGCTAAAGGCCAATGAATCGTCCAGCTAAGTACAAGGAAATTTCTAATGTTCTTGGGCATGACGCATGAATGAAGCCATAGATAAACATGGAGGCCACACTTCCAATACCTACTTGAAGCTCAGGCTGTATTTACTATCTTGCACTGTGTGGGCCGACTTCTCTTTCTAAGTATGATAACCTTCTAAGCAAGAAATCACCATCTAAACAAGTTTAAACACTTACGCGTGGAATTTTATATCACATCCTTGACGCCACGTACTACCGCAACCACGCACTATACAATTTTGCACCATTTTTTGAGTTTATACTTATAATTAACTTTAAATATGTTAAAAACCAAAACAATAATAAACAACCGCCATATTGTTTATTGATAGTTGACATGTAGTACTAATGTTGCCACATTACGTACTGAATCCATAGACAATGGGAATTTAATTCACTGATTTCCTGATTCAACAACCCAATCATGCATAATAAATGGCATATAATTTTTCAATTTCCACATTAATAATCGTAGTCGAACTATAGAGTTATTTATAAATCATTTTACTTGCATTTTTGGTTAGTATGGTCTATTTCTATAATTTACTAGGAGATACTAATAAGAAGATAGCAACATTGTACAAATACACGAAAGAGAAGTTGTTCCACAGAGAGTGAGATAGAGACATGTAGGTATTCTGATCAAGCTGTTCTTCCCGGTTTGGCTTCCATGTTTATCAATAGCTTCATGCCTTTCATGTGTTTCCCAGGAGTTTCAAACTTTTCTTCATTCTTATAACCTTTATTAACTATCCGCCAACACTGTACTCTCTGATTTTCCTGTAAAGAGTAAATAATTATTTAATAATTAATTACTGAATGGCAACAAGTTATTGACTTGAAGCACTTAATTCAAATAAAACAATTGGTAAATTATCAGATTGAAGGACTTGTACCATCATATCAAAAATTTTGATCGTACTATAAATATGACCTACTTACAAATTTTATTCTAACCTAAAAATATAAAATGTAAACAATGTCTTTTTTACCTTCAAATCGTAAATTCAGTAGATTTGTAAGTTCAGACAGATTCATAACAAATAATAACATGATTACATACCCATCAAAGATGCTGTTCGCCCATAAACGTCTTCCAAAACCCATAAAATTGTCCAGCTTAGTAATCCGTGATTCATCGCTGGGAAACTTTAAAAATCACTTCCCACGCACCACTCTGATTTCGTTTACTCATTTCTCAACCTTTTATGCGTAGTTTGGTCTCAATGTATTGCAGTTTAATGAAAACAATTAAAAATAAGAGAAGAAAACTATAATTCGACGATACTATTGACAACAGACGTATAGCTTGTCTATAAAGTCGTGAAAAGAATGTTTGAGGAACTAACATTAAACATGTGAGTGGCAACACAAAACATAAGTACGCCAGTTATCAATGTTATCGTCGAAGTATAGTTTTCTTCTCTTATTTTTAATTGTTTTCATTAAACTGCAATACATTGAGACTAAACTACGCATAGAAGATTTATGGGATTTGGAGGACGTTAATGAGCGAACAGCATCTTTGATGGGTATGTAATCATGTTATTATTTGTTTTGAATCTGTCTGAACTTACAAATTTACTGAATACGATTTGAAGGCAAAAAAGGCATTGTTTACATTGCAAATTTTTAGGTTAGATTAAAAACTGTCAGTAGGTCATTTTTATAGTGCGATCAAAATTTTTGATATGATGGTACAACTCGTTAATCTGTACCAATTTTTTATTTGAATTAATTGCTTCAAGTCAATAACTTGTTGCCATTCAGTAATTAATTATTAAATTATTATTTTTACTCTTTACAGGAAAATCAGAGTATAGTTGGCGGATAGTTAACGAAGGTTTTAAGAATGATGGAAAGTTTGAAACTCCTGGGAAACACATGAAAGGTCGGCCGAAGAAAGAAATGGATAACTTTAATATTTGTGGTGACAGTGGTGACTGTACTACTGAAAGTGGCGATGAAACGCATTTCAATATTTAATATTTAAAATCCGGAGTGATTATTCTTTGTAACTGATTGAATTTATTAAATGATTAAGTTTGAGTTTCAACTAACTTTATTCTGGATCTGGTTCAATAACTTTATTCTAGATCTAGTTCAAAAGTTTATACTGCACCTGGTTTAATAAATAAAACAGAAACAATATTTTGACTGCGTAATGTGTTTTATTTTATTAACTCATTTTACTAGGAACGAACTTCTAGTATCAAGATCATTTTAGTCGCACTATATAGGGTTGCTACATGAAGTTTAGCAGCGCCCTCATTTAATTTCACGACTTTATATACAAGCTATACGTCAAGTTATTCATGATTTTCATAGATTGGACTTTTTTTTACAAGAATACATCATTCAATTTCATCCAAATCTTAAAATGTTTGGATAATAAAGGTTTTAAAATCCAAAAAAAATTATATTCAAAGTTACCCAAAACTCGTGCTAACTTTGAATGTGAGTTTTGGGGCAAATTTTGGGCAGTCTTTGTGTTTTTTCCATAAATTTGTGGGTTTAGAAACATAAACCAACTCAAAAAAACACGATTTATTCTATAAAATAAAGGTGTAATAAACATAATCAGAGAGTATACATTAATAATCTGTTAAAAATGTTCAAAGTTACCCAAAATGACTGTACTACCCAAGAATATTAGAACCAATGGATACTGCAAGGCCATACATTGCAGTGTCTCCATCTAGTTGGTTGGGTTGCGTACCTTTCTTTGCGGTGACCATGTTTAATTGCAAGGTTGGGATATATGATGTAGTTTACGTCTATGCTCATGAAAATAAATGGTATAGTCTACGTTTCCATATTTACTAATATTATAAAGAGAGGCCAAATTCATTGAAAAGGTTATTTTACTATAATATATTTAAAAGCTATTGAAGATGCAAACAGTAATTTTTGTAACTTATTTATTTAATAATTGAGACTTACTTATATAAGCATGTAATAACAAAATAAATTATTGACATTAAATGAAGGATTATGTATTTATTTATTTTATACATACAGTGTCATTACAGGCAAACCCAATGCGACAGAGTAGCAACAAAAGGGTGTTTCCTATAGTAGCGTCACATTAATAGGTAACATTTGTCGTTTGTCAGTTTTATATTCATAATGAGGTGACCTGTTAAAAAAGGTCGATTAAAACGAATGAATCGATACGGACTTGAAAGATAATGTGAATTTTAAAAATCGTTAGGTGAATCCCTGTCCCATTATTATACTTTCTTTCGTAAATTTAAGGAACAAAATAAGACAAATACATGATCTATACTTATAATAAAACTGTAGAGAGGTCAATTCTGTTCTTTGCATATATTTACAAAATAACTATTGGGGGATGATTGGTGATCGATACTAATGCAAAAAATGCAAACAGTAAATTTTTTGTCTTTCTATCTGTCTGTATGTGAAGAATAATAAATATATAATAATATTTTGAGTCAACCTGTACCTATACAGTAAGTTTATACTACCGTGGTCTAAGTATGTACAGTCGTGAACAAATAAAAAAGTGTAGTGGTTTTTAGAAACGATAACTTAATACCTACTTGAGTAGGCATAGGGTATGTCTAGAAAGCAATAAATAATAAGCGTCAAAGTTGAAATTATATACTTATTATGACCAGCTTCCTAGCAATGGAAAAGCGTAAAAAGTACTGAACGAATTTTGATGCGGCTTTTTTATTAGAAAGGTCTTACTTAGACTCAAAATTTATCGTATTTTTGCTTGCAATTGGTTAAGCACAACCGGAGATATGACCAAAAACGACCTGAAAACGAAGCGCGGGTGAAGCCATGGGTATATCAGCTTGTATAAAAAGTAGCCTATATGTTGCCCAGAAGTATGAACTATAATCGTATCAAGTTTGATCAAAATCCCTCCAGTAGTTTTTGATCCATGCGTGCACATACAGATAGACAGACAGAAAGACAAAAAACACATACTGATTGCATTTCTTGCATTAGTATCGATCACTAATTATTTCCCAATATATAGTTATTTTTTAAATATATTCAACTAGCTGTTGCCCGCGGCTCCGCCCACGTGGATGTCGGTTATCGCGACCAAACATAGCCTATGTTCATTATCTAGGTCTAATCTACTCCTATACCAAGTTTCATCATAATCAGTTTAGCGGTTCAGGCGTGAAAGCGTAACAGACAGACAGACCGAGTTACTTTCGCATTTATAATAATTTAGTATGGATGTATAGAACTGACCTCTCTACAGTTAATATTGTAATATATTATGATGGATATTGTAAACGTGCGGAAAGCATTTGACGTTTTGTGGGACTATGCTATGTATTTATTGCAATGCAGGAGCTTCTAGTAGGAGACTATCCCGCAAAATACGGATGGTTGGTCACCTTACGAATTTTTGGTAAACAGTGCTTGTTGCTTCTTTATTAAAATGGCTGTCACCCACAATCTAAGAAGCGAATATGTGTCAATTTTTTTATTAATTTCTATAAATATTACTCAATTAATAATAATTGATATGTACGGTGTTCTGTGAATTTTCATAAAGCTCAACTAGAATCAAAATGAAGCTCCGAAGAACTCAGCCTTTGCGTAAATTTGACTTTGACAGGTTTGGATTGGGAAATTTTAACGTATCATGGCAATTTTAGGCAGTGTGCGAGAGAGATGACCTCCGGCCGAGATTCAAAAATCCTGGAGACAACCGCTCGTTCGAAATGAATCGTCCAGCTAAGTACAAGGAAATTTCTAATGTTCTTGGTACTACCGTATTTTTAGAAGAATTCTAGCAGCCATCAGATCTCAGAGTTGGCAACACTGACTGCGGCCAAAGCTGCCAAATCTGCCACGGCCAGTGCCAAACTGCCAATGAACATCAAGGTCAACGTCTCAAGAGAGTACAGAACCTATATTTTAATAGTTAATACTTTATTATTAATAAAAATAAATAATAATTTTGTTGGTCTGGTAGTGGGGCCACTGCGGCTGCCTCCCAAAGAGTACATAAATTAAATAATAGGAAGATTAAAAATTACCAGTGTACTGGGTGCCGGGTTGGATGATTATCAACGTACATAATGCATGTGTACGAGTGATTGTGATATAATTAATAAGTATTATTGTACGATAATTTAAACGTGGAATTGGTGCCTTGCATTTGCATATTTTTTACCATGAATGATAATAATGATATTGGTATTATTAATTACGAAAAATCCTTGCAATATTGGGCAGACATCCCACCCACAGTTGATGGAGTACTAGGAGGTTTTGGGTTTATTTCAAACATCGACATCGAAGGTTCAGAACTATTTCTGAAATCACTTTTCACTTCTGATAACCCGCCTCTGCCAAATACTGCACTTGATTGTGGTGCTGGAATAGGAAGAATAACAAAACTCTTACTTATACCATATTTTCAAACAGTTGATGCAGTGGAACCTGATGAGAAATTTATTAATTCCATTATTGAATTTGTTGGAGATCAGAGATCAAAATTAGGTACCTTACACAAAGTTGGATTACAGGAGTTTAAGCCAAATAGAAAGTATGATGTTATTTGGAATCAGTGGGTTTTAGGATACCTGACTGATGATGATTTAATAGCATACCTTATTCGCTGCAGGTAAATATTTTTATACATTCAATAAATGCTTTTAAGTACCTATATAATATATTTACTTATATAATATATATTGTGTATCTATTTATCTGTATGTATATGTGTTTACATTTATGTACAATATCTTTACTTTATATTGTATTATATTTTTATTGCAATATGTGGGTGTATTGAAGAAACAGCCAATGAATACTTATTTAAAATTTTATTGGTAATAGTACATTTATCAAGCCAAAACTGTTACTTAAGCTCAAACTTAGCTATGTCTCGTCGGTAGGACTTCGGTTTATCCCAACACGATGTAAGGGCTGTGAGGGGGTGGGGAGGGAGGAGGGGCGGTGTACAACCCCCCCTTTGAAGGATAAGTTGAGAAACCCCCCCCCCTTTTTGAGATACGATTGTTTTAATATCCTAACCTAACTTTCGTAAAAACAAGATTTCTTGATGGTTTAAAAAAAATACCAACCTAACCTAACCTAACCGAATCTATCCGAGTCGGGGTGTTAAAAATTTCGTACAAAACAAGATTTCTTGGTGGTTTAAAATAAAAATACTAACCTAACCTAACCTAACCGAATCTATCCGAGTCGGGGTGTTGAAAATTTCGTAAAAAACAAGATTTCTTGGTGGTTTGAAATAAAAATAGTAACCTAACCTAACCTAACCGAATCTATCCGAGTCGGGGTGCTAATAAAGTTAGTGTTGTGTTAAAAAAATATGGACTCCGAACCCGTGTGGGGATAATCTAAAGTTAAGCCACAGTTTTAATTAGAGGATGTCAAGTCAATCAAGATTAATTTGATGATAAGCACATCAAATTAATCTTGATTTTTTTGTTGTTACCCAAAGAATCGAAAACTTAGTTCAAAGAGGGGTGAAAGGGAGTAAAAATTGTTATTGAAAATCATAGCCAAAGGTTAGGCGGTCCTAACAAACTTAATATTTCTATGTTCCTTTATGTTCCTCGTAAAATAATGCCCAAAGAACCAAAAAAAATAGGGTACAATTTTGTCTATATACTATTTTTTTTTTCTAATCATTCGTAACAATCTAGCATGGACTAATATATAAAATAAATCATAAACACCATCAATAATAGGCACCATTTTTATTAAAGCCCACAGTAAAGAACTAACACTATAAAAAATTATCAACTTCACTAGAAAATTTTTACGTGAACAGCAATTATTAATGCAACTTGCCGGTTTGAACTTTGAGAATTAATATCTGTTGATACAAACAATGTATTAAAGTAATATTCTAGGACTAAGTGTACACAGTAGTCATACACATATAATGGTATTTTTTTTTAACTTTTGTCATTTTGTGAAAATTGAATAACATCCACCTAGAAGTTGAAAATTGATCACCGTGCGACAGTGGGATATAGTATGACAGGCGGCCGTCATGTCACCCCCCGCCTGCGCTCTAAGAACCCTCCACACTGATCCCTCAACTAGTCAGAGAGACTTGTGGAGAGCCTCGAAGCAGCCCTCTAGAGGGCCACATCGGCCTCGGCCGGGGCATCCACTTCTATACTCCTCTTTGATTTGGGTTGGTTGACTTTCAAGGAAGCAACACTGGTCTGACCTCAAAACCCCCAGAAGAAAGCCTGCACCAGTCAAACCAATCAAAAGTGAGGTTGGGTTAGGTCTTAAATACCTTGGTGTGGCCCTATATGGTAATTATTAGATGTTGCTCTTTTTCCTTTCACAATTGCCTTTTCAGGGATGCACTTTCAGAAAATGGAGTTATTGTCATTAAAGAAAATGTTACTTCATCAGGGAAAATTGAAAAGGATGACATAGATTCATCAGTTACTAGGACACTCAAGCAATATATTAGAATTTTCAAGAAATGTAACTTGAAGAGGATTAAGCAGTGTAAGCAAGCAAACTTTCCTAATGGTATATACCCTGTATATATGTTTGCACTAATCGCAGATCATAAAAATATGGAAAAAACTATTGATAAATTTGATCACAAAATAAAAAACATTACGGGTTTACAGAATGAGACAGAAGTAACTATGTAAGATTAAATGACAATAACAACTGTTGTTATTTTTTTTATATCGATTGTTACCTTTTAATAACAATTTTTATGAAACTTCATACTTTTCGAAGTAGGTTAACAATGTAATGTAACTATATACAGTCAGCGGCAAAAGTCTATGGAATTTTTTTAGATTTTGAACAGTAGTTTTAGCAAAGTAACTTATGGTTCTTAATGAAAATGCTGTTAATTACTTAGTTGGCTCTATTGAAGTACTTACCTTTAAACTTTAGATTACAATATAATAGCCTATAAATTCTTTGTAATGAACCGTTTTCATTCGAATTTTTAAGTTTGCAATCTGTGCAATGCAATCATCATGGACTTTTACCGCTTACTGTACAATACAACAATTTCATTAAAATTCCATCTGACGCAGCAGCCCTCTAGAGGGCCACTCCTGCCTCGGCCGGCATTTGCCGTGAGAGCAGCGTCTCCCGTGGCGAGTGGGAGGCGCTGCTCACCTCCGTTGCCCAGGTGCACCACGTGGAGGTTCCGGCCCGCACCCTGGAGGTTCCGGCCCGCACCCCGGCGTCGGTAACCCTAAGACTGACTAGCGCATAGAAGGTTGCCATTTATAGTCCAAGATCCCAGAGCAATCAGACATAACTTATTTTCATACGGATGAAACCTGCAGTTTTCAGTAGCGTCTCGTGTGCCTTGAATACCTACGCGCTTTGTGAAACTTGCCGAGTGACACCTGGGCAGGTACCAGGTGAGAAAGGTGACTAAAAATAAGTGTTATGTAACTTAAATTCACATGGCTGATTTTTATATATGTCATGTAGAATATTATTTTAAAGTAATTATCATAAGTGTCAGACACTTTTGATGGACCAGAGCTTTTGTCAGACGCTTTAAAGCTACCCAAAAAATGAATGAACTTTACTTTTTTTTTTACATGTCTGATTTTTTAATATGTTATTGAAGTATTTATTTAAAAGTTATTTTCAATCAGTCAGACAAATTAGAGTGACCAAACATCCCCTAAGACAAAAATTATTCAGCCAGAAGTATGAGGGCGATAGCACTATGCGTATGCGCCTCAAAGTAATGGTAATATATTCCAGTGATAAAATTAATCTATGTGTTATTCCAAACTCAGACTAGAAGAATAAGATAGACGGAGTGTTTCTAACAAACATGACAATGTGATGTGAAGCCAAACACTTTTCAATGTGTGCGTGTGACCTCGGATCTCCGTGTACCGATACCACTAACAGCGTGTGCGTACGTAAGAAAAATCTCCCAAAAAAATCTCTATATAATGGACATAATTATGGAAAATTAATATTAGTTAGCAAATGTTATCTGTAATTATTATATATCATTTAGACAAAATGATTATCATAATGAGTGCCTAAAATAGGGAAGAGTTAACATGAATGAAAACGTGATAAACAATGAGTAAACACAATTTAATTAGGTAGGTACTAAACTTTCAAAAAAATTCTGATTCGGAAAATTTCGGAACGTCGTGTGGTTTTAGTCGGTTCGTATAAGGAACCATCACATCGCTCGCTACAGATAAGGAATTCATCCTCATACGAACCGACTAAAACCGTACGCCATTTCGGGTTTGGTTGCAACGCATGCGTGCGGTTTTAGTCGGATCGTGAGAGGATGAATTCCCTATCATGTCGAGCGATGTGATGGTTCCTTATACGAACCGACTAAAACCACACGCCTTTCCGGGTCTGTTTGCAACGTATGTGTGCGGTTGTAATCGGTTCGTATGAGTATCAGTTTCCTGTCTGTGGCGATGATGGTTTCTCATACGAACCGACTGAAACCGCACGCATATGGTGCAACTAGACCCAGAACGGCGTGCGGTTTTAGTCGGTTCGTATGAGGATGAATTCCCTATCTGTGACGAGCGGTGTGATGGTTCCTCATACGAACCGACTAAAACCGCACGCATATGGTGCAACTAGACCCAGAACGACGTGCGGTTTTAATCGGTTCGTATGAGGATGAATTCCCTGTCTGTGGCTAGCAGCGGTGTGATGCTTCCTCATACGATCCGACTAAAACCGCATGTCGTTCCAAGTCTAGCTGCAATGTATGCTTGCGGTTTTAGTCGGTTCGTAGAGGAATTTCCAGTAGTCAATCCCAAGATTCAGAAAAATCCAAGCCACATATTAAGTAGATCCAGGACACATATATGTGATCGAGAGTTCGGGACTAACGCAAGAATGATGATGATGATGATTGGAAACATCAAGCTTGTCAACATTCATGACACTGATTTTTTTTACTCAGTACTTTATAAATTCCCATAAATACGGCAATATATTTTGTGGAAAAGATAAAAAAGATATGGCAACACTGTAGAACATGGCGGCGGTTTTGTGTTCCTAGTTTGTGTATCTAAAATAGTTACTTATTTATGAAACGATAATCCAGCAGTCTTCCTATGAATTATTGAAGTGTTTTTACACCTTTTCATCACACAATACGCCATTATTTATAATATTTTGTTCAACCGTGATCGCACGTGCGCACACACGCGCTGCTCACAAGGAGTGGCGAGCGAAAGGATATGAATTGCTATTTAGTATTCTTTTTCGCGCGTTCACTAGCCAGTACTGATCGCTCCGTCTATCTTATTCTTCTAGTCTGAGATTCCAAACTATAAATCTATCCCTGTACCAAATTTCAGCCAGATCCGTTCAACCGTTTTTGCGTGAAAGTGTTTTTTTATGTCGGACACGTCAACATGACTTCACCTCGCCTGATGGTAAGCTAAAGGCAAAATCTCTGGAATGGGAGTCACCATTGCAAACACCCATTTCTTTAAATCTTTAATTACTTACTTTAAAATAATATTCTACATGACATATATAAAAATCAGCCATGTGAATTTAAGTTACATAACACTTATTTTTAGTCACCTTTCTCACCTGGTACCTGCCCAGGTGTCACTCGGCAAGTTTCACAAAGCGCGTAGGTATTCAAGGCACACGAGACGCTACTGAAAACTGCAGGTTTCATCCATGTGAAAATAAGTTTTGTCTGATTGCTCTGGGATCTTACTCTAATAAGTTAAAGCAGTATACTAGAAAAAGTAGCTGGAAAACATCCCGATTTTCGCACCTAAAACGACTTAAAAACAAAGTAGACACTTATAAAATGCAATCAAAGTTCGAACTTGGTATGTACCTACAAAAGATTAAATATATATGCGGGAGCTTCACTTTGATGATACTAGCATTCAAGAAGGAGGTGGAGTGACACATAATTGGCTACTTTGAAACAGTGCCACGCCACGCAAAGACGCTCTTCGAGGGAGCTTTGCGCTATCTGGCGCCCCGTGCGTCGGCTGGTTACCTGTGGGGCGAGCACGAATTTTCTTTCGTATCGAGCTCGTAACGTGTGCGATAGAAATTATATGAGATTTGTACAGTTCCTTTTACGCACGATAGGGGCGCTGTACAATGTTCATACATTTTTGTCGCAGAACTCGATTCGAAAGAAAATTCGTGCTCGCCCCACTGTAGTGGTGGTGGAGAATTCTTTACTGTTTTCTTTGATATGCTTTCACTCCGGGCCATTTAAAAAACGGGGTTTCCAACGAGAGGCTTCTCGTTGTTCGCGCATGGGTAACCGCCGCATGAATTTACAGCTGCAATAGCAGGTGGTATCCTTTTCAAGTTCCGGTGCAACGGTGCACTGTTACCTGCCGGGCTGCCTATGTACGCCACTCCACTCTCATGTTTTTCAGTGTTATAAAAATACATTTAATAATTTTCCGATTCGTATTTTCTGATGCTACTTGTGGCTACATTATAATTATTAATTTTTATGTAATTTTTTATATATTCTCGATCATTGTCTGATAACAGCGTCCAACTTTCTATCTCTACTAATACTTCCAAACTCATACAACTATGAATTATTCTTTCTATCGATACCATAGTTAAGAAATCGGACTGCATTATACGAAGTTCTTTTAAATGAATTAAGGGATTCTTGTCTAGTATTTTAAATATAAAATCATCAGTTAGTTGTACTGCAGTACCAAAGTGAATGAATCGAACGTTTACACAATTTGAAAGAATGAAAAACAACTGTTCATCTGTGCAAGTGGATACGCAGGTGAGTTTTTTTAGATTACGAAATGGCATAATTTCTAATTTTTTCGTATATAAGGATGTATGTTTTATTAAAGTACAATTATATAAAGTTAACGATTCCAAAAACGGACACATCTGACTTATATACATTAAAGCATTTAAGTCAATTTGATCCACATGTTCGAGATGTAGGTATACTAAATTACAACCTTTAACCTGAAGAACTTGCTTTATTTGATCTGCATAAAAGTCACAAGAGAGTAATTTTAACTCTCGTAGGTCTCGTAGACCTATGAGTGACATTAAGTCTGTTTCTAAAGTTTTATGGAACACAGTCATACTACTAATATAAGGACACATTTGCACAGCTAATTGTAATTGATTATGTGTGGCGTACCGACTAACATATATTTTTAAGTTAAGTGTGATTATTTCAGAATAATTCATTTCAATGAATTCTAGCACTCTACCGATGTCATCGCATCGACCTATATCTTCTAATTTTTTACAATTTACAAGCAAGTTAACGAAGCCTATTAAAGATACCAAAGTTCTGTACAATTGAATGCTTTTCAGTTTTTGCATTTTACAAATTATATCTACGCTCTCGTTCGTTACACATTTAGAAGACGAAACATCTAAAGTCTCTAAAAGTTTACAGTTTTCAACGATACATCTCAATATAGTGTCAGTACAATCATAATTTATGATTAAATATTTTAAGCAATGCAGTTCCTTCAAAGAGTTCACAATAGCTGCCTCCATATCTACAGTTTTCCACCCTCCTGAAAGTGATCCTAAATTCAAGTAAACGAGCCCAGTAAGTAAGTGTAAATTGGTATAGAAAACGGCTCGTAGCATCTTAGGGAGGGTGTCTATTGCTACCACGGTTAATTTTTTGGTAAATAACACCTCCGCCGTTCTTACGATAACATTCATTTGACTAACGAACTTTCCCATGGAAGCTCGAAACCCTAATGAATTTTTGGTTTTCTCAAGTAGTTCTGATAGTGCCCTGATAGCTTCCTTGGCAAATAGATCCTGTAACATCCATGGAACATTATAATCTAAGTAAGTCCGCATCCAATCAATGTTGCTGGACAACGTCAATTGGGCCTTATTTATATCTCGCTGCGAGAGCATCGCGATAGGGATCATTTGCCATTCAGCTTGATGTGCCACCCAATCTCCAAGTTTGTTCAATGCTAAGTCTTCCAACTTCTTGGGTTGCTTGTATCTGGGTATGGCACTCTGTAAAAATAAACAAGAATAAGATTGAAGAGGCTCGTAGCTAGTAGTACCTAACCGAGTAGGTAGGTACTTGAACACAAAACATTTTAAGGTTTCGAAATAAATGCTAGTCAGGTACCTACCTAAGCCTTAAGGTGGAGGACCGTTCTTAAGAAGTACATAGAGACTCCTCTGGGTCTCGAAGACAGAAAAACATACTTGTTGCAAAACGCTTGAAAAATTGATAGACTAGGTTGATGCCACTCTAAAAAGCACAAAATGTACCTACTGACCTATAGTAGGCAAATTATTTGTATTATACCTAGGTATTTGGGTTTCATTATGATTAGGTACCTACATGCTTTCAGCCATTTTACATAGAAATCGTTCCAGGCAGAAATTACTATCTGCTTATTCTATCATTTCTAAATTATGAAAAATAATAGGTTACATATTTATTGAAATGGTAAAACTTACCGACATTTTTCTCTTTGTAGTTACAATAATTGAAAATATTTTTATGGCTTATTTGGAACTAGGTATAACATATCAAAATCTACTTTTACAACAGAAATTACTTTAGCATTCCAACTGTAAGTTTTGTGCCATTTTGTAAGAGAGAGTTCCTGTTGCGCATGCGCTGATCCTATTTTTATCTTTGACGAAGATCGCTCGCGATTATTTTTGTTTATTTTTACACATAGGTAGGTACAATGATATTATATAAGTAAAGGTAGGTACGTCTTATTCAGTTAAGCGGTACCTACACATTATCATGTGATGTCTTACTCAATTTTTGGTTGGAATATCTAAGGCAAGGCTCCACATCAGATGGAGAGAGAATAGGCATCTTTGCAGAGTCGACGAGTCGAGCGTATTGAAAAAATAATATAATGAAGTTAATGTGTAGGTAATGTAGCTGAATACAAGAAGGAATCCTATTATTAACCAACTCCCGACGTGCACCCTGGCCAATGGAGACGGCAGTGCTTCTCACTTCTAACACATAAAGAATACCTACTTAATTATCCAACATAAACCAACTTTATATATTAAAACACTTCAATTTGTAGCACAAACACAATAATTACTTAAAAAACTTCGAATTTTACACAGACTCCTTTTCAGATAGGTAAACAAACAACGGCCATTTGCAAACTAATTAGTTCTCAGTACACTCGTCTGTCAAAGGCGGCGCTTCAAATCGGCACACAAAATATCTGTCATTTACTAGGCATGTCCATGAAGCTATAGATAAACATGGAGGCCAAACTGGGAAGAACAGTTTGAGTCAAATACCTACCTACATGTCTGTATCTCACTCTCTGTGGGCTGACTTCTCTTCCGTGTATTTGTACAATGTTGCTATCTTCTTATTAGTATCTCCTAGTAAATTATAGAAATAAACCATACCTACTAACCAAAAATGCAAGTAAAATGATTTATAAATAACTCTATAGTTCGACTATGATTATTAAAGTGGAAATTGAAAAATTAAATGCCATTTATTATGCATGATTGGGTTGTCGAATCAGGAATCAGTGAATTAAATCCCCATTTTCTAAGGATTCAGTACGTAATGTGGCACCATTGGTACTACATGTCAACTATCAATAAACAATATGGCGGTTGTTTATTATTGTTTCGGTTTTTAACATAATTATTTAAAGTTAATTATAAGCATAAACTCCACAAATTATGCAAAATTGTATAGTGTGTGGTTGCGGTAGCACGTGGCGTCAAGGATGTGATATAAAATTCCACGCGTAAGTGTTTAAACTTGTTTAAATGGTGATTTCTTGCTTATAAGGTTATCATACTTAGAAAGAGAAGTCGGTCCACACAGAGCAAGATAGTAAATACAGACTGAGCTTCAAGTAGGTATTGGAAGTGCGGCCTCCATGTTTATCAGCTTCATGGGCATGTCTTGAGCTATATGTTGCAGTGTAGCCAACTGCACCGTAATTACGGTAAAAACACCGTAATCAGCAAGGATCTTCCACCTACCGTCTACCGTCTACCGTAGGATTATAATAATTACGGTAGCAAAATACACCGTATACCCAATGAAGATTGTGAAATATTAAATCTTGTCTATGTATTAAGATTAGGTATCTAGTTCTACTAACGCCATTAATTTTAGCGAGTTTGAATATTTATTTTCATCACGTATATTTTCGTTTTATGCGTCGAGAAATCCCCGAAAAGCGCGGTACCAACTTGACGATAATTATCCAAACGAATTCTTAGGTATGTATTTGAATTTCAATGAATACTTCTGCCGCACTCAGAAAGGTTCCTTAAATTAGTCCTAAATGATACTTAACTAATTATCATTAAATCTGTTAATTGATGGAACATCCCAGAGTCATAATTTAAGGGTACATTAGTTAATCACAACTTTAAGTTTTGTAGAGCGGTGCAGTGACATAATCACAGTATCGATAGGGCATCGATAAGGCGTCGGTGTAGCCACACCTAAAAAGCGTTAACAGTAAAAAGTAGAAAAATAATATTAAACATATTCAAAACTTTTATTTATAGTAGTATAAATTACAATCCGTTCTTTTACTGTTAGTTTTTATATATAGATGAAATTAAATACCTATTTTCATATACTGATAATAAAACATCTGGACTCTTTTATTCTATGGCATCACTGACAACTGCCAATGTCAATATAGCCAACGTCAAATTATTGTGCATTGTTCAACAGACACAGAAATAAAGGAATTTTAAAATGATATTGTTAGTTGCGATGAAAAATGAATTCTGTTTAATAATCGCAAGCGCTCGGAAAGTTGGTTGGATCCTAGTTCAGCACCTAAACAATGCCCTAAACGAAAACTTACCCCTAGAAAAGTGATAGTGACTGTTTGGTGGTCTAGCGCCCGGTGTGATTCATTACAGCTTCTTACCAAACGGGGTGAGCATTACTGCAGATGTATACTGTGAAGAACTGAACACAATGATGGAGAAACTAGCACATCTGCAACTAGCATTCAATCGCTCGTCTCCGTTGCTCCTACACGACAATGTGCGACCTTATACTGCACAGCAGACGGTCTCCAAGTTGCAAGAATTGGGGTTAGAAGCTCACCGCATCAATAAACTGCCGCTGCGTTGGCAAAGATGCATTGATCGTATGGGTAATTAATACTTCGATTAATACAAATAAAAATACATGAAAATAAAATCGTTTAATTTTTTTCGTATATAACGGCAATTTCATAGGTAAAGACCTAATTGGGGCACGGCTAGCCACGAGGTGGGTATCCATGAGGATTTCCTCACGATAATTCTATTTTTTTAGATGTAAAAATCAATCCTTAAAAGTTAAGTAAGGGTTTTGTATCACTTAACTTTAAAGTGTCATTAGGGGTGTTAATGAATCCTTAACTGACTCTGAGTGGTAACTTTTTTCAAATTTTACTAAGGAACAACTTAAGTATCCGTTAAACGTCTCTGAGTGCGGCAGTGGTAACTTTTTTCAAATTTTACTAAGGAACAACTTAAGTATCCGTTAAACGTCTCTGAGTGCGGCAGTAAAGTCAATAAGAAAAATAAACCAATTAAATACTATGTCAACATGGACCTAGGAATAACTATGGACGGAGCCATGGGAACAAAAAAGTGACGCTGCATAGTCAGCCAACTTTCGTATACGTATACAGTCGCCACGCACACTCTCACATCATAGTCAGCCACTTCGCGGCAAACGTCGGCCGAATCGGTCGATCTGTCAGTTTAAGCGGGAAGAAAAAAAAATCAAATACAACATGTCTTGTGCAGTGAAATGGTGTAAAAACCGTAGTGACAGGAAGAAAATAAATCCAGGGATCACATTTCACAGGTTAATCAATATTTCAATCACTTAATGTTTATCTAATAATTATACATAAATGTTCATTCAATATTTCAAAACAAAATTCAATTGTTCGGTACAAAACCAGTGATCCCAACATAAAAGTGTGCAAATTTCCCCATATTTTGGGGAAATCTGTAAATTGTGTGACTTTATGATGAAATAGCATAAACTATTTATTAGTAGTGATAACCGTAGTGATTTAACTTTTTTTTTATAAATACATGGGATTAGGAATCGCAAAAATACAAATTGTAACTAATATGAATTTTTTAACTTTTTTTGTTAATTAGGTACCTAGTTTAATCGTGTGAATATTCCCCACGGTTACCATCCATGTAAGTTTTTTTTTTATGTAGGTATAATGAAAAAATAATGTAAAAAATAACTAAAATATTATTTTCATTAATTTATGATAAAATAATATTTTTAATAATAATGCACGAATCACCTTTAATGATTGTTCATTTATATATTTTAAAATTTACCAAATAATTCTCCCTATTCCTCAACTCAAATAATAAAAAATGGGGAAATTTAGGTAAAACGTCGCATCCCTACAATTTACTCACACAATGATTGATGCCCGCCATTTTTCGACACAGACTAGTTACTCTAGGCACTCCGTCCATACTTTTCCTAAGTCTATGTATGTCAATTGTAAATAATATTTAAATTACCTGAATACATGTCAATATTATTATGAGAGTCAATAAGAAAAATAAACCAATTAAATACTATGTCAAACGTAAATAATATTTAAATTACCTGAATACATGTCAATATTATTATAAGAGTCAATAAGAAAAAAATAAACCAATTAATACTTGTCAGATCGTGCCATTGTTATATATGAAAACCAAGAACATTAGAAATTTCCTTGTACTTAGCTGGACGATTCATTGCCCTTCAGCGGTTGTCTCCAGGATTTTTGAATCTCGGCCGGAGGTCATCTCTCTCGCACACTGCCTAAAATTGCCATGATACTTTAAAATTTCCCAATCCAAACCTGTCAAAGTCAAATTTACGCAAAGGCTGAGTTCTTCGGAGCTTCATTTTGATTCTAGTTGAGCTTTATGAAAATTCACAGAACACCGTACATATCAATTATTATTAATTGAGTAATATTTATAGAAATTAATAAAAAAATTGACACATATTCGCTTCTTAGATTGTGGGTGACAGCCATTTTAATAAAGAAGCAACACTGTTTACCAAAAATTCGTAAGGTGACCAACCATCCGTATTTTGCGGGATAGTCTCCTACTAGAAGCTCCTGCATTGCAATATATACATAGCATAGTCCCACAAAACGTCAAATGCTTTCCGCACGTTTACAATATCCATCATAATATATTACAATATTAACTGTAGAGAGGTCAATTCTATACATCCATACTAAATTATTATAAATGCGAAAGTAACTCGGTCTGTCTGTCTGTTTCGCTTTCACGCCTGAACCGCTAAACTGATTTTGATGAAACTTGGTATAGGAGTAGATTAGACCTCGATAATGAACATAGGCTATGTTTGGTCGCGATAACCGACATCCACGTGGGCGGAGCCGCGGGCAACAGCTAGTTGAATATATTTAAAAAATAACTACATATTGGGAAATAATTAGTGATCGATACTAATGCAAAAAATGCAATCAGTATTTTTTTTGTCTTTCTGTCTGTCTATCTGTATGTGCACGCATGGATCAAAAACTACTGGAGGGATTTTGATCAAACTTGATACGATTATAGTTCATACTTCTGGGCAACATATAGGCTACTTTTTATACAAGCTGATATACCCATGGCTTCACCCGCGCTTCGTTTTTGGTCATATCTCCGGTTGTACTTAACCAATTGCAAGCAAACACACGATAAATTTTGAGTCTAAGTAAGACCTTTCTAATAAAAAGCCGCATCAAAATTCATTCAGTACTTTTTACGTCCATTGCTAGGAAGCTGGTCATAATAAGTATATAATTTCAACTTTGACGCTTATTATTTATTGCTTTCTAGACATAACCTATACCTACTCAAGTAGGTATTAAGTTATCGTTTCTAAAAACCACTACACTTTTTTATTTGTTCACGACTGTACATACTTAGACCACGGTAGTATAAACTTACTGTATACAGGTTGACTCAAAATATTATTATATATTTATTATTCTTCACATACAGACAGATAGAAAGACAAAAAATTTACTGTTTGCATTTTTTGCATTAGTATCGATCACCAATCATCCCCCAATAGTTATTTTGTAAATATATGCAATGAACAGAATTAACCTCTCTACAGTTTTATTATAAGTATAGATCATGTATTTGTCTTATTTTGTTCCTTAAATTTACGAAAGAAAATATAATAATGGGACAGGGATTCACCTGACGATTTTTAAAATTCACATTATCTTTCAAGTCCGTATCGATTCATTCGTTTTAATCGACCTTTTTTAACAGGTCACCTCATTATGAATATAAAACTGACAAACGTCAAATGTTACCTATTAATGTGACGCTACTATAGGAAACACCCTTTTGTTGCTACTCTGTCGCATTGGGTTTACCTGTAATGACACCGTATGTATAAAATAAATAAATACATAATCCTTCATTTAATGTCAATAATTTATTTTGTTATTACATGCTTACATAAGTAAGTCTCAATTAATAAATAAATAAGTTACAAAATTACTGTTTTCATCTTTAATACCTTTTAAATATATTATAGTAAAATAACCTCTAATGAATTTGGTCTCTCTTTATAATATTAGTAAATATGGAAACGTAGACTATACCATTTATTTTCATGAGCATAGACGTAAACTACATCATATATCCCAACCTTACAATTAAACATGGTCACCGCAAAGAAAGGTACACAACCCAACCAACTAGATGGAGACACTGCAATGTATGTCCTTGCAGTATCCATTGGTTATAATATTCTTGATGAAAACAAATAAATATAATGTCAGTGTTCCTGTCTATCACAAGGGTGAATCCGCCGTTTTGATTCTTTCTTATTTATTTTGAACTTTTTTTGAAACTTGTCGGAAATGCGTGTCAAACGCAATAAATTTAAAGGTTTTTTAATAACCTTTATAAAACTATTGGAGGCACTAAAATCCAACAAGAGAATCAGAAGTTATTGATCTTCAAAGTTATTTAATTGAAATGGTAATGACGTCTATAGCATGGTAATGATTTTTCTATAACGGTAATGACGATATGTTAATGGGAATGATGAAAAACTGAATAATACTTGTTTCTCCTTTGTTAAATCACTATAAACATAACAGAATATTGCAAATAAACTTTTTTCTTTTAGTAGAAGTCATATAGACGTAACCGACAGTTACGTCAATAATATGACTTCACCTCACCTGATGGTAACTATGGTAAGCTAAAGGCACAGTCTCAGGAAGGAGGTCCCCATTACATACATACATGCCATAATGGTGGCCCTCAACTTGACGGCCTTATCAAATGCTGTTTCACGCCCCGCTTAAAGGACCCGGGACTGTAGTAGGAGGAAGGAATCACGTGGGCTGCTAAAGAATTCTAGGTCTTTATTGAGCGGCAAAAAAAGAGGCACCGAACTTCTTAGTTCTTGATGGCATTGTTCAGCACGGTATGAGGGTGACATCTCAGCCTTGCACGTATTGTTCTGTATAGGAAAGAAGAGGATGGAACTAGTTGGTGGAGCTCATCAGAAAACTCACCATGGTAGAGGTACCATGGTGAGTGTTCCGAAAACTGCCAAAGAGGCTATGTCTCGACGTAATTGTAACGGTTCGAGAGCGTTGGTAACTCGAAGAGTCCCAATAATACGGCCTGTACGTCGAGATGAGAACAGTATTCTACGCCGGAACGGATTTGTGTCTTGTATAGAAGATACCGCTGCTCCGGCGTGAAAAACCGCCTCACCTTGTTCAGTTCTCTGAGTTTCCGCGAGGCCGTTTTGATGATGCTCTCGATGTAGTTATTATTAGTCAGTTTGCAGCGAACATCCATGCCGAGTAGATCTAGGTTATCCTGAAGTGGCAGTGGAGTGTTGCTGTAAACACACAAGCCTGCGTCTCCTTGGCATAGAACTCGACCAGGTTCTCAGAGCCCCATTGCGAAATGTGATTCAGGACCCGATCAAGCTCAGTGACAAGAAGCTGTCTTTTTTCCCCTACGTCAGCCTGCTTGTTCGCAGGGTGACCGTGATATATTCCGTGTAAGGTGCTATCATCTGCATAGCAGTGAATGCTGCCTACTGACAGCATGTCATTGATATGCAGAAGAAACAGAGTAGGCGACAAAACGGTCCCCTGCGCCTATCACAGAGCACTCGAATGCGGCGCTCCTGCAGGAAGTTCTCAATCAAGCTGCATAACAGTGGAAATAGACCAAAAGCAGGCAGCTTGGAAATAAGTGACTTGGGCCAGACCCTTTTTTTTATCGTGCGGAAATCCCCATGGATACCACCCCTGTCGGCCATCGGGGGTCGTTATGTCGGGATCGAACCGACTAAAACCGCACGCCATCTCGGGTCTTAATTACCGGGGTGTAAGGTTACCCAATGGGCATATCCCTCGCACCCCAGCTGACCCCGGGCCATCTACGGTTTTAAGATGGCCCCCGCGACACACGAAAGGAGGGGTGGGGCGAGCATCGCGCCATATCGCCGATGGTGGGGTATAGGGTTACAGGCGGCCGTCCTGTCACCCAACCGTCGGCGCGCAGACAATTAGCTCACCCCCCGCTTGCTCCCCACTGTGCCATCTGCTAGTCAGAGGGACACGTGGAGAGCCTCGGAGCAGCCCTCTAAACGGCCGCTCCCACCCCGGCCGGATTGGCCGCAGGCAGTAGCGTCTCCCGTGGCGAGTGGGAGGCGCTGCTCGCCTCAGTTGCCCAGGTGCACCACGTGGAGGTTCCGGCCCGCATCCACTTGTGCCAGACCCTATCGAAAGCTTTGGCGATGTCAAGACTGATAGCCAATGACTCACTATACTTGTCCAAAGCCTCACCCCATAGATGGGTGACATACGCTAGAAGATCACCCGTTGACTGTTTCGGCCTGAAGCCATATTGCCGATCATTAATTAGGGAATGATCCTCTAGGTGACGCATGAGCTGTGCGTTAATGATATGCTCAAAAACCTTGCACAGCACTGAGGTGACGGCTATGGGTTGATAATTGCCCGGGTCTGACCGATCCCCTTCCTTGGGGATCGGCTGCACATTCGCTTCACTGCACAAGCTGGCGGTACTGTACCCGAAGTGTTCTTCTTCTTCTATCGTATCGATGGCATTTCTGCTCTCAGATTTTACTTTTGCAGTGTGCTGCTACCTGGATTGCGTTCTCAGAGGCACTCATGAGTTCCTCTGGTGTGCAAAAAGTACATGGGCATGCAGCACACGTTATTAGGTGGGCCATAGTCTGCGGGGAAACTCCACACTCGCACCGCAGGCTTGCACTGCCCGAGAACCCCCTTCTTGACCGATTCTCCTTGCTTCGGCCGACCTGTGTCCGAAGTCTATTTAGAGACTTCCACGTGGCCCAGGGAAGGTCGTGTCCAGGTGGGAGGCTTTCCGCCCACGGAACAAAAGGGGTCGGAAACGGACTTCGAGCTCTCCAGCGAGTCACTCTGGCTATTGGGGGTTCACTGTCAGCGGTAGCGACGCATACCCAAAAGCTCTTTCGGCTTTACAGCCTTTGTGGAACGTAAGGGTGGCCATGCATGGGGTGTCGGTGGTCCGCTTCCAGTTTGCCCCACTCCATGGATGATGCCACATCTCTGCGAACGCCGGGAGGTGCAATGCCAGCCAGTGGGTATAGCAGCCGTACCGGAGTCGGCTTTAGACAGCCAGTTATTATCCAACAGGCCTCATTTAGTGCTACATCCACTAGCCCAGTGTCACCAGCTGAATAACACAGAACGAGTCCCGTTGCCCGCAGCACGTGTGGTGCGGCCCCCCAGTTTATACTCGTCAGCCTTTTAACAAGGTTATAACGAGCGCAGACCTTCTGCTTGAGGTTTTCGCAGTTCTTCCTAAATGTGAGGGACCTGTCCGGAGGAGCTCAAGTCCTCGAGTGCGGCATTCAAGTTTGCCTCTACCTCCTCCAAGGAACCCTGTGATGTAAGAGCTAGGTCGTTAGCATAGAGAAGGTGTGTCGTGCGCCCGAAGTGTAAGAGATGCAGTACAGACGCGTAAGCATGGGAGACAACTCCGCTGCACATTTACGTAGAACCACTGCTAGAATTCCATCGGGACCACTGGCTTGCCGGACATCGAGTGATTGCAGCACTGCACGAATATGGCGTTGCCTGATAAGGATGTGGTTGCACGGCCTTGGCCAGGTGCCAGTAGCCACAACTGCCCGTGGGGTGCGCCACAAGCCAACCCAAGCCTTGCAATGCACTGGGCATCCGCTCTGATGTAAGCCTTCTTGCAGCATTACTTTGTGGCTTTGATGTACGCTGCTTTGAACCGGCCTACGTTTGGATCACGATTATCAGCTTCTGGTGAATAGCCTCTGCCCACTCGCGCCCATACCAGGAACGCACCCTGCGGGCGATGCTTGCCCCACCCCCCTTTCCCAGTGGCCCAGGGTCAGTCAACATCACCCAAATCAGAATTTACATGAGATAAACACACAAAACACATAGAGCAATATCATTACCATTCACATCTTATCATTACCATTAATAGAAAACAAATGGTAATGATGATAATGGTTATGACGTTTGATAGCTTATGATTTTTTAAACTAAATACCATGCTGCAGAGAGCACAACCAACCATTTTTATGGTATTGTACATAAATTACGGTTAGCGTGGGTATTTTAAAAAGATCTAGTAATTAGTGCTTACCTAAATTTCTCTGATAATGGTGATGATGCAAATACGTGACACACTGCCCCTAAGCAATGTAAGTTGAAAATTTTTAGACTCCTGCGTGGATAAAATTGACGTGCGGCGCGCTCCGCTTCATTAGAGAGACTGGGAAAGGAGATCTAGGGCGTCTAGATCGGGCTAGGTAGATAGAATTTTCGAGGAATACAACGTTGACGGTGCCGCAACGGTGATGACGAATTTTCGTGACAAAATTTATTTAATTTATTTTTATATGATATTTGATATCAAATCACATCATGGTTCGTTATGTTATTGTAGATAATATATACTTTCGAAGTATGAAAGAAAAAACGGAAAGTGCTAGTACAATTTTTGGGAAATAATTGTGGAACTTTATTACTTGACTTTTTTTTGTAAACGGTGATGACGTTTGGTGCGTGTTTATTGAAATAAAAAATTAAATAAAGGATGTGTACTATTTTAAATACCGGCGCCTTACGTGAAAATATGTAGGAAATGTCATGCAAAGTAAAAAAAGAAAGCTATTATGATAACTAATTTATTATTAGCATATATTCGCAATTATTGGTTTTCCGCGGATTGACCCACAATCGATCACGCAAATAATCCGCCACAGACATGGACCTAGGAATAACTATGGACGGAGCCATGGGAACAAAAAAGTGACGCTGCATAGTCAGCCAACTTTCGTATACGTATACAGTCGCCACGCACACTCTCACATCATAGTCAGCCACTTCGCGGCAAACGTCGGCCGAATCGGTCGATCTGTCAGTTTAAGCGGGAAGAAAAAAAAATCAAATACAACATGTCTTGTGCAGTGAAATGGTGTAAAAACCGTAGTGACAGGAAGAAAATAAATCCAGGGATCACATTTCACAGGTTAATCAATATTTCAATCACTTAATGTTTATCTAATAATTATACATAAATGTTCATTCAATATTTCAAAACAAAATTCAATTGTTCGGTACAAAACCAGTGATCCCAACATAAAAGTGTGCAAATTTCCCCATATTTTGGGGAAATCTGTAAATTGTGTGACTTTATGATGAAATAGCATAAACTATTTATTAGTAGTGATAACCGTAGTGATTTAACTTCTTTTTTATAAATACATGGGATTAGGAATCGCAAAAATACAAATAATTGTAACTAATATTAATTTTTTAACTTTTTTTGTTAATTAGGTACCTAGTTTAATCGTGTGAATATTCCCCACGGTTACCATCCATGTAAGTTTTTTTTATATAGGTATAATGAAAAAAATAATGTAAAAAATAACTAAAATATTATTTTCATTAATTTATGATAAAATAATATTTTTAATAATAATGCACGAATCACCTTTAATGATTGTTCATTTATATATTTTAAAATTTACCAAATAATTCTCCCTATTCCTCAACTCAAATAATAAAAAATGGGGAAATTTAGGTAAAACCTCGCATCCCTACAATTTACTCACACAATGATTGATGCCCGCCATTTTTTGACACAGACTAGTTACTCTAGGCACTCCGTCCATACTTTTCCTAAGTCTATGGCCACAGAATAATAACACTTCCCCAATAACATTTTCTTAAGTGAATCTTTAACATTTTTATAAGAAGGTTCCTTTAAAATTGACTTAGGTAAGTGATTATATATTCGAGGGGCCATGCAGAAAATGCTATTATTTAAAGAAGCTGTGGAGTTAGAGGGTACAGACTTTCAAATGATGTCTTCTGCTTTTCAAATTCTCAAACATATGAGCGTTCCTCCTCACAAACAACACTGTTTCCAAAATATAAACACATTGCAGAGTCAGAATGTCCAGTCTTATGAAGAACGGTCGACAGCTATCCATTGCCTTTATGTTACAGATGGCCCTTACACATTTTTTTTGAGCTTTAAACGCGTATTCGACATTATTTTGTACTGTTGCCCCAGAAAATTATGCCATATCTTATGATTGAAGCAACGTAACCATGGTAGGCGGTCAAGACTGTGGGTGTGCTTGAAGTTTTTGCAAGTTTATAAAGCGCATAAGAGTAACGGTTCAACTTTAAACACAAACTTTCTATAGGTATGGTTTTTCCAATTTAGGTTTTCGTCAATATTTAATCCTAGAAATTTTGTGACTGTTACATGTTTAATATTTTTATTGTCATACTGTATTTCTAAGTTCGCTAGTTTATTTACCCTGTTGCTGAATGTCATTATATTAGTCTTGTCAATGTTTATTTGTAGATTATTCCGTGTTAGCCAATCTATTGTAGTGCACAAAGTGTCATTAATTTGGTGTTCCATGTCCTTTTGTTCCTATCGTACGTTTTGTACCGTGTCCTATTGTTCAATGTTTTTCTAACCTAAAAATATGCAATGTAAACAATGCCTTTTTTGCCTTCGAATCGTAATTTCAGTAAATTAGTTAGTTCAGACAGATTCAAAACTAATAATAACATGATTAAATACCCATCAAAGATGCTGTTCGCCCATTAACGTCCTCCAAATCCCATAAAATTGTCCAGCTTAGTAATCCGTGATTCATTCATTGCTGGAAAACTTTAAAAATCACTTCCCACGCACAACTCTGATTTCCTTTACTCATTTCTCAACCTTTCATGCGTAGTTTGGTCTCAATGTATTGCAGTTTAATGAAAACAATTAAAAATAAGAGAAGAAAACTTTAATTCGACGATAGCATTGACAACTGACGTACTTATGTTTGGTGTTGCCACTCACATGCTTAATGTTTGTTCCTCAAACATTCTTTTCACCACAGACATATGAAGAATAGCAGACTAAACACAACCCATGAAAATGCGTGGCTAATTTCACTATACCTTGTCTAATCTAGGATGATAATTTTGACAGCTCCAAGTAGGGTACCCCATATAGTATAATCGAAAATGGTTCTTTCGATTTTCGATTATCGTTCCCATAGAATATGGAATCGATAGTTACAAAAATACAAAAACATTTATTTTTTATTATTTTAGGTAACTTACTTCAGGATGACAAAAGAGAAGTTTTATGGTATAGTATTTATGTTTCGTATCATATTTAGCTAATTATATCAAAAAAAATTTAGTAGTATAAGTACTTAATAATTTCAATAAATTATTTTAAATTCGATTCATTCGATTCATTTGTGTAAAGTCAATGGGGTTGGCAACTGTCAAAGTGGCGCTGGTGTAGATGGCTCCTAAAACATTGATCATTTGTATGGAGTTATTTACAAAATAATTTTTAAACCCAAGATGACTAAATGTATAGTAGCGAAATGCTCAGAATTTGGAGTACACCATATCCCAAAAGATTACAAAATTCGTCGGCTTTGATTGAAAGACATTTGCCTACAAAATTTTATTTCTAAAAATAGTTAGAGGTTATGTCGAAAACATTTCGTGGAAAATGATTATAAAAAAATTGTGAATACACAGGTGAGTGTTGCTTATTCAACATTATTAGTAGTCTTAATACATATGTACTTGATATACCTACATAAAATAACATACAAATTGATTTACTCCTATGATCTTAATAATAACAGTCATTTCTATATTCTAGGAGTTGAACACCAACATAAATATATGAACAAAAGTGCTGTACCATCTATATCTCCTTGAAACACTTAACCACTATCAGAAACAGCAAGAACAAGAAAAGATATATTGGGAGTCCGGAACATGAGGAAATGGCTATTTGAAATGCCATCAACTTACCAATCCTGTGAAGGCATAGTGCCATTAAATATAGTGATAGTATATTATGATGATTTTGCAATGTATCTCAAGAGCATGAGATTGATAATGACACCAACAACTTGCCACACTCATCGAAGTACTCAAGCATCTAATATATAGTTCACAGCATCTAACTTAATAGTGTGGACGGTGGGCCCCACTACTCTAAAATCTTGCCAAGTTAGATGCTGTACACTATACTTATTTGTGGCAAGGCAAAATGCGTTGCATACAAAGAAGTATTGTATACGGCATCTAACTTAGCAAGGTTTTCGAGTAGTAGGGCCCACAGTACTCCAAAATCTTGCCAAGTTAGATGCTGTACACTATACTTATTTGTGGCAAGGCAAAATGCGTTGCATACAAACAAGTATTGTATACGGCATCTAACTTAGCAAGGTTTTCGAGTAGTAGGGCCCACAGTACTCCAAAATCTTGCCAAGTTAGATGCTGTACACTATACTTAAGATTATTTTCCACAGAGCTACTACTTGCAGATGATGCAGGTATTGTAAATAAAAAAACTAAGATGACATAAAGTGTTTTATTTTTAAAAGCTTCATGTGTCCTATTCACGTCCAAGTATTATGTATGTCCACTTCATATTGAACATTTTTCATTGATTTTCTGCAATATCTCTTTATATAGGTATTATTACCAACAACAGAAGATCTTACCATCAATAAATGACGGGTTTCATACAGGTGCATAGCAATATTGTTCTTTTTGTGTACTGAAAAGAAAAAATATAGTTGTGAATAAGTAATGGTGAAAATGGGCTAGGGTCTCAGTTAAAATTTCACTTTGGTTTATATCCTACCTCAATGCAGTTTTCTATTAGGTATAAATCTATACTTAGTTTAAACTACTTACTAGCATAGATAATGCCTTATGATTGTCTTATCAAGAGGTAGTAGAGCCGTGTTACTGTTAATATCACGGTAGGTTTCTGGCAATGGTAACTATATTTCAGGATCTTCGTTATCAGCCCTTTATAGGTGTTCAAAATTGAAGTTTTGGTCATAAATCTCCAACCTGAAAGTAAAAGAATGTATATTATTATTATCCCCGTAGTTTAACATGCATAAGTATTACAAGTCTGTTACATTTTAGGTAATAGTATCTTCAAAACAAAAATGTTTCTGAATACGAAATTTGTGAATATAGTGGTAATTTATTTAAAACAATATACCTTTCCACAAGATCTGCTTTTTTTCCTCGTAAAGAAGCACCACGTTTTTTAAGTTAATCTTTAAGTTCCTTCACTCACCAGTTACAATACATGATGTATTAGTTCACAAACTACTAGTTAATACTGTTTTAGGTCCCTCTTTATGTTATGAAATGATAATAAATGCATATTTTTTTTGTAAACAATAATGACACTGAATATGGCCGTCGTACACAAAGGAGCCAAACTCGCTAGCGCCATCTGCGATTAGCTTTCACCGGCCAACCCCATTGTGCTATATTCTTGCAAGACGCTTCACTATGACAAGTGGGCGGGGCTTGTCTATGAATTACAATAATTTTATAGGTTTAAATTGTATAAAAAAATACGATACTTCATAGACATGAACTGTCATTATTATCATCCTAAATTAGACAAGGTATACAAACAAACATTACTCACACAGACACAAAACACAGGGCCGAATTCAGCATTATAAAGGGTCCGTAACTTAATTTCGAGAGACATTAAGTTAGATTATTGGAATATCGAGTGAACGATTGTGCGAATAGAGTTTACTGCGAAACAACTTTTTGTCGCCAAACGCTGCTTCGACTGAACGATTTTTCAAATATTTTTTAATCGATGGATTGATCTTTCGAATGTTTAATTCAGAGTATTTACATGCAAATTGTTTGGTAGGTATGAAGAAAAAACAAAAAATAAAACAACACTTAGTTCTATGCATATTTAGTTTTTTTATTATTATGCACTTTAAATTAGTATTTAGTTTCGAGAATATTTTTTTTTTATATAGGATACGTCAAGTTGACTTCACCTCGCCTGATGGTTAGCGAAAGGTAGTCTCAGGAAAGATGGTCACTATTACATACACGTAAGTATCATGTTCAATGGTTGCACTCAGATTGTTAGCCTCGTCAAAAGAGGATTGTCGTCGCAGCACCACAAGCCCCCCCTGCCCGGCTATGCATGCATTTGAGGATAGAACGGGGTGCTACGGCGACTTTGTAGAGGGCTGCTCGAAGGAAAAAAGAAGTATGAAATGGAATTCCAAAAACACGCGGACGGAGCCGCGGGCAACAGCTAGTAAAAAATAAAACAAAAACCAAAAACTTTTAGATTAGTGCTTATTTATTTTTAAACATTACAATTCTTTTAAAATAATATGCTATTTGACTATTTTTGGAAAACTACTTAAAATTACATAATCCATAAAACATTAGGTATAATATAAACATATATCACATAAATATTTCAGTTAAAAAACAATGCAATTTCAACATTTTAGTGGGCAAAGTGATGTATAAAGTGTCACACTGTACAAATATCTGTATATAAATCCCGAGAAAAAGTATTTCTGTCTGTTCATGTAAGTCGTGTTTGCTAGAACATGATGTAATCAGCGCTGTCACCAAACCCAGAGCGTTTTCACCACAGACAATAAATCTAAAATATATTACATTTTTGTAGTTGAAATTCTCAAGAAATAGATATTTTATGCATGTTTGAGTGTAAATTATAGGTAATCTCATGAGGCTTTTTACATTATTTTCTGATAGGATAATCATAATTTTTCTTTAATTCTGCAATTATATCAGAAAATTGTTGCACCTTTTTTTAACTCTTCTGTTGTTTTCTCGTAAACTTTTTATTTTTTTATTTTTCATCATGATTTAGTGACTGTAGCACTCTCGGTCAAATTCTTTGAATGCTGGAAATGAAAAGGGATGATTTTATTAACATCTCATTAAAAAGATTTCTAAATGAGTGTTTACTGAGAATCTAAAAGAAGAAAATGCTTTCTTAGATTAATTTGATATCCTCAACAAGTCTGTCTGAACAAGCTAAAGTGTGTGGGACTTGATCATAATGCTCGAGTATGTGTATACACATATACCCACCGTATGTGTGTAGGTATACACATTTTATAAAATCTTAAAATATTAATCAAGTAAAACATAATATCAGTATTCAAATTTATACATTAGCTACAACTACTGCACCTATAAAATGTTTTATATCATATAAACTTACATGTGCAGTAGTAGCATCCGAGGTTGGTATTACAATAGACTTGTAAGAACAGCTGGGTTGATCTATTCCTTTTGTCTCTGATGCTACAGGTAATAAATTGTGAATTTGAGAGTGGGAAGCCTGAGTGGCTGTCCTTTTTGTCATCAAATTATCTGGAGCTTCCTGCACATTTTCTTTATTCTGTAAATAACAAAAAAAAAACACTACAAGTTACAGATTATTCAAATGTTTTTCTTGTCAAACATCTTCCACAGCTTTTATGTTTATAATGTAACAGTAAAGTGTACAGTAATTAAATATGAGTAAGTACATAGTAGTTAAATAAACTCACATCTTGTATGGTTTTGTCTATAATGTTGGAATTGCACCAGGAGCCAAAATTGTGCGGTGGCCTTTTTTACTTAATAAGTTCGATTCAAAATGTGCTGAACATATCACATTGCTCGATTTAGGCTGCCAGTCATTTTTAGTTAGATTTTTAATCCACAGGTTTTTTAAGTGCTCATTTTTGGGGAATCTGTAAAAAGAGGGAAGTATAGTGAGTATAACATATAACATACGTTTTTTTCTGCTTTACCGACGACGCTACACAAGCTAACTATTTAGTAGATACCAAAATATCAATAAACCTAAAAATTCACTCTGAGTTCGACCCTTTTAAATGCCCTAGTACTTAAAATGTCAAACTACGTCTTTAAGAAATTTCTTTAATAAAATCTTATGTATTTCATATAGTAATCTAGTTACAGCAGCTTTTTTTCTAAAGAACCTAACGTAATCTTCCAATTTCAAGGGAAACAAAGGCATGGCTAACTATTTAAACACAAATAATAGGTAAACAATAATAAAACGATATTTACATACCGGTGGAAGGTTATTTCTGGAGATTTTTTGTAAGATGCGTTGGCACACTTCGGGACACAACATTTCACCATTATATTTTAGTTCTTTTTGCAGTTTGTAGTAATAAAATAAAATAAAAACACCACAGCACAACGTCAAGCCGCCATTGTGTAGCTTATTTTGCGGCCATTTGTGGCTTATTTTGCAGCAAAAAGGGCACGATCTCCGATGTGTCTATGTGTGAGTTATTGTAGCCATACAGGAAAAAAAAGAGATAAAGATATACTATATTAGGTTAGAGTGAAAGTGACAACGGTAATTTTTTACATGGTTAATGTGTGCGTATAATTATGTTTAGTCTGCTTCTCTTCATATGCCTGTGAATTCTACCACCCATCAGGTTTTAGAGTTGGCAACATCGGTGTACCGTGTACTTACTGCAGTGTTGCCAACTGCACCGTAATTACGGTAACAACACCGTAATCAGACAGGATCTATCTCCTACCGTAGGATTATAATTACGGTAGCAAAGTGCACCGTAATTCCTAATGAAGATTGTGTTATATTAAATCTTGTCGATGTATTATAATTAGGTATCTAGTACTACTAACGTCATTAATTTTAGCGAGTTTGAATATTTATTTTCATCACGTAAGAGTATTTTCGTTTTATGCGTTCAGAAATCCCCGAAAAGCGCGGTACCAACTTGACGATATTATCCAAACGAATTCGATGGACCTATTAGGTATGTATTTGAATTTCAATGAATACTTAGATCTTTTTAATTAACCTAGTTTATTTGTCCCTAAGTTTAAATCGAATATAATTTTTCATTCCTGCATATTAAGCATGATTGCATATCACTAAGTTAGAGTTCATTTGTGTTTGTACACCGTAATTTCAGAAAATCTACCGTATTTTTAGAAGAATTCTGCCATCCATCAGGTTTCAGAGTTCGCAACACTGACTCACTGTCAGTGACTGTGTACTGTACTTGTACAGACTGACCCAGACTGACGGTGGACTGGTGGTAGTGGTGGTATTGTATTGTATCAACTGTATCAAGATAATTGCTCATCTACCTTTTGTTCATTCTTTTGTCAGATTTGCAAGGAATTTCTGTGTGTTTATCTTTATCTACACGATAAACTGATAAATTGATACATAAGTTTGCTGTAGGTATTACGAACGTAAATACTATTGTTTTTAGAATACTCCTATAAGCAAGTAGTCATGAATTTTTGATCAGTTATTTCCCATAATTCTTATTGTTTCAGTTGGTTATTGCCATTAGCAACGTAAGTAATGGCGTTGCCGTTACCTATACCCCCTTGCGCGAAAAGAGATGGTCTTAGTGGTTTAAGTTGTGACCGTTTTGATTATGCTAGTAGCATGGCTACAACTTTAATGGCACCGGTGAAAACTGAACGACAAATTCTCGAGCATTCCATGTCGGAAGACGATCCTAATGCTAATACACAATTACCAAGTGTAGTGGGCACAGAACTCCGTTGGGGCCCTCGCCATCGTGGAGCTCAAGAGCTTGCTAAACTTTACACTCCAGGTAAGTTTGTTTCGATAATCTATAAAAATAGTAGGTACTAAATTCAAATTCATAATTAATATTGCGGCTTGGTTTTTCTTTCTTTTAGTGATCTAAATGTTATTAGCTAATGTGACACTCAAAAATTCTTCAAACTTAGTAATGAATGTTGTCATGGTTTTTCCTTTCAGTAGTGATCGTCATATGAATTTTATTATGTTACTTTGATTTCCCTTAGCATTTTATAAGGAGATATATTATTTATGAGGAATGAGAATGTAATTTTCTGTTTTAACAGGCAAAAGACTACAAGAATGGGTGTGTGTGGTGGTTGGTTGCACACTTTGTATCAGTGCAGGCCTTCTGATGGCCAGATACATACGAGCAGATGCCTCATTATTATTAGCAGCCATGGCTGGTGTTCTAACAGCAGATTTTGCATCTGGAGTAGTTCATTGGGCTGCTGACACTTGGGGAGCAGTTGACCTTCCTCTTATAGGCAAAGTAATATTGTCTTTCAACAGTATCTAGCTATACTTGTCTGTGTTTTATACCATAACCACACTCATCTGCTTGTCTTATTTACTCATTGCAGACATTATTTATTTCGCTGTAAATTCTTGTCATTACCACTAGCTATAAGATAAGTTATCAACATTTCACATGCAGGCTAATAGGTATAAATAAAAAAACTTTGCAAAATTGACAAAAAATTACCCAATATTTGCCTTGCAATATTCCATATCATCTTCATACATTAGGCATGCTTTAATGCATCAATCCTATTATATTGCTTACAGTTCTTTTGTTCGTTTTTTGTTCAATTTTTGAAGTTATATCTCTTACATTGTTGATGTAGATGTGACCCTCAGCATGTGCAATCTGACAAACTTTCTGGCAAGAATAGCTTTCCATCAAGCAAGGTGAAGTCATGTTGACGTGTCAAATAAGAAAAAAGTTTATGGAACTTAACAAATTTTGAAAGCTCAAAAAGTGGAAAATCAGTAAAAAAAAATATTTTAATTATTAGTAAGTAGTTTTGTCTCCCCTGGAAAGCTTGTCAAATTGTTCATACACATGGTTACATCTAGACTGATGATGTGTGTCTCTATAATAATTTGTCTTCACTCATAATTATGTACCTCTTCATTTATATAATCTTCCTTCATTAGTCTGCGTCTTCTACTTAGATCTTTTGTCATGATTCAAATACTATATTTATTCAGCACGGACACTGTATGGTCTGCCCATTACCAATTAAGCCTGCCTATGCATTAAATAAGCAGTTACTCTGTATACCTAGTTGAAATTCTTTTAAGATGTCTTATAGTTACTTTTAGTGCTTGTAATAGGAAAATGAGACTTGATAATATTTTATACGTAAACGGGAATTAACGCGATACACGTTAAAGGTATATACATACCTTTGGATTCAGGCATCCAAAGGTATGTATATACCTTTAACGTGTATCGCGTTAATTCCCGTTTACGTATAATAGTTATGGAACGCGAAAGTTTAAAAGTTGATAATGTTTTGGTGGCAATTGTATTGTAAGTAAAGTTGCTACACTAATAATTGCACATCAATACCTGTCATGATATTTTCTGAGACACACATAGGTACTGATAGCAGTAATAAAGTAACAGTTATTAGTTAACATACATTCATTTTCATTTTTAGTTTAGTATTCAAATGTGGATAGTAAGTTTATGAAATATAACACACCCATTAACTGTGGTTCATAAGATTAAAACATTAACTATTTGCGATAGGGTAATAATCGTCACGATCTTTTAAAAATTTTAATAAATAAGATTGGGTTAACATAACTACTTAATATTATTTTTAAAGAATCATCCATACTAATATTATAAACGCGAAAGTAACTGTCTGTCTGTTACGCTTTCACGCCTGAACCGCTGAACCGATTTTAATGAAATTTAGTACCTATAGGGGTAGATTAGATTAGACCTCGAGACATAGGCTATTTTTGATCGCGATAACCGCAACCACGCGGGCGAAGCCGCGGGCGGAAGCTAGTGATTAAATCAATAAAATTACATATAATAGTAAACTACACCACAAAATATTGTGCTAGTGGAAAGTATAATAAACTTGTGGTATAATTTAGTATTAAAGCTTGTGTACATTTTCATGCTACTGATAAGTGTACGTTAGGCCTACTTATAGACCAGTGCCGATAGTATTTGAGACAAAAGAAATTTATAGTAGGATGAAACCTGTTGGAAAAGGACCAGAATACAACAAAAATGAAAGGAAAAATAAATTACGGGCGATCTGAGGTCGGGAAGTGGGGAGGGGGTCACCCCCCTTATGTGTTACCGTTTTATGGGTAAAAACGGTTTATCTCGATTTCCGGCAAAACCACAAGTCCTATGGAAAAAAGTTAAATGACAAAGTTGTAGGTAATAAAGAGACCTACAACTTTTGTATTTACACTTTTTTCACATAACCTCAAAATGTATGTGAAAAATTCAAATAATCAAGTTTTTGGTTTTTTATTTTTACCTTAAGCAAAACATATTTGTTTTCCACGAGATTTGGTGAAAACTTAGCTTTTTATGTCCCAAAGATACTGTAATTTTTTTGATTTGAAATATTCTTTTTTACAGCTTATTTTGACTAAATATCGAAAAACCACCCCAATTTCAATCGAAAATTCTCACGTCAAAATATCAGCTTTTTAAAAAAAGTCAAAAAGTTTTTTGTTCTTTGAAATCTCTTCTTTCTGATAATGTAAAAATATATATACATTGCTATGGTAAATGTTCTCAGAAAATGCAAAGAAGAAAAACTCGAATTCGAAATTAATATTTTTGTATTTAGTCATTTCCTCACTGAGGTGGGATGAAAAGTTACATGTTGCACTATAACTTCATGGTTGAAGCCATGAAGGGTTCCGTAGCAGCAAGTAACTATATACGAGCCCATATTAGGTTAATGATTGCTAAACAAGCTAATATAATAATACTCGCCCATATTAGGCTAGTGATAGCTAAACAAGCTAATATAATAATACTCGCCCATATTAGGCTAGTGATAGCTAAACAAGCTAATATATAATACCAGTTTCACAAGAAATATTTAAACCAAAAATATTGTTAATTAGTTGCGGTTTATGACGTATTAAAAAAACTACTTAGCAGATCTGGTTCAAACCAATTTTCGGTGGTAGTTTGCATGGCAATGTACCTACATTATATATTTTTTTAGATTTATCATGGTCTTATTTTAGAAGTTAGAGGCGGGGGGGACGACGCCGACGACGACACATTTTTCCACTTTGGAAGTGTCTCTCGCGCAAACTGTTCTGTTTAGAAAAAAATGATGTTAGAAACCTCAATTGCGTTTGTGGAGACCTATCTATGGATACCCCACACGTATGGGTTTGATGAAAAAATAAAAAAAAGTTTCAGTTCTTAGTATGGGGACCCCCAAAATTTTATGCTTTTTCTTATTTTTGTGTGAAATTCTTAATGCGGTTCACAGAATACAGACAGATAGACATGACGAATCTATAAAGGTGCCGATTTTGCCATTTGACTACGGAACCCTAAAAATTCCGTACTCCATACTTTAAAAATGCTACAATTGTCTAGCAGCAGGTTAGCTAAAACTTTATAATAAACTAGTTTCCACTCGTAGTTTTTGGTTGTTCAAAATTGAGAAGAAAATTAAAAAGACTTACAAGACTTGTATTACACTATCCAACAATGACCAAGGGGTTAACAGCTACGACGCGCATAAAGCAATTCTGTTCAATGAGGATCAGTCACTTTTTAGGTGAGTATGCAGATTTATAGACATTAAAAAAACAATAAATACTGTAAAAAAATATTTCATTCAGATCAGTGCTTATCTGCCCGCTTATCGGCCCCGCTGGCCGCAGGGGTGGTTTCCGTGGGGATTTCCGCACGAAAAATAAAGACTGAGATTCAAGTTCATGTGGAAAGAAACATAAGGCAACTAAGCGGTTTGCGAGAATTATTTCCACTGCATATATAGACATAAATGGCACCGGACTCGGCTTCGCTCGGGAACAAATTAAAACAAAAATCTTATAGCTCGATTGCACCGCCACCTACCGGGCATATGGATGTCAATAAAAATAAGCTTTAATATTGAATTTCTTACATCAAAACTTGAACGCTTTCCCGATAAACCGATTTCCATACAACCGTTCTACCCTTATTTGCTCCCTTACGGGTAGAATATTGAAAAAGCGCGATTCAAGTACGTTGTACGTTTATTTTTAACCAGAAGCAGCTGTGCTACCTATATCAAATGCTTCTTACTTTGAAAATAACGGACTTTCCATATAACCAGACCTCGCCTATTTTACGACCTTAATGGTGAAATTTTGAAAACGCTGATATATACGTGTACAACTAGAAGCAGCTGTATAAATTTTTATGCTTCAATCTTTAAACTGAGGAACTTACCAAATAAACTTTCAACCCCTATTTCACCCTCTTAGGGGTGAAATTTTGAAAATCTCATTTATAATCAGATCAACTTTGAAATTAAAGAAAACTTTTATTCCTTATTTTGCCACCTTAGGATTAAAAATTCTAAAAATCCTTTCTTAGTGGATTCCTACAACTGTCAAAATTTCAAGTTTGTAGGTGCTCAGGCTCTTCGTTGATGTATCGGTCTGTTTGTCAAAGGGCATCGCGCACGTTGCGACTTATGACGTCATCAACAAAAATCGGCGAGAGTGAGCGTTTTAAAATAGCCGTTTTTAAATCTTTGATAACTTCGTCATTTCTTGTCGGATTTTAATAATTTAAAAAACTCTAGGCTCAGAAATTTGTAGCGCATGCGTTTCATTCATTGAAAATTAAAAATTATGTAAAGTGACCCATCCTCATTGAGCGGCACTGATTCAGCGAACTGTAGTTAGACCCTTAGTTTGCATTGCTGACGCTAAGAAAACCGTGAAAGCCATCATCGCCTATTTTACCCCTTTAGTAGTGAAATTTAAAAAAAACGCTGATACACATTTCTAACCAAGAAGCGTTATGTAAATATGAAACCCGCGATTTACGTGTACGTTTATTATTTAACCAGAGCAACTATAATTATTATAGTTGCTTCTGCTACTTCCATACTTCTATATTTAAACGGACAAATTTTGCCTATAAACTTTCAACTCCTATTTCACCCTACTTCTAAGGTAGCAAAACAAGCGATGAACGTTTGTATGAAAGTCCGTCATTTTCAAAGTTAGACGCATGAGATTTCATACACCTACTTCTGATTAGAAATAAATAAACACGGGTATCAACGTTTTTCAAAATTACACGTTATTATTATTATAATATATTATATTATATGTAAAGAGCATTAGTTTTGCAGTAAGCATGAAATTCAATATTAAAGGCCCGGTGGGTGTTGGTGCAATCGGGTTATAGGATTTCTTTAAGAATTTATGCCCGGGTGAAGCCGGGTCCCGGGCCGCTCATCCAAATAAATTATTTCTTAATCAAGACTGTTTCAATTATTGTTTAAAAATTAAAATAAATTAAACTGTTTAAAGACTGGTTGAGTTATTAAAATCGGACGTCAGAGGAGGGGGTTGAGAAGATGGGGGGTTGTGAGCTCTGGCTACCCTACTTCTCGGCAGGAACACAACACGATGGCTATTATGGCCGCGGTTTTTTGTACCCCCTGTCACCCCATCCCCTCTTTTCCGGGGTTCGGTAGGGATATCACGCTTCCAACTCCTGAGGTATCTTAAAATGGCCCAGGATCAGCTGGGGAACAATCTCTAAGCAATCTTACACCCTGGCAACTGTAGACTTGAGACGGCGTGCGGTTTTTATCAGTCAGACTTAACCACTCCTGTTGACTGACGGGGGTGGTAGGTACTTGAAGGAACGCCCGCACGAAAAAAGGAATTTGAAACGGAATTCGAAATCCACGTGGCGACGCGGGCAAAGCTAGTTACTAATAAAGTATAGATGTTATGTAAAAAGAGATTTTAGTTTCCTTAATATACCTAAAATTTTACAAAATACCTATTAAAATCACAGATCATTACAATTATAAATCAAAAGCGTACTATTAAAAATATAACTTCCTTATATCTAGTAAAATCTCAGAATGTTGCAATTAACCATTAATTCAGCCCTTACCTTAAAAAAATAAAAGGTATAGTATGCGCTATATAGTTAACGTGGCAATACAAGTCATTGACCCCTCCCTACCACTGTATAGGCACATGAGTAAAGATAAGTACAGAGTACAATCTTCTAACTAGCTCATTGTGCGGGTGTACTACTAGCGCACAGACATGTGTGCGTGACGTGTTACTGACAAGGCGCGGGGGACAGGACCGAAGACGTTTCGGGGTAAAAGCAGTTTGGCTAGGGGGCCAACCAGATTTAACCGGTTACGCTCGGGTGCGAATGAAGGGTTGTCGTGACATGCGATACGAATAACGTGCAATTTTTTTCATAAAAATTTCTAATATTTTCATAAGCGTTGCAAACTTTACAAGCGTCTCATCGAAAATGGAAGACAAGAAAGTTAAATAAATAAAATATGCATTTCGTATTATAAAATTCAATAAATAAATAAAATTGTTCAAAAATTATTTGACATAGTAACAGGGTTGTTTGCATCGTTTCAATTATACTTTTATTATACCTACCTACTTTGTATGTAGGTGTATGTACACTTTGCTTAACTCTCTAACTTTTCTACCTCTACGCTCAAAGGTTTGCTGGGAGAGATCTCTTATAGATACCTGCATATGTTAAAAAAACATAGCGGTCGAATTGAAAAGCTTTTTGGAAATCGGTCAAAAATTATATACTCTTATAGAGTTATGTTCGTTTTCGTACATATTTTATTTCTCGTGTCTCGTATACATTTATGACATTTATCTTTTTTGATGTTTACCTACAATACAGAATTAACAAGAATTGTTTCATTTTTATTTCTCAAATTTGTCTAGGTCTTCTTATAAACTCCATTTATTAGAAAATGATTTAATATTGGCTTACAGCAAGTACACTCTTCACTTAGACCCTTGATGGAGGCAAAATTTTATTATTTTATTATTTAAAAATCCGATAATTACCTTTTTTATCATGCGGCAATCTCCACGGATATCAATCTCTATATGGACTACCTTATCCCCAGCGTCTGTAGACCCAAGACGGCGTGCGGTATTAGTCGGTCCAAGAACAACATAACCACCCATGCTAACCAGCGGAGGGGTATCCGTGGGGATTGGCGCACGAAAAGAAAAGGTAACCCCATATGAAATAATGTTTTAACATCATTACTCTGTACCTATATTCGCAAAAAAATAAATTATTCATTAAATGATAAAATTATTCTTGATATTTTTAGTTATTTATTCCTCAGACCAATAAAAAAGTATAGACGGAGTATTGCGCATTTTTTTTGAGGCCCACCAACATAAGACGATTCGGTAGTCTTATGACGGACTTATGACGGACGTTCGGTTTGGTAGTCTTTGGGTAGTTGGCCGAAGAGCTATTGTCAGCGTGTGACGTGTTTTGACTTTGTACAAGAAGCTTCACTTATTTCGTCGCTATTGTTCGCAATGGCTCCGTCTATACTTTTTTATTGGTCTGAGATTTATTCCATCTGAAATGTCAAAACTCGCTTCTGTCAAAATGGTTTGTATTTAATGAAAATATTGGCAGCCCTATGAAAGTGAATTCGAATTTTAAGCTTTCTTAGGGAGATTTCCTTCTGTACGACAGTACCATAACTATTCATGTGGTATAGGTACGTAATTTGCAAATACGACATACGACAGTTCCCATAACTATACTCCGATTTTTAATTCTAGGCAAGAAAATGACAAGTGCAACTGTCACTGATACAAAAAAGGGTGACCCGCTACAATAGTGATGTTCGGCAATCAATAGACTTAATACTTTAGTCATTCTTTATTTTTATCAGTGAATGAACCTCTTTGCAGTTTATGCTCGCCTAGTACATTACACGACGGAAATATTTTTTTATAGAATACTAGCTGTGTCCCGCGGCTTCGCCCGTGGCATACTTTGTCCCCGTGGCAGGATAAAAAGTATCCTATGTCCTTCTTCTAGTTCTAAGCTACCTCCTCATCAATTTTCAGCCAAATCGGTCCAGCCGTTCTCTAGTTTTAGCGAGACTAACGAACAGCAATTGATTTTATATAATATATAGATTTAATTACTTACTGTGTATGTTTTCTGTTTATTTACCGTAAATTACATATTTTTATTTATATACAAATTTTTAATAAAAGAATTATAATCTCGACTCACGACTAACTTATAATTGGAAAACTCGATTCAACCACATCACTATTTATTTGATACAAAAAACCTGCAACACTGCAAATGTCATTTTCTTGCCTAGAATTAAAAATCGGAGTATACAGAAAATGCTATTAGTATGTTAGTGAATCGTGGTTTTCCGTCAGTCCGTCAAATGTTTAAAAATTTAAAAAGTTGAAAAAGGGTGTGGTAACATTTCATGGGGATTAGTGATAACTTTTTAGTTCACTAATCCCCATTAAATAAAATTTTTGCGTCAACGGGGAATAATGAAAAAAGATCTAATAATAATCCCCGTCAACGGGGAAAAGTAGAAGTAGAGTCTCCTAACACTTCACTTCAAGCAATTCATCCCCCACACCTTGGTCACCTATAGGGCAATAAAATAGAATGATCATCGCACTTTATTGTAATTTTAGACGTTGCTTTATTTACTTTGTCTGCACGTGCAAGCCATTGGGTAAACAAATTTAATTTCAGCACCGTATTGTGCTTTTTTGTGATTGTTGCATCAATACTGTGCTAAGTAGCAAATTGTGTCTCTTGTAAGTATTTTAGAAGTATGTATATAGTCCTATGGAAATCTTAAGGTTTACTGGAGGCAGTTTATAGAATGATTACTACCTTATTGCTAAAATCAATTTGATTGATATAATGATAAGCGATCGATGATAAATTAATTTATTAATATATTTCATAGTGGATCATTTCATTATTAAAAGTAAGAAAAAAGCGGCTGAAGTGCAAGTCTGGCTCACCCATGAAGGGTCCCGTATCAGCAAGTAACATATATTATTATAATATAAAAGTTCTTGTAGTTCGTTGTAACTTTGATCGATATTTTAATACGAGTAAAAGTTGAGTTGATTGGTTAATAAAATGAAAGGTAATTTACAGTTAACGATTTATGAAGTACTAGCGACCCGCCCCGGCTTCGCACGGGTGCAATGCTGATACTAAATTAAATACACTACAGAAAAACTATGAACGTTGTATATAAAAACATAGCGGCCCGCTCCGACTTTGCACGGGCATAAAATATATTTATGCCCCCCTATGCCCCCCGCACTGCCCCGTCCGACCGGTACCGCCCGCCGCAAACGCAAATTTTAAATTTGTAATATCTCCGAAAATATTTGTTTAATTTACATGCTGTAAGGAACCATATTGATCTATATTAATTGCACACTGTATTTAAGGTACCTACTTAATTCGATAAGGATTAATGCCGTATTGCTTAAAATAGCTTCGTAAATAAGCCATTTTTTCACGTAAAAAGTAAACAATAAAAATGGTTAATGTGGGTTATCCCTAAAAGATAAACATATACCATCGCGGACTTTTTTGTAGACCTTTTTATGGTGTACAATACTGTAGTACATTAATTTGATCTAACTCGTAGGGTTTAGGCAGCGTTTTTGCTAAATTGCTAAATAAGCCCAAAAAAATAGGTTAATTTACGACATCACGTTAGAAACCTCTAAAATTAGCAATGTTGCCTTAGTATATGATGCATGTATTATACATGTAAACCTTCCTCTTGAATCACTCTATCTATTGGAAAAAACCGCATCAAAATCCGTTGCGTAGTTTTAAAGATTTAAGCGCTCATAGGGATATATGGACAGAAAAGGCGACTTTGTTTTATACTATGTAGTGATTACAAAAAACTACGTACTAGATCTCATTCAAACCAATTTTCGGTGGAAGTTTGCATGGTAATGTACTATCGAGCTCTTAATTGCATAAACACATCAAGGCTCGAAATGGTGTGGCCGGGCCGGTTTTGCGTTTACATTTGTGTGTGTGTGTGTGTGTGTGTGTGTGTGTGTGTGTGTGTGTGTGTGTAATTTTTCAATGCAACACGACGCGACACGTCACAGCGTAGACTAGAACAATAAAATATGAGTAGTTCGTGCTAGACAAAGATACGATATAATAATATTATGTTCGTTATCATAACTGTATTATTCTTTACAACTGCTGTGATTCATTAGATACTAATACGCTAAATAGCTAAAGTTTAACAAATAATAAATTCTACTTAAGAAACATTTTATTTATCAACCTGATATTAATTTATAAATGAAACACAGAAAGTGTTATTGCAGGATCTTAGGATTTTACAACGAAATCATCGATAATATTCCTACGGACGAACAATTTATGTGTGTGTGTGTAATTTTCTTAAAAGAAAAAGGTCACAAGTAGCGCTAGAATGTGGACGCTATTATAGTTGTGTAGGATTGCTATTGCACTTTTGCTGTCTACTTTACATCATACTTATATATTTTTTTAGTTTTATTATTCATATTTTAGAAGTTACGGGGGGGGGGGAGGCACATGTTTTCCCACTTTCGAAGGACGGTTCCAGCGACTGGGACCGCAATAGCTGGGACCGGGGTTCCAGTTGCCGGTTCTGGTATGACAAACTAGTATGACCACGAGGAAACGCCCTTCTATTTCAGTGTCTCTCGTGCAAACTATTCAGTTTTGAAAAAAAAATATATTAGAAACCTTAATATCATTTTTAAAGACCTATCCAGGACATATGCGTTTGATGAAAAAAAAGGTATACCATGGCTTCAGGTCCAAGCGATCAACGGGTGATCTGGGCAACGTTAATCATTTTTGCGGTGAGGTTGAGGCGCAGGGTGGTGACTCATTGGCTATTAATTTTGATATAGGAGGTAGGACACGACGGTATCTCCCGTCCGAAATGAGCTGTCCGACTGGGGTAGTACCTCCACCCTATAGAATACCGCGGCCATAATAAACATCGTGTTGTGTTCCCGCCGGTAAGTAGGGTAGCCAGAGCTCACTGTACCCCTCCTCCCCCCACCCCTTCCTAGCCTCCTCGCCCTTCCCTTCAGGGTAGGCAGCGCGTGTGTGACACCATGAGTGTTGCACATGTTCATAGGCCACGGTGACCGCTTCCCATCAGATGGGCCGAGTGCTTGTCTGCCACCTACGTAGTATAAAAAAAAATATAATCGGACCATTCAATGGAGTTGCCTGCCTTTGCTCTGCCTCCTCGATTGTGCGACTGGGTTGCCAGCTTTCGACAGGAACAGGACTTCTCAAGTCATTTATGATGATCTAACACCCCGTTCCCACTTTTTGTGTGTCGTGTCCCTTTTTTTATCGGATGATGCAGTGGCAGAACATTATGTATGAAGCTGTTCACACTTCGGAACACGATTTTCTGTCGTGTCCAACAAGAAATGTCGTGTGTTTTGCGAGCCCTCGTCGTCCGTAAAAAAATCGTGTCGGATCGCGCTCGCCTATAGTTATGAATGGCGGTGTTCACACTTGTCGCGTGTCCCGTCCGTTGTCTATACGCGACTGTGAGGCTGTCTCCTCTCCTCACCCCGCAGCCGCTACCCCTCGTTCCGGTCGTGCCCGTACGTCGTCGCTGCGATCGCGCACACAGCGCGATTCGATCCGATTTTTTATCGTAACTGTGAACAGAGGCTCCGATATCCGATAAAAATACGGATTCGACACACGACAAGTGGGAACGACCTGTAACTTCGGAGTTTTTGCAGGTTTGCCCCAGAAGTCCGTTTTGTCGCCCACTCTCTTTTTTCTGTATATAATTGACATGCTGTCGGCTGGTAGTATTAATTGCTGTGAAATATCTATATCACCACTGCAAAGCGCTATCATAAATTCTTGTCACTGCGAGCTTGACGATGTCCTGAATCATGTTTCTCATTGAATCTCTGAAAGCTTGATCCAGTTCAATACCAGGAAGATGTGCGTTTACAGCAAAGGTACCCATTATCACTGTCACTCTAGCTAGAACAACGTTAATATGCTCGGTTTAGCTTTTTGCTGAAAACTGAAGAACAAAAACCACATTGAGCACTCCTCACATGGCCTCGGGTAAACTCTCGGCATTCTGAAAAAGGTGACACAATTTTTAAACCCAGAGCACTGATGTCTTCTGTACAAAAGACATTCGTTTTGGCGTTGAATGCTTTTCTCATCTCTGAGATGCCTCTGTACAGTATTTATTAAATACTCTCAAGTTATGTGACATGCAGCCTAATTCCTGGTGCAGTCCCCATCACCCTCGAACCTTTACAGTTGCGACAAGACATAGCCGCTTGCGAAGTATTTTACCGCCTCTATCATAAGTGTTACAATGAGCTCTTCCAATTAGTCACATTCTCAACTCTTCTATACATAACAATACGTACACGGCCTCATTCCATCCAGGACCAAGTGGTTTGGCGGCTCTTCTTTGCCGTACCATAAAGACATGGAATTCTTTACTGGCACACGTGTTTTTTTTTCTCCTACAATTCTGAATTCTTTAAGCCGGCTAATCCTTTATAGTCCAGTCATTTACTATTTTTACCTGGAAAGTTTTCCGGGAGTTTTGAAAATTGGTGGTTTTATATGACTCTTTCCAAATTTCAACTTTGCCACCTCGTATGTTTGCCGCTCGCGCCGCCATATTGAATAAATGGCGCCCAAAAGCAGTATTTTGATAATAACTCCTTTCCGCCGCATTTTACAGGAAAAACATGTCTACACAAATTAAAGTAGAGGAAATTTCCTACAATTTACATATAACATAACTCACGCCTATATCCCCGAAGGGGTAGGCAAAGGTGCTAGCACCCACATTTCTTTTTTCATTTGCATAACCCCTTGCATGCATGCATAACACCATGAGGTAGAGAAATCGGCGCGTTTTTTTTATCGTAGTATCCCCAGAAGACCTAATCCACATCTGACTCACTATTTAAATATTAAGTTCAATTTCCGTCGCTTCGTTCTTGTTGACGGACCACAACTTTAAACATACGAGGTGGCAAAGTTGAAATTTGGAAAGAGCATATCAAAATCTATAAAATTACCAATTTTCAAAACTCCCGGAAAACTTTCCAGGTAACCTGTATTTTTTCGACCAAATGACTGTACTATTAGCAAGCTATTCATGTGCTATTAGTGTATAGCCAACCCTTTTTACTTATTTATTTTGTTTTTTCTTTCGTTTTCACACTCGCATGTTTCATTCTGAAAAATCAGGGTCAGTTTGCCAACTACACCGTCGACAACATTCATTTTAAGGTAAATATAATCGGGATTGTCCATCATTAATGAGACAGTTATTCGGAGAACCATGGACACATGGACATACACAGAGACGACATACAATGCGCACTGAAGAAATTATTGTTGTGAAGGATCCGAAGGAGTATAATCACTTAAATGGTATTAAAGCTTTGATTTCAACAAGATGCCGCGAAATCATCAATTTATTGAGGGAACCGTTGAATTTGGTGTATTTCACGTAATGTACGTGTGAACTGGCCATTCATAATCGTGTGATTTACTTTCTATACTTCTATCTTTCTTCCCAGTTAGTCGATAAAGTGAACAAAAATAATATTAATTACCTTGCCGCTTGCTTGTTCGATAGACATTAATGTCTATCGAACAAGCAAGCGGCAAGGTTTGTTTAAACAAAGTCCACATCCAGGCAATTAATATTGTTGACAACATTGTTAACTTTAAAACATTACCCTCCTATCTTCGGCAGTCGGGTAATAAACAAGGCGTTCAGCAATGGACTCATAACTTTTGTATGTCTTTTTAAACTTTCTAGACGTGTTTCCATACCATACGCTATCAGTTCTTATGCACTAAATTTTAATTCCTTTCAGACCAAAGCGTCTGAAAGTTCGAAAACAATAAGATGCTGAGAAACTATTTTAAATACAACTACATAGGTACATAGTATCTCAGTAAGGCGCTGCGCAAACGTAGACACTTTTGTTTCTTGTGTCCGACACAAGCTACCGATGAATATTTGAATTCTATAGAACAAGTTTGTATGAAATCATTCAACTCCCTGCGCATACGTGAGTCCAGTTGCTTCCACTGAACACTATATTCAGGACGATCAAAAAGCTTATTGCACGGTAGATTTGGGTACGAAAATACCATTAGAAACCATTATTTTACTTTCTTATGCCGATGTTACAAAAACTTCCACGACCTTATACTTGTCATGGAGTCTTTTCGGAATATTATAATTCATTAACATATTCCAAAACTTAAATAGCTAAGTAAATACATATAAGCGTAGGTAAAATTAGTAGTCTTATCTACAATAATTTATGTTTTCCTATTACGAGTAGGTACCTATATAATAGGTACCTAATATAAATGTTAAAGGTTATGTAGATATGTAATTGGATGTTTGTTACTGAATCACGCTCAATCGACTAACGAATCTGGCTGAAATGCGGTACAGTTTGGAATAACACTAATCTAGTTTTTATCCTAATAGGTTCTTATGTGTTTCGGGAACAGTGACAGTATTCCACGCGGGCATAACAATAAATTCCTTTCTGTTGCAGAATTTCTTGCGCCCATTTCGCGAACATCACATTGACCCCACATCGATTACGAGGCATGATTTCGTCGAAACTAATGGTGATACTTTCGCCATAACAATACCGGTTTTAGGAAGGATTGTGTGGCAGCTTCTCACCTACGAAAACGACAACATCGATGAACAGTTTAATTGGATTGCTTATTGGTACTTGTGTTGCATCTTTGTAGCAATGACAAATCAGGTAATCATTTTCATTTCTATATTATTTAGGAGTTATCGCATTAAACACATTATTTCGTCTTATGTTAAAGATAAACGACACTGAGCAAAATCCATATTACATTGCTGCTAATTCTGTTGTTACATCTCTAAACTTAAAATAAATTCTAATTTTATCATCACATTTATACAATACATATGAAATATATTTCAGATTCATAAATGGTCCCATACATATTTCGGTTTGCCAACGTGGGTGGTGTGGCTACAAGAATGGCACATAGTGTTGCCACGCCGCCATCACCGTATTCACCATGTAGCGCCGCACGAGACTTACTTTTGCATCACCACTGGTTGGCTTAATTGGCCGCTTGAAAAGCTTCACTTCTGGTCCACGCTAGAGACTATAATAGAAGCCTTAACTGGCTGTAAACCCCGAGCTGACGATTTAAAATGGGCGCAGAAGCATTCCTAGTTCAATGTTTTGTCGAACGGTATTACATTTTTATATACAAATCACACTCGTCCACAACTACCTAATCAATTACTAAGAGTAGGCTAAATATTTTGCTAAGGAAACGAATCGAGCTGTTTTGAAACATGAGTTGCTAATTGAATATAAAGGAGATGTTTCACTAATGTATGGACCCTGGTCCCGAAATTGTGCAACTACTTAGAAATATAGTTACGCACTTGTATTTTTCATTTTTCACTATCAATTGTTATAAAATTGCCTCGTATTATGGGCAGAATCAAAATAAACAGTTTCTTGCAACACAACAAACATGGCGGACTTTGGATTTTACAAACCAAATATCGATCCATGGAAGATAATAATTTAAATCGACCCATCGGATTCGGCCATCACTCTGTAGTCACCTACGGAACGCACACTCATGGAGCATTCTCAATTTAATCTGATAGTAAGTGTCAGTTTTGGCCATGAACCTATACAATAACTGGACTGTGCGCTATGAACAGAAAAAAGTAGTGGTGCATCTCTTTCTAATAGGGTGTAATAATGGACACCCTAAATCACTATTATTATGATATTAGCTCACCTGTGGAATACAGGGTGAATTTTTCAAAAGGGATTGGATGGCCAAATCCGAAACTATAAGGAATAGCGAAAAATGGTCAAAGGAGTCACGAGCCCGATTTTGATGAAACTTAAAACCTCATCATTAGATTTTTGAAAAACCAATAAACCTAGCTGAGAATCGAACCCGTTGTCTTTGAAAAAAAAAACACACCCTTTATTATTACACCATACGATAGTGTCGCTGTTAAGGAACAAATTCTGCGAAGTAATGATATACGGCAAATTTGAGGAAAATTTGGAATTTAATAAAATTCATGTTTCATGTACCTATTGGTTTTGTTCGAAAACCCAGAAAAGATCGTAACTATTTCGTGTTTTGAATCATACTCTACTATAATTGATGTATTTTTTTAAACAAGATGGAGCTCCAGCCCATAATAGCATAAAAGAGATTTAGATTTAGCAGTTTGACCACAATTTTATTGCAAGGCATGGTCCTGTGCCTTGACCAGTGAGATTCCTGCATCTTACTCCCTCAGAGTACTATCTTGGGGGTATGTCAAAAACGAAATTTATAAAGACACATGATACAGAGATACAGTTCTGTTGAAAATTTGAAACGTTCTTTGGAGAATATTCTAAACGGAATCAATAACATTCTAATACTGAATGCAGTACGATCCTTGAGGTCTCAAATCCAGCTATGTATTGAAAACAATGTGAAAAATAAAATGTATTTTGTTAAAGATGAGCTCTTTCCTTTAGTTTGCGGTATGTCATTACTTCCCAGAATATGATCCTTAATAGCAACACTATCGTATGGTGTAATAATATAGGGTGTGTTTTTTTTTTCAAAATCAACAGGTTCGATTCCTAGCTAGGATTATTGGTTTTTCAAAAATCTAGTGATGAGGTTTTACGTTTCATCAAAATCGGGCTCGTGACTCCTTTGAGCATTTTTCGCTATTCCTTATAGTTTCGGATTTGGCCATCCAAGCCCTTTTGAAAAATTCATCCTGTATATAATATCCTGTGGATAAGCCGCCACCTTTTTTTTTATCGTGCGGAAATCCCCATGGATACCACCCCCGTCGGCCATCAGGGATGGTTATATCGGGATCGAACCGACTAAAACCGCACGCCGTCTCGGGCATTAATTACCGGGGTGTAAGGTTACCCAATGGGCATATCCCTCACACCCCAGCTGACCCCGGGCCATCTACGGTTTTAAGATGGCCCCCTCGACTCCCCGAAAGGGGGGGTGGGGCGAGCATCGAGCCACTTCGCCGACGGTGGGATGTAGGGTGACAGGCGGCCGTCCTGTCACCCAACCGTCGGCACGCAGACAATCAGCTCGCACCCCGCTCGCTCCCCACTGTGCCATCTGCTAGTCAGAGGGACACGTGGAGAGCCTCGGAGCAGCCCTCTAGAGGGCCACTCCCACCCCGGCCGGATTGGCCGCAGGCAGCAGCGTCTCCCGTGGCGAGTGGGAGGCGCTGCTCGCCTCCGTTGCCCAGGTGCACCACGTGGAGGTTCCGGCCCGCACCCAGATAAGCCGCCACCTGGATGCCATTCTGTTCTGCAACCTATTACGCAACAAAAATACATCATTTTCACTAGAATTCACGATAATACTACCAATAAATAAAGCGGAAATCACAATTAAAGTTTATATCGTAAACGGACTATACTCTATCTACGGTTTATATCGACACTTGTTACCGCGTAACAATGTTGCCGCGTTTTGAAAAGCTATCTATATCACTTTCATAGGTATAAGAATAAATTTATTTCTTCATACAACTTCATAATAGTGATTTAAACCAATGTAAATTGATAGTTTAAGTATTTTTATGCAAAGTTTCATCACAAAAACATAAAGCACAAATATATTCAAACTGTTGAAAAAATTACCATTTACAATTAAAAATAATTACATTTACTCTGGCAACTTGTTAGACAGGGACAGACTACTACTTTTAGATCTCTTTCGGCTCGTTTTTCTACTTTCATGAATACGAAGAAAAATCTACCTTACTACATTCTCATAGATTAAGGTTTGTTATCATTGTATTTTAAAGTGCGCAATCCAGTTATTATACACGTTCATGGTTTTGGCACACTAAGCTCCAAATTAGGAAAATAACCTTATAGTGCGCGGCATCTAACGTGGCCAGATTTTGGAGTAGTGTGGGCCCCACTGCTTCAAACCTTGCAAAGTTAGATGCTGTACACTTTTTTTTTTATACTACGTAGGTGGCCGACAAGCTCACGGCCCACCTGATGGGAAGCTTTCACCGTGGCCTATGAACGTGTGCAACACTAAGGATGTCACACACGCGCTGCACACTATACTTGTTTGTGACAAAATGCGTCGCCTAGAAACAAGTATAGTGTACAGCATCTAACTTGGCAAGGTTTTGGAGTAGTGGGGCCCACACTACTCCAGAACCTTGACAAGTTAGATGCCGCGCACTATATCTGTGTTAATATACAGACAAGGATAACATATATTATGTCTGTCCCGCTTACACTTACTACCAAAGTCTATTCGGGCGTCCCGCTCGCGTTCTGATTATAAATTGTTATTTTAGTGTCATGTGAGTCTATAGTCTGTCATAGTATGTCTATTCAGGGTGAATTTTTCAAAAGGGTTTTTTTCATTTTTGGTTTTAAAAAAATCTAATGATGAGGTTTTAAGTTTCATCAAAATCGGGCTCGTGACTCTTTTGAGCATTTTTCGCTATTCCTTATAGTTTCGGATTTGGCCATCCAAGCCCTTTTGAAAAATTCACCCTGTATACCATGAAGCTATAGGATAAACATGGAGGCCACACTTCGAATACCTACGTGAAGCACAGTCTGTATTTACTATCTTGCTCTGTGTGGGCTGACTTCTCTTTCTAAGTATGGTCTTCTAAGCAAAAAATCACCATTTAAACAAGTTTAAAATAGCTTCTTGCTATACCTATACCATGTACCTACTCTGTCTACGATATTAACCATTTTGTATTTAATGTTGTCATAATGCGAAATGTACTGATATTTTATAATAATTATCACATCGTATTTCGAATTCGAACAAAATATGTAATTTGTATTTTTTGCCAATAACCGGCATTTTTTCTCTTTTTTTCTGTATAGTGTACAAATTGGAGGCCCAAAATGAAACATCTCCTTTAACACATATTGCTAGATAAATTCATGTTACGTTCATGTTTTCATGTCTGGAATAATATTTTTGTTATGAAACCGTAGAAAAACCATGCATGGTAGTCGATTCTGTAATAGAATATGAGAAGTTGATGGTGTCACAGCAAAAGCCATGTGAGAGGAAATTCAGATATTGAGAAAATATCGTTTATTATTACGACTAACTTTATCGAAGTTGACGAAATGAGAGTGCCTATTAGTGAAACTACGCCAGTTCATTATCTTAAAAGTGTAAACCCTTATTATTGCCAACGTACATAATATCTATTATTATATTAATTATGTTTTGATAATATGTAGGTAGTTACTACTATTTCTGAAAATATTGTGATTACCTATTGTATTGGCAAATAGTTAACAACGATACAACGAATATAACCTACTTGTTTTTAATGTGGGCTAGCTAACAACGGACATAATATTAAATTGCAATAATGTGGCCTTGTAAGTAAATGAGATGACTAAGTTTTAAATGTATAATTAAATCGATGTTAGGGACCTGCCTCACCGGGACGCCATGGCGACTTCGTCGCCGGCTACGTATCCAAACAATTCATAAATATTACAATGTATGACAGTTATTTCACTAGGCGACGACGGCTTGACAACGTCGTCGCCAATTTGGAAGCGTAGCCACGACTGTCGACTCGCTGAGTGGAGTCTGGAGACTGTGGCGACCTGGCGACGTCGCCAGTAAAATATACACGAGTAAGCCGCGTCTCACTCACTCAGTGTCCAACTGGCCGCCAATAATGAGTTTCAATACAGAAAAATTCATTATAGGAATTCAAAATTGACCATGTTTATGGGATTTTTATTATTTTACGTTTCTTCTTTTTAAACTTTTTGCGACGCAAATAAATAAGCGTGATTTTTTCTATGCATGAAGCGTTCATTTTCGAAACGAGTAAGAACTGAACTGACAGATGGTTGCCACTGGCTACTCCATTTGGCAACCGAAGATAGCCAGAGGTAACCATGGCGTCCCGGTGAGGTAGGGCCCTAAGAGAGAGAAGACATGTTGCATGAGCCTCAAAGGCAATGCGTAGTAGTGTATACGGTGGCGGTATGTAGTGGATAGTCGACCGTCGCAATTACAATGCATTTATGATATTATAACATTGTGTTGAACGAAGGTTAGATTGGGTAAGGATTGATATATTACATTTGTGAATGTGGATGACGATTGATCAATTTGACTATGGTGTGGGTAGGTAGGTACAGTCAGCGTCATAAGTAGATATCATTTTTACATAAAAAAATATAAAATACTGCATGAAAATGATGCACTATATATTTAAATCAAGCTTTATTTAAGTATTATTAAGCGCTCTGAGCAGTTCAACAGCATTAAGGAATAGTTATAAATTAATTTGCTCAAAAATTAGTCTTGAAGAAAACGATAATGACTTTAGACGCTGACTATACCTACCTAATATTGCTTAGTTGTTCTGGTTGTTCATGATTAATTGTGTATAATTGTACTTTTGTAGAGAAGTGTCTTTAACAATTGATACACCCCCTATATCAAACGTATTTCGTTCCACCATAAGTACCTACCCACACCTTGCCCTATATCCGTGGAATACATTTTATTTCAAAAAAAATCGAAATCGAAGCGAAAAAAATCCTATAACTGACACGTAAATTTTGTATGTACCTACTTAAGTATAGTCAACGACGAAAGCTGCTTATTATTATAATTTTTTATATAGGACACGTCAATTTGACTTCACCTCGCCTGATGATAAGCTGAAGGTGAAGTCTCAGGAAAGAGGGTCACCATTACAGACACGTACCATGTTAAAAATGTTGGCACTCAGCTTGACGGCCTCATCAAAAGAGGATTGTCGTGGCAGCACCGCGTGACACCCACCGGTCCCACTAGTGCTGCGACCACAATCCCCCCCGGCCCGGCTATGCACTTGCTGACCCCGGAACGCAATCCAACTGAGATTGGATTACTATGGAGGGTTTTTCGCAATCGTGCACCTACCTGGGCCTCGATTCTGCTAAAGGCAAACCACTGTAAAACCACTGACACTCTTAAAATGCTATTTAATTTTAGACTTTACCGTTATACAGTTTAAGTCTAAAATCAAATGAAAAGAATTCGTTTAACTTTTTCATTCGCTCTACAAAATATCATTTGACTTTAGACTTTAACCTGATAACAATAAAGTCTACAATTAAATGGCATTTTTTAGAGTGTCAGTGGTAAATCAGTGGTTTGTCTTTAGCAGAATCGAGGCCCTGGTCGAAGGTCATCGTCGAATTTCGCACCAGAACCAACAAACATGTGGCTTATACCATAATTATTTATCTATTTTAATAAATAAGACGCAAATATCTGTATCACACGGATACTTGTCTATTCTAAATTCATTAATTAAGAATAATGTAACGATTTATACTAAACTACCGATATTTTCAACCAATGACAACCGGTTAAGAATGCGCAACTGAATCCAAATCAAAATGAAAGTAATCGATCACCAAGTAATAAAATCGTCTTATAACTTATATCGTTATCAAATAATCGATTTTTTCGCGTACATATTCTTTATTATTGAATAACATGGGGTAGTAAGGTTTTACCTCGCAAATATATAACTACTATTGTTACTACCCTTGTGACAGCGTTGGTGTCTGTAATGGTGACCCTCTTTCCTGAGACTTTGCTTTTAGCTTACCATCAGGCGAGGCGAAGTCAAGTTGAAGAGCACTATCTATAAAGCACGAGCACTATGCAAGACCCAAATCAATATTCCAGAAATCTGTAATAATAACTAACATTTATTAAGGTCTTTGCGTGAATTGATCGATTTTCTCACAATAAAAAAATCATTGTGAGAAAATCGATCAATTCACATCTTTATTCCACAAGCAAGTAGCAGGATGTCATAAATGTCACTGACTAATAAACATATCTTACATAATTATAACATACCTACCTACACAGAAAATAAATCTATATATATAAAAATGAATCCCTATTTCCCTTGGTCACAGCATCACGCGTAAACTACTGGACCAGGTAGGTATGTTATAATATATGTAAGATATGTTTATTAGTCAGTGACATTTATGACATCCTGCTACTTGCTTATGGAATAAAGATGTGAATTGATCGATTTTCTCACAATGATTTTTTTATTTTGAGAAAATCGATCAATATCAATTTCGTTAATTCTTTTTTTGTTGTTTTTGTTATTGTCTGGAGAAGGTTCTTATGAAAGAAAAAGTCAAGAAAGTTTGGCGGGACAGTAGAAAATTTAAGAAAATTTATATTAGGAGACGGACATAGGATACTTTTTATCCTGCCACGGGGACGACGTATGCCACGGGCGAATCCGCGGGGCACAGCTAGTATAATGTGGTGTCCTCCTGATTAGTGACCTTTGGTTATGAAATTAAGTAGGTACTTGTAACTTTTTTAAATTATCAATAGGATAGATACAGAGATAATAAAATTAATACGGCATGCAGTCTGTTGTTGTACCAATGGAGCTATTATGAAGGATAGGTATAGGTCATATGTCTGTAAAACTTAACCAACCACCGTATTTATAAAAAATACAATATGATTAGAATTAGAAAAATATTTCACATTCAACAAGCCTTTTTCCATTGGTGCTGGTTCTTGGGCGAATGATGTATTGTATGGACGCGTAGCAATGTCCTTTGAGACAAATTTGTGCCATCAAATTTCTACCACCAGTACCTACCTATTAATTTTTAATAAATATCTACCAACCTTTCTTACATTGGCATTCGTGTAGATATATCAATAATAATTGATATACCGGTACCTAAGTAAGTTTATAATCCCCAGAGTACCTACAATGTTAGTGTAAGTAATATTTCAAGTTTTGTTTATTATTTTATGAAAAAATTAAAACCTAAAACCATCTATAAAATAGGATTTTTGTTAAGCAACTTTTATATCGTTGACTGTACCTATGTATTATTAAATAATTTTGTAGATACTTTATGTCAAAGAGGTAAACGGCAACAGAACAAAAAAATACTTAATTGTCATGACTATGGGTGAACATTCGATTGATCAATCGGTTTGAAGAAAAGTATTTAACTAACTCAACACTGTACTGACTGTGCCTACTGACACAATGTAGGTATATGAAGAGTGAAGATTTATGTTTCGTGATAATATAACTAAGACAATTTGTGACGCCTTGTACATATTTAGTAAAAATTAGAGGTGAGCCGGTAGCCTTTTTATTTGCTGCATTTTCTTTCATGTTTATACCTACTAAGAAATAATTGCTTAATTTCGATTCGAGATTCGATAATAAGTATATTATGTACATAAGAACGCAAACACACCTGACAATATTTGAAATACTTATCTTTATTGTAGGATAGTTAAAGAATAAGCTGTAATATAGGTATAATGAACTCACAAATGTTTGTAATGGAAGCACAAGCATTAGGTACCTATTCAGAACAAAATATGAACGTGATACTTACCTTAGGAATTTATTACTTAAGTACCTACCAGTTTTAAATATACCTGTCGCCAAATATTGAATTGTATGCCCCAAATTAATAACACGAGACTATAAACGGGATGATGATAGTATATAAATTGTTACATTTCCTTTTTGGCACGCTTGCTGAGCACTCAATCACCATTTTATACATTACGTAATACCTATGCTATTAACAACAACAGAATAGGACTGTCCGACGTCATTTTGTATAAGCATTGCATGTAAATACAAGATTAATTAGTACGCGCCAGTTAACGTGGCAATACAAGTCATTCCCCCTCCCTACCACTGTATACGTAATTTGCAAATACGACAGTTTCAATGTTCCCATAACGGCAGAAAATTCTATTGTTAGTGAATCGTGGTAACAGTCTTCTAGACAGCTCCGAGTTAGGCAGGGGTTGACAACCGTAGGATGCATTATTGAAGCAACAAATAGTTTAATATCAGTCATTTAATTTACATATATGTTATTGCATATTTTACTTAAAATTATTTACAACAAAAAAAAGATTTTTTGTTTTTACTAGAGATAATTATATAATTATTATTACTATCAGTGTTCTTTGAAATTAAATACAACTGTTGTCGAGAGTTTTTCGTACAAGGGAAAAGTGTGCTGTAGCGTTATTTATAAACGAATCGTTATGATTTTTGACTGAAACGTTGTAAAGTATAAATATTATGGAATCTGATAAAATAAATGTGTGTAAATGTGGCAAATAGGAACAACCACAATAACAATTATAATAATAGCAATAACAAGAACTACTCGCAAAAAAGATACAAAAATACTAGTTTCCGAAATACGTCTGTCCACGAAGCGCATAAAACGAACAAGATAGCGGAACGTGCCGACACCGGCCTAAGGTTGCTAAGGTGGCCGCATCTCTGACGAGTCGAGCGCTGCTCAGAGCTAGTAGGGGGAGTTGGGGCCCCTTGATACCATTTTTACTTAGATCCAATAAAAGACGACCTATTGACAATAACATCCAATTTAAGAATCTATTCCTTATATATTCAACTTACTTTTCAAAGTCAAATTAACCATTAGATTTTTTAATAAAAAAAATAGAGTATGTACTAAAAATGGAAATTTGTATCAATATGCCCCACGTCTGGGGTACATTGATATATATACTGGGCACTTTGATTCAAAGAATTATTTCTACAAATCATACAAGTTTAATTGATTTTTAGGACATTTATATATTAATTACTTATTTTTTATATCTTTTGGTAAATTATGTGTGCTTAACATTAATCTAGTACTAATTATTGATAATTTTATACCGATACCGCTTTTCTTATTGATAAATTCTCCTTTTAACACGTAAGATAATAAAGATAAGGATTATTGCATAATAATCCTTAATTCTTTATTTTAAGTTGGTTCTCTTGTAGCTTCGTAGGACTACGTTCCCGCATATTATGATAATCGACCGATTTCCGTTTTCGACAGTTTTTGTACGGGGAGCGATACGTTTAGTAACCTATCGTTTGTTTTGAGAGGAAATGGGGTCAATGACTTGTATTGCCACGTTAACTGGCGCGTACTATAGAATTGGTTAAGTATTAAAAAGTATTTGTAACATCTGAAAATCATCTACTTATGATGCTGACTGTACGTATAATTTATTTAAAAAACTAACGACCACTAATACATACAAGTTATAAGCAATAGGATATATTTTGAGTAATTTTTTTTATTTTTTATTCTTCACTTTACAATGGTTACATAGATTTTTCACAATTTTTCCTCACCAAACTAAATCTTTGTAAAATTTTGTAAAACCATTTTAAATGATTCCTTATGTTATTAGACACTATAAACATCACATTAATATTTCGGTTAAAAATTAATGAAGTAAGTACATTTATGTTGAAAAATCAATGATAAAGTTTAAATTGTCAAAAGTGCGCGAGAAAGGCTATCCTCAAAAAATGGAGTGATAGCATTGCCGAAAATATTATTTTTTATTGGTCTGTGGGTAATTTACTAATTATCGACGTTCTACGAATACTTGAAACCTGCTGAACAGATACAGCTAAAATTTTGCATGTAAATTCTTCTAGGATATGGCTATTATAGTCCAGTCATTTAGTATTTTTACCTGGAAAGTTTTCCGGGAGTTTAGAAAATTGGTGATTTTATAGATTTTGATATGCTTTTCCCAAATTTCAAATTTGCCACCTCGTATGTTTGCCGCTCGCGCCGCCATATTGAATAAATGGTGTTTATCAAAATTCAACAACGCAACCTTGTAACGGCGCGCCGCGGTGGGCATCAAATTATATTTTTTCGTTTTGTTAGAACTGCACAATTGCTTAACTTTTTTCAATTTCTATTACATATTTATTGTAATAATGACAGATACAAGTAATTTTACGTTTTGCTTTCACTAATAAACCATTCTAAACATGATAAACAATTTCTGATGAACTGAACGTCATTACAATGTTGTATCAGTTAATCCTTTTTCATTTTAAACACTAGGCATGTTAGTCTAAAAATCGAAAGCTGATAAGTAGAATCGAATGCAATGATTACTTGTGAAGAAATATCACCATAACATTAATAACCACGTTGTGATTATAATAAAACGTATTATATTTATTATTCTTTTAATGCATCCGTGCAGATACAGACACACAGAAAGACAAAAAAATTACTGATTGCATTTTTTGCATTAGTATCGATCACCAATCATCCCCCAATAGTTATTTTGTAAATATATTCAACTAACTTCCGCCCGCGGCTTCGCCCGCGTGGATGTCAGTTATCGCAACCAAACCTAGCCTATGTTCATTCTCGAGGTCTAATCTACTCCTATACCAAATTTCATCAAAATTGGTTCAGCGGTTCAGGCGTGAAAACGTAACAGACAGACAGAGTTACTTTCGCATTTATAATATTTAGGTAGTATGGATGAAGTGAATTATTTTATTATAAGTATAGATCATGTACTTGTCTTATTTTGCTCCTTTTTACGAAAGAAAAAATTATAATGGGACAGGGATTCACCTGAGGATTTTTAAAATTCACATTATCTTTCAAGTCCACAGAACAAAGAAAAATCCTTAGGACTAGAAATCGTATGGGGGCGTGTTTGTGTCGCCAAAAACCTAAGTGTAATTGCATTTACCTCACACATATACACTTGTGTATGTGCATGACGCAGGCTAAAATATAAAGAAACAAGTACGGCACGTGGGTGCGCGGCCCGCTAAAGCGGACCACGTTCGTACGTTCACGTTCCGTGTTACAGTCGTATTTTTTCGACATTTTGCACTATAATTCAAAAACTATGACGTATAAAAATAAACAAAAAGCTGTTTCAGAATGCACAGGTGAAGCCCTTTCATATGATACTCCACTTGATATAGTTATCTTACTTAAAATACTAATTATTAGTTCATGACCACAATTTAATTTTTTTTTGTGTAATGTAGCCACAAATTCACGATTTTCAGATTTTCCCCCTAACCTACCTACCTGCCAAATTTCATGATTCTAGGTCTACGGGAAGTACCCTGTAGGTTTCTTGACAGACCGACAGACAGACAGACAACAAAGTGATCCTATAAGGGTTCCGTTTTAGGGTTTGCGGTATGGAACCCTAAAAAGGAACCTTTATAGGATGACATCGTTGTCTGTCTGTCTGTCTGTCGTGTCGTGTCAAGAAATCCCGTTGAATTAAATCACTTTGGCATATCTACCTATCGGTATGCCTTATAGCAGACATAGGGGGAAAAATCTGAAAACCTTGAATTTGTGGTTAGATTGAAAAGTTGGGATTTGGAATTCAATACCTAACAAAAGTCTATGCTCGGCATTTACAATAGGTACCTATTATTTCACCAGGAACAGTGCCTTATTCTCTATGGTTTAGGAGTGTTGTACCCTGCATCATCAGGTTTGTGGAATTCAGACTTGAAGTGTTATCATGAAGCTGTTGCTTGATGCCTAAAATGCTGTTATGTTATTCTCTATGCTATGCTATGCTATGTTATTCTCTACACCACCTATAAGGTTGACTGGTAGAGAATGCCTGTTGCATATGTGCATGAAGTTTTTATAAATAAATAAAAATATAAGAAATTCTCGAATCCCCATGGTTTAAGAGTTCAGCACCTTGCAGCATCAAGATTGCGGAGTCGGGATCCGAAGTTCAATTATGTAGTCTATGCTTGGTACTTAAAATATTATTGCATTGCACCATCCGCAGTTTCTGAATCACTATAGTTTGTGAGCGCAGCTGTACCCTGCATTATCAGGTTTGAGGGGTTGGGACTTGAAATCTAACCATGAAGTCGTTGCTTGGTATCTATAATATTAATTCACAATGAACCCTTTCTGAATCTTGATAACCTAGGGCCTAGGCGGGTAATCTTTCAGTATCAGGATTAAGGAGTTGGATCCAGATTTTTTTATGGGACCAAGACGAAAACTCGGTTAAAAGCATACCAAAGTCTTGCACATTTGTCTCTTCAATAATTGCCTTATATTTTGTATGGAAAAATAAATTTCGCCATTTTGAATTTTTTCTCTATTCATCGAGTAGACCTCTAGGCTAGGTCCTTATCATCTTTTGCCAAAAAACCTCTCTTCTATCTTCTATTACCTATACTTTGTGAGATAGACGCTGTCGAAAATTGTATGGGCGCCATCTTGAATCTGCCATTTTGGTTATATTTTTAGCTCACTGACAATTGGATGAGATTCCGAGTGGTTTTTATTTGAACACTCCCTACCTCTCTTCAATACCTTGGCCGTGCTCTTCACCCGTCTCCAAAATCTCCATATTTTTCCTCTGAATGAATTTTCGTCCTTTATATGAAAGCATCAGGGAAAAAAAATACAGCAGAGGTGAACCGAAACACAATTCATCCATCTTTAATACTTTCTGAGAGAGACACCCATGACATTTGTGTTGACGCCATCTTGAATCCGCCATTTTGGATTTATTTCCATCTCCCTGCCAATTGGATGAGGTTCCAAGTATTTTTTGTTTGAGCAGCCCTCACCTATGTCTAATACCTTGGCCGTGCTTCTCACCCATCTTCCAAACCCTCGATCATCATCTATCTACATATTTCTGACTAAGAGTTCTTCCACAAAAACATTTTAAAAAGAAACTATGTATAAATCAAAGTCTTGCATAGTTCAAAACTTGTAGTCTATTCAATGTTCGCCATACATTTTCTATAGAAAAATAAATTCCACCATCTTGAATTTTTTTTCTATTCATCGAGTAGACCTTTGGATCCTGATCATCTTTTGCGAAGAAACTACTCTTCCATCTTTTATACTCTCCGAGATGGACACCGAGGAAATTTCTATGGCGACCATTTTTTTTTCGCCATTTTGAATTTTTTTTCAGGTCACTGGCAATTGAATGACGTTTCGAGTGACATTTGCTCAAGCACCACCAACCTATCTTCAATACCTTAAGCGTGCTCTTCACCCGTCTCCGAAATCCTCCATCATCAGCTCTCTCCATATTTTTCCTCCGAATGAATTTCCATCCTCTATACGTAACCATCGGTGAAAAAAAAAAATTTCATACAAAATTGTTCAGGAGAGGTGACCAATGAGTGAGTGAATCAGCACGAGCAGCTATATATATATTAACTAGTACGGCGCGTGGGTGCGCGGCCCGCTAAAGCGGACCACGTAGATGAGTGGACACCAGGAACCTGGAACAGGGGTCCGTTTGGATTTAAAGTTTTGGTCTGTAAGTAATTATGTAACAGTTTTTCTTGGTTCTGTACCAGAAAGGTTCCAACCGGGCCCCATTACTAAGCCTCCGCTATCCGTCCATCCTTCTGTCTGTCAGCGGGCTGTATCTCTTGAACCGCAATAGGTAGAGAGTTGAAATTTTCACAGAATGTGTATTTCTATTGCCGCTATAGCATGAAAATTTAAAAAATAAAGTGTTATTTCTTGTACGGTGGTACGGCACCCTTCTTTGCGAGTTCAACTCGCACTTGACCGATTTTTCAATATTATATTAAGAATGTAGTTATATTCCTCAGGTCAATTGATAAATCTCTAAAAATATGTTTAAAACAATTAGAACACTCCACGCAGAAGAAATACAACGTAGAACGAAATCTGAAAGGTAAAATATTTGTACCGCCTTTTGTTTTCACTCCGGATTTAAAAAAAGAACATCGTCCGTATTCGTCTAAAAATTAACAAACATCCTACTTAAGTGTTATGTACTATGTATAATTCTAAGCATAATATTATAAACCTATTATTTTAAATGTTAGAATTTAAAACCGTTTTTAATATTATCAACAAAATAATAAATACCTACTTAGACATTTAAATATTCGATTTTCGAAATCATCCTGACAATTTTTGTTCACTCTAACACTTTGTCGTTTTATAGTGCTTATTCATTTTTTTTAATTAAATCCTTTTTTTTTCAAAATATTAACGCCGAAAAAAGAATTCTGATTTTCTGAAGATTTTACTGGGCTAAACAGCGGTCCTTTAGTGCTAATTATTAAACTGCCGCAACCGGTAGGATAACAAATACCCATTATTTTGCCACCACTGATTCTTTTCAAGAAACACTAAAGTACCGCTAGCGGTACCTACTACAGTAGTCACGGGTAACTTAAGAAAGTTGTTTTTAATGCGTAAAAAATAACTTCTCACCCGCTATTTTAACTCTATGGGTCAACTATCATGTCAAAAGTACGGTTCATGGTTCACCTTTAAATTAAGAAGTAAAATTGTACTTTTAACATGAATTTTAACGCAAAAAGTTAAAATGGATCGTGAGGAGTCATTTTTAGGGTTCCGTATCTCAAAAGGAAAAAACCGGCCAAGTGCGAGTCAGGCTCGCGCAAGGAGGGTTCCGTATTACAGTCGTATTTTTTCGATATTTTGCACGATAATTCAAAAACTATGACGTATAAAAATAAACAAAAAGCTGTTTCAGAATGCACAGGTGAAGCCCTTTCATATGATACATCACTTGATATAGTTATCTTACTTAAAATACTAATTATTGGTTCATGACCACAATTTAATTTTTTTTGTGTAATGTAGCCACAAATTCACGGTTTTCAGATTTTCCCCCTAACCTACCTACCTGCCAAATTTCATGATTCTAGGTCTACGGGAAGTACCCTGTAGGTTTCTTGACAGACCGACAGACAGACAGACAACAAAGTGATCCTATAAGGGTTCCGTTTTAGGGTTTGAGGTATGGAACCCGAAAAAGGAACCTTTATAGGATCACATCGTTGTCTGTCTGTCTGTCTGTCGTGTCGTGTCAAGAAATCCCGTTGAATTAAATCACTTTGGCATGTCTACCTATCGGTATGCCTTATAGCAGACATAGGGGGAAAAATCTGAAAACCGTGAATTTGTGGTTAGATTGAAAAGTTGGGACTTGGAATTCAATACCTAACAAAAGTTTTTGCTCGGCATTTACAATAGGTACCTATTATTTCACCAGGAACAGTTCCTTATTCTCTATGGTTTAGGAGTGTTGAACCCTGCATCATCAGGTTTGTGGAATTCAGACTTGAAGTGTAATCATGAAGCTGTTGCTTGATGCCTAAAATGCTGTTATGTTATTCTCTATGCTATGCTATGCTATGTTATTCTCTACACCACCTATAAGGTTGCCTGGTAGAGAATGCCTGTTGCATATGTGCATGAAGTTTTTATAAATAAATAAAAATATAAGAAATTCTCGAATCCCCATGGTTTAAGAGTTCAGCACCTTGCAGCATCAAGATTGCGGAGTCGGGATCCGAAGTTCAATTATGTAGTCTATGCTTGGTACTTAAAATATTATTACATTGCACCATCCGCAGTTTCTGAATCACTATAGTTTGTGAGCGCAGCTGTACCCTGCATTATCAGGGTTGAGGGGTTGGGACTTGAAATCTAACCATGAAGTCGTTGCTTGGTACCTATAATATTAATTCACAATGAACACTTTCTGAATCTAGATAACCTAGGGCCTAGGCGGGCAGTAATCTTTCAGCATCAGGATTAAGGAGTTGGATCCAGATTTTTTATGGGACCAAGACGAAAACTTCTACTGTTTATTTTAAAAAATCTTTGCAAAAAAATGAAAATACACGGGCCGTTTTGAGAACCACCTCTTTTTTGGAAGTCGGTTAAAAGCATATCAAAGTCTTGCACATTTGTCTCTTCAATATTCGCCTTATACTTTGTATGGAAAAATAGATTTCGCCATTTTGAATTTTTTCTCTATTCATCGAGTCGAGCTAGGTCCTTATCATCTTTTGCCAAAAAACCTCTCTTCTATCTTCTATTATACTTTGTGAGATAGACGCTGTCGAAAATTGTATGGGCGCCATCTTGAATCTGCCATTTTGGTTATATTTTTAGCTCACTGACAATTGGATGAGATTCCGAGTGGTTTTTATTTGAGCACTCCCTACCTCTCTTCAATACCTTGGCCGTGCTCTTCACCCGTCTCCAAAATCTCCATATTTTTCCTCCGAATGAATTTTCGTCCTTTATATGAAAGCATCAGGGAAAAAAAATACAGCAGAGGTGAACCGAAACACAATTCATCCATCTTTAATACTTTCTGAGAGAGACACCCATGACATTTGTGTTGACGCCATCTTGAATCCGCCATTTTGGATTTATTTCCATCTCCCTGCCAATTGGATGAGGTTCCAAGTATTTTTTGTTTGAGCAGCCCTCACCTATGTCTAATACCTTGGCCGTGCTTCTCACCCATCTTCCAAACCCTCGATCATCATCTATCTACATATTTCTGACTAAGAGTTCTTCCACAAAAACATTTTAAAAAGAAACTATGTATAAATCAAAGTCTTGCATAGTTCAAAACTTGTAGTATATTCAATGTTCGCCATACATTTTCTATAGAAAAATAAATTCCACCATCTTGAATTTTTTTTCTATTCATCGAGTAGACCTTTGGATCCTGATCATCTTTTGCGAAGAAACTACTCTTCCATCTTTTATAGTCTCCGAGATGGACACCGAGGAAATTTCTATGGCGGCCATTTTTTTTTCGCCATTTTGAATTTTTTTTCAGGTCACTGGCAATTGAATGACGTTTCGAGTGACATTTGCTCAAGCACCACCAACCTATCTTCAATACCTTAAGCGTACTCTTCACCCGTCTCCGAAATCCTCCATCATCAGCTCTCTCCATATTTTTCCTCCGAATGAATTTCCATCCTCTATACGTAACCATCGGTGAAAAAAAAAAATTTCATACAAAATTGTTCAGGAGAGGTGACCAATGAGTGAGTGAATCAGCACGAGCAGCTATATATGTATACTAGTAGGGCACGTGGGTGCGCGGCCCGCTAAAGCGGACCACGTAGATGAGTGGACAACAGGAACCTGGAACAGGGGTCCGTTTGGATTTAAAGTTTTGGTGTGTAAGTAATTATGTAACAGTTTTTCTTGGTTCTGTACCAGAAAGGTTCCAACCGGGCCCTATTACTAAGCCTCCGCTATCCGTCCATCCTTCTGTCTGTCAGCGGGCTGTATCTCTTGAACCGCAATAGGTAGAGAGTTGAAATTTTCACAGAATGTGTATTTCTATTGCCGCTATAGCATGAAAATTTAAAAAATAAAGTGTTATTTCTTGTACGGTGGTACGGCACCCTTCTTTGCGAGTCCAACTCGCACTTGACTTTTCAATATTAGATATATTAAGAATGTAGTTATATTCCTCAGGTCACGTGACCCCGGGGAGCTATAACACTAAAGAAACTCATAAGTTACTGAACAGTGAACTCTTACAAAATGAATATCTGAAACAGTAAAATATTAGCTTTGGTGGCTTAATAAATAACTTCTTGAGATTGATAAATCTCTAAAAATATGTTTAGAACAATTAGAACACTCCACGCAGAAGAAATACAACGTAGAACGAAATCTGAAAGGTAAAATATTTGTACCGCCTTTTGTTTTTTTCACTCCGGATTTAAAAAAAGAACATCGTCCGTATTCGTCTAAAAATTAACAAACATTCTACTTAAGTGTTATGTACTATGTATAATTCTAAGTATAATATTATAAACCTATTATTTTAAATGTTAGAATTTAAAACCGTTTTTATTATTATCAACATAATAATAAATACCTACTTAGACATTTAAATATTCGATTTTCGAAATCATCCTGACAATTTTGTTCACTCTAACACTTTGTCGTTTTATAGTGCTTATTCAATTTTTTTTAATTAAATCCTTTTTTTTTTCAAAATATTAACGCCGAAAAAAGAATTCCGATTTTCTGAAGATTTTACTGGGCTAAACAGCGGTCCTTTAGTGCTAATAATTAAACTGCCGCAACCGGTAGGATAACAATTACCCATTACCTATTTTGCCAGCACTGATTCTTTTCAAGAAACACTAAAGTACCGCTAGCGGTACCTACTACAGTAGTCACGGGTAACTTAAGAAAGGTGTTTTTAATGCGTAAAAAATAACTTCTCACCCGCTATTTTAACTCTATGGGTCAACTATCATGTCAAAAGTACGGTTCATGGTTCACCTTTAAATTAAGAACTAAAATTGTACTTTTAACATGAATTTTAACACAAAAAGTTAAAATGGATCGTGAGTTCACGTTCACGGTTTTCAGATTTTCCCCCTAACCTACCTACCTGCCAAATTTCATGATTCTAGGTCTACGGGAAGTACCCTGTAGGTTTCTTGACAGACCGACAGACAGACAGACAACAAAGTGATCCTATAAGGGTTCCGTTTTAGGGTTTGAGGTATGGAACCCTAAAAAGGAACCTTTATAGGATCACATCGTTGTCTGTCTGTCTGTCTGTCGTGTCGTGTCAAGAAATCCCGTTGAATTAAATCACTTTGGCATATCTACCTATCGGTATGCCTTATAGCAGACAAAGTTGGGACTTGGAATTCAATACCTAACAAAAGTCTATGCTCGGCATTTACAATAGGTACCTATTATTTCACCAGGAACAGTTCCTTATTCTCTATAGTTTAGGAGTGTTGTACCCTGCATCATCAGGTTTGTGGAATTCAGACTTGAAATGTAATCATGAAGCTGTTGCTTGATGCCTAAAATGCTGTTATGTTATTCTCTATGCTATGCTATGCTATGTTATTCTCTACACCACCTATAAGGTTGACTGGTAGAGAATGTCTGTTGCATATGTGCATGAAGTTTTTATAAATAAATAAAAATATAAGAAATTCTCGAATCCCCATGGTTTAAGAGTTCAGCACCATGCAGCATCAAGATTGCGGAGTCGGGATCCGAAGTTCAATTTATGTAGTCTATGCTTGGTACTTAAAATATTATTGCGTGCAATGCAATAATATTTTCCGCAGTTTCTGAAGCATTATCAGGGTTGAGGGGTTGGGACTTGAAATCTAACCATGAAGTCGTTGCTTGGTACCTATAATAGGTATTAATTCACAATGAACACTTTCTGAATCTTGATAACCTAGGGCCTAGGCGGGCAGTAATCTTTCAGCATCAGGATTAAGGAGTTGGATCCAGATTTTTTTATGGGACCAAGACGAAAACATCTACTGTTTATTTAAAAAAATCTTTGCAAAAAAATGAAAATAAACGGGCCGTTTTGAGAACCACCTCTTTTTTGGAAGTCGGTTAAAAGCATATCAAAGTCTTGCACATTTGTCTCTTCAATATTCGCCTTATATTTTGTATGGAAAAATAAATTTCGCCATTTTGAATTTATTCTCTATTCATCGAGTAGACCTCTAGGCTAGGTCCTTATCATCTTTTGCCAAAAAACCTCTCTTCTATCTTCTATTATACTTTGTGAGATAGACGCTGTCGAAAATTGTATGGGCGCCATCTTGAATCTGCCATTTTGGTTATATTTTTAGCTCACTGACAATTGGATGAGATTCCGAGTGGTTTTTATTTGAGCACTCCCTACCTCTCTTCAATACCTTGGCCGTGCTCTTCACCCGTCTCCAAAATCTCCATATTTTTCCTCCGAATGAATTTTCGTCCTTTATATGAAAACATCAGGGAAAAAAATACAGCAGAGGTGAACCGAAACACAATTCATCCATCTTTAATACTTTCTGAGAGAGACACCCATGACATTTGTGTTGACGCCATCTTGAATCCGCCATTTTGGATTTATTTCCATCTCCCTGCCAATTGGATGAGGTTCCAAGTATTTTTTGTTTGAGCAGCCCTCACCTATGTCTAATACCTTGGCCGCGCTTCTCACCCATCTTCCAAACCCTCGATCATCATCTATCTACATATTTCTGACTAAGAGTTCTTCCACAAAAACATTTTAAAAAGAAACTATGTATAAACCAAAGTCTTGCATAGTTCAAAACTTGTAGTCTATTCAATGTTCGCCATACATTTTCTATAGAAAAATAAATTCCACCATCTTGAATTTTTTTTCTATTCATCGAGTAGACCTTTGGATCCTGATCATCTTTTGCGAAGAAACTACTCTTCCATCTTTTATACTCTCCGAGATGGACACCGAGGAAATTTCTATGGCGGCCATTTTTTTTTCGCCATTTTGAATTTTTTTTCAGATCACTGGCAATTGAATGACGTTTCGAGTGACATTTGCTTGAGCACCACCAACCTATCTTCAATACCTTAAGCGTGCTCTTCACCCGTCTCCGAAATCCTCCATCATCAGCTCTCTCCATATTTTTCCTCCGAATGAATTTCTATCCTCTATACGAAACCATCAGTGAAAAAAAAAAATTTCATACAAAATTGTTCAGGAGAGGTGACCAATGAGTGAGTGAATCAGCACGAGCAGCTATATATATATTAATACTTTCTTCTAATCAAAAAATAAGTTTAAGCGATTAATTTTAAGGTTTCTTTTCCTATAAGTTTTCACGAAATATTTACTTCAATTTTCTAGAAGTTTCTATACCTGTCCAATTCATGATGCTAAATGATAATGTTGACAGTTCACGTCTATGAAGTATCGTATTTTTATATACAAAATAATACGTCTAAAATTATCGTAGCACATGGACAAGTACCGCCCACTTTTCGTAGTGAAGCGTCTTGCAAGAATTCAGCACAATTGACTATGACACGAAGGAATCGAATGAATCGAATTTAAATTAATTTATTGAAATTTTAAAGTACTTATATACTACAATTTTTTGTAATATAATTAGCTAAGTATAATGCAAAACATAATTACTGTACCATAAAACTTCTCTTTTATCATCCTGAAATAAGTTACCTAAAATAATAAAAAAATGAATACGTAATTCATGGAATTACACTACAATGATGTTTTTATTGAAATTATTTAAATACTCATAGGAGTATTTAAATAATTTAGTTCACCCTCTTAATAATTAAGTTCATGAATAAAAAAATAAATGCTTTTGTGTATTTGTAACTATCGATTCCATATTCTACCGGAACGATAATCGAAAATCGATTAGATTCATTTTCGATTATACTTTATGGGGTACTCTACTTAAAGCTGTCAAAACTATCATTTTAGTTAAGTTTGTGAAAATGTACAACAGAATCGACACCATGGGGGTCGATTCTAGTGTTGTCTGTATTTTGAGTTAAGTTAATTTCATCCTTACCACTGTTATATTTAAGGACTGATTTGCAATCTTATACTATATAATTCAAAGTCCTGACTGACTGACTGACATAGAGACAACGCACAGCCTAAACCACTGGTCGTAGAGACTTGAAATTTGATGGGTGTGTTCGTTTTGATGCGTAGAGGTGTACTAAGAAAGGATTTTTTAAAATTCATACCCTAAAGCCCTAAAAATGGGTCAAAAACGAGCTTTTGTGAGAACTCAAGAACGGCCGAATGGATTTTCATGATCTATGATTTTTTGGATTGGTCTGCGCCTCAAATAGCATATAAGGGATTTAAAAAGATATGATTAATTCATGAAATATTAGAAATAATAAGAAAATTAAATGTTGCAGACGTTTTTATCGCCATCTATAATTGTTGTCATGGCAACAGGAACTAAAAGTGACTTAGACTAAATTTTAATAGAGTCCTTTGGTTTGTTTTTTTTTGCTCAGAGGCAAAGAGGATATATTTATTTTTAGGGTTCCGTGCCTCAATAGGAAAAAACGCAACCCTTATAGGATCTCTTTGTTGTCCGTCTGTCTGTCTATCGAGACCTCTTTCTAAGGAACACGTAGAGGTATCAAGTTGATCTTTCAAAGAAATATTGCGGATAGGCTTGGCATAATATGAAGCATAATATCCAGACTGTGGTCTCACTATCGACTAATAGGTGGCCTGACCTACCAACCCCAGCCCTGCGCTCATGGAGGATGAATCGGCCACGTGAGTGAGTCACCTGCACCGCGACCGGAGAGTTTTAAGGAACACGTAGAGGTATCAAGTTGAATAAGATCAAAGAAATATTGCGGATAGGCTTGGCATAACACGAAGCATAATATCCAGACTGTGGTCTGACTATCGACTAATAGGTGGCCTGACCTACCAACCCCAGCCCTGCACTCATGGAGGATGAAGGTCGTTGAGTGACCTTCGGCCACGTGAGTGAGTCACCTGCACCGCGACCGGAGAGTTTTAGGAATTCGTACCTTATTTTTCGTGCGGAAATCCCTACGGATCTCTCCCATTCCCTGGCCAGTAGGGACGTAATATCGGACTTGACCGATGAAAATCGCACTCCGTCTTGGGTCTACAGAGATTAAGGTGGCCCATGACCCTGAGCTATCCAAGCCTCACTGATGGGTGACTGTTTTGGTGAGTTCCTGCATTGTGTAGGTCGGGAGCTGACACCCGAAAGCCACTTTTACCGGGGCTGCTCCGTGGATACTTCGCCACTTCACACACTGGCAGAGCGTCCAAATTGGATAGAGTGGCGCCATGTCCTCGAATATTTAAATATTTAAATAATTTTCTTTTTGGAATGCCACCGCTTTTTTTGCGAGGCAGTAATGCGCTTAGAAATGGCGGCGAAAAAGCTACGGGAGAGATCCAGCACTCCCCCGTGCCGGAACCATCTCCGTCCTCCATGAGTGCGGGCCTAGGATGACGGTCGGGGCTAACCGTTACCTTAGCAGAAGCAGGCCCAGGGTAGCAGGGCGTTATGTTTCCACGCGTGCTTTTTTATAGAGAAAAGGGATTTAGATTCCTAATAACACGTTGAGGTCGCCAGTGCTGGTGGCCGGAGTCGGCCGAGGTTTCTGGGATATTCTTTCTAGGACACACCAGATTCCTCGGTCACACAGGCCGATGTGATGAAATACCGTACCATTTTAGTCAGTAGGAGTCCGACATAGGTACCAACTTTTCTGTTGGCTCCGTTGAGGTGAAGCCCGACGGGGGTTTCACACGAAAAAAGGAAAGGATACTTCCCTTTGGGCTAGAATCCAGATATTTTGCAGAAAATAAAATCTTACAGCATGAATAAAGGTAAAAGTTCTGAAAGCGAAAATATTACCCACGTCACCAAAAAGAATCTGTATGGCTGTCAGTCAAGACAAGAAACGTTGCAGCAAAGTTGAGTTCGTTCCTCTAGCCAGTGTTATCCGGAACTCTGCGAGCACGAGCCCAACTCGCACTTGACCGGTTTTTATTATTATATACTCTTTCTTTAGTTTCATGAACTTTTGAATGTTAAATCAGGTTGTCAAACGTCAATGTCTGTAGCAAGATTTTAATAATAAAATCAGATTTTCGAAATAAATAAAATAATGTTTAACTAATTTGAATGCAATGCAACTATGGTGTAATGTGAAGGTTTATTAAAGCGCTGTTAAAGGGCATTTTTCCGAGTCATACATACTTCGGGGCAGTTAAATGGTTCTTCGATGATTTGGCGTTTGTAGAAATGGGCTTCGCAAATATGTCTATCGATAATGAGTACGAAACCCATCTAATCCCCATAAAATCTACAATGAAAAAGGACAATGATGGTAAATAGACTGGCTTTGGCCGCGATACACGGTACTGTACCTTGAAGGGTTAAAACTCGAGATGAAATGAATACGTTTAGCTGCAACCACTGTTTGCCAAGGAATAGACATTGAAAGTTAGTATGGGCAATCCCTCTGCTTAAAAGAGACTTGGTAGCGAAAGCCAACATTCACGCGGGCGGAGCCGCGCGCGGGTAAGCTAGTACCATAATAAGATTCATTTTCAGTAAAAAAAAGGTATGTAGTTCTGCTCTTCTTATATTTTAAGGTAAAATGTATGCAACCAATAAGACATCCTAGAAGTCTGTGTGAGTGTATTTTTTGGCGACAGCTATTCCTTTGTATTTTTACTTAATTACTACTTCTATGTTGTATGTTTTTTAATGTTCTGTGGTAATACGAAAGTGGGCCGACTATGTGGCGTCACTTTTTTTGTTCCCATAGCTCCGTCCATAGTTATTCCCAGATCCATGCTCAGATCCATAAGCATTACCTACTCTATAGCTTACGAATTTAAAGAAGTTTACTTAAATGAAAATCAGGTCATCTTCTAAAATTGAATTTTATTATGTAGGTAAGTACAATAATATCATACATATTTGGTTTCGATTCACAATATTTAAACACTTAAGCGACAATGAGCGGACGTTTATAGCTTATGAAAGGATTTTTTGCAATCAGGATTCAAATAGATGTTAGGTAACTATTTATTTTTTCCTAATAATAATGGGGGTAAATAACACGCACAGCATAGGCAATTAGTGCCGGATGAAGTGATAACCTTCCGACAAATTATAAATTGACCTTAGATAACGCGTGCAATTTACAACTAGTAATATCTAGTTCCCAGGAATTATTAGTAATGTTGATCCGCAAGAAACGGAGAGTATTCATTAACAGATCTTATAAGGTAGGTAGGTAGGTACTAGCCAGGCTGCGCATTATCCTTTTCATTTAAACATTGACTCACATTCTATCTATAGGTACCTGATATTGCAAAATAAATATAATGACCATGGGGCACGTGTCTACACCTAGCGGGATCCCCTGTCTGGGAGACTTGTGAATGATGCAGAGAATTAGTTCTGGATTTGTTCTACTGAATTATGCTGGAAACAGAATTTGTTCCGTATAATAAACGGAAATATAAACTTTTCTAACCGACCTCCAGCCAGCGGGATATTTACCAAAATTAAGTCTGGGGAACTATAAATTGGTATTACCTTTTAGTTCTGTCTTTGTTCTGTTTAACAAAACAAAAAACATACTTCTAGCGTCTTTACTTCAGCCACAATCAAGCTGAAATGAAACCTCCAGTCAGCGGACTTTTTCTCTCAGGGACATTTTTTTGTAACTTTTACACTAAATTGATAACATTTAAACTATTTTACGACTATAATTTTACTTAAATTACCTATTCGTACATCTATACTCAACACAAAATAAAAGGCCCGTTTTGACGTTTGTCCTCGTGGCGTAACTAGTTATGTACCTATATGATTCGTTATTCGATACTCAGGATGAATCGAATCCAGTTTGCATGGGGATTTAATCGATTTGAATATGTATGTAAGCTGCATTGGATTAAAGTTCTGATTAGAAAAATTAGCTTAACCTTTGATTTTGTGGGTATTTTAAAACAATACAATGTTATTAAAGGTCAATTTACTTATATTTAATATTTTTTTTACAATAACATTCACTCAATCACAAAAAAAACAAGAATAATTAAATGAGTCTTCAGAATCTAAACACAAGTATTAAAATAAATAAAAATAAAAGTGCGCGTTGGGCTTGAAAAAAAATATCTGACTCGATATTTTCTTTCCTTAACTGATTATTAATAGTCTGTGGACAACATGAAAAAATCGTTATGCACAGCACACAGCCGAGTGGGCGGTACCTGTCAATGAAAAATGTAATTACCTTTAGAACATTTCAATTGATAAAAAATTAAGAACTTCATTGGCACGAACTGTCAAAGTGGGCCTTTTATTTTGTGACAACTATAGTATGTTAAATTACCTATTCGTACATCTAGTATGAAAATTATACCAATATCCATCCTTACAAATATTCGCATTTATAATATTAATTTATGAAAGATAATGCAGACCGGTGAGATTATTTTGTATTCTACCCACTTACTAGCTTTCAAATTCTATACTTTTAATTTTCATACTAGATGTACGAATAGGTAATTTAAGTAAAATTATAGTCGTAAATAGTTTAAATGTTATCAATTTAGTGTAAAAGTTACAAAAAAATGTCCCTGAGAGAAAAAGTCCGCTGACTGGAGGTTTCATTTCAGCTTGATTGTGGCTGAAGTAAGGACGCTAGAAGTATGTTTTTTGTTTTGTTAAACAGAACATAGACAGAACTAAAAGGTAATACCAATTTATAGTTCCCCAGACTTAATTTTGGTAAATATCCCGCTGGCTGGAGGTCGGTTAGAAAAGTTTATATTTCCGTTTATTATACGGAACAAATTCTGTTTCCAGCATAATTCAGTAGAACAAATCCAGAACAAATTCTCTGCATCATCCATAAGTCTCCCAGACAGGGGATCCCGCTAGGTGTAGACACGTCCATGGGGCTCCATATTAGGAATCCATAACTTGTAAATAGTAACATAATATACCTAGCTATCTGGCAAAACCACCTCACTGTATCATACACCAAGTACAAGACATTTATTTACCATAGGTATAATAATAATATTTATTCTAAGAAAGGACACTCACGACGATAATTCTACGCAGGAAATATTCGACATAATTATATTACAGGAGCATGACTAATTTGAGATGGTATGCGCTGTTAGTTGAATCAAAACGGTTGTTGCACAAATAACATGCAAGTAGTTTTGGAAATGCCAGTGGAAAGATTCTGTCGTGTTAGGTACAGCCACAGTAAATATATAAGCTAAAGCAGTAAAGAAACTACGTACTTAACGTTCAAATCGACACTCACACAAACGCACGCGTCTACACGAACCTCAACGGATCTCGCTGTTCTGTCAGTCGCGGCGGTTGCCTTGATCACGTTATTTTATCTCTTGCGCCGCACGTGCATTTCGCGATCTTGTCCAGTTGTCAACCCTAACGCTTCAATACTTAGAGCACGTGTGTTATTGTTTCAGCAATTAAACCTAGTTACCGTACTGCTTTAGACTTTATATATTTACTGTGTTATACACAAAGCGCATCACACCTGTAGTAATCTATTTACAGTTATTAACACATCACAGGATAAGAAATCTTCTTATATGTAAAATGACTCTGAAACAAATAAATACATATACTTATTAATTATCATAGATAAATAGTAAAATAAATTAAAAATTTATAAAACCCCCGACTCACAAAAAAAGAACAATAAAAAACCTGTAAAAAGTAAAAAAATAACTATTATTATTATGACCTATCTACCCTAAGTATTGAACCTTTATTATTATTATAAGTAGCTATCTTATTTACGTATTCATATTTTTAACTAACAGTTTGTCTCGTCGGGGACCGCTCACCTAATCATAACCTAATCGTACGTCTGTCTAGCAATATCCTAACTGTAGCGGTCTTATTACAAAACACGGACTAACTTTAAATCCAGGTTTAAAACGTCTTAAGACCATGGTTTAACGAAAATGTTATTACAAAACGCGTTTTAGTACTAAACCTGGGACTATCTCAGGGCCCGTAGACAAACGTCATTTTATTCCGTAGCGTAAATCGCAATCGAATAGAAACGGTTAGGTCGACCAATCACATCCAAGCTCGTCGCCGGCGTACGATGCGCGCGCCGCGGTGAAATCACGAGCTGGAGTGTGATTGGTCGACCTAAACTATTCGAAACGATACGATTCGATCGAATAGAATACTTTTGCCACTTGGCTACGGGCACTGGTCTAAAGATAAACCTGCGTGACACCTAGTTTAACGTTGGTCTAAGTATCTAAACCACGAAAATAAAACGTCAAACTTGTCATTTTGATTTGATTTGTGGAAAATACCAAAATACATCATATTTTGGCTTACTTTTTCCTCGGCAGTCCAATTTTCGCCCCTCTTTTTCTTTTCTCCTTCCATTATTTAATTCAAATTTAAAATTTTAAACCACTGGAAACGTAAAAGTTAGCACGGGTATTGAAATGATTCAAAAGTGGGTATAAAAATTAAAAAAAAAAATTGAACAAAGCGCGGGCTCCGAAAAACTACGCTTCATTTAACGTTCATCATAGATCGTCCAATATTATAACAATGATTGCTAAATAAAGGCATGATAATGATATTTTACTATAAAATAAAGTCCAACTATCGTTCATGACTTTAAATTTAATAATTATAATGTTGTAAATATTTTTTTCACCATTTTTTAGTCAATAATATTTATTAACGATTTCAGAAAATTTTTGCTTTCTGAGAAAACGGAACGTTGCGACCGAATGATATCACAATGAACGAACAAAAGTTTAGAGTAATCTGTGGTTGTTATTAGGCCAAGATTTAAACCATGGCCTAAGTAGTCCACGGATTATTCTGTTTTTGTAATAAGAAGAAGTTTAAACCTTGGTCTTAAAATTAAGCCTGGACTTCATAGTCTGGGTTTAAACCTGACTTTAGTCCGTGTTTTGTAATAAGACCGTGGATGTTTTATAGTAGAGTCAATTTAAAAGGTCACATTTGACGTTTGTCAGTTTTATATTTATAATGAGGTGACCTGTTAAAAAAGGTCGATTAAAACGAATGAATCGATACGGACTTGAAAGATAATGTGAATTTTTAAAATCCTCAGGTGAATCCCTGTCTCATTATTATTTTTTCTATCGTAAATTTAAGGAGCAAAATAAGACAAGTACATGATCTATACTCTATACTTATAATAAAACTGTACAGAGGTCAATTCTGTTCATTGAATATATTTACAAAATAACTATTGGGGGATGATTGGTGATCGATACTAATGCAAAAAATGCAATCAGTAAATTTTTTGTCACAACGTGGTTATTTATTAATTTTATGATGATAATAATTCTGTTCATTGAATATATTTACAAAATAACTATTGGGGGATGATTGGTGATCGATACTAATGCAAAAAATGCAATCAGTAAATTTTTTGTCACAACGTGGTTATTTATTAATTTTATGATGATAATATTTCTTCACAAGTAATCATTGCATTCGATTCTACTTATCAGCTTTCGATTTTTAGAGTAACATGCCTAGTGTTTAAAAAGAAAAAGGATTAACTGACACAACATTGTAATGACAACGTTCAGTTCTTTAGATCAGAAATTGTTTATTATGTTTAGAATGGTTTATTGGTGAAAGCAAAACGTAAAATTACTTGTATCTGTCATTATTACAATAAATATGTAATAGTAATTGAAAAAAGTTAAGCAATTGTGCAGTTCTAACAAAACGAAAAATATATAATTTGATGCCCACCGCGGCGCGCCGGTACAAGGTTTCGATGTCGAATTTTGATGAATTGTCAAATGTGGCCTATTGAATTGACTCCACTATAGTACTCGGTGAATATTTTTGAAGTTCCTTGATAATGCTCAATTTTTTAGGCAGGTATAGAGCGGTCCCCCGACGAGACAAACTGTTAGTTATAAATATGAATACGTAAATAAGATAGCTACTTATAATAATAATCAAGGTTTAATACTGAGGGTAGATAGGTCATAATAATAATAGTTATTTTTTTACTTTTTACAGGTTCTTTATTGTTCTTTTTTTGTGAGTCGGGGGTTTTTTAAATTTTTAATTTAATTTTTTTATTTCATGCTTTTTATAGGGGTAACTTAATTATAATAGCTAATTCATTATTTAACATCAACATACGTATAGTCTATCAAAAATTATTCAGAGCTAATGCGAATTGCGCAGAGTGTGGTTACAGAATTAGAAATACATTCCATTCCTCATATCTTTCGAATGGCTAAACCGATTTTCATAAAACTTGCGGTATCGTGATGTATAAGTTATGACCTTTCATTTGATACCAAACACGGGTATATTTGAACACATTCAATTTTTCATCACCACTTTCACCCCCCCATATCTTCGAAATGGCTGAACCGATTTTTATGAAACATAGCTAAGAACACTCTCCCCTAACTCATCTTTCAAACAAAAGAAACAGAATCAAAATCGGTTCATCCGTTTGGGAGCTACGATGCCACAGACAGACTTACAAACACACACACACACACACACACGTCAAACTTATAACACCCCGTTCGGGTTTCCGTCGGGGGTTAAAAAAGGAGACATGTACCTACAACTATCGGTCGTGTAGTTACAATAGGTACCTACTATACAGATGTCCAGCACAAATTGTTTTGAAAATTAGGTCGAAGAACCCTGCCCCGCGCCGAATTGAATTCCTGTCATAAACCCTTCTTAGGAAGTCAACTGCTTGCTTTTCCGAATCGGTCCGGCATCACCAAGACGGCCTAACAACTCCATCTCGCCCTACGCGATTGCGCTATCGCGTTGCTGAATGAGATGGGTGAAATGGTGGATAGGACTCTGGTTACCATACCGTTATGCTCTGCCTTATAGGACTGGCACTAATCTGTCGAACAATCAGTTCAGTGTTCGAGCTGGACTTTGACGATTCATAACATCACGCGCGGCATGCGCCTCAGTGTGCGTCCCGAGCGCCGGCGTATCGTGTATATGTTACCGTTATAACTAGTTTTTAGATAGAACTCGTTTTTCCTGGTTAGAACTAGTTTTATTATAATACTAGCTGTTGCCCGTTAATTCTTTTACTGTTGGGAAACTACACTATCTCCGGTGAACATAGGCTAAAGTTAGGAATCCATTCTAAAACTCCAATAATGTAACCCAAATGTATAACTCAAAAAGGTCTACATAAAAGTCCGCGATAGCATATGTCTATCTAATAAGGGTAGCCCACAGTAACCATTTTATCTTTACAAATTACAAAAAATCATGTGTCATTTTCGAAGCTATTTTTAACAATAGTGTTATTCCTTATCCAATTGCATAATTTATTTATATACGTTGTACATTTAATGTAGATCAAAATTGCCATTTACAATGGCAACACTGGCTTCATTTGGTCGGAACACACATTCCAGACCGTAGACAGAGAAGGAAATAGACACGCTGTCAGAGTTCACCCGAGAGTGATGGCAATCGTTTTTTAAAGTTGCCAGGTTATGAATTTTACCCGTAATGTATGGTGATAAAATCTCATTCATGAAGTAGAGTACGAAAGGACGATCTAAATACGAAAAGGTATACGAATTAAACAGCAGTGACCTAAAGCGTCTGTGTACCCTTAGTGTTGCACACGTACATAGGCCACGGTGACCGCTTCCCATCAGGTGGGTCGTGTGCTTGTCTGCCACCTAAGTAGTATAAAAAAAAGCGATTGATCAATCTCGGTTGTTCAGCAGCTAGTTTTTCCTTCATGGTTTGCAGTAGGACAATAGATATCTGCCGTAATCGTTTGGCCAAATTTGAGAAAGCTGTGGTGAGGTAAGACACGACGCGACGGTACGTCCCGTCCGAAATGGGCTGTCCGTCTGGGGAAGTATCTCCGCCCTACATAAGACCACGGCCATAATAACCATGGTGTTGTGTTTCCGGCGGCGGTAAGTAGGGTATCCAGAACTCACTGTACCCCTATTCCTCCCCGCCCCGTAAAACTGTAACTAGTTTTATTTCAATAATATATGAAATTAGCGTTAAACTTTGGACAATATCATAAATGAGCTGTTGCTCGCGGCATTACCTACCCTACCCATGTGATTGAGTAACGAACATCTAAACATCTTTACTAATCTTCATATTTATAATTACAGATTTATTATATGTATAGATATTTGTAGGATAGTAGGTATGTAGGATAGGTAGGAAGTAGGAGGAACATAACTCAGGTGTTTCATTATGTTATGGGTAGGTACACTTATATTTATCCACACTGCATTCTCAGTTTATAATTTGACAGCTGTATAGTTTTCAAAGGAAATTTGGGAACTTTAGTTTTTACATACCGAATACCATCTCGTGGTTATGATAATATTTTAAATCGACCCATCAGATTCGACCGTCCTTCTAGGCTCCGTTTCTTCATTTTAGTCGGATAGTATGTGTCAGTTTTGACTTTATGGAGCCCAGGCTCCAAAACGTCAAAAATACCCTGGTACGCAGATAAGGACAACAGATATTATGTCCGTCCCGCTTACTCTTACCATCAATTTGTATATGAGCGTCCCTCTCTGATTGTCATTTTAATGCCTTGTCTATATACTATTCTCTGTCTACGTTCCAGACGTGCCAACGCGGGTTGGCTTGTCGGATGCCTCGGTGACCCGACCACGTCCGACCAGTATATTAATAGATAATAATTATGTCGTGTCGGGCCGAACACCGTACGACACACGTTCCGATAATGGTTGCGGTCAGATGGTCGGGACCGACCACCAATTGGAACGTCTGTTATACTTTGTCTGACTTGTCTAATGTAGGATGATAATAATGACAGCTCTAAGTAGGGTAGCCTATAGTATAATCGAAAATGAATCTTTCGATTTTCGATTATCGTTCCCTTAGAATATGGAATCGATATTTACAAAAACACAAAAACTTTTTATTCTTTATTATTTTAGGTAACTTACTTCAGGATGACAAAAGAGAAGTTTTATGGTATAGTATTTATGTTTCGTATCATATTTAGCTAATTATATCACAAAAATTTTAGTAGTATAAGTACTTAATGATTTCAATAAATTATTTTAAATTCGATTCATTCGATTCATTTGTGTATAGTCAAATTGTGCTATATTCTTGCAAGACGCTTCACTATGACAAGGGGGCGGGGCTTGTCTATGTATTACAATAATTTCAGGGGTATAATTTTGTATAAAAAAATACGATACTTCATAGACATGAACTGTCATTATTATCATCTTACATTAGACAGAGTATAGTAGTTTTAATATTTGATTAAGGGTAAAAATCATTTAAAATGACCCTTTTCATTGCAAAATTTGTCCACCCCCGATATTTCATGACAAGATTATTTTTTCTATGTAAAAAGTACCTATTAGTACTCTGATATATATCATCTATCTATGATACACAAATTTATATAACTTTTGCCCATATTAAACACATTATATTGCTTTTTTTCCATCGAACTCGGAATATCTTCATACAAAATAATTTGTCCACTTCACGGGCTGCGTTACAAAAACTATCTAAATAAATATAATCTACAGTATTTAATAATATTGACGAACTTTTTGACGAGATATTGTTAGTGCCCATTGATTACGGTAAAAAATAATTTATTTTAATTATTTAAAATATTAAAATATTGGGTTCAAAGTGATGTCCAACATTTTGTTCATTTTTGTTATTCGTTTTTGTAACACCAAAATTTGGCAGTATTTTCAATTTTTAAAATGTCAACATTCAAAATATAACGAGCCAATTACATGCCAGACTCTAATATGAGTCGGCCATTTTGTCTTCGAGTGAAAATAGGGGATGACGCGTGTTTTTTGCCAAAAAGTCAAAATTCAAACTTTAAATGATCCATTTTGTTTTGTTTTGTCAGCACAGGTAAGTGGGTAAATAAATTATTTGATTAACAAATTATGCATGTTATTGTTGACATTTGTTGAAATGCAAGGCGGTTGGAAGTCATTAAGATTTTTGTTTGACTTATCATACTTGAAGTCCGTAAAAACCATTTTCGACTTTCATTTTTGTTATGATTTAGGTTATGTTACAAAAATGAAATAACAAAAATGAACTAAAGACGCAATCACATTGCTGGTAAAATTTTATTATTAGAGTATGATTTTAATGTTCTACTTATATTTAAGTGTATTTTTTTAATAAAATATAGGTAAGTATGGGTATTTCTTATCTTTCTGTCTGATTTCTGTTTTTACATCAAGTTCGTTTTTGTCTGCCTGATTAATCTTTATCTGTTGACAAGTATTTCAGTATAATGCTCGCCATCAATCATCACATTCATCACTTTAGTTTGTCTGAGAATAATGACTAAGATGATAAGTTCTATTTTACGTTTTTTTTTAATAAAACAAATGGTAAAAAATATATAGTGTTTTATTGCGGAACACCTTATACGAAATCATTAAAAAAGAAATAACATTTAGATTATAATGCGCAATGTAAATGAGCCCTAATATTTCATTTTTGTTATTTTTTTGTTACGCAGTTCATTTTTGTTACATTATCATTTTTGTTTCCTTTTTGTCAAAGGGTCATTTTAAATGATTTTCACCCTTAACGTTTTTAATCTATAGGTACTTATTATAAAACTATAGAGAGGTCAATTCTGTACATTGAATATAATCAATACATTATATAAAACTCAAAGTCCTGACTGACTGACATAGAGACAACGCACAGCCTAAACCGCTGGTCGTAGAGACTTGAAATTTGATGGGTGTGTTCGTTTTGATGCGTAGAGGTGTACTAAGAAAGGATTTTTAAAAATTCAAACCCTAAAGCCCTAAAAAGGGTCCAAAAAGGTACTTTTGTTAGAACTCAAGAACGGCTGAACGGATTTTCCTGATCTATGATTTATTGGATTTGTCTTCGCCGCGAATAGCATAAAAGAAAATTAAAAAGATATGATTAATTCAGGAAATAAAGAAATAATAAGAAAATTCGATGTTCGTAGACGTTTTTATCGCCATCTATAATTGTTGTCATGGCAACAGGAACTAAAAGTGACTCAGTCTAAATTTTAATCCTTTGTTTCTTTTTGCTCAAAGGCAAAGAGGATATATTTATTTTCAGGGTTCTGTGCCTCGATAGGAAAAAACGAAACCCTTATTAGACTTAGAAAAATGTAGAGGTATCAAGTTGAATTAGATCAAAGGAATGTTTCAAAATGATCATGGGCTTGGCATTACACGAAGCATAATACCCAGACTGTGGTCTCACTATCGACTAATAGGTGGCCTGACTTACCATCCCCAGGCCTGCGCTTATAGAGGACGGAGGTAGTTGAGTGACCTTCGGCCACGTGAGTGAGTCACCTGCATTGCATCTTATTTTTCGTGCGGATATCCCCATGGATCTCTCTCCTCACCAGGCCAGTAGGGACGTAATATTGAACTTGACCAACTAAAATCGCACTCCATTTTTGGTCTTCAGGGTTTAAGGTGGCCCATGACCCTGAGCTATCGAAGGCTTACTGATGGGCATGGCTGTTTTGGTCAGTTCCTGCATTGTGTAGACAGGGAGCTGACGCCCGAATGCTACCGTTGCTGGGGCTGCTCCGTAGACACTTCGCCGCTTCACACACTGGCAGAGTGTCCACAGTGGATAGAGTGCCGCCATGTCCTTGAAGCAGACGTTGGTGTGGTAAGCCTCATGCTGCGGGCTTTTCACATACTCATTATGTAATGCTGACCATAGTCACCATAGAGAGTATGTGGAAAGCCACCGCTTTTATGCGAGGCAGTAATGCGCGCAGAAATGGTAGTGGAAAAGCAACAGGAGAGATCTACACTCCCCCGTGCCGGTGAAGGCGCACCGAGCGGCGTATTTCGGAGAACCATATCCGTCCTCCATGAGTGCGGGCCTAGGGAACGGTCGGGGCTAACCGTCACCCTAGCAGACGCAGGCCCAGGGTGGCAGGGCGTTATGTTTCCATACGCGCTTTTTTTTAGAGAAACGTCGAGGTCGCCAGTGCTGGCGGCCGAAGCCGGTCGAGGTTTCTGGAATATCCTTTCTAGGACACACCACCAGGATTCTTTGGTCACACAGACCGATGTGACGAAAGACCGTGCGATTTTAGTCAGTAGGAGTCTGATATACCAACCTCTTCGTAGGCTCCGTTGATGTGAAGCCCGACGGGATTTTCGCACGAAAAAAAAAGAAAAGGTACTTCCCTTTCTGCTAGAATCCAGATATTTTGCAGAAAGTAAAATCTTATAGCATAGTAAAGGTAAAAGTCCGGTAAGCGTAAATAATAACCACATTACCAAAAAAAATCTGTATGTCTGTCAGTCAAGACAAGAAGCGCTGCAGCAAAGTTAAGTTTGCCCCTCAACCCCGTGTACCCAGCGAGCACGAGCCAAATTCGCACATGACCGTTGTACACAGTTATAAACTCTTTCTTTAGTTTCATGAACTTTTTGAATGTTAAATCAGGTTGTCAGATGTCAACGTCTGTGGCAAGATTTTAATCCGTTTTTAATCCTAATAGAATCAGAGTTTTGGAAATAAATAATGTTTAACTAATTTAAAATAGTCTATCGAATGTGAAAGTGCAATGCAACTATGGTGAAAAGGTTTATCAAAGGGCCTCTTCTGAGTCACACATACTTTGGCCAGAGCAGCTATCTAATCCCGATAAAATCTAGAAGACAATGAAAAAGGACAGTGATGGACGGCACTGTAGCTTGAAGGGTTTGATAGGATTCGAGATGAAATAAATACGTTTAGCTGCAACCACTGTTTGCCAAGGAATACACATTGAAAGTTAGTACGGACAGTCCCTCAGCTTAAAAAAGACTTGATGGCGATAGCCAACATTCACGCGGGCGGAGCCGCGCGCGGGTAAGCTAGTTACTTATAAGATAACTATCACTTATTATAATATAATAAAATATAATTGAATAAAATATATACCTACCTACTAATAATAATAATCCATAGCGACCGGCATCCACGCGGGCGAAGCCGCGGGCATAAGCTAGTATAAAAATAAGCTTAATTAAAAAATTAAAACAAAGATTATTAACCTAATTATAAGTAAATTAGTATAATTGTTAGACTAAACGTAGGTCAATTTGTTCAAAGCATGACGTTTTTAGTCCGTGGGGATTTTCGCACAAAAAAAAGGGTAGCTAACTGTATATTAGAAGTAAATACAAGCACAAGCTCCCTAATGGAAAACGTGTACTATTTTAAACATGCTTATCTATCTTATCTCTTTGCCTCAATTAGGAATTAAATAATTCAGGAACTCACCAACTCATGCTTAGTCATTTTTTTTGGGAGTGCCGCTGTTGGAGTCACTATTTGGCTGAAAAAAAAATTGAAACCACAACTTTAGGGCTGCTTTATATTCTGTATTTATACATAACTCATAACATAACACAAGCTAGTTCAGCTATGCTTATTTTGTCTAGATAGCGCTGTGTAGAACGTCGTAAAATCTTTATTATTATATTTCACCATGCAACTTCACGCCTCCCTCGATAGAGACACCGTGATTACCACACTCGAGGGGGGACATTAATGCCGCAGATGGTTAGCCGGTTAAAGGTTAGCTAAGATGCAAGGCAATTAGTCTTACTGGGCCACCCTACACCCCGATACATGAGACCCGAGACGGCTTGTGTTTTGGAAGGTTCGAGCCTGACTCCCGCTAGCCGGCGTGAGGGTAATGGGGGTATCCATGTGTCCCGGGCAAACTATATACGTTTCTTTTCGTGAGGAAACCCCCACGGATACCTCCGCATGTATGCCATCGGAGATGGTTATGTCGGACTCGGACCGACTAAAATCACAGGCCATCTTGGGCCTTCAAACGCTGGGGTGTATTTTGAGTGTGTGAGCCCAAGACTCCTCTGGCTGAGGTTGAAGATTGGCCTCACCCGAATCTTTGTGTTAAAAGTGTATGCTCCACAGAATGCGGCGTGGAACCAGTCCTCGGCAGCCCAGAAAGAGAGGCAGAATTTTTGGGGTAGTGTGAAAAATATCTGGAGTAAATGCAATCAAAATGAACGAATTGTAATGCTTGGTGATTTTAATGGCTGGGTAGGTGTGAAACGAGATGGATATGAGAGGGTGGTGGGAAAGCTTGGCGATGAAAGAGTGAATGAAAATGGAAATGGCTGGGTAGGTGTGAAACGAGATGGATATGAGAGGGTGGTGGGAAAGCTTGGCGATGAAAGAGTGAATGAAAATGGAGAAAGTCTGCTTGAGATATGCTTGGAAATGAATCTTGTGGTAACAAACACAATGTTTGACCATAAATAATTCATTTGTATAGGTACCTACTAGAGAAGAAGGAAATCAGAGAAGTATGATTGATTTTGTAATAAAATTGTGGATGCAAGATTGAGAACGAAACTGCTAGACACTCGGGCATACCGCGGTGTTGGCGGAATCGACACCGACCACTTCCTAGTAGTCAGCCGAATAAGGGGCTTATTTAAGCGGTGGCGGCATCGTGTGTAGAGCGCCGAAAGTGGAAATATGCAAGAGGAAGGTATAAAATAGGAGTTTGTAATTAAGCTAAGGACGAAGTTTGAGAGCTAAAACAAAAAATACTGTGAAAAAATTATTTGAATCGGATCAAAAATGACGAAGATATGGCTAATTTAGTGAGGTAATCTTAAAAACGCTCGCCACCGCGCCGAAATACCCTGTGACGTCATAACTCATAACGTCGTCGCCGCTGCCACTATGGAGAATAGTTTAATAGGTACCTATTCTGTGAATATAGGGCTATTTTGATAAAACATTTCATGAAACTTATTTCTTGAGTTAAGTACAATTAAAATCTTGTACAGTTCATTTTTTTTTAAATTATAGAATTAAGTATTTTTTATTTTTTTTGTATACCTACTGAGTAGGTGGTAGACAAGCACACGGCCCACCTGATGGGAAGCGGTCACCGTGGCCTATGGATGTGTGCAACACCAGTGGTGACTAGGAAGAGGGGGGAGGGGGGAGATACAGTGAGCTTTGGCTACCCTATTTACCTTGGGGAAGACAACACTATGGTCATTATGGGGCGATGTTCTGTAGGGCGGAGGTACTTCCCCAGTCGGACTGCTCAGTTCGGACGGAAGATACCGTCGGGTCCTACCTCCATTATTATTATAGTATTAAGTATTAAGAATATGAAATATCTATTCCTTCATTTGTAGTGGTTCGATATAATTTTCAGGAATGTTGGAAATCAAATACTTATATAACCCGTGACCACCGGTGACGGGCCATATACGATTTTGATATAGCCTCATCGACCCCCCCCACCCCCCCCCCCTTTTCCAGGAGCAAGAAGAGGACACCGTGGTTAAACCTGAGGGGTCATCTTGAAGCCGCAGATGGTCCGGGTCAGCCGGGGTGAGAGGGACATGCCTTTTGGGCAACCGTATACCCCGGCGCTAGAAAACCCGAGACGGCGTGCGGTTTTAATCAGTTCATTCAAATATAAAACGTGTTTTTATTTTTATCAGTCCGCCGGATTCACTGCACCCCGCCTGATGGTAAGCTGAGGTGCAGTCCTTAAAGTAATGGACATCATTCCATCAAAACTTGAACATTTTCCCAAATAACGGATGTCCATACAACCGCTTCACCCTTATTTACCCCCTTAGGGGTGGAATTTTGAAAAACCGTGATTCAGGTGTACGTTTATTTTTAACCAAAAGCCGCTATATCAAACTTCGTGCTTCTTACTTTCAAAATAACGAACTTTACATGCAACCAGCCATCGCCTATTTTACGCCTTTAGTAGAAGTAGTAGTTTAATCAGAAGTAGGTATATGAAATTTAATGCGTCTAACATTGAAAATGAAGAACTTCCATATAAACTTTTATGCCTTATTTTGCCACCTTAGGAGTAAAAATTCTAAAATCCGTTCTTAGTGGATTCCTACAACGTAAAAAGCATCTACTGTCAAAATTTCAAGCTTGTAGGTCCAGCGGTTTAGGCTCTTCGTTGATGTATAATAAGCATGTATTTACAAAAAAAAAAACCAGACTGCGTAAAAAACTTAAAAGAAAAAAACAAGCACTCAGATGTCCGGTGGTCTAGAAACATAACAACTTAACAGTCGGGATCCACTATTCAACAGCCAATCTTATTTTTCAATGGATCCCGACTGTTAAGTTGTTATGTTTCTAGACCACCGGACATCTGAGTGCTTGTTTTTTTTCTTTTAAGTTTTTTACGCTGTCGGGTTTTTTAATTTCTAAATTATATTTTTTTTATTTTATACTTTTTAGTTATAAGTGTCCTAGCCAGCTATTTACCCGATTGGACTTTCTACTGTCTAATAAAAACCTATGAATTGTTATTACGCAACTTTAAATCGCTATAGATCCTAAATGGTCAATGGAATCGAAAAATGTTGAAACGAAACTAAAAATGATTTTTAAATACCTATTCAACGATACCCCACTTTACATAGTTTGCTGACTTTCATTTTTTTAATTTTCACAATATGGCGGCCAGTAGTCGTCATATTGAATTTTCACTGACGTCATGTCTTTAGTGACACTCGCCGGACTAAGAGGAATCGATTGATGTGTGAATCATGAAAATCGGCCCAGGCGTTTGGTCTGTATAGTGCTTCAAAGGAACATACAAACATACATACATACATACATAGGCTGTTAAACACATTACCACTCCTTTGCGTTGCGCAGTCGGGTAAAAAATAAGTATGTTTATCAGCATTCTAGAACCCATAACACAAGCTAGTGAAACTAAGCTTACTTTGGGTCTAGGGAGCGATGTGTAGAATGTCGTAGAGTATTTATTTATTTATTTATGTATCGGTCTGTTTGTCAAAGGGCATCGCACACGTTCTGACCTATGACGTCATCGACAAAAATCCAGCGAGTGTGTGCGTTTTTAAATCTTCGATAACTTCGTCATTTCTTGTAGGATTTTAATCATTTAAAAAACAAAATGCTTAGAAATTTGTGGCGCATACGTTTCATTAATTAAGAATTTAAAGTTCTGTTATGTGACTGATCCTCACTGATGAGGAAGTAACATTGGCGAAGGATGAATATGAGAAATTTAAACGTGTGGAGAAAGAGGTTGTGAAAAGAAACAAACAGAATGACAGAGATGAATTTAGTAAAAGGTTATCTGACAACTTCCAGCAGAACATTAAGTTTTTCTGGAAGGCAATAAGAGCTGCCAGAGGTGCTAATTACGACCTCACATCTGGACTAAGTCAGAAACCAGGATGGAAGTTTTGTGAGAGAAGAGGAAGACGTGTCAAAGAGATGGAAGAAAAATTTTGAAAGTCTCCTCGAGAAAGAGGATGTACAAGCGCAAGTCCTTTCTTTCGACGCTAATGAAGTTGGGAATGAGAGTGAAATCAGTATGAAAGAGATTATGGAAGCGTTGAACAGTATGAAATTGGGAAAGGCAACGGGATGTGACATGATTACAGTAGGTAGAGATGTTGAGAGCTAGACAAGGCGTGGTAGCACAGAACAAATAAAAATCCTCAAGACTAGAAATCGTATGGTGTTTGTGTCGCCAAAAACCTAAGTGTAATTGCACTTACCTCACACATATACATTTTTGTATGTGCATGAAGCAATCATCCTTAAGGCTAAAATATAAAGAAATACTTTCTTCTAATCAAAAAATAAGTTATTGCGATTGATTTTAAGGTTTCTTTTCCTATGAGTTTTCACGAAATATTTACTTCAATTTTCTAGAAGTTTCTATACCTGTCCAATTCATGATGCTAAATGATAACAAATATATATAACAAAATAATACCAGCACATGGACAAGTACCGCCCACTTTTCGTAGTGAAGCGTCTTGAAAGATTTCAGCACAATTGACTATGACACAAAGGAATCATGAATTGAACTTAAATTAATTTATTGTAATTATTAAGTACTTATCTACTACAATTTTTTATAATATAATTAGCTAAGTATAATGCAAAACATAATTACTGTACCATAAAACTTCTCTTTTATCATCCTGAAGTAAGTTAGGTATACATAAAAAAATAAAAAATAAATGCTTTTGTGTTTTTGTAAGTATCGATTCCATATTCTACGGGAACGATAATCGAAAATCGATTAGATTCATTTTTCGATTCTACTCTATGAGGTACTCTACTTACTTTAGCTGTCAAAATCATCATTTTAGTTAAGTTTGTGAAAATGTACAACAGAATCGACACCATGGGGGTCGATTCTATTGGTATCCGTATTTTAAGTTAATTTCATCCTTACCACTGTTATATTTAAGGACTGATTCGCAATACAATACAATTTTAGACATCTATTGGTGTATAGCAAAACTATAATTTACATTGATTTTGCCATTGACCTGATAGATGGTGTATTATGGTGATAAATAAATTTGTGCTCTATTCCATCGTGAATTAAACATAATTTTGTTGTATATTACGTTAAAATGGGGGCAGATTTGATGGTACTCTGTAAACATCATTGAAGTTTATACCTTGTCATAACGTACTTTAAATTCGTTTTCAGTAAAATAAGGTGTGTAGTTCTGCTCTTCTTATATTTTAAGGTAAAATGTATGCAACCAATAAGACGTCCTAGAAGAATGTGTGAGTGTATTTTTTGGCGACAGCTATTCCTTGATACTTGATTACTACTTCTATGCTTTTTTAATGTTCTGTGCGTGGTAGCTAGTCAGCTGTACCTCATTTTCAACCTTTACTGGAGGAGCGGCAGTGTACCAGAAGAATGGTGCAAAGCCGTTATGGTACCGCTTTACAAAGGAAAAGGATCACAGCAAGACTGCAAGAATTACCGAGGCATTAGCTTACTCAGCATCGTCAGAAAACTATGTGAAAGTCTTTATCAAGAGTGATGAATGAAACTGAAGAAAATTTGTGGGATGTGCAAACAGGATTTAGGAAAGGAAGTGGATGTATGCATCAGCAGTGCTATTCTCTAAGGATACAGCGTTGCGTTCGTCACTGCGACAGCGACGAACTACTTAGGTGATAAGGTCCCAGGCCTTAAGAGTCCGTATCAAAATTTTTTACGATTTTGCTGATATATATGATTTTACAGACGTGATTTGATAGTTAAAAACTGTATTCCTTTAAGTTTTAATGCATAAAAATGAAAGGTCATTTAAAAAACTATCTAATTAGTAATTGTTTCCTTATTTTTAATTCATAATTTTGATTAATCCAACTCAAAACAGCTACTTGTTTTGCGAATTTTGCTGGAAGATGTTTAGAATATCGTCTATTTACTTAGCGTATTAATATCTCAACAGTTTGAAGAATTTACAATGTATTGTTCTTAAAATCATTTATTATATGTATGAATTACTTTTTATCACTTCAATATAACATATTTGACTAAAATAATATTGAACTCAGACAAATTTTAGAAAAACAGACAAAGAAGAGCCGATAATTACGGCTACCTAGAACTTAAAATTCATGAAAAGAAAACGAAATATATGAACTTCAGTTAACATTCTATTCATTTGCTAAAAAAGAATCATAAAAAGTTAGAAATTTTGCCAAAAAAAAATATTTTAGTACACCTAAAATCTTCAGTTTATATAGGCCGACAGAAGCTACGGGCTCAGCAGTGGCGCTGAGCGCTTTTAGAGGGTGGACGTATCGCTATGTGGTCCCGAAAAAGGTGAATGAACTAACGCTAAAACTACACTTTTAAAAGGTTTTGATACTGAATTAATTTATTATTTTAAAATGTTTGATGATTTTATATAAGTGTATATTATTTATTGGTGAGACTATTATGATAATTTCCTATCATGTAGGTACCTATTTTACGTATGCATGTATAATTTTTCAATATTGCGCGACTAGCGATGGACGTAAAAACTACTGAACGAATTTTGATGCGGTTTTTTTATTAGAAAGGTCTTTGTTACAGCTAAAATCTTGTGCATGTTTGATCACAATTATAGTTGCAATACTTCTGAAAAATTCGGAATAATTCCGGAATACTTCTGGGAAAGTTTCTATAAATCGTAATTATTCAAAATGAATTTAATTTAGATTTTTATTTTTTTTTACTGAAAACTCGTATTTGGCATCGATCGTCGATCGCCGCCGCCGCTGCCCCTTAATGCACCCCGCCGCGCCGATACCGATGATGGCGGTGCGGGGTGCGGTAAGAGGGGAGGTGCTCCCTGGAAAATTATTCGTTTCGTCCCGCGCGCGCCCGACTGCCGCGAACTGCACAGTGTGCAACAAGACTCGTCGTGTTGCACACTGTGCAGAGCAGGCGATTGCGGTGCGGTTTTACTTCGTCCCGCAAGAAAGATTCGTACCCCCGGAATCGAATGTTTCCGCCAAATATTTCAATGGAAATAAACGTGTTTGTTTGTGGTGTGGTGGGTAAGTTAATAATTGTTCAGTGGAGCATACGTAAATAATATATAAGTGTTTATTTTAATATAAATGGGATTGATTAAGTTTATGTTAATAAGATTTTTATAGATAGACTAGCTTCCGCCCGCGGCTTCGCCCGCGTGGAATTCGGTATTGCCACCAAGTCTATTTGAATGAAATGGCTCTCCACTTGACTTTCCACTCCGCTGTTCACTCCACTATCCACTCCAAACTCCACTCCACTGTTCACTCCACTCTCCACACCACTCTCCACCTCCACTCTACTGTCCAATCCCGTCTCCCGACTCCACCCTACATTCCACTCTTCACTTCAATCTCCACTCCACTCCACTCTCCACTCCACTTTCCACTCCACTCTTCAGACCACTCCCCACTCCACTCTCCACACTACTCCCACTCCGCTCTACTCTCCACTCCACTGGTCTCCACTCGTCTAGCCAAAACCTTTCGGATAAAAAGTACTAAACGGATTTTAGTGCGGTTTTCTTGGTTAGACCTAAAATTTGGAGACATGACCAAAAGTTTTTTTTTTATTTATTGGTTTCACCATACACCATCTTTACAGGGTTCACCTAAGGCGACAGTGTGGACATAATATATCCCTTTATAACAGTACTTTTAGTTGCAATAATCGATATTTAAAAAAAAAGACTTGGTTATGTTGACCACAAATATCTATTTTTTGCAATCCTTGTCTGTTTGTTCGTGATGGACACAAAAACTGCTGATCAAATTTTAATGTCGCCTTTTTATTAGAAAGGTCTTGGTTTTACATAAAATCTGCCGTATGTTCGATTGCATTTGGTTAAGTAGAACCGGGGATATGACCAAAAAACGATTACCAACCAATCGACTCCCACGGGAAGAGCCGCGGGTGTTAGCTTGTATAAAAAGTAGCCTATATATTACTCCAGACCAGACTATAATCTATCTCTGTACCAAATTTCAACCCGATCTATTCAGCCGTTTTTACGTGAAAGAGTAACAAACATACATCCAGATATCCCAACTGATCAACTCCATGGGCGAAGCCGCGGGTCTTAGCTTGTATAAAAATTAGCCTATAATTATGTTATTTCACACTACACTCTATCTCGGTACCAAATTTCAGCCAGATCCATTCAACCGTTTTTACGTGAAATAGCAACAAACATAATATTTGGACATCCCGACCGATCGACTTTGCGAGCGGAGCCGCGGTATTAACTTGTATAAAAAGTAGCCTATATGTTATTCCAGACTATAATCTATCTCTGTGCCAAATTTCAACCTGATCTATTCAGCCGTTTTTACGTGAAAGAGTAACAAACATAATATTTGGACATCCCGACCGATCGACTTTGCGAGCGGAGCCGCGGTATTAACTTGTATAAAAAGTAGCCTATATGTTATTCCAGACTATAATCTATCTCTGTGCCAAATTTCAACCTGATCTATTCAGCCGTTTTTACGTGAAAGAGTAACAAACATACATCCAGATATCCCGACTGATCTACTCCGTGGGTCGACTGATCGACTCCGTGAGCGGAGTCGCGGGTATAAGCTTGTATAAAAAGTAGCCTATATGTTATTCCACACTTTAATCTATCTCGTTACCAAATTTCAGTCAGATCTATTCAGCCGTTTTTACGTGAAAGAGTAACAAAGATATATCTAGAAATTCCGACCGATCGACTTTGCGAGCGGAGCCGCGGTATTAGCTTGTATAAAAAGTAGCCTATATGTTATCCCAGACTATAATCTGTCTCTGTACTAAATTTTAGCCAGATCCATCAAGCCGTTTTTGTGTGGCAGAGTAACAAACATACATCCAGACATCCAGACATCCAGACATCCAGACATCCAGACATACATTCTTACAAACTTTCGCGTTTATAATATTAGTAGGATGGTATGTTAGCCTGCGATTAACGGGATTCTTATTCTTCTGTTTTAGGGTACCTACTTATTTCGAAATCGAATGCTATTTTTATAAGTGTCAGTGCTGTGGAATAAATAATCAGGCCTAGCATTGGATTTGTGTTTTAAAAAAGGGTTAGGTACCTACCTATTTTTTTTGTTGGTTTGTATGTAGCTCTGTACGCATCGCGAGTATTCGCGAGTCGCATAGGTAGGTAATTAATAAACGCGTATAATAACAGTCAATATAAACAAATAAAGGCAAACCTTGCAACCGAACAGCGGTTTTCAGAAAAGTATTTGTTATACTTAGGAGCAGGTTTTGGTATGTTAACCGACTTCAAAAAAGTAGGTTATGAGTTTGAAACGTTTGTGTGTATGCATATTTGTCTACGATTACCTATCTTATGTTTGGCTGACCCGATTTTCATGCGTATTTCAGGAAGGTATTTACTATACCTACTAGGTACTTGGCCTGTTTATAATTAACCAAAATGTTTTATCACCAAACATGCAAGCGATAGGCCCCGCACTCCCCGCGTGTTGCGTGTGCGCGTCAAATACCTAATTCTCGCAGTTTAGAAAATTGTTACGGCACTACTATCGCACGTTTGATTTTAACATTAATCTATATCATCTAAGTAGTTCGTCGCTGTCGCAGCGACGAACGCAAGGCTGTGTCCTTAGAGAATAGCACTGCAGGTCTTTTCCTTACAAAGTATAGCCGAAAAATTCTTGACAACTTGAGAAATTCTTGTCTACTGCATATTCGAAGACTTGGAGAAGGCCTATGACAGAGTGGTGAGGAATGAATTAGTGGTCAACATTGTCTATGAAGGGGGTGAGCGGCAGCTTGATACGAGCACTGAGATCTCTCTATGAGAGTTCCAGTGCTTGTGTCAGGATAAACGGAGCCTGCACAGACTGGTTTAACATCGAAACAGGTGTTCGAAAGGGATGTGTAGCTTCGCCGGGCTGTTCAACTTATTCACAGACGATTGCTTGAAAGAACTGCAAGTGAGTGCATATGGATTAAGAATGAATGACTCAACCGTCGAATGTCTCTTGTACGCCGATGATCAAATAATATTGGCATCGTCGGAGCAGGAGCTGCAGGCGATGGTTAACATTATGTATGGTGCCTTTAAAAGCAAAGGAATGAGAGTGAATATAAGTAGACCGAAAGTAATGGTTTTCGAAAGAGAAGAACATGACCAATTGCACAATTTTGATAGAGGGAGAAAATGTGGAACAAGTGAAAGAGTTTGTATACTTGGGTTCAAAATTTACGAGAGATGGAAAATATTACTGCGATATTGAGCGAGGAGTTTTGGCAGGTAATCAAGTGAATGCGGCGCTGCACAATTTTAGGAGCAGTCAGAATGTGTCTAAAGAGGCACACCTGGCTGTACATAGAGGAGTTCTCGTTCCCACGCGTATTTATGGTAGTGAATGTTGGGTGTGGCAGAAGAAGCATGAAAGTAGATTGAATGCTGTGGAAATGAAAAGTCTGAGAAGCATAGCTAGGGTAAAGTTGATGGACCGAGTGAAGAACAGTGTGATAAGGGAACGTTGCGGTACGGATGAAGATGTAGTGACCAAGATAGAGAAAGGGATGCTTAGATGGTTCGGACATGTAGAGAGGATGGATGAAAGAAGATTGACGAAACAGATATAATTATGAGGCGAGGGTGAATGGGCAACCCGGTAAAGGCCGACCTAGGTGTACATATTCTAATCAGATCCAGGACGTTTTGGAGTAAGGCCAGGTCAAGAGTACCCGCAACCGGCGCGCGTGTGTGAAAACAATTATGAAAATTGAAGAAGCGAAAGGAGTATGCCAAGATCGTAGCAAGTGGAAAGATGTTGTCTCTGCCTACCTCAATGGGGAAAAGGCGTGATTTGTATGTATGTAGTTCTCATTGATTATTTAGAGAAAGGGAGAACAATAACAGGCCAGTACTACAGTGACTTATTAGATAGATTCGATAAGAGATTGAAGGAGACATGGCCTCATTTATTGAAAAGAAAGGTGCTCTTTCATCACGACAATACACCGGCGGCGGCGAACTCTTCTCACATTGTAGCAGCTAAATTGCAAGACTTGAGACACGAATTGCTTCCTCATCCACGTTACTCGCCCGATTTAGCTCCGTGTGACTTCTTCCTCTTCCCTAACATGAAAGCCTGGCTCAGAGGAAAAAGATTCAACTCAAATGAAGACGTTATAGCCGAAACAGAAGCGTATTTTACAGGGTTTGAGAAATCTTATTTTTTGGAAGAGTAAAAAAAATGGGAGAAACGTTGGGAAAAATTGCATAAGACTAGCAGGAGACTACTTCGAAAAATAGAATAAAAAAATATCTATAAAATTGTGGCCTCATTTCTAACACGGATATTTATAGATAAAATCACGTATGCAAAGGAGGCGGCTGAAGGGGAACGATAGTGAACCAGTACTCTTCCGTCCCACAGAAAACGCACCGGGCGCCGGAGAGCGCAGGACGATCTCCGGCCACCATGACCGCAGACCTGAGGGCGAGGGGTAGGGCTACCCGTCGCTCTAGAGGAACCATGCCCGAGACAGTGGTGTGACGTGCTCCGCGCGCAGCTTTCAAGTGGAGAGGGGTTACCATCAAATTTCACGCATTGTGGCTTGTGTGTTATGGCTGGTGGTCAAAGTCTCACAGAGTTCCTGGGGAGTTCCTTCGGGTATACCCGAGGTTTCTGGTGAAAGACTTAAGTGGACGGAACAAAAAAAAAGGTTGGATTCCATCGGTGAAAATAACGCTCGTTTGGTTAAGATTGATCGCAGTTACTAATTTATGAAATTCCTTGCTGTTTGTACTACCGTTACACGCTATGTAAATATTGAAATAATTAGTTGAAGAGAACTTACCTCAATGTATCGATGATAAAGTACTACACCATATACAACTCCTATGGAGACTAGAATTTGGATGACTAGCCATATTATAACATTACACACTTGAGCTTGTCCAAAAAGTTCTTTGCCATTTTTGATGCACAGCATTGATTCGGTAACCATAATAGCCCCATATACCCAGCACTGGGTACCAACCCGTTTGCAATTGGGATCAGTAACATATGTATAATATTGCCTGAAAAAAATATTATTGTTACACTATACCATACCTAGATTAAAAGATGATATCCATCAAGGCTTCATATAATAAGCTTACGAACAAAGGCTATATTCAGTGAATACACTGAACATGGCCACTGTTTACCCAGTATGAAAGTTATTGATCTAGTATTAACACTGATTAAGATTAAAACAAATTCTCGTTTAGTAAGTATAAAGCAGTCAGTAGAAAACATTACACTACAGCAATTGAAAAAAATACATTGGTCACATTACCTCACAGATGGCGCAACAATTACTCCTATTAGACAAAGGCGTGCTATAACTAGTGGATGTGATGGCGGCATCTCAAATACGTGTTTCAAGAAAAATGTGTTCAACTCAGAGATTTGCCAAAACACTACTAGTTGACTTAATGCACAGAACCTCATGTATGTGCTCGTTGGATCCAGCCAACGCACTGGAGTCCATGTCACAGGTGTAAACTGTAGGATCGCTCTCTTAATTTTACCAGTTGTGGAAGAAATGTCCCTAAAATATAAAAATTACAACATTAGAATTAGCATCCTAAAAGATTCCACTGAAAAACTGATAGGTAAGCTGGAAAATAAATGCAGTATCTGCTAGGATGAGAGCCAGCCCCAAAAGTCACCCTAAGGCTCATGTTCAAGTTGGACGTGGATCGTTTTGAGTTGAGAGTGGTAGATCTCACTGAATCATAGCCAGCAGCAGGGTTCGATGTGACCAGTGCCAACAATGAGGCTTCCTGCTTCGATTGCATATTTACCCTTCATAATTTTCAGACAATTGGGCAATCATAGAATAAGGGGCAATATTCGATAAGATGACAATTTTAAATCATGTTTATTCTTTTGTGTGATTCATACAAAAGAATAATGATGATTTGACAACAATAAAAAAAAACTTACTGTGAAGTTTTTTTTGTAGTAGTATGTAGTTGCGCTGACCCCAAATAGTTGGGACAAGGGCAGGTGGATGATGATGATGATGATGATGATGATGATGAGGGGTAGGTTATCTTCTGAAGAACTAAGTTACTGACTACTTTTTGTGGGACAATGTGAATCATCATCAACAATCCACATCATCTATGTGACACCAATATGAATCGTTTCCCTTGGTTACATTTTATCATGGTCTTTGGTTACAGTATAACTTGGGAATGGCTTCCCTGATTCTTTTTTGAAAAGGGTTCTAATAATTCTCACTAGTTCAAACGCTGGTGGCCAAGGCAACCTCACTTGCAAGCCAGCCCACGCGAAACAGCTGCGCAAGCCAAATCACAATGAGGAGAAGCACAAAACCCTCGGTACTCAGGTGAAAGCTGCATGCAACGATAAGATTAAGTAGACAATGAGAACCTTTTTATTAGGATTCACCTAGATTGGTGTAGGGTATGGCTTAAACTCATACATAAAAATAATTTATCTCAATCTCTATACTAATAATAAAACTGAAGAGAGGTCAATTCTGTAGGTATAGATATTTAATATTATTTACAAAATAACTATTGGGGGATGATTGGTGTCTATCTGTCTGTCTTTATGAGCACGCATGGATCAAAACTACAGGAGGGATTTTGATCAAACTTGGACGATTTAGTTTATACTCCTGGGGAAAATATAGGCTACTTTTTTACAAGTTGATATCCGCGACTTCGCCCGCGCTTCGTTTTTAGCTCGGTTATTGTTTTATGATCATATCTCCAGCTCTATTTAATCAATAACAAAAATACGGTAAATTTTCAGACTAAGTAAGATCTTTCTAATAAAAAAACTGCATCAAAATCCGTTCAGTAGTTTTTAACCCTACTGCCAAGACGGGTTACGTTTTTCGCGCGTATCTTGTACCTATGTATGCACTACTCGTTCGCGCTAAGTTTGCCGCTGTCAACTTTCACGCGTTTAGCGTTGTCTCACTCACTCAGTTTTAGTTCTACAGTAGCGGCACGATATAATGGCCGGTTTGACGTTTGTCCGCTCGTGAAGTTTCGTATTAATTATTGTGACATTTTGAAAGAGCAAATTGCTGTTCTTTATTGTCAATAGTGACATACAGTAAGTCATAAAATTTTATCGAATGTAGGTATAATTTTAGGACACAATATTTATTTATTACATTGATTTCTGATTATATAATGTATATTAGTGTCCCACGATCATTTATTTTTTATTTTTATAAGATTATAATTACCTATTGGTGTACTTATTTCACACAACTCGGTATTTGTTTTTCGAAATTCAATTTTTTTAAATAAAATCTATATAATCGACACTAGGACCACTAGCAAGCCCAATAATACCTCCGGCAAACTTACTTCAAAACAAAGCATTTTCGACTTGACGTTGCTTCGAAAAGTACAAACTAGGAGTGCCCTGCGATTGCGATATAGTTTAGACCTCCTCGCCTGATGGTAAGCTAAATGGTAAATCTCGCCTGATGGTAAAGTCTCAGGAAGGGGTCCCCATTACATACACTAACAGTGATAATCATAATGGTGGCCCTCAACTAACTCTGTTTACGCCTTTTGTTGTGGATTTCGTCGATATGGCCGAACGTACGGTCAGGCATGTGTGTTCGTTTATAGATACGCCTTCGTAACATTTCGATCGTGAATTTCAAAATGGAAGGTCAATTTTACCTATAACTGTTAGACGAATAGATAACTAAAGAAAAATTTGGCGAGACTGGCACAGAAGAAAATAAACTTCACACATTAAAACGGAAAAAAACGAGCAAAACCAGCTACTATTTACGGAAAGAGTATCCAACAAGATAAAAGTTAGTGCAATCACTGAAGGAAGCTGGATTAATATATACTCATTTTCATTCCTAATTCCAATATTCAGTTCGTTCAAATGTATTTAGTAGGTAAAAATTTATATTTTTTTACTAAAGTTTTTGAATCAGGAAGTACTGCTTGCAATAAAAACTTATAGATTTGATTATATTTTTATCGAGAGTAAATTGACATTTCACATCACTATTGTAATGTGTCAAACCGGCCATTATATCGTGCTGCTACTATAGTTATCATATCGTCTTTGGTTATAGACAGCAAAAAGTTTGTAACCACTACGTTTTAACCCTAGAAGCCTAATCTACGCCTGCGAGGCGTATAGGTACCCAATCGAAAATTGTCTATATCTTTATACAGATGAACAAAATATTTTGTGCTGTTTAGCCAACTCAGTAGTCGAGGGGGGCTAGCTAGTGGTATTTGTTCCATTATAATAAGTACCCCCCTTTTTGATAATAGTGATTTAGCACGCCTGCAAGGCGTATGTTTAGACTTTGTGTAACTTTAAACTTCGACTGTGTGATTTCTTTTTGTCAGTTTCTCGTCAATTTTATTGATAATAACGGTATTGTAAACAATCTTATCTATGAATACGGCAGTCTTTCTTGGGGAGAACCAACTTTTGAACATGAAGACGACCAGGCCCTTTGACCTTTGTATTTTGCATGTCAAAACTAGCAAAGATGGTTTATTTCTTATCTTCTTATGAAAATGTAATCAAGAAACATGATTCAATGACAATCAAACTATAAGGGTTTAATTGTGATTAGTAATTGAAAGCCTTATTATTTTTATTGTGTCATCTAAGAATAAATAATTAAGCTATAAAAAATTATATAATATCATCAATAAAAATGTATTTTTAGTAATTTTTTCTGAAATTGAATTTTTTGTTTGAATAAAAATCACATGTGATTTTGTTACACTAAGTAATTATAATTGTTGTTTTCATTAATAAATTCATGTTTTATTATTGTTTATAACCTAACCATCAGTTTCCTATTCAAAGAAAAACATAAGTAGGCATATTTTAGCCTGCAGGTTATCATTACAAAGGTACGCCTCTCAAGCGTATGTTTAGGCTTTGCGTACCTACCTACAAAATAGATGAGGCTTCTAGGGTTAATCATAAAACTCGTTAGTAAATTCTAATAGTACGGGAGGTAGCGTTAATTTTTTTTGGCAAGCGATAGCGAGTTGATATTCTCCACGATAATAGATCTTTATTGATACATACCAGAATTGACCGTCAGAACCCGCACCCGCGGAGCAGTCGAAGGTGACACCATGGTAAAGTTGTCAAAAAAAATTACGCTCCGAGCAATCATTTGACACGTGAAACTTTATATGGTGATTCCTGAGGTCATTTTCAACTGAGAAATAACCGTCAGATGTGGTGTAGAGTAGTGGTTATACGTCAGTCGCGTATATATTAGACCAGTGCCGATAGTCTTTGAGACAAAATAAATGTATAGTAGGATGAAACCTGTTGGAAAAGGATCAGAATATAACAAAAATGAAAGGAAAAATAAATTACGGGTGATCTGAGGTCGGGAAGTGGGGAGGGGGGTGAGTTTTAAGGGTAAAAACGGTTTATCTCGATTTCCGGCAAAACTACAAGTCCTATGGAAAAAAGTTAAATGACAAAGTTGTAGGTAATAAAGAGACCTACAACTTTTCATTTAAGCTACTGATACACATGCTCTAAAATAGAATGCTAAAAAGCATTCTATTGAGTATGCTCAATATGAGCATGCTTATGAGCAGTTTACATTTGCTAGCAATAGGCATGCTAGTTTTAAGTACGCTCCTGAATAAGCATGCTCAAAGCAAACACTCCAAACACACGTGCCATTTTATAGCTTGCTCTCTCACAGTTCAAACAAAGCCATGGACAATCATACAGCTATTCGTATGGAGCTGAATAAAATCATACTTTTGCTGGCGATGCAATGCACCCAGAAGCTTATATCAGCTCAGCAAGAAAAGAAAAGAAAGAGAAAGATTTGGGTTCGTGATTGGATATCTAGAAGACAGGACCTAGGAGCAAGTGCGCAATTGCTTACAGAAATTTACAAATTTGAGCGTTTTTTCGTCGCCCCAGCGAGACATTTTGCATTTAATAATGCGAAAATAGTGCACGCGCACCTGTTGCGAACGACCGATCGATACTAGCATGCTCAATAAGCAAACCTGTTCACACGCGCTAAAAGCACGCCCCCTGCCACCACACAATCAGCATGTGTAACAGTAGCTTTAAGCTACTGTTACACATGCTGATTACTAGCACGAAAGCATGCCACTATTGAGCAATTGCTACTTAGTCGCATGTGTGTCGAAGCATTGCAAATAATAAGCATGCTCATTTTGAGTTTGCTCAAAAATCAACGGTCGTTCGATTTTTGGGCATGCTACCTGCAGCGCGGGCACAGCGCGGGTGGCGGGGGGCGTGCTTTTAGCGCGTGTGAACAGGTTTGCTTATTGAGCATGCTAGTATCTTGTTTCTGTATAGCGCTTTCAACTTGAGAGAGTAAAAAGTCAAATTGTTGCGGTAGCATCCTCAAATGGTTTTTGTAACCCGCAGCATCCTCTACTCGCATTTCTGTAAGCAATTGCGCACTTGCTCCTAAGTCCTGTCTTCTAGATATCCAATCACGAACCCAAATCTTTCTCTTTCTTTTCTTTTCTTGCTGAGCTGATATAAGCTTCTGGGTGCATTGCATCGCCAGCAGAAGTATGATTTTATTCAGCTCCATACGAATAGCTGTTTGATTGTCCATGGCTTTGTTTGAACTGTGAGAGAGCAAGCTATAAAATGGCACGTGTGTTTGGAGTGTTTGCTTTGAGCATGCTTATTCAGGAGCATACTTAAAACTAGCATGCCTATTGCTAGCAAATGTAAACTGCTCATAAGCATGCTCATATTGAGCATACTCAATAGAATGCTTTTTAGCATTCTATTTTAGAGCATGTGTATCAGTAGCTTTACACTTTTTTCACATAACCTCAAAATGTATGTGAAAAATTCAAATAATCAAGTTTTTGGTTTTTTATTTTTATCTTAAGCAAAACAAATTTGTTTTCCACGAAATTTGGTGAAAACTTAGCTTTTTATGTCCCAAAGACACTGTATTTTTTTGATTTGAAATACTCTTTTTTTTAGCTTATTTTGACTAAATATCGAAAAACCACCCTAATTTTCAATCGAAAATTCTCACGTCAAAATACCAGCTTTTTAAAAAAAGTCAAAAAATTTTTTGTTCTTTGAAATCTCTTCTTTCTGATGATGTAAAAATACATATACATTGCTATGGTAAATTTTCTCAGAAAGTGCAAAGAAGAAAAACTCGAATTCGAAATTAATATTTTTGTATTTAGTCATTTCCTCGCTGAGGTGGGATGAAAAGTTACATGTTGCACTATAACTTCATAGTTGCACTCGAGTGCAAAGATTTTTCACCTTGTGCACTTTTGATTCCCTCGCTAAAGCTCAGGGTTCTATTTTGTGAATCGCTCGCTGCGCTCGTGATTCAAATTAAGAACCCTTCGCTTGCTCGGTCATCAAAACTGAGCACGCGAATAGTTCTAAAAATTGAACCCAGATCTTTAGCGAGGGAATCAAAAGTGCGCAAGGTGAAAAATCTTTGCACTCGAGTGTAACTATGAAGCTATAGTAGTGCAACACGTAACTTTTCATCCCACCTCAGCGAGGAAATGACTAAATACAATAATTATAAAATAGAACCCTGAGCTTTAGCGAGGGTATCAAAAGTGCACAAGGTGAAAAATCTTTGCACTCGAGTGCAACCATGAAGTTATAGTGCATCTTGTAACTTCTCATCCCACCTCAGCGAGGAAATGACTAAATACAAAAATATTAATTTCGAATTCAAGTTTTTCTTCTTTGCATTTTCTGAGAACATTTACCATAGCAATGTATATGTATTTTTACATCATCAGAAAGAAGAGATTTCAAAGAACAAAAAATTTTTTGACTTTTTTTAAAAAGCTGGTATTTTGACGTGAGAATTTTCGATTGAAAATTAGGGTGGTTTTTCGATATTTAGTCAAAATAAGCTGAAAAAAAGAGTATTTCAAATCAAAAAAAATATAGTGTCTTTGGGACATAAAAAGCTAAGTTTTCACCAAATTTCGTGGAAAACAAATTTGTTTTGCTTAAGATAAAAATAAAAAACCAAAAACTTGATTATTTGAATTTTTCACATACATTTTGAGGTTATGTGAAAAAAGTGTAAATGAAAAGTTGTAGGTCTCTTTATTACCTACAACTTTGTCATTTAACTTTTTTCCATAGGACTTGTAGTTTTGCCGGGAATCGAGATAAACCGTTTTTACCCTTAAAACTCACCCCCCTCCCCACTTCCCGACCTCAGATCACCCGTAATTTATTTTTCCTTTCATTTTTGTTATATTCTGATCCTTTTCCAACAGGTTTCATCCTACTATAAATTTATTTTGTCTCAAAGACTATCGGCACTGGTCTAATATATACGCGACTGACGTATAACCACTACTCTACACCACATCTGACGGTTATTTCTCAGTTGAAAATGACCTCGGGAATCACCATATAAAGTTTCACGTGTCAAATGATTGCTCGGAGCGTAATTTTTTTTGACAACTTTACCATGGTGTCACCTTCGACTAGACCGCTACCAGACCGGTTGACGGTCAACTCTGTTATGTATTAATAAAGCTCTATTATCGTGGAGAATATCAACTGGCTATCGATTGCTTGTTAGAATTAACGCTACCTCCCGTACTATAAGTTTATGGTTTCATTAGACAGTTTTGTCATACAAATATCAAAACAAAAAACCAATGTAATATCTTTTATATTTTAAACTAGCGTACCCGCGCGCGGCTCCGCCCGCGTGAATGTTGGCTATCGCCACCAAGTCTTTTTTAAGCTGAGGGACCGCCCGTACTAACTTTCAATGTCTATTCCTTCGCAATCAGTGGTTGCAGCTAAACGTATTCATTTCATCTCAAGTTCTATCAAACCCTTCAAAGTACAGTGCCATGCATCTCGGCCAAAGCCCGTATATCTACCATCATTATCCTTTTTCATTGTCTTCTAGATTTTATGGGGATTAGATAGCTGCTCTGGCCAAAGTATGTGTGACTCGGAAGAGGCCCTTTGAAAAACCCTTTCAGCATAGTTGCATTGCACTTTCACATTCGATGCACTATTTCAAATTAGTGAACATTATTTATTTCCGAAAATCAGATTTTTTTTTTTTATTATTAAATTCTTGCTACAGACATTGACATTTGACAACCTGATTTAACATTCAAGAAGTTCATGAAAGTAAAGAAAGAGGATATACTAATAAATACCGGTCAGCAGGGTTCCGTACAAAATTGGGTTGAGGGGGATTTCCGCACGACAAAAAAAGGGGGCGAACTTAACTCTGTTGCAGTGCTTCTTGTCTTGAATGACAGACATACATTTTTTTTTGGTGAAGTAGGTAATATTTACGCTTTCCGGACTTTTCCCTGTACTTATGTTTTTTTCGTGCGCAAAAACCCCGTCAGGCTTCACCTCAACGGAGCCAACGGAGAGGTTGGTATATCGGAGTCCTACCAATGCCTGTGTGATCGAGGAATCTGGTGTGTCATAGAAAGGATATCCCAGTAACCCCAACCGGTTCCGGCCACCAGCACTGGCGACCTCGACGTGTTATTAAGAATCTAAATCCCCCATCTCTATAAAAAAGCGCGCGTGGAAATATAAAACCCCGCCACCCTGGGTCTGCTTCTGCTAGGGTGACGATTAGCTTCGACCGTCATCCTAGGCCCGCACTCATGGAGGACGGAGATGGTTCTGCGAACTACGCCGCCCGGTGCGCCTTCATCGGCACGGGGGAGTGCTAGATCTCTCCCGTAGCTTTTCCACTACCACACAAAAAGCGGTGGCGTTCCACATACTCTGTATGGTGACCATGGTCGGCACCAGGGACCTCACCATGAGGCTTACCCCACCGATGTCTGCTTCTAGGACATGGCGCCACTCTATCCACTCTGGAGACTCTACCAGTGTATGAAGAGGTGGTGTGCCCACGGATCAGCCCCGGCAATGGTGGCATTCAAACGTCAGCACCCTGCCTACGCAATGCAGGAACTCACCAAAACTGCCTTGGATAGCTCAGGGTCAAGGGTTAACTTAAACTTCGGCGTCTGTAGACCCAAGATGTAGTTCGACTTTAGTCGGTCAAGTCCGATATTACGTCCCTACTGGCCAGAGGAGGGGAGAGATTCGTGGGGATTTCCGCACGAAAAATAAGGTACGGCTTCCTAAAACTATCCGATTGCGGTGCAGGTGCCTCACTAACGTCGCCGAAGGTAACTTAACAACCTCCGTCCTCCATGAGTGCAGGCCAGGAGATGGTAGGTCAAGCCACCTATTAGTCGATAGTGAGACCACAGTTTGGATATTACGCTTCGTTTAATGCCAAGCATTATCCGCAACATTCCTTTTATCTAATTCAACTTGATGCCTCTACGTGTTCTTAAGAAAGAGGTCTTGACAGGCAGACAGACGGATAACGAAGAGATAAGGTTTTTTTTCCTAATCAGGCACAGAACCCTAAAAATTAATACATTCTATTTACTTTTGAGGAAAAAGAAGTAAAGGATATTACTCTATGAAAATTTAGACAAAGTCAATTTTAGTTCCTGTTGCTATGACAACTATTATAGATGGCGATAAAAACGTTTGCAACATCTAATTTTCTTTTTATTACTAATTTTCCTGAATGAATCATATATTTTTAATTATGTTATATGCTATTCGAGGCGGAGACAAATTCAAAAAATCATAGATCATGAAAATCTGTTCAGCCGTTCTTGAGTTCTGGCAAAAGCACGTTTTTAGCCCTTTTTAGGGCTTTAGGGTTCGAATTTTAAAAAATCCTTTCTTAGTACACCTCTACGCATCAAAACACACATATTCTGCAAATTTCAAGTCTCTACGACCAGCGGTTTAGGCTGTGCGTTGTCTCTAGGTCAGTCAGGACTTTGAATTATATAGTATAAGATGAAAACCCGGGCTCAAAACCAGCATTCTGGTGGCCGAGTGGCTTCAAAAATAAAGAAAATAATTTTGATAGTAATTTTATGTTGATGTTTGAGAAAAATCAGTACCACAAATGGTCAATCTCCTTTTGGGGGTCGGGGTCCCCATACTAAGAACTGAAACTTTATTTTTATTTTTTCATCAAACCCATACGTGTGGGGTATCTGTACGATAGGTAGGTCTTCAAAAATGCTATTGAGGTTTCTAACACCATTTTTTTGGTGCCGTAGACTTAATTCACTTTGGCTAATTCACCCAGGGTAATTAAGTATACTATTTAGTAGACTTAATTCACCTGCTTGCGTAGGTGATTCAGGTATACCGTTTAGTAGACTTAATTAACCTGGACTAATTCACCTAGGGTAATCCAGTCTAGTAGTAAGCAGACTTAATTCGCAGTGTTTTCTTCACAGTATAGTTTATGCACGGGTAAATTAAGGAAAATGTTTAAAATATTAACATTTTAATAATAAAATACAACCTGTTCTCGTATAACTAATGTAATAATGTGCTTGAAAAACAAAAAATAAAAAAAAAATTAAAAATCCACTAAACAAACAAAAAGCACCAAACAAGCTAATTCCGCACCAAAACCCAAAAAGCTACACAAAGTGAAGGAAACAGGGAACTTAAAGGATGCACCGCGCAAAATAAGACTAAATTAGAAAGTATGTTAAAAAAAAGGCTAGGCCGGGTTCATGGCTAAAAGGAGGATAGGTATCATAATCACCTACGCAAGCAGGTGAATTAAGTCACAAAGGAGAATTAGCTCAAGTGAATTAAGTTTACTTAACAGTAGGTATACATAAATCACCTATGGAAAAAAAATAGAAACAGGTGAATTAAGTCTACTAAGTAGTATACTTAATTACCCTGGGTGAATAAGCCAAAGTGAATTAAGTCTACGGCACCAAAAATCTAAACAGAACAGTTTGCGCAAGAGACACCTTCAAAGTGGAAATATGGGTCCCCCCCCCCCCCCCTCTCTAACTTCTAAAATAAGATAATGATAAATCTAAAAATATATAATAATGTACATTGCCATGCAAACTACCACCGAATATTGATTTGAACCAGAATATCTATTAAGTAGTTTTTTTAATACGTCATAAACCGCTAATATATTAGCTTGCTTAGCTATCACTAGCCTAATATGGGCTCGTATATAGTTCCTTGCTGCTACGGAAACCTTCATGGGCGAGTCCGACTCGCACTTGGTTGGTTTTTTTCAGGTTGTTTCAGTAGTTTTTGATGAACGGATTTTTATGCGGTTTTTTTTTTATAGAAAGGTTTTGGTTAGACAAGTAGTGGAGTGGAGAGTGGAGGGATAAGTGGAGTGGAAAGTGGAGTGGAGAGTGGAGCGGAGAGTGGAGCGGAGAGTGTAGTGGAGTAGTGAGTGGAGTAGTGAGTGGAGTAGTGAGTGGAGTCGTGGTTTAGGCCTCGTGTCCCCACTCCTTTGCTCCACTAGTGGGGCCATGATGATCGTGTATCTTCGTGATCGTATCTTTGTGGAGAAACGAGGATTCCTGAATCCTAATGTCTCCACTTAGGTTCATTCTTCCTTTATAAGTATTGGCCACTTAGAATAGTTAAACGGCTGTAATAATAACTGACGGGTTGGTATAGGGTTTTTTTTATTCTACATTATTTTATCAGTCTTACATAAATAGTCAAATTATGTTAGTTTTCGGGCCAAGAAAAAATAAAAGCGTCGGTAACTGAATGAATAAGGACACAGCCTCTCCTCAGAGGTATCGAGTTCGAATCCGGCCAGATAGTACCTACCCAATGTGAATTTCACTTTGTGGAATTTATAAATTACTAGCTTTTGCCCGCGGCTTCACCCGCGTTGATGTCGGTTATCGTGACCAAACATAGCCTATGTCTCGAGGTCTAATCTAATCTACTCCTATGCCAAATTTCATCAAAATCGGTTCAGCGGTCCAGGCGTGAAAGCGTTAACAGACAGACAGAGTTACTTTCGCATTTAAAATATTAGTATGGATGTGCTAATCACATGATTTACCAACTTCTGACGGTGAAGGTAAAACATCGTGAGGAAACCCACATGTCCTAGAAGACATTCTAAGGACATGTCCGATCCAAAAACCCGCATTAGGTCAGCGTGTTTGGATTAAGGTCTAAACCGTCTCAGCTCTTTCGTTAGAGGAGAGGAGACCCGTGCCCCAACAGTGGAACATTAGTGGGTTGCTATTACATCAATTTTCGGTATCAATGACATAAAGAACTGATTGTGAATTGTCAACAAATTTGACTAGATATATTTGATTTATTGACAGTGTTTTTCAAAACACCAGAGTTCTCATTAAAATATGTCGATGGGGACACGAGCTTTGCCTCCACCATACAAATGGGGACATAAGGTCTAAATGATCCTCATGACCCCACTAGTGGAGCAAAGCTGTGGGGACACGAGTCCGAAACCGTTTTATTAAAATAGATGGCGATACCGATCTCCAAGCGGGCGAAGCCACGGGTGAAAGCTAGTTCATAATAAAGCTATACACTTCAATAAAATATTAAATTTAAACACAAAAGATTTACTTACCTTATACTAATCCACTTATACTCCCGCATTTCTAAGACTTTGCATATCTTAAGTCCACACCAGATACCTAGACCATTGCAAATTAAAACATCTAATATTACAGAATCCCACCAACATTCTAAAAAGTTAGGTAAAAGATGTGCGAAAGCTACTTCCGTAATTTCCCACATGATAGATATAGCCCATAATAATCCTGCATGTCGGAACAGAATGGCTTTGAAGAGCCATCCAAAAAAGTGGCCCCAAGCGAAAACATCTACATGAGACCACACCTTGGACAAGCTTATGTCTGAGCAATTTACCGCATACTCCTGGAAAGTATAGAATAAATGTAAACCCTTAATAAGTGATAAAATCTAACATTTTGAATGTTGAATTTTTACTTAAACATAAGTAACACATTAAATACTCACAAATAATTCATTATATAGGTACTAGCTGTTGCCCGCGGCTCCGCCCGCGTGGATGTCGAAATCCGTTTCAAAAACTATCCTATCTCTCAAGTTGGATCGAACTGCACATGGTGTGCGAATTTTATTATAATCGGTTAAGTGGTTTAGGAGTCCATTGAGGACAAACATTGTGACACGAGATTTATATATATTAAGATTATCCATAATTCATATTATATATATATAAAATGCATTAACTACTTTATTTTACCTTGTCCATATCAATGTGGAAGTTTCGCAGATTTGGGTCAATCCAATACATTATCTCATAAACTGTTGAATAGCTTTGAAATAATAGGAATAATAATGCCAGTAGGTACAGTACTGACATACCAAAAACCATTCTCCAAACCGCAGGGTGCGGCCGAGTAAATGGTCCATTGGGGAATGTAAGAACAGATACTATTAAAAAGAAAAAGACAACGCAACATATCCCTGACCAGATGTTGTCCTGAATGGTTGTCTCATCTCTGTAAATAACAAGTGCCATAATGTACTATTAAATATTATACATATTTAAGCTAGAGCAGATGAATTGAGTACTTATTTGCGGTTATTTACCACCGTTCACCTGCTGAGACCACCTGGGTGTTATGTGGAAAATATGAAATTTCATTACAATGTACTAGTTCCCGCCCTTGGCTTCGCCCAAGTGGAAGTCGGGATCGCCACCAAGCACCAAGTCTATTTTAATATAAATTATGAAAAAATCTTTTTAGCTAAACAGTTTTAAATTGTGTTGTCATCAGAACTAAAGACTTCTGCCAAATATCAGACCAATCAGACAACTGAAAGGTGTTCAAATTTCAATTACTAGATTTGACCCAAAAAAACAGGTTGAGTTAAATAAAACTGTTTAAAAACAACTCTCCACTCGACTCGCCACTCCACTTTCCACTCCACTCCACTGCACTCTCCATCTACACTACTGTACTCTTCACTCTCCATCTACACTACTGTACTCTTCACTCTCCACTCCACTCTCCACTCTCTACTCCCCTCTCCACTCCACTTGCCATTCCACTCTCCACTCCACCGGTATCCACTCGCCTAACCAAAAACTTTCTAATAAAAAAACTAAAGTTATGTTAAGGGTCTACCCACACTTATCGACACGGAATCGGCTAACGCCGGTCAAAAAAGAACGACTCTGACCACAAATTTATCTATTTTTTGAAATCCTTGTCTGTTTTTTTGTGATGTACGAAAAAACGACTGAACTAATTTTGATGCCGTTTTTTTTATTAGGGAGGTCTTGGTTAGATATAAAATGTGCCGTATGTTTGATTGCATTTGGTTAAGTAGAACTGGGAATCGACTCTGCAGGCGGAGCCACGGACTTTTCATGTAAGGTAATACTTGCATGAAAAGTCTAGCCTATATGTTATTCCAGACTATTTATCTATCTCTGTACCATTCAGCCAGATCCGTTGAGCCGTTTTTATGTGAAAGAGTAGCAAATATACATCCAGACATACATCCTTACAAACTTTCGCATTTATAAATATTAGTATGATAGGATAGGAGGTAGGATTTAAAAATAATCTTATGATATTGACAACTTCTATTCTGTATTCCTGTATACTATGGCTAGTATCTTTCTGAGGTGTACCGTCACCAATATATGGTTAGGGGCATTCAATGCTTTATTTCAGAGGTGAGCCACTATAAAAAAAAACTTTCCAGAGTCCACCCAGGTGGTCTCAGCAGGTGAAGGGTGGTAAATAGCCACTTATTTATTGTATTCCTTTCAAAATATTTTTTTAAATATGGTGGATAACACAACTTGTTTATATTATGATAGTTTAGTTTATACACATTAGAAATTGTTTTTCGTTTTAAAGTAGGTATAGTATGATTTTTTATTTCTAGTCAGTAAAATGACATTTTCAGTATTGCAGGTTTTTTGTATCAAATAAATAGTGATGTGGTTGAATTGAGTTTTACAATTATGAATTAGTCAAGATAATATTCTTTTATTAAATATCAAACTGCGTTTATTTAAATAATATATGTAATTTACCGTAATTAAACAGAAAACTTACGCGGTAAGTAATTAAATCTTTATACCTATTATATAAAAATCAATTGCTGTTCGTTAGTCCGCTAAAACTAGAGAACAACTGAACCGATTTGGCTAATTTTAGTCTTGAAATATTCGGGGAAGTCCAGAGAAGGTTTATATGGTAAGAAAATACGGAAAAATTGCAAGATAAATAAAACTGTGATGAGGTTAAATTGGAAGATAAATAAAACTGATAAAATTCTATAAAAAATAATTCCATTGTGTAATGTACTATGCGAGAATAAAATGCAAAGAGGTTATTCACTGATAAAAATAATGAATGACTAAAGTGTCTAGTCTATTGATTGCCGAACATCACTGTTGTAGTGGGTCACCCTTTTTTGTATCAGTGACAGTGTTGCACTTGTCATTTTACTGACTAGAATTAAAAATCGTAGTACAGTATTATATTTTACTAGCTGTGCCCCACAGATTCACCCATGACATACTTCGTCCCCAGGGCACCTATTTAACCAATTCATATAATTTCTAATTAATAGTCTTACAATAATGTATGACATAAATGATTACTGATCTGCTCTCCTGTGTGTATTATAGCCTAAACCTTCCACGATAAACACCTATTTAACCAATTCATATAATTTCTAATTAATAGTCTTACAATAATGTATGACATATGATTACTGATCTGCTCTCCTATGTGTGTATTATAGCCTAAACCTTCCACGATAAACAGTCTATCCAACATAAAAATAATGTTTAAATTCAAACCAGTAATTCTAAGTTTAGCGTGTTTAAACAAATAAACTCCTACTTATCAGTTTAGAAGTATAGTTTTTTTTATACAGGACATATCAATTTGACTTCACCTTGCCTGATGGTAAGCTGAAGGTATTCTCAGGAAAGATGATGTCGTGTTACTATTAAATAGGTTAATCTCAGTATTTCCATATATATATATAAGGTTCATTAGATAATTATTGCTAAGTGTCTGTAATTAATAGTGAGTTAACAAAAATTGATGTTAAGGTTGGGTACTGATCGATTTGAAATAGGTATTTATACAATTATGCATTTATATATAGCAATAATTATGTATTTAACCTAGAATATGAAAATGCTGACACTAACCTATATAATAGTAACACAATCATCATCATCATCATCATCTATACTTCTAAACTAATATTATAAAGCTGGTGAGTATGTTTGTTTGAAAGGGCTAACCTAGGAATTACTGGTTTGAATTTAACAATTCTTTTTGTGTTGAATAGCCTGTGTTTAATTCAAACGATTTCAATAAACATTGTTGGCGCTCAGATAGAGACATCTATAGATTCTAGTGATGTGTGGTTACATCATAATAAATGGGGCTTAATTTAATTAGATGTAAAATAAAAAATATAATAAATTACCTTACGAACGCTGTGTAAATTACTGACGCAATAGACACTGCCAGTAGTGTAATAGTATGGGGTTTGTAAAAAAACTCTAAAGATATATCGTCTACCGGTCTTTCATTGATAGAACTAAAAGCATCCACATATTCATTATTGAGCGTAGTACTGCTACCCGACATCGTCCTTTCTTTTGTGTCTTTCATATTTTGATTTAAACTTTGAAAATTGAAATTATAAACTAAATAATCGTAATCACATAATTAAATAATTTTTATGCACACACATCGTCACATAGTCAATCCGAGTCAACCAAATTGCCAAATGAATGACAGCAAATGACAGTTCATAAAATTTCAAATGAATGAAATGAAAGAAATGACAAACTGAACTGACAAAATAATCTCATTTCAAATCGTTTTCAAATAAAATCATAATTTGACAGGTGCGGACTTTGTGTGAGTTGTGCCCACAGACAGAAAACTTGTGAATTGAAAAGAGTAAGTTCAAGAAGAGATTTTTAGATATTCTAATAATTATTATATAATTGTATAGTCGAATTCCACTCTAAGTGAAAAGTGGGTTATGGAAGAAATAAGTTTTAGCTGTACTTTTTGAAAATATAGATTTTAGTTTAGAGATGCTGATATTGGATGGATTGTTTACAAGAAAAACCTAAACTCAAATTCATTTTTTCAATGCATAACTAAAAATCATGAAGCTATAGATAAACATGGAGGCCAAACTGGGAAGAACAGCTTGAGTCAAATACCTACATGTCTCTATCTCACTCTCTGTAGGCCAACTTCTCTTTCGTGAATTTGTACAATGTTTGCTATCTTCTTATAAGTATCTCCTAGTAAATTATAGAAATAGACCATACTAACCAAAATTGCAAGTAAAATGATTTATAAATAACGCTATAGTTCGACTACGATTATTTATATGGTGATTTCTGAAGTTATTTTCAACTGAGAAATAACCGTCAGATCAGATGTGGTGTAGAGAAGGGGTTTATACGTCAGTCACGTATATAACCATGTTAAAAATGTTCAAGTATAACCTAATTCTATACCGTATCGGGCCGTACCATATCGCAATCAGTCTCCAGGACCTGGACTTCTTTTTATATCACTTAGGTGGCGGTCAAGCACACGGCCCACCTGATGTCGTATGGGCGTATGCAACACCAGAGGTGTCACACTCGCGCTGCTGACCCTGAAGATGGTAGGGAGGAAGGGATTGGAAGGGCTGCTCCCTCCACCCTGATCTATCCACCCATTTCTCTCCCAACACTTCCAACTCCACATCTTCTCCCCAGCCCTTCCTCCCCTCACACCGTCCTCCTACATCCCTTCTTCTCCCACGCCATCCTCCCCCACCCCATCCTCCCCCCAACCTTTTCTCGCCACCACCCCTTCAGGATCAGCAGCGCGAGTGTGATACCCCTTTTTACCCGACTGCGCAACGCAAAGGAGTGGTAATGTGTTTAACGGCCTATGTATGTATGTATGTATGTATGTATGTTTGTTTGTATGTTCCTTTGAAGCACTATACAGACCAAACGCCGGGGCCGATTTTTATGATTCACACGTCAATCGATTCCTCTTAGTCCGGCGAGTGTGACTAAAGACATGACGTTAGTGAAAATTCAATATGGCGACTACTGGACGCCATATTGGGAAAATTAAAAAAATGAAATTCAACAAAATATGTCAAGTGGGGTATCGTTGAATAGGTATTTAAAAATCAGTTTTAGTTTCCTCTCAACATTTTTCAATTCGATTGACCGTTTAGAATATATATATCGATTTAAAGTTGCGTAACAACCATTTTCACAAAGGGGTTTTTATTAGACGGTAGAAAGTCCAATCGGGCACAAGCTAGCTAGGTACCTACTCATAACTAAAAAGTATAAAATAAAAAAATATAATTTAAAAAATTAAAAAACCCGACTGCGTATAAAACTAAAAAGAAAAAAACAAGCACTCAGATGTCCGGTGGTCTAGAAACATAACAACTTAATAGTCGGGATCCATTGAAAAATTAGATTGGCTGTCGAATAAATATGGATCCCGACTGTTCAGTTGTTATGTTTCTAGACCACCGGACATCTGAGTGCTCGTTTTTTTTCTTTTTAATTTTATACGCAGTCGGGTTTTTTAATTTTTTAAATTAAATTTTTTTTTTATCGTGCCGAAATCCCTACGGATACCACCCGCGTCGGCTATTAGGGGTGGTTATTTCGGAATTGGGCCGACTAAAACCGCACGCCATCTAGGATCTTAATTACCGGGCTGCGAAGTTCCCAGTAGGCATATCCCTCGCACCCCACCTTACCCCGGGCCATCTACGGTTTTAAGATGGCCCCTCGACCCCTCGAACAGGGCCACATGGGCTCCCTTTCAGGGGAAAGGGAGCCCACGTGGCCCTCTCCTAGTCAAAGAGACACGTGGAGAGCCCCCTAGAGCATCACTCCCACTCCGGCCGGATTTGCCGCAGGCAGCAGCGTCTCCCATGGCGAGTTGGAGGCGCTACTCGCCTCCGTTGCCGGGGTGCGCCGCGTGGAGATCCTGACCCGCACCCAGTGTGACACCCCTGGTGTTGCACACGGCCATAGGCCACGTTGACCACTTCCCATCAGGAGGTCAGTGTGCTTGTCTGCCACCTAAGTGATATAAAAAAAAGTTCAGGTCCTGGAAACCGATTGCGATACGGTACGGCCCGATACGATAAAGAATTAGGTTATACTTGAACATTTTTAACATGGTTATGTACGCGACTGACGTATAACCCCTACTCTACACCACATCTGAGGGTTATGTCTCAGTTGAAAATGAACTCAGGAATCACCGTATAAAGTTTCACGTGGTAAAAAATTGGTCGGAGCGTAATTTTTTTTGACAACTTTACCATGGCGTCACCGTCGACTCCACCGCGGGTGCGGGTTCTGACGGTGAATTCTGGTAGGTATGTATTAATAAAGATCTATTATCGTGAAGAATATCAGCCGGCTATCGCTTGGTAAAAAAAAATTGACGCTACCTCCCTTACTAGTACGGGAGGTAGCGTTAATTCTCACAACCAATCGATAGCCAGCTGATATTCTCCACGATAATAGTGCTTCATTAATACATAACAGAGTTGACCGTCAACCGGTCTGATAGTGGTGGAGTCGCAAGTGAAGTTGTAAAAAAAAATTATGTTTCGAACAATTTTCTACCGCGTGAAACTTTATATGGTGATTCCTGAGGTTATTTTCAACTGATAAATAACCATCAGATGTGGTGTAGAAGGGGGGTTATACGTCAGTCGCGTATATAACCATGTTAAAAATGTTCACGTATAAACTAATTGTATACCGTATCAGGCCGTACCGTATCGCAATTGGTCTCCAGGACCTGAACTTTTTTTTATATCACTAAGGTGGCAAACAAGCACACGGCCCTCCTGATGGTAAGTGGTCAACGTGGTCTATGGACGTGTGCAACACCAAGGGTGTCACACTGGGTGCGGGCCGGGACCTCCACGCGGTGCACCCGAGCAACGGAGGCGAGCAGCGCCTCCTACTCGCCATGGGAGACGCTGCTGCTTGCGGCAAATCAGGCCGGAGTAGGAGTGGCGCTCTAGAGGCTGCTCCGAGGCTCTCTACGTATCCCTCTGACTAGGAGAGGGCCACGTGAGCTCCCTTTTAGGGGGTCGAGGGGTCAAGGGGCCATCTTAAAACCGTGGATGGTCCGGGGTCAGCTGGGGTGTGAGGGATATGCCTACTTGGTAACCTTGCAGCCCGGTAATTAAGACCCTAGATGGCGTGCGCTTTTTTTCGGCCCAATTCCGAAACAACCACCCCCAATGGCTGACGCGGGTGGTATCCGTGGTGACTTCGGCACGATAAAAAAGGGGTATCACACTCGCGCTGCTGATCCTGAAGGGGTAGATCAGAGTGGAGGGAGCAGCCCTTCCAATCCCTTCCTCCCCACCCACCCCTTCAGGGTCAGCAGCGCGAGTGTGACACCTCTGGTGTTGCATACGCCCATTCGACATCGACACCATGTATATGTGACTTATCTTCGAGTTATTAGAACACTTGATATTAACTTAGAATAGCCATAAGTGAGCGAGTTATATGCGGCTGACTGTAGCAAGCCTGCAGTATGAACTGCCTGTCCGAGCGCGGGCGCTCTGTCGCTGCCCAGTAAGGAATTTGCTGACATCGCGTCTGCGACGCGACGGCGCTACAGTATTCCCCCCTTCTTTTAAAAATTTTTAGATAAAAAATTTTAGAGAAAAAAACAACATCTGTAACTATAGGTACTTTGTCTAATGTAGAATGATAATAATGACAGCTCCAAGTAGGGTAGCCCATATAGTATAATCGAAAATGAATCTTTCGATTTTCGATTATCGTTCCTGTAGAATATGGAATCGATATTTACAAAAACACAAAAACTTTTTATTTTTCATTATTCTAGTTAAGTTACTTCAGGATGACAAAAGAGAAATTGTATGGTATAGTATTTGTTTCGTATCATATTTAGCTAATTATATCACAAAAATTTTAGTAGTAAAGTACTTAATCATTTCAATAAATTATTTTAAATTCGATTCATACGAAACTATGACAAGTGTGCGGGGCTTGTCTATGTATTACCATAATTTTAGGGGTATAATTTTGTAAAAAAAATATATACGATACTTCATTGACATGAACTATTTTTATCATCCTAAATTAGAGTATAACAAAAGTTTCATCAAAAACAGTACATCATTACAAAGTTCTTAAACTATGCATCGCTTATGGTCTCAGTGCGATTTTTGCTGACTTGCACACTCGGGCGCCACTACTGTGTTTACGTAACACATCCGGTGTCGCAACACTGCGCCGTGTTTCTGCAGAACCGCTCCCACGTTGCAGTCTGATGCATCAGTCATCAAGGCTAACGGGGAGTCTAGTAATTGGTATGATAGTAACGTCGTGTGCTTTCTAGTCCTCTTATTCTCTCTGTCAGGTTCGCCTCCTGTAGCTGCATCTACTTTGCTGACTGTCTCTCTATGTGATACGGATTCTATGACCTTGTCCGCTATGTTTCCTAAGGTACTAAGGTCCTTCGTCTCCGTAGCTGCCAAAATCCCTCTTACTGTGCTTGGCAACTGGTTGAGCCACAGTATGAGGAGGGTTTCGTCTTCAATCTTGCCACGTGCAATGTCACACCTGGTACCTTGATTCTTCCGACGCCTTTTGCGGGTTTAATACTGCTTCAGCCTGGATAAACACAGCTCGGACTCTTCGCACCAGAAATCTGGAATACGCGTCGTAACCGCGATGCTCGTGATCACCTGCTCTTCGGATTTCACTATAGCCGCACTGCCGTCGTTTGCCCATTTCGTTACGCTAATGTTCAATAAATTCCACAGGACAAAAGATCACGAGGTTATAGGTTATATAACCTGCAACACCCACGTTCACGTTCGGGGTCACCACTTTAGAGGCTATTCCTATGGGTTTACGTGGGAGTAGGTATCACAATGAAAGATAGCGTACACTTATGACGTTTATTAGCGATCACACAATGTCTCACCATGTATATGTGACTTATCTTCGAGTTATTAGAACACTTGATATTAACATAGAATATCTATAAGTTAGCGAGTTATATGCGGCTGACTGTAGCAAGCCTGCAGTATGAACTGCCTGTCCGAGCGCGGGCGCTCTGTCGCTGCCCAATAAGGAATTTGCTGACATCGCGTCTGCGACGCGACGCCACTACACCCCTCCTCTACATCACATCTGACGGTTATTTCTCAGTTGAAAATAACCTAAGGAATCACCGTATAAAGTTTCACGTGGCAAAAAATTGGTCGGTGCGTAATTTTTTTTGATAAATTTACCATGCTGTCACCTTCGACTCCACCGCGGGTGCGGGGTCTGATGGTCAATTCTGGTATGTATTAATAAAGATCTATTATCGTGAAGAATATCAGCCGGCTATCGATTGGTAAAAAAAATTAACGCTACCTCCCCTACTATAATGAAAACAATAAAAAATACCAGAAGGAAACTGGTCCACAAACGATATTCGACGATAGCATTGACAACAACCGTCAACTGACATACTTGTTGTTGTTGTTGTTTAATGTTAGTTCCTCAAACATTCTTTTCACGACTTTATAGACAAACTGTACGTGGCGTCAAGGAGGTGATATACTCTGTCTAATGAAAGCTGGACCAACAAAACCGCGGCAAATTTAAAAAATTTAGGGCAGGTATCACCAGTTGTAGTTGGTAAAAGTATGTACCTATATAATATAGTTTAACTGATATTTTTAAAGAATTTTATTGCGCTTTATTTGATGTCATTATTATTTATATTTTGATTTCTTTATTAAATACTATCCTTTGCCCACGACTTCGCCTGCGTGGGAGTTTGGTACCTACTGTGGGAATATCGGGGGAACAGGTAGCAGGTTTATTCATGTTGAAATCCCCACGAATACCACCCCCGTTGGCCATTCGGAATGGTTGTGTCGGAATCGAACTGACTAAAACCGCAGATGTAGTGGAGATATAGACTAAGACTAGCTAATGCCTGCGTGAAATTATGATCCCGTTCCCGCTACCCTTGGAAATATATTTCACGGACAAAATGTGGCCTATGAGCGTGTGCAAGACATATTGCCTGTGTTATTCCAGACTAAAAACTATCTTTAAGCGGGCTTATAGGAATCAGACGAAATTCATTTATTAGAAAAAATATCATTAATTATAATCAAAATTAGATTCCAAATATTCTTCACCATCATCCGAGCTGCTTGATCCATCATCAGTCACACTTAGGTATAATTAATTATATTAATTAAATAAATATTGTCGAAAAGTACAAATATCTAATACAAAAGCGAATATTTTTGGGTATTGCATCCTGATCTGAATCTCGTTAATATTTGATGTGAATCTATAGCTTCATGATGTGAATACATACAAAGTATCAAAATCATAATGTCAACGCGCAATCACAGAGAAATGACAGGAGGTGACATTTATAGTCTACTGGTGTTTCAAATCAATAAATTTCGTGGTTCAGCTTTCATTAGACAAACTATATAAAATTCCACGCGTAAGTGCTTAAACTAATGGTGATTTCTTGCTTAGAAGGTTACCATACTTAGAAAGAGAAGTCAGCCCACACAGAGCAAGATAGTAAATACAGACCATGCTTCAAGTTGGTATTGGAAGCCACCATGTTTAATCTATAGCTTCATGATCTGATGGATACTGCAAGGACATACATTGCAGTGTCTCCATCTAGTTGGTTGGTTTGTGTACCTTTCTTTGCGGTGACCATGTTTATTTGCAAGGTTGGGATAATATATGATGTAGTTTACGTCTATGCTCGTGAAAATAAATGGTACTTATCTACGTTTCCATTATTTACTAATATTATAGAGGCCAAATTTATTGAAAAGGTTATTTTACTGTATTTAAAAGGTATTAAAGATGAAAACAGTAATTTTGTAACTTATTTATTCATAACTTATGTAAGCATGTAACAACAAAATAAATTATTGACATTAAATAAAGGATTACATATATTTATTTATTTTATACATACGGTGTCATTACAGGCAAACCCAATGCGACAGAGTAGCAACAAAAGGGTGTTTCCTATAGTAGCGTCACGTTAATAGGTAACATTTGACGTTTGTCAGTTTTATATTCATAATGAGGTGACCTGTTAAAAAAGGTCGATTAAAACGAATGAATCGATACGGACTTGAAAGATAATGTGAATTTTAAAAATCCTCAGATGAATCCCTGTCCCATTATTATTTTCATATTATTTTTATATTTTGAGTTCTTTATTAAATACTAGCCTTTGCCCACGACTTCGCCTGCGTGGGAGTTTGGTACCTACTGTGGGAATATCAGGGGAAAAGGTAGCAGGTTTATTCATGTTGAAATCCCCACGAATACCACCCCCGTTGGCCATTTCTTTCGTAAATTGAAGGAGCAAACTAAGACAAATACATGATTTATACTTATAATAAAACTGTAGAGAGGTTAATTCTGTTCATTGCATATATTTACAAAATAACACTATTGGGAGATGATTGCTGATCGATCATCATCTACCTGCCCTTGTCCCAATTATTTGGGGTCGGCGCAACATGTATTTTTCCTCCATTCATTCCTGTCAGATGTCATCTCTTCGGTTACCCCCTTCCTTGCCATATCCTCTTTCACGCACTCCATCCATCTTTTCTTAGGCCTACCTCTACCCTTAAAGCCCTCCACATTCATACTTAGAACCTTTTTAACAACATTGCTGCATTCATCTCTTCTCATAACATGTCCATACCACGACAGTCACTCGCTTCTCAATTTTTCATTTATTGGTGCAACTTTCAAACTTCCTCTAATGTACTCATTCCTTATTCTGTCCATTCTTGTCACACCACACATCCATCTTAACATTCGCATTTCCGCTACATGTAGTTGTCTTTCTTCCTTCGCTTTCAAAGCCAAGCATGACGACCCATACAGTCACACGTGCACATACAGACAGACAGACAGTAAGACAAACAAATTACTGATTGGATTTTTTGCATTAGAATCAATCACCAATTATTCCCCAATATGGAGCTATTTTGTAAATATATTCAACTAGCTGTTGCCCGCGGCTCCGCCCGCGTGGATGTTGATTATCGCGACCAAACATAGCCTATGTTCATTCTCGAGGTCTAATCTACTCCTATACCAAGTTTCATCAAAATCGGTTCAGCGATTTAGGCGTGAAAGCGTAACAGACAGTCAGACAGAGTTACAGAATTGACCTCTCTACAGTTAATATTAGAATATATTATGATGGATATTGTAAACGTGCGGAAAGCATTTGACGTTTTGTGGGACTATACTATGTATTTATTGCAATGCAGGCGCTTCTAGTAGGAGACTATCCCGCAAAATACGGATGGTTGGTCACCTTACGAATTTTTGGTAAACAGTGTTGCTCCTTTATTAAAATGGCTGTCACCCACAATTTAAGAAGCGAATATGTGTCAATTTTTTTATTAATTTCTATAAATATTATTCAATTAATAATAACTGATAATGTAAGGTGTTCTGTGAATAATTTTCATAAAGCTCAACTAGAATCAAAACGAAGCTCCGAAGAACTCAGCCTTTGCGTAAATTTGACTTTGACAGGTTTGGATTGGGAAATTTTAATGTATCATGGCAATTTTAGGCAGTGTGCGAGAGAGATGACCACATGGCCGAGATTCAAAAATCCTGGAGACAACCGCTGAAGGCCAATGAATCGTCCAGCTAAGTACAAGGTTTCTAATTTTCTTGGATAAATCCTTATCTAGTTAGTCTGTGCCGTCTATGGTAAGGCTTATATAATATTATACTCTTTGAGGCATAGTTTTGTTTGATCTGTTTCCCTATTATTCAATTTATTCTGTGTTGATCTGTGCTCAGGTGCGTGGTGTGCGTTTTTTGTACCTATTGTACAATCTATGTAGGCAGGCAAATACATTAATTTGTTATGAAGTTATTATAAATAAAGTGCATATTTCTATCGGATCCACTGTTTTGTGAAATTTGTTACAAATGATTAAATTAGTGGACCAAGTTGTGCGAAGTTTTAAGGTAGCCAAGGTGTTTAGAGAAAACACAGATAAAATAAATAGTATTGACTTTTCGCCAAGCGGCGAGACATTAATATCGTGTAGTGAAGATGATCAAATTGTTATTTATGATTGTGAAAAGGGTACACAAATGATCACAGTCAATAGTAAAAAATACGGCGTTGATCTAATACATTTTACACATGCAAAAAATACGGCTATTCACAGTTCAACTAAAGTTGATGATACTATCCGGTATTTATCACTGCATGATAACAAATACATCCGATACTTTCCGGGACACACAAAAAAGGTGGTAACATTATGTTTATCACCTGTTGAAGACACTTTTCTGTCTGGATCATTAGACAAAACATTAAGGCTCTGGGATTTACGTTCGCCTAATTGCCAAGGATTGATGCATTTGTCCGGAAGACCTGTTGCCGCTTACGATCCAGAAGGTCTTATATTTGCAGCTGGTGTTAATTCAGAAAGTATCAAATTGTATGATTTAAGATCATTTGACAAAGGCCCCTTTGTAACTTTTAAATTAAATCAAGAAAAAGAATGTGATTGGACAGGATTGAAATTCTCTCGTGATGGCAAGACAATGTTAATCAGTACAAATGGCTCTATAATTCGCCTGGTCGATGCTTACCATGGCACACCATTGCAGACATTCACCGGACATCTTAATAATAAAGGCATACCAATAGAAGCATCTTTCAGTCCCGATTCACAATACATTTTCAGTGGCTCAACAGATGGAAGGGTTCATGTATGGAATGCTGATACAGGTTACAAAGTGTGTGTGTTGAATGGTGATCATCCTGCACCTATACAATGTGTACAATTTAATCCTAAGTTTATGATGCTTGCTTCAGCTTGTACCAATATGGCATTTTGGTTACCTACTATAGATGATGTTTAATTAAGTACTTATCTATATTAAATTAGGGACATTAGGTTTTTAAGTAACAAAAAATAACTCCAATGTTTATGACTAAAAACCTTTTAAAATGATTAAAATTCTGTAATAGTAAAATTAAATTTACTTAATTTTCATGTAGTAAGTATACTTATGATAAAATTGTGTTGTTGTGAAACTTGGAAAATGTATTGTAGCTATCTATAATGTTGATGATGGCAGTTGATTGATCTTAATAATTAATGAGTCAATGTGTTGGTAACAAAATAAGTTGAATTTGTGTATTAGAACCTTAGTAAGTATATGCATTTACATAGTTTTCATTCCAAATAAAGATTTGCCTATATTCCAAGTAGGTGGAATCTAAATTCATATACTTATATTCTTAAGCTATTACAGTAAATTTAATATTTTCACATAGCCCTTAATAACTACACATTTTTCATCTTTATCTTGTTTCATTTTTTTTTTGCATGACATTCTCTACAATGGATTTTAGGATTATAAGGGATTCGCCTATTATAGGGATGTGGTATGTATTATACTTCTGTCAATATATTTTCACATTTTCGATCTGCACATTTTATTGTAGTTCCAATTCGTAGAGCTCCAATTAAATATAGCGCTACTAGGTATATTAGCAAAAATCATTATTACCTTTTTATGCTTCTATCTTGAAAACTGACGAACTTCCCATAAAAATTTTCAACCGCTATTTCACCTTTGGGGGGTGAATTTTGGAAAACGCTGATAAATGTGTTCATTTATATCTAACTAGAAGTACCTACCTAGGTGTATGAAATTTCATGTGTTTAACTTTGAAAATGACGGACTTTCATACAAACTTTTATCGCTGATTTTGCCACCTTAGAAGTGGAATTCCTAAAAATCCTTTCTTAGTGAATGCTTACAACATTAAAAACATCTACGGCCAAAATTTTTAGTTTGTAGGTCCAGCGGTTTACTGGTCAGTGAATCAGTCAGTCAGTGGCAACATTAGCTATATTTACAGGGTCATATTTTCAGGATCTACTGAAGCTCGAACTATGAAATTTGGCATACTGCTTTAGTACCTATCTGTCTGAGGAAAGCTGGAACTTGAAATATGCGGCAAATTTAAAAAATTAGGGCAGGTATCACCAGTTATAGTAGGATAAAAACATTTTGATCGTGAAAATTAAATAAAAGTATGCCCCTATTATAGTTTAACTGGCATTTTTAAAGAATTTTATTGCGCTTTATTTGGTGTTATTATTAATTTTATATTTTGATTTCTTTATTAAATTTTATCCATTGCCCACGACTTCCCCTGCGTGCGAGTAAGATACTGTGGGAATATCGGGGGAAAAGGTAGCAGGTTTATTCATATTGAAACCCCACGAATACCACCACCGTTGGCCATCGGGGATGGTTATGTCGGAATCGAACCGACTAAATGTAGTGGAGATATAAGACTAACAGCCTGGCCACGGGGATCAGCGGTGCGAACGACGATGCGGCGGGCGAGGTGACTAATCGCGCGGCAACGTTTGCAGGCTACGGGCAGCTGCCAGCTGCGTTCGCCGCCGCGACCAGTAGAAATGTCTTTATCAAAGTTTTTTTTATTTTTATATTGAGTCCGCCGGTTTGACTGCACCCCGCCTGATGGTAAGCTGAGATATCTCGATATTGCTTACAAACTAATAGTTTTTTGTTCAAGACATAATATTCGGAAGATATTGTGGAGTAGGTACCTACATGCTTTGAATAGGAATCGAGGTAGGTATAGATGGAGACTTCCACAAGAAATACGAGAAATGGGAACTTTTCCCCAATTCAAAGAATATATATAATCGAAAGTTTCGACACTCATTCTGGTGTACTCAATTTTTTTTCTGGATATGTTCATGAACATGCCTGTCACTGGTACGCGTAGCTTTGCATAAATAGAAAAAAAAAATTGACGCTTAGTCATGTCTAACATGACATTTTAGATGGTAGTCTTCATGAAGCTATAGATAAACATGGAGGCCAAACTGGAAAGAACAGCTTGAGTCAAATACCTACATGTCTCTATCTCACTCTTTGTGGGCCAACTTCTCTTTCGTGTATTTATTTTCTTGCTTAAGGCGGAAACACACATGTGTCGTGTTGTATCGTGATGCTTACTGTCGTAACGCTGTGTGTGCATACTAACGTGTCGTGTCGTAGCGTACTCTGGCGTTATTTCTGAACAGTACATAATGAACCTTTCCAGCGTTCAAACATAATGTTTTCTTCTGATTCGGATACTGATTTTCATGAAGACCTTCAATTTCTCTTAGCAATGAAACTTTATAAGAGCAAAAAAAGAAAAGAAGATACTGGGTACACCCTATAAACAGAGGGAGACAAGACAAAGGTGAATTTCATCATCTCGTTAAAGAATTAGAGAGTACTTACTTTTTTATTGACTGAAAAATACAATACTTGAAATACTATTTTATTGACTTATATTCTTTCAAAATTTCTGCAATTTCTTCCCAAGTAGCATTTCTGATCAAAATGAAAATGTCCCTAACCATAATAAATGTATGAAAGCGATATGCTTCTGGCGCGTCACGACACGCCACGACACACAAGTGTGTTTACGCCTTTAGAAGGTTACCATACTTAGAAAGAGAAGTCAGCCCACAAAGAGCAAGATAGTAAATACAGACCGTGCTTCAAGTAGGTATTGGAAGTGTGGCCTCCTTGTTTATCTATAGCTTCATGATAGTCTTGCAGCAGCTTCTTTTAATAATAAATTATAGCAAATATGCCTTATTGTGCAATATTACAATGTAAAAATGATAGTAGGAAAAGAAATATCAAGAACGGAGGTGTTTCATACCACCGGTGAGTACAGATATAGTAGATTTTCCAATGATTTTTTACACAAGATACGTTATGTTCATAGTAACTGACTTCTCAAATCTGATCCAACTGTCTATGATATAACTATGAAGTGCGCAATAGTTGTCAATTAGCGTTAAGTATACGAAAGATGGGATAGGCACGTGAGTAAAAAGGATAGCTATAATTCTCACATCAAAAAGTATCTCTGTCACGTTTTTATCGCGTTTCACCGCCGCCATTATTTTAAAAATATTATCTAACTAATTTTATTAAAATACACTAATAAATCGGTAATATTGTATGTACTTACATGTGATAGGAAATCCCTTGTATTTTATTAATTTTAGTGTCGTAATTTGTACACTTTTTAAAAACACACGATGGCATTTTTATTGCAATTTTAATAAGCGCTTTACAAAATTACACGCGTGTCAACTTGGCGTTTGCAAGACATGTACTAAAGACAAAATGTCCCAATTGGGACTTTTTCGCGTCTTCACCAGGCGCGCTCTAATGACATATCTGCCTCTTTTTACATATATAATATCATTGAGATATTCTAACAAATGTTATTGAATTCCGTTTAATTAAGATTCAATAATAATTTAAACCAATATCAACCTTTTCCGCTTAACAATAAAGCTTGTTTTGAATTGCACATAATACATAATTTTCAGAATTATGTAAAACTAGCTTCCGCCCGCGGCTTCGCCCGCGTGGAATTTGGTATCGCCACCAAGTCTATTTTAATGAACCGACTCGACTTTCCACTCTGCTGTTCACTCCACACACTCCACTCCACTCTCCACCTCCACTCTACTGTCCAATCCCCTCTCTCGACTCCACCCTACATTCCACTCTCCCCTTCAATAGGCTATTTGACAACATTAAAAATATACTACAAATTATGATCATGCTATCAGAAAATAACGTAACAAGCCTCACGAGACTATAATTTATACTCAAATATGCATATTTATTGAGAATTTCAACTAGAAAGATATAATATATTTTAGATTTATTGTCTGTGGTGAAAACGCTCTGTGTTTGGTGACAGCGCTGGTGACGTCATGTGTACGTAAACACGACTTACATGAACAGACACAAATACGTTTTCTGGGATTTATATACAGATATTTATACAGTGTGACACTTTATACATCACTTGGCTCACTAAAATATTGGAATTACTTTTTTAAGCAATCAAATTCAGTATTGTTTACAAAAGTCAGCTAGCCAAATGACGTCACGTACGCCATTTTTTCGAGAATGGCGTTTTGCCCGCACTTTTGATAATTTAAACTTTATTATTGATTTTTCAACATAATGCATTGTTTTTTAACTGAAATATTAATGCGGTATGTTTATAATGTTATAAGGAATCAATTTAAGTAGTTTTATAAAATTAGTCAAATAGCCTTCCACTCTCCACTCCACTCTCCACTCCACTCTCCACACCACTCTCCACACCACTCCCCACTCCGCTCCAATATCCACTCCACTGGTCTCCACTCGTCTAGCCAAATCCTTTCGGATAAAAAGTACTAAACGGACTTCAATGCGGTTTTCTTGGTCAGACCTAAAATTTGGAGTTTTTTTTTCTTTATTTATTGGTTTCACCTTACACCATCTTTACAGGGTTCACCTAACGGCGACAGTGTGTACATCATATCCCTTTATAACAGTACTTTTAGTTGTAATTATCGATATTCATGCGGGCGGTGCCGCGCGCGTCAGCTAGCAGCTACTATTATAGAATTGTAAATTACTTGGCTAGACACAACAACACATTATTGTTGGAGATATTTGAAAAAGATTACAGTGTTTGTTGACCACAAATATCTATTTTTTTGCAATCCTTGTCTGTTTATTTGTGATGGATGCAAAAACTGCTGAACAAATTTTGATGCCGTCTTTTCATTAGAAAGGTCTTGGTTTAACATAAAATCTGCCGTATTTTTGATTGCATTTGGTTAAGTAGAACCGGGGATATGACCAAAAAACGATTACCAACCAATCGACTCCCATGGGCAGAGCCGCGGGTATTAGCTTGTATAAAAAGTAGCCTATATATTACTCCAGACTATAATCTATCCCTGTACCAAATTTCAGCCAGATCCATTCAGCCGTTTTTATGTGAAATAGCAACAAACATAATATCTGGACATCCCGACCGTCGATTTCGCGAGCGGAGCCGCGAGTATTAGCTTGTATAAAAAGTAGCCTATATGTTATTTCAGACTATAATCTATCTCTGTACCAAATTTCAACCCGATCTATTCAGCCGTTTTTACGTGAAAGAGTAACAAATATACATCCAGATATCCCGACTGATCGACTCCATGGGCGAAGCCGCGGGTATTAGCTTGTATAAAAAGTAGCCTATTTGTTATTTCACACTACACTCTATCTCGGTACCAAATTTCAGCCAGATCCATTCAGCCGTTTTTACGTGAAATAGGAACAAACATAATATTTGGACATCCCGACCGATCGACTTCGCGAGCGGAGCCGCGAGTATTAGCTTATATAAAAAGTAGTCTATATGTTATTTCAGACTATAATCTATCTCTGTACTAAATTTCAACTCGATCTATTCAGCCGTTTTTGCGTGAAAGAGTAACAAACATACATCCAGACATCCCGACTGATTGATTCCGTAGGTCGACTGATCGACTTCGTGAGCGAAGTCGTGGGTATTAGCTTGTATAAAAAGTAGCCTATATGTTATTCCACACTTTAATCTATCTCGTTACCAAATTTCAGCCAGATCTATTCAGTCGTTTTTACGTGAAAGAGTAACAAAGATATATCTAGAAATCCCGACCGATCGACTTTGCGAGCGGAGCCGCGGTATTAGCTTGTATAAAAAGTAGATATATGTTATTCCAGACTATAATCTATCTCCGTACCAAATTTTAGCCAGATCCATTCAGCCGTTTTTGTGTGGCAGAGTAACAAACATAGGTACATCCATACATTCAGACATCCAGACATCCAGACATCCAGACATACATTCTTACAAACTTTTGCATTTATAATATTAGTAGGATTCTTCGCTATTCAATTAGTGAGGCAGTCAAATTGGATGACAGTTTTATCGATAGGTATCTACATTTTATGTTAAAGTTCTTAGACAAATTTACAAACATTTTTGAAATGGATTTTTCCTACTAATCCTACTTCTTCTTCTCGTCATTATTGATATAATTTTAGTAGAATTAGTTTACACAAAAATATTAGTTTCCTATGTATGTGAGCAATAGAGTTTGTCTAATGAAAGCTGAACCACTACATTTATTGATTTGCAACACCAGTACACTATAAATGTCACCTTCTGTCATTTCTCTGTGATTGCGCGTTTACATTATGATTTTGATACTTTGTTGTATTAACGTCATAATATTAACGAGATTCAGATGCGATATCCAAAAATATTCGCTTTTGTATTAGATATTTGTACTTTTCGACAATATTCTTTAAATAATTTAATTAATTTATAAGTTTGACTGATGATGGATCAAGCAGCTCGGATGATGGTGAAGAATATTTGGAATCTAAATTTTGATTATAATTAATAATATTTTTTTCTAATGAATGAATTTCGTCTGATTTCTATAAGCCCGCTTGAAGATAGTTTTTAGTCTGGAATAACACAGGCAAAATGTCTTGCACACGTTCATAGGCCACATTTTGTCCCTAAAATATATAACCCAAGGGTAGCTAGATTGCTAAAGTGCTACAACTACAGAATGCTGTAGTTGTGACATTTGCCTATTACAATATAATGATATTATGGTAGGCACGCGACCTCTTTTTTTTTACTATATTTTGACATTACTATATTTTGACATTTTCAATTATTTTATTGTTAAGCTTGGGTTAAAATTTATTATATCTTTTTTATATACCTTTATATTGACACGAGACAAAATGTACATTCGTCCATATTTAATTTTAGTCTTAAGATAAATCTATGTATAACCGGACGTCTGAAAATGCAGCAGTGGAGTTTGTTGCGCCGTTTCTTCTCCACTAGCGCCTAGGAAGCGTTGGTGAACTTAGTATTAAGTAATTTTAACGTCAAAAAGATGTAATTACGTTGCTCTATTTTGAAAAATAAAGAAATTGGAATTGAAAATTGAAAATAGAAATAGCGGGAACGGGATCAGAATTTCACGTGGGCAACAGCAAGTCTATATCTCCACTACATCAGCGGTTTTACTCGGTTCGATTCCGATATAACCACCCCCGATGGCCAACGGGTATTCGTTGGGGATTTTTACACGAATAAACCTGCTACCTTTTCTCTCTCTTCCCGAGTCGAAGTCGTGGGCAATAGATAGTATTTAATAAAGAAATCAACATGTAAATAATAATGACACCGAATAAAGCTTTATGAAATTCTTTAAAAATACCAGTAAAACTTTAATAGGTACATACTTTTATTTCACGATCAAAATGTTTTTATCCAACTATAACGGGTGATACCTGCCCTAAATTTTTTAAATTTGCCGCGGTTTTGTTGGTCCAGCTTTCATTAGTCAAACTCTAATACAACTTTAGTTGTATCGATGCAGTGTACGAATTTACTTTGTGACACCTTATTAGAAGGTAATAAATATAATGTTAATAATGATATGACTTGAGATACATTTTTATACACAAATATGTATATCTCACAACTTGAATATTATTTTTTTTTTTATTTAATTGTGAATTAGTTATTATTTTTTTTTTTTTATACCACTTAGGTGGCAGACAAGCACTCGGCCCACACTGATGGAAAGCGGTTACCGTGGCCTATGGACGCGTGCAACACCAGGGGCGTTATGAATGATAGCTGTCAACATATATTTATTTACACAGTCATATTTTATCAAATCACGCCATTTCGTCTTAGATGTACCACACTATCTCAGAAACTAATAGACGTATCAAAATGTTGAATAGATAGAAAAATAGAGTATTTTTTTCTGATTGAGGTGCTATAATAATGTCAAATTCGATATAAGTTGACTTGTACCACTTTTCACAGGACGCACAGAGTTAATATACGGTTAATATAAAAGATATGGATAATAATTTAATACCGGATAATAAATACCTACAGATTCAGTGTTTAGTGGTGTTGCAAATCAATAAAATAATGTCGTTCAACTTTCATTAGACAGAGTCTATACTCTTTGGTTAAATTCCTTATTTCCATCTTATTATTTAATATACTCTTTGGTGAAATTTATGAATGAATGATTCTAAGAATGATTTATAAAAATTTAAAACAAAATGAATCGGTACATCAATACATCGATTAAATATTTTGTTGTTATTAAGATCTAAATATTGTCTTACAGGATTGTGTAATATTTCCCTTCTTCTTTGATAGTAATTAATTCAATGGTGGCAGTTGTTCAGATAAATTGACAATGGATAATCGGGCAGCCAAGTTAGCCCTGGCACGGAAAAAGGTAAAATTTATGATAATCACTTCTAAATACTGTAACTTTCAGTAAACTCATTAACAGACAAATTTTCAATCCGATTTCAATGAGCTTTGGCGGGATAAAGTCTGTTAAAAGTGAATTTATTGAGATAACATTTATGACACGTCACGTCTAACACGTCAAAACAAGAAAAGTGCATTTGAGGTCAAAAAAAACATGTTATGTTGTTTTATTGTAGTAAACATTGTTAAGTATGCGTTTTCCCACTGGGGTAGATAGATACAACCTGATATAACATCCCAAATTACCTATAGTAATGACTTATTTAAGGGTTACATACGCGGTATCAACAGTTCATTAAGATCAACAATCAATATGTCAACACCATGAGATCAGCAGCTTAAAATAGCAATAGCTTACTACACCAATAAGTTATAAGGTCAATTGTTCATTAGATCAACAGTTCATCTTGTCAACAGTTTACTACATCAATTATTGTTCATGAGATCAACAGTTTTAGTGGTAAGCGACTGTCAAGCTGAGTGTCACCATTGTACAGTCAAAGGCAAAAATATGTATACACTCCACTACTTCATAAAATGTCACCCTCAATTCTTATTGAGGGTGACTCTTAGAGTTCATAAATATGTACACAATATCGGCATGCGACGCGATGCCGCTACAGCATGCATTGAACTGTAGTCCCTTCGTTGACTATTATCTTCTTGACTATCGCATTGCGTCAAGTAGTCATCTTTTGCTTTTGCTTTTGTTTTTGCCTAAGAAAATTACTTCGTACTTACGTTTTGAAGCCATTTATTTAATTTCGTGAATGAAACAATAATTTAATAGGTATACCTATTACCTTAATTAGGTACCCTACCTTGAATGACTATTCAAAACGGAAAGATACATGACATGACAAATGTCAATAAACTATCATTTCGTAGTTTTAATCTTTGTATATACAAACGGTATGTCTATTCTTGTATACATATTTGTGTTCAATAATGTGTATATAGTTTGAAGCGTTATGGCGTGTACAAGTCAGTGATGCTTTTAAGGATATATTTTTTTAGTATTACATGTATATACATGTTTTTGCCCATGACAAAGTAGACATACTTATAAATGTTTGGATGTATACAATTTATTGCCTGTGTAGATGAATACCAAATTTTGTGAACTGTATGTATATACATGTTTTTGCCATTGACTGTACCTAATTGTAACACGGTATTATGATGTATTGTTATTTTTTATTTATCTTTTAAAAAATACTATGGAAGTCTTGCTTGAGCGAGTTTATCTAATTTGTTTATGCAGGAATGCTAAGTTTAATAATAAATATAAAGACTGATTTAATTAATTCAACAATTTTTTATTTGTATGTTAACTCCAAAATGCAGAAAAAAATAATTTTACAATGTATCTCAGACATACATTTTTTTTTTTCAGTTTATGAAATCACTACTACTTACCATACTTTTTACGGTTGTACCTAAGTTTGCGTTACAATGTAATTTTATACTTTGTATATGTGGCAAATCATTGTAACTCACAAAAAGTTGATTAATATACATGTATATTACAATATAATCATATAAAAAGTATGGCACCTTGCTTCAAATTTTCAAGGTTGGTTGGCATTAAGACTTCACCTCGCCTGATGGTAAGCTGAAGGCGAAGTCTCAGAAAAGAGGGTCACTATTACATACATCATATACCGTGTTACAATTAAGTACAATGTTGACACTCAGCTTGACAGTCGCCTATCAAACTGTTGATCTCATGAACAAATTATTGATCTAGTAAACTGTTGACAAAATGAACTGTTGATCTAATGAACAATTGACCTCATAACTTATTGGTGTAATAAGCTATTGATATTTTAAGCTGCTGATCTCATGGCGTTAACATATTGATTGTTGGGCTTATGAACTGTTGATCCCGCGTATGTATCCCGATCAACAATCAATATTTCAACGTCACAAGATCAGCAGCTTAAAATATCAATGGCTTACTACACCAATAAGTTATAAGGTCAATTATTCAGTAGATCAGCGGTTCGTTTTGTCAACAGTTGACTACATCAAATTGTTCATGTGATCAACATTTTGGTAGGCGACTGTCAAGCTGAGTGTCAACATTGTACTTAATTGTAACACGGTATACGAGTATGATGCAAGTAATGGTGACCCCTTATATGTTCATTAATATACATGTATATTAATGAACTTTTTGTGAGTTACGATGACTTACCCCAACGTATAAAATTACATTGTGACACAGACAATACAAAAAGTATGGTAGTAGTGATACTAGTGATTTCTTAAACTGAAAAAAATTGTATGTCTGAGACACAAATAAAAAAGTAGTTGAATTAATTTAATTGAGTCTGTATTATTTATTATACTTATATTATATTATACTTAGCATTACCTGCATAAACAATTGCTCTAGCAAGACTTCCATACCATAGTATTTTTTAAAAGATAAATAATACCGTGTTACAATAAAGATGCCTTTTCACCAGTGCGGTCAGGCGAGAAAGCACCCCGAGAGCTGGTTTAAAAATGTTCGTCATGGTGCTTTCTGAGCAACGTATGCACCACTGTTTCTTTCCTTGGAGAAGACATTACTGCTTCAGTCATCATTATTATAAGTATGTACAATGGTGACACTCAGCTTGACAGTCACTTATCAAAATACTGTATGTTGATCTCTATCTATACTAATATTATAAAGAGGAAAGATTTGTACCTATTTTTGTATGTTTGTAATGAATAGGCTCAAAAACTACTGGGCCGATTTAAAAAAATTTTTCACCAATAGAATGCTACATTCTTCCAATTTGACATAGGCTACATTTCATTTTGAAAAAAAATTAGGGATCCTTGGTAAAATTTCAACAATGTAACCGAAGGTGTAGAAAAATAAGTCTTAAAATGTCTTTCGTCGAATGCGCTGCCGAAACTGTTAGCGATAGAACAAAATAATGTACAACAATATTGAAGAACATCATAATGTCTACAAAAAACTCCGCGGTAGCATATGTCCAACTATTGTAGTTATGTCACTACAACAACTTTTTTCATTTCAAAACCCCGTGCGAAGCCGGGACGGGCTGCTAGTTCAAAATAATCCCACAAAACAAGTGGGATGATGACATGGTAGTCAGATTCTAACCAATGTTGCTTAATATCTCAGTTTTTTCTGAATAAATATGCATTGTAAAATAAGATATTGCCTAACTAAACCGAAAATGTGATTTTTCATTGTTTTTAGTTCATAAAATAGGTCGAAAAATAAACAATCAAATTAAGTCAAAATATTATATAACTTATTAGATTCCCTGTTGAATTTTAAACGAATTTCATTATCACTATACACACGTAAACGCAACCGCAACGTAGACTGAAATAAATGAGATATTCTTTTGCACTTCATACATTTTGCACTACGCGTGTCCTGGCTGTGACGTCACTACATAGTACGGTTTTGTATGGTGCATTCTTAGATTATTATTATTATTATTTTTTATACTACCTAGGTGGCAGACAAGCACACGGCCCACCTGATGGGAAGCGGTCACCGTGGCCTATGGATGTATGCAACACTAAGGGAATCACACACGTGCTGCCTACCCTGAAGGGAAGGAGGAAGGGGTGAGGAGAGGAGGGGTACAGTGAGCTCTGGCTACCCTACTTACTATTAATTAATATAAATATAATTAACTAGCGACCCGCCCCGGCTTCGCACGGGTGCAATGCTGATACTAAATTAAATACACTACAGAAAAACTATGAACGTTGCATATAAAAACATAGTGGCCCGCTCCGACTTTGCACGGGCATAAAATATATATGCCTATGTCACTCAATGACCCGTCCGACCGGTACCGCCCGCCGCAAACGCAAATTTTAAATTTGTAATATCTCCGAAAATATTTGTTTAATTTACATGCTGTAAGGAACCATATTGATCTATATTAATTGCACACTGTATTTAAGGTACTTAATTCGATAAGGATTAATGCCGTATTGCTTAAAATAGCTTCGTAAATAAGCCATTTTTTCACGTAAAAAGTAAACAATAAAAATGGTTAATGTGGGTTATCCCTAAAAGATAAACATATACCATCGCGGACTTTTTTGTAGACCTTTTTATGGTGTACAATACTGTAGTACATTAATTTGATCTAACTCGTAGGGTTTAGGCAGCGTTTTTGCTAAATTGCTAAATAAGCCCAAAAAAATAGGTTAATTTACGACATCACGTTAGAAACCTCTAAAATTAGCAATGTTGCCTTAGTATATGATGCATGTATTATACATATAAACCTTCCTCTTGAATCACTCTATCTATTGGAAAAAACCGCATCAAAATCCGTTGCGTAGTTTTAAAGATTTAAGCGCACATAGGGATATAGGGACAGAAAAGGCGACTTTGTTTTATACTATGTAGTGATGATAAAAAAAAAATATAAAAAAAACTAAATATTAATAATCTAAGGGTGCGTTTTTTAGTGGCCCAAGAAATTGAATTTTCAAAATCAAGTATTTTTGAAACTATTTGTCATAACAAAATATCACTTTTGCAGTTCATTATAATATTATAAAATGATCATTTTTCAACAATTAAAAAAAATTTTTCATCATCTGTTGACAATACGAACTGTTGATCCAATGAACAATTGACCTCATAACTTATTGGTTTAGTAAGCCATTGATATTTTAAGCTGCTGATCTCATGGCGTTGACATATCGATTGTTTATCTTATGCAATGTTGATTTCACGTATGATACTTCCCTCATATAAACAAAGATGTATGACAAATATTTTATACTTTTTTTTAAAATGTTTCTAGGAAAGAAAGTAGTGTAAAGAAAATTATAGTACCATGTATGTAAATAATGCAACAACTCAATAGGTTTAAAGTGGACCCCCGGCAATCTTAAATATGTTTTGCAGGGCAGTGGCTTACTATCGAATTTGTTGAATAACAGAGTACCGTCTTATTTCAGAAAATTCCCAAAATATTTTGTTTTAATACCATAATAAAATTATCCCTTATAATGCAGGCCTTTGATAATTACCGAAGATTATAATCTAACTAGCCAGGAGCTAACTGGATGGCATGCCATGTACCATCTAGCCTGCTATACCTAGCATGCTGGAGTGACTTGCTGTGATTAGTACTGTTATCAGTTGTGTTGTGTATTGTCTTTGTTTGTGGCACCTACTATGCCCTATGTACAGATGAGTGTATGATTAATTCCTATGTTTCAGCTGAAAGATCATCAAGAAAAAAAAACAGTACAAAAAGATGAAAATATTAAACCAGAAATTAGCAATTATTCAGTTAATTTCAGAAACACTATTCAAACAGCTAATAATGTAGAAGAATATAATGTCATTTCTAATAGTGAAAGCAAGGCAGAGGTTATACATGTTGAAACTCCAGGTCCAGACAGTAACAGTGCAGTTTATAACTTAACACTTGGTATAACTAATGATAAACAATCTAATTCAACTGATGAAGCTCAAATATTCCCAAGTGATGTAAATGTAACTGAAATATTAATATCTAATAAGAGGAATTTAGAATTGCAAGTATATGATTTGCAAGCGAAACTCAGTCATCTTGACCAGAATTATGCATTAGCTATCAACGACTTAAATAAATGTAATCAAAAAGTTATTGATTTGGAAAATGAATTAAAGCATATAAATGATAAGTATTTACATGCTGCACAAGAACTTTTACTCAAAAATTCGAGTATTAATGAACTAATTTCAATTAAGTCATCCCTAACAGAAGAAAATAGTAACTTATTAGAGCAGCTTGAATTTACCAAAACAATTTTAAATGCCAAAGAAGTTGAGAATGATTCACTTAATGCTCAGTTAGGTAATCTTCAAAATCAGTATGATGTGATACATCTTCAGATGCAACAGTTAACTAATGGCTCACCTTCTGGTCTATTAAATGAGATAGCTGTTGATATTGAAAAAAATGAAGCCAATTTGCAAAAAATTTTCAATTTAGAACAACAAGTAAGTTTGATGCAAAAAGAGAGAGACCAGATGAATTTACATTATGAACATTATGTTTTTGAATTAAATGAGCAATTAAAATCAGCAATTAAGAAAAATGAGGAACTGAATAAAGAAGTTCAGACTCTATCAAATAGAGAAAACAGTCTAATTGAACAAATAAGTGATATGGAAATAAGAATTCAAAATTACAACATTGATAAAAAACGATTTGAGATGGATCAAAATACCAGCAATATAAAGGTATTAGAAGATGATTTAAAAAATGTTAAAGTAAGTTTTCCAATACTTCAGCATCAAGTACTTTTCTTGGTTAAATCAAGCAAACACTCCTTATTAGTATTTAACCTCATATCAAATCATTTCTTGGTAACTTAGTGTACAATGTTATTATTATAATTTATTGTGGGGTTGCAGGTTGCCAGATGGGTGATCAGCCTTACCCTTGCAGGCCATTTCACCCATATCCCTTTGGGGGTGGGATTGTCCGGCAATCATGGAGCTGCCCTGAACCTACCTGTTTCCTTGCAAAACCTTACGATCTGATCTACCTTCAGATCCTCTATGTCCAGTCCTCATCCAATGTGTCTATCCCCATATTCTCCCATCGTATCATCGGAGGGGTATAGTGAGTTCTGGCTACCCTACTTACCGGCGGGAACACAACACGATGGTTATTATGTCCGCGGTCTTCTGTAGGGCGGAGGTACTACCCCAGTCGGACAGTTCATTTCGGACGGGAGGTACCATCGTGTCCTTCCTCCTTTAAACTTTTTAGCGTTCGTGAACATTCATCACTAAGTTCACAAACCTCAATCCGCGTGTAACTTGTATAGATGATGATAAGTAACAAATCCTATAATATTATAGTGCATTATAAAATTATAATAACACATTATAAGAACAATTTATTCTGATCACGGTGAACAACACACAAGTACCTATTTCAAAAAAATATATTTTAATTGCTTAGGTAACAATTTTAATTTATATTTTCAGGATGTATTAAATGAGTTACAACACCATCATCAACAACTGAAAAGTCAGTACGCCGAAAGTGAAGCCAAAGTTAAAGAATTGACTGAACTGAAGGATGTTGGTTGTAACCATGACAATATAAGTATATCTAAACTAAACGCAGATATGACAAGTGACAAAGTTGCTGCTCAAAGGGCCACAGAGCAAAATAAAAAGTTAAAACATGACATGCAAGGCTTAGAAGACGCATTTGTAAAAATGGTAATGTTTTTGCGTTACTTGTTATAGTTGTTATTAGTAATGAAGAGGTTAATTAATATAGAAAACTTTATTATAAGTCAATAATTACTCTTATATATTTGACTATCTAAAATTATTTTTAAAAGTTACAAGTGATAATAATCCCAATTACTCCTATGTATGCCTGTATGGGGCCTCACCAAAATATTCTGCGGCCAAGTTAACTTCAACCGCAAGGCGGTATCCCTCCTGGTTGATGAACGAAGCTCTGTCCCAAACCTCATGGTTAGAGGGTCGAGGTTAGTCCAGTCTAAATAATGGAATTTGGTTTTTTTTTTCTATATATACAGGATGAATTTTTCAAAAGGGCTTGGATGGCCAAATCCGAAACTATAAGGAATAGCGAAAAATGCTCAAAGGAGTCACGAGCCCGATTTTGATGAAACTTAAAACCTCATCATTTGATTTTTGAAAAACCAATAATCCTAGCTAGGAATCGAACCTGTTGATTTTGAAAAAAAAACACACCCTATATTATTACACCATACGATAGTGTTACTATTAAGGATCTTATTCTGGGAAGTAATGACATACCGTAAACTAAAGGAAAGAGCTCATCTTTAACAAATTACATTTTATTTTTCTTACATTAACTGATTAATTGTTCAAAATGTAGACCATTGTTTTCATTACATAGCTGGATTTGAGACCTCAAGGATCGTACTGCATTCAATATTAAGTAGAATGTTATTGATTCTGTTTAGAATATTCTCCAAAGAACGTTACAAGTCATCAACTGTATCTCTGTCATACGTGTCTTTGTAAATTTCGTTTTTGACATACCCCCAGAGAAAGTAATCTAAGGGAGTAAGATCCAGGGATCTCGCTGGCCAAGGCACAGTACCATGCCTTGCAATAAAATTGTGGTCAAACTGCTGAATCAAAATCTTTTTACGGCTATTATGGGCTGGAGCTCCATCTTGTTTAAAAAATACATCAATTATAGTAGAGTATGATTCAAAACACGAAATAGTTACGATCTTTTCTGGGTTTCCGAACAAAACCAATAGGTACATGAAACATGAATTTTATTAAATTCCAAATTTTCCTCAAATTTGCCGTATATCATTACTTCGCAGAATTTGTTCCTTAACAGCGACACTATCGTATGGTGTAATAATAAAGGGTGTGTTTTTTTTTTCAAAGACAACGGGTTCGATTCTCAGCTAGGTTTATTGGCTTTTCAAAAATCTAATGATGAGGTTTTAAGTTTCATCAAAATCGGGCTCGTGACTCCTTTGACCATTTTTCGCTATTCCTTATAGTTTCGGATTTGGCCATCCAATCCCTTTTGAAAAATTCACCCTGTGTATATATACTTTTCCATTATTTGGTTACTATTTTGGCTTTTCAGTAGACCACTAACTTCTCACCCTCCAACCACGAGGTCTGGGCCAGAGCCAGATCCTAGGGCCAGAGATACCAGGGTATCCAAGGAGCCATTTTCACAAGCCAGATAAACGAGGCGACGTTATCGTTGTGCCTCGTATTTCTATACACTTGCTGAGTGGCCGTCACTACGAGCAAGACAATCGCGACTAATCCGCACTACAGGTATAGGAAAAACATGATGTTCGTAGAAAACTAGTAGGTCCATAACATATTCCTTGTTAAGATGTATGGAAACCCCAAAAATCAGACCAAAGATCTTAGGGGCCTAAATTGCGTGCTAGCCGATATGTTTGCTGATGAACGGGCAAGCAAAAAAGACCACAAAGAGTAAGCGGGCCCCGAGTTTTGAGTTAAAAACGCAACAAGGAGTAATGTTGAGATGACGATAATAATGATGATGCAGAGAAAATGAAAATATTAATATATAAAGATTATTTTGTTAAAAATTAGATATTTCCTTAAGTTTGCCGAATGTTATTATACCTTTGGTTATTACTTGCCAAAATTCGTTTCTTAGCGACACTATCGAATGGTGCAATAATACAGGATTTGTTTTGTTTTATAAAACAACTAGCTGTTGCCCGCGGCTCCGCCCGCGTGGATTTCGAATTCTGTTTAAAATTCCTTTTTTCGTGCGGAGGTTCCTTCATACATATCCATCCCCGTCAGCCAGCAGGAGCGGTTAAGTCTCACTCAGACCTGATAAAAACCGCACGCCGCCGTCTCAAGTCTTCAGTTGCCGGGGTGTAAGATTACTTAGAGCATATCCCGCGCTCCCCAGTTGACCCTGGGATGGGAATTGTTTGATTTATGATGCCTACAGCCACTTTCTATCATCGCACCGCTCGCCACAGGCAGGGAATTCATCCCCACACGTTGCATCCGCCTGCAGTGCGTACTGTAAGGTTTGAAAGAAATTTCATTCCGCGCACGCTTAGGAGGTGGAACGATCTCCCTGCAGTGGTTTTCCCTGGCGGCTATAATAAGGGGTCATTCAAGAAGGGCATTAGAAAGATTTTGCAGGGTCGGCAGCGGGAGTGTGACGCCCCTGGTGTTGCGCACGTCCATAGCTGCATAGGTCACATAGGTGGGCCGTGTGCTCGTCTGCCTCCTAAGTAGTTTAAAAAAAAAGCATGATGTCCCTACCGAACCCCGGAAAAGAGGGGGATAGGGTGACAGGGGGTATAGAAGACCGCAGCCATAATAGACATTGTATTGTGCTCCCGCCGGTAAGAAGGGTAGCCAGAGCTCACAACCCCCCTCCCCATCTCTCCAATCCCCCCATCTGACGTCCGATTTCAATAACTCAAACAATCTTTAAATAATTTTTACACAATAACTTTTTTGATTAAGATATAATTTATTTGGATGGGAATACAAAGATATACCTCAGGAAATTAAGGTATAATTCGCGAGACAAACGACGACCTGGCGCGAGTGGATTGTTTTGCAATAATCCATGATTGGTGAATTTGAGCTCGTCCAGTGCTGTAGCACCCCGTGCTATCCTCAAAGCACTGACCTGTATAAGTACTCTGGACTGGTGATCCGTCCCATTAAAGTGTGCCTAATTGAAAATCGCCATTTTGGCGCTGACAGCAGCCGTGAGTGTACTTGGAACTAATACTAATGATGGACAACAACTGTCTTGGTATCGATGAAACTTTTTCAAATGTCACTGTTTCGATTACCTACTTCAATTTGAAGTGTTTATTAATGATAAATACCATTTTAATATGCTCATAAAATTATTCATAGTACATATACCTACCAAGTCTTTTGTTTTTAAAAGTATACCTACTAATTTTGGCATTGGATAGAAAATTATCGATATACATTTTGACATCCTTATTAAACATTATTGGTTATGAAAATATTTTTAAAATCCCCTAAACTCGAAAGGTATTCGCTTATTATAGTAAAAATAACTAAATTACGGTTTTATAATAATAGTTTAAGTGTTCAATTCTTATATTTACTTACTTGTGACAAGAAACACCACTGCCCTTATCTCTTATCTGGTTTTTACAATACACACACGATCTCATAACGAATACCTACTTAATTATCCAACATAAACCAACTTTATACATTAAAACACTTCAATTTGTAACACAAACACAATAATTACTTTAAAAACTTCGAATTTCACACAGATTCCTTTTCAGATAGGTAAACAAACAACGGCCATTTGCAAACTAATTATTTCTCAGTACACTCGTCTGTCAAAGGCGGCGCTTCAAATCGGCACAAAAAATATCTGTCTTCTATGGAATAGCCAGTCTAGCGATTATTATTAGAGGTCAGTGCCTCAAAGGCACCCAAGAAAACTGTACTGCGTGTATAGAGCATAATATTTTGAGCACAGTTTAGATACCTACCTACGTACCTATAATATCCCGAAGTATAAAATTTATTGGTCTGATTTACGTCCGCATTTCAACTTGCATTTTTTTTATGTCGGTCACGTCAACATGACTTCACCTCGCCTGATGGTAAGCCTGAGAGACTTTGCCTCAGCTTACCATCAGGCGAGGTGAAGTCATGTTGACGTGACCGACATAAAAAAAAAAAAAAAAAAAAGCCGAGGCAAAGTCTCTAGAATGGGAGTCACCATTGCAAACACCGATAGTGCCATAATGGTGGCTCTCAGCTTGACGGCCTCATCAAATCCTTTTTCACGCCCCGCTTAAAGGACCCGGGACTGTATGAGGAAGGAAACACGTGAGCTGGTAAAGAATTCCAGGTTTTGATGGTGCGGCAAAGGAAAGAGGCATCGAACCGCTTGTTTCTTGATGGAATGGTTTGCACCATATGAGGGTGATATCTCAGCCTTGCACTATATACCTCAGGAAACATAATCTTAGATAGGTATAATTCGCGATTTATTTTGCCGCGCATTATTATTCATATTGCGATAGCTCTTAAACTATTTATGGTAATTATATAGTGTGAATGGCAATTTTTATCTGCATTAAACGTACAACGTATCTAACGTATTTAATTGGATAAGAAATAATACTGTATTGTTAAAATTAGCTTCGAAAATGACACATGATTTTTTTGTAATTTGTAAAGATAAAAATGGTTACTGTGGGCTACCCTTATTAGGTAGACATATGCTATCGCGGACTTTTATGTAGACCTTTTTAAGTGATACATTTCCACAGTACATTATTTTGTTCTATCTTCAATAGTTTTCGCAGCGCACGCGATGTAAGTAATTTGTTTAGGTCATTTTTTTACACCTTGGGTTACATTATTGAAGTTTTAGTAAGGATCCTTAAATTTTTTGGAGATAAATTATAGCCTATGTTACTCACAGATAATGTAGCTTTCTATTGGTGAAAGAATTATTGAAATCAGTCCAGTAGTTTCGGAGCCTATTCGTTACAAACAAACAAAAAAACAAATCTTTCCTCTTTATAATATTAGTATAGATAGGTCCAATTCTTGACTGAGAGTATAGATTTTTTAAATCCAATAATATGGTTATAGTTTTTATCAAAATCGGCCCTGAGACTCCTTTGAGCGTTTTTAGCTAAGTATTCCTCACAGTTTGTGATTTGACCATCCACGCCCAGTTAAAAATTTCACCCTGTATATGGGATCTAGTGCAGAGTAGGCGAACCTTTATGCATCAACGTGCCATTTTTTACTAAAACATGTTTTATGGGGTCACTGGCGTGCCATCAAAACTCTTTATGAAATAATGTAAACAAAAGAGGTACCTAGTATATTTTTGAAATGTTTTTATTACACGATACAAAATAATTAATATTTTTCGTGTTTTGTCACTGAAACATGGTTGTAATTTATTGTCGAAATCAATGAAATTATAGGGATGAAAGGGAAGAAACGTTTAATGATTATATTTTATCTCCCAAAGTATTTTTTTATAAAATAATTACCATTTTTCTGACATAAAACCTCTTTGCTTAAGATTTAAAAAAGCATTATTCATTTTAAGACGGAGCTAAATTTTGTCTGATCGGTGACGTGCCCAAAATATTGTGCCGCGTGCCACCAGTGCACGCGTGCCACTGGTTCGCCTACCCTGATCTAGTGGATATAGTAAGCCTAAGAAGATCAACCCGGTACTTTCTCTTGACTCTTTACTACTTTCTTAGAGAGAAAAAACAGATGTCGTCAGAATATACGTATAGGTCGCGCCAATCTTTTTGTCCGCTCTGAACTTCACGCGAAAAGATGCGCAGTCACGAAAATTTGGTATCAGTGGTGAGAAGGAGGGGTGCGGGATCGGGTACGCATGCGCTTTACTGTATGTTACGCATGCGCGTTACTGTACCGAACATCAACTTGCACTGCAAACTGTCAGTGTCAGCTGTCACACGCTGACTGTTCTCTGGCAGTACAGTTGCAATCAAACTATTTTTGTTGCTATTGCTTTTTTATTATTATTTTCTTTGATATTTTTTTTGATACATTAGTAGAGATAGATTGTTCAATCGAAAATAATTTTTCATCAGAAAAAACAATATGTTCCCAATTTGAAACTACGGAACGCTGTTTAAGCAATCTGCATCTCTCAAGACGAACTTTTTGTCTTTATCTGTAAGCAAATAAGCTTTTCTAATTTCATAAGGGCTCAATTGGGGGTCATGTTTCACTATACATTGCACGGTGGAGCGACTAATCCCCAAGTCTCGTGATATTTTTATCACCTTTGTCTGTGGATTGCGTAGGTAGTAACCACAGACAAAGTTTGATGATGTGTCTGTTCCTAGAAGTTCGAACAGTCCTCTTACGTCCTCTTCCAAGACGGTCCTCAATGTCGCCCAACTCATTATTATAGTATAGTGTTTAATGGTCGCAGAAACTAACTGACGGCTTACACCAAGAATGCTTGCTATCTCACACTGCCTTTTTCCACGCTCGCGCTCATGCAAAGAAAGTATCGGTACTCTTTTAGCATGTCAGCTAAACGAGTACCGATACTTTCTTTGCATGAGCGAAAAAAATTGATTACTTCAATTTTTCAACCGACTAACAATGTAGATTTGGCGCCAATAAACTAGCAAATAATAAAAAAGAACATTTCGCGTTCCATTTTTGAATTTTCATTTTTTAAATTTTGTCAACGTTATTTTGGGCCACGGTGTATACAGGGTCTCCCGTAATGAATGGATAAACCGTAAACTGGAGTTGCTCCGGATGTGAGGCTATAAGAAAATCATATCATTTTGCTAGGGTTGTCAACCATATGGTAATGGCATAGACTTTTATACTTTTTTAGTAATTTCTCTACTTTTTTTATTAATTCCGTAGCCATTTCTTCAAATTTAAGTATTTTCGTGAAATTTCTTTTGTATTATACTCTTAAAGACGTGTATCATTCACTTTTAATATGATTTTAGGTGTCCTTAACGCTAAACGTTAATAAAATAGTCATTTTAAGAGAATTTTTTAATTTTTTTTTCTTAACATCAACTTTTGATCATCTACTGTGAAAAAAAAAAGTACGGCGCTATAGCTGCCCATGATCTTGATAAATTATCTAGTATGTGTAGTTTCTAAAAAGGTATAACAATGTGTACTTTTAAAGCAACATTATGTTACTAGGAGCAAGAACGTTTATCAAGGTCAAAATTTAGATTTTTCAAGTAATGTTAAAAATAGTTGTAAAACTCGTCTTAATGATTTTATTCTATCAAGATACTTTACAAAAAAACTAACAGGCCACTAACTAGGATATTCAGAATGAAACCAAGTTGTTTAAAAAAAAATAATTTAATGAAAAACTTAAACTAAATGTTCAAAATGTCTTCCGCCGGCAGCAATGCATGCTCGGCAACGCCTAATAAAAGATCTTTTAATCCGACGCGCATAGCCAGCTTCTTCAATTTTACGAGCTGCTACTTGAATGCGCGTACGCAATTCTTCCACAGAACTTATTGCTTCGCTGTAAACCTTCTCCTTAATACAGCCCCAGTAAAAAAATCCAAAGGGTTTAGGTCTGGCGAGCGTGGAGGCCATAAAATTGGGCCCAGCCGTCCTATCCATCTATCAGGATACGTCTCGTTTAAATGCTGTCTGAAACGAACAGCGTAATGAGCTGGACATCCATCATTTTGTAGCCACATTTGGTTTCGTATCTCTTGTGGAACGTTTTCTAGCAATCCAGGTAATGTGTTTCTTAAAAAGTCTAAATACATATCCAGTCTAACTTGGCACTTCGATATCGCCATTGGTCATAATGACCATTGGTTGTGGAGGTCAGATGGCAGTCGCTCCACGGAAAATATCGAGGTTCAGCCGCATCACAGTTAGACCGGAAAGCCGACCTCAACTGAGTTGGGAAAAAGGTTCAGAGAATGATGATTTACTATAGCCGGCCCTTGGTAATGATAGGGATACAATTCGTGCCTCTTTAAAATTCTGTGTACAGATGTTTTAGGTATACCTGTGCGCCGTGAAATAGCACTTATGGACGTACCAGGGTCCTCTTCGACTATTTCTAGTACTTCGTCTGACGAGTTTTACAACTATTTTTAACATTACTTGAAAAATCTAAATTTTGACCTTGATAAACGTTCTTGCTCCTAGTAACATAATGTTGCTTTAAAAGTACACATTGTTATACCTTTTTAGAAACTACACATACTAGACAATTTATTAAGATCATGGGCAGCTATAGCGCCGTACTTTTTTTTTTCACAGTAGATGATCAAAAGTTGATGTTAAAAAAAAAATATAAAAAAATTCTCTTAAAATGACCATTTTATTAACGTTTAACGTTAAGAACACCTAAAATCATATTAAAAGTGAATGATACACGTCTTTAAGAGTATAATACAAAAAAAAATTCACGAAAATACTTAAATTTGAAGAAATGGCTACGGAATTAATAAAAAAAGTAGAGAAATTACTAAAAAAGTATAAAAGTCTATGCCATTACCATATGGTTGACAACCCTAGCAAAATGATATGATTTTCTTATAGCCTCACATCCGGAGCAACTCCAGTTTACGGTTTATCCATTCATTACGGGAGACCCTGTATAATAAACATATCATTAAGTGTCCATGTATATGTTACCGTCATAACCCGTTTTTCGTTGGAACTAGTTTTCCCTAGTTAAAACGAGTTTCTTTGTTTGCTTGTGTGATTCACTTAATAAAATAAACAGTCGAAAATGTTAATTTTAACTGGGTATTTCTAGTTTTAACAAAGGCATTAAGTGAAAACTAAACTAGTTCTAACGAAAAACGGGTTATAACGGTAAAATATATATACAGCGTGATTTTATAGTCGTTTTGGACCCGAAAGGGGGGTTACTCGGAATAATAAATGATACTCTTTTGACATGTCCAACGAGTTATAATAAAAAAAATATCTTACAGTAATCTTTTTCACTCGTTTGAGTAAAAACATTATCAGAGCTTGGATGAAAATACACTGTCAATTTTTAATGAATTAATAGCGCTCGCGGGCATATTTCGAGTCATGACATGTCGGTGCTGGTATTGTAGCGGTCGTCCGGGATGCTTTGTGATTGATCAGTGTTCGAAAGTTCAACAAAAAAATAGATTTTAAATTAATGGCTCCAATCGATTCTGTTATCGAAACTGTATCCAAAATATTTCGATCCAAAACGACTATAAAATCAACGTATGTATATAATCAAATATCAAATTTTAATATAAATTTATTTGAATAAACTGAACCACATGTGGTTCAAAATTCAGTTAATATTTAATTAGTGAATCACAACAACGACAACGGCAACGTCGAAAAATGTTTCATTTACCTAAAATATTCTAAGATATTTAAATTCTTACATTATAATAATTTCCTGGGATATGTATTGTGCATTCGACTGTACATGCGCAAGTCGTTACTTGCGGCTAAGTTCAAACCGGCCCAAAAGATTGGCGCGACCTATACACTTTTATGTAAACCTTGTAGGTATTGCAATGTCAATCACAGTCAAGTGAACAACCTTCTTAAATTTTCTCAACAGAGCAAAGATAAATTGGAGTTAACAGAAAAGCTAACTGCAGAAAAGTATTTAAACAGAGAATTAACTATTAAATTAGCGGAAATAGAAGAACTAGCTAAAGGGGTGCAAATTAAACTAAAAGCCAAGGATGAAGAGATGATTAGATTACAATCTAATTATAGGGACATACAGAAGCAATGCGAAGACCTAAAGCATTCAGTAAGAAATAGCATGAGCACTGACATTCCAGAAGAAAATGTCGCTATAGTTGAAGAAACGTCGAAAAATAATAATGGCATCGAATTGGTTAATGAAACAGAGGCTGAATATGAACTCTTTACAGAAAAAAGAAATGACAAAGCCAGTATTAGTCTGCCACAGGGAGATGCTATGTCTCAACTTCAGGAACGATTTTTAAAAATTATGGAAGAAGTAGCTGATTTGTCTGATGAAAAACATAGACTTGAACATATAATATTACAGCTGCAAAATGAAACAGATACTATTTGTGAATATGTAGCTTTATATCAGCAACAGCGCAGTTTACTGAAACGAAGGGACGAAGAACGAAGCGCTCAATTAAAAGTATTCCAACAGGAATGTGGTAAACTCAAATGTGAGTTAGAAGAGCTCAGTGGAATACTTTCGCGATTCGCAGAAGATAACGAATTGTTATCTTATTTCCAAATTGAATCAAAACGTGTAGACATGGAAAAAGTTATGGTCTTACTTACAAATTTAAGGAATAATTCACTTGTTGATCCTAGAAAGAAAAATCTTGAATTCAACAATTTTTATCCATGTAATTGTTGCTCTGGTAAGCTGATAGATGTGTAGTACATTGCAATAATATATTTAATTAGCGTCTCAGTGAATAATTATGTATTTAAATAACAATTCAAATAATATAAATATATAACTGCCACTCTGACTATTATTAAAGTTGTACATTCAAATGTAAGTATGTGGGTAAGTGTAATGAGATATAATAAAAATTAAATTAAAAATTTAAAAAACTCCCGACTCACAAAAAAAGCACAGTAAAAAAACCTTTAAAAAGTAAAAAAATAACTGTTATATTATGACCTATCTACCCTCAGTATAGACAAACTGTTAGTTAAAAATACGTAAATAATATAGCTACCTATAATAATAACAAAGGTATAATACTTAGGGTAGATAGGTCATAATATAACAGTTAGTTTTTTACTTTTTAAAGGTTTTTTTACTGTGCTTTTTTTGCGAGTCAGGGGTTTTTTAAATTTTTAATTTAATTTTTATTTCATGCTTTTTATAGGAGTAACTTAAGTATCACTACATAGTATAAAACAAAGTCGCCTTTTCTGTCCCTATATCCCTATGTGCGCTTAAATCTTTAAAACTACGCAACGGATTTTGATGCGGTTTTTTCCAATAGATAGAGTGATTCAAGAGGAAGGTTTATATGTATAATACATGCATCATATACTAAGGCTAATTTAGTATCAGCATTGCACCCGTGCGAAGCCGGGGCGGGTCGCTAGTAATAGCTAATTCATTATTTAATTTCAACAACGTATAGTCTATCAACAATTATTCAGAGCTAATGCGAATTGCTCGGAGTGTGGTTACAGAATTAAAATACATTCCACTCGTCATATCTTTCGAATGGCTTAACCGATTTTCATGAAACTTGCGGTATCGTGATGTATCAGTTATGACCTTTCATTTGATACCCAACACGGATATATTTGAACACTTTCAATTTTTCACCACCACTTTCACCCCTTATATCTTTGAAATGGCTTAACCGATTTTCATAAAGCATAGCTAAGAACACTCTCCCCCAACCCATCTTTCAAACAAAAGAAACAGAATCAAAATAGGTTCATCCGTTTGGGAGCTACGATGCCACAGACAGACTTACAAACACACACACACACACACACACACACACGTCAAACTTATAACACCCCATTCGGGTTTCCGTCGGGGGTTAAAAATATATATTATACTAAAATGAATATTGAGCTTATATGTGTGTTCAGTGTTGTAACCCGTATGATAGTGTAAAAAATGAAGATCCTGAAATAAATTTCTGTAAAAAGTAAGTTTAATAACACTGACTCCATAAAGAACTACTAATTCAACACGCGTACTTTGGTTAGCGTCAGAATTGGCTGGATGCACAGAACAAAGAAAAATCCTTAGGACTAGAAATCGTATGGGGGCGTGTTTGTGTCGCCAAAAACCTAAGTGTAATTGCATTTACCTCACACATATACACTTGTGTATGTGCATGAAGCAGGCTAAAATATAAAGAAATACTTTCTTCTAATCAAAAAATAAGTTTATGCGATTGATTTTAAGGTTTCTTTTCCTATAAGTTTTCACGAAATATTTACTTCAATATTCTAGAAGTTTCTATACTCTGTCCAATTCAGGATGCTAAATGATAATGTTGACAGTTCACGTCTATGAAGTATCGTATTTTTATATACAAAACTAGCGACCCGGGACCCGGCTTCGCCCGGGTGTAAATTCCAGTTTTTCCAAGGATCCCTAATTTTTTTCAAAATGAAATGTAGCCTATGTCAAATTGGAAGAATGTAGCATTCTATTGGTGAAAACAATTTTTAAATCGGCCCAGTACTTTTTGAGCCTATTCATTACAAACATACAAACATACAAAAATAGGTACAAATCTTTCCTCTTTATAATAGTAGTATAGATATAGATAATACCTCTAAAATTATCGTAGCACATGGACAAGTACCGCCCACTTTTCGTAGTGAAGCGTCTTGCAAAAATTCAGCACAATTGTCCTAGAAGTCTGTGTGAGTGTTTTTTTTGGCGACAGCTATTCCTTTGTATTTTTACTTAATTACTACTTCTATGGTTTTTTAATGTTCTGTGGCTGGATGCCTCTATCTCAGACCAATAAAAAAGTATAGACGGAGCCATTGTGAACAATATCGACGAAAAAAGTGAAGCTTCATGTGCGTAAGTCAAAACACGTCACACGCTGACAATAGCTCTTCGGCTGACTACCGAAAGACTACCGAACCGAGCGTCCGTCACAATTCCGTCATAAGATCATCAAATCGTCTTAAGTTGGTGGCAAGGATATTACAACCAATGGATACTGCAAGGACATACATTGCAGTGTCTCCATCTAGTTGGTTGGTTTGTGTACCTTTCTTTGCGGTGACCATGTTTAATGAGGATCAGTCACTTTTTTAGCTGAGTATGCAGTTTTGTAGATCTAAAAAAAACAATAAATTCTGTAAAAAAATTATTTGAATCGGATCAAAAATGACGAAGTTATAGCCATTTTAGTGCGGTAATCTCAAAAACGCTCGCCACCGCGTAGAAATACCCTGTGACGTCATGGCTCACATCGTAGCGTGTCGCCGCCCGCCGCCCCGCGCCGCTATGGAGAATATAGGGCTATTCGGATAAAACATTTCATGATTTTTTTTTTAAATTATAGAATTAAGTATTTTTTCTTTTTTCTATACTACGTAGGTGGCAGACAAGCACACGGCCCACCTGATGGGAAGCTGTCATCGTGGCCTATGAACGTGTGCAACACTAGGGGTGTCACACGTGGTGTCACCAGGGGTTCTGCCTACCCTGAAGGTAAGGGGGGGGGCGGCTAGGAAGGGGTGGAGAGGCTAGGAAGAGGGGGGGAGGAGGGGTACAGTGAGCTCTGGCTACCCTACTTACCTTGGGGAACACAACACTATGGTTATTACAGCTGCGGTGTTCTGTAGGGCGGAGGTACTACCTCAGTCAGTCGGACTGTTCAGTTCGGACGGGAGATACGGTACCGTCGGGTCCCACCTATTATTAGATGTATTAAGAATATATGAAATATTTCTTTCATTTGTAGTGGTTCGATAGCATTTTAAGGCATGCTGGAAATCAAGTACTTATATAACCCGTGCGGAAATCCCCACGGATATCACCCCTGTCGGCCATCGGAGATAAAGATTAAAGACAAAGATTAAAGACAAAGACAAAGATAAAGATAAAGATAAAGATAAAAAAGATAAAGATACTAAAGATAAAGATAAAGAGCAAGAAGAGGACACCGTGGCTCGTAAACCCGAGGGGACATCTTGAAGCAGCCGGGGTGCGAGGGACATACCTTTTGGGCAACCTTATGTAACCTCGGCGCTAGAAAACCCGAGACGGCATGCGGTTTTAATCAGTTCGATTCAAACATAAAACGCCCCGGTTGGGGGTGTTTTTATTTTTGTCAGTCCGCCGAATTGACTGCACCCCGCTTGATGGTAAGCTGAGGTGCAGTCCTAAAAGTAATGGACATCATTTCATCAAAACTTGAACACTTTCCCAAATAACGGATGTCTAAGTATACAACCACTCTACACGAGGTACGTTTATTTTTAACCAGAAGCAGCTGTATCAAATTTCGTGCTTCTTACTTTCAAAATAACGGACTTTCATGCAACCAGCCATCGCCTATTTTACGCCTTTAGTAGTGAAATTTTGAAAACGCTGGTATACATGTATATTTATTTCTAATCAGAAGTAGGTATATGAAATTTAATGCGTCTATCATTGAAAATGAAGAACTTTCATATAAATGTTTATTTCTTATTTTGCCACCTTAGGAGTAAAAATTCTAAAAATCCGTTCTTAGTGGATTCCTACAACATAAAAAGCATCTACTGTCAAAATTTCAAGTTTGTAGGTCCAGCGGTTTAGGCTCTTCGTTGATGTATCGGCCTGTTTATCAAAGGGCATCGCCGCATCGCACACGATGTGAGCCATGACGTCATCGACAAAAATCCAGCGAGAGTGTGCGTTTTAAAATAGCCGATTTTAAATCTTCGATAACTTCGTCATTTCTGGTCGGATTTTAATCATTTAAAAAACAAAATGCTTAGAAATTTGTAGCGCATACGTTTCATTAATTAAAAATTAAAAGTTCTGTTATGTGACTGATCCTCATTGCAAGGTTGGGATATATGATGTTGTTTACGTCTATGCTCATGAAAATAAATGGTACTTATCTACGTTTCCATTATTTACTAATAGGTATTATAGAGACCAAATTTATTGCAAAGGTTATTTTAGTATATTTAAAAGGTATTAAAGATGAAAACAGTAATTTTGTAACTTATTTATTTATTAATTGAGACTTACTTATGTAAGCATTTAACAACAAAATAAATTATTGACATTAAATGAAGGAATACATATATTTATTTATTTTATAGGACACAGGACAGGCTTGCCTAGTGTGGGGCCAACGGACACTTTGTTAAAAAACTGTACTCTTATTGACAATAAATATTTTTCATTTTCATTTTTCATTTATACATACGATGTCATTACAGGCAAACCCAATGCGAAAGAGTAGCAACAAAAGGGTGTTTCCTTAAAGTAGCGTCACATTAATAGGTAACATTTCGCACGCTGAGAATGGAAGTGACCTAACTCAAAATTTGGGTAAAATGAGTTAAATATACAGAATGACTCAAAAAAGCATACTCTATCGTACTAGTAAATAAAATACAGGCTTTTTAAGGTTAGAGAGTGATAAATATAACGTTGGTCTCTTTGTCTTTAAGCGCTGTACTCCCTCCGCGCCCGAACGAAAGGGACGCAAAAAGTATTGTACCGCGAGTTATTGTCACAGGTCGTGACCAGTTTAGTGCTGCAGTGACTGATTACGCTTTGAGTCAGTTTCATATTAATCAATGGAGTAAGTTCTGCTTCAATATTATGATCGTAAAGTGACCAATTAAGATGAAGGTCATTTTATCACCATTAATGTAAGCAACTAAGGTGACAAAAATCAAATTCAGTCACATATTTTTTAGTACTGGTGAAAATAAAATAGACCTTAATCAAAAAAAGTCTGCAGGAATTACAATTTTTTTAATAATGAAGTGACCTATTTTTCCCGATTTTTTTCTAAAGTCATTTAATACTAGAAAAATGTAATATTTATAATGAAATGTTAGGCATCGGTATGCTAGTAAAGTCAAATAATATAATACAAAAGAATTTTTTTACCTATGTTCTCAAAATAAAATATTATTGAAGACTAAATAGAAAATGTTCAATGCGTCGAACACATTTTCGTCGATTCCCAAAAATCATGAATTTTGAGTTGGGTCACTTCCATTCTCAGCGTGCGATTTGACGTTTGTCAGTTGGTGATACCTGCCCTAAATTTTTTAAATTTGCCGCTGTTTTGTTGGTCCAGCTTTCATTAGACAAATATTTCTTTTTAAACATTAGGGATGTTACCTACTCTAAAAATCGGAAGCTGATAAGTAGAATCGAATGCAATGATTACTTGTGAAGAAATATCACCATAAAATTAATAAGCACGTTGTGGTTATAATAAAACATTATATTTATTATTCATTTAATCCATTCGTGCACATAGGTACAGACAGACAGAAAGACAAAAAATTTACTGATTGCATTTTTTGCATTAGTATCGATCACCAATTATTCCCCAATATGTAGCTATTTTGTAAATATATTCAACTAGCTGTTGCCCGCGGCTCAGCCCGCGTGGATGTCATTTATCGCGACCAAACATAGTCTATGTTCATTCTTGAGGTCTAATCTACTCCTATACCAAGTTTCATCAAAATCGGTTCAGCGGTTCAGGCGTGAAAGCGTAACAGACAGACAGACAGACAGAGTTACTTTCGCATTTTTAATAATTTAGTATGGATGTTCAGAATTGACCTCTGTACAGTTAATATTATAATATATTATGATGGATATTGTAAACGTGCGGAAAGCATTTGACGTTTTGTGGAACTATGCTATGTATTTATTGCAATGCAGGCGCTTCTAGTAGGAGACTAACCCGCAAAATACGGATGGTTGGTCACCTTACGAATTTTTGGTAAACAGTGTTGCTCCTTTATTAAAATGGCTGTCACCCACAATCTAAGAAGCGAATGTGTCAATTTTTTATTAATTTCTATAAATATTATTCAATTAATAATAATTGATATGTAAGGTGTTCTGTGAATTTTCATAAAGCTCAACTAGAATCCAAACGAAGCTCCGAAGAACTCAGCCTTTGCGTAAATTTGACTTTGACAGGTTTGGATTGGGAAATTTTAACGTATCATGGCAATTTTAGGCAGTGTGCGAGAGAGATGACCACATGGCCGAGATTCAAAAATCCTGGAGACAACCGCTGAAGGCCAATGAATCGTCCAGCTAAGTACAAGGAAATTTCTAATGTTCTTGACTATACTCTGACTAATGAAAGCTGGACCAACAAAACCGCGGCAAATTTAAAAAAATTAGGGCAGGTATCACCAGTTATAGTTGGATAAAAACATTTTGATCGTGAAATAAAAGTATGTACCTATTATAGTTTAACACTGATATTTTTAAAGAATTTTATTGCGCTTTATTTGGTGTTATTTTATTTACGACTTCACCTGCGTGGGAGTTTGGTACTGTGGGAATATCGGGGGAAAAAGTAGCAGGTGTATTCATTCATTCCAATCCCCACGAATACCACCCCCGTTGGCCATTGGGGATGGTTATTTCGGAATCGAACCGACTAAAACCGTAGATGTAGTGGAGATATAGGCTAAGACTAGCTAATGCCTGCGTGAAATTATGATCCCGTTCCCGCTACCTTTGGGAATATATTTCACGGACAAAATGTGGGCCATGAACGTGTGCAAGACATATTGCCTGTGTTATTCCAGACTAAAACTATCTTCAAGCGGGCTTAGGCCTAGGGCTAGGAATCAGACGAAATTAATTCATTAGAAAAAAAATATTATTAATTATAATCAAAATTAGATTCCAAATATTCTTCACCATCATCCGAGCTGCTTGATCCATCATCAGTCACACTTATAATTAATAATATTAATTCAATAAATATTGTCGAAAAGTACAAATATCTAATACAAAAGCTAATATTTTTGGATATCGCATCTGATCTGAATCTCGTTAATATTTGATGTGAATACATACAAAGTATCAAAATCATAATTTATACGCGCCATCACAGAGAAATGACAGGAGGTGACATTTATAGTCTACTGGTGTTGCAAATCAATTAATGTCGTGGTTCAGCTTTCATTAGACAAACTCTATGTGTGTTGAAGCTTTGGGAACATCTGACATATGAAATAGATGCATTTAAATAACTTTGACTTTTGGACTTTTGTCGTCGTAAATGCATGATTTTGCCGTACGTGCAGCGACAGCAACAGCACTTTCTGATGGGGCCCTATCCTCACAGCAGCGTTCAACCCACGGGATGGATGCAAAGTCATCACGGAGTCCATCCCATTCTGCTGACGAGTAGTGCCAGAACCGTCGCTTCCCCTGCACGGGTTGAGAGGGAGCTACAATGGGCACCTTCGAACAGACCAGACAATGGTCGGAGTTACCTAAAGCGGCATCCACCAACACACTGTACTGGTCTGGATGACTCGTCAGCAGAAGGTCCAGCAGAGAAGGCGCTTAACCTGATATTTTTGGTAACCTGGTGACCTGGCGTACCAATTGAGTCACGTCATGCGTGAGAGCGGATGTGTGGGTGGCTCTTCCCGCATGGTCTGTTTTGGCGGTGCCCAACCAGGTCTCATGGTGGGCGTTAAAATCCCCTAAAAATACCAATTCCGCGTTTGGATACCACTCATGCGCATCATCTGCCGCCTGACTCAGGTATTCGAAGAGTCGAGTTGTCTCGGCATCTCCTGTGTGGGAACGGTACAGGCACACATAAATCTGGCTCGAAGAGCCATGATCTACGTGTACCCATAGGAAGGAGAGGGAGGAGTCCTCTAGACAGTGCAAACGGTGACAGCAAACATCCGCCCTAACAAACACGCACACCTCTGCCTTCGCCCGGAAACTTTCCTCAATAACGTAACCGGGGTAAAGCAAGTAGGTCATGTCGTAAGGGCGGCGTATTTGCGTCTCCGTTAGAAACAGCATTGCTGGCTGCGCCGTCTCAAGGTGGTGGTGGACGGCGTTGAGGTTTTTATGGAATCCACAGATGTTCGTGGACTCCACCTCAAAAAGTACATATAATTATTATTATACTTCACTGTAAAATCTTCAGCTTCTGCTGGGGTGACAGACGGCCTCACCTGCCATCCCCAGGCCTACACTCATGCTCTGCGACCACCGGCACCGGCGCGGCGTCTGAGTAGAGAGAGTACAAGAAAGAAGCCCCATCGATACAAATCGTTAAAGTTACAAAACTCCTCACTCCTGACGATTTGTGTCGAAGTGGCTTCTTTCTTGTACTCTAAATCCTAAATTGTTCTGTCAGCCGCTTTTGCCATGGAGAAATTATTATAGTTCAAATTCCTCAATTTTTTTTATTGAAAATATACCCAAATACAAATACCGTCTGTCTACGACAAACAATGTATTTTATTTTTTTACAATCTATGGCTGCCAAAACGGTATAAAACCACAAAGTATCATTAACATAGACATAGCGAGCTTTGCAAGCGCACATGTTTATAAAAAAAACTAATTTTCGAAACAAAATGGACGGTGTCTAAATGGCGTTTCTCCTAGTATACTTGTTAGCGATGTGAGATATTATGCTTATTTGGGCATTGAATCTCAGTAATACGGTAGTTACACGTTAATAACTATCTCTATCGTTTAATATTCTTCTAGTCGAGACAGTTTTTCATTGATAAATTTTATGGACCTACATTTTCGGAATATGGTATCCATTTTGTGAACAACTTGTTGTGTGGCGTTTATAGTGAAAATATTCTACTTTTATCTTAGTGAAGTATTTACTTGTAATGTAAAAGATCAATTACAATTATATTGATGATCCTCCAAATTGCTGCATAGATGATAAAATCAGGTATGTATTCATAATCATGCTTTCCACCATTGTTAATTATGTCTTCGGGTGTCTCGTTGTGATTACGCGACGCTCTGTTCGAATGAATACTGACAATAACTGGGACTTGATTTTAGAATTTTGTAATTATTAACTCTTGACAAGATAAAAAATCTAAATAAATGTAATAATGTACTTAAAATATTCTAACATGGTAACTTCATCGCATAGGTAGCTATTGTTCCTCTTCTTAAACATGTAAGTCTTGTACATATTTATAATATATATAATTATAGATCATAGATTCTGATAATATTTATAATTTTTAGGATACCACTTTCTTCCTAATAATATTGTAGGTAATTAAATGTGCACCTCTAGCATTGTAAACATTGTAATTTTGTAACGAAATTAATTATCAGGTAGGTATTTGTAATCACCGCGAGACTCGTCGCGATTATTTATCACTATAGAAATACTTAAACTAGATTAAAATTTATTATGTATTTTTTTCAAAAAATCCTTAAAACTGACAGATTTTGGTTTCAGTTCTGATTCCCTAGATTGATTTATTATGTGGTACAGTATTTACCAGTGGTTAATATATAATTAATGTTCTGCAAAATCAAACTAGGTGGACAGTAAACTAATAATGAAATTGTGAAAGTTGTGTCAACCAATACTTTCACTGCAATACACTAGCAAATTTTCTGCACAATGGTAAAGTTTACTTCTGCTCTTTCATTTGCAGTTATCTGTCCTAAAATATTTAGCACTAGAATTACTACACGTGTGCTATAAGTTGAGACTTATAGCGCACGTGTTATACTAATATTTATTGTTCTAGTTCTAACACCATATATATCTATATAATGAAGTGAATATAATGTATTATTGGCTTTTCTTTACATTATTTGCCGTCGATTTAAGGGCTGGGAGAGGGTGGCGGGGCGGGGCGAGCGTTTAGACCCCTGTGAAGGAAAAAAGGCGGACACTCCCCCTTTTTTCATATTCTAATCTAACTTCTGCCTAAAACAAGTAAGTATGCAGCAGACACGGCAACTTACCTCTGTGTTAGCTGCCCAAAGTGAGCTGTTTCACAAATGTATGGACCCTCGGCCCGAAATTGTACACTACTTAAAAAATATAGTTACGCAATGTAGTTTTCATTTTTCACTATTCAATTGCAAAATATTGCCTCGTAATACGGGCGGAATCTAAATAAATAAACACAAAAAACATGGCAGATAAAAAATATTGTTGCCAAAATATCCATAGTTTCCAACTGTCAAACCAAAGTTGTTCAAAAACAAAGTATGATTCTTTATTCCTGAACTTTGGTTTAGCACCACATAAATCATAGTGTGCTTCGTATATAGTTAATAGTCGAAAAAAAATCCTAAATAGACTTTAAATTTGTGCACTGGGCAATATTCAACACCAAAAATAATAAAAAGTAAAACATCAATAATTATATAATTTAATTGCTAGGTAAATTGTTTTGAACGGTGCTGACCATCATGTCAACCATCTTGTATTACATATTGGCGTAATAAAAATGTACTCATATTTTATTAACATACGCCCTTGAATTTCGGGAGGCGAATAAAATATAATTATTGTATTTTTGCCAATAACTGGTATTTTTTCTGTATTGTATACAATTAGGGGGCTGAAAATGAAACATTACGTATACATTACATTTATTATATTACGTATTAATGTATATAACATTTTTGACTCAGAGTACCCTGACTCTGATAGATTAGGTTAAAAGGCTAAGGCGGAAGCAAAGCGGAGCATAGCTTCCGCCATAGCCTTTGTGGTTATTTTTTTCAAATTTCAAACCACCAAAAGGGCGTCCGCACTTTTTCCTTCACAGCGGGGGGTTTACACCCTCCCCCTCCACCTTCCACTCCCAGCCTTTAAATCGACGTCAAAGACAGTAATGTTTAACCATATTGTTCATGTTTTATGAAACAAACACTGTCAAATATTTTTTGCAAAATAGTACAAAAATACAGAGATCCTTCAAGATATCATTAGAAGACTATGCTGTGTAACTAAATGGGAGAAGTTGTAGCGCTCTATGTTTATTATAATTTCATAAGCGTATAGCTTTTCCCCTTGGTTATGCAAGCCAAAGCCAACAGATCGAAGAATGGATTAATTTAAAATCAAAGATGGAACAAAATATACAGACAGTGCTGTCGAAGAAAAAATGCCCTATTTTACTAAATATTTTCACCTCTACTATGCAAGCTATTTCCCACAGAAGGCAACATGGACTCATTGCAGATGCAATAAATTAACCAGCTGCATGGTGTAATCAAACAATTTTAACATTTGTTCCCAAAAATTCAAATGAAGCTTAATATAATTTGTGGTCCGTGTCTAATAAAAAATCTAAATAAAAAATCTTATTTCTAAGTGTCTAGTCCCATCATAGTACCAGCTTTACAATGTTCACATACAATAGGTAATTATGATATGTAATTGCATTGAACCAATTGATATTCAAGTATCACTACTCCACATTTAAATATTTGTGTATGTATTACAACAAGATGGAAACATAATCTGGGTCCAGACAATAATTATGTTAAAACTTTGAACCTAATACAAAATTTGCATTGCTTAATCTACAAAAGGACAAACTTCAAAAATTGTCTTAATATAAATCTACTTCGCAAATTTGTACTTTTGCCTATTAAATGCATAGGGGCGGCAAAAGTAGAGATTTTTAACTTTCTAGTTGCAATGTTAATTTTGGGTTACAATATTTGATATGTATTTTTTTACCACATCAGATTAGTGAATATGGCATGCCATAGTAAATGCATGGGTACCACAAAATACACGAAAATTGTATAGTGGAGTCAATTTAATAGGCCACATTTGACAATTCATCAAAATTCAACAACGCAACCTTGTAACGGCGCGCCGCGGTGGGCATCAAATTATATATTTTTCGTTTTGTCAGAACTGCACAATGAGGATCAGTCACTTTTTTAGCTGAGTATGCAGTTTTTACTGGAGGGAGTTGGAGGAGGCCTATGCCAAGAGGCACACTGAGATCAGAGACCTGATTTAACTGCATACAGAAAAAGACAGCTAGGAAAATCTCAGAATCAAAGGCTTATTATTATTCACTTTATTTGAAATATAGACATATAAATTACATTTTTAAATATATAAAAAAAAATACATTTAAAAATATAAAAAATAGTACCCCACCGGCATTGGGTACAGGGACCAAGCTACCGGTGGTTAGGGCTCCAGAGAAAGGAACCTCCTCACAATATGTGCCGTGTCGAGGAGTACTGCCTTCTGCATCAGTCCCTTAACCCAGCCACCCAACGTGAGCCTCTTTAGGTGTTGGTCGAGGCTCTTGGCAATCAGTCCGTGGACTGATACAACTATCGGGACAATGATCGCCGAATCCACATCCCACATGTCAACAACCTCATGAGCTAAATCCAAATACTTAATTTGTTTATCTTTTTCAGCTTTTATGAGGTTCTCGTCATGAGGGATGGTGATGTCGACAATCATTGCAAGCCTCTCTAATCGATCTATTACCACTATGTCAGGCTTATGGTATGGTATGGTATGGTTTAACGGGCTGTTATCCGCAACTCCACGTCCTGGCGCGGTTTTTGCGTGTGGGTGGGCACGTCATTCGATCCACCCGACCTCTTGGAAGAACGCCAGCAGACTTTTTATACTGCTGGTGATCTCCCGGAGCGTACCTGTATTGCTGAAGTACTTGACCCTGTATGTGGCGGTTGCAGGGCAGTGCAGGAGCACATGTGCTGCCGTTTCCTCCTCCCTCATGCAGGCTCTGCATAGAGGGCTGTCGGTGATGCCTAAAGTAAAAAGGTGTTTATTAAATGTGCCATGTCCCGTGATGGCAGCTGTAGCCGTGCGTAGTTGTTGCTTAGACAGGAGCCGGAGACGTCTGGTCAGTCTCTTCTCGAGCACAGGGAGGGCTTCCCTGGCCTGTCTACATACGCTTAGGTTAGTCCAGTAGTCGCTGTGTTGGTCCCTTGTCCGTCTCTCCACGATGGTTCGTAGGTATGCGAAGGGGATTGGTATGATGGGCTCGGGTCCCACTGCGGTCATCTCAGACCCTCTTCTCGCGAGTTCGTCTGCTGCATCATTGCCTCGCGAGCCGCTGTGTCCCTTAATCCATTGTAAGATTACGTTGTTCGTGCTGCCTATCTGGTTCAGCCTGTAGTGGCACTCCAGTATCAGTCCTGAGTTTATGATATGGCTGTTCAATGCTTGTAGCACGGCCATACTGTCCGAGAGTATTCTTATTGAGTGACCCTTCACCTTCCTGGCCGTAACTGCTGAGGCTGCCAGGTCAGGTTCCCTCGCTAAAGCTCAGGGTTCTATTTTGTGAATCGCTCGCTGCGCTCGTGATTCAAATTATGAACCCTTCGCTTGCTCGGTCATCAAAACTGAGCACGCGAAGGGTTCTAAAAATTGAACCCAGATCTTTAACGAGGGAATCAAAAGTGCGCAAGGTGAAAAATCTTTGCACTCGAGTGTAACTATGAAGCTATAGTGCAACACGTAACTTTTCATCCCACCTCAGCGAGGAAATGACTAAATACAAAAATGTTAATTTCGAATTCGAGTTTTTCTTCTTTGCATTTTCTGAGAACATTTACCATAGCAATGTATATATATTTTTACATTATCAGAAAGAAGAGATTTCAGAGAACAAAAAACTCTGACTTTTTTTAAAAAGCTGATATTTTGACGTGAGATTTTTCGATTGAAAATTGGGGTGGTTTTTCGATATTTAGTCAAAATAAGCTGAAAAAAAGAGTATTTCAAATCAAAAAAATTACAGTGTCTTTGGGACATAAAAAGCTAAGTTTTCACCAAATTTCGTGGAAAACAAATTTGTTTTGCTTAAGATAAAAATAAAAAACCAAAAACTTGATTATTTGAATTTTTCACATACTTTTTGAGGTTATGTGAAAAAAGTGTAAATAGAAAAGTTGTAGGTTTCTTTATTACCTATAACTTTGTCATTAAACTTTTTTCCATAGGACTTGTAGTTTTGCCGGAAATCGAGATAAACCGTTTTTACCCTTAAAACTCACCCCCCTCCCCCCTTCCCGAGCTCAGATCGCCCGTAATTTATTTTTCCTATCATTTTTATTATATTCTCTTCCTTTTACAACAGGTTTCATCCTACTATAAATTTCTTTTACTTTTTACCATTTTCATAGCTATCTGCACTGGTCTATGACGAAGTTATAGCCATTTTAGTGCAGTAATCACAAAAACGCTCGCCACCGCGTAGAAATACCCTGTGACGTCATAGCTCACATCGTCGGGCGTCGCCGCCGCGCCGCTTTGGAGAATATAGGGCTATTCGGATAAAACATTTCATGATTTTTTTTTTAAATTATAGAATTAAGTATTTTTTTCTTTTTTTTATACTACGTAGGTGGCAGACAAGCACACGGCCCACCCGATGGGAAGCGGTCACCGTGGCCTATGAACGTGTGCAACACTAAGGGTGTCACACATGCGCCGCCTACCCTGAAGGGAAAGGGGGAGGGCTAGGAAGGGGTGGGGGGAGGAGGGGTACAGTGAGCTCTGGCTACCCTACTTACCGGCGGGAACACAACACGATGGTTATTATGGCCGCGGTGTTCTGTAGGGCGGAGGTACTGCCCCAGTCGGACTGCTCAGTTCGGACGGGAGATACCGTCGGGTCCCACCTATTATTATAGTAATCAGTTCGATTCAAACATAAAACGCCCCGGTTGGGGGTGTTTTTATTTTTGTCAGTCCGCCGAATTGACTGCACCCCGCTTGATGGTAAGCTGAGATGCAGTCCTAAAAGTAATGGACATCATTCCATCAAAACTTGAACACTTTCCCAAATAACGGATGTCTAGGTATACAACCACTTTACCCTTATTTGCCCCCTTAGGGGTAGATTTTTTAAAAACCGCGATTTACGGGGTACGTTTATTTTTAACCAGAAGCAGCTGTATCAAATTTCGTGCTTCTTACTTTCAAAATAACGGACTTTCCATGCAACCAGCCATCGCCTATTTTACGCTTTTAGTAGTGAAATTTTGAAAACGCTGATATACGTGTATATTTATTTCGAATCAGAAGTAGGAGTATGAAATTTAATGCGTCTAACATTGAAAATGAAGAACTTTCATATAAATGTTTTTATGCCTTAACGGATTTTTAGAATTTATACTCCTAAGGTGGCAAACACCTTAGGAGTAAAAATTCTAAAAATCCGTTCTTAGTGGATTCCTACAACATAAAAAGCATCTACTGTCAAAATTTCAAGTTTGTAGGTCCAGCGGTTTAGGCTCTTCGTTGATGTATCGGTCTGTTTATCAAAGGGCATCGCACACGATGTGAGCTATGACGTCATCGACAAAAAGCCAGCGAGAGTGTGCGTTTTAAAATAGCCGTTTTTAAATCTTCGATAACTTCGTCATTTCTTGTCGGATTTTAATCATTTAAAAAACAAAATGCTTAGATATTTGTAGCGCATACGTTTCATTAATTAAAAATTAAAAGTTCTGTTATGTGACTGATCCTCATTGCTTAACTTTTTTCAATTACTATTACATATTTATTGTAATAATGACAGATACAAGTAATTTTACGTTTTGCTTTCACTAATAAACCATTCTAAACATAATAAACAATTTCTGATCTAAAGAACTAAACGTCATTACAATGTTGTCAGTTAATCCTTTTTCTTTTTAAACACTAGGCATGTTACTCTAAAAATCGAAAGCTGATAAGTAGAATCGAATGCAATGATTACTTGTGAAGAAATATCACCATAACATTAATAACCACGTTGTGATTATGATAAAACATAATATATTTATTATTCTTTTAATGCATCCGTGCACATACAGACAGACAGAAAGACAAAAAAATTACTGATTGCATTTTTTGCATTAGTATCGATCACCAATCATCCCCCAATAGTTATTTTGTAAATATATTCAACTAACTTCCGCCCGCGGCTTCGCCCGCGTGGATGTCAGTTATCGCGACCAAACCTACCCTATGTTCATTCTCGAGGTCTAATCTACTCCTATACCAAATTTCATCAAAATCGGTTCAGCGGTTCAGGCGTGAAAGCGTAACAGACAGACAGACAGAGTTACTTTCGCATTTACAATATTAGTATGGATGAACAGAATTATTTTATTATAAGTTTATATCATGTACTTGTCTTATTTTGCTCCTTAAATTTACGAAAGAAAAAATAATAATGGGACAGGTATTCACCTGAGGATTTTTAAAATTCACGTTATCTTTCAAGTCCGTATCAATTGATTCGTTTTAATCGACCTTGTTTAACAGATCACCTCATTATAAATATAAAACTGACAAACGTCAAATGTGACCTATTAAATTGACTCCACTATAAATGCATGAAAAGCAATGCAGATTTTATAACAGTTTAAAGATTTCTGATATCTTTAATTTTTGTTATTTTTATGTAGTTGCCAACATGCAATCGGATTGCAGGTATGTTTGACGTGTTGGGCATGCCCTCCCATCGTTAGGCTGCCCTCTTTCCACTCTCTATTTTGTGTTATCCCAAGTGTGCAGTCTTTTCAGCCTTCTTGTTGCCAATTGGACACCAAGACCGTGGGGCAGTCTGTTCTGGTGGTGACTGATTCGATTTATGTAGGAACTGGTAGTTTTAACAATTTCTTGTTTCACTGTGGGAACTGCCAGGTATTCATGCACTTCATCCATCCTGATGAACCACGGAGCATTTGTTATTGACTTCAGTACAGAATTTTGAAACCTTTGCAGTATCTCAATGTTCTATGTCTTTGCCGTACCCCAAAGTTGGATACCATACGTCCAGATTGGTTTCAGTATCGCTTTGTAGATCAGTAATTTATTTTCTACAGATAGCTGTAATCCTCTGCCTAGAATGGACCAAGAGCCCATGAGTGCCAGACCTTCGTATTTTTATAAAAGCTGATAGTTCTTCTATGTGTGTCCCTAGTACAGGTAAGAATGATCCCCACCCATGAAGCTAAGGCAGCGGTAGCTTTGGCAGGTAACGGGTAACAATGGTGTGTAAAATTCCATCTCAAATTCGTCATAGTATAAAACTTAATTTTTTTTTATTTGATTCATATTAATATCAAAACTCGCGTTGCTCATTGCCAGACAGTTAGTATGGTTCCAACCCTCTGCCAGACACCCCTAAACTTTTATAATTTATAATTATACTTACGTTATATTATAACATCTAAATTTTATATATAATTTTTTGGGGGCCTATTAAACTATGTTTACATAGTAGCCGGACAGTTTCGAAGGTTCTATCATCTTGCCAGACGCATTCAAAGTGAGCAGTAGTCGGGAGAGCAAGGAGCGTATGCAGTAACTATAGTCGAATTTTTAATTAAACGATATCAATTGACAGTACCTAGGTAATGTCACTTCGTCAAATAATGTTGCTATATTCAGTAATAGTGATGCAACTGATGCATTCAGTTCCCGTTCGAACTTATGAAATGAATGATGAGGGATCGTTAATCTTTTCTTACTATACTTTACTACTCCCACTCCCACTCCCAATCCCACGCACACTCCCACTCCCACTCCCACTCCCATAAACCTATTCCTGATGATAACTAATCTCAACTCAAAATGTAATATTTATGTTCATAAATACAAAAAAAAACCTCAAAATCCCTAAAACTATAGTTGAGTCAATTTAATAGGCCACATTTGACAATTCATCAAAATTCAACATCGCAACCTTTTACGCGACGCGCCGCGGTGGGCATCAAATTATATATTTTTCGTTTTGTTAGAACTGCACAATTGCTTAACTTCTTTCAATTACTATTACATATTTATTGTAATAATGACAGATACAAGTAATTTTACGTTTTGCTTTCACCAATAAACCATTCTAAACATAATAAACAATCTCTGATTTATAGAACTGAACGTCATTACCTTGTCATTACAATATTGTGTCAGTTAATCCTTTTTCTTTTTAAAAATTAGGCATGTTACTCTAAAAATCGAAAGCTGATAAGTAGAATCGAATGCAATGATTACTTGTGAAGAAATATCATCATAAAATTAGTAACCACGTTGTGACAAAAAAAGTTACTGATTGCTTTTTTTGCATTAGTATCGATCACCAATCATCCCCCAATAGTTATTTTGTAAATATATTCAATGAACAGAATTGACCTCTCTACAGTTTTATTATAAGTATAGATCATGTACTTGTCTTATTTTGCTCCTTAAATTTACGAAAGAAAAAATAATAATGAGACAGGGATTCACCTGAGGATTTTAAAAATTCACATTATCTTTCAAGTCCGTATCGATTCAGTCGTTTTAATCGACCTTTTTTAACAGGTCACCTCATTATGAATATAAAACTGACAAACGTCAAATGTGGCCTATTAAATTGACTCAACTATAATAACACCACTATCCACTAATCTTACAACACCACTGCGGATGACGTAACTTACGACAAACTTATTATTTGCGGTTGGTACAGTAATCGGGTCTAGGAATTGAACCGCAAAATGAAATTTGTCTTTTATTGTATATAATACTTTTCCGGAATAAAAAGTATCCAGTGTGCTGCCCCAGATATTGAAGAATAATTATACCAAGTTTTATCGTAATCAAACCGGTAGTTTTTGCGTGATGCCTGAACAAACAGACAGACAGACAGACAAAATTTTTTTTAATCACATATTTGGGTTCGGTGTCGGTCTAGTAACACCACCTGCTATTAATTTTTTTGATATTTTCAATGTACAGAATTTTCACTTCTACAGATTTATTATAAGTATAATAATATAATAATAGTAATTATACGTAGGTATTGTAAAGTAGTAGTAGCAGTTCTTTTTAAGTTAGGAAAGTATAGTAAGAAAAGATTAACGATCCCTCATCATTCATTTCATAAGGTCGAACGGGAACTGAATGCATCGGTTGCATCACTATTACTTAATATAGCAACATTATTTGACGAAGTGACATTAGCTAGGTACTATCAATTGATATCGTTTAATTAAAATTTCGACTATAGTTACTGCATACGCTCCTTGCTCTCCCGACTACCGCTCACTTTGAATGCGTCTGGCAAGATGATAGAACCTTCGAAACTGTCCGGCTACTATGTAAACATAGTTTAATAGGCCCCCAAAAAAATATATATAAAATTTAGATGTTATAATATAACGTAAGTATAATTATAAATTATAAAAGTTTAGGGGTGTCTGGCAGAGGGTTGGAACCATACTAACTGTCTGGCAATGAGCAACGCGAGTTTTGATATTAATATGAATCAAATATAAAAAAATTAAGTTTTATACTATGACGAATTTGAGATGGAAATTTACACACCTTTGTTACCCGTTACCTGCCAAAGCCACCGCTGCCTTAGCTTCATGGGTGGGGATCATTCTTGCCTGTACTAGGGACACACATAGAAGAACTATCAGCTTTTATAAAAATACGAAGGTCTGGCACTCATGGGCTCTTGCTCTAGAAGCTAATATCTTTATATAAAGAATATCTTTAAAATGTTCTACATTATATTTAGTACCCAACAAAAACAGTGAGCATGTTATAATTCTAAGACTATGCTTTTTATGATGTCGATGTTGCAGAGTAAGATGGATGTACCAAATCTTCATTCAATACTCGATGAAAAATTTATAATCATTCACTCTTAATAGAGTGATGGACTCATATAATTTATTTGATGATGGAAGCGGTATGTTGGAAGGACTCACTGATCTTGGCGGATCAGACAGCTTTGCTGGGGGAGCAGCTTCGGGTGTAACAGGAGATAATAAAGATACTACAGATAATAGGTAATTTGTAACCTTTAGTTTGAATCAAAAAATAAGGAAATGTAAGGAAATAATTTGTAGCTTAATTCTCTTTTCTTAGTTACAGACAACCTTATAGTCAAAGCAGTGTACCGCAGGAAGGATCAATTCAAAAACTGACTTCATTTGGAGGTCCTGGTACTATCAATAGTAGCGCCCAGCCTGGGTCTAATCCTAGTGCAGTTCCCCCTACACCTGAATACCATGACTACGGAAGCTACCCACCGCGCCCACGCCTCCCGCAACCTCCACATGCTCCACTTCATCCATCACACCATGTGCATCCTTCACATGCATATCCAGGATACCATCCTGGTCCAGAGCCAATATATGCCTTACCTGACCAACCAGGTAACGTAAGCAGATTTGAAAATATATTTACGCCAAAAATACTTAGCATTAAAATAAATTTCCAATCAATATGTTTTTAGGTATTGGCGAAATGGGAGTATGGTCTGGACCTCCAAGTGCTAACAGATATTCTCCCATAACTCCAAGCTATCGACATAGTTATGAACACCAACAAAAAATGCATCAATATCCACCTCAACAGGTATGCATTAACCATTATATCGAGACATATTGTTACTTCATTTGATAACTTAATAATATGTCAAGTGCCAGTTGTTTCCATGTGAAATGTAATTTGATAGACTGGTATAGGAATGTTTTCTTTTATAATATATTCATATTTATTATATTATAAACATATGTTATTATTTTCAAGGGATCTGCAATAGGAAGTTTACAGTCACAAAATGGAGCTTATCTGCCAAGACAGCCCCACTTCTCACAGCCAACATCACAACAAATGTATGGCCAACAACAGGTACATGTATATACTAAAATTATAAAGCTAAAGAGTTTGTTTGTTTGGTTGAATGCGCTAATATTAGTAACTATTGGTTCCAATTGATTTTTTTTGTTGGATAACCTGTTGAAAAACAGGCTATCCAACACATAAAAAAGGAATTCGAATTGGTATCTTAACCATAAATCATCACGCAGCACAGCAATTAGCATGTTATGTCAACAAACCAGACAAATTTTCATACATTATCGCAAAACTGATAAATTATGGGCATGTATGTGTTAAATAGGTGCACATAGAGACGAAGTATGTTACAGGCGGAGCCGTGAGGGACAGCTGGTTATACATATAGTTTATGATCTATTTGTTATAAGTAAAGTGTCTTAAATTCTCTTTTTGCTTTTGCAGAACTATCCTAACTACACACAGATGCATCCTCCAGCTGCATCTCGAATTGGCCAACATCCAACATATCACCAGCAGTTGGATGTAAATCCACATCAGTATGGAATACCACATGGTCAACAAAGTCATGCTCCAATACCACAACATCAGACTCATCAAAATATGACTGGACATGCTGGTGGCATGTCATCGGGAATTCAGAGTCATCCTAATGTACACCTTCATCATCCTGGTGCTCCACCACTTCACCATGTACCCCGACAATCTCCAGTGCCGCCATCTTCAGTGGCGTCTTCACATTCAGTACCGACGCAGATGCCTTTTGCATCTCCCCATCATTCTGTCTCGATTAATTACCAGTCTCATCAAATACAACATCCCTTAGATGTGAATGTATCAGGTCAATATGGATCTGTAAAATCAACTGGTATTGAAACTGGGAGTCCTCAATATCGACCACCATTCCCACAGCTTTCTCCACAGATGTCACCGCGGGCCCAAATATCTCCTCGACAGCAGGCTCAGTCCCAATTATCTCCACGCCCTGTTATGTCTCCTGTTAAAGGTCCTAGTGCCTCACCACATGGTTCTCGAAATTTGGTGCAGTCACCAGTTTCTACGGGTCCATCAGCTGTTTCTGTGCCATTTGCATCGCAGAATACTCTACAAGCTTTGGAGCAAATGGTGCTACCTGCTGGTTCAGAATATCCGTATCAACGCAATCCTGCTTCGCCGGCCGTGTCGCACGTGGTTTCTTCACCATCACAATGGAATCAAAGTAAAATTATTCCTGCAAGTACAGTGACCCAGATTGAGAATAGTGAACAGCCTAAGCAGTCTTCAGAAACGAATCAAGCACTGCAACCTATTAAGCCAGAATTGGCCAAGAATGTGTCTGTGACTAATGCAGAAGGAAAATCTATTGAGAAAATTGACACAGAAAGTGAGAGATCAGTTGACAATGCAACACATACTTTTGTATCACAATCTAGTATCAGCAATATTTTGAAAGATACTATGACCAGTATTAGTTCAAATAATAACCCGTTGACGAAAGTAAGTAGTATTAACAAATCTGCTACAGTAGAAAACTCTGACAAAATTGATAACTTGTCAGGAGGGAGTCTGATTACAGAAAATAATATGGATCTTTTGTCTCAAAAAGATGACGAAAACAGTGACAGTAACATTAAAAAATCGTATAATATAGACCAAAAAGGAGACACTAAACAGAAATGTAATGAAAATATTGTCATATCAGATATGCCAACAGGACAACTTACAACATTGCCATCTTCTAATTTGACAAGTGTGGGTGCTACAAGCAGTGATCATCCGCAAATACGAACATCACAGCCAATTCATATACCTCCTGTTATAACTAATACCAGTACAACAAGTCAATATGAAAATTTGCCAAACATGAATATTAGCAGGGCTACAATTTATCAGACGGCAAACATACAAAATGTAACAACAAATCTGCCTAATATCACCATACCACAAGTTATTGCACCAAATTTATCAACAAGTATTCCATCTTCAGTTCATACAAATGTTACTCATGGTGTGACTTCTAGTTTCCAAACTGGTCCTATGTCTGTTACACCAACAGTGGCTAATGTACCAACAAATATACAACCAAATCATACAATGCAACATACTAATTTAACAAATTCAGTGTCATCTAGTATACCTGTTCATAATTCACAGAATACTATTCCACAAATTCCACCTACAATGCAAGGGAATATGCAATCAAACATATCGAATGTTGCCAATCCAATAACACCAATAGGTCAGCCCAGTGTTCCACCAAGTATGTCAAGTATTCCAGTGGCCCACCCTATGAACGTTCATACACCTATACAAGCAAATCAATCAAATATCGTGCCTAATATGCCTCATAATATAAATCCGAATATGATGATTATGGGACCCAGTCCAATGCCTCATCCTAATATGCCTGCTATCTATTCGGCCTCTCACCATCAAGAGCGAATGGCTCTGCAACAACAAATACAAGAAATATACTGCTTACCACCATCTAATGAAAATCAAGAAAAGGTTAGATGCTTGCAGGAAAGACTAGCTTTACTCCAACAACATGAATCAAATGATAAATGCAATGGTGGACCGAATTGTACCCTGCAAAATCCATTATATGGTGCCAAAATGGTGGAAAGTCCTCAAGTAACTAGTACTACAGGCCGTGGGCGAGGTAAAGGTCCAGCTAAGCCAAGAAAACCTAGAGCAAAAAAAGAAAAAATAGCACCCGCAATACAACCTTTAGATCAGTTGCCTGTATCTGAAGATTGTGTGACAGCTGGGACAGGCATACCAAGTAATTCTGAACTAGATTTAGATTTAAGTGAAGAAATTACGAATTTAGATAGCAGTGCTATTTCAATTGAAGATGTGAATGGTGGCAAAGTCAGAAAACAAAGAGGACCACGTAAAAATAAAGAAAGAAAACCGCGAACACCTAAAGAGCCTAAACTCAAAGAAATGGGCGATAAACCAGTGAAAGAACGAAAAAAACGTGAACCTCGAGATCCAAATGCTCCGAAAAGGAAAAGGAATTCTAAAAAAGATGCACTGGAAATTCAAGCAGATACTACAACTTCTTATGAAATTATAGACATTGACAAAGATACCAAACCAACTGACGTACCAGTGGGCCAAAATATTCCAAATGTGGAAACTCTAAATGTAACTAAAACTTCGCAGGATATAAATTTAGATGAGACGAATGTTACGGATTTCGATGATATTCCAGTTTCAAAAATAGCTATTAAAGATCTGTTAGAAGAAGCAGAAGCAAAGCGAGATCAGGGCGATAAAGATGAAGAAGTGGATTCAATTTGCCACAAGAGAAAATCAAAGAAGCGGGCGTCTGCTGGCGGTAGTTGTAAAAAAGTGCCATTGAAAAAGTCTTTAGGTGGTGGAAGAAGAAGAAAGCGCGGAGGCCTAATCCCGGACTCCGATGGTGAACCTGATGACATGATGTCTACACCTCCTCCATCACCACCGCCAGAAGATGATAGCCTAAAAAGGCGATCGGCTAGGAATACTCAGCGCAAAAAATATACTGATGACGTCATGCTACGCTTATCTGACGATGAATTTGCCTTATCCGCTCCAAAAACGGAAAAAGAACCAAAGTCTGAAGATTTAGACACCAAAGAAACTATGAGGCCTGAAGGTATGCCTAAACCCAACTACATTTACGTAAATACGACGGAAGAAGACGCTATGATAGTACACCATGTACTAGCGTGTCGAATGGGTAAACGAGAATTAAAAAATGATCCTTTACCTACTGAGAGTATACCAAAAACACCTGAGCTGGACACTTCTAATTCAATGCACAATAAATCTACTTGTGAGTCACAGGTATCTGATGAAGACATGAAAGAAGACATAGATGACGTAGAAAAAAATACAAATAAAGAGGCAACTACACCTGAAAGTGAAATGAGAACTGTTGAGCCACTAGAGGTACAAAAATTAGATAAAAATACAGATGTCGATAAAGAGAATACTGAGCTCAAAAATAAAAAACCTGTTATGATAGATGTTGAGGAGTACTTTGTTAAGTATAGAAACTTCTCATACCTGCATTGCGAATGGAAAACTGAAGAAGAGTTGTATAAAGGTGATAAGAGAATATTTTCTAAAATCAAACGATTCAAACAGAAACAGGCCCAGCAATTGAACATTTTTGAATTGTTAGATGATGAACCATTCAATCCAGATTATGTGGAAGTAGAAAGAATTTTGGATATGTCTGAAAATCAAGATCCTGCCAACAACACTGTTGTTAAACATTATTTAGTTAAATGGAAAAGCCTGCAGTATGAGGATAGTACATGGGAGTTAGAGGAGGATATTGATGTAGATAAAATCAGACAATATAAAACATTCAGTGAAATCCCACCTAAAGAAAAGTGGAAGTTTAAAAAAAGGCCTTGTGCAGATCAGTGGGTACAATTAAAAGAATCGCCCTTGTACAAAGGTGGCAACACATTGAGGCCTTACCAACTTGAGGGACTAAATTGGTTACTGTTCTCATGGCATAATAATCGTAATTGCATATTAGCAGATGAAATGGGCTTGGGTAAAACCATTCAAAGTTTAACATTCGTAAATTCTGTTTGGGAGTATGGCATTAGAGGACCTTTCTTAATCATAGCCCCTCTCTCGACTATACCTAACTGGCAGAGAGAGTTTGAAGGATGGACTGAAATGAATGTTGTTGTCTATCATGGATCACAACAAAGCAAGAGTATGTTACAAGAGTATGAATTCTACTATAAAAATGAACAGGGTGAACCAATAAAAGACATTACAAAATTCAATGTTCTAATTACAACATTTGAAATAATAGTGACAGATTTCCAGGAATTAAAATCATTTAATTGGCGTATTTGTGTAATTGACGAAGCGCATAGACTTAAAAATCGTAATTGTAAGTTGTTAGAAGGATTACGGCAGCTTCATTTGGAACATAGAGTTCTACTATCAGGAACTCCTCTTCAAAATAATGTAAATGAATTGTTTTCACTTCTTAATTTCTTAGAACCTTCCCAGTTTTCAAGCAGTGATGCCTTTTTAAACGAATTTGGCCAACTGAAAACGGAGTCCGAAGTGATAAAACTGCAAGCACTTCTAAAACCTATGATGTTACGGCGGTTGAAAGAAGACGTCGAGAAAACATTGGCACCTAAAGAAGAAACTATTATTGAAGTAGAATTGACCAATATACAAAAAAAATATTATCGGGCTATACTTGAACGAAATTTCAGTTTTTTACAAAAAGGAACTGCATCTGCTGCTAACATACCTAATTTAATGAATACCATGATGGAGCTACGAAAGTGTTGTATACACCCTTATTTGTTAAATGGTGCAGAAGATCAAATACAATTTGATTATAAACAAGCTAATGGCGAAGATAAACAGGCGTATTATGAAGCCCTAATTGACTCATCTGGTAAAATGGTACTTGTAGATAAATTATTACCAAAACTAAAAGCTGGTGGTCATAGAGTTTTAATATTTAGCCAAATGGTAAGGTGTTTGGATATTTTGGAGGATTATCTGGTATTTAGAAAATACCCCTATGAAAGAATTGATGGCCGTATTAGAGGTAATTTAAGACAAGAAGCCATTGACAGGTTTTCCAAACCAGACTCTGATAGGTTTGTGTTTCTTTTATGTACCAAAGCTGGCGGTTTAGGAATAAATTTAACGGCTGCTGATACAGTTATAATTTACGACAGTGACTGGAACCCACAAAATGATTTGCAAGCACAAGCTCGCTGTCATCGTATTGGCCAGCAAAAGATGGTTAAGATTTACAGATTAATATGCCGTAATTCATATGAAAGAGAAATGTTTGATAAAGCATCTTTAAAGCTAGGACTTGATAAGGCTATATTGCAGAGTATGAATACGACACAAGGAAAAGAAACAGGCTTGAAGCAATTGTCAAAAAAAGAGATAGAAGATTTGCTTAAAAAAGGTGCATATGGAGCAGTAATGGATGAAGATAATGCTGGTGACAAATTTTGTGAGGAAGATATTGAAATGATCTTGGCTCGTAGAACTCAAGTTATACAGATGGAGTCCGAAAAAGGGTCGACATTTTCAAAAGCTAGTTTCGCAGCAGCAGACCAAAGATCTGATATTGATATTAGAGATCCTGACTTCTGGAATAAATGGGCTAAGAAAGCTGAAATTGATACCACAGAGAAGAAAGAAGACGAAGATTTGATAGTTACGGAACCCAGAAAACGTACGGTTATTAAAAGGTACGGCCATGATGATGGTCCTATGGAAATGTCCGATATGGAAGTTACACCAGATTCTGATGAAGATGAAGAAGGTGATAATCGTTTTACAATATTATTGACTTCTGCAAACCAAACTATTTGTTGAATTTTATATATTTATCTCTTACAGGCATAAGTTTAAGAAGTAAAAGAAAGAAGGAAAAGCTGGGCAAGAAAGGCAGGAGATATGCTAGTGATGATTATATACCTCGTCATGAAGGTGTCCCAATAGATGAAGAAGTGGTTTATGGATCTTGGACTAGATCGGAATGTTTCAAGATAGAAAGAGGTCTTCTCACATTTGGGTAAGTGAAAACTGTCTTAGAATAAAAAAGAACATAAGTAATTAAAATATGCACAAACACCAAATAATAAATATCTATCTATACATATTATAATACATCTGTAACTGACCGGTGTCTGTATATGGAAGATATATGAGAAAAAAAATATATTAGGGGACTTTATGAATATAATAGATATCAAAACAATGATTTTTAGGATTTTTGTCTGTTTCTCTGTGTCTTTGTTTGTCCACACCAAATTTTTGTGCACACTGGGATCAAAAACTACTGGAGGATTTTGATCAAACTTGGTACGATTATAGTTCATTGTTCTGGGCAACATAATAGGCTACTTTTTATACAAGCTGATACCCGTAGCTTCGCCCGCGCTTCGTTTTTAGGTTGTTTTTGTTCATATCACCGGTTCTACTTAACCAATTACAACCAAACATACGGTAAATTTTTAGTCTAAGTAAGACCTTTATAATAAAAAAACCGCATCAAAATCCGTTGGAACTGAACGGGTATGAACTGAATGGTTAGACTCAAAATCTTATGCATATTTGATCACAATCGGCTGATTAGAACCGGCGATAGAGTAGAAAACGCGGAAATCGACGTCCACGCGGGCTGAGCCGCGGGCAACGCTAGTATACAATACATGTTATTTATTACCATCAGATGAGATAGTGGTCAAACGCTATAAACTGTATAAAAATTGCTATTGCCAATGATTATTTTTATTTATTTTTTTAGTTGTTGCCCGCGTGTTGCCCCCGTAGGATCCTGCCGTTTCTCAAAGTATTTTTCGCAAAATTTCACTTCCCAATAAACTTATCGCAAAGTTTCATTTCCCAAAAGAATCTTTAGCAAATTTATTTTTAGCTTATTAATCACTTGGTCAAATATTTATTTGGCAATTTTTTACTTGCTTAAATTTTATTTTAACTCAAATATACACTAAGCACATACTTTATTTTGTAAAAAAATTTAATAACATTTCACTTGCTTATTAAAAGTCGTATCTGCTGCGTAGTTTTTTGCACAACCCTGGGTTTGAACTTACCTGAAACAAAAAGCATGTCTCATTATTAATCAATTATAAATAAAGTAAAATACATTAATTTTATATAGGTTACGTATTTACGTACGCAGGCTAGATTGGAACTGCTAGTGAAGTGAATAGTGGGTTAGGTTAGGTTAGAACTGTGACCCCAATAGAGCGCGAGCCGAGCGTGCGCAGCGAGCGTGCCGCGGCAGCGACCGGCAAAGCGTCGGAATTGATTTGTATATAACAACATAATTATTATAGAAGTTTTTACCTGTGAATTATTTGTCCTAGGTGAAACAAATATCGATCCAGCAGTATATTTTCTAACTTACGGAATTCAAAATATTATCATAATCATCTGCATGTTATGCCAAACCATATTTGGTAAAATGAAAAATTGTCATGTAATTATTTGTTATAACAATAATTTACCTACCGAAAATATTATAGCTATAGTGGAGTCAATGTAATAGGTCACATTTGACGTTTGTCAGTTTTATATTCATAATGAGGTGATCTGTTAAAAAAGGTCGATTAAAACGAATCAATCGATAGGTACGGACTTGAAAGACAATGTGAATTTTAAAAATCCTCAGGTGAATCCCTGTCCCATTATTATTTTATCTTTCGTAAATTTAAGGAGCAAAATAAGACAAGTACTATACGCGCCAAACAACTTTGCGTCTATGAAGTTCGCGCAAGAGGCGCAGCAATGATGGATTTGTAGGTATCGCAGGGGTAACGTTCGCGCAGCTGAGGGGGGACGGGTAGGCACGTGGCCGGCCGATACGACAGTGGCGGATTTACCAGTAGGCTGAGTAGGCTGGAGCCTAGGGCGGCAGATTTTAGGGGGCGGCAATTTTGAGCCAATTTTTTTTTTCTTTCATAAATAAAAAAAAATAAGTTTATTATATATATAACTCATTTTCGTCAAAATGTCCTTTACGACAATTGAAATTTCCGGGGTCGATATACACAAACGAGTTTTGGGGAGCATTTTCTTGGAGAGGCATATCTTAATCCACCTTCTAATTAGTACTCGCCGCTGTTTTTAGCTCTTCAATAGCAGGTATACTCTTCACTAGGGCACGTCACAATTACGCGTGGTCAGTCGCCGCCTCCTACTGCGATGCGTGGTCCTCCGCCGCCTCATTCTGCGAGCAAGTGATGCTCGAGAAGGAGGCGGCGGAATGGTTTCGGGAGAGGCTGCACAGAGCTCACCCGGACGGTGACGTGCGCAGACGCCGTAGGCGTCGGAGGTCTGACGACTTTCGTCCTCTATGAGCGCAGGCCTGGGGGTGATGGGTGGAGCCGTCTGTCACCCTAGCAGAAGCAGACCAAGGCGGCAGCAAAAGAGCACGTTACAATTATATTAAAACTAAGGCGGCAAGACCCGTCATGGAAGAATCATGGAACTGTCACAAGAATACCTATGGAGTCACAAGAGTGTCGAGAGCGGTGTCCTTGTGATAGTGATATATCCACCCCCGATGGCTGAGGGGGGGGGGGGGTAGTCATGGGGAAAATTGTATAGCCTACTGGCGGCAAATTTGTAAATCCGCCACTGCGATACGATGCACCTGCATGTTCAATCGTGCATCTCGCTCTGACGCGTTCGGTAATTTCGCCATTTCGTTCTAACGTACTGTTGTGAACTTAATTGTTAAAAGATTTTGTTAATTTAAATTATAAATCTGTCGATATTATACTTAACACAAGTAAATTGATTTATGTAAATGATGCTGCAATCGGGTATTAGGTAGGTATTATAGTTCTATTCAAAATATCTATGCACTGGAAATTACTTTAGGTCATTATTTATTAAGTTGTTTGCTGCCTAAATAGATTAAATATTTAGCATGATTCAATTAGATGAAAATCTCGAATGAATACTGAGAAGGTTTATTATTATAGTACCTAATTCATATTTTTTTATTATAGTACCTAATTTCATACTCAGTACTTTTGTTCGCGACGGTACCTGCGCAACCTTGATTAAGTAGCTAACTTCGTAGACGTAAAGTTGTTTGGCGCGTATAGTACATGATCCATACTTATAATAAAACTGTAGAGAGGTCAATTCTGTTCATTCATACTAATCCATACTAATATTATAAATGCGAAAGTAACTCTGTCTGTCTATCTGTTACGCTTTCACGCCTGAACCGCTGAACCGATTTTGATGAAATTTGGTATTGGAGTAAATTAGACCTTGAGAATGAACATAGGCTAGGTTTGGTCGCGATAACCAACATCCACGCGGGCGAAGCCGCGGGCGGAAGTTAGTTGAATATATTTTCAAAATAACTATTGGGGGATGATTGGTGATCGATAGGTACTAATGCAAAAAATGCAATCAGTAATTTTTTTGTCTTTCTGTCTGTCTGTATTAGACCAGTGCCGATAGCTATGAAAATGGTAAAAAGTAAAAGAAATTTATAGTAGGATGAAACCTGTTGTAAAAGGAAGAGAATATAATGAAAATGATAGGAAAAATAAACGGGCGATCTGAGCTCGGGAAGGGGGGAGGGAGGTGAGTTTTAAGGGTAAAAACGGTTTATCTCGATTTCCGGCAAAACTACAAGTACTATGGAAAAAAGTTAAACGACAAAGTTGTAGGTAATAAAGAGACCTACAATTTTTGTATTTACACTTTTTTCACATAACCTCAAAAAGTATGTGAAAAATTCAAATAATCAAGTTTTTGGTTTTTTATTTTTATCTTAAGCAAAACAAATTTGTTTTCCACGAAATTTGGTGAAAACTTAGCTTTTTATGTCCCAAAGACACTGTAATTTTTTTGATTTGAAATACTCTTTTTTTCAGCTTATTTTGACTAAATAACGAAAAACCACCCCAATTTTCAATCGAAAAATCTCACGTCAAAATATCATATTTTTAAAAAAAGTCAAAGAGTTTTTTGTTCTTTGAAATCTCTTCTTTCTGATAATGTAAAAATATATATACATTGCTATGGTAAATGTTCTCAGAAAATGCAAAGAAGAAAAACTCGAATTCGAAATTAACATTTTTGTATTTAGTCATTTCCTCGCTGAGGTGGGATGAAAAGTTACATGTTGCACTATAACTTCATGGTTGCACTCGAGTGCAAAGATTTTTCACCTTGTGCTCTTTTGATTCCCTCGCTAAAGCTCAGGGTTCTATTTTGTGAATCGCTCGCTGCGCTCGTGATTCAAATTATGAACCCTTCGCTTGCTCGGTCATCAAAACTGAGCACGCGAAGGGTTCTAAAAATTGAACCCAGATCTTTAACGAGGGAATCAAAAGTGCGCAATGTGAAAAATCTTTGCACTCGAGTGTAACTATGAAGCTATAGTGCAACACGTAACTTTTAATCCCACCTCAGCGAGGAAATGACTAAATACAATAATCACAAAATAGAACCCTGAGCTTTAGCGAGGGAATCAAAAGAGCACAAGGTGAAAAATCTTTGCACTCGAGTGCAACCATGAAGTTATAGTGCAACATGTAACTTTTCATCCCACCTCAGCGAGGAAATGACTAAATACAAAAATGTTAATTTCGAATTCGAGTTTTTCTTCTTTGCATTTTCTGAGAACATTTACCATATCAATGTATATATATTTTTACATTATCAGAAAGAAGAGATTTCAAAGAACAAAAAACTCTTTGACTTTTTTAAAAAGATGATATTTTGACGTGAGATTTTTCGATTGAAAATTGGGGTGGTTTTTCGATATTTAGTCAAAATAAGCTGAGAAAAAGAGTATTTCAAATCAAAAAAATTACAGTGTCTTTGGGACATAAAAAGCTAAGTTTTCACCAAATTTCGTGGAAAACAAATTTGTTTTGCTTAAGATAAAAATAAAAAACCAAAAACTTGATTATTTGAATTTTTCACATACTTTTTGAGGTTATGTGAAAAAAGTGTAAATACAAAAGTTGTAGGTCTCTTTATTACCTACAACTTTGTCATTTAACTTTTTTCCATAGGACTTGTAGTTTTGCCGGAAATCGAGATAAACCGTTTTTACCCTTAAAACTCACCCCCCTCCCCCCTTCCCGAGCTCAGATCGCCCGTAATTTATTTTTCCTTTAATTTTTGTTACATTCTGATCCTTTTCCAACAGGTTTCATCCTACTTTAAATTTATTTTGTCTCAAAGTCTATCGGCACTGGTCTATATGTGCACGGATTAAAAGAATAATAAATATATGTTTTATTATAATCACAACAGAACAGAAATATCACCATAACAATAATAACCACTATTAATGTTAAGGTGATATTTCTTTACAAGTAGGTAATCATTGCATTCGATTCTACTTATCAGCTTTCGATTTTTAGAGTAACATGCCTAGTGTTTAAAAAGAAAAAGGATTAACTGACACAACATTGTAATGACGTTCCTCAGTTCTTTAGATCAGAAATTGTTTATTATGAGATTAGAGAGAGACGAACTTCTTAGCATTCCATGGATTCACCGTGCGGGTGCCGGGTCCATCGTGTGGCAGAGGGAGAAACTCCAGTTCCCAGGACTTGCGACCTAGGTGTAGGTTTAAGGAGGCCCCCTTTGAGATGCGCATCAACGCTCACCTTCACTGCTCGAGTTTCCCGCCCTGCCTAGCCAAATTTGGAAGGAACCTGTTAATGCAGCCTTAGATACTCGTTCTAAAACAGAACTTACTGCAGTTCTCGACAGGCCAAGGTCTTTCAGAAGGTTATAGAGAGATTTTGCTGGTATACCTCTCGCTCCTACTTCTACCGCGTATATATTAACAACATAGCCATTTTTGTTAAATTCATTTGTTAGGTCGCAATATTTATTTAATTTTATTGTGTGGTCTTTAGGAATGGTTTATTAGTGAAAGCAAAACGTAAAATTACTTGTATCTGTCATTATTACAATAAATATGTAATAGTAATTGAAAGAAGTTAAGCAATTGTGCAGTTCTAACAAAATGAAAAATATATAATTTGATGCCCAACGCGGGCGCCGTTACAAGGTTGCGTTGTTGAATTTTGATGAATTGTCAAATGTGACCTATTAAATTGACTCCACTATAACTGTAAAATTGCGAAGAGTTGGTTTGCCAAATGAAAATTTGGGAAACACTTTGGCATGTGTCGCTTTGGGATTTTTTTGCCAAATATTAGTAAACCGATTAAAACAATTGTATTTACTTAATTCTGCTGTTCGCACACCCCAATAAAGAAAACGTCGTGAAGAATTTTTTTGTTTCTATAGTAAGGAAGATGGACTGTTTTAGTCATGATGTTTTATTTATGGTTTAATGATTTATTTGAAGAAGTTGATATGCCATAATATGCAACAGAATGACGTCTGTTTATTTATAGTTCAACAAAAAGTCTGAAACCTGTAGGTAAAATAATAAAATTTGAGAAACATTACTAAAGCCGCTATACTGAAAGCATAATGGGGGTTGGCCGGACGGTGGACTATATTTGGGGGTTTAATAAGAAAAACTTGTACTGAAAATGACAGGACAAGTTAACTGGGGGACTAAAAAGGCCACATTTGATGTTTCATAATATGATCATCTTATCTGTCAGGTGACATAATTTACATAATAAAATATGTCAACTGACGGATATATGATGAACATAATATGAAACATCAAATGTGGCCTTTTTAACCCCCCTGATCATTTTTAAAAATCTTAACTCTATTTTAAAACTTCAGAATAAATAAAAAAATGTTCTTTGGAATCTTTGAAGAAATCATTGCTGTGTCCAACTAAAATATCTAACTAAAACAATTAAAGCTATTTGTTAAAAGAAAATGCCCTGATTCGAATTTTCCTATTTTTCGCACAAAATCAAATTCAGAGCCAAGTTTTGTTATTATTCTTATTTCTAGTCATAAAAGCAATAAAAATAACATATGCGCAAAAATGCTGTTGACCGGTGTTATCACCATTTGAGAGAGTGATTGAATTACTTGGTATGGAAGAATTCTCAGTTGTGTTTTGTTCGATCAATGCGATGTACATTATACTGTCGTGTCAAGCCAAAACACTACTTTACAATCGTAGACTTAGAAAAAGTATGGACGGAGTGCCTAGAGTAACTAGTCTGTGTCACAAAACGGCGGGCATCAATCATTGTGTGAGTGAATTGTAGGGATGCGAGGTTTTACCTTAATTTCCCCATTTTTTATTATTTTAGTTGAGGAATAGGGAGAATTATTTGGTAAATTTTAAAATATATAAATGAACAATCATTAAGGGTGATTCGTGCATTATTTTTAAAAATATTATTTTCATCATAAATTAATGAAAATAATATTTTAGTTATTTTTTACATTATTTTTTTCATTATACCTATATAAAAAAAACTTACATGGATGGTAACCGTGGGGAATATTCACACGATTAAACTAGGTACCTAATTAACAAAAAAGTTTAAAAAATCATATTAGTCACAATTTGTATTTTTGTGATTCCTAATCCCATGTATTTATTAAAAAGAAGTTAAATCACTACGGTTATCACTACTAATAAATAGTTTATGCTATTTCATCATAAAGTCACACAATTTACAGATTTCCCCAAAATATGGGGAAATTTGCAGACTTTTGTGTTGGGAACACTGGTTTTGAACCGAACTTTTTAATTTTGTTTCAAAATATTGAACAAAGATTTATGTATATTATTAATTGAATAATAAGTGATTGAAATATTGATTAACCAGTGTAATGTGATCCCTGGATTTCTTTTCTTCCAATCACTACTAGACCAGTGCCGATAGACTTTGAGACAAAATAAATTTAAAGTAGGATGAAACCTGTTGTAAAAGGAAGAGAATATAATAAAAATGATAGGAAAAATAAATTACGGGCGATCTGAGGTCGGGAAGTGGGGAGGGGGGTGAGTTTTAAGGGTAAAAACGGTTTATCTCGATTTCCGGCAAAACTACAAGTACTATGGAAAAAAGTTAAATGACAAAGTTGTAGGTAATAAAGAGAACTACAACTTTTCATTTACACTTTTTTCACATAACCTCAAAATGTATGTGAAAAATTCAAATAATCAAGTTTTTGGTTTTTTATTTTTATCTTAAGCAAAACAAATTTGTTTTCCACGAAATTTGGTGAAAACTTAGCTTTTTATGTCCCACAGACACTGTGATTTTTTTGATTAAATATTCTTTTTTTCAGCTTATTTTGACTAAATATCGAAAAACCACCCTAATTTTCAATCGAAAATTCTCACGTCAAAATATCAGCTTTTTAAAAAAAGTCACAGAGTTTTTTGTTCTTTGAAATCTCTTCTTTCTGATAATGTAAAAATATATTACATTGCTATGGTAAATGTTCTCAGAAAATGCAAAGAAGAAAAACTCGAATTCAAAATTAATATTTTTGTATTTAGTCATTTCCTCGCTGAGGTGGGATGAAAAGTTACATGTTGCACTATAACTTCATGGTTGCACTCGAGTGCAAAGATTTTTCACCTTGTGCACTTTTGATTCCCTCGCTAAAGCTCAGGGTTCTATTTTGTTAATCGCTCGCTGCGCTCGTGATTCAAATTAAGAACCCTTCGCTTGCTCGGTCATCAAAACTGAGCACGCGAAGGGTTCTAAAAATTGAACCCAGATCTTTAGCGAAGGAATCAAAAGTGCGCAAGGTGAAAAATCTTTGCACTCGAGTGTAACTATGAAGCTATAGTGCAACACGTAACTTTTCATCCCACCTCAGCGAGGAAATGACTAAATAAAATAATCACAAAATAGAACCCTGAGCTTTAGCGAGGGTATCAAAAGTGCACAAGGTGAAAAATCTTTGCACTCGAGTGCAACCATGAAGTTATAGTGCAACTTGTAACTTCTCATCCCACCTCAGCTAGGAAATGAATAAATACAAAAATATTAATTTCGAATTCGAGTTTTTCTTCTTTGCATTTTCTGAGAACATTTACCATAGCAATGTATATATATTTTTACATTATCAGAAAGAAGAGATTTCAAAGAACAAAAAACTCTTTGACTTTTTTTAAAAAGCTGATATTTTGACGTGAGAATTTTCGATTGAAAATTAGGGTGGTTTTTCGATATTTACTCAAAATAAGCTGAAAAAAAGAATATTTCAAATCAAAAAAATTACAGCATCTGTAGGACATAAAATTTAAGTTTTTACCAAATTTCGTGGAAAACAAATTTGTTTTGCTTAAGATAAAAATAAAAAACCAAAAACTTGATTATTTGAATTTTTCACATACATTTTGAGGTTATGTGAAAAAAGTGTAAATGAAAAGTTGTAGGTCTCTTTATTACCTACAACTTTGTCATTTAACTTTTTTCCATAGGACTTGTAGTTTTGCCGCAAAACGAGATAAACCGTTTTTACCCTCAAAACTCACCCCCCTCCCCACTTCCCGACCTCAGATCGCCCGTAATTTATATTTCCTATCATTTTTATTATATTCTCTTCCTTTTACAACAGGTTTCATCCTACTATAAATTTCTTTTACTTTTTACCATTTTCATAGCTATCGGCACAGGTCTATACGGTTTTTACACCATTTGACTGCACCAGACATGTTGTATATTTTTTTTCTTCCCGCTTAAACTGACAGATCGACCGAATCGGCCGACGTTTGCCGCGAAGAGGCTGACTATGATGTGAGAGTGTGCGTGGCGACTATATACGTATACGAAAGTGGGCCGACTATGTGGCGTCACTTTTTTGTTCCCATGGTTATTCCGTCCATAGTCCTAGGTCCATGTTTACAATAGTGTTTTTTTTTTTCAAAAGTTTCTATTACAAATTTTTTAAGGTGTTTAATGATTTGACATTAAAATTAACAAAGTTTATATATTTATGTAAACTATTCATAAATACAGACTCAAATTCAAAATTCACTCATTTAAGCGTTTACTCAAAACCAATGTGCACATAATACAGTGTTTTGTCTTTTCACGATAGCATAGCATCGACCGAATATGTATGTATTTGGATTTATTAATACTGAGTGGAAATGTTAAATGTGTCCCTCAGATGTGTCCAGAAGATTATTTCGTCATTTTTAAAGATATACCAAAAACCTTAAACATTAAACTTACATAAAATCTGCACTAATACTATTTATTATAATATAATATGATCGTTTTATAAAAAAAATTGTTGTCATTTTATTGATTGATATCAGTAAAAAGGTTTCACTACCCTTAGCTCTTTAACTTGCTTAAACCTCAGTTCTTAAAATTCTGATCCCATTCCACCATCCTATGGGAACCTATTCCAGAGGTATAAAGTACCAGTTTCAGACTATAATTTTATCCCTATACTAAATTTCAACCAGATCCATTCAGTCGCATTTTCGTGTAGTAGGACAAGAATTTGTACCGCTGGAAGATGTTTTTGACCGCCGCAGCTTTTATTTTAGTCTTAAATTGGCATGTAATAAGAATATTACTAAGTGCCTGTCTGAATATTTAAGGTGGGCGCGATGGGAAGAGATTGTAGAGAAAAATCAGTTCAGGAAAGGTTGGACGATTCCTGTCATTGAAGACTGCGCTCGAATAATCGTGAGTATAGGTTTTTCTTTTTGCGAAAGAATGTTGATGTTAATATTGTACTCCGATCGAGGTCAGGGCAAAGCTATTATCTTAGATTTGTATTCTGTGACACTCACGCGCCACTCAAGAACCAAGCCCACACACTAATGATGATTTTGCCATGCTAATACTGAGAGCGTTTGAGACGTTCATTGAGTGGAATTGATCACACTGAAGTTTTGTATTAATACCTGTAGTAAATAAGCCAAGCATAGAAAACATCTTTACACTTGTTTTATATTTTGCAGGTATTGTATTGCTTACGGCACTACAAAGGTGATGAAAAAATAAGAAATTTCATTTGGGATCTTATAGAGCCATGTGAAAATGGTGAAGTAACAATATCTAGAAATCACAGTGGATTGCATAATCCTGTACCTCGAGGCAGAAATGCCAAAAAGAAGAACAGACCTAAAGAGGTACCTAAAACTAATGATCTCCAAAAATGGGAGGATCTAAATCATTGGAGTTCTACAGAGAAATATGACTGTGAAACATATTTAGAAAATAGTTACAAAAAACATTTATTTAGACATGCCAATAAGTAAGTAATATAAAATATTGTAAATTTGCAGTTCAATTCACAGACCAGTTTGAGATGAATGAGATTTATACTTGACTATTGTTTAGCCGATGAGAGAATGCGATCCTGACACATGTCAATTCGTCATAACTAGTGATGTACAATAAATAACTTGTACCTAATATCGTTCTCTAAACCTGTTCCCAACTAAAAATAACATGATAGTAATCACAGTCAGCAATTATAAAAAATATAATTCATTTTTTCTATTAGCTTGGGTAGGGGCTTATTACAAAATTACATATTATAAAATTATAAAGTTTTATTTTATATCTATAATAATAATAATAATAATAATTTAGTGTAGCCGGGCACAAGGTCCCATATTTAAAATCATACAAAATACACAACTTATTACTTAATATAAAATCACACCATAATCATAATAAAAATTCAATAAATATCAAAATTCATTAAAATTAAAATAATCAAACCAAAAAAATACTCATAAAATCATAAAACTACTAAAGTAATTAAATCAATGGAGAAGCAAATTTTAATACTTTACCACTACTCATCCACTACCATAGAAAAAAGAACACAGTTCATCATCATAAATATAAAAATGTCAAAATTTATGAAAATATTAAAATTTAAATAATCATATAATTTTCTGTTTTAAGGATATTTGAATAAATATCCTTAAAACAGAAAATTAAATAAAAGTAAAACAATACTCATAAAATCATAAAGCTACGATTTAAATTAACCATTATATTCAAGCAACAGATTGTTATATTAAGATTACAAAAATATGAGGTTACAATTGCCTTGTTATTTTGTCTCATCACTATAAAAGCGAACAGTTAACATAACCTTGAAACAGCGCAGTTTGACGTGGTATGACTTTAAAAAACTTCAACCTAGCGTTAATCCCAGTCGTATCCGAAGTCGGAGTCTGGGGTCCGCTTTATTTACCAGTCTTTAACTGCGGATTTGACTGGACCTCGATGACTTTTAAAAACTATTGATTTTAATTTTTTTTATTAATTACTTGATAATAATTTTAGGCCAAAATTAATCTATTTATTGTAAATTGGCACAATTATTAAATTTTTAATGTTTATTGATAACATCAATAAACATTAAAAATCGTGGTCAATAAACGATATTTAAAATTTTGCCGTAAATTGTACGCCAGTTCAAACTTAACATCGCCCGTGCTATCACAACCTGTCAGGATCGCATTCACTCATCGGCAAAACATTAGTTGTCCAAGATTGCCAAAAGCTAGCTGGGGTGGGTGAAATTTATCATAGTGGTCCACCTGTATGAGACGAGTTTCATATAACGGTGTGTAAGGTGTCCCAATAACTAAAAGCTGATACCAAGGGATAGCATAGCTTGTGGTTCGACCCCCCCCCCCCCCCCGTCCTCACCTAAACGGCGGCCACTGAGTCCATGTTCCCTGAAAGCTATAATATCTTTCTTATAAGCTTTTTATGTCCAAAGTAAGTTGTTTTTAGTCAAGCATGCTCCATTTTCCCTATCAAGTAAAAATAAAAACGACAAAATGGCTGGTTTTTAGAGACAATTCTAAAAAATCAAAAATCATGAAAGTCAGTCCATCTGGTTGATGTTTTATGTTATTTCAAAATAAAATAAAAAGGCTTCCAACAGTATTTATGTTTTTAACTGCACTAATAAAGTTTTTTTTTTTTCTATTATAATTTATAACCAAGTAAAAGTGAATTAAACAGAGTTAAAATTGTCTGTGAAACAAATGTCTATGAAGTACCTAATTGGCCTACCTATGAAGTTGAGGAATTGTCAAAATGTTAAAGACTGAGGCTGTGCTTTGCCTGATGGGGCGCGTCAGTTGATCATAGAGTTCGTGTAATTGACTGATCAGCCCTTTTTTGTGTTTTGAGGCTGGTCTGCTATACATAATGTACTTGTATTTTTAGGGTACTGTTAAGAGTTCGCATGATGTATTACATAAAACATGAAGTTATTGGAGATTATGCGACACAAATAGAAAGTGGACTGCATGCCAGGTAAGTGAACTAGTGCTATCAATACTAATATTATAAAGAGATAGCCCGAATTTTGTGTTTGTTTATAATAATGGTTTGAATAATCTTTCATTTGAAAGTCAAAATTGTACGTTTAATATTTTTGAAAAGAATACTTGGAATGTGATGCACAATCGATACCGAAGCCAAAAATATAGTTTTTAGAATTTTTGTCTGTTTGTCTGTATGCCCGAAATAAACTCAAAAGTACTGCATGGATTTACTTCAAATTTGGCACGAATATTATTAAGAAGTCGGGTCAACACATAGGTACATATTATCACGCTATCATCTACGGGGAACGAGCAGTGAACATTTATTTCTTCAACGCATTCTGTAACAACAACGTGTAATCTAACGACTCATATTTGAATGTTGTTAGGTATTATGTTAAAACCATGCTATAAGCTAGCTTCACACTATAAGTAAACTTGGTGGCGATACCGACCTCCACGCGGGCGAAGCCGCGGGCGGAAGCTAGTCTACTTTAAAATACATGCTTCCACAACACAGGGCAAAATATTAGATACAATGACCATACTTTCTGCTATGTTCTATGCTTTTGTGCACGCATTGAGCTTCTTCACAAGGCTTTATGCAGAAAGCAGAAATTATAAAATTATGGGAGAAAGCTAAGATTAACGACAAGTACAATAAATTATGTATGAATTACGACCATTGAGCGACCACTACAGTCCGGAAAATGAGAGTATGCATTCCTGACACATGTCAATTCGTCATGGCTAGTTATGTACAATAAATAACTTGTACCTAGAACCGTTCTCTAAACCTGTTCCCAACTTACAATAACATAATAATAATCACAGTCAGCAATTGTGCCAATTTGATTTCTCTATTTGATCTATCTGCTCTATTTGTTTTTTAAATTTTTAATTTTTAATTTTGTTTTATTCTTATTTAATTTTATGTGATTTTTAGTTGTAATTATAGGTTATTACCTGAAATAATAATAAAAAGTTTCATATTAAATTTCATTCATTATAAAAATATGATTTATTCTTTCTATTAGCTTGGGAAGAGGCTTATTACAAAATTACATATTATAAATTACTAGCTGTTGCCCGCGGCTGCGCCCGCGTGGATGTCGAAATCCGTTTCAAAAACTATCCTATCTCTCAAGTTGGATCGAACTGCACATGGTGTGCGAATTTTATTATAATCGGTTAAGTGGTTTAGGAGTCCATTGAGGACAAACATTGTGATACGAGATTTATATATATTAAGATAACGTTCTATTTTATATTTTTCAACCAACAGATTATTATTATTAAGATTACAAAAATATGCGGTTACAATTGCCTTGTTATTTTGTCTCATCACTATGAAAGCAAACAGGTGACATAACCTTGAAACACCGCAGTTTGACGTGGTATGACTTTTAAAAACTATTGATTTTATATTTTTTAATTAATTAATTGTTAATAATTTTAGCCCAAAATTAACCTGTGTATTGTAAATTGGCACGGTTATTAAATTTTTAATGTTATCACTCGTTAATAAGGTCAATAAACGATATTTAAAATTTTGTCATAAATTGTACACCAGTTCAAAGTTACATCACCCGTACGCTCACAACCTGTCAGGAACGCATTCTTTCAATGATCCTATAATAGTGCTGTATATTGCACAGTATACTTTAAATATTTTTATATTTTAAATAAATAGAGGACTATTTGACTATTTACTGTAAATGATATTTCATGAAATATCATTTATGGTACTAGCAGTAAATAAAATAGTGAAAAGTGATAAATGAATAATGATAATCATTGTATAAATGACATCTATATTTTTATCAATAATATAATATTTTTATGATAGGCATATTATTTCTGTTTTAGTGCTTTGGGTATGCGGGTTCCGCGTGGTGTTGATAGTACTCCTCCGCGACTTTGGTGGGACAGCGAATGTGACGTCTCCCTATTAGTAGGAACATACATTCACGGTTACGAAAATTATCTGGCAATGCGGTCAGATCCGCAACTCTGCTTCGTAGATAAGCTAGGTCCACCCGACGACGCCGAGTGTACAGATATAAAGTGAGTATACCGAATTCAAATATTTTGTTTTTCTATTACGGTACGAGTCGTATCGTACAATATAACGGCAGCAATATGTGAGTTACAATATAGAGTTATCTTCAAGATCGTTAACCTTGCTATTTAGATAACGATGTCGTTTTTTATCGAATTACGCAGTAGTTTAAATACGGTTTATGCCACCAGAGTGCATAATATACCCAGTGGAAACGATATGTGTGCCCAGACGAATATTTCGTCATATATATATACATACATATATATAATATTATATATGTAAAGATACTTATCGCAAAACTTTAAACTGTCATCTACATCGCTTGATCAATAAATAATAATAATAATAATAATCTTTATTTGTGAATATGGTACTACAGTTCTTAAAACATGGTAGTAGTTACACGCATATGAAGGATCAGCATCAATATGCTGATCCTTCATATGTGTGTAACATATTAATGGCACAATTGCCATTTGTAGCCTACAAATTATATGGGTGATGTCTAAATAAAAATAAAAATATTATGAATTACACATGCATTTAAGATTATCACATAGTTGTTCATTCAAAAATAATCCAGCTCATAAAATGTCAAAAATTAAATTAAATCAATATCTCATAAAAATGTCAAAAAAATAAATTAAAATAATGTCTCATAAAATGTCAAAATTAAAATAAAAATAATGTTTCATAAAATGAAAAAAATTAAATTAAAACAATATCTTATAAAATGTCAAAAATTGAATTAAAATAACGTCAACTAGGTACATTCATATCAATATAATAAAAGATAATGAGAATAAGAATGTTAATAATTCGTTCCCATTTAGTGGCCTTCATCTAGGAATAAATTTTAAAAAAAATCCTATAACCCGATTGCTCGCCACATACCGGGTCCAATTGTGAATGAAAACAAATTAAGCTTGAATATTTAATTACATGCTTCTTACTAAGCTTATGCACTTTCCACATAACTGACTTACCTACAACCGCTCTACCCTCATATTATGTTCTACACTTAATATCCCTTAGAGTTGGAATTATGAAGAACTCTGATTCATGTATTCGATAAATTTCAACCAGAAGAAGCTATACCATATTTAAAACTTCTTTGAAAATGATGAACTTCAAATCAAACGTTCATCCCTTATTTCGCCACCTTAAATTTCTGAAATTCCTTACTTTTTTCCTTCCGTACTTTGGCAAATATGTTATGAATGAGTCAAGTTATTGGATATAATAGCAACCCATTAATGTCCCACTATTGGGCACGGGTCTCCTCTCCTCTAGAGAGAGAGCAGAGAGGGTTTTAGGCCTTAATGCATACACGCTGGCCTAATGCGGGTTGGTGGATCGGACATGTCCTTAGAATTTCTTCTAGGACATGTAGGTTTCTTCACGATGTTTTCCTTCACCGTCAGCAGATGGTAAATCATATGATTGGCATATAATATAAATTCCACAAAGTGAAATTCACATTGGTGCTGTCCAGCCGGATTCGAACTCGATACCTCTGAGTAGAGGCTGCGTCCTTATCCATTCAGTTGAATGGATAAGGACGCAACCTCTTCTAAAGCTGGTAGTTACCAGCTTTAGTATTTTATTTTATTTTATTTAGTAGTAATTGGATCAATAAATCAAGTTATTTACGAATGCAATGTTATGCAGCGTTTACGTCATTTCAGTCAAGATCTTCATAGTCAATAGTCAAGTCATTCTTCCTTCATAGTCTTACCCCAATAATATAGTGGAGACTTTACTAGAGCCTTCTATGCAGTTTTAGAATCACCGTTGAAAAGCACAAATACAACTGCCCCACAACCGGGACAAATAATTATACAGGGTTTCCCACGACGATGCCACATGGAGGGGAAGTATCTTAAATAAGGGAGGAATACGGGAGGAGGACGAATAAGAAAGGAGACTTCATTTTGATTTTAAAAACAGTTTAAACTGAAATCAAACGATTTCAAAAATTTGCTTGCAACACTCTCAAGCCAACATTTTACTCTAATGATATTAATCGATAGGGTCAATCATAAGGATCAAATTTCCAACAACCATGATAAATTAAATAAAGATGTATTTTATATTTATAAGGTAAATTAAATATGGCAGAAATACAAACTTTATTTCCTACTTTTTTATTGTTTTACATCATTTTTTAGACTAATCGATGCAGATTTCATAACAACTAAAGTTTTCTAATATTTTAAATTGACAATTATAACCGCCTGGACAAAGGATCATGCAAAAAATCGTCCCAATCCACCAACAGATTTCTAAGTTATCTCATTTAATACACCTTGCCACCACGATGATTTTATACTATGACGATATCATCGTAGGTCATGGGGTTATCGTACAAAAAATTATATACTGCATTCACAGATTTTGCAATAATCTTACAGTTAACAAAAAGATGCAAAAAATCCCAATTTTTTTTTTGTGCCAATCGATTCTATTTCATAATATATAGGGATCAAAAGACTCTATAGGACCATTTTGAATACTAGGAAAGACAGAAATCGCCAAAAACGTTTCCCATACATTTCGTATAGGTACCCATACATAATTAACTCGAAACTCATAGGTTTTTTTATGTTAAACATTGCTGCTAATTCTGTTGTTACATCTCTAAACTTAAAATTCTCTAAAATTTAACATAACTTAAACTCACGCCTATATCCCCGAAGGGGTAGGCAGAGGTGCTAGATGTAACAACAGAATTAGCAGCATTGTCTTATTTTTTAAGAACCCCATCGATTTTTCAACTAAAAATTATAATTTATCTTTTTATGGGCCGAAGAGATGTGAATGATATCTATACTTATAATAAATCTGTAGAAGTGAAAATTCTGTACATTGAAAATATCTAAAAAATAAATAGCAGGGGGTGTCACTAGACCGACACCGCACCCAAATGTGTGATTAAAATTTTTTTTGTCTGTTTGTTCAGGCTCACGCAAAAACTACCGGTTCGATTACGATGAAACTTGGTATAATTATTCTTTAATATCCTGGGCACCACACTGGGTACTTTTTATCCCGGAAAAGTATATACAATAAAAAACAAACTTATTTTGCGGTTCGATCCCTAGACCCGATGACTGTACTAACCGCAAATAATAAGTTTGTCGTAGGTTACGTCACCCGCAGTGGTGGTGGTGGTTCCAGTAGGATTAGTGGATAGTGGTGTTATTAGTTTTTAGGGATTTTGAGTTTAGATTAGTTATCATCAGAAATAGGTTTAAGGGAGTGGGAGCGGGAGTGGGAGCAGGAGATGGAGCGGGAGCGTGAGCGGGAGTGGGAGTGGGAGCTGGAGCGGGCGTGGGAGATGTGGAATCAATAAGTGACTTCCACGCGAGCGGAGCCGCGGGCAACAGCTAGTACATAAAGAAATGTAGTACGCGGTTGACAGTGACGTCTAGCGTCAATCAGATTCAATCTGGGGAGGCGTGCGGGCGTGCTGTGGATCGTGTACTTACTCACTAAACAACAACGTGTTTTATTGTGTAAAGTAGTGGACACCACATGCCGTCATAATAATATTGAAACTATCACCATGTCTGTTGTTCGTTGGGACAGCGTCGATACTGTTTTTTGCATGGCCCTTTATTTGAAGTTTTCCACTGTGTAGATGTGAGTTAATGTATAAATACGCGAATTTGTTCGGATGCAGGAGCGAGGAGCGCAAGGTGCGCGGCGCGGTGGGGCTGGGCGACGAGGACTGCACAGACGACGTGTCGAGCGGCGCCGGCGCCACGTCGCCCGCCGCCAGCCCGCGCCCCGACGACGACGGCGCGCACGCGCACCTGTGGCCCTCCATGCAGGACCTCAACACGCGCCTGCGCCGCCTCATCACCGCCTACCAGAGGAACTATAAGCGCGAAGAACTCAAATTGCAACAGCGAGCTAAGGTGGGTCCAGGAACATGGCATCATTTATGTGTTTTGAATTGTATGACATTTTTATTAGGGTTCCGTAGCCAAATGGCAAAAAACGGAACCCTTATAGATTCGTCATGTTTGTCTGTCTGTCTGTTCGTCTGTCCGTCTGTCCGTCCGAAACTATAAGGCCTATTAGTCCGAGATCCCACTGCAAAATCATGCATGCATCGAATATTTGCTAAAAACCAAATTTTACGCATATTTATGATTAGGAGAACATATATTTACTAGGTTGCCTATCAAAATGTGGCCGCTAATATTTTTAATTCAATTATTGCTAATTCATTTTTCGGAAAAAAATCCTTCACATAGTTTTTAAATAAAATATCATCCACGTCACGGCAATACACATAAGGACTCGGAAAAATCACGGTTGCCGTTGTGCACTTCGCCGTACCTCTTCGTACCTTACACCTGGCTGCAAAGAGGTACGGCGAAGTGCGCAACGGCAACCGTGATTTTTCAGAGTCCTTATGTGTATTGCCGTGACGTGGATGATATTTTATTTAAAAACTATGTGAAGGATTTTTTTTTCCGATAAATGAATTAGCAATAATTGAATTAAACATATTAGCGGCCACATTTTGATAGGCAACCTAGTAAATATATGTTCTCCTAATCATAAATATGCGTAAAATTTGGTTTTTAGCAAATATTCGATGCATGCATGATTTTGCAGTGGGATCTCGGACTATATGCTGTTGAAACTTGATGAGTAGATGTATTCTGTGAACAGCATTAAGAATTTCACACAAAAAAAGAAAAAAAAAACATAAAATTTTGGGGGTCCCCATACTAAGAACTGAAACATTTTTTTTATTTTTTCATCAAACCCATATATGTGGGATATCTATAGATAGGTCTTCAAAAATGCTATTGAGGTTTCTAACATCATTTTTTTTTTGCACACATTGCCATGCAAACTACCACCGAAAATTGGTTTGACCAGTGATCTACTAAGTAGTTTTTTTTTTAATACGTCATAAACCGCAATTAATTGACAATATTTTTGGTTTAAATATTTCTTGTGAAACTGGTATTATATATTAGCTTGTTTAGCTATCACAAGCCTATGTGGGCTCGTAGTTACTTGCTGCTACGGAACCCTTCATGGGCGAGTCCGACCCGCACTTGGCCGGTTTTTTATATAATTGTTAATAATTTTTGTGATTCATTTATTTGTATGAAATTTCAAACACAATTTAAATTGTTTATTGAATAAATAAATCAATCAATATGTTTTGACCAGCTATCACAGATGATTGTTGAAATTAAATTAGATGGGTCATGCTAAATGTATTTATAATCTGAAAGTATAATTATAATTTATATGAATAAAAATGATTTTAGTAAAAACGTAATTTATGATGATAAATGTAATATCAATAATACAATAATAAAATAAAATTACTAGATTTGAAATAGCAATCATGAACACACATAGTTTTATACACTATTAAAAATATTATATTGATTTCTTTCACATCACATCACACATCTTTCCATACTGTCACATTTACATACACACATGGGTTCCAATCTGAAACCAGCGCATCATGTTGCACGTTCCGAACCGCTACTTTGATGCATTCGTGAGGCACACAATAAAATATAATGTGTATCACCAGCTTAAGTGTGTAATATGACCTACATGCATGCAACAAATAAATATTTCTTTCTTACTTTCTATTTAAGTAAAAATATGGGCATGGCTGTAAATTGTGTTGAGATAGCACGTGTTTTGTATTTGTGACACTCTTACATAATCTCTGTCTTTATGTTTAAAGATGGAGCGAAGGGAGCGTATGGATCAGCTTGCTAGAGATGAAGTATCGCAGTGGCGGTGGACTCGTGCCGATGAAGAGGCCTTCCGTCGTACTGTGGCATCGTATGGAGTCGAATTCGACCCAACAACAAAAAGCCTTCGTTGGAGCCGCTTTAGAACGTTGGCTCGTTTAGATTCGAAAAGTGATGACGCCCTAACGGATTATTTGAAAGCATTTATGGCGATGTGCAAACGTCAATGTGGCCTCTCAGTTGGTGAAGCAGAGTTGCCTACGAGAGCAGATTTAAAAGCTGAACCTATTGGTGAAGACAGAGCTATTGCGACTCTTGAAAGGTATCGTACTCCGCACTATACGTATTAAGCGCCTCACGTACAGCAGCTATAATGTATATTAATGTACATACATCCCGGTATTTATAGCTTTAAATTGTCTTAATGTACTACTCACACCACAGGTATTGTAATATATCTGTCTCTTTATTCTAATGGTATACGTACGAATTAGCGCACGTTTCAGCGGCCAAGGTGTCTCCACATCAACACTGATGGCTGACAAGTATTAACCACCTGATGGAAAGTGGTTGCATGTATCGAAATATAAAAGTATATTTTCGTATGGCTCTGTATCTTAAGATACGAAGATATAAAATATACATTATAGCTGCTGTGTGTGGATCATGACGATTTTTATCGAACGATATAATGAGATGTCATGCTATAATGTTCATCTTTACATTATAGCTGCTGACTGTGTGTGAACTCTTTTACTTAAACTACAGTAAATATAAAACAAAAGAAACATTAAGTAATTTGGGTGGGCTTCGCTGTATTCTCTGTAAACAACTTCTGCAGCCCAAGGTTCGAGATACATCAGCATGATCTCTTATAAGGGTTTCTTACTGTATAGATAGAGCCTTTGTATACCGTTTCGATACGAACCCCAATGAGTCTAAAGGTGGCAAAGGGGAAAATATCACTACTATTATTATCTTGATTATACAGTAATCATTATTTTGCTAACAAACAAATATTTATTCAAATTAAAAATAATTAAGAATAATAGATAAGCTTATTATCGATTGTTATGCAGAATCGATTTACTGCGAGTATTGCGCGAAGAGGTGGCTCCACATCCCGCGTTAGACACGCGCCTGGCTCTATGCGAGCGTTCGCCGGACACACCACCCTGGTGGCAGCCCGCTAGACATGACAAACTCTTGGTTCTGGGTGTATGCAAGTAAGTACTACACATGTGCTATAAGTTGAGACCTGACCGCTAGACTGCCGTCCTTATCAAAAACAACGCACTTGCTTGGCGGTAACTTTCGAGTAAATGGCGCCTAAAGTTTTTTTTTGTTTTTTTTTTAATTGTCCCTCTAAAAGTAAAACGAATATTAAAAATATTTTTGTTTTTTTTTTCGTGCCTTTATATGTGAACTTTGCATGGGCGATCCTATATTTATATATTTAGTTAATTTAAATATTTTTAAAGACGAAAAATTGTTTAAGACTAGAAATCATGAACTGCAATACTATTAATTTACCAGGCATAAGCAACTCATGTGTGGCAAGTGAGTGGTTTATGTCTAGAAAGATGCCTTCGTGATGTTTATGTCTAGCAAAGACAATGTAATTACTTACATGTAAGTTCACCTTTGTAACGTATATGTTGCAAATACGTTTAACATGACTAGCAAATAATGGTAAGAGCAGTCCACATGCGTTTAGTTATATGCAACTGAAAAAAAAAACTACTTTCAAGGTATCATACTAAATATTTATTAGATAAAAAAATGAAATAAGTGCTTGCAGTAGGTGGGTAGCACTCTGTGAACGGTACGTTATTAACTTAGTTATATTTAGTTAATCACAATCATTTTAATCGCAAATCTTAATATTAATACCTATACAAAAATATTGAAATTAGGTTTTCTTTAAGTATTATTATAATTATCTTTTCTTAGCAATATAAAACATCTCAAAATAAAACAATGAATCAGTTAAATCTGTAGTTTAGTACAGATAAAACTTTAGGCCTTAATCCACACACGCTGTCCTAATTACGGGTTGGTGGATCGGACAGGTCCTTAGAATTTTTTCTAGGACATGTGGGTTTTCTCACGATGTTTTTCTTTCACCGTCAGCAGAATGATGGTAAATCGTGTCATTAGCACATATAAATTCCAAAAAGTGAAATTCACATTGGTACTGTCCGGCCGGAATGAAACTCGATACCTAAATGTAAAAGTTTCAGAATCTTGATTTTTTGCAAGCTAGAGTGATAAAATCACAGGAATTTTCTACAGTTTCTGCAAAGGTACAACCAAGAGGTATTTACTGAATAGCGAAAAAAGGCCATTATTTAGCACATAATACATAACACAACATTATAAAGCTTGTACCTCTAATGCCAGAAAATTGAAAACATTTTTGGTATAATTCATTTGTTTTAGATGCCAAAGATTTAACTCAATATGACTGATTTTTTTCTATTCAGGGACTATATTTTTCAATTCCCATTAGCCTAATTTGTTATTCAGGTACTTAGTAAATTGTTATTCTTACGTAAAAAGTAGTAACTTAGAGATTTGACAGATGTATTGCTAAGAAAAGATAATTACCTATATTAATATTCTAAGAAAACCCTGATCTCAATATTTTTGTATAATATATTAAGATTTGCAATAAAAACGATTATGATAAACTAAATATAACTAAGTTAAAACGTACCATCCACAGAGTCCTACCCACCTACTTTAAGCATTTATTTCAATTTTGTTCTTCTAATAAATATTGTATATGATACCTTGAAAGAAGCCTCCCATGACTCCCCTCTCTTTACCCCGGACTTGCCCATACTCTGACACACTTTACTATAGTCCGCCCGCTACCGCTGTACCGCTCCCATGGTACGCGCGGCGTGGTGGGGGCGGGGTAAAGTTGATCGCACATTTATGATGTCAGCACCGAACGCGCCGCATTTTAGTATTGGTTGTATGCAATTGTATGAAACCTCGTACACTTACCCGCACCGCACGCGCCGCATTTCGTAAAATTCGGTAGGCATCCGATTTCGACAAAAGGATTCTGATGACGTCATTTTTGCTGAGTGTAGCCCGTTCAGTCGCGTATGGTCAAATTTGCAATTGGTCAAGTGACTGACAAACCGTCCAAATTGTATTAGGTCAAAATTGCGATTGGTCCATATCTCGATCTGTCAAAATAGCAATTGGTCCATATCGCGAATGGTCATATTTGCAATTTTTTCTAATCGCAAATGGTCAAGTTCTCAAACAGTCAAAATCGCAAACGGTCGAATATTTTACTTCACAAGTAGCTCGTAGAATAATGTGTAGGTAGGTACCAATCCGTCGTCTTATATATTAAATTGGACCAATCGCGCCTAAAGGTTACTAAACTATTACAGTCAAATACAAAAAATAATGAAGATCAAAAATAAAATTATGGTTCAATAGTATTTATTAATCAACACGAAAAACTTTACATAAGGTATTTAATATTATATATACAATATATATATACATATAATTTGTGGCATAAATATAATAACATAATATTAGGTAATAATATTTTATTAATAATTATTTTACATAATTATTGGTTAAAATAACCAGGTTGCATATATAGTCCTCATAATATATGTATATACATTACATCACCAACCTACTAGATAGGTATTATAATCAAATACAAAAAAGTATGCTATGATTCGTTTATACGTAGATATACTAAAAGATAATTATGTCTTTATGTATTATTTAAGGGTCTTAAGTTATCTGTTTTGCAACAATATTTCAAAGCGTTTAACATGAAAACAAAACTCTGCGGCTTTTTTTAAATACATTTTTTTTTTGTAAAATAATATATATTCGTTTAAAGCTATTTAAACGTTGATTATGATTTTAAGTTCATAAAAAATATTTCTATTGACAAAATAGAAGAGGACCATATATATGTATACGTATTATAGTTAAAATTGTACTTATGTAATTTTTTTGATAAAAAATAGAAGTACAAATATGAAACTATATTATATACCTAGCGTTGACTAAAGTTATTCATATTGAATAGTATCATAAAAAACAGACTTATATGATTTCAATTCTTAATTTTATTTTTTTTCTTTACTATTTTTTTGTATTTGATTATAATACCTATCTAGTAGGTTGGTGATTTTGATCTTCATTATTTTTTGTATTTGACTGTAATAGTTTAGTAACCTTTAGGCGCGATTGGTCCAATTTAATATATAAGACGACGGATTGGTACCTACACATTATTCTACGAGCTACTTGTGAAGTAAAATATTCGACCGTTTGCGATTTTGACTGTTTGAGAACTTGACCATTTGCGATTAGAAAAAATTGCAAATATGACCATTCGCGATATGGACCAATTGCTATTTTGACAGATCGAGATATGGACCTATCGCAATTTTGACCTAATACAATTTGGACGGTTTGTCAGTCACTTGACCGATTGCAAATTTGACCATACGCGACTGAACGCCGGACAATACATGCACACGAATTTTATTCCTAAGAAAATGATTTGAAATAAAACTCAACTTTAAAATTTATTTGACCTTTCATAAACTAGCGATTTGTATTTTTTTCAAATCTCGGTGAGAAATTTTAATTTGGTCAAATATTTTATTCGGCTCAGCTTTAAATTAGCCGCCCACGACTTTGGAGTCCACATGCGTTTTTACACAAATCTAATATTGTTAGAAGTTTCCACGTGAAGTTTTAAGGTGCGGAATTCAATTTTTAGAAGCCTCCACGTAAACTTTTAATTTGCTTAGTTTAATGGTTAATGAGTAAAAAATTTTCAAAGTCACATTTTTATCAATATTTTGACACTTTTGACAACAGAACACACACTAACGTCCTATGGTTAACGCACGAAATGTTTTACTCATTTAATAATTGAATAAATACGTATATTTAGTGACTAAGTTAAATTTTATGCATATTTTATGCATATTCTACTATATTACGTGTATATTTTGCTGATTTAAATGAATGCTATTAAATTATTACTTACAATAATTTATCGACTTACCGATAATGTGAAACTAAACGTAAAATGGCGCTCAGACTATAGTGTGTTGTGTGTGTGTTACTGTGTTGTCCCTAGAAGTTGAGATCATTTACGTACTCCTGTCTGTGAATCCCGACTCGGATAGATTAGGTTAGAAGGCCTAGCCTTCGTGGTTATTTTTTTTTTCAAACCACCCAGAAAGATTTTCATTTTGTATTGTAAATAACTCAAATTGAATGTTTACAAGTTGCTGTTCTGTTGCTTTCTCGGCACTAGCAGTCAGACGTATCTCAAAAAAGGGGGGCGTCCGCACTTTTTCCTTCAAAGGGGGGCTTCTATACCCCCTTCTCCCTCCCTCCACCCACTCCCAACCCTTAAATCGTGGGTGGCTAATCTAAAGTTAAACCTTTTAATCACCTAGAATGTTCCTAAATATTGAATTTGTTACATTATAATAATTTCCTTGTGTAGGTATTGCTCACTCGACTGTACCTGCGCAAGTCTAAACTGGCGGCTATGTTCAGAGCGTATTACAACAATTTCTTCTGTAGCTCAATGTCACAATAATACCACTCACTGTCACACCAGAGGTAAAACTGCAAAACGTGTTGGCAATACCAAAGATTGCTTACGGCGTTTTCGGCGCGTTCGGCGCGGATGTGCGGCGCGTTTGGCGCGTGCGGTGCTGACATTATATGTGCGATCAACTTCACCCCCCTCTCGCCGCGCACATACCCAAGGCGCGGTACAGCGGTCCCGGTCGGACTATAATAATAATAGTCGCAAATGTAATGATTGCGTTACTTTTCTTATTGCTATTTAGTTTAAATTCATATTAAATACTTATCATAAATAGCGCAAGTACGTTTATGACCTGTTCACATTATTAAAATTATTTTACTTTGCTAATTATAAACGTCACTAGTACCGAATGCGTTATTTATGATTAGTATTTTCATACATCTAAATTCTGACTGAAATAGTCAAGAGAAACGCATAATTTGCTTACGATGCTTATGACTAGTAATTGGTTTAGAATGGGGCAAATACGCTGTTTATCAATAACAAAAAACTAAAAGTACAAAAGATATCGAAAAATGAGTGATTGATCCTGGTAGATCTCGTTTCCGTTATTCCGAATATACTAATAGCTCAATTTCGTAAAAAAAATGTCGATTGCGTTGTTTATGATAAGGACGGCAGTAGACGTCACCGGCGCGTGTTTGTACAGCGCACAAAAAATATCGTAAACAAGCTTCCGCCCGAGACGTTACCTACCTGTCTACCTATTTTTTTGCGCACAGTACGTCACGGGCGACTGAGGGGTCCTCTATCCACTAAAATCCATTGTAAAGATCCACTGATGGATCTTTTTGCACTCTGATGTCCACTTTAATCCTTGATGCAGAATTTTTTGGGAAGTGGATTTTTTGGAACTCGACTAGTCCTCTAAAATCTATTGTAAAGATCCATTGATGGATCTTTTTGCACTCTTATGTCCACTTTAATCCTTGCTGCAGAATGTTTTGCGAAGTGGATTTTTTGGAACTAACGTGTACTTGAAAATCCATTAAACAGTAGGTGTGTGTCACCTACTGTTTGATCAATCCATCTTCTTTCAACAAACACAACAGCTTAATCATAAATCACAACTAAGTATAAATTAAATTATTTAATTTGTGATCTTTCGTTCTTCGTCCTAATGAACGATATTTTAATTTATTTTTAACACAAAATTGTTTTCGAAGAGAATGTTTCAGTTTAAAATTAAAATTCCTATATTTATTTAAGTGTATGTATTGTGTCAATATATTTTCAGACACACGTTAGTTCCAAAAAATCCACTTTGTAAAAAATCTGCAGCAAGGATTAAATTGGACAAAGGAGTGCAAAAACATCCATCAATGGATTTTAATGGACTGGTTGAGTTATAAAAAATCCACTTTGTAAAAAAATCCTGCATCAGGGATTAAAGTGGACATCAGAGTGCAAAAAGATCCATCAATGGATCTTTACAATGGTTTTTAGTGGATAGAGGGCTGAGGGGCAGTGCAGGGGGAAGTAGGCGGAGAGCCCAAGTCTCAACTTATAGCGCACGCGTTATACCTATCTACTTATAAGGCGTATCATAATTGTTGTGAAAGTTAACCAAATTAATTTTTCATCCCACCATCTCGGAAAAAGTACTTTTGCTCTTCGATTTCTGAGTGCAAATGTCGTTATTATCCTCTAGCTAGGGGGCCGTAAAATAAATTTGAATATAGAACATCATGTGCGTAAGTAAGCATCATTAAACTTCTACCTCAAAAATTATGTACAATTTTTTTTTTTAATTTTTAAAACTCGGAGCCTCCTTGGTGTACTTACCTTTTTTAATTTGCTTTGCGCACATCATTTTCTTTTCACAAAATATTGTTAAAACCGGTTGTACGTTGTTTTATAGCTAACTAGCTGACCCGACAGGCGTTGTCCTGTCTTAATGTGCTAACAACGAATCAGTGGCGGACTAACCAGGGGCGGAAGGGGCGGCCCGCCCCGGGCCTCCGGTCTAGGGGGGCCCCCAAATGCCTCTGCGTTCCCCTGATCAACCCCTGAACAAGAATTTAAAAATATGTAGTACCTTCATAATTTCATCAAGATCAAAACACCAAAGCCATCTTGACTTTTACCTTTAGGTGACCATTATAGTTCTGCATAAAACCGACCGGCCGGCCCTGTTCTTTCATGGACCTCGGAGCGTGCCACCATTAAGATCCAGCATCGTTGTGGGAGGTGGGACGCATATCCATCGGCATCGAGCCCCAGATGAAATATTTGGGGCTCGTGCTCGAAGGTCGATGGGAAGGCTGGCCCTCAAATAGAAGGGCACGGCTAGCACTCTGGTGCGGCTGTTGCCCAACATGAGGGGGCCGGATGACTCCTGCAGGAGATTCTACGCGGGGATTGTGCCCTATGCCCTATACGGGTGCCCTATTTGGGCAGGCCCTGCATAGCCGTAACAGGCAAAAGCTGCGCGCGCCGCAGCGCGTTATGGCTATTAGGGTCATCAGGGGGTACCGCACGGTCTCCTTCGAGGCGGCGAGTCTTCTTGTCGAGACTCCACCATAGGACCTGGAAGCGAGAGCCCTTTCGCGGCTATATTGGTGTGAAAGGAGGCGCAGGAGCAGGGACTGGACCCGGAGCCCTGAGATATCGAGGCCTACACGCTCAGCTCCGCCGGGATTGGAAGTGGAAGGACCAAATTGGGCAACCAAGCGCGGGGCACGCCGTAATAGCAGCGATAAGACCCGTCATGAAGGACTGGCCAGAGAGGTCTCACGGACGGGGGCCTTTCATAGATACCGGCTGACGCAGATGATCTCTGGTAAGGAGTGGTGCTTCGAGGATCACTTGTCTGATGGGGAAGCCGCCGCCTGAGTACCATCACTGTGATGCAGGCGAGGACTCAAGGCTGCACACGTTGGCCGAGTGCCCGGCGTGGGAGGTGCCGAGACAGGCTCTCGGGGTGGGAGTCCGAGCCTCACACTGCCGGTGTTGCTCACAGCGATGGTGCAGAGTGCGAGTGCGTGGTCGGCTGCGCCTCCTTCTGCGAGCAAGTGATGCTCGAGAAGGAGGCGGCGGAAAGGGTTCGGGAGAGACTGCTCAGAGCGCTCCCGGACGACGACGGGCGCAGGCGCCGCAGGCATTTCGAGGTCGATGAACGATCTCCATCCTCCATAAGCGCAGGCCTGGGGGTGACGGGTGGAGCCGCCTGTCACCCTAGCAGAAGCAGGCTGAAGCGGCGGCGCGCAAAATCGCGCCCCTCCCTAATCCGGGAGTATGGTTATGGGGGAACCACGGTGTTCCTAAACCCAAGGAAATGTTATGTGGGCCACCTTACACCCTGGCGTCAGAAGACCCTAGACAGCGTACGGTTTGAGTCGGTAAGAGTCCGCCATAACCTGCCCTTTTTTTTTTTTTCTCCGTGCGGAAATCCTCATGGATACCCACCCCGCGGCCAGCGGGGCAGGTTATGTCGGACTCTTACCGACTAAAACCGCACGCCGTCTAGGGTCTTCTGACGCCAGGGTGTAAGGTGGCCCAATAACCTGCCCTGCTGGTCACGGGGTGAATACCATGAGGATTTAGAAAACATAATACGCTATTTAAAAAAACTATCTTGGATTTATTTTTCTCATCAATTTTTTTTTTGTCAACCGCTTCGTATTTTATTTTCCTCACCCAAATTCATTCCATATTGCAGGTATGTTGCGATGTATGTTTATTTGACCTAAATAATTTAAGTCGAATATTGAAATTCGACTTCAATATTCGACTTAAATTATTTAGTTTATTCTGGTTTATATATAGGTATAAAATAAATGTGAACTGAGTAAAAAGCTTGTGAAACTTATTGTTTTCAAGCTTGGGGCCTCAATCACAATACTAAGATTTTGGACTAAGAGCCCGTGAACCCCAGACTTAAGTTATTTTATAAAAGCTGAAAGTTTGTCAGCGCATGCTCCCAATACAGGTAAAAACAATGGCCCATTATGAAGTTCGGGTCATAGTGACTTTGGCAGATAAACGGTACTAAAGTGTAGCAAGCGCAAGGCAGTGGGTGCGAGTGAGATGGCAAGTCAGGTCTATTGCGAACCCTCACTGCGCATATTATGAATTATAAAATTGGAATTCTAATTCCAATTTTAGGTTTATTGCGATCCCTCACTGCGCATGTATTGGCATTATATACATGGAATTATAATTCCAATTGTGTAATTCCAATACATGGGCTGTGAAGGATCGCAATAGACCTGATTCGCCATGTCACTCACACCCACTGCCCTGCGCTCGCTCCTGCAGCTACCCTTTAATACCGTGTATCTGCCAAAGCCACCATGACCTGGACTTCATAATGGGCCATCGTTCTTATCTGTATTGGGAGCATGCGCTGACAAACTTTCAGCTTTTATAAAATAACGAAGGTCTGGGGTTCATGGGCTCTTGCTCTTTGTTATTATTGATTTTTGTTTCACATAAAGTTTAATGTTCGAATAATCATATCATAGAATAACAAAGCAAATATTGACGAACTGGAACTTTCTTTGCGCTTGACGAATTGAGTACTAAATCTAATTATTTCATCATCATATCAGCTGAAAGACGTCCACTGCTGGACAAAGGCCTCCCCCGAGGATCTCCACGACGACCGGTTTTGCGCCTCTCGCATCCAGCGGTTTCCCGCGACCTTTACCAGGTCGTCGGTCCACCTTGTCGGAGGCCTGCCCACACCACGTCTTCCGGTTCGTGGGCGCCACTCGAGAACCTTTTTGCCCCATCGGCCGTCGGCTCTACGAGCGATGTGCCCCGCCCACTGCCACTTGAGTTTCGCAATTCGGAGAGCTATGTCGGTGACCCTGGTTCTCCTGCGGATTTCATCACTTCTGATTCGATCGCGCAGGGAGACTCCGAGCATAGCCCTCTTCATTGCCCCTTGGGTGGCCTTGAGCCTTCTTATGAGGCCTATCGTGAGCGACCACGTCTCAGTTCCATACGTCATCACTGGCAACACACACTGGTCAAAGACTTTCGTCTTGAGACACTGCGGAATTTGGGACGAGAAGATAGCTCGTAATCTCCCGAACGCTGCCCAACCGAGTTTATGATTTAGTTAATAGATAATTCAACGGATCCTATTTCTGGTTACTTTTAAAAAACCTATGTGACGATAACGCGGTGTAACGGTGTTGACTATACTTTTTTATATTAATAAACAAAAAATTCTACTTCTATTATTGATAAGTTTGTTAAACAAAAAAATGTGATTATTACTCTGTCTAATTTAGAATGATAATTTTGACAGTTCATGTTTATAAAGTATCGTATTTTTATAATACAAAATAATACCCCTAAAATTATTGTAATACATAGACAAGCACCGCCCACTTGTCATAGTGAAGCGTCTTGCAAGAATATAGCACAATTGACTATACACAAATGAATCGAATGAATCGAATTTCAATTAATTTATTGAAATTATTATAGTCATTCCACTCCTTATTTTTGCGTTTGACAGCAGTTTTAGAATGTAACTGTTGCATTAATCCTACAAGTAAACTTGGAAATGCGTGACCAAGAAATTATATAAACTGGCGTATCATATGTATCTACCCTATTTATAACTCATTACCAAAATTAAAATGCTTTAATTGTTTTGGTTGATTTAAAATTTACGATTATTTGCTCACTCAATGAAAACGGCTACACTCTACCATGTCTAGTGTTGGGATTGAATGAAATCGCTGCAAATTACGAATCTAAAATAATCGTTCAAACTTACTTACATTTACGTCAACACAAAAGTTGTTGTAACATGTAAGCTTTGTTTTTATAGTGTACTAGCTTCCGCCCGCGGCTTCGCCCGCGTGGAGGTCGGTATCGCCACTAAGTCTATTTTAATAAAACAACTCTCCACTCCACTCACTCCTCCACTCTGGAGAGTGGAGGACCAGTGGAGTGAAGAGTAGAGTGGACTCTACTCTTCACTCCACTGGTCTCGACTCGTCTAACCAAAACCTTTCTAATAAAAAAACCCCATCAAAAGCCGATAATCGCGATGGACGTAAAAACTACTTAACGTATTTTGATGAGGTTTTTTTTATTAGGAAGGTCTTGCTTAGACTTAAAATTTACCCTATGTTTGGTTGTAATTGGCTAAGTAGAACTGGAGATATAATCAAAAAATGATGAAACACCTTAAAACGACGCGCGGGTGGAGTCGCGGGTATCAGCTTGTATAAAAAATAGCCTTCTTTCCTTGCAGAAATCCTTATGGATACCTACCCTGCGGCCAGCGGGGCAGGTTATGTCGGACTCTTATTGACTAAAACCGCACGCCGTCTAGGGTCTTCTGACGCCAGGGTGTAAGGGGGCCAACGCTCTGGCGCGGCTGTTGCTTGGGCCTCCGTCATCTGGCCCTCTCATTTTGGCATGAGAGGGCCGGATGACTCCTGCAGGAGGCTTTACGCGGGTATCGTGCGGTCCATGGCCTGTACGGGTGCCCGATCTGGGCGGAGGCCCTGAAAAGCCGTAACAGGTTTACACTGGGAGCGCCGTTTTGCGATATGCCTATATTGGTGGCGAAAGGAGGCACGGGAGCGGGGACTAAACCCGGAGCCTCGAGTAATCGAGGCCGTCCACGCCCAGCTCCGCCGGAATACCGTGGTGGAGTGGAAGGTGCCGAAACAGGCCCTCCTGGCAGCCCTCGGGGTGAGAGTCCTCACACTGCCGGTGTTGTCGCAGATACGGCGCAGAGTGCGGACGCGTGGTCGGCCGCCGCCTCCTTCTGCGAGCAAGTGATGCTCGAGAAGGAGGCGGCGGAAAGGTTTCGGGAGATGCGCGCTCTCCCTATTCCGGGGGCATCACGGGAACACCGTGGTTGCCAAACCCCAGGGGGCCATCTCGAATCCGAAGATGGCCCGGGTCAAGTCAGGGTGCGATGGAAGTGCGGTTTTAGTCAGTAAGGATTTCCGCACGGAAAAAAAGGGTGTAAGGGGGCCTATTAGAGCATTTCCCTCGCACCCCGGCTTTGTGTAAAAGTAGCATATATATTATGTTGTCCTGTAATCGATGGTAGCTGAATGGATGAGAACGCAGCTTCTACTCAGAGGTATCGAGTTCGAATCCGGCCGTACAGTACCACTGTGAATTTCACTTTATATGTGCTAATCATATGATTTACCATCTGCTGACGGTGAAGGAAAAACTTCGTGAGGAAACCCACAATGTCCTAGAAGAAATTCTAAGGACATGTCTGATCCACCAACCTGCATTAGGCCAGCGTGTATGAATTAAGGTCTAAACCCTCTCAGCTCTCTCGTTAGAGGAGAAGAGACCCGTACCCAGCAGTGGGACATAAATGGGTTGATATTATAATGTTGTCCAGAAATATGAACTATAAATCGTACCAAGTTTGATCAAAATCCTTCCAGTAGTACTTATATTTTATCCATGCGTGCACATACAGATAGACAGACAGACAGAAAGAAAAAAAAATACTGATTTCATTTTTACCATTGGTATTGATCATTAATCATCCCCGAATAGTATTTTTTTAAATATTTCAATGTACAGAATTTACCTCTCTACTGTTTTATTGACGTAACCTACGACAAACTTATTATTTGCGGTTGGTGCAGTAATCGGGTCTACGGATTGAACCGCAAAATTAAGTTTGTTTTTTATTGCATAATTTATCGGTCAAGTTACTTATAGTGTGAAGCTAGCTTATAGCATGTTTAACATAATAACACCATTCAAATATGTGTGTTTAGATTACACGTTGTTACAGAATGCGTTGAAGTTATAAACGTTCACTGCTCGTTCCCCGTAGGTGAGAGCGTGATAATAAGTAGCCTATGTGTTGACCCGACTTCCTAATAATATTCTTGCCAAATTTAAAGTAAATCCATGCAGTACTTTTTGAGTTTATCCCGGACATACATACAGACAAACAGACAAACAGACAAACAGACAAAAATTCTAAAAACTATATTTTTGGCTTCAGTATCGATTGTAGATCACACCCCAAGTATTCTTTTAAAAAAATATTCAATGTACAGTTTTGACTTTCCTACCATTTTATTATATGTATAGATTATGAATTCTTGTACGTGTTTTCAATGGCTAATCATCTCATCAAAATATTTAAGTTGTGTTGTGTAGGGTAATAGTTTTCATTAATATTATACGTAGGTACGAAAAGCACTGAGCCCACTCGTCTTCGACGGCCTTTTGAAACGCAGCCACAGCTTCTTCGGCATCCATAAAACGTTTATCTCGGTATTTTCTTCCTTTTTCGGAAATAAATAAAAATCGCAAGGTGTGAGGTCAGGGCTATTATACGGCGGGTGACCCAGTAATTCCGCAAATTGTTTTTACCATGACAAAACAATGGAGCCTAAACTCGATAGGCTAATCTTATTGGCATAAACCCATGACAGATGATCGGTATGAACAGCCTATAAGTGTCGTCGAATAATTGATACATTCAGGAGGAGGAGGATGGACGTAAAGAGTACTGAACGGGGTTTGATGCGGTTTTTTTTTATTAGAAAGGTCTTGGTTAGACTCAAAATCTTACGCATATTTGATCACAATCGGCTCATTAGAACATGCGATATATTAAAAAAACGCGCAAATCGACGTCCACGCGGGCGGAGCCGCGGGCAACAGCTAGTACAGAATATAAATAATTTTTGACTTTGATTTTGACTTTGACATTGTACACGAAAAAATAATGTTTATTACGAAATATAAAATTTTGTAGGAAGATCCAATAATAGCCATTATTTAATATTATCATTATTATAAAAATAAAAATATTTTTAACAGATTTTATTGCGAATTATTTTATTCAATTATACGTCTGGCACGCAAAAGAAGTATAAAAATTTGAATATCGAGTAGAAATAAAATAAATTGAAGTTTGAAATCGATTGCAACTTCTTCAGAGACTAAGTCGATTATTGTTTGAAATCGGTCAGGTTACGCATTTGCACATAACTATTTGACAGAAAATTGAAATGTCAAACGCAAAATAAAGGAGAGGATTGACTATAAGTACTTATACTACAAAAATTTTCGTGATATAATTAGCTAAGTATGATACAAAACATAAATACTATACCATAAAAATTCTCTTTTGTCATCCTGAAGTTTAGTAAGTTAACTAAAATAAAAAAAAATAAAAAAAAATGTGTTTTTGTAAATATCAATTCCATATTCCACGAGAACGATAATCGAAAATCGAAAGATTCATTTTTGATTATACTATATGGGCTACCCTACTTAGAGCTGTCAAAATTATCATCCTACATTAGACGAGTGTAAAAATTCATTGTGTTTCTGTGAAATATGTTTCATTCTAGTAAATTGTCTTTGAAACATAAAAATACAAGGACCAAATATTATATGCAACATTTTTTGGGAAACGAATTTCTGTGAAACTGTATGCAATTTTTTTATTTTTATTTAGTCATTTCCTCGCTGAGGTGGGATGAAAAGTTACGTGTTGCACTCAAGTGAAAAGATTTTTTACCTCGTGCTCTTTTGATTCCCTCGCTAACGCTCAGGGTTCTATTTTCTGAGTCACTCGCTGCGCTCGAGATTCAAATTTAGAACCCTTCGCTTGCTCGGTCATCAAAACTGAGCACGCGGTAAAAAAGCAACTTTGCACTCTTGTATAACAAATAACTATTGATAATTTTTTCAGACATGGTTTAGGTGATACATACAGCAAATTATTTTGTGACCCGAAAATGCCGTTCGCTGACTGCGCTAGCAAATGGTACGCGGGTCAGAAACCCGCAGGAGGCAATGACGCTCACAAGATATCGTCCGACGAGGAGGACGCGCCCACCGACGAGCCCGCCGACGGCCGAGTGGCGCTACGCCGCAGCAAGCGCACCTCCGCTGCACCCGAACGCGTCCCCGATGACGACACGGACGCGCTGTCCGAACTCGAGACTCTCGCCAAGCTCGGCCGCATCGAGGACTCACTGCCACCCGAGCGGTGGTTTAGCGAGCGGGCGCTCGAGACGCGTCTGCATCACATTGCTCACGCTGTGCAGAACCGCGAGTGGCCCGCCGCCGCTGCGAAGCCCGATGCGCCGGACGAGCGGAAGCATGCGCAAAAGCGTCACATCGCCATCGACGTGGAGACTGACCGTGCCAAGCTACACGCACTGCTGTCGTCGCCGCAGCAGGCGCACCTGGGCGGGCCGGCGCCGGCGCCCGCGCCCGACGCCGCGCCGCCGCCTGCGCACCAGCGCGTGGCCGCGTCGCCTGCGCCCGCCGCGTCGCCCGCGCCCGCGCCCGCCGCGCCCGTGGACCTGTCGGCGCCGCTGGACCTTAGTGAGGCGCATGACTTTAGTGTCACGCGCCGCGAGCCTGCGCCCGCGCCGTCGCCCTCTCCCGCGCGAGGCCGCTTGGACGACACGCTCTCCAGGCTCATGAAAAGAAAGAATGTGGTGAGTACTAGTCACCTTATCTTGTGCCCATGCTATCATTCGTCATTATCTATATTATATTATATTATATATATCGTCGACTTAGAGGTGGACTGAGTGGAGTCTATAGCGGTAGGGCAATGTCAAAAGGTCGCGGGATCGATTATCGTTCAGTGCAAATATTATGTATGAACAAATACGTCTGTTTACATTAGTTAGCGTGTCCCACAGCGATGCAACATGGAGGGGAAAGTACTTCAACTTTTAATAGTGGCTACGGGGGATACTACTACAATTTCGCCAATGTCAAGTGACAAACTGTCAAAAGGTAATCAAAGATAAAAAAGCCAACGGTATTAAAAGAAAGAAGTGAATTCTGAAAAAAGTTAATCATTTCAAGCAAAGCTACAAATTAATAATTACAACAATAATAGGAAAGTATAGTAAGAATAAATATAAAACATAAACAAGAGCAGATATAACAAGATAAATGTAATTACAAATTCAATTCTATTAATACTAATGAAACTACCTAAAACATTTACAAAAGGAGAAAACGCAAGAGATAGAAGGGATTTGAAAGAAGTAGGGCGCGGAATATTAGGAGGAAGAATATAAAGGAAAGGGAAAGTAAGGCTCGCGCCAATCTTTTTGGCCGCTCGACTCTGAACTACGCGCGAAACGATGCGCAGTAACGAAAATTCGGTATCAGTGGTAAGGAGGGGCGCGAGGGCGCTTACACATACGCGTGCGCGTTACTGTATCCACCACCATCTTACACTGCAAACTGTCAGTGTCAGCTGTCACACGCTGTGTTGTTCTCTGGCAGTAGATACAGTCGCGCGAAGTTCAGAGCGCCCAAATAATGTAGAAAAACAATTTTACTGAAAGAAGACTTCATTTTTTAAGTACAATTTAAACTGCATTTGAAGATTTTCGAAATTCACTTGCAACATTCCGTAATCGAACCGGCTAAAATTTGAAAAAATAAATCCTGTATTTTTATGGCATCATTTCAAAAAGAGGTTTGATCCTAACAACTGATGCCATAAAAGAACAGGAGGAACTTGATTTTTTGGATCATAATCGGTTTGATTACTGAGTGTTGTTGCAAGTGATTCGAAAATTGAAATCAAATCAAAATAAACTCCCCCTTCCCCTCCATATGGCATCGCCGTGGAACACACGGTACAAGTGTAATTAAAATTATGTATGCAATTCTTTTACAGCCCGCTCCTGAACAAATTGTTGGTAAAGAAAAGAAAAGGAAGAAGTTGGACGAGATAGTTCTAGGGTTATCGGCAGCGAAATGTAAGAGTCCGACCACATCGGAACCTCCCCGCATGCGTGGCCCATCTGTACTACCGGACGTGACAGTTACTCCGGCGATACCACAATCCTCCTCGTCGGTCTCGCCTGGTCAGAAACCGTTTTCTGTTACTGTTACGAACGTACCTTCGCCTCAAGCTTCATCCAAGGAGCTGTCATCCTTTTTGCAACAGTCCTTAGAGCAATCTAAGATGCCGAAAGCTTCTGCAATGACGCCCATAAAATCATATTCTCACGAAGCGAAAGTAAACAAATGGCTGGCAGAACAAGCGAGCGTCGACACGCGACGTCGCAGTATTGCGCCACGTCTTGCCCCAGAAGAACATGTACCTGTAGTTCATCGTGTCACTGGCAAACGAATCGTTGGACCTAAGGCACCTCAGTTGAAGCATCTTGCTCAATGGATTGCAGAAAATCCCATGTATGATATAGATTCTAAATGGACAGAGGGTATAAAAGAACACATAAAGTTGCCTCAGGATGTAAGGAGTCAGAGACATTCTCCAATGCAGAATACTAGCAGTATGAATGAACGCAAAAAAGGTCGACCGCCTTCATTAGATGCATCATCTTCTAATGTTCTATCTTCAAATTCTCACTTGAATCAAAGTTTAGCAGGCTTAAATCCAGCACTTTTGGCTAGTTTATCTAGCTTAAGTGCATTTGACCCTAAGACATTAGCTGCAACACTCTCGAATCTGACAGGATTTGATCCAAAATTACTTAACACTTTCGACCCAAAACTGCTATCCAGTTTAAGCAGCTTTGATCCAAAAAATAATCCACTTTTGAATTCTTTCAGTGGAATGCCAAATTTGCTCGGTAATATAGCTGGAGGAAACATTTTCGCGAATTTGGCTGGATTAGGACTGCCAGGATTTTCTTCTTTAGACATGAATAATCTTAGCGCATCTAATGTTTCAGCTGACACTAAATCAAAATCTCGTAAACCTACAGAAAGTGCAAATTCATCTAGCTCGAAGTCAGCCAATTCACAATTTCCGTTTGTGTTCCCTAATCCAAACATGTTATACCCGCAGCTGGGATTAAGTGGATTGAGTCCATTTGGTATGCACTCTGGTATGTCATCAGCATACGATGCCTTGGGGTTGTTAAGTAATAACATAGCAGCAAGCTCTGGTGCCTCTACTATCCAAAGTTCAAGTCACAGTGCAGCACGTAGTTCTGCAAAAACTACCACCCCACGATCGTCGACCGTAGTCACGAGCTCATCTACGTCTAGGCATCAAAAAGTATCAGATCGACAACAATCGAGTCAACTACCACAGATACATTTGCCGCCTGATCCATATCTCTTGGAATCTCTTTCCAAGCAGTCTTTAAATTACGATGCAATTATGAGGCCGGACAAGAGGTCACGTGATACAGATAGCCACGAAACGACAGCAACTGATTTATCTAAAACTGACAGGAAAAAAATGCCATTAGATTCATTAAGATCACATGTTCCGCCCGAATTTGCTGCAGTCCAAGAAAAACTTCTAAAGGGTGACAAAAAAGACATTGATATAAGCAAAATGCTACTTGAGCAGATGGCTTCTGGAGCTCTTAGCGCCAGCCTTGTCAGTTCTGCTGAATCAAAGAAAGCCAAGGATGAAAAAGATGCCTCTGACAAATCAAATAAAGGTACTTCGGAATACATGTCAAGATCGAACACATGTGATAATGTAACTTCTGGTTTGTCTTTGACACATAAAAGAACTCATGAGGAAATCTCAAACGAACCAGAAAACTTAGCGCTTCAGTCGTCGGAGCTAAATCCTGCAAAAAAAGTAAAGGAGAATTCTGGAACTGATACTCTACAATTTATTGACAAAGCCACAGATAACTCTACACATACTGGTGAAATGGATCTTGAAGATTTGATAGCACCATTAACAGTGATTAAAACAGGAATAAAAGGGGATTTCGACACTGCAACAGTTGCTAAAATTACCCCCACAGAATTGACAAACACTTCAACATCCAACATAGAAAGAGATGAAAAATCCCAGTCGAAGATGCTAAGCTCCTATCATGATGATAGTGTTCAAAGTGGCGAAAACTCTCTTAATGATGAAAGCACTGTAAAATTAGACAGTGAATTGAAAGATAATTGTTCCATTGAAGATGGTAGTGTTGTTGGAGATAATGATGCTTCACGCAGATGCAATAAAAAGAAAAGTCGTAAAGCATCTGAAGAAATGCCGCCTGCCTGTCCCCGGCGGGAATTAAGATCAAGCTCTGGACGGCAATCAACCGATGCAATAAACACCAATCATTGAATTGGTTCTAAGAAAGATCCACCTTATTATGGAAAGTTATTATTGATGATATTAAGAACTTCAGTAAACTTATAAAATAGAGAAATCTATTTACCATTTTTCTGAATTCCGACTTTGTCTACATTAAGAATTAGATTAGTTATAAGAATAATATCCTTAATTTAAACTTGTATAATAAATAACAGAAGACTGGATATACCACATACAGATCATGCGGACTTGCAATCGGTTTCTTTCAAAAACAGTTTTTATATTAACTGGAGATATTTTTAATTATGTCCGCGTAAAATGAAATCTGTTACAATACAATACTTACTCACAATATTGTCCTTGTATCAACAGTATAGAAATGTGGCTTAGAATTTGTTTACGTAGTTTATACAATATAAACTATTGACACTATAGAGATCTCTTGCAAATAATGTAGTTCAGTTTCTCTTTGACTACTATTTGTATTAAGTTAGGAATGTCAAGTAAAATATGAAATCATTCATAATGAGTGAAAATACGTTACATTTATTCTTGGTTTTATTCTATTTTAAAAATTTAGTTTTTATTGTAAGATTTAAGTCAAACACTGAATGTGATAAAATTATTTATTACATGTATTCTTATTATTTTACACTGCTCTATGATGAATTGTATTATATAATTATGTGACAAATCATAAAATAAAAATAGAACTGACTTTGGTATTATTTTTCAAAGATTATGGTTATGTGGTTCATGTTCATTACATAAGAACATGCTTACAATTTAATACAGGCGCTGCAGATGCTCAATGCAATATCTTGGGACCGTCCACTATAACAGGATTCTTATACCTGAGATGAGACCTAAAAATAAATACATGTTGCCATCTGGTGTGTGTGATGGTCCCTTTCCGGCCTATTTTATTGCAAACTAGCTTCCGTCCACGGCTTCGCCCGCGTGGTGGTCGGTATCGCCACCATGTATATTTAAAGAAACGACTCAACACTCCACTCACTACTCTTCACTTAACTCTCCATTCTCCACTCCACACTCCACTCCGCTCTCCACTCCACCCCACTCCATTCGACTCTCGACCCCCACTCTCCACTCCACTGGACTTATATAATCAACTAGCGACCCGCCCCGGCTTCGCACGGGTGCAATCCTGATACTAAATTAAATGATGCATGTATTATACATATAAACCTTCCTCTTGAATCACTCTATCTATTGGAAAAAACCGCATCAAAATCCGTTGCGTAGTTTTAAAGATTTAAGCGCACATAGGGATATAGGGACAGAAAAGGCGACTTTGTTTTATACTATGTAGTAGAGGTGAGTAGTTCCGGACCGTTATAGCTCCAGGAACTATGTCCTTTCCCGGAGCTATATAGTTCCGATCCGACCGCTCCGCCTAAACAGTTCCACCATGTTCATGTCCGGAACGAGTAAGCGAACTCGGAGTATGGATGGAATGAATAGAGCGCGCGGCGCGCGGAACGGCGCGCGGAGCGTGTAGCGCGGAGTATACTCCAATGTGCATGTGCAGGTTCGGCCGGAGCGGTTCGGGTTTGCGAACAGCAGCCGAACCGGACCGAGTCGCATTTCGTGTTACGTAATTATCTACTTGCGCAGTGACTGCGGCGACGTTCGTATTTTAGTGTTTAGGTGCATTATTTATTAGTTGCGAATGCGTGCGTGTTCCGAATACTTTATTTACACCATAATTTCCAATTATTTTTAACAAATTACACTGTCTTTGATAAGAACCTAACAATAGTTTATTGAGTTCTATAGTGAATAAGTGAATAGATTTAAATAGTAATTTACTTTGCACATACCTACCTAGGTAGTGCATTTTTTATTTATGACAATTATTTCGAAAATAATAAGGCTTTGAGGACTTTCTAATTATTAACTTCATCTGAAAATGCCATCTCATAGAAAAATCAGCATACCTAGGTACTTTGGGATCGTTTTATTGAACAAAAGAACTCAAAAAAAAGAAAATGCAAATACTGTTCTGAACTGATTTCATTTCAAATATTATAACTATATACTTAAACACATGCTTGCCTGCTACCTCAGTAGTACCTACCTATATAAAAAAAATTGAACCTTTTCATATAAGTATATCTGCACATGTTATATCAGCGTGGATTGCATGAACTATGTCCGGGAAACGTGTCTTCGGACATGGTTACTGAACATGGTTCCGACTGTATAAGGAACCGTTCCATGTTCAATCCGCTCCCGGACATGTTTCGCACATGCCTACTATGTAGTGATAGTGAAGACTGGACTATACCTATACTACACCTATAGTGCCCTATGCCTACTGAGTTTTGCGTTTGCCATTTCTCACTCGCTATAGTTGTCACAAAATAAAAGGCCCACTTTGACAGTTCGTGCCCATGAAGTTCTTAATTTTTTATCAATTCAAATGTTCTAAAGGTAATTACATTTTTCATTGACAGGTACCGCCCACTCGGCTAAGTGCTGTGCATAACGATTTTTTCTTGTAGTCCACAGACTATTAATAATCGGTTAAGGAAAGAAAATATCGAGTGAGATATTTTTTTTCAAGCCCGACGCGCACTTTTATTTTTATTTATTTTAATACTTGTGTTTAGGTTCTGAACACTGATTTAATTATTCTTGTTGTTTTTGTGATTGAGTGAATGTTATTGCAAAAAAAATATTAAATATAAGTAAATTGACCTTTAATAACATTGTATTGTTTTAAAATACCTATAAAATCAAAGGTTAAGCTAATTTTTCTAATCAGAACTTTAATCTAATGCAGTTTACATACATATTCAAATCGATTAAATCCCCATACAAACTGGATTCGTTTCATCCTGAGTATCGAATACCGAATCGTATAGGTACATAACTAGATACGCCACGAGGACAAACGTCAAAACGGGCCTTTTATTTTGTGTTGAGTATAGTGAGCGCGTAAACGCGAAGTAAAGTACCAAAACGTAAAGGCAAAAGGCAAACGTGGGAATCATTTTTCGGTGAGCAAGTTAGACTCTGTCTAATGCAGGGGTTCCCAAACTTTTTGCTATCACGCCTCCCTTCACTTAAAATGAATATGCCCACGCCTCCCCTCAGCCTATGTGGCCCAGCAAGTACATAACAAGAAGTTTCGCCAAGCAATTTTATTATGAATAAAATAAGAGTAATAAAATTCAAAAATACATTTGCAGACGTTTTATTATGAAAATTTACACTTTTTTTACTATTGGTAATAAGAGCCTTATAGCTATAAATAACTTTTGACCACAATCTCACCTGTTGGTAAGTGATGATGTGGTCGACGGTGGAGCAAGCTTGCCTAGAAGTAACCTATTCACTCTAGACTTGACAACTCCTAGGTTGTAGCTTTCCGGAAATAGACTCAGGCAGGGCATTCCACTCTTTAGCAGTACGCACGATGAATGTAGGTACTGTCAAAACGTTTTGTGTGTATGAGTCACGGAGTGGGATATCCACCATGTACTGGTGGCGCGACGCCGTACGTCTGGTCGTTCGGTGATGAAAGGGGCTTGGAGGAATTAGGTTATGTAGGTACCTTCAGCGCGCATTCCCCGAAATGCAACCGATAACAAACAGAGAGGCTAAGTGATTCTACGCCGAGCGATGCTCCAAGCTCTGAAGCTTAGTCTCAACCAGCGCATCGCAGTTTATGACCTTGGCCCTTCTCTGAATTGACTCAAGTGCTTCGAGTTGGTATTTGGCTGAGCCGTCACAGAGGTGCAAGCAATACTCCATACAAGATCGAATTTGCGCTTTGTAAAGGTTAAGCAGCTGTTCCGGTGTGAAATATTTTCGCACCTTCGATAGAATGCCCAACTTTTTGGCAGCTACTTCAAGCCTTTGCCTTAATGTATGGACCAAAGTTGAGGGTAGGAGTGAGAGTCACGCCAAGAAGCTCAAGCTGGTCGGTTATCGGCACTGGTGCACCTCGGAAAGTAGGGTTTGGCTGGAATTGATTCCGCTTAGCGGAGAATAGACACGCCTGAGTCTAGTGGAGAATAGACTCTAATTTCATCTCCAAACTGTAGTAGTCTAAAGCTACTACTAATATTTTTTATCTATGGTTAATAGATAATTGCTTTTATAATAACTGTAGGGACGCATTTTGTTAGCAAATATAAATCAACTCATCGTTGCTTAAGTTTACATTAATTTAATCGCATTTAAATACTTAAATATATTCTATTTTCGATTCTGGTTGCGTTCCTGGTGTCGTAATTGATAATTATGTACAACAGTTATTTATCGATGTAATTTATAAGATTGAACTTAAAGGACTCGGTTCCTATGCTGACAGTTGTCAATGTCAATAAGTGTCATCAATAGAAATTAATCATTCACTTATTCACTTCCGATATGGACGTCGGCTAATATAGATAACCTTTATTTGTTCATCATTATAAACATATTAGAAAATGTAATTGGAAGCCGATGAAGACTCCAAAGACGATGAATCGTTGAGTGCTTCATCCATCCCGTCCAATAAGAGGAAAGGATTGCGACGTACACCGAAGGCGAGTGTTGGCGTGTCAGCGACACGTTATATTTTGGACGCTACCTCGTGTCTACGGGATTTTTCTCCGTAGGCTGGATCAGTGGCGTGTTCCATGCTGCATCTGACGGCCAGATGCAGCGATGCCAAGGAGCGGACAAGCCTTTAACGTCCACTTGCTGCGAAGCTGTGGATAGCCGTGGAAGAGACGGAGGCCGAATGGCATCGAACTGCATCGTGTCGCCGTGGTGAGATCTGACATCCGTTGGATCCAGTAAGGTACCCATCCACGTTATTTCAATGGCCATTGATCTAGTGCTCGTGTTCGCGAACTTTCGATCGCAAAAACGTGTCGCGTGTGCCGCGTGGTAGTTGACCCGACGTCAACCTTTTCTTCGAACTGGACATTGCTCTAATCCTGTATATTTTGCAACCTGTAGTCCTGATAACTTATTGTATACCTAAATTTTAATATATAAAATATTCTTTAAATGTTATCAACCGCAATTTCATTTATTCTCCTGAGGTGCCCCAATGGTTCATCAAAGTAAATCAATATCTTCCAGGTACTATTCACAAGAGGTCCTTGAAACAATAGTTCAATGTAAACTGCCGAGAGACTGATCCGGAAGCACTATTTGTACAATTTTCCTATATTTCAATATTGTAACGTACCTATTCTATTATCACACCCTTCATACCCCCTTATACCATTTATACTCATTTTATTTTTTATACGTTACAATTGGCACCCGAACAATAATAATTACCTTTAATTTGAACCTATTTGACCATTGGTATGCCTCGGAGAAATTTTTTTTGTATGATGAACACTTTATTTTGATAAAATCAAACAGGTTGTTAACTTTTCTATACATTTCACATAAAGGTATTCACTATCTGTATCAATAATTATGAATAACTTAGTTTATTCTATCTATATGTAGATTAACAATACATATTATATACTTTAAATACAGATATTATTGGTTATTGTTTGCATAAGTTCATATTATGAACACACTTAACCTAACTTTTTTCTGATAACATTTGTTTACATTGGGTTATTCTGAAACTTTTTGCAATTTAGTTTGGATCACACCAACAAAGAATTTTAATATTTTATTATTTACTGACTAAATAGTCATATTGGTTCTCACTATACTGAGAAATATATTATAAATTTGTTTACTGTTTGTTGGGTGATTCTGCAATAATTTTCCTATTTTGTTTGAAATTTATACCAAACTAGCGACCCGCCCCGGCTTCGCACGGGTGCAATGCTGATACTAAATTAAATACACTACAGAAAAACTATGAACGTTGTACTTATATAAAAACATAGCGGCCTCCCCGCACTCCCCCGTCCGACCGGTACCGCCCGCCGCAAACGCAAATTTTAAATTTGTAATATCTCCGAAAATATTTGTTTAATTTACATGCTGTAAGGTACCATATTGATCTATATTAATTGCACACTGTATTTAAGGTACTTAATTCGATAAGGATTAATGCCGTATTGCTTAAAATAGCTTCGTAAATAAGCCATTTTTTCACGTAAAAAGTAAACAATAAAAATGGTTAATGTGGGTTATCCCTAAAAGATAAACATATACCATCGCGGACTTTTTTGTAGACCTTTTTATGGTGTACAATACTGTAGTACATTAATTTGATCTAACTCGTAGGGTTTAGGCAGCGTTTTTGCTAAATTGCTAAATAAGCCCAATAAAATAGGTTAATTTACGACATCACGTTAGAAACCTCTAAAATTAGCAATGTTGCCTTAGTATATGATGCATGTATTATACATATAAACCTTCCTCTTGAATCACTCTATCTATTGGAAAAAACCGCATCAAAATCCGTTGCGTAGTTTTAAAGATTTAAGCGCACATAGGGATATAGGGAAAGAAAAGGCGACTTTGTTTTATACTATGTAGTGATATAAATTTTTTCTTGTTTTTTCTTGGTCACTATGGCTGATGAACCAAGTGTTTCAAAGCCTTTAGCTGTTGTTGATCAGCATCGTAACGTCACTCTTAGGGAACAACACCAAGATGTGTACCGAACGCCACCAGAACTCGACGATATTACTAGCTGTAAATTACCTATAATGCACCTTAATCTAATACAGTTGAGCGCTATAATCAAACTGTTCAAACTTGTCTTTCTCTCTGGGTTGAGGATGATCAGCGTGATTGGTCTGATTATATACCTCAAATACAGCTCTTTTTAAATACTTCTGGTAACATTGCTACTAGTTATACACCATACTTTTTGGCTAAAGGTCGTGAGATAGTCGCGGATGGTGCACTGCATACATTGCATGGCAGTACACCTGATTCGTTAGACAATCTTCAACTCTCTAGTAGGCATTCTAAAGCTGAAGCCTTGAATGATCTTGCTAATATTTTCCAACGTGTAATGCAGGTAAGTTCTTCTCGGCTAAGCTCGCACCGAGGTTTGTCAAATATAAAATTGTTGGCAAACCATTCGATGTGGTTTACCATTTAGAAGACCTCAATACAGGCATTATAGGGAAATATCATGTCAAGGACATAATTAAAACGCCAGGAGGTGTATAACGCTAGTGTGAGTCTGTACAGGTGTGGGCACGTTTGTACCTACTTTTGTCTAACTGATGTTGACTTTTTAGTCAATGTCAAGTTACTTTTAGTGCCTGCATATGTATAGATTCGCATGAGCAATGTATTTTTGTTAGTCTGTCTTCAATTTTTTTCTCAGCAATGAAAATTAAGTTTCAATTTCCTTGTGATCACACTTTTTTTCAGACATGAAAATTTTTTATTTTCTGTTTTGACTTTTTTGTTTTGGCTGGTGTAAATACACATTTCACAGATCCTAGATCTGCTTTTCTGATCATTTTTTGATCAGTACTTTTGCCAAACCAATTGAAACTAAGTTTCAATTTCCTTGTGATCACACTTTTTTTCAGACATGAAAATTTTTTATTTTCTGTTTTGACTTTTTGGTATTGGCAAGTGTAAATACACATTTCACAGATCCTAGATCTGCTTTTCTGATCATTTTTTGATCAGTACTTTTGCCAAACCAATTGAAACTAAGTTTCAATTTCCTTGTGATCACACTCTTTTTCAGACATGAAAATTTTTTATTTTCTGTTTTGACTTTTTTGTTTTGGCTAGTGTATATACACATTTCACAGATCCTAGATCTGCTTTTCTGATCATTTTTTGATCAGTACTTTTGCCAAACCAATTGAAACTAAGTTTCAATTTCTTTGTGATCACACTTATCTATACTCCTTGTATAAGATTCTTATTTTATGGATATCCACATATTATGACTATTCAGGAATTACTTGTTTCACAGTTTTTCTACCATTCTAGGTTTCAAAACAATGAAAAACAAGTTTTCTTGCTTGAAATTTTTATGACTTAGTCTTAAAAATTCTCTTTGTGATTTTTCATCACTTTGTTTATTCCTCACAATTTCTTAATTGATGTTGTACTCACGGCTTATGACTAATCTGATAACGCTTATTTGATAGTTCTTCGACCATCTCAGGTTTGAAAATAATTCATAATAAGTTGTTTTTTTTCTGATACCATTTCTTAGACCTGGTCTATAGAAATTGGTTTCCTTGTTTTTCATATCTAACTGCGCAGTGGATATGATTAACTTATGTATATATCATGCATCCCAACAGTGTCTAGACCTGTTGTGGACTTGTATTAGTATAGTTCTAGCATAGTACACACAACACTCACCGGCTTGGGTAAGCAGTGTTGCTGCTGTTGTTTAATATTTAACAATTGGATTGTGTTAAATCCTTAGTTAAGTTAGTTTGTTAAGCTAGTGTTTTATACTTCTTAGCTTAGTTGTTTTTTTCTCTTTTTCATGAGCATACAAACGCTCATTGCTTGGTAAGCAGAAAAAACTTTTCATTGACATTCAAAGTTTTTTCCGGTTACCCCGGCTGCTTCGGATAAGGGGTTATCCTCTTTGCTCCGAAGGGGGGTATTGTAGTAGTCTAAAGCTACTACTAATATTTTTTATCTATGGTTAATAGATAATTGCTTTTATAATAACTGTAGGGACGCATTTTGTTAGCAAATATAAATCAACTCATCGTTGCTTAAGTTTACATTAATTTAATCGCATTTAAATACTTAAATATATTCTATTTTCGATTCTGGTTGCGTTCCTGGTGTCGTAATTGATAATTATGTACAACAGTTATTTATCGATGTAATTTATAAGATTGAACTTAAAGGACTCGGTTCCTATGCTGACAGTTGTCAATGTCAATAAGTGTCATCAATAGAAATTAATCATTCACTTATTCACTTCCGATATGGACGTCGGCTAATATAGATAACCTTTATTTGTTCATCATTATAAACATATTAGAAAATGTAATTGGAAGCCGATGAAGACTCCAAAGACGATGAATCGTTGAGTGCTTCATCCATCCCGTCCAATAAGAGGAAAGGATTGCGACGTACACCGAAGGCGAGTGTTGGCGTGTCAGCGACACGTTATATTTTGGACGCTACCTCGTGTCTACGGGATTTTTCTCCGTAGGCTGGATCAGTGGCGTGTTCCATGCTGCATCTGACGGCCAGATGCAGCGATGCCAAGGAGCGGACAAGCCTTTAACGTCCACTTGCTGCGAAGCTGTGGATAGCCGTGGAAGAGACGGAGGCCGAATGGCATCGAACTGCATCGTGTCGCCGTGGTGAGATCTGACATCCGTTGGATCCAGTAAGGTACCCATCCACGTTATTTCAATGGCCATTGATCTAGTGCTCGTGTTCGCGAACTTTCGATCGCAAAAACGTGTCGCGTGTGCCGCGTGGTAGTTGACCCGACGTCAACCTTTTCTTCGAACTGGACATTGCTCTAATCCTGTATATTTTGCAACCTGTAGTCCTGATAACTTATTGTATACCTAAATTTTAATATATAAAATATTCTTTAAATGTTATCAACCGCAATTTCATTTATTCTCCTGAGGTGCCCCAATGGTTCATCAAAGTAAATCAATATCTTCCAGGTACTATTCACAAGAGGTCCTTGAAACAATAGTTCAATGTAAACTGCCGAGAGACTGATCCGGAAGCACTATTTGTACAATTTTCCTATATTTCAATATTGTAACGTACCTATTCTATTATCACACCCTTCATACCCCCTTATACCATTTATACTCATTTTATTTTTTATACGTTACAAAACGCTCAACCATTGCCTCTCGAAGAGACTGGATCTGTGCCATGCTTGCCTGCGGGCCGGATTCGTAACTTTCAACCACTGTGCTGTCGCCTGCGTAACCGAAAATACCGGGCTTGATCGTTAATGTGCAGCAGGAAAAGCGTGGCATAAGAACCGACTTCTGAGGGACCCCTGCGTTTATTTGCAGTTGGTCCGATGACTCCACATGTGAGTAGCATACACAAGATCCTCAGTGGAACGGTTCTGGCGGTTTTACCTTTTTCCAGTACTAATATGTGCTGGAAAAAGGTTAAAACAATTTGAGCGCTTGCTATGCTGCGATGGGATAAACTTTGAGATATTTAGCCCAAAATTGAGCCTTGTCTATCTTCTCAAAATCATATTGGGCAACAGAATCATTTCTAATGTCCAAAGCTTGGTCTTGTAATGCACCTGGAAGCGTGTCTGTATCTTAATTTACGCAAAATTTTGACGTCGTTTTCATGTCGACATAGACATGCTCCCAGATACATTACTAAAGCCTCATTCTGCTTTCCAATATGAGTTTGAAAAGATGGACAAGGTACAATTTTGGGTTAAATATCTCAAATTTTATCCCAGCACAGCAGAGAAAGTTCGTGTGGGTAGAATTTACTTATTCGCGGGCTATCGACGGTGCCCTTGCTCGCGCCCCCCAGTTTGAAAACCAATGGTCTAATGAAAGCTGAACCACGACATTTATTGATTTGCAACACCACTATACTACAAATGAACCACCAATTGGAAGAAGGGAATAAAGACCACTTTTTGAGATTCACTTTTCTATATTTTTACATTCTTATAGTACGAGATCCCACTGCAAAATCATGCATGAATCGAATATTTGATAAGAACCAAATTTTACGCATATTTATGATTAGGAGAACATTTATTTACTAGGTTGCCTATCAAAATGTGGCCGCTATATGTTTAATTCAATTTTTGCTAATTCATTTTTCGGAAAAAAAATCCATCACATGGTTTTTAAATAAAATATCATCCACGTCACGGCAATACACAAAAGGACTCTGAAAAATCACGGTTGCCGTTGCGCACTTCGCCGTACCTCTTCGCAGCCAGGTGTAAACAGGTATGATTTTGATACATTTATGCAATCATAACGGACATTTATTATTTTTACATCAAATTAAAGCTATTTTTTTTCTGTTTACTGTAATATACGGTTGCCTAATTAAATCTGGCTGCAAGTAAGGGTTGCTGGCTGTTAAAGATGGTAAATATTTAAGATAGAGTGAACGAGAGCTAGCGCGTAGCATCACTAGTCAGACGAGGATAGCGACTAAATAACGTCAGTATAGCGTTATCTCACTGGAGCTAGAATTGAGTGAGTGAGACAACGCCAAACGCGTGACAGTTGACAGCGGCAAACTTAGGGCGAGCGGGTAGTATATTGTTGTTTTATTTCTAAGAACTAACAAATAATTATTATAAAGATGAAGGCGTATCTTCTCTGTGAGAAAAAATCCAATGTACTTGATTTCAATAATGCATCATTCAAAAAGTGTTCACTAATGTTATTATTTCGTCGTAAGAAAAAATATAAATATCATGACATTTTATTGACAATTGAATCTACTGATGATTTTGGATATATCATACTGTCTAAAAAAAATTACAGTTCTAAAACAAAAAGATAAAGAAGAATACAAAAAATTAAGAACATTTTTTAATTTTTATTTGCTTCAATGTTTAATTTTTTCAAACAGCACTTGTTCAATAAAATTTTCTTTTATATAAGTAACCTTGGTTTTATTTTTCACCGATATTAATTTTTTTTGTAATTTTCTTTGTCATTTTGAAAAAGAAGACATTTCTTTTGGAGTATTTATTCAGTAGTCCCTATTACTGTTTGAACCGGTGGTTGAGAACCCTAGCATCCGACGCATGCGCAATGGTTTCAAAGCGTCATACAGCTGGCAATCGCTATCCTCGTCTGACTACTGAGGCTACGCGCTAGCTCTCTTTCACTCTATATTAAATATTTACCATCTTTAACAGTCAGCAACCATTATTTGCGGCCAGATTTAATTAGGCAGCCGTATATTATAGTAATCAGAAAAAAATTAGCTTTAATTTGATATAAAAATAATAAATGTCCGTTATGATTGCATAAATGTATCAAAATCATACCTGTTTACACCTGGCTGCGAAGAGGTACGGCGAAGTGCGCAACGGCAACCGTGATTTTTCAGAGTCCTTTTGTGTATTGCCGTGACGTGGATGATATTTTATTTAAAAACCATGTGATGGATTTTTTTTCCGAAAAATGAATTAGCAAAAATTGAATTAAACATATAGCGGCCACATTTTGATAGGCAACCTAGTACATAAATGTTCTCCTAATCATAAATATGCGTAAAATTTGGTTTTTACCAAATATTCGATTCATGCATGATTTTGCAGTGGGATCTTAGTCTATTAGAACGTAGAGCTTAATTGTGAGTTCGAAGAAAGAAACGAAATCCATTCATTTCGTATAGTTTCATGCGGTCATAAAAATAGTTGGAAGAAGGAAATAAATCCTTCCTTTATTCCAACTATCTGCAGGTTTTTTTGTCGATATACATATAGCTTGTCTATTTAGTCGTGAAAAGAATGTTTGAGGAACTAACATTAAACATGTGAGTGGCAACACCAAACATAAGTACGTCAGTTGTCAATAGTATCGTCGAATTATAGTTTTCTTCTCTTATTTTTAATTGTTTTCATTAAACTGCAATACATTGAGACCAAACTACGCATAAAAGGTTGAGAAATGAGTAAACGAAATCAAGAGTGGTGCGTGGGAAGTGATTTTCAAAGTTTTCCAGCAATGAATCACGGATTACTAAGCTGGACAATTTTATGGGATTTGGAGGACGTTAATGAGCGAACAGCATCTTTGATGGGTATGTAATCATGTTATTATTTGTTTTGAATCTGTCTGAACTGAACTTACAAATTTACTGAATTTACGATTTGAAGGCAAAAAAGGCATTGTTTACATTGCAAATTTTTAGGTTAGATTAAAAACTGTCAGTAGGTTATTTTTATAGTGCGATCAAAATTTTTGATATGATGGTACAACTCGTTCAATCTGTACCAATTTTTTATTTGAATAAATTGCTTCAAGTCAATAACTTGTTGCCATTCAATAATTAATTATTAAATTATTATTTTTACTCTTTACAGGAAAATCAGAGTAATATAGTTGGCGGATAGTTAACGAAAGTTTTCAGAATGATGGAAAGTTTGAAACTCCTGGGAAACACATGAAAGGTCGGCCGAAGAAAGAAATAGATAACTTTAATATTTGTGGTGACAGTGGTGACCGTACTGCTGAAAGTGGCGATGAAACGCATTTCAATATTTAATATTTAAAATCCGGAGTGATTATTCTTTGTAACTGATTGAATTTATTAAATGATTAAGTTTGAGTTTCAACTAACTTTATTCTGGATCTGGTTCAATAACTTCATTCTAGATCTAGTTCAAAACTTTATACTGCACCTGGTTTAATAAATAAAACAGAAACAATATTATGACTGCATAATGTGTTTTTTTATTAACTCATTTTACTAGGAACGAACTTCTAGTATCAAGATCATTTTAGTCGCACTATATAGGGTTGCTACATGAAGTTCAGCAGCGCCCTCATTTAATTTCACGACTTTATAGACAAGCTACACAATTTTGCACCATTTTTTGAGTTTATACTTATAATTAACTTTAAATATGTTAAAAACCGAAACAATAATAAACAATCGCCATATTGTTTATTGATAGTTGACATGTAGTACCAATGTTGCCACATTACGTACTGAATCCATAGACAATGGGAATTTAATTCACTGATTTCCTGGGGCGGAAGTCTCGACACATCGTTAAGGACTTTGCGATGACATTCGGTCGTTAAATTCGTAGCGACGTAAACTTATTCAATATTTGCAAGTCGCGACCGTCAAACTTATCAATTTTTGTCGTTAAGTTTACAAATATCATCGCAAACTTAACAATTTATCGTTAACTCTTTGCGAGCATTTTTGACAGCCCGCAAAGTACTTTACGATCGTTAACTATGTAATTTGTTGATATTTTTAGGTTATTAAATATGGAAATTGAACAATATAATCATAATGGAAATGTATTTGGTACAGGATTTCATTGTGCTTCAACATAGGCGCGTTATTATCATCATCACATTATTTAATTACTACTTGCTGGCACTTTAGAGCCCGGTATAACCTATACGGAACTCCAAATAGGTTTCTGTGGGTTACACAATACACAGGCACCTATTTTAGGGATTAAAGTAATCTGTGTGCTATTTCAAACTATAATCTAACTAGTACCACAGGTTCATTCAGTAAAAATACATCCATCCATACAAATTCAAGTGTTTCTGACAGTCTGTCTTTAGAAGATTATTTTCCATTAGGTAATAAGTGTTATGCTATATCACAATGTTTCATCATCTTAGCGTTGTATCCCGATTGCATCTGTAGCCTACATCTAGGTGCCAGGGTCTGCTTAGATCACACCGTTAGTTTCAATAATAAAAATATCAGACAAATGTTAAATTGTCATGTTTTTGTTATAGGGCTAGTTACTAGCATAAAATCAGTGACTCTCTTTGATTGTAAACAAATATAGGTAGTACCTAGTGTTATATAGCTATTCCATGAATTAAATAAAACTAGTATACACATCATAATATATGCTTATTTTATTCCAAAATAAAAGGTATCTGTCATTTTCTTTAAATGGAGCCTTCGCAGACAATAAGAATTTCTCACTCTTCACTTGGGCTAGATACCTCAGCCTACATCTTGGTACAAACTAACTACTTGGGCTTGGGGAGCAGCTGCTGGCATCTGTAATGAAAGAGTATTTTTATTTTATTATATAAAACTTACAGCTAATAAGGAAGGTACAATAGTTATTACAATTATAAGAAAAAGATCAGTTACAAGATTTAACACAAAGATAAGACAAATTTTACTATAATAATACATAACATATCTATTATTATCTATATATATTATATACTGTCCCTTATCTTCTATACACACTATTCACTTATTTTCTACTTTTCAAAGTCTCCTCCCGCAGGTCTGTTGCTGTACAACTTTTTCTTATTATGTATTTTTATCTAGTTGTGTGTGTGTACATAAATATGTATAAATAAATATTACTTGCATAACAAATTTAAAGAGGAAGAAAGCACAACAGAAAGAAACAAGGCAAGTCTAAGCTATATAAATTAACGGAGCACTTCAACCGTTCCCACCTAGTACTAGTCCCCAAGGAATAGATTGCTTTGGGTCTATTGTGTCAATGAGATTAAACTATTTCAATCTGGGTATGTTTTAACTAGCACTAGTTAAAACATTTTTTTGATACAGCCTTGATGCTACTGTATTGCAATAGGTCATAATATTTAGTTACAAGTATATAGTACTCTTCTGATTAAGAGTGAATTAAAAGAAACGATACCTTGCCTTGATATCCTTTATCTCTTCAATATTGATGCCAGTGTTACTTTTAGGTGAGAAGTTATCTCCATTTTTCTTTCCAATCAGTAGCAACCTTTCATCATCATTAATGGAGGTAGGACACGACGATATCTCCCGTCCGAAATGAGCTGTCCGACTGGGGTAGTACCTCCGCCCTACAGAACACCGCGGCCATAATAACCATCGTGTTGTGTTCCCGCCGGTAAGTAGGGTAGCCAGAGCTCACTGTACCCCTCCTCCTCCCATCCCTTCCTAACCTCCCCACCCCTTCCCAGCCCTCCCCCCTTCCCTTCAGGGTAGGCAGCGCGTGTGTGACACCCTTAGTGATGCACACGTTCATAGGTCACGGTGACCGCTTCCCATCAGGTGGGCCGTGTGCTTGTCTGCCACCTAAGTAGTATAAAAAAAAAAAAAAAAATCAGCCAATTCCAAAATGTGCTATACCTTGTCTAATTTAGGATGATAATAATGACAGTTCATGTCTATGAAGTATCGTATTTTTTTTTACAAAATTAAACCCATAAAATTATTGTAATTCATAGACAAGCCCCGCCCACTTGTCATAGTGAAGCGTCTTGCAAGAATATAGCACAATTGACTTTACACAAATGAATCGAATGAATCGAATTTAAAATAATTTATGGAAATTATTAAGTACTTATACTACTAAAATTTTTGTGATATAATTAGCTAAATATGATACGAAACATAAATACTATACCATAAAACATCTCTATTGTCATCCTGAAGTAAGTTACCTAAAATAATAAAAAGTAAATGTTTTTGTATTTTTGTAACTATCGATTCCATATTCTATGGGAACGATAATCGAAAATCGAAAGAACCATTTTCGATTATACTATATGGGGTACCCTACTTGGAGCTGTCAAAATTATCATCCTAGATTAGACAAGGTATAGGTGCTGCCATGCAGTGGAACGTCTGCAGTGAATCTATAAATTTAAATCATAAAATATTAATACTTTCAAGTACGTTTAACAAATTGGATTTGAAAATAAGATTGTAATCTATAGGTACCTACTTACTTGATTCACGCCGAAATCACGCCGGATTGTGGTTGACATTATTATAATTTATTGCAGTTCACAGTTTACATTTTTAAATTCGTAAAGTATCCAACAATTTCACAATTTATTAAGTTTATTTAAGCTGACAGCTGACATGTTTTTTTTTATTATTCTGTTTGACATGCAAAAATGTTGCAAGGAGGAAAAACCTTAATTTCCTTTCATATTTTACAAAATAATTAAATCTTTGAAAATGGTTTGAGTAACTTAAACAATTTGATGAGAAGGCAATGTCACAAATTTAAAATACATAGTTTCTGTAAAACTTTTCCGTTAAAACTATTAATATCATGAATTAGTATGTAACAAATATTCCCCACTGACTGAAAATGTTATTACACGTCAACATTTTTTGCTCAAATTTACCAGACTATGAATACGAATTTCGTTAAGCTAACTGTCATCGTAAAGCACACATTTTAACAATTTTCGTCGGTCATCTCAATTGAACAGACTACCGTCTGTCGCAAGCGTCGTTACTGCAACCGAATTTTGTCGGTATGTTATCTTGCGAATTCGGTAGCAAACTCGTAGCGATACATGTACAGACTGCCGCCCCTGATTCGACAACCCAATCATGCATAATAAATGGCATATAATTTTTCAATTTCCACATTAATAATCGTAGTCGAACTATAGAGTTACCTATTTATAAATCATTTTACTTGCATTTTTGGTTAGTATGGTCTATTTCTATAATTTACTAGGAGATACTAATAAGAAGATAGCAACATTATACAAATACACGAAAGAGAAGTTGTTCCACAGAGAGTGAGATAGAGACATGTAGGTATTTGGATCAAGCTGTTCTTCCCGGCTTGGCCTCCATGTTTATCTATAGCTTCATGCATAAAATGCGGTAGGCATCCGATTTTGACAAAAGGATTCTGATGACGTCATTTTTGCGACGCGTGCTGATACTCGCTCGGTGTAGCCGCATAAGAATATATAGTTTGTCTAATGAAAGCTGAACCACGACATTTATTGATTTGCAACACCAGTAAACTGTAAATGTCACCTCCTGTCATTTCTCTGTGATTGCGCGTTGACAATACGATTTTGATACTTTACGTATACATACTTTTATTTCACGATCAAAATGTTTTTATTTTACTATAACTGATGATACAGATACAGGGACGTAACTTGGCCAGGTTTGGGGTAAGTTCGCGCATCGTGCACTTTGAGCCAATCAAATGATTCAAAGTACGAACGAACGGAACGTTGATATTCGCTACAAGACGTCTCTCGGAGACATCTGATTGGTCCGTCAAGTGACGGACCAATCATATGTCCGCGACGGCGCAATCGCGTCTCCCGCGACCCGCTCATATCTCAAAGGGGACCTAAAAATCGACCTTTGGGCATATGACGCATCTGGCCAATTTACGTGCCGGTATCTGTACCTGCCCTAATTTTGCCGGATCATTCCACTTGGAACCATGGTCTAGAACCATTTTGGTTCCAGTGAGACTTTTTTTTCTCCTTAGAACCAAATATGGAGTTGTTGGTTCTACTGGGAACGATAATAAGTAGCTGGATCCATTAATGGTTCTACCAAGAATGATAACTTCTCATTAGAACCATTTTTTATATTTGTACCTAGGCCTATTTTTCACACTTTTGGGAAAGTAGACATTTTAATAATAAAACATTATCATTCCGTAAAAGAGGTTGATCATCAATGAACTAAGTTGAACTTGTATAAAATCATTATAACACTGGGAATGGAATGGGCATTCCTGGTGCCGACGAACGCACGAGTGCGTTGTCAGTTTTTGTCATGGTTTATTAGGAATAAAATATAGCTATTTGTATATAAATCTAAAATGGTATATTAAAAACTAGCACTTCTATTACAGGTAACTTCTATTTTGATAACTGTAGGCACAATTTAATCCAGAATAGACTTTTTAGTAGTAAAAACCCTATTTTAATTTTTCAAGGAAATGACCAATGCTGATCTCGCCATTTGTGAGCTGCATTTGCGCCAGCAAAATGCGGTCGTCATTCTCCTTAGTCTTTATACGGCGTTTAGGAGAGGGATTTTTATTAAATCGTTCTAAACAGTTACAATTAAGGGAAGTTATCGATATATATAATACGTTGATTTGGAAACACGATTTGAGTAGATTGATCGCGCGACAGAAAAATACCCCCTAGTATCAGTAGTTCAGTTGTATACATCGTTGAAATAATAAATCGTCTTGTAGGTAACATGCTTGTGATATCTATGACCCCTACACAATAATACCGTACCACCCTTACTTATTTTTTAGTATTGTGTATGTGTAGTAGTTTCCCAAAAGTGTGAAAAATAGACCTAGGTACAAATATAAAAATTGGTTCTGATGAGAAGATATCATTCTTGGTAGAACCATTAATGGATCCAGCTACTTATTATCGTTCCCAGTAGAACCAACAACTCCATATTTGGTTCTAAGGAGAAAAAAAAGTCTCACTGGAACCAAAATGGTTCTAGACTATGGTTCCAAGTGGAATGGCGTTTTTGAAGGTCCAGCTTTACTTAGACAGAGTCTACCCATATTACAGTATACAATGAGGATCAGTCACTTTTTTAGCTGAGCATGCAGTTTTATAGTCCTAAAAAAAACAATAAATTCTGTAAAAAAATTATTTGAATCGGAAAAACGCTCGCCACCACGTAGAAATACCCTGTGACGTCATAGCTCACATCGTCGCGCGTCGCCGCCGCGCCGCCGCGCCGCTATGGAGAATATAGGGCTATTTCGGATAAAACATTTCATGATTTTTTTTTAAATTATAGATTTAAGTATTTTTTCTTATTTTTATACTACGTAGGTGGCAGACAAGCACACGGCCCACCTGATGGGAAACTGCATCGTGGCCTATGGACGTGTGCAACACTAGGGGTGTCACACGGGGTGTCACCAGGGGTTCTGCCTACCCTGAAGGGAAGGGGGGGCGGCTAGGAAGGGGTGGAGAGGCTAGGAAGAGGGGGGGGGAGGAGGGGTACAGTGAGCTCTGGCTACTCTACTTACCTTGGGGAGCACAACACTATGGTTATTATAGCCGCGGTGTTCTGTAGGGCGGAGGTACTACGCCAGTCGGACTGCTCAGTTTGGACGGGAGATACCGTCGGGTCCCACCTATTATTATAGTATTAAGTATTAAGAATATGAAATATATTTATTCTCTCATTTGTAGTGGTTCGATAGCATTTTAAGGCATTTTGGAAATCAAATACTTATATAACCCGTGCGGGAATCCCCACGGATATCACCCCTGTCGGCCATCGGAGATAAAGATAAAGATAAAGATAGAGATAGAGATAGAGATACGCTTGCACACCGGTGACCTTGGGCCATATACGATTTTGAAATAGCCTCATCGACCACTCCCCCCCCCCCTCCCCCCCCATTTCCAGGAGCAAGAAGAGGACACCGTGGCCCGCAAACCCGAGGGGTCATCTTGAAGCCGGAGATGGTACGGGTCAGCCGGGGTGCGAGGGACATACCTTTTGGGCAACTTTATACCTTGGCGCTAGAAAACCCAAGACGGCGTGCGGTTTTAATCAGTTCGATTCAAAGATAATTAATTTTGTCAGTCCGCCGAATTGACTTCACCCCGCCTGATGGTAAGCTGAGGTGCAGTCCTAAAAGTAATGCACATCATTCCATCAAAACTTGAACACTGTCCCAAATAACGGATGTCTGACGGATGGTTGACGGACAACCACTCTACGGACTTTCCATGCAACCAGCCATCGCCTATTTTACGCCTTTAGTAGTGAAATTTTGAAAACGCTGATATACGTGTATATTTATTTCTAATCAGAAGTAGGTATATGAAATTTAATGCGTCTAACATTGAAAATGAAGAACTTTCATATAAATGTTTATGCCTTATTTTGCCACCCTAGGAGTAAAAATTCTAAAAATCCGTTCTTAGTGGATTCCTACAACGTAAAAAGCATCTACTGTCAAAATTTCAAGTTTGTAGGTCCAGCGGTTTAGGCTCTTCGTTGATGTATCGGTCTGTTTATCAAAGGGCATCGCACACGATGTGAGCTATGACGTCATCGACCAAAATCCAGCGAGAGTGTGCGTTTTGAAATAGCCGTTTTTAAATCTTCGATAACTTCGTCATTTCTTTTTGGATTTTAATCATTTAAAAAACAAAATGCTTAGGAATTTGTAGCGCATACGTTTCATTAATTAAAAATTAAAAGTTTTGTTATGTGACTGATCCTCATTATAATATTTTTTATTTTTTTTCCCCTTTAAACTGTATCGTATTACAGCGGCCTAATTGTTTTTTTTTTTTCGCGTTACCCATCTAAGAACACTTGGGTACAACAGTCGGGTAAAAAGCGTGGCAATCGGGGAACTGACATCGCTGGCGCAGGGAATCGGGAATTTTTTATTGGCAACACTGATGACAGATGACAGTAGGTGACAGATTTGACAGATGACAAGATCAATAACAATAATGTGAAACAAACGTAGGTAATTTACATACTTGTAGGAATGTAAATGATAACAGAATTTTTAGAATGACCAACGCGGCCTCCACGTACATTCGCACAACAGTCTGGTAGGGTTTCTGTGTCGCTTCTCACTATCACTAGATCCATCGAGATTTTAGAGATTAAACACGTGCTGTAGAATAAGTACCTACTCGATTGTGTATATATATCTACTTTAAACAGATGTTGTGCAGTACCAAAGTACAGAAAACTGACACTGGTGAACTCGATAAAAAAGTAAGTTAACAGATGTTTTGTTACGTATACTTATTTGCTTCTTTTTAAAATGGCTTATAGCCGGTATTTACGCTCTTCTACATTTGTGTTCTGCAATGTAAGCATCTTGGTTACCTTACAGTACCTACTTATATTATTTTTCAAGAACCAAATTTAAGTAGTCTACAAAAATGTAAGTACCTATATCAAATTCTAATGCTACGACATAATATTTTCAGGTTTATGAAGAAATCTGTAAGATAATAATGTTTAATGTTACCTCTATTACAGGAAAAGATGTTACGCATGGTTCATAATATTGTGAGTATCTCCCAAATGTTACCTACTAATTGACTAAGCATTCTGAATAGGTATTCTAATTCTTTTTCATATTTATTTAATGTACTAGGTATCAACCAAATTGAATCATGACCCCCTTTCAGGTCATTTTTCTACAATTTATTCTATACAATTAGGTTGAAATTAGCTTGAACATACATTTCATATTTCTTAAGTAACAAGCCTGTTTTCATTCTACTTTTTTTTTTCTCCTACTTTGGCAAAAATTGTATGAATGCCAGTGTCAAGTAAATTGATAAATCAAGTTAGAATTAATTACAAATGCAATAAGTTTAGTAGTAAGCAGCATTTTCGTCATTTAGTCATAGTCAAGGTCAGTCAGTAGTCAAATCAGTCAGTCATAGTCTTACCCCAGTAAAATAGTGGAGACTTTACTAGAGGCTTCTATGGAGTTTTGGAAACAATGTTGAAAAGCACAATTCACGGTAATATACCACTTTCCCGAACTCGTTCACGTTGCACAAGATGTTATGTTCAAAAATCCGCCATTTTTACACATAATAACTACATTTTACACTAATTTTAGAAAATGATACAATGCCCCAATGTGTATTTTTCAGCGTTGGCGCCAAAACTCCTTTAGACTCTAATAGACACTGACAAAGCCATGACATAGACATAGACATATACTATGAACTATGATAAGTATTGCACGAAAAAGCTTGTTAGCCAGTGAACATCCTTATCTATATTATATTAGGAAAGATTTGATTGTTGAATAATGGGTAAACTTGAAGTAGGAAGGTATAGGTTTATAGAGAGACTTGAAAACTTTATTTGTTTATTTCATTTTTATAAATTTTAAAAAAGAAACTTCTTAATAGTTAATTTGTGGGTTATAATGGTCCTGTACTATAAGAATAGTCTTATTGTGGGGCAATAAAACATTTTTTCTTAAGTAGGTAATTCAGGCTTTTTGAAATAGGGTATAATTTATTTTCAAAAAAAAATTAGGGATCCTTACCAAAACTACAATAATGTAACCCAAGGTGTAAGAAAATTACCTAAATTTCTTACATTGCATGCGCTTCGCAAACTATTGAAGATAGAAGAAAATTATGTACCTACTGTGGAAATGTATAACTTAAAAAGGTATCCAATTGAATACCTTAGGTACATTGTACATTTAATGTAGATCAAAATTGCCATTCACACTATATAATTAAAATACACAGAATTACGCTCGCAGGGCGCGGCCGATGAAACGATAGTCTACACTAATATTATTTAAGAAGTAAAGTTTGTGTGTTTGTATATTTGTTAAATTGTAAGGGGTAATCTCGGGATCTACTGAACCGATTTTAAAAATTCTTTCACCAATAGAAAGCCAAATTATCCGTAAATGTCACAGGCTGAATATCATCACGCTACTGCCCAAGGGTTAGGGAGCGGAGCAATATTTAATCATAAATGTGAACAATTCCGGTAGATTTCCATACATTTTAGGAAAACTGATAAATTATGAGCATATTATGTGAGTTAAAAAGGGTGCATAGGGGTTCGAAATACGCCACGGGCGAAGCCGGGGTGGGTCAGTTAGTACTGAAATAAAGTGAATAAGCATTTTACTTTCACAATAGTCTACAGCAGAAACTTACGTAAGTACCGACTTACACTCTGTGAAGCCGCGTTGTAATTTGAAATCGACATTTACTTGCCTCAATAACGTTCACTGACACCGCTACTGTGCTAATAGTAGGTAGGTTGGTAGTAACTTATTGCTTTCATTAAAGTTGCTGTGACTACTCCTGTGCCAAGAAGGTGTAAAATATGATAGCTGTATGAAGATTAATGGCCAGGACTAGAACCCTAACGCAAAACAATGGATGCTATGAGTTTGACCTGTTTGTGTATATCTGTGACGTCATGGCTCCTAAAAAGATACATCGATTTTAATGTAGTTTTTCTCAAGTACCGCAAAATGGGCTGTTCGGCAATCAGCAACACGCCTCGTTTCGCGCTGAATATTTGGAGAAGTGAGGGGAACTCACAATCGGTACAATTAACAATCTTATTAACTATTCCAAACTATGATAAAATTTCAGCCAGATGCTTTCAGCCGTTAGAGCGTGATTGAGTAACAAACATCCAAGCATTTTCACAAATGTTCCCATTTATAATGAGTGGGATTCCTGGGCGAAGCCGGGTCTCGTGCCGTTACGTATTCACAGTAAGAAAGAAATAGTATAAGATCCCGTTAAGAACGACCTTCACCGAGATGCTTATTTAATGAAACATATTTTATATTTTATTTAATATGTCAATAAATATAATCCATATGGGTTGCCTAGCAAATTTCAGTCCAGAGTATGTTTAATTAATAATTTAAAAAAATATTTTTTTTAAACATTTCACCGGTATGATTATTAGATAAATTCTATACCAATCGAAAGTATGAAGCCCATAGAATACACAAACGTTAGGTTGCCTATTCTTTTCCGGTCACAACTATCGGGTTGCCAGGTATAAACAGGTATATCTGTACTAGCATTTTGCAACGTTCTGTTTATTGGATGAAATTTAAATGAAATTAAAGATTATTTTATTCTGAACACGGTGGTGTAGGGTTGCCTGCGAAAAATAAGTCCAGAATTGCGGTTGTCGAATTTTAAAAAGTTAAATATTGCTCCGAGTGAATGTGTGCGACTGAGAGGTCCCAACCAACCATCCCATGCGATAGAAGAGGACACAGCATAGCGGCTGTTTAAAGTTCGGCCATTTATTATTATTATTATTATTATATATAAATATATATATATGCATATATATATATATATTAAGATATATGCATATATATATATATATATTTATATATATTGATTTTGAACAATTAATCAGTTAATGTAAGAAAAATAAAATGTATTTTGTTAAAGATGAGCTCTTTCCTTTAGTTTGCGGTATGTCATTACTTCGCAGAATTTGTTCTTTAACAGCGACACTATCGCATGGTGTAATAATAAAGGGTGTGTTTTTTTTTTCAAAATCAACAGGTTCGATTCCTGGCTAGGATTATTGGTTTTTCAAAAATCTAATGATGAGGTATTGTTTCATCAAAATCGGGCTCGTGACTCCTTTGACCATTTTTCGTTATTCCTTATAGTTTCGGATTTGACCATCCAATCCCTTTTGAAAAATTTACCCTGTATATATAATAGTATTATATATGTATCACTATAACCTTCTTTTTTACTAAAGATGTATAGGTATATACTTTAGTGTCACATAAAAAATATACACATAAATAATTAATTGAAAAAAAAAAATAACTTTTTCTCTATTTTAATAATAAACAACTCCAAAATGATGCATAGTCTATCGCTATCCTTTTCTTTTCCAAGCCCAAATAGCATGCACACTCTCTTTCTTTAAATGGCCGGACTTTAAACAGCCGCTATGCTGTGTCCTCTTCTATCGCATGGGATGGTTGGTTGGGACCTCTCAGTCGCACACATTCACTCGGAGCAATATTTAACTTTTTAAAATTCGACAACCGCAATTCTGGACTTATTTTTCGCAGGCAACCCTACACCACCGTGTTCAGAATAAAATAATCTTTAATTACATTTAAATTTCATCCAATAAACAGAACGTTGCAAAATGCTAGTACAGATATACCTGTTTATACCTGGCAACCCGATAGTTGTGACCGGAAAAGAATAGGCAACCTAACGTTTGTGTATTCTATGGGCTTCATACTTTCGATTGGTATAGAATTTATCTAATAATCATACCGGTGAAATGTTTAAAAAAATATTTTTTTTTAATTATTAATTAAACATACTCTGGACTGAAATTTGCTAGGCAACCCATGTGGATTATATTTATTGACATATTAAATTAAATATAAAATATGTTTCATTAAATAAGCATCTCGGTGAAGGTCGTTCTTAACGGGATCTTAGACTAAAAGAAGTATTTACTGATACAAATAGCCCACAAACTTAATACATACCTAACATTGCAAAGTATCTGAAACTCGAGGAATGTTCACTGATTAAAAATGAACATACCTCCAGTCTCCAAATCTAACTAGAGCACATTAATAATCTTGCATACAAATGCACCAAATGGGTGCCCAGTTCAGTGTATGTGCCAGGTACCTACCAGTAGAAACCTGGCTTGAATCTAAGGCTGGATTTACTCATATTATAATCCCTAGTTGTGAGCTCCAGCAACCCTATCTATCGGCTCTCCCGTGAGACTCAGATACCTAGTCTGAATCTGAGTCTCATGGGAGTATGAACCCAACTGATCTATTTCTTGGTACTAAACGGTTAATTAAGTTTTATGAGGATGTACTACTAAGCAATTACTTTCCAGCTTTCCACCCATGTTATACGCTAATAAGATCGTCATTCATCATTCATTTTTGTAACGGCCACTAGATATTTACCTGGGTGTCATGACAAGTAGGTGCCTACTCCTCAACGTCATCGGCGTAAATATGGTACCTCCTGACAGTTCCTTAATTTGTACAGTATATACTGAATAGTAAGCACACAACAATAACTTTAATTAAATGCATAGAATTTTTTATCAAGGTTTGTCAAGCAGGATATTATAGTGGTTTCACCTTTCACTACGCCTCAGCGAGCTGATGGCCGTGAGTGCTTTTGCACATAACGAACTATGTTATAAACAGGGTATTCGGAGTAGTAATTAAATTAAATATTAAACTGTGGAGGAGGAGGTTAGCGGCCATCATGCATTGAGTTGTCGTCGTGCCGCGGGCAGGTTCCCTCGCCATCATGCTCTGAATGACCTACTGCGGAGGGCTTTAGTTTCGGCGGATGTGCCTTGTACCCTCAAGCCGCCGGGGTTGTCCAGGTCGGATGGCAAGAGACCGGATTGCTTAACTCTTGTGCCGTGGAGGAGGGGTAGGTGCTTGGTGTGGGATGCGACCTGCGTCAATACTGTGGCGGCGAGTCACGTGGGCCGCACGGCTCTTTCCCCAGCGGCTGCAGCCGAAGATGCGGCTAGTAAAACGCTTGCGAAATACGCAGCTTTGGAGCCGCAATATACCGTGGTGCCAGTCGCGGTCGAGACCATGGGCAGTTGGGGCATGGACGCAAAAAAATTGGTGGCAGATATAGGCCGTAAGATAAAAATAAATCTGGTGACTCTCGCTCTGGCTCGTACCTGGTGCAAGGAATAGCCATCGCGATTCAGCGCGGTAATGCGGGTGTCCGTTATGCTAGCGTACACAAGAGCTAGGTATATCGAGTTGGTTACTATGCCATAAAACTCTGCGTAAATAGTGCCTAATTAGTGTAAAAATAAAAAACTCTGCCTCCTTAGGAAATAAACACCATTTTCACTGTTAGAGCAAGAGCCCATGAACGCCAGACCTTCGTTATTTTATAAAAGCTGAAAGTTTGTCAGCGCATGCTCCCAATACAGATAAGAACGATGGCCCATTATGAAGTTCGGGTCATGGTGGCTTTGGCAGATACACGGTATTAAAGGGTAGCTGTAGGAGCGAGCGCAGGGCAGTGGGTGTGAGTGACATGGCGAATCAGGTCTATTGCGATCCTTCACAGCCCATGTATTGGAATTACACAATTGGAATTATAATTCCATTTATATAATGCCAATACATGCGCAGTGAGGGATCGTAATAAACCTAAAATTGGAATTTGCGCAGTGAGGGGTCGCAATAGACCTGACTTGCCGTCTCACTCGCACCCACTGCCTTGCGCTTGCTACACTTTAGTACCGTTTATCTGCCAAAGCCACTATGACCCGAACTTCATAATGGGCCATCGTTCTTACCTGTATTGGGAGCATGCGCTTACAAACTTTCAGCTTTTATAAAATAACGAAGGTCTGGCGTTCATGGGCTCTTAGTCCATGTGTACGCTGGCGGCACGATCAAGCTAGCGTACCTACACATGGCCGTTCTCGAAAACGGCTAATTGTAAAGCAACAGAGTTTACACACAAAAATAGTGCGCAAATACTGCTCTCGCTATGCAAAATTTCGTGTCCGTTTCGACTGCTCGGCCACTATGTCGTAGAAAAAAAACTTATGTCAGCATTTCGAAGGAATTTGTAAAAGATGAACAGTGAAAACCGCAAATTCGAAGAGTCAATATTTAGAAAGTTATGTGGGTTTAACCGTGGCCGCGCAGTCCGCATGAATTCAACTGCGCGGCCTCTTCCAGTTCTCTTAAACGGAGCTATGTACAAGTCTAATTCTTTTTGCTAATCACTGATACGATTTCGAAGAAAATGTAGATCATAAAAATAATGCCCTACTGTTTGGACTTCACGACCTACATCACTCCAAAGTTTGGCCGCGCAGTCCGCACAAAGCGAACCGCGCGGCCACCAGTTCTCTTAAACGGAGCGTTGTAGAAGGGTAGCCTAGCCAGAGCTCACAACCCCCCTCCCCATCTCCCCAATCCCCTCATATTCTGACGTCCGATTTCAATAACTCAAACAGTCTTTAAATAATTTTTACACAATTTAAGATATAATTTATTAGGATGGGAATACAAAGATAGATAGGTATAATTCGCGAGACAAACGACGTCCTGGCGCGAGTGGATTGTTTTGCAATAATCCATGATTGGTGAATTTGAGCTCGTCCAGTGCTGTAGCACCTCGTGCTATCCTCAAAGGCACCCAAGAAAACTGTACTGCGTATATAGAGCATAATATAATTCATGCGGACTGCGCGGCCACGGTTAAACCCACATAACTTTCTAAATATTGACTCTTCGAATTTGCGGTTTTCACTGTTCATCTTTTACAAATTCCTTCGAAATGCTGACATAAGTTTTTTTTTCTACGACATAGTGGCCGAGCAGTCGAAACGGACACAAAATTTCATAACGATTGCTCTTGTACTTAGGAACAGAGATATTGAACAAGACTTTTCAATGACATTCGATGCTGGCGTTATGGCAGCGTACACATAAAAGTTCTTATAGAAAGGGAACTTTTCTTTCAATAAATAGCATTTATTGAAAGAAAAGTTCCCATACAGCATGCAAGCAAGGATGCAGCATGCAAGCAAGGATGCAGCATGGAAGCAAGCATGCAAGCAAGCATGCAAGCAGACATGCAGCTTACAAACAAGCATGCAAGCAAGCATGCAAGCAGACATGCAGCTTACAAACAAGCATGCAACATGCAAACGAGCATGCAGCTTGCAAGCAAGCATGCAGCATGCAGGCAAGCATGCAAGCAGACATGCAGCTTACAAACAAGCATGCAACATGCAAGCAGGCATGCAACATGCAGCAATAATTGTTTCTGTGACGGCTCCGGCGTTGCGGGGTTTGGGCGGCCCCACGCGAGCTTATCGTCGCAGATGGTTTAACGCTCACCACCTGCTCCTCAGCTCGCGGGCCGCCCCACCCCTCCGCGCCTACGCGGTTTTAAATTACACTCTAGGGTAGGGTAGACAAGACTGCGTGAAGTTGGTTTTACAGCGATTCGTTTACGTCACTTAATTTTGTAGCACAACATATTGACTTTTAAGTTTATTCGAAGTATTGAAAATCGGAATGTTGTGTTTCGGACCGAGAACTCTTCGAGCATTTGACTCTTCGGACATATGAAAATCGGAAAACTAACAAATCGCATTTATGACTTTCGATAAAATAAGTTTCGTGATTTTTAAATAATAGACATTAAAATTCTTAGGTACTATGAAATTCGGACTTTTGAAAGTCGGAACATTGAAATTTGGAATAAAGTATTTCGGAGTATTTGGGTGTTCCTGTTTGTGTGAAATATGTTTCACTATGTATAACATAACAAATAATCATAACTATTGTTCGCGACTGTACGTCAATACATTTGTTCCTAGAACTTTACACATAATTTTTAATTATTCCACTGCGAATTCGCATAAAGTATTTACACTAATAGAGTCAGAATTTCACGCACTATTTATACATATAGCATTTATTGAAAGAAAAGTTCCCTTTCTATAAGAACTATTATGTGTACGCTGCCATAACGCCAGCATCGAATGTCATTGAAAAGTCTTGTTCAATATCTCTGTTCCTACAAGAGCAATCGATATGAAATTTTGCATAGCGAGAGCAGTAGGTATTTGCGCACTATTTTTGTGTGTAAACTCTATTGCTTTACAATTAGCCGTTTTCGAGAACGGCCATGTGTACGCTAGCTTGATCGTGACGCCAGCGTACACAGTGAAAATGGTGTTTATTTCCTAAACTTAAGAGGTAGAGTTTTTTTATTTTTGCACTAATTAGGCACTATTTACGCAGAGTTTTATGGCATAGTCAGTGGCGTAACTATACCATCTGGGGCCCGTGGCAAATTCTGTTGATGGGGCCCTATCAGCAAAAATCGTCACTTTGTAGGTACTCAGTTTAATTTTAATAAACTTTGAGATTTTCAGCGTAACCAAAACCAATGTCAAAATAATTACACAAAGAATACGCAGTCAGTACCTAGAGCCCTTTTTTACATACATACATACATACATACATACATACATACAAATCACGCCTGTTTCCCATTGGGGTAGGCAGAGACAACATCTTTCCACTTGCTACGATCTTAGCATACCTCTTTCGCTTCTTCAACTTTCATATTTTTTTTCATACACGCACCGCGCCGGTTGCGGATACCTACTCTTGACCTAGGCCTTTCTCCAAAACGTCTTGGATCTGATTAAAATATGTACGCCTAGGTCGGCCTTTACCGGGTTGCCAATTCACCCTCACCTCATATAGGTATCTGTTTTGTCAATCTTCTTTCATCCATCCTCTCTACATGTCCAAACCATCTAAGTATCCCTTTCTCTATCTTGGTCACTACATCTTCAAATATACCGCAACGTTCCCTTATCACTCTGTTCCTCACTCGGTCCATCAGCTTTACTCCAGCTATCCTTCTTAGATTTCTCATTTCTACAGCATTCAATCTACTTTCATGCTTCTTCTGCCACACCCAACATTCACTACCATACATCTCTATGTACAGCAAGTCGTGCCTCTTTAGACATTTTCTGTTCGCGCAGTTTTTTCCCTTTTTTTATGGTGCGGAAATGGATACCACGGAGATGGTTATGTCGAACGCCGTCTCGAGTCTTAATTACCAGGATGTAAGGTTACCTAATAGGCATATCCCTCGCACCCTAGCTGACCCTTTCTCGTCTCCTGTGGCGAGTGGGAGGCGCTGCTCGCCTACGTTGCCCGGGTGCACCACGTGTCCTCATAAAAAAATATATCCGGATGCCCGGGATTCCCCTTTTTTTCTGTGCGGAAATCCTCATGGATACCCACCCCGCGGCCAGCGGGGCAGGTTATGTCAGACTCTTACCGACTAAAACTGCACGCTGTCTAGGGTGTTCTGACGCCAGGGTGTAAGGTGGCCCAAATAGCATTTCCCTCGCACCCCGGCTTGACCCGGGCCATCTCCGGATTCGAGATGGCCCCCTCGGGTTTGGGAACTACGTGGTTCCCGTCAAGCCCCCGGAATAGAAGGGGCGCTTTCGCGTGCCGCCGCCTCGGCCTGCTTTTGCTAGGGTGACAGGCGGCTCCACCCATCACCCCCAGGCCAGCGCTCATGGAGGACGGAGGTCGTTAGACCTCCGACGCCTTCGGCGTCCGCGCCCGCCGCCGTCCGGAAGAGCTCTGTGCAGCCTCTCCCGAACCTTTTCCGCCACCTCGAGCATCACTTTGCTCGCAGAAGGAGGCGGCGGCCAACCACGCGTCCGCACTCGGCATCATCGCTGCGACCAGCACCGGCAGTGTGAGGACTCCCACCCCGAGGGCTGCCAGGAGGGCCTGTCTCGGCACCTCCCACGCCGGACACTCGGCCAGCGTGTGCAGCCCTGAGTCCTCGCCCGCATCGCATTGATGGCACTCGGGCGTTGGCTCCTTCCGAATCAGACACAAGTGATCCCCGAAGCACCCCTTCCCAGAGATCACCTGCGTCAGCCGGTATGAGAGGCCCCCTTGAGGCCTCTCCAGCCAGTCCTCCATGACGGGTCTTACCGCCGCTACAACGGCGTGCCCCGCGCTTGGTTGCCCAAGTCGGTCCTTCCACTCCAAGTCGGTCCTTCCACTCCATGCCCTGGATTCACCTAACAGTGTTTGCTAGCTCGGCTGCGCTACGTACTGCGATAAATATTTGTAGAAACCTATGGATGCGTTCTAAAATGAATAGAAAATGTGCTATTTACAGGTATTTTGATTGACGGTTTTTGACGGTCATAAGTAAAATTACTTGTATTTGAAAATCTCATGTATGTGCGGAAAAATATTTCACAATTTCCAAGACTTTGTGATAGGCACAATATAAATACCAGGCACAAAAACAATCTTGTAGCCTGTGATAGTAGGCTCCAAAAAATCAGTAATTCTTTTCGGGGTAACTGTATACGCTTTTTCAACAAACTCCCAAGCGAAATTAGAGATTTACATGTAAGTAAATTTAAAAATGTTGTTAAAAGAAAACTCTCCCAAAAAGCTTATTATAAAATTCAAGATTATTTAGATGATAAAGAAGCTTGGAAATGAACTGTTCACTCAACTATGTTACTCGAAATAACATTGTATCTAGACTAAGGCAATTGTTGTAAATAGACCAAAAAAACAGCCCGCTGAGTTTCTTGCCGGAGTCTTCTCAGGTCTGGGCCGCGTTTCGAACCGGTGGTCCATTTACTTCTAGTTTTAAATATTTATAATTTGACGTTTTGTAAGTGGCGCTTAAAATGGTCTATACAGAATAAATGATCTATACAGAATAAATGATTTTTGACTTTTGACTTTTGACTTTTGACTCGTCACTGGTAATATGTAGGTACAAACGTACATCTCTAAAAATGAATTAACATCTTTTTGTTGCGGTTGGTTGAAATGCCATTAACTTGAAATTGTATGGTCTTTAGTTGTCTCACTTTAGAATTAAAGAGGGCCTCGATTCTGTTAAAACAAGCTACTGTACTGTCATACTACTGACACTACGAAAAATGCCATTTAATTTTGGTCTTTATTCAGTCATTATCAGGTTAAAGTTTAAAATTACTTAAATGATATTTTGTAGAGCGAATCGAAAAGTTAAATAAACTCTTTTCATTTGATTTTAGACTTTAACTGTATAAAGGTAAAGTCTACAATTGAATAGTATCAGTGGCATGACAGTGGTTTGCCTTTAGCACAATCTAGGGCCAGAACTTATAAAAATATACTTTTCAAATAAAATAAAATACTCAGGTACAATGCTAAAAAATATTTTTGCGCTCGCGGCCTCTTGGGCCGGGGCCCCCTTGGGTCGGGGGCCCGTGGCATTTTGCCACCCCTGCCACCCTATTGTTACGCCACTGGGCATAGTAACCAACTCGATATAGCTCTTGTGTACACTGGCATAACGGACACTAATACGGCCAGCGTGCTGGGCTCCTTTGCGCGAGATGCGGCGCGGGGTGGGTTATTTCTCTGACAAAAGCATTGCAGGCTACCTGACATTAATTGTAATTTAATTTTGAATCTACACTTATAATAAATCTGTAGAAGTAAAAATTCTGTACATTGAAAATATAAAAAAAAAATAAGTAGCAGGGGGTGTTACTAGAGCGACACGGATCTCAAATATGTGATTAAAATTTTTTCTGTCTGTCTGTCTGTCTGTCTGTCGCGTGTGTGAAACTTGGTATAATTATTCTCCAATATCCTGGGCAGCACTGGGGTGTCAAGGGGGCCATCTTAAAACCGTAGATGGCCCAGGGTTAACCAGGGAGCGCGGGATATGCTCTAAGCAATCTTACAACTGAAGACTTGAGACGGCGGCGTGTGGTTTTTATGAGGTCCGAGCTGCCGCATGCCGTCTCAAGTGTCACGCACGCTGTCAGCCATCAGGAGTAGGTAAGTCTGAACTTAACTACTCCTGATGGCTGACGGGGGTGGTATCCGAAGGAATTGCCGCACGAAAAAAGGAATTTGAAACGGAATTCGAAATCCACGCGGGCGGAGCCGCGGGCAACAGCTAGTATTAAAATAAAGTATATTATTAATTTTATTCAATGCATAGGGCAATTATTTGATTGAAACTTGTGCTGCTCCGCTGCATTCTATTGAATAAATCAAGCCTAAGTAGACCAGTGGCGATAGCTATGAAAATGGTAAAAAGTAAAAGAAAATTATAGTAGGATGAAACCTGTTGTAAAAGGACGAGAATATAACAAAAATGAAAAGAAAAATAAATTACGGGTGATCTGAGGTCGTGAAGTGGGGAGGGGGGTGAGTTTTAAGGGTAAAAACCGTTTATCTCGTTTTCCGGCAAAACTACAATTCCTATTCTAAAGTCTAATATTATAATACCAGTTTCACATATTAAACACACACAATATTTAAACCAAAAATATTGTCAATTAATTGCGGTTTATGACGTATTAAAAAAAACTAGTAGATCTGGTTCAAACCAATTTTCGGTGGTAGTTTGCATGGCAATGATAAATCTAAAAAAATATATAATGTACATTCAGTACATTACATAATATACCAATTTGTTTTAGATTTATCATTCTCTTATTTTAGAAGTTAGAGGGGGGGGGGACACATTTTTCCACTTTGGAAGTGTCTCTCGCGCAAACTGTTCTGTTTTGAAAAAAATTATGTTAGAAACCTCAATAGCATTTATAAAGACCTATCTATAGATACCCCACACGTATGGGTTTGATGAAAAAATAAAAATAAGTGTCAGTTCTTAGCATGGGGAATTTTATGCATTTTTTCTATTTTTGTGTGAAATTCTTAATGCGGTTCACAGAATACATCTATTTACCAAGTTTCAACAGCATAGGCCTTATAATTTCGGAGAAAAGTGGCTGTGACATACGGACGGACAGACAGACAGACATGACGAATCTATAAGGGTTCCGTTTTTTGCCATTGGGCTACGGAACCCTAAAAACGCATCAAAATCCGTTCAGGAACTGTAGACAAGTGTCAAATGTCTACGTGTCCCTCTGACTAGCAGAGGTTTCTACTGAAACCTCTGCTAGTCAGAGGAGGGAGTAGGCGGTGCTGGGCAGACTGGTTCTGCGAGCGCAGATGGAGGGGTGACAGGACGGCCGCCTACGTTTTAGTGCAACCGATTTCTTTATTAAAAACGTGTATTTAAAACATCTTTTTAACCCCCGACGGAAACCCGAACGGGGTGTTATAAGTTTGACGTGTGTGTGTGTGTGTGTGTGTGTGTGTGTGTGTGTGTGTGTGTGTGTGTGTGTGTGTGTGTGTGTGTGTGTGTGTGTGTGTGTGTGTGTGTGTGTGTGTGTGTGTGTGTGTGTGTGTGTGTGTGTGTGTGTGTGTGTGTGTGTGTGTGTGTGTGTGTGTGTGTGTGTGTGTGTGTGTGTGTGTGTGTGTGTGTGTGTGTGTGTGTGTGTGTGTGTGTGTGTGTGTGTGTGTGTGTGTGTGTGTGTGTGTGTGTGTGTGTGTGTGTGTGTGTGTGTGTGTGTGTGTGTGTGTGTGTGTGTGTGTGTGTGTGTGTGTGTGTGTGTGTGTGTGTGTGTGTGTGTGTGTGTGTGTGTGTGTGTGTGTGTGTGTGTGTGTGTGTGTGTGTGTGTGTGTGTGTGTGTGTGTGTGTGTGTGTGTGTGTGTGTGTGTGTGTGTGTGTGTGTGTGTGTGTGTGTGTGTGTGTGTGTGTGTGTGTGTGTGTGTGTGTGTGTGTGTGTGTGTGTGTGTGTGTGTGTGTGTGTGTGTGTGTGTGTGTGTGTGTGTGTGTGTGTGTGTGTGTGTGTGTGTGTGTGTGTGTGTGTGTGTGTGTGTGTGTGTGTGTGTGTGTGTGTGTGTGTGTGTGTGTGTGTGTGTGTGTGTGTGTGTGTGTGTGTGTGTGTGTGTGTGTGTGTGTGTGTGTGTGTGTGTGTGTGTGTGTGTGTGTGTGTGTGTGTGTGTGTGTGTGTGTGTGTGTGTGTGTGTGTGTGTGTGTGTGTGTGTGTGTGTGTGTGTGTGTGTGTGTGTGTGTGTGTGTGTGTGTGTGTGTGTGTGTGTGTGTGTGTGTGTGTGTGTGTGTGTGTGTGTGTGTGTGTGTGTGTGTGTGTGTGTGTGTGTGTGTGTGTGTGTGTGTGTGTGTGTGTGTGTGTGTGTGTGTGTGTGTGTGTGTGTGTGTGTGTGTGTGTGTGTGTGTGTGTGTGTGTGTGTGTGTGTGTGTGTGTGTGTGTGTGTGTGTGTGTGTGTGTGTGTGTGTGTGTGTGTGTGTGTGTGTTTGTAAGTCTGTCTGTGGTATCGTAGCTCCCAAACGGATGAACCGATTTTAATTCTGTTTCTTTTGTTTGAAAGATGGGTTGGGGGAGAGTGTTCTTAGCTATATTTTATGAAAATCGGTTAAGCCATTTCCAAGATATAAGGGGTGAAAGGGCTGATGAAAAATTTAATGTGTTCAAAAATATCCGTGTTGGGTATCAAATGAAAGGGCATAACTTACACATAATGATACCGCAAGTTTTATGAAAATCGGTTAAGCCATTCGAAAGATAAGAGGAGTGGAATGTATTTTTAGTTCTGTAACCACAGTCCGCGCAATTCGCATTAGCTCTGAATAATTTTTGATAGACTATACGTATGTTGAAATTAAATAATGAATTAGCTATTATACTTAAGTTACCCCTATAAAGAGCATGAAATAAAAAATAAATTAAAATTTTTAAAAACCCCCGACTCACAAAAAAGCACAATAAAAAAACTTTAAAAAGTAAAAAAATAACTATTATATTATGACCTATCTACCCTAAGTATTGAACCTTTATTAACTAACAGTTTGTCTCGTCGCACAGTGGGCTGAAAATCGATCTTCATAGACTTAGCAACTTGAAATTTAGAGGGTTGTTTTTTTATATAGATATGGGTGTTGTTTAACTCTACTATACTAGCATGTATCATTAAAGTCGATTTGGTACGCAAACAACACCGTTATAATTATTTTGCAAAATAATTGTATGAAGATAGTATGAAAAATCCGATTATTTTTTGACCTGCAAGGAAAACCGTAATATCCTCGGAGTAGTTTGTAGAAGTGATTATTTATGATTTTTTTACATACTCGGTATAACGGCATCAGCTGCAGAATTTATTCAAAAATTAAAACTAATAATATTTTTTTATCGACTCTGTTTAGTTCTAAAGATACAGATATTCATTATGATTTTAGTTTAGTATTATTATTATATAGGAAAAAAATGATATAGACGTAAGTTGAAGATAATATAATGCCTAAAAAAATATAAGACCTATTACAAAAACATGATGAACGAGTATAACAATTTGACCAGAAAAATCTATTAAACATGAAATACTATACAAGTATACAATAAATAATTATGGCTATTTTTCTAAAAAAACAAGTCACTGTTCGCCATCAGTATCATTGTCAGATTCGTTTTCAGAGTCCAAGTTTATTGGCCATATCAAAAAATTCGTACGGAATTTCCGATAATTTAAGCAAATCTAATGTTTCATTAAAAAATGTCTGCGTTTTCGTAGCATCAAATTTGGGTCTTTGTGCACAGATAAAGGGATCAGAAGATAGAACAAGCATGTTTAAAATGTCTTCATTAGTAGCTAGTCTGCTCTTTTTCCTTGAATGATGTTCCCGGAACCTCCTGAAATCTTTGTTGCGGGGCTCTGAGGCTTCTTCTGAAAGGCTTCCGATTGGCACAATGTCATTTTTTGCGATGATATCTCCCCCATGTATGAGCAACTTATGGACAGTCGACGACATATAGTACCAGTCATACAACTCCACGTACTTCTCTGCTGTCTTGCGGGCGTAATCTTTAAATTTAGGGACATCAATTTGTTCCCCAGAAGTTATAGTTTGCAAAATTACAGCAAATCTCCGTACAAGTTCCTCGTCTAAACCAGTAATGGCTGCAGTTTTATCGGGAAACTTAAAGAAGCGTCTTGCAGTATTCCCGTCATTCGTTGTTCCTGAGCCCTGTTTAAAAAAGGTCTTATATTTTTTTAGGCATTATATTGTCTTCAACTTACGTCTATATCATTTTTTTCCTATATAATAATAATACTAAACTAAAATAATAATGAATATCTGTATCTTTAGAACTAAACAGAGTCGATAAAAAAATATTATTTATTTTAATTTTTAAATAAATTCTGCAGCTGATGCCGTTATACCGAGTATGTAAAAAAAACATAAATAATCACTTCTACAAACTACTCCGAGGATATTACGGTTTTCCTTGCAGGTCAAAAAATAATCAGATTTTTCATACTATCTTCATACAATTATTTTGCAAAATAATTATAACGGTGTTGTTTGCGTACCAAATCGACTTTAATGATACATGCTAGTATAGTAGAGGTAAACAACACCCATATCTATATAAAAAAACAACCCTCTAAATTTCAAGTTGCTATGTCTATGAAGATCGATTTTCAGCCCACTGTGCGTCGGGGGGACCGCTCTAGATCATGCGAGACAAACGATTAGGTTATGATTAGGTGAGCGGTCCCCGACAAGACAAACTGTTAGTTAATAAAGGTTTAATACTTAGGGTAGATAGGTATAATAGTTATTTTTTTACTTTTTAAAGGTTTTTTTATTGTGCTTTTTTGTGAGTCGGGGGTTTTTAAATTTTTAATTTAATTTTTTTATAGGTAAATCGTTTTATCCTATCATCTATCTATCTATATTACATATAATAAATCTGTAACTGTTTGGTGTCTGTACATGGAAGATATATGAGAAAAAAAAATATTAGGGGACTTTATGAATGTAATAGATGCCAATACAATGATTTTTAGAATTTTTGTCTGTTTGTCTGTTTGTCCGCAAATTTTTGTGCGCGCAAAAATCAAAAACTACTGGAGGGATTTTGATCAAACTTGGTAAGATTATAGTTCATAGTGCTGGGCAACATATAGGCTACTTTTTATACAAGTTGATACCCGCGGCTTCGCCCACGCTTCGTTTTTAGGTTGTTTTTAGTAATATCTCCGGTTCTACTTAACCAATTACAACCAAACATACGGTAATTTTTTAGTCTATGCAAGACCTTTCTAATAAAAAAACCGCATCAAAATCCATTAAGTATTTTTTTATTTTTTAACGGGTTTTGATGGGGTTTTTTTATTAGAAAGGTCTTGGTTAGACTCAAAATCTTACGCGTACCTATTTGATCACAATCGGCTGATTGGAACATGCGATATAGTAAATAAACGCGAAAATCGACGTCCACGCGGGCGGAGCCGCGGGCAACAGCTATACTAATAATATAAAGGCGAAAGTTGATGAAAATATTTGGGTGTTAGTTACTTAATCACGCTCTCACCGCTAGAAAGGATTGGGGTAGGAGGGGTACAGTGAGCTCTGGCTACCCTACTTACCGGTAGGAATACAACACGATCGTTATTATGGCCGCGGTCTTCTGCAGGGCAGAGGTACTACTCCAGTTGGACAGCTCATTTCGGACGGGCGATACCGTCGTGTCCTACATAACTTGGTTTTATTCTGATTGTGTGAAATATTTCGCGAAGGTCACTAACTGTATAATTTTTATTTACAGTCGGCCTCCCGAGGGGTGTTCTTGGAACCCTACATTTCTTCTCTACAAACGTGTGCTAACTACACCAGTGCTAAGAACAAAGGCCACGTCAATGTGCCTAAACAGCCAGTACCAAGGTTAAAAGATACTTTGGACAAGTACCTGCGCTCTGTACAACCATTTCTCAATGTTAAACAGATGAGGAAAACAACTGATTTAGCAAAAGACTTTGAACAAGGATTGGGATCGAAATTGCAAGTAAGCATATTTGAGCATTCTCCATACGTGTACCTACAGTTATATTTACGGGAATTGATGTGATCATGATACTAGTCCTTACTACCTTACCTTTAAGGTACAAGTTATTATTGAACAGTCAGAAGTTTAGAGCAAGTTGCGGCCGTGGTTATGGGCTGACTTAGAACAGTCCGAGTAAACGTACTACAATAAGAGTTACCTGAAGTTTTTCTAAAACAAGCTTGTATTATAAGAAATCACTTACTAACGAAAATATCCTACATTTCAGGCTAATTGACATTCAAATATGATTTTAATTACAGGCTTTATTGGAAAAAAGGGCAGAAGAACTTGAGAACTGGCTTGAAGACTGGTGGCTGCACGCAGCCTACTTGGAGTACCGTGATCCGGTTGTAGTGCACTCTAGTCCTGGTTTACTGCTCCCTTTCGGTACAGTCAAACATGCAAGTGAACAGCTACCCTTCGCAGCCAAGATATTGTTGGGCACAATAGAATACAAAAATAAAATTGACAGGTAAATATATTATTTAAAATATATTTGGGGTATTTATAATTCAATCAGAATGCTAAATTATCCATCTGTACAAATAGGTAATTAAAATTAAATGTTCAGTTTGTACTTAATGTTTTGTTGTATAACAGCTTTTTAATAAATGCAATGATAGTATGTTTTTTTTATACTACGTAGGTGGCAGTTGTACAGTTAGCGTCAAAAGTCGATGATCACAAACTTAAAAATCGTAACGAAAATGATTAACTATTTTCTATATACATGTAATAAATCTGTAACTGATCGGTGTCTGTACATGGAAAATATAATTATGAGAAAAACTTTTATTGGGGGACTAGCTAGATGAACGTATCTAATAGTAGCCAAAACAATGAATTTTAGAATTTTTGTCTGTTCGTATAAACCTTTGTGCGCGCTAATCTTGAAAGTAGCCAATTCCATTCATTTGAGGTTGTTATTATTTGATTTTGGTAAGTCTCACTTAAGATTTTGTGTTTGTTTTATTCAAATTGGTTCACAAATGAAGAAGTTATGTAAAATCTTAAAATTCTGTCACGCGATCTCAGCGGGTTATTATCGAATATTCGCACAATGATATACTTATAAACCGCTAAACAGATTCATAGTTCTAACTCCTGGTAACTTATAGGATATTTTTATACTGACTTAGCGCCTTCGCTGCGATTAGCGGGTGTTAAAATTACTTGGTTCAAAAACTAATCTTGGAAAAATAAAATGATCATCTACTTTTGACGCTGACTATACGATACCTTAGTGTGCTTGGCTAATTTCTTCCTATTGTTTATTTCTACCTTAACAATAACTCTCAACTTTTTCAGAGAAGAATTCCCTCAAGATATGATGGGCAAAACTCCTCTTGACATGGGTCAATACAAGAAAATATTTGGCACGTGTAGGATACCAATGGAGAACCGAGATAAGTTGGTATTCAATAGCAAATCCCGTCACATAATTGTGCTGCACAATGACCATGTTAGTACTTTTATATTTAAAGATTTACGGTCGTGGGTCACGCGTTGTCGGGGATACTGTAGCAAAAGTGTCGATACTAGGTAGGTACCTACTCATGAGTAGGGTATTCGATTCGTAAAGATTTTTTGATAATATGATGTGTATGGCAGGAAAAGTTTTCCAGGTCAACTAATTATTTTATATCCTACTTCCTACTAATATTATAAATGCGAAAGTTTGTAAGAATGTATGGATGTATGTTTGTTACTCTGCCGTACAAAAACGGCTGAATGGATCTGGCTGAAATTTGGTACAGAGATAGATTATAGTCTGGAATAACATATAGGCTACTTTTTATACAAGCTAATACTGCGGCTCCGCTCGCAAAGTCGATCGGTCGGGATGTCTGGATGTATGTTTGTTACTCTTTCACGTAAAAACGGCTGAATAGATCGTGTTGAAATTTGGTATAGAGATAGATAGTCTGTAATAACATAATTATAGGCTACTTTTTATACAAGCTAATATTCGCGACTCCGCTCGCGAAGTCGATCGGTCGGGATATCCAGATATTATGTTTGTTGCTATTTCACGTAAAAACGGCTGAATGGATCTGGCTGAAATTTGGTACAGAGATAGATTATAGTCTGCAGTAATATATAGGCTACTTTTTATACAAGCTGCCTGCTGCTCTGCCTGTGGGAGTCGATTGGTTGGTAATCGTTTTTTGGTCATATCCCCGGTTCTACTTATCCAAATGCAATCAAACATACGGCAGATTTTATGTAAAACCAAGACCTTTCTAATGAAAAGATGGCATCAAAATTTGTTCAGCAGTTTTTGCGTCCATCACGAACCAACAGACAAGGATTGCAAAAAAAATAGATATTTGTGGTCAACATAACCAAGTCTTTTTTTTTTCAAATATCTCCAACGATATGTGTTGTTGTGTCTAGCCAAGTGATTTACAATTCTATAATAGTAGTTGCTAGCTGACGCCCGCGGCGCCGCGCCGCCCGAGTGAATATCGATTATTACAACTAAAAGTACTGTTATAAAGGGATATGATGTCCACACTGTCCCTGTAAAGATGGTGTAAGGTGAAACCAATAAATAAATTAAAAAAAAACTTTTGGTCATATCTCCAAATTTTAGGTCTGATCAAGAAAACCGCACTAAAGTCTGTTTAGTACTTTTTATCCGAAAGGTTTTCACTAGATGAGTGGAGACCAGTGGAGTGGAGAGTGGAGCGGAGTGGGGAGTGGTGTGGAGAGTGAAGTGGGCAGTGGTGTGGAGAGTGAAGTGGAGAGTGGAGTGGAGTGGATTGGAGATTGAAGTGGAGAGTGGAATGTAAGGTGGAGTCGCGAGAGAGGATTGGACAGCAGAGTGGAGGTGGAGAGTGGAGTGGAGAGTGCAGTGGAGTGTGGAGTGGAGAGTGGAGTGAACAACGGAGTGGAAAGTCGAGTGGAGAGCCGTTTTATTAAAATAGACTTAGTGGCGATACCGAATTCTACGCGGGCGAAGCCGCGGGCGGAAGCTAGTATTAATATAATTTACTAGCTGTTGTTTTACTAAAAGTACAATCTAATTTTGTACCAAATCTCAACCAGATTAGTTCAGTCGCAGGGCGGCATTTGGCATAAATATTCACGCATTCCTCAGTGGCTTCATAATCAACAGCTTAATTTATTTTACTTAATTGTAATACTGGAACATGATACCATCTTATTTGCTCTTTGATGTTAAAAAAAGACCAATAAGAAATAATATCGTACCGTTACTTAATATATTCCATCCATTTAACATTCATATTTGCATAAATTACTTTGACCTTTTCACACGAATCAAAATGTTTACATTACCACTATAGTGTAATTACGCAAAAAGAATCAGCTTTTATAGGCAGGCACTATGCCGTAGTTCACGGGCTCTTGGAGTATTGTCGTTGAATTATATTTTACATTTTACATAAATTAAGTGACAAATAGGTATTCGTACATGTAAACTAAAAGTTATTTTTATTTTTAATTGTTTGTTATGTCCATGACTTCACGTATGTATGTGGGTACTTATTAGCCGACGGATTTCGATGAATGCGATCTCAAACGAAAGGTATTCATCTCCTGAGTGTTAAAGGGTACATAAAATGTGAAGAAACACTTTAAGATGGATGTTTGGCGCTACAATATATATCTTCTTTTCCTTTGCCTCTGCCCATTATTTGGAATCAGTTCTATTTATGTTACTCGGCACCAGGATACTCTATCTATAGCATTTTGATTAATAGTCTCAATCTGAAGCCCCATTTTGATGGAACTAGAAATGCATCATTGGTATTTTTTTACATCAATACACCTAGCCAAGAATCGAACCCATATAATTATAGCAAACTTATGGACATGTCTCATTTCTAACTACATAAATAGATAGGTACTATTTTATTTTCCTTGGGTTACATTATCTTAACCGATTAACACCTTACCAAACTGATGAAAATTATTCAAAATTATAGGCATAGTTCTTAATGCATAGCTGGATTCTTCGCCGCAAGGATTGTACTGCATTCAGAATTACAGTAGCGGCACGATATAATGGCCGGTTTGACACATTACAATAGTGATGTGAAATGTCAATTTACTCTCGATAAAAATATAATCAAATCTATAAGTTTTTATTGCAAGCAGTACTTACCTGATTCAAAAACTTTAGTAAAAAAATAGAAATTTTTACCTACTAAATACATTTGAACGAACTGAATATTGGAATTAGGAATGAAAATGAGTATATATTAATCCAGCTTCCTTCAGTGATTGCACTAACTTTTATCTTGTTGGATACTCTTTCCGTAAATAGTAGCTGGTTTTGCTCGTTTTTTTCCGTTTTAATGTGTGAAGTTTATTTTCTTCTGTGCCAGTCTCGCCAAATTTTTCTTTAGTTATCTATTCGTCTAACAGTTATAGGTAAAATTGACCTTCCATTTTGAAATTCACGATCGAAATGTTACGAAGGCGTATCTATAAACGAACACACATGCCTGACCGTACGTTCGGCCATATCAACGAAATCCACAACAAAAGGCGTAAACAGAGTAAGTTGAGGGCCACCATTATAATTATCACTGTTAGTGTATGTAATGGGGACCCCTTCCTGAGACTTTACCATCAGGCGAGATTTACCATTTAGCTTACCATCAGGCGAGGAGGTCTAAACTATATCGCAATCGCAGGGCACTCCTAGTTTGTACTTTTCGAAGCAACGTCAAGTCGAAAATGCTTTGTTTTGAAGTAAGTTTGCCGGAGGTATTATTGGGCTTGCTAGTGGTCCTAGTGTCGATTATATAGATTTTATTTAAAAAAATTTAATTTCGAAAAACAAATACCGAGTTGTGTGAAATAAGTACACCAATAGGTAATTATCCTACTAATATTATAAACGCGAAAGTTTGTATCCTACTAATATTATAAACGCGAAAGTTTGTAAGAATGTATGTCTGGATGTATGGATGTCTGGATGTATGTTTGTTACTCTGCCACACAAAAACGGCTTGATGGATCTGGCTAAAATTTGGTACAGAGATAGATTATAGTCTGGAATAACATATAGGCTACTTTTTATACAAGCTAATACCGCGGCTCCGCTCGCAAAGTCGATCGGACGGGATTTCTAGATATATCTTTGTTACTCTTTCACGTAAAAACGGCTGAATAGATCTGACTGAAATTTGGTAACGAGATAGATTAAAGTGTGGAATAACATATAGGCTACTTTTTATACAAGCTTATATCCGCGACTCCGCTCACGGAGTCGATCAGTCGACCCACGGAGTAGATCAGTCGGGATATCTGGATGTATGTTTGTTACTCTTTCACGTAAAAACGGCTGAATAGATCAGGTTGAAATTTGGTACAGAGATAGATTATAGTCTGGAATAACATATAGGCTACTTTTTATACAAGCTAATACCGCGGCTCCGCTCGCAAAGTCGATCGGTCGGGATGTCCAAATATTATGTTTGTTGCTATTTCACGTAAAAACGGCTGAATGGATCTGGCTGAAATTTGGTACCGAGATAGAGTGTAGTGTGAAATAACATAATTATAGGCTAATTTTTATACAAGCTAATACCCGCGGCTTCGCCCATGGAGTTGATCAGTCGGGATATCTGGATGTATGTTTGTTACTCTTTCACGTAAAAACGGCTGTATAGATCGGGTTGAAATTTGGTACAGAGATAGATTATAGTCTGGAGTAATATATAGGCTACTTTTTATACAAGCTAATACCCGCGGCTCTGCCCGTGGGAGTCAATTGGTTGGTAATCGTTTTTTGGTCATATCCCCGGTTCTACTTAACCAAATGCAATCAAACATACAGCAGATTTTATGTAAAACCAAGACCTTTCTAATAAAAAGGCGACATCAAAATTTGTTCAGCAGTTTTTGTGTCCATCACGAACAAACAGACAAGGATTGCAAAAAAATAGATATTTGTGGTCAACATAACCAAGTCTTTTTTTTTAAATATCGATTATTACAACTAAAAGTACTGTTATAAAGGGATATGTATGTTCACACCGTCGCCTTAGGTGAACCCTGTAAAGATGGTGTAAAGTGAAACCAATAAATAAGGAAAAAAAAAACTTTTGGTCATATCTCCAAATTTTAGGTTTAACCAAGAAAACCGCACTAAAATCCGTTTAGTACTTTTTATCCGAAAGGTTTTGGCTAGACGAGTGGAGACCAGTGGAGTGGAGAGTGGAGCGGAGTGGGAGTAGTGTGGAGAGTGGAGTGGGGAGTGGTCTGGAGAGTGGAGTGGAAAGTGGAGTGGAGAGTGGAGTGGAGTGGAGATTGAAGTGGAGAGTGGAATGTAGGGTGGAGTCGGGAGACGGGATTGGACAGTAGAGTGGAGGTCGAGAGTTGTGTGGAGAGTGGAGTGAACAGTGGAGTGGAGTTTGGAGTGGATAGTGGAGTGAACAGCGGAGTGGAAAGTCAAGTGGAGAGCCGTTTCATTCAAATAGACTTGGTGGCAATACCGAATTCCACGCGGGCGAAGCCGCGGGCGGAAGCTAGTAATCTTATAAAAAAATGATCGTGGGACACTAATATACATTATATAATTCAGAAATCAATGTAGGTAATAAATAAATATTGTGTCCTAAAATTATACCTACATTCGATCAAATTTTATGACTTACTGTACGTCACTATTGACAATAAAGAACAGCAATTTGCTCTTTCAAAATGTCACAATAATTAATACGAAACTTCACGAGCGGACAAACGTCAAACCGGCCATTATATCGTGCCGCTACTGTAGGTACAAAATTATTGATTCCGTTTTGAAACAATGGTATTGATTATAACTACATGTCTTAGTAGAAAACGATAATGCAGGCAGTGTTTTTTTTGTCAAAATGGGTTTGTTTCCTGCCTAGGTGTATTGATTCTTTTAAAACCAATCGGGCCTGAGTTGAGCATTTTTAATAGTTATTTTTTATAGTTTTGGATTTGGCCATCCACACCCAGTTGAAAAATTCATCCTGTATAAGTATATCAAGGATACCGATTTGATGAAAATACCCTTTTAGTCCATTAAGTATTAAAAAATTCACGAATAATACCTATTTTACTTCTATGCACTAAATAAGTATCAATAGCCGTATTAGTGGTATTAGTACTGCGAAGTCCATAGAGACTTGCATACGAAATGTAGTTGATCCACAGTCTTATATCATACTGATTATGCTTTCAGATCTTCCGTGTTGACCTCTGGGGCAAGGATAATGTACAGCTTAACGCAAGTCAAATTGTAGAACAATTAAAAACCGTGATGGACAATTCCCTGTTGCACAATGAACAGGGCGTCGGTATTCTAACTTCGGAACAACGTGATAGTTGGGCCAAATCTTACCAGATTCTCATGAAAGGTAAACAGATTGTAAAAACATGAGATTTCAATATACGAACTTGTTTGGAGTATTTTTTAGACAACAGAATTTTAGAAAAAAGCGACACACTATTAAAAATTTTAGTCATAACATTCATTAACATTATGTATTTTATTTTAGATCCCAAAAACCAAGAATTCATGAAAGACGTGCATGAAAGCATTGTGGCCTTGTGTTTGGATGCACCCTGCGGCTATTTGGAGACGGAAAATCCTGATTATCTTAGAAGCCGTGGCGGTGCGCAGACGATTCATGGAGGTGGATCGAAGTCTAATGGTGGTAATCGTTGGTTTGACAAAACTATTCAGGTGGGTTGAAATATTTTGCATTAACTCAGTCACCGACCCTATTTGTTTTTCGATTTCTGGAACGTCGGAACAATGCTCAAGAACCAATAGGTACACCAATTTTACTGAATCAAAGTTGTAAAAATTATGGATAGATAAAAAACACGGAGCACAATAACCAGTGGAGAGAGTATGGGCATGTTTTTGTTCTAAATCAAAGTCACCAACTCGCGGCGGGGAGAGAATGCGCTTTGCCCTCTGTGTTTGGTTGACGAATTGACAAAAAAATGTCAACTCATTATCTAGGGATCCCAAACAAGTAATTAAAAAAGTATCGATATCGATAAAATTGTTGACTCATTCGTAATCTATAATATTAGAGTAAGATCCCAGAGCAATCAGACATAACTTATTTTCACACGGATGAAACCTGCAGTTTTCAGTAGCGTCTCGTGTGCCTTGAATACCTACGCGCTTTGTGAAACTTGCCGAGTGACACCTGGGCAGGTACCAGGTGAGAAAGGTGACTAAAAATAAGTGTTATGTAACTTAAATTCACATGGCTGATTTTTATATATGTCATGTAGAATATTATTTTAAAGTAATTATCATAAGTGTCAGACACTTTTGATGGACCAGACCTTGTGTCAGACGCTTTAAAGCTACCCAAAAAATGAATGAACTTTACTTATTTTTACATGTCTGATTTTTAAATATGTCATTGAAGTATTTATTTAAAAGTTATATTCAATCAGTCAGACAAATTAGAGTGACCAAACATGCCCTAAGACAAAAATTATTCAGCCAGAAGTATGAGGGCGATAGAACTATGCGCATGCGCCTCAAAGTAATGGTAATAAATTCCAGGGATAAAATTAATATATGTGTTATTCCAAACTATAAATCTATCCCTGTACCAAATTTCAGCCAGATCCGTTCAACCGTTTTTGCGTGAAAGTGTTTTTTTATGTCGGACACGTCAACATGACTTCACCTCGCCTGATGGTAAGCTAAGGGCAAAATCTCTGGAATGGGAGTCACCATTGCAAACACCGATAGTGTCAATGGTGGCTCTCAGCTTGACGGCCTCATCAAATGCTTTTCACGCCCCGCTTAAAGGACCCGGGACTATATGAGGAAGGAAACACGTGAGCTGGTAAAGAATTCCAGGTTATGATGGTGCGGCAAAGAAAAGAGGCACCGAACCGCTTGGTTCCTGATGGAATTGTTTGCACCATATGAGGGTGATATCTCAGCCTTGCACGTGTTGTTCAGTATAGGAAAGGAGAACAAACATCCATACATTCATACTTACAAACTTTAGGTTTGGTTCCCATTTTCCGGTAAGTACCTAACCATCCCGTAGGTACCTACTGAAAATGTATTCTAAACTAGCTTCCGCCCGCGGCTTCGCCCGCGTGGAGGTCGGTATCGCCACCAAGTCTATTTTAATAAAACACATCTCCACTCTCCACTCTACTCTTCACTCCACTCGTCTAACCAATACCTTCCTAATAAAAAGACCCCATCAAAAGCCGATAATCGCGATGGACATAAAAACTACTAAATGTATTTTGATGAGGTTTTTTTTTATTAGAAAGTTCTTGCTTAGACTTAAAATTTACCCTATGTTCGGTTGTAATTGGCTAAGTAGAACTGGAGATATAACCAAAAAATGATGACCTACCTTAAACCTTGACGTGCGGGCGGAGTCGCGGGTATCAGCTTATATAAAAAATAGCCTTTTTTTCCGTGCGGAAATCCTTATGGATACCTACCCTGCGGCCAGCGGGGCAGGTTATGTCGGACTCTTACTGACTAAAACCGCACGCCGTCTAGGGTCTTCTGAAGCCAGGGTGTAAGGGGGCCAACGTTCTGGCGCGGGTGTTGCCCAACATGAGGGGGCCGGATGACTCCCGCAGGAGGCTCTACGCGGGGATCGTGCGGTCCATGGCCCTTTACGGCGGCGGCGTACCCGATCTGGGCGGAGGCCCTGAATAGCCGTAACAGGTGTATGTACTTGTACATACATTGGGAGCACCGCAGCGCGTTATGTCTATATTGGTGGCGAAAGGAGGCGCGGGAGCGGGGACTGGACCCGGAGCCTCGAGTAATCGAGGCCGTCCACGCCCAGCTCCACCAGGATACCGTGGTGGAGTGGAAGGACCGACTTGGGCAAACGCGAGCCTATCGACTATAAAAAAAAACCAAGCGCGGGGCACGCCGTTACAACGGCGGTAAGACCCGTCATGGAGGCCTCACGGGGGCCCCTCGTACTGGCTGACGCAGGTGATCTCTGGTAAGTGCTTCGGGGATCACTTGTGTCTGATAGGGCTGCACACGCTGGTCAAGTGTCCGGCGTGGGAGGAGCCGAGACAGGCCTTCCTGGCAGCCCTCGGGGTGGCAGTCCTCACACTGCCGGTGTTGGTCGCAGCGATGGTGCAAAGTGCGGACGCGTGGTCGGCCGCCGCCTTCTTCTGCGAGCAAGTGATGCTCTAGTAGGAGGCGGCGGAAAGGGTTCGAGAGAGGCTGCACAGAGCTCTCCCGTCCGTCCGTCGGAGCCGCCTGTCATCCTAACAGAAGCAGGCCGAGGCGACGGCGCGTAAAAGCGCCCCCCCCCCCCTCCCCCCTATTCCAGGAGCATGACAGGAACACTGTAGATGCCAAGCCCGAGGGGGCCATCTCGAATCCGGAGATGGCCCGGGTCAAGTCGGGGTGCGAGGGAAATGCTCTATGGGCCATCTTAAACCCTGGCGTCAGAAGACCCTAGATGGCGTGCGGTTTTAGTCGGTAAAAGTCCGACATAACCTGCCCCGAGGTTTTCCGCACGGAAAAAAGGGGGCCTATTAGAGCATTTCCTCGCACCCCGGCTTTGTATAAAAGCCTATATGTTGTCCTGTAAGTGATGGTAGCTGAATGGATAAAGGACGCGGCCTCTACTCAGAGGTATCGAGTACGAATCCGGCCGGATAGTACCAATGTGAATTTCACTTTGTGGAATTTATATATGTGCTAATCACATGATTTACCATCTGCTGACGGTGAAGGAAAAACATCGTGAGGAAACCCACATGTCCTATAAGAAATTCTAAGGACATGTTCGATCCACCAAACCCCATTAGGCCATGTGGATTAAGGTCTAAACCCTCTCAGCTCTGTCGTTATAGGAGAGGAGACCCGTGCCCAGCAGTGGGACATAAATGGGTTGATATTATTATGTTGTTCAGAAGTATGAACTATAATAAATCGTACCAAGTTTGATCAAAATCCCTCCAATAGTTTTTTATCCATGCGTGCACAGATAGACAGACAGACAGAAAGACAAAAAAAATACAATAGTTATTTTGTAAATATTTCAATGTACAGAATTTACCTCTCTACAGTTTTATTGACGTAACCTACGACAAACTTATTATTTGCGGTTGGTGCAGTAATCGGGTCTACGAATTGAACCGCAAAATTAAGTTTGTTTTTTATTGTATAATTTATCGGTCAAGTTACTTATAATGTGAAGCTAGATTATAGCATGTTTAACATAATAACACCATTCAAATATGCGTGTTTAGATTACACGTTGTTACAGAATGCGTTGAAGATATAAACGTTCACTGCTCGTTCCCCGTAGGTGAGAGCGTGATAATAAGTAGCCTATGTGTTGACCCGACTTCCTAATAATATTCTTGCCAAATTTGAAGTAAATCCATGCAGTACTTTCTGAGTTTATCCCGGACATACATACAGACAAACAGACAAAAATTCTAAAAACTATATTTTTGGCTTCGGTATCGATTGTAGATCACACCCCAAGTATTCTTTTAAAAAAATATTCAATGTACAGTTTTGACTTTCCTACCATTTTATTATATGTATAGATAAGAAGCTGATGTTAATAATATTGTAAGTTGCTTACCTACGTAAGTTGTGCAACGTCAAAAGTGGATGATAATTGTACAGATTTCAAAGTACAAAATTTTATTGAAATTGGTAAATTATAATTATGTCAAATATTTTCACTAAGGAAGTAATATAGGGTGATTTTTTTGTATCATTTCGGTGAGATTTTTTTTAACAATGTTTGTTAAATATATTTTGTAACGAACGAATGGTGGCTACCATTGGCACTATCGGTGTTTGCAATGGTGACTCCCATTCCGGAGATTTTGCCTATAGCTTACCATCAGGCGAGGTGAAGTCATGTTGACGTGTCCGACATAAAAAAAACACTTTCACGCAAAAACGGTTGAACGGATCTGGCTGAAATTTGATACAGGGATAGATTTATAGTTTGGAATAACACATAGATTAATTTTATCCCTGGAATATATTACCATTACTTTGAGGCGCATGCGCATAGTGCTATCGCCCTCATACTTCTGACTGAATAATTTTTGTCTTAGGGGATGTTTGGTCACTCTAATGTGTCTGACTCATTGAATATAACTTTTAAATAAATACTTCAATAACATATTAAAAAATCAGACATGTAAAAATAAGTAAAGTTCATTCATTTTTTGGGTAGCTTTAAAGCGTCTGACAAAAGGTCTGGTCCATCAAAAGTGTCTGACACTTATGATAATTACTTTAAAATAATATTCTACATGACATACATAAAAATCAGCCATGTGAAAATAAGTTACATAAAACTTATTTTTAGTCACCTTTCTCACCTGGTACCTGCCCAGGTGTCACTCGGCAAGTTTCACAAAGCGCGCAGGTATTCAAGGCACACGAGAAGCTACTGAAAACTGCAGGTTTCATCCGTGTGAAAATAAGTTATGTCTGATTGCTCTGGGATCTTGGACTATATCTTATACTATATAATTCAAAGTCCTGACTGACCTAGAGACAACGCACAGCCTAAACCGCTGGTCGTAGAGACTTGAAATTTGGAGAATATGTGTGTTTCGATGCGTAGAGGTGTACTAAGAAAGGATTTTTTAAAATTCGAACCCTAAAGCCCTAAAAAGGGCTAAAAACGTGCTTTTGCCAGAACTCAAGAACGGCTGAACAGATATTCATGATCTATGATTTTTTGGATTTGTCTCCGCCTCGAATAGCATATAACATAATTAAAAATATATGATTCATTCAGGAAATTTAGTAATAAAAAGAAAATTAGATGTTGCAAACGTTTTTATCGCCATCTATAATAGTTGTCATAGCAACAGGAACTAAAATTGACTTTGTCTAAATTTTCATAGAGTAATATCCTTTACTTCTTTTTCCTCAAAAGTGAATAGAATGTATTAATTTTTAGGGTTCTGTGCCTGATTAGGAAAAAAAACCTTATCTCTTCGTTATCCGTCTGTTTGTCTGTCAAGACCTCTTTCTTAAGAACACGTAGAGGCATCAAGTTGAATTAGATAAAAGGAATGTTGCGGATAATGCTTGGCATTACACGAAGCGTAATATCCAAACTGTGGTCTCACTATCGACTAATAGGTGGCTTGACCTACCATCTCCTGGCCTGCACTCATGGAGGACGGAGGTAGTTAAGTTACCTTCGGCGACGTTAGTGAGTCACCTGCACGGCAATCGGAGAGTTTTAGGAAGCCGTACCTTATTTTTCGTGCGGAAATCCCCACGAATCTCTCCCCTCCTCTGGCCAGTAGGAACGTAATATCGGACTTGACCGACTAAAGTCGAACTCCATCTTGAGTCTACAGACGCCGAAGTTTAAGGTAACCCTTGACCCTGAGCTATCCAAAGCTTACTGATGGGCATTGCTGTTTTGGTGAGTTCCTGCATTGCGTAGGCAGGGTGTTGACGTTTGAATGCCACCATTGCCGGGGCTGATCCGTGGGCACACCACCTCTTCATACACTGGTAGAGTCTCCAGAGTGGATAGAGTGGCGCCATGTCCTTGAAGCAAGCGTCGGTGGGGTAAGCCTCACGGTGAGGTCCCTGGTGCCGACCATGGTCACCATAGATAGTATGTGGAACGCCACCGCTTTTTTTGCGAAGCAGTAATGCGCGCAGAAGTGGTGGTGGAAAAGCTACGGGAGAGATCTAGCACTCCCCCGTGCTGATGAAGGCGCACCGGGTGGCGTAGTTCGCAGAACCATCTCCATCATCCATGCGGGCCTGCGGGGTTTCTGGGATATCCTTTCTAGGACACACCAGATTCCCCGATCACACAGGCATTGGTAGGACTCCAACCTCTCCGTTGGCTCCGTTGAGATGAAGCCCGACAGGGTTTTTGCGCACGAAAAAAAAGGGGTATTTCCCTTTGGCCTAGAATCCAGATATTTTGCAGAAAGTAAAATCTTATAGCATAAGTACAGGGAAAAGTCTGGAAAGCATAAATATTACCTACTTCACCAAAAAAAAATGTATGTCTGTCATTCAAGACAAGAAGCACTGCAACAAAGTTAAGTTCGCCCCCTTTTTTGTCGTGCGGAAATCCCCCTCAACCCAATTTTGTACGGAACCCTGCGTGCACGAGCCCAATTCGCACTTGACCGGTATTTATTAGTATATCCTCTTTCTTTACTTTCATGAACTTCTTGAATGTTAAATCAGGTTGTCAAATGTCAATGTCTGTAGCAAGATTTTAATAATAAAAAAATCTGATTTTCGGATATAAATAATGTTCACTAATTTGAAATAGTGCATCGAATGTGAAAATGCAATGCAGCTATGATGAAAGGGTTTTTCAAAGGGCCTCTTCCGAGTCACACATACTTTGGCCAGAGCAGCTATCTAATCCCCATAAAATCTAGAAGACAATGAAAAAGGATAATGATGGTAAATAAACGGGCTTTGACCGCGATGCATGGCACTGTACTTTGAAGGGTTTGATAGAACTTGAGATGAAATGAATACGTTTAGCTGCAACCACTGATTGCGAAGGAATAGACATTGAAAGTTAGTACGGGCAGTCCCTCAGCTTAAAAAAGACTTGGTTGCGATAGCCAACATTCACGCGGGCGGAGCCGCGCGCGGGTACGCTAGTTATTTATAAGGATTTGTTTGCGATACAGAATTGATTAAAACATAAAAAACAGGTAGCTTAGTGGTTAAGAAGTCCGCCTTACGATCGAGAGGCCCCGGGTTCGAATCCTGGTCATTACACTACCGACGTGAACCCACTCCTAACACAAGCCCTTGAGCTTAGCTGGAGGGTTTAGAGGGAATATTAGTACTAATTTCGGTTGCTAATATTCTTTATAAAATAAAAAAAAAGGTAATTAAACTAGGAAGACTTTATTTACAAAAGAATTTTTTCTGGTACTTTTACATGAAATGTCTAGAACATACGACACTGCAATTTGTTGGTAAAAAATTGTCTCTATGTGTAGCTTTGATCCAAATTTCTTTCTTCTCGATGTCATCATTAGGAAATCTGCAAAATTTAATAAAAAATACGTTTTTCCAATATAATGAACCCCTTTTTTTATCGTGCGGAAATCCCCATGGATACCACCCCCGTCGGCCATCGGGGGTGGTTATGTCGGGATCGAACCGACTAAAACGCACGCCGTCTCGGGCCTTAGTTACTGGGGTGTAAGGTTACCCAATGGGCATATCCCTCGCACCCAGCTGACCCTAGGGCCATCTACGGTTTTAAGATGGACCCCTCGACCCCCCGACGACGGTGGGGTGTAGGGTGACAGGCGGCCGTCCTGTCACTCAACCGTCGGCGCGCAGACAATCAGCTCACCCCCCGCTCGCTCCCCACTGTGCCATCTGCTAGTCAGAGGGCCACGTGGAGAGCCTCGGAGCAGCCCTCTGGAGGCCACCCCGGCCGGATTGGCCGCAGGCAGTAGCGTCTCCCGCGGCGAGTGGGAGGCACTGCTTGCCTCCGTTTCCCAGGTGCAACACGTGGAGGTTCCGGCCCGCACCCAATATAATGAACCCCTAACTTTTAAACTGTCGCGTGCCATGAAATTCAATAGGTAATGATAATAGGAAAGATTAGAATTGCTTCGTCATTTAGGGGCAGGACGTCGCCTGGAGGGTGCGGGCCGGAACCTCCACGTGGTGCACCCGGGCAACGGAGGCGAGCAAATTAAATCTATTTTTTTTTAAAGGCAGGTAGAGATTTCATTTATTTTGCAACGCATTTTGCCGCAAACAAGTATAGTGTACAGCATCTAACTTGGCAAGGTTTTGGAGTAGTGGGGCCCACACTACTCCAAAATCTGGCCACGTTAGATGCCGCGCACTATACATTTTTTACTGTTATGTACAAGTTTTTTACCATTATTACTACACTTTTGCGAGGAAGGGCTGCATAAGTATGTCTTAAAATAAAGCAATAATGATACAAAACAAAAATAAGGAAACTATAGGAAGAACATTGAATAAATAAACCTATTTTAAATTCTATCGATATAAAACGTCGCAATGCTGCGAACAGAACTATCGAGAAAAAAAGGGACAACTGCTATATGTAATTCAATGTGCTAGAAAGAGAGCAAATATTTGATTTTATTTTTCGTTGTTGAAATTGTTATTTTATTAAATGGAGTAAAAAACACTTACCTACCTGTGAAATGTTATCCCATCTTTTATGTAACTTGACGTTGTAGTAGACTTTCCACACCATTTAATTGCACAACTAGGCATTGCTTTTAATTTTATTTCCTTTTAAAACGGGCGCGCGTGACGTTCGTACGTCAACCTACAATTTCTGCGACTGATCAAAATTTCGCTGCATACACTTCATTTAGCGTATGTTTAGCGACCGCGGCAGCCCCGCACGCTCTCTCCGCTGCTTATTGTGCTCCGTGATAAAAAACAATTACGACTAAGATTCTGATTGATTGACAACAAGTTTCAGATCTTACTAATTTCTGTTGTTCCTTTGTAGTAATGCACAGGATTTACAAACAGATATGCTAGGTATGTACTTTTATTCTACAACATTCTACACAGGGCTATTAAGACCTAAAGTAAACTTAAACATAGCTGAACTAACTTGTGTTATGGGTTATAGAATGCGAATAAATATAGATACATGTGTACTTATAATATTAGATACTTTTTTATATATAGGTACTTATAGGTATTTATAGATAGACATGCGGTAGCATGTCAAGCCAAGTTCAAGCAAAGGAACTGGCTAGCCAGCGCCAAGTGTAATATACACGAACCACTTGATGCCACTTTTGACCCTTTCTATAAGTCAAAATCTTTTTTTCCTTTTACCTTCTTAATTACCTTCTTAATTAGAATATAATGAAACGTTTGTTTAAATGTCAACTCGTTTGCAGTTCATTGTTGGTGCCGAGGGATTAGCGGGCATGTCGTATGAACATTCACCAGCAGAGGGCCAGCCAATCGCAATCATGACGGATTTCCTTATTGATTATTCGTATGCATCATTTATTTAATTTCTTTACTTTTAATCGTCAGTCGTCTTATGGCCGGCTTCTGGATTGAGAAATTGAAGTAGAGTCTGGTCGACGCCTATTTACGTACAGCGCGCAGTACGAAATTTTGTGTCGTTGCTGACGACACCTAAATACCTAACCTTCATCTGACCTCCACAAACCATTGGTTGGTGGTATCGAAATTCTCGAAATAGACCAAAGGCCTTACTATGAGCTCCTATAGCAATTCAAATGCGATGCAGCTCAACTCAGGGAGAGAGATAGAACTATGCACCGTGTATAGCTCCATCTCTCTCCCTGAGTTGTGCTGCATCGCATTTGAATTGCTATAAGAGCTCATAGCATGGGGCCAATTGTCCTCTTTTTAGCACTCCACCTACCCGTGACGAATGCCATAGATGTGCCAACCGGGACCGAAGACTTTAACGTATTGTTTGAGGCACACAGGGGTCTGATTGGAATGTGTCAATCGAATAGTCGCCCATCCTAAGACTGCTAAGACTGTCTTTAAATTTGCGATGTGTTAACCTACACGGTTACCATTTAACTACACACCACGTCACGAGCAATGTATTTTAAAGTGACGTTTATTGTTTTCAGAGGTAAACATCAAGATTCTGCGCCACCGTCTAAGAGTCCCATTCCACCGAAACATTTGGATTTCAAAGTAACGCCCGAGTTGCAGCATCGGATTCGTGAAGCAGAGCATAATTTGGATACGTTCGTATTTATCTTTGAAACCAAATAATACAATTATTGAGTGTATTAATCAATGGCACCAATCAATCAATCAATCAAAATCGCAATCCACTGCTGGTAATAAAATTTTAATTTGGTTTCAGGCTTGCCGCTAATCTGTTTCTGCACTGTTTCAAGTTCCAGAACTTCGGCAAAGATTTTATAAAGTCGCAAAAATTGAGCCCGGACAGTTTCATCCAAATGGCTATACAATATGCGTTTTTTAGGTTGGTATGAATAAAAAATTGTGTTCAGAATCGGTCATAGTATGTTACACATTTTTTAAAATATCGCTAATATATAAACACACAGAATTGTGTCAATTTACATTAGCGATATTTAAAAAAATGTCTCCTTTAAGCTCCTTTTAAAATTTGTATATTATTTGTATACTAAGTAGGTACCTATAGGTTAGATGTTGTTTTTATGAAGTTACCCTTTGTACTTGACCGGAGAGGCACTTCACATGTACCTACCTCTGACTAGCAGAGGGTACAGTGGGAGCGGGTGTGGGAAGGTCTGTTCCTTCGAGCGCAGGAAGAGGTACCAAGACGGCCACGTGTCACCCTACCGGGCATCTCAGCGCAGCGGTGCGATGCTCGCCGATGGCCAAGAGGAGTGGATATCTGAACAAAAAAAAGGGAGCGTCAGGCATAATTTTGAAAATTTCACTCTTAAGAGTGTAAAATTATGAATGAATGCACCTATGCACCTGTCTCTAGTCAAAATTCGATGCACACGTGTGTCGTTGTTTGTCGAAATCTTGGCCCTAAAGGGGGCATCTCCTTAGGGCCCAGATTTCGATTATAATAAGGAATAAAAAGTTGTATGCACGTTCGTATTTTTCGAATAAGCCCGAAATGTCGGGTTCTTCCAGGTGGACAAACTATTTTGTCAAACTGATTTGACCACGAGGAAAAAAATTCCCGTTGGACAAACTTCTTGGATTGAGTCCACGTGATCAAACTATTTTGTCTAACTGATTTGACCACGGGGAATAGTTCTTCCTCGTGGTAAAACTTGTTAAAGGAAAGTACAGTCATTTTGAAAATAGCAACAATATTCCCTTTTTTTCTCCGTTATTAGAATTCAAAAACTGAATAAACTAGTCCATTCCGCAGACAGGAGTAAGAAATAGACGCGCTGTCAGAGTATACCCAAGTGTGATGGCAATAGTTTTTTAAAGTTTCCAGGTTATGAATTTGGATGAAACTCCAGACTCCGAGGTGAAGCTTTGGATGCGACTGGGAATTAACGACATTATCATAAACTAACATTACCCGCATGGAACTGTGATTGAGTAACAAACATCCAAATATCTTTACTAATCTTCATATTTATAATATTTGTAGGATAGTAGGTAGTAGGAGGAACATAACTCAGTTGTTTTATTATATTATAGGTAGACACACATGAATTTATCTGCACTGCATTCTCAGTTTATAATTTGACAGCTGTATATTTTTAAAAGGATATTTGGGAACTTTAGTTTTTACATACTGAACACCATCTCGTGGTTATGCTAATATTTTAAATCGACCGTCATTCTGGGCTCCGTTTCTTCTCATTTTAGTCGAATAGTATGAGTCAGTTTTGATATTTTGGAGTCCCCTGATACGCAGATAAGGACAACAGATATTATGTCTGTCCCGCTTACTCTTACTATCCATTTGTATTTGAGCGTCCCTCTCTGATTGTCATTTTAATATCTTATATTACTATACTCTAACTACGGTTCATTCATAGTCAAAGTTAACGTCAAAGTAAAAGTCAAAGTCAAAGTCAAAGTCAAGTCAAAGAATATGTCACCTTACATTACGGGTAAAATACATAACCTGGCAACTTTAAAAAACTATTGCCATCACTCCCGGGTATACTCTGACAGCGCGTCTATTTCTTACTCCTGTCTGCGGAATGGACATTACTTTGAAAAGGTTTAATAAAAATAATAAGTTACTAGTTTGTTCCATTTTTGAATTCTAATTTTTCGAACTCTATTTATCGGAGAAGAAAAAAGGGAATATTATTGCTATTTTCAAAATGACTGTACTTTCCTTAAACTTCAACAAGTTTACCACGAGGAAGAACTAATTCCCCGTGGTCAAATCAGTTCAACAAAATAGTTTGATCACGTGGACTCAATCCAAGAAGTTTGACCAACAGGAATTTTTTTCCTCGTGGTCAAATCAGTTTGACAAAATAGTTTGTCCACCTGGAAGAACCCGAAATGTCATAATACATTGAAAACCTCTGTGGCTTAGCGGTAGAGCGCTCGACAGCTACTTCGAAGTTTGCGGGTTCGCTTCTCGCTCGGTGCAAATATTCCTGAGAATGATGTTAGTTCTATGAATTGAATTTATTTAATAAAAATATATCTAACTGTATCGTATTTACTATAGGAATATAAAAATGGTTACTGTGAGCGCACAGTAACCATTTAGCGTAGTTAGGTAACGACCCTTATTAGATAGACATTTATGCTAAGGCGGACTTTTATGCAGACCTTTATGCAGACCTTTTTAAGTTATTAACCAAAGTACATTATTTTGTTCTATCTTCAATCGCAGCGCACGCGATGTACGGAATCTTTTAGGTCTTTTTTAAACCTTGGGTTACATTATTAAAGTTTTAGTAAATTACAACCTATGTTACTCTTAGATATTGTAACTTTCTATAGGTGAAAGAATTATTGAAATCGGTCCAGTAGTTTCGGAGCCTATTCGTACAAACAAACAAAACAAATTCCACTTTGTAATAGTAGTGTAGATTAGGATTTTTCCATTTGTGGTATGCTTGAAACATCAAGCAAATCATAATAGGTACATCATAATCTAATTAGTTAGAGCTAAGGCTACTTTTAAACAGCTCTATTGAGAAAAACTACTTTTGATTGTAATAACACTCAAAAGCAGTTTTTCTCAATAGAGCTGTAATAGCTTTAATAACTCTAACTGATTATGATATAAAAACTAGTCACTATAGTCGCGGCACGATATGATGGCCGTTTTGACGTTTGTCCGCTCATGAAGTTTCGTATTAATTATTGTTACATTTGAAGGAGAAAATTGCTGTTCTTTATTGCCAATAGTGACGTGAAGTTAGTCATAAAATTTATCGTATGTATAATTTTAGAACACAACATTATTTATTACATTAATTACTAAACGATGTATATTAAGGCCCCGCGAACATTAATTTCTAATTTTTATCCATCCATACTAATATTATAAATGCGAAAGTAACTCTGTCTGTCTGTCTGTTACGCTTTTACGCCTGAACCGCTGACCCGTTTTTGATGAAATTTGGTATAGCGGTAGATTAGATTAGACCTCGAGTATGTCTCGAGGTCTAATCGGTTATCGTAATGGTTATCGCGACCAAACATTGCCTATGGGCTATGTTTGGTCGCGATAACCGACATCCACGCGGGCGAAGCCGCGGGCAAAAGCTAGTAAGATTATAATTATTGGTGTAATTATTTACCATACAACTCGGTATTTGTTTTTCGAAGCGTAAAAATAGATAATATTTTAGAAAAATAACCTATAGATTAATGTAGGTGATGATAGCAGTGACGACAGTGACTATAGCAATATTGGACACCGATTACCTAATAGTTCGTATATCGTAATCGGTGGTCATAGACGAATCTGATTAAATATGGGCTTTTATGGCTCCTTTTTTGGTCTCTTTTTGTATTATTTTGATTCTTGTGTGCATATAAAGTAATATATACTCATTTTCATTCCAGTATTCAGTTCGTTCAAATACCTATATTGAGTAAACATTTATATATTTTTTTTAAATCAGGTACTGCTTGGAATAAAAACAACAAAGAGTTGATTATATTTTTACCGAGAATAAATTGACATTTCACATCACTATTGTAATGTGTCAAAACGGCCATCATATCGTGCCGCTACTATAATACTAAATACTGCGTTGACTTTATCATAATATTGTTCTTGATGTTATTCCAGGTTACATAGAGAACCAGGTGCTCATTATGAGTCCGCAGCAACAAGAATGTACAAGGGTGGTCGGACAGAAACAATACGGTCTTGTTCTATCGAATCTGTACAATTTGCTAAGACCATGTTGAACCCCAAAAAAACTAAGAAAGACAGAATTGCGGCTTTAAAAATGGCTATTAATTCACACAAAAATTATACAATACAGGTATTATAATAATAATCGTTCATTTAATTATAACATAGTAGACCAGTGCCGATAGACTTTGAGACAAAATAAATTTATAGTAGGATGAAACCTGTTGGAAAAGTATCAGAATGTAACAAAAATTAAAGGAAAAATAAATTACGGGCGATCTGAGGTCGGGAAGGGGGGAGGGGGGTGAGTTTTAAGGGTAAAAACGGTTTATCTCGATTTCCGGCAAAACTACAAGTCCTATGGAAAAAAGTTAAATGACAAAGTTGTAGGTAATAAAGAGACCTACAACTTTTCTATTTACACTTTTTTCACATAAATTCTAAATATATGTGAAAAATTCAAATAATCAAGTTTTTGGTTTTTTATTTTTATCTTAAGCAAAACAAATTTGTTTTCCACGAAATTTGGAAAAAACTTAGCTTTTTATGTCCCAAAGACACTAATTTTTTTGATTTGAAATATTCTTTTTTTCAGCTTCTTATGACTAAATATCGAAAAACCACCCTAATTTTCAATCGAAAATTCTCACGTCAAAATATCAGCTTTTTAAAAAAAGTCAAATAGGTTTTTGTTCTTTGAAATCTCTTCTTTCTGATGATGTAAAAATATATATATATATTGCTATGGTAAATGTTCTCAGAAAATGCAAAGAAGAAAAACTCGAATTCGAAATTAATATTTTTGTATTTAGTCATTTCCTCGCTGAGGTGGGATGAAAAGTTACATTTTGCACTATAACTTCACGGTTGCACTCGAGTGCAAAGATTTTTCACCTTGTGCACTTTTGATACCCTCGCTAAAGCTCAGGGTTCTATTTTGTGATTATTGTATTTAGTCATTTCTTCGCTGAGGTGGGATGAAAAGTTACGTGTTGCACTATAGCTTCATAGTTACACTCGAGTGCAAAGATTTTTCACCTTGCGCACTTTTGATTCCCTCGTTAAAGATCTGTTTTTAGATTTTTAGAACCCTTCGCGTGCTCAGTTTTGATGACCGAGCAAGCGACGGGTTCATAATTTGAATCACGAGCGCAGCGAGCGATTCACAAAATAGAACCCTGAGCTTTAGCGAGTAGCGAGGGAATCAAAAGTGCACAAGGTGAAAAATCTTTGCACTCGAGTGCAACCATAAAGTTATAGTGCAACATGTAACTTTTCATCCCACCTCAGCGAGGAAATGACTAAATACAATAATCACAAAATAGAACCCTGAGCTTTAGCGAGGGAATCAAAAGTGCACAAGGTGAAAAATCTTTGCACTCGAGTGCAACCATGAAGTTATAGTGCAACATGTAACTTTTCATCCCACCTCAGCGAGGAAATGACTAAATACAAAAATGATAATTTCGAATTCGAGTTTTTCTTCTTTACATTTTCTGAGAACATTTACCATAGCAATGTATATATATTTTTACATTATCAGAAAGAAGAGATTTCAAAGAACAAAAAACTCTTTGACTTTTTTTAAAAAGCTGATATTTTGACGTGAGATTTTTCGATTGAAAATTGGGGTGGTTTTTCGATATTTAGTCAAAATGAGCTGAAAAAAAGAGTATTTCAAATAAAAAAAAAATTGGTTGCCTGTAAAGTCGGTATACGGGCGAAAGTTTTACGTGACAACGACTTTGAGTGGTAAAATAATTTTAATGTGAATATTCATTCGTATAGTAGGAAGAAGGTTGAAATAGTAACAATTTAAAACATTTATTTATACAAAGAATTATATTTAAAACATTAATTTATACAAAGAATCTCGCACTGAATTTCATATTAACAAAATTTTATTTTTACCTTTACACATACATACGTATTTATATACAAAACCGGTGTGTATGCCTATCTCTCTCACTCTCTCTCTCTCGCTCTGTCTCTCTCGCTCATAGGCGGGCTAACTGTGCTCGAGTGGAAGGGACGCGTGCCTTTTACTTTTTATGTCTGTCTCTCTCGCTCTTAGGCGGGCTAACCATGCCCGAGTGGAAGGGACGCGTGCCTCTCACTCGCTCTCATTGTGAGCGCATAACGTGAGCGGAGCGTAACGCAGTTTCTTGAAGTGTCACCCGGCAAACCAATTTATAAGACGTTGTCACGTCAAAATTACAGTGTCTTTGGGACATAAAAAGCTAAGTTTTCACCAAATTTCGTGGAAAACAAATTTGTTTTGCTTAAGATAAAAATAAAAAACCAAAAACTTGATTATTTGAATTTTTCACATACTTTTTGAGGTTATGTGAAAAAAGTGTAAATACAAAAGTTATAATAGGTCTCTTTATTACCTACAACTTTGTCATTTAACTTTTTTCCATAGGACTTGTAGTTTTGCCGGAAATCGAGATAAACCGTTTTTACCCTTAAAACTCACCCCCCTCCCCCCTTCCCGAGCTCAGATCGCCCGTAATTTATTTTTCCTATCATTTTTATTATATTCTCTTCCTTTTACAACAGGTTTCATCCTACTATAAATTTCTTTTACTTTTTACCATTTTCATAGCTATCGGCACTGGTCTATAGGTAATAACGACTCGAATAGTTCCTTCTATAAAATATTCGAAATCTTACGCACCTCATGAAGTCTATAAAAATGATGTCATGATGGCTTTGTGGGGCTTTCATCACACTAATATGACTTGCTGTGTACCATATTTGTGCCATGATTTGTGGGGCTCTCACCACACTAATACGACTTGCCGTGTACCATATTCGTGCCATGATTGTGTTGATCGCTGAAACCGCGGCGTACTATATCGATGATTGGGCCACATCATCTGATGAGCAAAGCGCTCCTCCATGTCGAGTGGCCAGGGCAATCACTTGAGGATAAGTTGCGAACCCACATAACAAAAACAAAATAATCACGCGCAGCGCTCCCTGATAAGGCCCTGGACGCTAGCGTTCTTCATACTGATCGCCAAAATGAAGGAAATACGAATCGCGATATTTTTAACCGACTTCAATAAGGAGGAGGTTCTCAGTTCGAATGTATTTTTTTTATGTTTGTTACCTCAGAACTTTCGACTGGGTGAACCGATTTTGATGATTTTTTTTATTTGATAGCTGGCGCTTCCCGTGTGGTCCATTTCATAAGTATGTTCCGATGAAGTCGGTTTTTTTCTTTGAATAGTTTTTGTTCGAAACACAACTGCAACTGCACAACCTAAGCGTTTTTTGATAGTGAAGGGAAAAATTTAATCGATATGGTGTAATGTATGTATTTATATTGATTCGGAATCGACAATTCCTCAAATAGTCTAACGAAATAAACCTTGTTTTTCTGCGGATATACAAAGAGAATTTTTTAACTGGGTATGGGTGACCATATCCAAAACTATGAAGAATATCGAAAAATACTCACAGAAATCTCGAGTCCGGCACTGTTGAAAACCAATGATTATGTTACGTTCCTAATAAATGAGAGCTCAAATCTGATCCGCATTACATAACAGCGCACAAATGTTGACAGCGCGCTAGTATGAAAGATGGGATAAACACATGGCTTTTTTAGATATTCTTCATTTTTGTGGATATGGACATTCACGCCCATTTAAAAAGTGTTGAATTTGTTAGACTATTTGAGGAATTATCGATGCCCTGAACTTTTTTATTACTTTTTTCCCTTTACTAAGGGTGCGTCCGGAGTGGCTACGCTCTACGCAGGGTAGGGCGTTGAGCTTTTAAAACAAATGACTGATACTCGCTGATAGTAAATGGAAAAAGTAGTAAAAAAGTTCGAGGTATCGATAATTACTCAAATAATTCTTAATTTTGAAGTAAATTCTTCATTCATTCATTCTTCATTACTTCTCAGAATTCTATCGAATGGTGCTATAATACAGGAGGATTTTTTTACAAGCCAATGAGTTCGATATATTAGGGTTAGGTAGGACCATTGATTTTTTGAAAATGTAATGACAAAGTGTTAGTTTTCATTAATATCGGACTCGAGTTTACTGTGATTATTTTTCGATATTCTTCATTGTTGATATGTTATGGCCATCCACGTCCAGTTTAAACATGCACTCAGTATATCTTCAGTATATCTATCTATCTATATAAAATTTTAAAGGAGGTAGGACGCGACGGTATCTCCCGTCCGAAATGAGCTGTCCGACTGGGGCAGTACCACCGCTCTACTGAACACCTCGGCCATAATAACCATCGTGTTTTGTTCCCGCCAGTAAGTAGGGTAGCCACTGTAGCCAGAGCTCACTGTACCCCTCCTCCCCCCACCCCTTCCTAGCCTCCCCGCCCCTTCTCTGCAGGGTAGGCAGTGCGTGTGTGACACCCTTAACCCTTAGTGTTGCACACGTTCATAGGCCACGGTGACCGCTTCCCATCAGGTGGGCCGTGTGCTTGTCTGCCACCTAAGTAGTATAAAAAAATCTACAGAAAAGATAAGTGTTTAATTCGTTAGACTATTTGAAGAATTGTAGATACTCCAAATTATTTTTCAATATAGATACATTACACCATACATTTTTCTTTTCACTATCAAAAAACGCTGTACGCTCGGCACTCCGGACGCACCCTAACGTGAATTAATAAAGTAGGTGTGTAGTGTGTGATGATCGGTATTTTTTAAAACATTCAGATATTTTAAATAGTCTCCTTTTACAGGCACTTCAAGGAATGGGCGTTGACAGACATCTTTTGGGATTGAAACTGATTGCGTTAGCTAATGGCATAGAGCTACACCCTTTATTCAAAGATGTCAGCTATACTAAAAGCACTCATATGAGAATGGCGACTAGTCAGGTACATTAAAAATATACTTATATAAAATTTTATTGTAAATTAGTTTTGTCTTTACATTAGAAATATTTAAATATATATTTTTATTTATTTACATAATATACTAGCGGCCTGGGACGGGAAATTTCATGAGTCTAGCTTTGAAAATGACTGACTTTCCATAGAATTAGTCATCGCCTATTTTACCCCTTTAGTAGTGAAATTTAAAAAAGCGCTGATACACGTCTAAATTTATTTCTAATTAAGAATCGTTATGTAAAGGTCATCGTCGAATCTCGCCCCAGAACCAACAAACATATGGCTTATATCATAATTATTTATCTATTTTACTGAATTAGAGGAAAATATCTGTATCACACGGACACTTGTCTATTCAAAACTAATAATTATCTACCTAATAACGATTTATACTTACTACCGACATTTTCAATCAATGAAAACCAGGATGCAACTGAATCCAAATCAAAATGAACGTAACCGATTACCAAGTAATATAACCATCTTAGAACTTATATCGATTTCCAAATAATAGATCATTCAATCATTACGTCACTTAATAAAACTACAATTTTACTAAGCCAAATCTTTTATTTTATACCCATCAATACGGCATGCAGTCGTTATATCACCTATTGTCTGTAAAGCTTAACCTACATACTGTATTTATAGATAGATGGCTGTTGATTATTTCTACTATCAATAATGTTTAGAAAAAGAATTTGAATGCATATATTATGAAATACTTAAAGCAACTTACTGTGGCCGATTTTTGCGAAACATAACTTTGAAATCTGACATAATTATTTTAATTTTTGCACTTCTCTTCTCCCTAGTGTCGGTCTTAGAAATACCTACAATGTGATTAGAATTAGAAAAATATTTAACATTCAACAAGCCTTTTTTCATTGGTGTTGGTTCTGGGGCGAATGATGTATGGACGCGTATGTCCTTTTCATCCTACTATCTTGAAAACTGACGAACTTCCCATATAAACTTTCAACCCTTATTTCACTCCATGGGGGGTGAAATTTTGAAAAATGCTGATACTCGTGTTCAGTCATTTCTAAACAGAAATAGGTGTATGAAATTTCATGCGTCTAACTTTGAAATGACGGACTTTCATACAAACGTTCATAGCATATTTTGCCACCTTAAAAGTCCTTTCTTAGTGGATGCCTACAATATAAAAAGCCATCTACTACCAACATTTCAAGTTTCTAGGTCCAGCGGCTTAGGCTCTGCGTTGATGAATCAGTCAGTCAGTCATCGGGCCAAGCAATTATATTTAAACGAGTATAGATATACATTTAAATATACATACTCAGGTTTATGTTCAATGAACGATTCTGAACACGAAAATATTTTTGGGATTCTTGTCTGTTTGTTTGCGACAATGGTTTGTAGTTTTTTTATGGTCGAACTTAAAATCTGCCGTATTTTTGATTTGAGATATGATCATAAAAACAAATGATAACACACCTTCGCGCTGGTTCAGCCGCGGGCACCAGCTAGTGTTTGCATATAGATAAAATAATGATTGTTTTTTGTAGGTTGCTTTTAAATCTGAATCATTTATGTGCTACGGGCCGATAGTAGACAATGGATATGCAACATGCTACAATCCACGCGAGAAGGATATTCTGTTTGGTATATCTTCGTTCAAAGATGATCCTGACACAGCTCTTTACGGATACAGAGAAGCATTGGTGAAATCGCTAGAAGATATGCACGATCTTTTTGTACAAAATACTCCTTCCAAACTTTGATTTCAGGCAACCATTCGAAATAATACGCCCTACTTTCATTATAGTAATTGATCGCTAAGGAGATGAGGCAACTATGAGTTAGTTGCCTCTGTCTGCCTCTTGTTATTTTGGTTTTTCCTTGCTAGTTATTCAATGTTACCACGCGAGAAATGAATTTATATCTTTTGCATAATTCTGTTTCATAACGACCAAATAAGAGCTAAAAATTGAGTTTTAATGTGTTTCATTTTTTGTACATGGAACCCAAGTAACATCATGTTATAGACCAGTGCCGATAGTCTTTGAGACAAAATAAATTTATAGTAGGATGAAACCTGTTGGAAAAGGATCAGAATATAACAAAAATGAAAGAAAAAATAAATTAGGGGCGATCTGAGGTCGGGAAGTGGGGAGGGGGGTGAGTTTTAAGGGTAAAAACGGTTTATCTCGATTTCCGGCAAAACTACAAGTCCTATGGAAAAAGTTAAATTACAAAGTTGTAGGTAATAAAGAGACCTACAACTTTTCTATTTACACTTTTTTCACATAACCTCAAAATGTTTGTGAAAAATTCAAATAATCAAGTTTTTGGTTTTTTATTTTTATCTTAAGCAAAACAAATTTGTTTTCCACGAAATTTGGTAAAAACTTAGCTTTTTATGTCCCAAAGACACTGTAATTTTTTTTATTTGAAATACTCTTTTTTTTCAGCTTATTTTGACTAAATATCGAAAAACCACCCCAATTTTCAATCGAAAATGCTCACGTCAAAATACCAGCTTTTTAAAAAAGTCAAAGATTTTTTTGGTCTTTGAAATCTCTTCTTTCTGATGATGTAAAAATATATATACATTGATATGGTAAATGTTCTCAGAAAATGCAAAGAAGAAAAACTAGAATTCGTAATTAATATTTTTGTATTTAGTCATTTCCTCGCTGAGGTGGGATGAGAAGTTCAAGTTGCACTATAACTTCATGGTTGCACTCGAGTGCAAAGATTTTTCACCTTGTGCACTTTTGACACCCTCGCTAAAGCTCAGGGTTCTATTTTGTTATTATTGTATTTAGTCATTTCCTCGCTGAAGTAGGATGAAAAGTTACGTGTTGCACTATACCTTCATAGTTACACTCGAGTGCAAAGATTTTTCACCTTGCGCACTTTTGATTCCCTCGCTAAAGATCTGGGTTCAATTTTTAGAACTCTTCGCGTGCTCAGTTTTGATGACCGAGCAAGCGAAGGGTTCGTAATTTGAATCACGAGCGCAGCGAGCGATTCACAAAATAGAACCCTGAGCTTTAGCGAGGGAATCAAAAGTGCACAAGGTGAAAAATCTTTGCACTCGAGTGCAACCATGAAGTTATAGTGCAACATGTAACTTTTCATCCCACCTCAGCGAGGAAATGACTAAATATAAAAATATTAATTTCGAATTCGAGTTTTTCTTTGCATTTTCTGAGAAAATTTACCATAGCAATGTATATGTATTTTTACATTATCGGAAAGAAGAGATTTCAGAGAACAAAAAACTCTTTGACTTTTTTTAAAAAGCTGATATTTTGACGTGAGAATTTTCGATTGAAAATTAGGGTGGTTTTTCGATATTTAGTCAAAATAAGCTGAAAAAAGAGTATTTCAAATCAAAAAAAAATACAGTGTCTGTAGGACATAAAAAGCTAAGTTTTCACCAAATTTCGTGGAAAACAAATTTGTTTTGCTTAAGATAAAAATAAAAAACCAAAAACTTGATTATTTGAATTTTTCACATACACTTTGAGGTTATGTAAAAAAAGTGTAAATGAAAAGTTGTAGGTCTCTTTATTAGCTACAACTTTGTCATTTAACTTTTTTACATAGGACTTGTAGTTTTGCTGGAAATCGAGATAAACCGTTTTTACCCTTAAAACTCACCCCCCTCCCCACTTCCCGACCTCAGATCGCCCGTAATTTATTTTTCCTATCATTTTTATTATATTCTCTTCCTTTTACAACAGGTTTCATCCTACTATAAATTTCTTTTACTTTTTACCATTTTCATAGCTATCGGCACTGGTCTATTAAGTGTATGAAGTTGTGATAAAAATACAGTATGTTAACTGTAACGTAGTGTCTAGTTCGAGGCATGTTTTTATTCTTATACTTTGTCTAATCTAGGATGATAATAATGACAGCTCTAAGTAGGGTAGCCCATATAGTATAATCGAAAATGAATCTTTAGATTTTCGATTATCGTTCCCGTAGAATATGGAATCGATATTTACAAAAACACAAACTTTTTATTTTTTATTATTTTAGTTAACTTACTTCAGGATGACAAAAGAGAAGTTTTATGGTAAAGTATTTATGTTTCGTATCATATTTAGCTAATTATATCACAAAAATTTTAGTAGTATAAGTACTTAATAATTTCAATAAATAATTTTAAATTCGATTCATTCGATTCATTTGTTCTTTTAGCTTCTTGCAAGACGCTTCACTATGACAAGTGGGCGGGGCTTGTCTATGTATTACCATAATTTTTGCGGTATAATTTTGTAATAAAAAAATACGATACTTCATAGACATTATCCGCGGTAGCCTAGTGGTTTGGGTCATGGACTGCTGAGACGAGGTCCTAGGTTCACCATGGCACACACCAATGACTTTTCGATGCTTTTCGAAGTTATGTGTGTATTTATCGCAGGTTTATTAGTGCCTCGGAGAGCACGTTAAGCCGTCGGTCCCGGTTGCCATACAAACATCTATGACAGTCGTTACGGGTAGTTGGAGCCCTCAAAAGTCCAATCAGTCTAACTTGGAACTTCGATATCGCCATTGGTCATAATGACCATTGGTTGTGGAGGTCAGATGGCAGTCGCTCCACGTAAAAAAAAACAAAGTTCAGCCGCATCACAGTTAGACTGGAAAGCCGACCCCAACTGAGTTGGGAAAAAGGTTCAGAGAATGATGATGATGACTTCATAGACATTAACTGTCATTTTTATCATCCTAAATTAGACAAAGTATAGTGTCGATAGTGATGATAAATCTATTGAAAGCTGAATTAAATTCTAAAAAGTATGTCCAAGTTTCAATGGATACTCAGTAGAATATTTTATTGTTTTTTTTTTTCATTGAATCAAAATAATAATTAGGTAGGTATACCATTTTTTATGTATCAAATTAAACAATTGAATTAATTTCATTTGAAACAAATACTTAGAAAACATAAAATAATGCAAACATTATATCATGGACCAATAACATAATATATAATTATAGTATTGTTAAATATTGGTCTATGATTCTATCAGCCACTTCAGAAATCTAGTCTCTAACTGTTCATTTAAGCACGCGATATACATAATGGAAGTTAACACTTATATTGAAGAGGAAGAAGCCTTTATTTGCCTTTTCCATTTAAAATAAAATGTATTGATTGTATTATTTTGCTTAAATTATTAATTATTATGCTTGCCTTATAAAGTAATAGGTAAAAGGGGAACACTCAATGCAGAGGTGAAGAATACCCTAATTATTATATTGCACATAATATGTGCAATATGTTTATATGAATATTATCTATCATTTAATTCTTATCACAAGTAAATAACAAATGAGAGTATATTATTTCTTATACCGGATCTTAGCCTTATCATGCACGAGTATACCATTGTCATAAAAAGTTGATAATGTCTAAAATCCGCCATTTTTATTGTTTACCTTTTTTGAAATACCTAACCAAATGGAGTATACGCTTTCTTCAATATAATATTATGTTGTACGGTTTACGAGAGACAAATTAATTATTCATTTAATAATTCAATATTGCCCCGCGCGAGGGAACCTTTACGTTTTCAATTCTGTTGGGTATATTCTTTGAACTAGTATACATTTTTTTTGATAATCAATAAGGGAAGTAGATAAAATAAATTGAATTATTAATTTAATTACTTAACATATTATGTTAAGTAATTATTTTTATAAAAACAATTATTAAAAAAATAATACAGGACCTGTGAACTTGACAGTGACGCACGGATGGCGCGATCTGGTAAAAACAGTTTAGAATAAATTTCTAACCAACCAGATTCGATTCGCCGGAATTTTGTGGATAGTGGCTAGTAAAATAATTAAAATATCGGTGTTATTCGCTTTCACTAATATTTTTGAATTTGGTGGCGCTATTCAACTCAAAAATATTTTATTCGGACTAGTAGTTGCTGAGATTAGCGCGTTCAACCAAACAAATAAACAAACTCTTCAGCTTTATAATATTATAGTATAGACTATACCATTTTAACCAAATTTCATAGCAACTCATCGAGTTTGATTCATCTATGCATCACCCAAAGGTTGACTGGTAGAAAATGTCGCCGGCATTAAGTCCTTCTTTGTACAATTTTATTGTTGTTAGCTATATATATTTATTTAAATTGATTAAATAAATATATATAGCTAAGCACCCTAGTATCTTCAAGTGTGTTGTAGATTTTCCGGCTATCAAATCAATAGTTTAATTATTTAACATTATTTGGGTTTTAGGCAACCTATGTGCAATATGCTGGTGATAATAATGGTTCCTAAATATATTGATAAATTTCAATTGTGCTGAGATTTCGAAGGATGATAGTGTTGTTATACCTATATTGCTATAAATATAGAACTTAATCAACATAATTAATTAGAGTCGAATCAAAAAAAATCAACGAATTCGTTTCTGTTTGTACCGCCTGAAATCAGGCATTTGTAATCAATATTTTTGAGTATTCAGACTGCCCAAAATAAGGCCTTATTGTTGCAAATTGAAAAATATTAGCGTAGGTACTTATTAAATAATGTCTTTGTATTTATGTGTTATCAAAAAGAAATGTATATTTAATATGATAACTGACGAATAAACTCAGGTTTACTGACGTATCATTTAGAAGAAATTCGCCTGCTTGTCGAAAGCGTCATTTCCTTTACATTTTGTCGAAGCATCTAGGACAAGTATACAGGTGTCGCACGGCGATGCCACATGGACGAGAAGTACCTACCTTATACAGGGTGAATTTTTCAAAAGGGCTTGGATGGCCAAATCCGAAACTATAAGGAATAGCGAAAAATGCTCAAAGGAGTCACGAGCCCGATTTTGATGAAACTTAAAACCTCATCATTAGATTTTTGAAAAACCAATAATCCTAGCAAGGAATCGAACCTGTTGATTTTGAAAAAAAAACACACCCTATATTATTACACCATATGATAGTGTTGCTATTAAGGATCTTATTCTCGGAAGTAATGACATACCGCAAACTAAAGGAAAGAGCTCATATTTAACAAAATACATTTTATTTTCTTACATTAACTGATTAATTGTTCAAAATGTAGACCATTGTTTTCAATACATAGCTGGATTTGAGACCTCAAGGATCGTACTGCATTCAATATTACAATGATATTGATTCCGTTTAGAATATTCTCCAAAGAACGTTTCAAGTCATCAAATGTGTCTTTGTAAATTTTGTTTTTGACATACCCCCAGAAAAAGAAATCTAAGGGAGTAAGATCTAGGGATCTCGCTGGCCAAGGCACAGGACCATACCTTGCAATAAAATTGTCGTCAAACTGCTGAATCAAAATCTCTTTTATTAGCTATTATGGGATGGGGAGCTCCATCTTACTTAAAAAAAACATCAACCATCATAATCATTCTGAGTATAATTTAAAACGCGGAATAGTTACGATCTTTTGTGTAATTTCGAACGAAACAAATAGGTACATGAAATACGAATTTTATTAAATTCCAAATTTTTCTTAAATTTGCCGTATATCATTACTTCGCAGAATTTGATCCTTAACAGCGACACTATCGTATGGTGTAATAATAAAGGGTGTGTTTTTTTTTTCAAAATCAACGGGTTCGATTCTCAGCTAGGTTTATTGATTTTTCAAAAATCTAATGATGAGGTTTTAAGTTTCATCAAAATCGGGCTCGTGACTCCTTTGACCATTTTTCGCTATTCCTTATAGTTTCGGATTTGGCCATCCAATCCCTTTTGAAAAATTCACCCTGTATAATGTACATAGACAATCTGAAAGAAAGATTTTCTGAAAGAAGACTTTATTCTGAATTTAAAAACAATTTAAACCGCATTCAAAGATTTTTAAAAATTCGCTTGCAACACTCGGTAATCGAACCTGCTAAAATCTGGAAAAATAACAACCTATATATACTTTTATGGCATCAATCGATAGGGTCAATTAATAAGGATTAAATCACTCTAACAAACATACTAAATGAATTAAATGGAATTCTATACAACTCAAATTTTGGTTCTATGATTAAAAGTGCCCCACAAACTCCCTCTTGAGATGCAACAAAAGAAATTTCGTTTTGGGATTTTATTCGCTAAGCCTAAAAATATTGCATTTGAATAGAATAAAATGACGTCAAAGATTGTTAAGCCATAAAACTTTATTTGATTTCAAGGATTTAAATTAATTAATTTAAATTACCATGCTTCTTAGAGATATTTTGATATTTATGATTGACCCTTTTTTTTTTATCGTGCTGAAATCCCCATGGATACCACCCCCGTCGGCCATCGGGGGTGGTTATGTCGGGATCGAACCGACTAAAACCGCACGCTGTCTCGGGGCTTAGTAACCGGGGTGTAAGGTTACCCAATGGGCATATCCCTCGCACCCCAGCTGACCCCGGGCCATCTACGGTTTTAAGATGGCCCCCTCGACCCCCCGAAAGGGGGGGTGGGGCGAGGATCGCGCCACTTCGCCGACGGTGGGGTGTAGGGTGACAGGAGGCCGTCCTGTCACCCAACCGTCGGCGCGCAGACAATCAGCTCGCCCCCCGCTCGCTCCCCACTGTGCCATCTGCTAGTCAGAGGGACACGTGGAGAGCCTCGGAGCAGCCCTCTAGAGGGCCACTCCCACCCCGGCCGGATTGGCCGCAGGCAGCAGCGTCTGCCGTGGCGAGTGGGAGGCGCTGCTTGCCTCCGTTGCCCAGGTGCACCACGTGGAGGTTCCGGCCTGCACCTGATTGACCCTATCGACTGAAAGTACAGGTGCTATTTTTTTCGGATTTGTTTGATTTCTAAAACCTTCTTTCAGGAAAATTGTCTATCTACATTATTTAAGGTACTTCCGGTCCATGTGGCATCGCCGTGGGACACCCTGTATAATCGATGCCTAATTGTTAATGTAATTAAATTTGGAATTAAAATAGATACATCATTCTACACCGTATAAACTTTATTCAAAACATGTAACACAATGTTTCTATTACCTAATAATGTACTACAAATTAAGGTCTATTGGTTGTGGAGTTTATATGTTATTATTAGTTTAAATTTAATAAGGTGATGGGTAAAATGCTTGAAACGTTAATGTAAAGGCAAATAATGTTAATAAATTAATACTTCATGTACTCAAGTGAAACCCGAATGTATTCTGCTCTACAATAAATATTTATAATAAACAAAGTTTATTTAATTTACACATATCATCACAATACTCTGATATGAGGAACTGCACGAATGCACGATACACAGTAGTATTTAGGTATTATTGATCTACTTTCAAATGACATTCATTTTCATTTGTATATTTTGTGTTTTGTTAATTCAAAAATTCATAATTATTTAATATACATACCATAAATCTTGTTAAGACAGCTTGCAAAATTAGCGAAGTTTCCGAAACAACGTGACACAAAAGACATATCATGCGTTGCAATATGGTATCGTGTTATACTATGGGCTAAGAGCCGGTAAAGGTCGCCCCTTCACCTTTGTGATGGCCAGATTAGTGCATATATTTTTTATCAAATAAAGTTTTCCGTAAGTCGACACAGGTCTAATAACTAAACGAAAGTGGTATCATTAGAATGATAATTTGATTACAAAATCAATGGTTGGCTTGTTTGTAAAACAAAAAACACTCATAATAGCCCAGAATACTTTGTGATAGGCGCATGTTTGAGTAAGAAAACTGTAGGTGTCCCATTAAAGTATCAGATGAGTGAAGGTCGATCTTCACCGGCTCCTATATCACTACAATTGATGGTCAACGTATTAGCTGGTCAATTTGCTATCGTTTAAAAATAATATGATTTTATTGATCTACATAATTTTCTTAAGTAACATTGAATACACCACGTATAGTTTGGTGCCTTTTCAAGTCTTAAAACTATTTGAAATAACTTGCATTGGTAGTTTGTAGTACTTACCTAAGTGCAAGTATGATAAATTGTTTTAAATCCTCTATTTTTAAAGAACCATCGATCTATGATTTGATTGATACATTGACATTATGTTACGGTTATCATTACAAAATCAAAATCGGATTATATAGTTAAATATCTTTAATTAAAGTCTCATATCAGTATAATTAGTTCATTCCCTTCATTATAAGACCGTCCCTGCGTCGAGTGGGACCCGGCAGGCGTGTATCAAGGACACCCGCAGCTGGCCACGTAGTGAACAAATTGTGTGCGTTGCTCTATATACTGAGTACGAAACAGCACACCGCGCGGGCGCCCACTTGACATTATTAAATTGTATATAATTCGATTCCGAAATTGCTATTGTATCGTGTGGCAATTAGTCTGAAAATTATCGCCAAAGAAACACAATACACTAATTTGATACGATAAAGTAGTATGTGTACCTACATACCAGGTGAGAGCTGGAACATTATGTGGCCCGTTCCATTTCAGTAGACTTCCAAGCAAGTTTAAATGCCAAGACATAATTAAGTGACACATAATATATATAATATATGTGCAAGTTGAATTGTTTTAGTTTTTCATACCATAGACCACACTTAACTCTTACACATTTGACTTTATACCCAAGATTGGGGTTAGCAATAAATATATATATATATATATATACATACAACTTTCGTTTAAATCGCAGCTTCATTTCTATACTATTAATTTAATATTAAAACAAAATTGTTCACGCAAACTTCATCTGAACCCATAAAATACAGCTATACAAAAATACAAAGATTGTGAAGATCATAAATAATAATACATTTACAACAACGACTTTCATAAATTTACGGCTAATACCTTTGTCACACAGACTCAAATGATTGCCGCAGCTGCTAATTATGTTTATCACTTGCCCATATACATTCTCAAAATAAATAATATAACGTGGAATGTACACTAATTTATATAATGTCAAGAACAAAACCAAATTTATGACAATAGAAATTATAAATAGGATAATTCTTAAGGGTTAAGTTTGATTTCCTTTACGACTACGAGTCCGAGATCGGTTAGCAGGCGCAGTTGTCCCGCGCGGCGGGCGGCGCGGCCAGCGGGCGGCCCGGCGACGCGGGCTTGTGCTGCACGCCCGACTCGGCCGCGTTCAGGTCCAGCCGTCCATCCTGAATACTCTGGTAAATTTTCTTAGCTGTCTCGAGAAAAGCTTCCTCTACATTTTGACCTCTGAAATAAAATCATAGAGGTGTCATAATTTACTTCCACTTGGGCGTGTGACAGTAGCAACTGAGAGCTCTTCGAGAAAAGAAAGCGAGAAAATCTACACTACTTAAAAAGCTGAATATTTTATTTGAATGTGTTAAACTCTGCAATGCGATGCAACGGGCGGCACCCTGATTAGAACCAAGTATGGTACGTGAAACCGGAAGGCACAGCTAGTAAATTGATAAAACCTTACGTTTTAGCACTTGCTTCAACAAACATTAGTCCATTTTCATCTGCGAATTGTTTGGCTTCTTCATATGTAACATCTCGTTGGGCATCTAAATCGGATTTGTTGCCAATTAAGAATATCACAGTGCTTGGGTTGGTCAAATTGCGAGTGTCTGTTAACCAGCTACTTAAATGATTGTAAGTAGACCTGAAAAACATAGCTTTATAAAATATAAAACACACAAGACATAAAGTAAAGGGTGAATGGAAAGAAACAGGTGGCGGGCTGTCATTTCTACCTACTCCGATTACCATGAGTCACATGAGTGCACATAATTATGCAACAATTGATGTTTGCTCTGCAGATTTAATTGCAGAATACATTATTTGCTCACCTTCTCGTTATGTCATACACCATCAAAGCTCCAGCAGCACCTCTATAGTAAGAACGAGTTACAGCTCTAAATCTTTCTTGACCTGCTGTGTCCCAAATTTGCAGTTTAATTTTTTGTCCTGCAACTTCAATAATACGTGTCCCAAATTCTACTCCAATTGTGTGGGGACAGTCGGCCATAACTGTAAACAATGGAAATAATTATTAGTTAGCTGTACCTACTACTCAGGTGACATTGAGGTCAAACGTAAGCCTATCATGAATAAAAAAAAATAAAAAAAAAACCTAAATAATTTTACCTCATTTTTGTCTTTAAAAATTCTGTCCTGGGTAAAAGACTAGTAACAGTAAAAAAAATCTATAGAATCTTTCTCAGCAATGAGGATCAGTCACTTTTTTAGGTAAGTATGCAGATTTATAGACAATCTCAAAACGCTCTCCTCCGCGTCGAAATAGCTTGTGACGTCGTAAGTCACAACGTCGCCGCTGCCGCTATTTTAATAATAATAGCCCTATATTCTCCATAGCGGCAGCGGCGACGTATTTTAATAATAATAGCCCTATATTCTCCATAGCGGCAGCGGCGACGTTGTGACTTACGACGTCACAAGCTATTTCGACGCGGTAGAGAGCGTTTTGAGATACTTCTATGGCCTCTGGCAGTGATTGCAGCTGTCCCAACCTTAAGACAAAAGTCTTTGCCAGAGTTTACCATCTAGCAAGTAGTGATGTTTTGGGCCCCCAAAGACTTTAGTTGTATACTTAAACAGGACTTGACAAATCAGACAGATTCTGTCCGATTTGTCAAGTTTGTCAGTCCTGTTTAAGAGGCCCCATAACTTGTGGATCATCTGATGATTCACAAGTTATGGGGCCACTTCTTACCTACCTACTATTATTCATCTAGTATGTCCCTAGATGAATAAGTAGATTAGTATAAGGGAGGGTACGGTACTATTTGAGTGCTTGCATTTTTCATGCTTCTTATTTAGAAATCAGACTTCCATAAATCTGATCATTCCTCATTTTATCCTTCAGGACTGAAATTTCGAAAAACAATGAAACATGTGTGCATTTATTTCTAACCAGAAGCAGATACATGAAATGAACAATATTAAAATTTCTTATTAATAGCTTACCTTCACTATTTGAGCTGGTAATGGCACCGTAATAGCATTTGAACTTAGACCTATATTGCCAGAAATACCTATATATAAACTAAAAAGTACTTCTGCACTTACATTTCTTATCTGTGAACTGATGCAACAAACATGATTTGCCAACTCCCATGTCTCCAATGATAATATACTTAAATATATAGGAGTAGTTGTAAGGTCCTGACGTCATTGTGATTCTAAAAAACATAAAAATACAATTTAATTATTAAAAAGTTGATAAGAGTATATCATAGTATAAATTTGCAACATGGGGCTAAATCTATACTTACAGAAATTACAGTAACTACGTAAATCCTTAGGGTCAAATTTTAATATATATAATAATTTGTCCCCATCTTATATTGGGAAGCAAATTGCTATGGACATTGTATAAGAAAAGGAGAGAGAACTGTAGTACAAAATGTTTAAAATATGAAGGCTTTAATGGTAGAGATGAATCAAGAAAAGATGGATAGTTTGCATAAGAGGACATGGCAAGAAAACAGTGATTGAGGTGATGATGTCAGTATGTCAGTATGACAGTATAGAAGAGAAGTACATGTCACACTGACCCAAGTCAATGGAGCAAGGACAGGCAGATGATGAATAATTTATTTGTCAATAAGTAAAAAAACATCAATAATCAAATTAGACACAGGTTATGAGAGACCATAATGCTAATTGATATGCAATATATGCAATTGTGTATGAGTGTTATAAACTCATACACAATTGCATATAGCATGACTGATTTCCTCAAACGCCCCCAGGCCAACAAAGTAGCACTCATAAAATATTTTGGTTTATTTTTGCACAATTTTAATAATCGTTGGATTAGCTCTTTTATAAAACATATTTTCCGATATGCTTGTTGTTGAAAATTTGTCTGTTTCCAAGACCAAATTATTAAAATCTTTGATCAAAAAAGTAGCACGTACATACATCGATCGTTTTAACGTAGTGATTTCTATGTTGACGAATGAGTCATCGTAGATTGATTTGAGTTTAACACTAAGGTACAATTAATTTCAACAATATGCATCACAATATCAATTGATATTTAAATAAGATTATAATAAACACAAAGTGCTAAACAGGTAGCAACAACAATGTTTATTGAATGAAACTCGACGTGAATTCAAGTTTATGGATGCACTCAATTAAATTAATTGCGTAGGTATACTTAAATGGTTTGAGAATATTGAAAACCGTTCAGTCACACCAGAACATAATGAAAATGGGCTCATGAACTTACTGTATTTAAGCTTAAGCGCAACGTAAATACTTTGTTCTGTTTCAGTAATGCAAAACAAAGACTTCCTTCTTCGTCAATTATGACGTATTTGCAGTTGCCATTTTAGTTTTATATATTAGGGCACAGAATGTTAAAACAACATGCAATGATTTGTTATTCTGTGAAGTAAAGCTGTCTAAAACGCTCTACACACGCCCCGATAAATCGGCTAGATCGGAGATTCGAACCACCATCAGGGGCGGAAGTCTCGACACATCGTTAAGGACTTTGCGATGACATTCGGTCGTTAAATTCGTAGCGACGTAAACTTATCAATATTTGCAAGTCGCGACTGTCAAACTTATCAATTTTTGTCGTTAAGTTTACAAATTTCATCGCAAACTTAACAATACATCGTTAACTCTTTGCGAGCATTTTTGACAGCCCGCAAAGTGCTTTACGATCGTTAACTATGTAATTTGTTGATATTTTTAGGTTATTAAATATGGAAATTGAACAATATAATCATTATGGAAATGTATTTGGTACAGGATTTCATTGTGCTTCAACGCAGGCGCGTTACTATCATCATCACATTATTTAACTACTACTTGCTGGCACTTTAGAGCCCGGTATAACGTATACGGAACTCCAAATAGGTTTCTGTGGGTTACACAATACACAGGCACCTATTTTAGGGATTAAAGTAATCTGTGTGCTATGTCAAACTATAATCTATCTAGTACCACAGGTTCATTCAGTAAAAATACATCCATCCATACAAATTCAAGTATTTCTGACAGTCTGTCTTTAGAAGATTATTTTCCATTAGGTAATAAGTGTTATGCTTATCACAATGTTTCATCATCTTAGCGTTGTATCCCGATTGCATCTGTAGCCTACATCTAGGTGCCAGGGTCTGCTTAGATCACACCGTTAGTTTCATTAATAAAAATATCAGACAAATGTTAAATTGTCATGTTTTTGTTATAGGGCTAGTTACTAGCATAAAATCAGTGACTGCTGATTGTAAACAAATATAGGTAGTACCTAGTATTATATAGCTATTCCATAAATAAAATAAAACTAGTATACACATCATAATTATGCTTATTTTATTTCAAAATAAAAGGTTTCTGTCATTTTCTTTATATAGAGCCTTCGCAGACAATAAGAATTTCTCACTCTTCACTTGGGCTAGATACCTCAGCCTACATCTTGGTACCCACTAACTACATGGACTTGGGGAGCAGCTGCTGGTATCTGTAATGAAAGAGTATTTTTATTTTACTATATAAAACTTACAGCTAATACCTTACTTGTACAATAATTATTACAATTATAAGAAAAAGATCAGTTACAAGATTTAACATAAAGATAAGACAAATTTTATTATATAATACATAACATATCTATTATTATCTATATATATTATATACTGTCTCTTATCTTCTATACACACTATTCACTTATTTTCCACTTTTCAAAGTCTCCTCCCGCAGGTCTGTTGCTGTACATCTTTTTCTTATTATGTATTTTTATCTAGTTGTGTGTGTGTGTACATAAATATGTATAAATAAATATTACTTGCATAACAAATTTGAAGAGGAAGAAAGCACAACAGAAAGAAACAAGGCAAGTCTAAGCTATATAAATGAACGGAGCACTTCAACCGTTCCCACCTAGTACTAGTCCCCAAGGAATAGATTGCTTTGGGTCTATTGTGTCAATGAGATTAAACTATTTCAATCTGGGTATGTTTTAACTAGCATTAGTTAGAACATATTTTTGATACAGCCTTGATGCTACTGTATTGCAATAGGTCATAATATTTAGTTACAAGTATATAGTACTATTCTGATTAAGAGTGAATTAAAAGAAACGATACCTTGCCTTGATATCCATTACCTCTTCAATATTGATGCCAGTGTTACTTTTAGGTGAGAAGTTTTCTCCATTTTTCTTTCCAATCAGTAGCAACCTTTCATCAGCCAATTCCAAAATGTGCTAGGTGCTGCTATGCAGTGGAACGTCTGCAGTGAATCTATAAATTTAAATCATAAAATATTAATATTAATACTTTTAAGTACGTTTAACAAATTGGATTTGAAAATAAGATTGTAATCTATACCTACTTACTTGATTCACGTCGGACGGGAGCCAATGTGCTTTAATATAAAAATCCGGATTGTTGGATCCGGATTGATTTGTGGTTGACATTATTATAATTTATTGCAGTTCACAGTTTACATTTTTAAATTCGTAAAGTATCCAACAATTTCACAATTTATTAAGTTTATTTAAGCTGACAGCTGACATGTTTTTTTTTGTTATTCTGTTTGACATGCAAAAATGTTGCAAGGAGGTAAACCTTAATTTCCTTTCATATTTTACAAAATAATTAAATCCTTTAAAATGGTTTGAGTAACTTAAACAATTTGATTAGAAGGCAATGTCACAAAGTTAAAATACATAGTTTCTGTAAAACTTTTCCGTTAAAACTATTAATATCATGAATTAGTATGTAACAAATATTCCCCACTGACTGAAAATGTTATTACACGTCAACATTTTTTGCTCAAATTTACCAGACTATGAATACGAATTTCGTTATGCTAACTGTCATCGTAAAGCACACATTTTAACAATTTTCGTCGGTATCTCAATTGAGCAGACTACCGTCTGTCGCAAGCGTCGTTACTGCAACCGAATTTTGTCGGTATGTTATCTTGCGAATTCGGTAGCAAACTCGTAGCGATACATGTACAGACTGCCGCCCCTGTAGTAATAATCGTTCGGAGCTAATATCGCTCACGTGTGTGTGTAGCCTGTGTCTAGCACCATGGTAGGCACGTCGACACGTCTCGATTTTTATGGGTTCACCCTAAATCGCTCCCGGCGGCGGCTCCCGGCGAGCTCCACGATTTTTGTCGGTTATCGTCTAAGGAGCGCTGTTGGTACGTGTAGCGATGTCGGGTCTGATTTTGGCCGTAATGCGCGTGAGCACTGCGGCGATAGGACGTGTTTAGCGGTTCTTTTGTAATAAAATGGCGAAAAAAGAGCGTGAATTTTAGGACAAAAAAATGAAAACTACTTTAACCGTGATTTGAGGCAGGAGGGTTATATAATGCTGTTATTACAGGTATAATATTCAAGCAGTACACTAAAACTAAATACAAATTTTCCCCAGTAGTCAAAATTCGAAATCACCAGATTTGGTGGTAATAAAACCACTAAGGTGGCGACACTAGCGCAGCCGTTATTCCAGTGACCTTTATAAAAGTACTTGGGTCAATCCGCGGAAAACCAATAATTGCGAATATATGCTAATAATAAATTAGTTATCATAATAGCTTTCTTTTTTTACTTTGCATGACATTTCCTACATATTTTCACGTAAGGCGCCGGTATTTAAAATAGTACACATCCTTTATATAATTTTTTATTTCAATAAACACGCACCAAACGTCATCACCGTTTACAAAAAAAAGTCGAGTAATAAAGTTCCACAATTATTTCCCAAAAATTGTACTAGCACTTTCCGTTTTTTCTTTCATACTTCGAAAGTATATATTATCTACAATAACATAACGAACCATGATGTGATTTGATATCAAATATCATATAAAAATAAATTAAATAAATTTTGTCACGAAAATTCGTCATCACCGTTGCGGCACCGTCAACGTTGTATTCCTCGAAAATTCTATCTACCTAGCCCGATCTAGACGCCCTAGATCTCCTTTCCCAGTCTCTCTAATGAAGCGGAGCGCAGCGCACGTCAATTTTATCCACGCAGGAATCTAAAAATTTTCAACTTACATTGCTTAGGGGCAGTGTGTCACGTATTTGCATCATCACCATTATCAGAGAAATTTAGGTAAGCACTAATTACTAGATCTTTTTAAAATACCCACGCTAACCGTAATTTATGTACAATACCATAAAAATGGTTGGTTGTGCTCTCTGCAGCATGGTATTTATTTAAAAAAATCATAAGCTATCAAACGTCATAACCATTATCATCATTACCATTTGTTTTCTATTAATGGTAATGATAAGAAGTGAATGGTAATGATATTGCTCTATGTGTTTGATGTGTTTATCTCATGTAAATTCTGATTTGGGTGATGTTGAATGACCCTGGGCCACCGGGAAAGGGGGGTGGGGCAAGCATCGCCCGCGGGATGCGTTCCCGGTATGGGCGCGAGTGGGCAGAGGCTATTCACCAGAAGCTGATAACCGTGATCCAAAGGCGGTTCAAAGGCCGGTTCAAAGCAGCATAAATCAAAGCCACAAAGTAATGCTGCAAGAAGGCTTACATCAGAGCGGATGCCCAGTGCATTGCACGGCTTGGGTAGGCTTGTGGCGCACCCCACGGGCAGTTGTGGCTAATGGCACCTGGCCAAGGCCGTGCAACTACATCCTTATCAGGCAACGCCATATTTGTGCAGTGCTGCAATCACTCGATGTCCGGCAAGCCAGTGGTCCCGATGGAATTCTAGCAGTCGTTCTACGTAAATGTGCAGTGGAGTTGTCTCCCATGCTTACGCGTCTGTACTGCATCTCTTACACTTCGGGCACACGACACGCTTTCTCTATGCCGACGACCTGGCTCTTACGTCACAGGGTTCCTTTGAGGAGGTAGAGGCAAACTTGAATGCCGCACTCGAGGACTTGAGCTCCTATAACGACAGCAATGCGCTGAAGCCCGACCCCTCAAACACCTCACCTTAGCAACGGGCAGCGTGAGCTTGACATTCGGTGGCGTGGTATCAACATCGTCTACTGCAAGCATCCCGAAATATCTGGGAGTTACTCTGGACAGGTCCCTCACGTTTAGGAAGAACTGCGAAAACCTCAAGCAGAAGGTCTGCGCTCGTAATAACCTTGTTAAAAGGCTGACAAGTATAAACTGGGGGGCCGCACCACACGTGCTGCGGGCAACGGGGCTCGTTCTGTGTTATTCAGCTGCCGGATAATAACTGGCTGTCTAAAGCCGACTCCGGTACGGCTGCTATACCCACTGGCTGGCATTGCACCTCCCGGCGTTCGCAGAGATGTGGCATCATCCATGGAGTGGGGCAAACTGGAAGCGGACCACCGACACCCCATGCATGGCCACCCTTACGTACCACAAAGGCTGTAAAGCCGAAAGAGCTTTTGGGTATGCGTCGCTACCGCTGACAGTGAACCCCCAATAACCAGAGTGACTAGCTGGAGAGCTCGAAGTCCGTTTCCGATACCTTTTGTTCCGTGGGCGGAAAGCCTCCCACCTGGACACGACCTTCCCTAGGCCACGTGGAAGTCTCTAAATAGACTTCGGACACAGGTCGGCCGAAGCAAGGAGAATCGGTCAAGAAGGGGGTTCTCGGGCAGTGCAAGCCTGCGGTGCGAGTGTGGAGTTTCCCCGCAGACTATGGCCCACCTAATAACGTGTGCTGCATGCCCATGTACTTTTTGCACACCAGAGGAACTCATGAGTGCCTCTGAGAACGCAATCCAGGTAGCAGCACAATGGAAAAGTAAAATCTGAGAGCAGAAATACCATCGATACAATAGAAGAAGAAGAACACTTCGGGTACAATACCGCCAGCTTGTGCAGCGAAGCGAATGTGCAGCCGATTCCCAAGGAAGGGGATCGGTCAGACCCGGGCAATTATCAACCCATAGCCGTCACCTCAGTGCTGTGCAAGGTTTTTGAGCATATCATTAACGCACAGCTCATGCGTCACCTAGAGGATCATTCCCTAATTAATGATCGGCAATATGGCTTCAGGCCGAAACAGTCAACGGGTTATCTTCTAGCGTATGTCACCCATCTATGGGGTGAGGCTTTGGACAAGTATAGTGAGTCACTGGCTATCAGTCTTGACATTGCCAAAGCTTTCGATAGGGTCTGGCACAAGTGGATGCGGGCCGGAACCTCCACGTGGTGCACCTGGGCAACGGAGGCGAGCAGCGCCTCCCACTCGCCACGGGAGACGCTGCTGCCTGCGGCCAATCCGGCCGGGGTGGGAGCGGCCGTTTAGAGGGCTGCTCCGAGGCTCTCCACGTGTCCCTTTGACTAGCAGATAGCACAGTGGGGAGCAAGCGGGGGGTGAGCTGATTGTCTGCGCGCTGACGGTTGGGTGACAGGACGGCCGCCTGTAACCCTACACCCCACCATCGACGATATGGCGCGATGCTCGCCCCACCCCTCCTTTCGTGTGTCGTGGGGACCATCTTAAAACCGTAGATGGCCCGGGGTCAGCTGGGGTGCGAGGGATATGCCCATTGGGTAACCTTACACCCCGGTAATTAAACCCGAGATGGCGTGCGGTTTTAGTTGGTTCGATCCCGACATAACGACCCCCGATGGCCGACAGGGGTGGTATCCATGGGGATTTCAACACGATAAAAAAAGGGTCTGGCCCAAGTCACTTATTTCCAAGCTGCCTGCTTTTGGTCTATCTCCACTGTTATGCAGCTTGATTGAGAACTTCCTGCAGGAGCGCCGCATTCGAGTGCTCTGTGATAGGCGCAGGGGTCCGTTTTGTCACCTACTCTGTTTCTTCTGCATATCAATGACATGCTGTCAGTAGGCAGCATTCACTGCTATGCAGATGATAGCACCTTACACGGACGATATCACGGTCACCCTGCGAACAAGCAGGCTGACGTAGGGGAAAAAAGACAGCTTCTTGTCACTGAGCTGCCCCTCCCTGCTCTTCGGGACACTCCACTGCCACTTCAGGATAACCTAGATCTACTCGGCATTGATGTTCGCTGCAAACTGACTAATAATAACTACATCGAAAGCATCATCAAAACGGCCTCGCGGAAACTCAGAGAACTGAACAAGGTGAGGTGGTTTTTCACGCCGGAGCAGCGGTATCTTCTATACAAGACACAAATCCGTTCCGGCGTAGAATACTGTTCTCATCTCGACGTACATGCCGTATTATTGGGACCCTTCAAGTTACCAACGCTCTCGAACCGTTACAATTACGTCGAGACATAGCCTCTTTGGCAGTTTTCGGAACACTCACCATGGTAGAGGCGGTACCTCTACCATGGTGAGTGTTCTGATGGGCTCCACCAACTAGTTCCATCCTCTCCTTTCCTATACAGAACAATACGTGCAAGGCTGAGATGTCACCCTCATACCGTGCTGAACAATGCCATCAAGAACTAAGAAGTTCGGTGCCTCTTTGATTGCCTCGATAAAGACCTAGAATTCTTTACCAGCCCAGGTGATTCCTTCCCTCTACTACAGTCCCGGGTCCTTTAAGCGGGGCGTGAAAAAGCATTTGACAAGGCCGTCAAGTTGAGGGCCACCATTATGGCATGTATGTATGTAATGGGGACCTCCTTCCTGAGACTGTGCCTTTAGCTTACCATAGTTATCATCAGGTGAGGTGAAGTCATATTATTGACGTAACTGTCGGTTACGTCTATATGACTTCTACTAAAAGAAAAAAGTTTATTTGCAATATTCTATTATGTTTATAGTGATTTAACAAAGGAGAAACAAGTGTTATTCAGTTTTTCATCATTCCCATTAACATATCGTCATTACCGTTATAGAAAAATCATTACCATGCTATAGACGTCATTACCATTTCAATTAAATAACTTTGAAGATCAATAACTTCTGATTCTCTTGTTGGATTTTAGTGCCTCCAATAGTTTTGTAAAGGTTATTATAAACCTTTAAATTTATTGCGTTTGACACGCATTTCCGACAAGTTTCAAAAAAAGTTCAAAATAAATAAGAATGAATCAAAACGGCGGATTCACCCACTTAGGTCGGTGCGTTATTCCCACCTCCACATCTCCAATGTTGCCGCCGATTTATCGGGGCGTGTGTAGAGTGCTATTTTAATATTCAGGTATTTTGTTAAAGTTTTATGAAGAATGATCATGATGATTTTAAATGGTATGCGAAACATTTTCGGACATCTCTATTCATAATTTTCATTCTCTGTCTACGCCGGTCTGGGGCGGAAGTCTCGACAGATCGTTAAGGACTTTGCGATGAAATTCGGTCGTTAAATTCGTAGCGACGTAAACTTATCAATATTTGCAAGTCGCGACTGTCAAACTTATCAATTTTTGTCGTTAAGTTTACAAATTTCATCGCAAACTTAACAATTCATCGTTAACTCTTTGCGAGCATTTTTGACAGCCCGCAAAGTGCTTTACGATCGTTAACTATGTAATTTGTTGATATTTTTAGGTTATTAAATATGGAAATTGAACAATATAATCATAATGGAAATGTATTTGGTACAGGATTTCATTGTGCTTCAACGCAGGCGCGTTACTATCATCATCACATTATTTAACTACTACTTGCTGGCACTTTAGAGCCCGGTATAACGTATACGGAACTCCAAATAGGTTTCTGTGGGTTACACAATACACAGGCACCTATTTTAGGGATTAAAGTAATCTGTGTGCTATTTCAAACTATAATCTATCTAGTACCACAGGTTCATTCAGTAAAAATACATCCATCCATACAAATTCAAGTATTTCTGACAGTCTGTCTTTATAAGATTATTTTCCATTAGGTAATAAGTGTTATGCTATATCACAATGTTTCATCATCTTAGCGTTGGATCCCGATTGCATCTGTAGCCTACATCTAGGTGCCAGGGTCTGCTTAGATCACACCGTTAGTTTCATTAATAAAAATATCAGACAAATGTTAAATTGTCATGTTTTTGTTATAGGGCTAGTTACTAGCATAAAATCAGTGACTGCTGATTGTAAACAAATATAGGTAGTACCTAGTGTTATATAGCTATTCCATGAATTAAATAAAACTAGTATACACATCATAATTATGCTTATTTTATTTCAAAATAAAAGTTCTCTGTCATTTTCTTTATATGGAGCCTTTGCAGACAATAAGAACTTCTCACTCTTCACTTGGGCTAGATACCTCAGCCTACATCTTGGTACCCACTAACTACATGGGCTTGGGGAGCAGCTGCTGGCATCTGTAATGAAAGAGTATTTTTATTTTACTATATAAAACTTACAGCTAATACCTTACTTGTACAATAATTATTACAATTATAAGAAAAAGATCAGTTACAAGATTTAACATAAAGATAAGACAAATTTTATTATATAATACATGACCTATCTATTATTATCTATATATATTATATACTGTCTCTTATCTTCTATACACATTATTCACTTATTTTCCACTTTTCAAAGTCTGCTACCGCAGGTCTGCTGCTGTACATCTTTTTCTTATTATGTATTTTTATCTAGTTGTGTGTGTGTACATAAATATGTATAAATAAATATTACTTTCATAACAAATTTGAAGAGGAAGAAAGCACAACAGAAAGAAACAAGGCAAGTCTAAGCTATATAAATTAACGGAGCACTTCAACCGTTCCCACCTAGTACTAGTCCCCAAGGAATAGATTGCTTTGGGTCTATTGTGTCAATGAGATTAAACTATTTCAATCTGGATATGTTTTAACTAGCATTCGTTAAAACATTTTTTTGATACAGCCTTGATGCTACTGTATTGCAATAGGTCATAATATTTAGTTACAAGTATATAGTACTCTTCTGAATAAGAGTGAATTAAAAGAAACGATACCTTGCCTTGATATCCATTACCTCTTCAATGTTGATGCCAGTGTTACTTTTAGGTGAGAAGTTTTCTCCATTTTTCTTTCCAATCAGTAGCAACCTTTCATCAGCCAATTCCAAAATGTGCTAGGTGCTGCTATGCAGTGGAACGTCTGCAGTGAATCTATAAATTTAAATCATAAAATATTAATATTAATACTTTCAAGTACGTTTAACAAATTGGATTTGAAAATAAGATTGTAATCTATACCTACTTACTTGATTCACGTCGGACGGGAGCCAACGTGCTTTGATATAAAAATCCGGATTGTTGGATCCGGATTGATTTGTGGTTGACATTATTATAATTTATTGCAGTTCACAGTTTACATTTTTAAATTCGTAAAGTATCCAACAATTTCACAATTTATTAAGTTTATTTAAGCTGACAGCTGACATGTTTTTTTTTATTATTCTGTTTGACATGCAAAAATGTTGCAAGGAGGTAAACCTTAATTTCCTTTCATATTTTACAAAATAATTAAATCCTTTAAAATAGTTTGAGTAACTTAAACAATTTGATGAGAAGGCAATGTCACAAAGTTAAAATACATAGTTTCTGTAAAACTTTTCCTTTAAAACTATTAATATCATGAATTAGTATGTAACAAATATTCCCCACTGACTGAAAATGTTATTACACGTCAACATTTTTTGCTCAAATATACCAGACTATGAATACGAATTTCGTTAAGCTAACTGTCATCGTAAAGCAGACATTTTAACAATTTTCGTCGGTATCTCAATTGAGCAGACTACCGTCTGTCGCAAGCATCGTTACTGCAACCGAATTTTGTCGGTATGTTATCTTACGAATTCGGTAGCAAACTCGTAGCGATTCATGTACAGACTGCCGCCCCTGGGGTAAGTTAAGGTCGGTGAAAGCTAATCGCAGATGGCGCTAGCATGGTAGGTCCTTTGCGTAGAGGGAGAATACCTAGAGAGGACACTAAATAATCTTAGTAATGAGTGAAAGCGACACACATATAATATTCAAACAAGTGTAAGCGAGACTGACGCCATCTTTTTTGTCTCATGTGCCGTATGCGGTTTGGTTTGTTTGGAACCTCGTTCACTTGGCTACAAACAAACATCTCGTGATAGTATTTTGTCGAAAAACTGGTGATTGTAACTTATTTGTGTAATTAGAAGTTGTTTAGATATCTCCTGTGCGTAAACCATACCCTAATAATGGGGCGTTGTTCTGTAATAGGTATCGTGTAAAAATCGTCCAGAACGGAAAAAACCGAACATAACCTTTCATCGGTAGGTAAGCCGATTTAATGTTGTTTTATATGTATTTACTTATATAATTTATTTCGTAGATTAGTATTCACTATCTTTGCGCCCTGATTTACATACTTTGGTGTAAATTTAAAGTGTTTACAAAAAAAAACATGCATTTATTATCATTTCATAACATAAAGAGGGACCTAAAATAGTATTAACTAGTAGTTTGTGAACTAATATATCATGTATTCTAACTGGCGAGTGAAGGAACTTAAAGATTAACTTATAAAACGTGGTGCTTCTTTACGAGGAAAAAAGGCAGATCTTGTGGAAAGGTATATTGTTTTAAATAAATTACCACTATATTCACAAATTTCGTATTCAGAAACATTTTTGTTTTGGAGATACCATTACCTAAAATGTAACAGATTTGTAATACTTATGCATATATTTAAACTACGGGGATAATAATAATATACATTCTTTTACTTTCAGGTTGGAGATTTATGACCAAAACTTCAATTTTGAACACCAATAAAGGGCTGATAACGTAGATCCTGAAATATAGTTACCATTGCCAGAAACCTATCGTGATATTAACAGTAACACGGCTCTACTACCTCTTGATAAGACAATCATAAGGCATTATCTTTGCTAGTAAGTAGTTTAAACTAAGTATAGATTTATAATAGGAAACTGCACTGAGGTAGGATATAAACCAAAGTGAAATTTTAACTGAGACCCTAGCCCATTTTCACCATTACTTATTCACAACTATATTTTTTATTTTCAGTACACAAAAAGAACAATATTGCTATGCGCCTGTATGAAACCCGTCATTTATTGATGGTAAGATCTTCTGTTGTTGGTAATAATACCTATATAAGGGGATATTGCAGAAAATCAATGAAAAATCTTCAATATGAAGTGGACATACATAATACTTGGACGTGAATAGGACACATGAAGCTTTTAAAAATAAAACACTTTATGTCATCTTAGTTTTTTTTTATTTACAGTACCTGCATCATCTGCAAGTAGTAGCTCTGTGGAAAATAATCTTAAGTATAGTGTACGGCATCTAACTTGGCAAGATTTTGGAGTACTGTAGGCCCTACTACTCGAAAACCTTGCTAAGTTAGATGCCGTAGGTACATAATACTTGTTTGTATAAGTATAGTGTACAGCATCTAACTTGGCAAGGTTTTAGGGTAGTGGGGCCCACCGTCCACACTATTAAGTTAGATGCCGTGAACTATATATTAGATGCTTGATTACTTCGATGAGTGTGGCAAGTTGTTGGTGTCATTATCAATCTCATTGCTCTTGAGATACATTGCAAAATCATCATAATATACTATCACTATATTTAATGGCACTATGCCTTCACAGGATTGGGAAGTTGATGGCATTTCAAATAGCAATTTCCTCAGGTTCCGGACTCCCAATATATCTTTTCTTGTTCTTGCTGTTTCTGATAGTGGTTAAGTGTTTCAAGGAGATATAGATGGTACAGCACTTTTCTTCATATATTCATGTTGGTGTTCAACTCCTAGAATATAAATGATTGTTATTATTAAGATTATAGGAGTAAATAAATTTTTATGTTATTTTATGTAGGTATATCAAGTACCTATGTATTAAGACTACTAATAATGTTCAATAAGCAACACTCACCTGTGTATTCACAATTTTTTTATAATCATTTTCCACGAAATGTTTTCGACATAACCTCTAACTATTTTTAGAAATAAAATTCTGTAGGCAAATGTCTTTCAACCAAAGCCGACGAATTTTGTAATCTTTTGGGATATGGTGTACTCCAATTTCTGAGCATTTCGCTACAATACATTGAGTCATCTTATGTTTAAAAATTATTTTGTAAATAACTCCATACAAATTATCAATGTTTTAAGAACTGTCTACGCCAGCGCCACTTTGACAGTTGCCAACCCAATGCTCATATTAATAATATGTAATAATCGTTCTCTGTCTACGGTAATAATAGAAGAAATTGATCAGCTGACCACTGTAACTGTCATAGACTAACATTTATTATTGTACGAACTGTCATCTGGATGCCATTTCATTTTGTATATTCGTTTCTTCCTGTATAAAATATATTGCGAGAATTGTGAACATGGCAGGGCAAGATCAAAACAGTGATAATCAAAATGGTATATCGGACGACAATGAAATAGAACCCGTAGAACAGACAGAAGAGGAAACTGAAGCTGTCACTGAAGGTATAATAATCTATACATAATAATATTATAAAGCTGAAGAGTTTGTATGTTTGGTTGAACGCGCTAATTTAAGTCTGTATATCCTCATACTGGTATATGGTATATTCATTACACAAGCTAGTTATGCTAAGCTTATTTTGGGTCTAGATAGCCCTGGCCCTGTGTAGAATGTCTTAGAATGTTTGTTTATAATCTATAAATCTTATTTTTATGTTGGATAGCCTGTTGAGGCAGGCTACGGTCCATGGCCGCGTAGGAGGGGAGCATTAATCATAATAATGTCAATAAAATAAGCAAATATCCATAATATTAATTTCAACTGATATAAATAGATGCCAGGGAGATGGAGTTTTGTTTTTTATTTCACAATATTTACATACATTGTAAGAATAAACAAAACATGGAGTATATTAACAAAAGGCCTCTGGAGATTATGAAATGACTTTAACATCTTTATTGATACATATAATCCGAAGTAAAAAAAGGTTTGCAGATATCAGTATTAACTTTTTTTGTTGACTGTTCCAGAAGATAACCAGAAATAATTGCTAATCCGTCTGATAAGAGATCAGTAGCTTAACATTTTTCGTAGTATACTGTTTAGGATGGTGGTTAAATGGAACAGGCAAAATACCGGACATGGTATTTTATGTAAAACTGTTTTTTAATTTTTTAATTGGTTAAAATGAAATTATTTGCCTCTAATTTATTTATTTACACAGTTTACACTACTACAATAAGATTACCTTGATTCTACCTTTACACTTTCTTTCAGAGTATATTCTATTGGATTCTAAGTTAGATGAATTGAACTCAGCTTTGGACTACCTGGAGCAAAAAAATGATGACATCCATGAGAGGCTGAAGGAGCTGTTACAATCAAATATTGAGATTAGACAAGCATTGCGCAATGAGAATGCCACATCAGAAAATAATTAGTATGTTATGTTATAATATAATGAAGATATCATTTATTCCAAATAATAATTATGTTGATAATTTCTCCAATATAATAAGCCCAAATTGTATTAAACTTAAATTATAGTTCAGTCATTTGGTATTAATTTTAATCCTGAGCATCATTAAATTAAACCACACCCAACTAACCCATCCATCAAACTATTACTAAAATGTTACCCTCATATTATGGTGCAAACAATTTCATCAACAACCAAGTGGTTCAATTCAGTTCTTTTGTTTTGCCGCACCATCAACACCTAGAATTTTTTACCAGCTTACATGCTTCCTTTCTACAGTCCCAGGTCCTTTAAGCGGGGCGTGAAAAGTATTTGATGAGGCAGTCAAGCTGAGGGCCACACTTATAGCACTATCAGTGTTTGTAATAGTGACCCCATTCCAGAGACTTTACCATTAGGCTAGGCGAAGTCATATTGACATGACCGAAATAAAAAAATACCCAACCAACTTAAGTTCAAATACCTACATAATGGGTCGAATCTCAATCTCAATGGGCAAGAGTCGTGATGCCGCTATTCACTATTCAGATTCAGAGATAGGTAAGGCAAAAAGTTAACAAGCTGGTCAAATAAGTCAGTCCGATGTACAATGCAGACTTATAATCAAAGAACGCAGAGAACCTAAATAAAACTGAAGCAAAGCAAACCGAACTCCAACACTCCTTCTCGACGTGCGAAATCAAACCGTGTATTGTATAAACATTTGGCGAAAACTCAGATAAAACCACACAGAAATGAATAAAATATTTTTATTTTTTATTTCTTCATTGTGGCACTATTCGGTGTTTGCAATGGTGGGTGACTCCCATTCCAGAGACTTTGCCTTTATAGTTTACCATCAGGTGAGGTGAAGTCATGTTGACGTGAAGGACATAAAAAAAAATGTTATGTGCAATATAGGAATATCGTTTTTTTAGGGAATTTGAAAAATTTGATTATTTGTATTGGTGACACAATAATGAATTGGTAAATATAGATTTGATAGTCTTATAGACTAAGATCCCACTGCAAAATCATGCATGCATCGAATATTTGCTAAAAACCAAATTTTTTGCCTATCTAAATGTGGCCGCTAATATTGTTTAATTCAATTATTGTTACTTAAGTAATTCATTTTTCGGAAAAAAATTCTTCACATGGTTTATAAATAAAATATCATCCACGTCACGGCAATACACATAAGGACTCTGAAAAATCACGGTTGCCGTTGCGCACTTCGCCGTACCTCTTCGTACCTGTTTACACCTGGCTGCGAAGAGGTACGGCGAAGTGCGCAACAGCAACCGTGATTTTTCAGAGTCCATATGTGTATTGCCGTGACGTGGATGATATTTTATTTAAAGACCATGTGAAGATTTTTTTTTTCCGAAAAATGAATTAACAATAATTTAATTAAACATATTAGCGGCCACATTTTGATAGGCAACCTAGTAAATATATTATGTTCTCCTAATCATAAATATGCGTAAAATTTGGTTTTTAGCAAATATTCGATGGCATGCATGATTTTGCAGTGGGATCTCGTACTATACTTAACTAGCGACCCGCCCCGGCTTCGCACGGGTGCAATGCTGATACTAAATTAGCCTTATACCTTGTCTAATTTAGGATGATAATTTTGACAGTTCACGTCTATGAAGTATCATATTTTTATCAACGAGATGATACCTCAAAAATTATCATAGCACATAGACAGGTACCGCCCACTTGCCGTAGTGAAGCGACTTGCAAGAAATCAGCACAATTGACTGTAGACAAATGAATCGAATGAATCGAAATTAAATTAATTTATTGAAATGATTAAGTACTTATCTACTACATTTTTTTTATAATATAATTAACTAAGTATAGTACAAAACAGAAGTACTATACTATAAAACTTCTCTTTCGTCATCTGAAGTAAGTTACCTAAAATAATAAAAAAATAAATGCTTTTGTATTTTTGTAAGTATCGATTCCATATTCTATGGGAACGATAATCGAAAATCGAAAGATTCATTTTCGATTACACTATATGGGGTACCCTACTTGGAGCTGTCAAAATTATCATCCTAAATTAGACAAGGTATAGTATATGATGCATGTATTATACATATAAACCTTCCTCTTGAACATGAAGCTATAGATCTCTTGAATCACTCTATCTATTGGAAAAAACCGCATCAAAATCCGTTGCGTAGTTTTAAAGATTTAAGCGCACATAGGGATATAGGGACAGAAAAGGCGACTTTGTTTTATACTATGTATAGTTGTCACAAAATAAAAGGCCCACTTTGACAGTTCGTGCCCATGAAGTTCTTAATTTTTTATCAATTGAAATGTTCTAAAGATAATTACATTTTTCATTGACAGGTACCGCCCACTCGGCTAAGTGCTGTGCATAACGATTTTTTCATGTAGTCCACAGACTATTAATAATCAGTTAAGGAAAGAAAATATCGAGTGAGATATTTTTTTCAAGCCCGATGCGCACTTTTATTTTCATTTATTTTAATACTTGTGTTTAGATTCTGAAGACTGATTTAATTATTCTTGTTGTTTTTGTGATTGAGTGAATGTTATTGTAAAAAAAAATATTAAATATAAGTAAATTGACCTTTAATAAAATTGTATTGTTTTAAAATACCTACAAAATCAAGGGTTAAGCAATTTTTTCTAATCAGAACTTTAATCCAATGCAGTTTACATACATATTCAAATCGATTAAATCCCCATGCAAACTGGATTCGATTCATCCTGAGTATCGAATACCGAATCGTATAGGTACATAACTAGTTACGCCACGAGAACAAACGTCAAAACGGGCCTTTTATTTTGTGTTGAGTATAGTGATGATGATACATAAATATCTACTCTTTGAACTAACTTTTGATAGTGGCGACCTAAAGGACCCGGTTAAAATTCCAAAAAAAAGTAGTCTTGTCTTGGTACTGTCACTGTCACTGTCAGTGTCACCCACCTCGAAAAATTAGGTTACGAATTACAAAATTATCTATTTGCATTGCACTCGTTTAATTTATATCTCAGCGAAATATTTTGTGGAGAACAATGAATTACTCCTTATTACGCTTCCCTGGTAAAGAATTCAAGATGCTGAGACACATTCAAAATACTACTCGTCGTTGTATGGCGTCAAAAGCGGATGATATCGTTACGCACACAGGCCAAGTAAAATTACATTTTATTTACTAATATAACTGCTTATTTTGACTTAAATTAAGTTAATCCATGACATGTTGAATAGTTCTGTGCTCGGGCCATTCAGGCAGGGCTCGTTCTGCAGTAACATAGTTCCATCTTACATAATAGTAAACATGTTTGCTTTATTTCATTTACTTATGTATGTTCATTAAAATGATTACCTGCAAATGTAGCTATCTATTTGGTTAAAATGTTGAAAGATGTAGTAAACATTAAAATCGCATTATCATAATATGGTATAGGTATAGGTATATATGGTATGCAGAGATTACAAATAAATGTTGCCTTCAACTATTACTGTCCCTCACCCACCCAGACTAATAATATGTAATGAAACTACAATAATTAGAGATTTTATGGTAGCCTATATTATATAAATTCTAATCGATTCACTTTGGCTCCTAAACCTCTAATAAAATAGTAAGCAAAACATGAAATTATGAGCTATATTATTTGGGGGTTAGAAAACTACTTTTTTTTATACAACTTAGGTTACTGATTTGGCTTACTTATTACATTTTTGATACATGTATATTCTAAGAATGCAATGTAAATATTTTTATTGTAAATCAACTTTTTTATTGACTGCACATTGCATCCAAATAATGCAGCTGACTTAGACACCAGTAGTCAATGAAGAATATCCCTAAGTCCAATAATATAATGTGGAAAAAATCCATCAACAAGCAATTTTTACCCCTTAGTGGTGAAATTTCCAAAATTCTTTTAACTTACAACAACATAGAAACATTTACTGCCGAAATTTCAAGCTTGTGGGGTCAACAGTTTAGACTCTGTATTGATGAATCAGTCAGTAAGTCAGGACAATGTTATCTATACAAACAAATAAAATTGAAATGTCCTTTTTTAATAATAAAATGTTATTGACTACATATCTATACTTACTAATATTATAAAGAGGAAAGATTTGTATTTTTGTATGTAATAAACTCAAAAACTACACTATCTGGGAGTGACATAGGCTATATTTTATTAATCGACTTTAAAAAAGGAGGAGGTTCTCAATTCGTACGCTATTTTTGTTTTTTTTTGTATGTATGTTACATTTGTTGTTGTTACGCCAAAATTGTGGATGGATTTTGAAATTTTTTTTTGTTGGAAGGAGGCCAGTTCTGAGGTGGTCCCATATCCAGGGTATTAGGAACTGATGCTGGGATCTTGAAAAAATCGAGGGAAATCATACTGCAAAAATTCTGTTTTTGATGCCTTTGTACATAATAAACCTCATAAATAGGTACTTTTCTATTTCTATACACTAAAAAGTAAAAAGTATTAGTTTGTGAAGTCGGTTTTTTAAACATAGTTATAATTATTTAAAAAAAAATTAGGGATCCTTACTAAAACTTCAATAATTTTATTTTATTTGGTTCACAAAGATAAAAATACAATGAAAATTAAATAATATATACATTAAAATAAAAACTAAACAAAATAAATATTTACATGGCGTCATAAAATTCCTCTGCATCATCATTGACCCACCACGCTGAATGGCAATGCTGATTCTTTGTGCAAGATAGAGTCCAGCCTTCTAGTCATCTGTGGCGTCGATCAGCCCCATGACCCCAGCGTCTCAACCCCAAACGGCTCAAAAATATAATCACCAACTAAGTTGGAGTATTTGCGCCGTTTGAGGTTTTCTGCGGATGCAGCAGCCGGTAAGTAGGGTAGCCAGAGCTCACAACCCCCCCTCCCCATCTCCCCAATCCCCCCCTCTAACGTCCGATTTCAATAACTCAGTCTTTAAACAATTTAATTTACTTTACTTTAAAAAAAATGAAACAGTCTTGATTAAGAAATTCTTTATTTGGATGGAAATACAAGAATATACGTCAGGAAACACTTATCTTGGACATTAGAGGAGGGGATTGGGAAGATGGGGAGGGGGGGCTGTGAGCTCTGGCTACCCTACTTACCGGCGGCGGGAACACACAACACGATGGCTATTATGGCCGCGGACTTCTGTACCCCCTGTCACCCCATCTCCTCTTTCTCGGGGTTTGGTGGGGACATCACGCTTCCAACTCAACGTAGATGGCCCAGGGTCAGCTGGGGAGCGCGGGATATGATCTAAGCAATCTTACACCCCGGCAACTGAAGACTTGACTTGCTTGGCCCGATGACTGACTGGCTGACTGATTCATCAACGCAGAGCCTAAACCACTGGACCTACAAACTTAGATGTAGTAGATGCTTCTTATGTTTTAGGCGTCCACTAAGAAAGGATTTTTAGAAATTCCACTTCTAAGGTGGCAAAATAAGGGATAAACGTAAAATGAAAGTCATTTTCAAGGTTAGACGCATGAAATTTCATACACCTACTTCTGGTTAGAAATAAATGAACACGTGTATCAGCATTTTTCCAAATTTTACCCCCCAGGGGGTGAAATAGGGGTTTGAAAGTTTATATGGGAAGTTCGTCAGTTTTCAAGATGGAAGCATGAAAATTTACATAACGATTCTTGGTTAGAAATAAATGTACACGTGTATCAGCGTTTTTTCAAATTTCACTACTAAAGGGGTAAAAAAGACGATGACTGGTTGTATGGAAAGTCAGTTATTTTCAAACTTAAACCTATAAAATTTCATACACCCACGTCTGAATAGAAATAAATTAAAAGGTTTATCAGTGTTTTTCAAAATTTCAACCCTAAGGCGGCAAATAAGGGTAAAGCGATTTTATGGAAGTATGGAAGGTATGATTTATGGAAGCATGAAATTCAATATTAAAGACCCGGTAGGTGTTTGTGCAATCGGGTTATATAGGATTTTCTTAAGAATTTATGCCCGGGCGAAGCCGGATCCCGGGCTGCTAGTATAAAATAAAGTTTATCGTTTATAGTAAATCAAGGCATATGAGTGAATGTACGATATAATATAACAAAAAACAATGCTATGCTATTATTATTATAGTGTCATTTAAAGAAAAGAAAGAAGAGATTGTTACTAACCCTAAAATGAGCCTATGTTGCTTCTGAATAAAGAAATTTATATTTATTTAAAACTTTTGCCTATCTGTTTGAAAGAGGTAATCTCTGGAACGGCTTAGCCCAGTGGCGGCCTTAGCCATTGCGAGGCCCCGGGCGGCAGGTCTTTGCCAGGCCTTTTATCCTACGGAAAAGTACCTTTTTTCCATGGGGAAATCCTCATGGATACTCACCCCTTTTCTTTTGTTTTTTATCAACCGTAAATCCCCATGGATAACACCCCCGTCGGCCATCGGGGTGGTTATGTCGGGACCGAACCGACTAAAACCGCACGCCGTCTCGGGTCTTAATTACCGGGGTGTAAGGTTACCCAATAGGCATATCCCTAGCACCCCAGCTGACCCCGGGTCATTCTTCGTCGACGGTGGGGTGTAGGGTAACAGGCGGCCGTCCTGTCACCCAACCGTCGGCGCGCGGACAATCAGCTCGCCCGCTCGCTCCCCACTGTGCCCTCTGCTAGTCAGAGGGACACGTGGAGGGCCTCCGGAGCAGCCCTCTAGAGGGCCACTCCCATCCCGGCCAGATTAGCCGCAGGCAGCAGCGTCTCCCGTGGCAAGTGGTAGGCGCTGCTCGCCTCCCTTGCCTGGCTGCACCGCGTGAAGGTTCCGGCCCGTACTCTTCGGCCTGCATCCTCGATACCCACCCCGCGGCGGCCGCGGCCAGTGGGGCAGGCTATGTCGGACTCTTACTGACTAAAACCGCACGGTGTCTAGAGTCGTCTGACGCCAGGGTGTAAGGTGACCCATAGGCATTTTCCTCGCAACCCGGCTTAAACCGGGCCATCTCCGGATTTGAAATGGCCCCCTCGAGTTTGGGAACCCCGGTGTTCGCGTCATGCCTCTGGAATAGGTGAAGGGCGCTCATTCACACGCCGCCGCCTCGGCCTGCTTCTGCAGGGATGAATGGCGGCTCCACTCGTCACCGCCAGGCCTGCGCTCATGGAGGACGAAGGTCCCTCGAACTCCGACACCTGTGGCGCCTGTGCCCGTCGCCACCCGGGAGAGCTCTGTGCAGCCTCTCGCGGACCCAGTCCGCTGCCTCCTTCTCGAGCATCACTTGCTCGCAGAAGGAAGCGGCGGCCGACCAAGCGTCCGCGCTCTGCACCATCGCTGCGAACAATACCGGCAGTGTGAGGACTCCTACCCCGAAGGTTGCCAGAAGGGCAGTGTGAGGCGCGCTTGGCACCTCACACGCCGGGCACTCGGGCAGCGTGTGCACCCTTAAGTCTTCGGCTGCATCGCAGTGATGCCACTCAGGCGTCGACTCCTTCCCGATCAGACACAAGTGATCCCTGACCCGAAGCACCCCTTATCAGAGATCACCTGCGGCAGTCGCTACGAGAGGCCCCCGTGAGGTCTGTCCAGCCAGTCCTCCATGACGGGTCTTACCACATGATACATGATACACGTGAATCGCGGGTTTTCATAATGTCACTCCTAAGGGGGTAGTCTGAAGGAAGTCATTCACAGTTGGGTCCGGTAGGGGACTGCGCAATCGAGTAACAGAATTTTTTCACGAAATTATGCCCGGGCGAAGACGGGTCCCGGGCCGCTAGTTTAATATAATACTATACTAGCCCCGAATGTTATGCGTTTAATAAACCGATTTTTAAGTAGGTACTTCGAGGCGCGACGATATTCAACTACTTACTACAAAATGAATTTAATTTATGATTTGAATTAATTAGTTAACTAACTTTTATTTGTTATGTTATAAACTTAATAAATAATTGACAATTAAAATCAAGTTTCAAATAAAAAAAATCTGTTCTTTTTTATTTGCTTGACGCGAGGCCCCGGGCGATTGCCCGGTTCGCCCCCCCCCCCCCCCCCCTAAAGCCGCCACTGGCTTAGCCGATTTGGATGATTCTATTGTTGGTAAATGTAATATTATGTATAAAGCGTAAAATAGCACAGCTAGTAGGACTTTATATATGTTTCATAATTACTTTACCACATCACATTTTCAGGCTGTTTATGTACCAAATTATAACTCAGTTGATACATTTGACCCTTTGAAGAACTCTTTTACAGAAATGGGATTCTGATGACTACAGGATGGTGCGATTCATGAATGCACCTAAGCAGGTGAACAAAAATTGGGCTGTGAAACTGATAGCTGAAGTGCCACCCAAACAAGTTTCAACAAGGGTTGTATGGTGTGATGGAGGTAGTGGTCCCGAAGGTCATCCTCGTGTCTACATTAACCTGGTGAATTTCTTCATATTAAATATTTATTTGTTACTCTTCTAGTTCGTTCAATAAAACTCAATCTTCACACTTTTAGACCGCGAGAGCCAACAATAAAAAATATTCAAAATTCAGTCCCTGTCAAGTCTCAATCTCATGTCGCTCTCCCAAATGTCGAAAAAGGTTACAAGAATAAATGTTTTGAGATTTCGGAGATCGACATGAGATCAAAGACTAGACTGAGACTGAACTTCATCTAAAGTTTGTTGACCCTCATTTTTTAATTAGAATAGAATATTGTTCAATTTCTTATTTAATATTTAATCTACACTAATATTATAAAGAGGAAAGATTTGTTTTTTTGTTTGTTTGTTTGTAACGAATAGGCTCTGAAACTACTGGACCGATTTCAATAATTCTTTCACCTATAGAAAACTACAATATCTGGGAGTAACATAGGCTATAATTTGTTTTAAAAAAATAAGGAATTAGAAATCCACGCGGGCGGAGCCGCGGGCAACAGCTAGTTAATAATAATTTAAATATTTAAATTCCTGTTTTATTTTCAGGATAAGCCAGGAAACCACTCCTGTGGGTATTGCGGTCTGCGTTTTGTAAAAGCTGATCACTAAACTTGCTGATTAAAAAGAATTTACCACTTTATCATAGAAAGAATATTTATTACTTATTTTGTTGTTTTTGAAACCTAATAAAAATAGAAGATAACAAACTTCTTTCTTCATTTGTTGTTCTTTTAACTGTACGCACTGACCTGAATAAGTACTCTGGACTGGCGATCAGTCCCAATAAAGTGTGCCTAATTGAAAATCGCCATTTTGGCGCTGACAGCAGCAGTGAGTGTACTTGGAACTAATAATAATGATGGACAACAACTGTCTTGGTATCGATGAAACTTTCTCAAATATCACTGTTTCGACTACCTACTTCAATTTGAAGTGTTTATTAATGATAAATACCATTTTAATAAATATGTTCATAAAATTATTTATAGTACATATACCAAGCCTTTTGTTTTTAAAAGTATACCTACGAATTTTGGCATTGGATAGAAAATTATCGATATACATTTTGACATCCCTATTTACAACGGCCATTTGCAAACTAATTAGTTCTCAGTACACTCGTCTGTCAAACGCGGCGCTTCAAATCGGCACAAAAAATATCTGTCATTTGCTATGGCATACCCAGTCTAGCGATTTATTATTTAAGGTCAGTGACTGTACGGTTTGTTGTGCGATTTAGTCGGTTCGATTCCGACATAACCAATGACCACCCTTGATGGCTGACGGGGGAGGTACCCGGGGGATTTCCGCACGATAAAAAAAACCGTTGCTTCTCCTCTTCGGCTGGGGTACGTCAGTCCACGTCGGACTCGAACCGACTATACCGATAACCGATTGGTCACACCAAGCTATTTATGACCACGAGTAACATTATGTTACACAATAGTCACACTAGTCTGATAGAATTTTATAAGTATGACCACGAGTACCTAACAGGTGTATTATACCATCGACACACTAGTGTGGTATAAAATGGTGTAGATACGAGTCTGGATCTGGAATGTACCTAAAACCCGACGGTGTTTCGTCACATAGGCTTGTGTGACCTTAGCCATCAACATGGCGACCCTGACGAGTTGCTAAGGATTAATCACATAGGCTTGTGCGGCCTTAGCCATCAACATGGCGACCCTGACGAGTTGCTAAGGATCAAAGTACCCCTCCCCTATAGAGGCGCGCACGGAAACAGTGCACGGCTACCTTGAGCCTGCTGCTGCTATGTTACAGTGACGGATGACTAATCGTCACCCCCAGGCTGGCGCTCATGGAGAACGTCAATCGTTCTATGATCTCCCGCCGCCCGGTGCATCTTCTGCGACACGGGAGTGTTAGCCCACACCTGTCCCTTTACTCCCGCCTCTTTGGCGTGCATTACCTACTACCTCGCGAGGCATTCTACATATCTACATAGGTACTCTCACTGCCGACCATGGTCATTGCACATGCGAAAGTAGGTAGGTACATTTGCCTCATTGGCCATACTTTACCGCTTCTACTATGACGTATCATACACGAGTCCGGCGCGGTTTTTTCATAAAGATTGTGTGATGTGATGTGATGGTGATAGTACCTAATTATATAATTGCGGCGAAACCGCAGGCAACAGCCATTGCCTGCGGTTTCGCCCACTTGATTTTCTGATCCAGTTCCCGCTTTTCATGGGAGCCTATTCCAGGGATAAAATGTAGCCTTTTTTTTCTAGACTATATCTATCTCTATACCTACTAAATATCAGCACAAACATCTTCACAAACTTTCTCATTTATTTTATATTCGTAGGATACCTAATAGGACAAGCGGCCAACACAGTCATATCACCCAGGTGAACAAAGTGGCATAATCTCAATCTATCCCTGCACTAGATTTCTATCGGATCCGTTCAGCCGTTTTTGCGTGAAAAGGTAATGGAACGTCTATCCATACATCAATATTGACAAAATAATAAGAATAGTGTTTAGTGTTTTAATTTGTTTATTTACATAAATAAAATTACTTTAAATAAGCTGGAATTGCAAGTATAGGTAATTTAGTAATATATTAGGTATATTTTCTTCAATAATTGTTAAATAATTTACGCATAAATATTTATATCCAAAGCATCTTTCTCAGTAGATTTAATCAAAGAGGTCTCCATTGTGCACAATAATGCGCTAGCGTGTTTATCCAATGTGTTTCTGAAACAAAATACTCTGCTTAGGTAATATTCAGTTGGTTTCAACTTATCGGTAGGTAGCGTGTAGCTAATACTATTATACCTATTTACAACATTTTGAAACGTCAATACTTGACAGACAGAGTCCTTGAGAACTGCAAGCGAACCTCGTTATTGGTGAGGTTGACTGTTGACCCTGGAGCCTGATTCAGTAAAATTTACGAAATTTTGAAACGTGTAGTTTTAAAACTTTCAGATATTCTAAATTCTAATTGAAATGGAATCAGAAGAATTGAATGATTTTGCAGATTTGGTAACCTCACGAAAGCGAATGTGGATTTTATTTTCATAGATCATACCAATTTTTTTGTCCCCAATAATAAATAAATAAATAAACAAATAATGTTGATTTTTAATTTTTTAATTTTTCGTTCTAATTGAATTGAAATTACGCGTTTCGTAAACGTGGCGTTACTAAATCGGGCGCCTAATGAGGTTTGAAAGGTTGATTAATACTATAATCGAGAGGCAACCGTCACACCGAGGCACTATAAAAAAAACGTGAGTGCATCTACTTACAAAAAAATCTACTTCCACAAAGTTTCTTGTCTTACCTTATCTTAACAAGACAGTTCTTTAGGAATCAGTCATGTATTGTCAGCAAATGTATAATATCGCATAAATTCTGTACGTTGACCGATAAATCGTTCTATGTAAGTACAGAAAACAAGAATTTACCTGCTGTTAGGGTGATGTATGCCAACTTCGCCCGAAAAGCTGTCGGAATCATCGTTTAATGATGTTTGAGAATCTAAAAAATTGAAAGATCATCAGAAAATGCGAATAAATATTATTTTTGTAATAGTTGTAAATTCATACACATACCTACAATACGTACCTGTAAAATCCAGCCTTATCTATGACCTATGTTTATTATATGTTTTTGGTGTAATAAAATAAATATATAAATAAAATATTGTACATACTCGTATATAGTTATATAGGTACTTAAGCCTTTCTCCCTCTGGGGAAGGCAGAGACAACAACCCGCCATCTGCTTCTGTCCTTATGCACTTCACGAGCTTCCTCTACTATCATTAAACCTTTCATGCAAGCCGGAGGTACAGGTACTCATACCTGAAGTAGTCAGTCGGTGAGATGTAAGATACTCGGCAGATAAGTACGGAGGCAAGTCGTCAGTAGATTCACCCGCGCCACCTTCTGCCCCAAGGGTCTCGACAACCGACAACCATTGACCGTTATGACAGCGGAACCTCTCCACCTAAAAGATCATATTCAAAAAATTTACTACCTATCCTACGTATATGTAACTAAGTTAAGTAGTAAATTCAAATATAGCTAATCCAACTAAGGAGGCGGGTCAGACTTGGGGGAGCTACAGGCGCTGGGGCCTCCACAAATAGACATCGGATTTTTATTGACTTATTGATAATTTTTCCAAATTTTTTAATCTTTAGGAACCTATGTAGTTTGGCAATAAATTAATTATTAAAAAATTATTATTCTTTTTATTTGGAAAATAATTTGGATCACAATAATATTGATAATGTGTCAGAAGTGTATTAACAAGATTCCGTCACTATCAATATGCTATGTTGGGACAGTCCTTTTGTTAGACGTTATAACAATGCGACGCCCCGAGGGGTAGACGTACCTTAATCCTAACGGCCCATTCATTTTGCATCTGCGAGATGATATCGAGACACGTGTCGCACATTTTTCTAATCTCCGCATTCTTATCTTGCATTAAATCGATAAGGTAGGCAGGAGCTTCTGCAAAACATCAAACAAACGGTTACTTACACTTACGACGACGTTAGAAAACATTTGCACGAGTCCCTTTAATTTTGAAACTTTGATGAAGTTTGGGGCCAAGCCAATCGGAACACCTGCTTTCCTCTCGAAGTTGGGCGGCCAGAAGGTAGTTGCCCCCAAAAAAAGCCGTATAAGCAAAGTGGTTGACTTTGCTTGTACGGCTTTTTAACCAACAACGTCTAGTCTAGTCGGTACATCTGCTAAACAATAGACAAGGCTTTGACACAGGTTTCCTCTTTAGGTTGGGAGGTAAAACGTAAGAAGGAACCTATTCATTGTGACTTGAAAATATATAGGATGGAAGCAGTTACCGGTACGCGAGACGAGGTAGTCGGCGGTGCGTGGGTGCGACAGCAGTTGGCGGAACGCGAACACGGTCTGCAGCACGTGGTCGTCGTCCGCCTGGCGCAGGCGCAGCAGCGCCACGAGCGCGTCCGCCGCGCCCGCGCGCAGCAGCGCCGCCGCCGCGCGCTCGTCGCCGCCCAGCGCGCCGCCCAGCACCACGCCCTCCAGCACCAGCTCCGGCGAGCTCGCGCTCTCTGCAACACCGCCCACCGCCCACCGCCCAGTCAGACCCGCCCAAGCCAGGCCCACCCATCCGAAGCAGATCCGTACACGACCACCGTGCACCGGAACCGAAGGATGAATTTTTACCCGATTGGTTGTACAAAAGTTTTTTGAAAAATTTTGCTTGGAGTCATCTTTTTTGAAAAATTAATTCTAAACCTCTAAAACTGGTGGACTGGTAAGACACGTACGTGCGAAAGTTCGGGTCAGCACGAACTTATCTGATTCCTTTTGGTTAGGTCCAACTGAATGAATTGATGACATTGTGTACTGTTCATGGTAGGCCCATAAGCTGATTGAAAATCCGTAACGCGTTTCGTTCATCATGATACGCATGTTGAACGAAACACGGCGACCATAACAGTGGGATATCCATTCCATCGATTCAAAACATACGAGTATGCTGGGTCTAATCTGGTCAGTAATGGGTTGTGATTATTATGATTGCTGAAAACAGTCTTAAGTGTGCTATAATTAATATACTACAATATAATTAAATTTACTTATTTTTTGTATGTGAGATTCCATATACCTACATTGAAGTTCCATAGATGTGTGTTGGCTTACAATTACCTGGATTCAATATCTTCATAATACGTGGGATTAAATTGTAGCGTTCGACGACAGCGTTAATATCGATATTATTGTTTGGATTCAATATATTGCTGAGAGTCCCTAGGCATTCAACAATGAATTCTTCATTGGCATCTCCATTTGTAACAGCACCCGCTATGTCACCAACATACTCCTGCGACATATTAATATGATACTTAAAATATATGCAGTACTACAGATGCACGTACCTTGGCCAGGTTTTGGAGTAGTGGGGGTAAGTTCGCGCATCATGCACTTTGAGCCAATCAAATGATTCAAAGTAGGAACGAACGGAACGTTGATTCGGTACAAGACGTCTCTCGGAGACATATGATTGGTCCGTCAAGTGATGGACCAATCATAATGTCCGCGACGGCGCAAACGCTTCTCCCGCGACCCGCTCATACCTCAAAGGGACCTAAAAATCGACCTTTGCGCATATGACGCATCTGGCCAATTTACGTGCCAGCATCTGTACCACTGTCTCTGCTGGAGTGTAGGGATCTTAGCGAAGAGCCAGCAAGGAGATATGACACGCGTGAGTGATACTTTACTAGTGTTACAAGTTTTTTCAGTAGATTATATTAGATTCAGTAGTAGATCTTTGGCACATACACCATGTTAGTTGGTCTTGTCGGTCTATTAGATTTGGATGCCGAAATCCGAAACTATATAATATATGAGGAATGAAAAAATTTAAATGAGGTCTTTTCATAAGTTTGTCATAATAATGTTATTACTGCTCAGAATTCGTTCCTAATTGGTAACACTATGGTGTAGGTACCTAATAATATAGGATGTATTTTTTTGAATCAATGGGATTGATTCCTGGCTGGGATATTGATTTTTTAAAACTCAATGTTGCAGTGTTAGTTGTCAACAAAAGCGGTCCAGAGACTCGTTTGAGTATTTTTCGCTATTCCTCATAGTTTCAGCCATTTGGACATTCACACCCAGTGACAAATCCACCCAGACCCAAAATATTCATTCTCTCTTTCTCAAACCCTCAATTTCTTTCTATTAAGTAAGCACTTATACTTAGCTACACTTCAGTTTTCTCTACATGCTCCAAACCAACACCATGCACCAATCCAACATGTTCTCAAATGCCATTTTTATATAGGTATTATTACAAATTATACACTTACAACAAAGAGGGCCTTATTTTGTGTATGATGTGATAAGTTGCGCACAAGTTTCATAAGCATAGCATTTCGATGTCGAAAAGCACGCGCCAGCAATTCTCGTAGACGTCCTTCTGCAGCCATTTGATTGGCAGCGCGCTCGCACCACGCCAAATTAATACATAACGCGAGCAACACGTCGGTAGCGCCGCCACTGCCACTCGACTCTCCTCCAACATTCAGCAACAACATATCTGTCAACTGAGGCCATCAAACAGCATGAATATTATGAACATTTGTCACTAAATAACACAATGCAATAGCTATTCCATTGCTCACCAGCTTCACACAATCAGACTGCGTAAACATTAGTTTAACTCTGTCATCCATGCTCAAGTGATATAATATTTTCATTGCCAAATTTATGTGTTTATCATCACCTGTGAATTTAAATACAGTATTCATATATTATCCTAAATATACCTACTTATTAGTCAAATCAAGTGAACAAACACATACTTGTAAACTGTATAAACTTTGGCAATAAACCGATCTTAATCATTTTGTTCCGTAATTTTATATCAAATGTTAAATTGAATAATAATTTTAAAGTTACATTGACTAGATCAGCATTAGAAGAATCCATCAAGGGAGCTAATTTTTCTATAATTCCGCGTGAGGCCATGTTGTTCTTATTTTCTACAAAAATAGATAGCTTTTGCAAAAATGAAACAATTAGAATGAGAAGATCAATATTTGAATGTCTTTCCATTGCTCCAATAAGTAAACCAACAATGTCTTTCTTATGCATCTTCTCTTCAACTTTTACATTGTCTGCAATATTAAGTAGCATGTAGAATGCTACTCTTAATAACTGTTCCTGTCTCTTTGACAATGTCTTTAATTTTCGCTTTAATTGTTCTTCATCACTTTTTGATAAGAATTCGTCAGAAGCACTGCAGAGATCTTCATGGTAGCTAGAGACTAATGATCTAGATTTTTGCATGTTAACATCAGCAACGGCCCATGTTCCTGATTTAGGGCGACGCTTAGGTTCAGGGATGCGACTCTTTGGTAGTTCATTCTGGAAGCGCATGATTGTATTATAGATATTTATGTTATAAAATACTTGTATCTCTAATGTATGTACCTGTGTAACTGAATAATATTTGTTTACAGTTTTATTGACTCAAGTTATACATATAGTTAAAGCTATACAATACCTTATCTGGTGTAAGAACCTGCTTCTTTCCTTCGACCTTCTCCTTCCATTGGTCATATCTCTTTAGTTCATAGTCTATGACATCCATACAAAGTGACCCGATTTTGTACTGAATGATTACTGGGTGAAATTCATTATATGTGGAGAAGCAAAAAAATGTATATACTATATTAGTGCTCAGCTCTATGCTTCTTTTCCATTCTTCTCGTAATACTCTTGACAGTGCACTTAACAATGCCTCTGAAATCACCAATATATTCGTAATAATAAATGTCTGAATGAAAAACTAATGAAGTGGCGATGCAGTAGTATAATATGAATGCATTATATACTTATTTGGGGATAAACAATCTTTCCATAGAAAAGAATGACCGGTACAAACTATTGCTTTAATTATTACCATTTCGTGCTAACTCAATTAGATTATCAGGATTTCTTGCAAGTTGCAATATAAGTGCAGATCCTTTGATTTTCTCTGGTATATCATCATAAAGAAGTTCCACATAATCATCAATACAATTCAACACTGCTACTGGAACACTCTCCACAGGACTCATTGTTCAGGGAAATTTTAAAAATTACAGCAACACCACAATCTGTTCAATATTAGAATTCTTTCTTTAGTACAATATATACAAATGAAGTTACAATTTTGGTATATAAATATTCATTCATATCAACACAGAAAATTGCGTTGAGGTATTAATGAAGTAGGTGGATGTCGTAAAAGTGTAAATAACAGTTTATTTTTTCACATTTCGTAATGCCATGTCTAACGTGCTGCATCTCATTGTTAGAAAGGAAAAAGTCAAGGTGAACAATGCCTATCTACTATTTTAGTTTGGGATATGATAAAGAACTGATGTAAAATATTTATATACACAATACTGAAGATTATATAAAACAAAGGCAAATTTACATGTAAAATCAAGTCAACTACAATACAATTCTAGGGACCACATAAAAACGTTAAATCATCTAATATGACCAATTTGCCACCATCACAATACTTAGGTGACTTTACAATTCGATAAAAATGAATATTGTAGCCACAAAATTTCTCAGACAGATATAATTGCACGAGCCATGAAAACAGAAGACCACTAACTTCTTCAGAAAAATCAATACAAAACAACAGTGAAAACAGACAGAAAGTTTACATATATTTTATGTCAAATGTCAACTCGAAAAAAGGGCGGGAAATTTCAAGCGGAGTAGGCGCGGCTCTTTGAAATTAATTTGAGAAAAATATTTTTTGTAAAAAGGATTGAGTAATATAGTAATAATTAGTTAATTTCATAGTAGTTTGTATATATTATAGTTAGTTTAAGGAGTTTTAGTGGTAAGTTTTTTGTATATATTTAATATTAAGTAAGCAGACATGGAGGAACCGGCCGACCCCGGGGGAGGGTTTGGCGCCAACAAGTCTCAATTAATAGAGTCTTCTATGGACACTGATTGCTCTCTATCGGCTAGTGCTGATAACATAAAACGCAAACGAGTCGCATCTCGGGTCGTTTGCAGTAACTGCAATAAGAAGAAAAATAAATCTGGTACTAAAAAGGAGGGAAGTACCGATTGCAAATGCGAGTTATCCGCGGTGACCGCAACAGTACAGTCTAATCCGCCTCAGGATGATGGTAGCAAGGAGAAACTTGTTAAAAACAATATTGGTCGTCTTTGTTATAAGCACTCTGATATTGCTCCTTTTATTGTTAATGTCCAAAAACACATGCAGACTGAAAACAGTAGGACCACTTTGCATCCGATCGAGTTTGGGAGATTTTTAAAAAATAATAATATAAGTGGGGTTGTGAATGGTAGTCTCAAACGCATAGGTCGCAACAAGATAAGTGTATCTTTTTCTACTTTTGTCGACGCTAATAATTTTCTCACAAATCAACGCTTAATAGATAATTTTAACCTATTTATTCCAACATATAATATAACCCGTATGGGTGTTATACGGGGAGTTCCAACTGATTGGACGGATGAGGAAGTATTATCTAACCTCTCTGTTCCTCTTGGTTGTGGACCAATTTTAAAGATAAGGCGCATTAAGAGGAAAGTTATTACTAATAATGAAAAAACATTTGAAAATACTGGTACCATGATAGTAACTTTTGATGGACAGGTACTTCCTAAAAGGGTGTACATGTGCTTTACAGCATTACCTGTTGAACTATATATTTACCCAACTGTACAATGCTATAATTGTTGTAGATATGGTCATGTGAAAGTGCAATGTAGGTCAGAACCCAGATGCTACAAATGTGGGAAAGGACATATTGGAGACAGTTGTGATGTGGATGAGGATGAACTCTGGTGCATCCTTTGTAAGGGCTCTCATGAAGCCAACTCTAAAAAATGTTTAGAATTCAATAGGCAAAAGGCTATAAAAGAAACAATGAGTAAATCTTGCATATCATATATTGAAGCAGTTAAATTACATCCGCCTATAATTAAAAAATCTTATGCAGAAGCAATGATAACAGCCCCATCATCTCCAACTACAGAATCTTTACATAGCAAAAACAGTTCATCATATAAAAAAACAGTATTTTTAAAACCCAGATCTCCCCCTAAGCTTGGTAAGAGCTATGATCAGTTAACCCATAACGAAATAATTAGGAACCCTACCAGTATAAGATCTGGTCCAATTCACAGTAATCATAATAATAATAGTTATGATGGCAATAAAACATCTGATATGATAAAAACCTTATTTCAATTACTGTCACAGTCTAATACCACAATCTCACCGTCCAACGTTGCTATAATATTAGATACTTTAAACAAAATCTCAAGTGACAATGGCTCAAAAGTCAATTGCAATTCAGTGGAACTGTCGTAGTATATTACCCAAAAAACATGCACTAATTAACATTATAAATAAACATGATCCACTTATTATTTGTCTACAGGAGACTTGGCTCAACCAGGAGTCTATTTTCAGGATTCCTGGTTTCTCCTGTGTGAGGAATGACAGGCTTGATGAGTATGGTGGAGTGGCCATACTCATTAACAACTCTGTACCTTACTCTGTACTTCCTCTGCCTTCCTATAGCAATGACTTATCTGTTATTGCTATTATTGTAAATAATATTTGTTATGTATCTATTTATTTTTCTCATCCTACTTTACATAAGTTTAATGAATTGAACAATTTATTTAATCATTTGCCAAAACCATTTATTTGTTTTGGAGACTTTAATTCACATCACCAGGCTTGGGGCTGCCCCATAACAAGATATTATGGTACTCAACTTTTGGAAATGATTGACCAGTTAAACCTATGTATATTAAATACTGGTACCCCAACTAGACTATGTAATCCCCCAACTGCACCAGATTTAACTATTTGTACACCTGATTTGGCATCTTCCTTGACTTGGGATCCCCTAGATTCTACATTTGGTAGTGATCATTTTCCAATTATAATTACTATACCATTGAATAAACCCCTGAAACAGAACAGAAATCCACGTATAAGACATAAATTACATAATGCAGACTGGGACCTTTACAGAGATACAGTTAAACAGCACATATCGACCCTACCAAGTGTATCGTCATGTAATGTTCTAACATGTTGTGATTCATTTGCTAAAATGTTGATACAAGTGGCTGATGAAGTTTTCCCACTAAAGATTGTAGGCCCTAATAAAATACCATCTCCTCCATGGTGGGATGAAGAATGTACAGTAGCAGTTAAAAGAAGGAAAGAGGCAGAAAGACTGTACTGTACATCCATGACTGAAGAAAACTATGTTAGTTATCAACATTTAGCAAAGGAAACACAAATGTTCCTTAGAGAGAAAAAAAGAGATGGGTGGAAAAGATTTTGTGAATCCTTAAGTCCATCAGTCAGGCCTTCCATTGTCTGGCAAAACATAAGGAAATTTAGATCCTGCTTCCATAACTCTCAAAATCATGTGTTGTGTCCAGTACTTGCTGAACAGATAATGGATAGATTGGCGCCTCCGTCTGTACCCGACTATCACGTTGGTCTCTCTTACAGCATAAATATACACAATAATAATAATTTTAATGAATTAAACTGCCCATTTACCTTAAAAGAGCTTAATAATATTTTACCAAATTTAAAGGTCTCTGCCCCAGGTAATGATAATATCCCATATCCGTTTATCACAAACCTTAATAATGATAGCCTTAACTATTATTTACAGATAATAAACGGAGTAATGTTCTCAGGACATATCCCTTGTGAATGGAGAACACAAGACTTGATCTTACTTCTAAAACCGAATAAAATCAGCTCAGACCCTTCTTCGTACCGTCCTATAGCTCTGTCCACCGTGTTAGCTAAAATCTCAGAACACCTCGTTAAAAATAGATTAGAATGGTTTTTGGAATATAATAATTTACTATCAGATAGTCAACATGGTTTTCGCAAAGGTCAAAGTACTATGGATAGCTTGAGTACTTTTACCACTGACATTAGGCTTGCGTTCACAAACAATGAATCGGTTCTAGCAACTTTCTTAGATATTACAGCAGCTTATGATAATGTAAATATATCAATTTTGAAACATAAATTAGCCTTATTAAATGTTCCACTTCTACTAGCCAACTTTATCATAAATATGTTATCAGAAAGATTTATTCAATATTCATCTGATAATAGTAATACTAACAGAATATGTAGAACGGTATGGAAGGGTTTGCCCCAAGGGTCGGTGTTAAGCCCACTATTATACAATGTTTATACAGTTGATCTAGAATGTTTTATTAGAAAGTATGCTAATATTAGTGTCTCACAGTATGCGGACGATTTACTTTTGTATGTCCAAGGTCACTCCATACAAGAATGTGAGATGTCTGTATCCTTAGCTCTACAGGCATTAAATATTTGGCTTGACAAAAATGGATTAACTTTATCACCACAAAAGAGTTCAGTAGTTTTATTTTCAAGGAAACGAGTAATACCAGAGGTCAATATTAGTTACAATGAAGTACAGCTACCAATGAAAACTCAGGTCAAATTTTTAGGATTAGTTTTGGATTCCAAACTCACAGGGGTTCCTCATTGTGAATATATCCTAGCAAGATGCGAACGTAATATTAATATTCTAAGATGTCTCTCTGGTGTTCGATGGGGTGCTCATCCATTTACCATGAGGCTTATTTATAATGCCCTAATAAGAAGTGTCCTTGATTATGGAACCTTCTTATTAGAGCCTGGTAATGTAGGTGCTCTTAAAAAAATAGAAAGTATACAATCAAAAGCATTAAGAATAATTACTGGTACAATGAGATCTAGTCCGATAAACTGCTTACAAGTTGAATGCTCTGACCCCCCTATTAAATTAAGAAGACAATACATCTGCGATAGATTTTTATTTCGTTCCACTCAAATCAAAGATCATCCACTATTTAATAAACTTAAGTTACTCTCAGAGCAGGTAGAATCCTCTGCGTATTGGGCTCATAAAGAAGCTCCCTGTCTTGTTAAAAGCTATAGAAGATTTAAATCCTTAGAGTCTCCAATACACCAGGGAAATCGTCTTCCTCTTTTCCAATACCCATATAATGTTTTAGTGATAGAACCTTCAATTGATTATTGTACAGGCTTAAATCAAATTAGCACCATTTCAAACCCAGACACTTGCCATCAAATTTTTACAGATGCGTCCAAATTTTCAAATAATAGCTGCGTAGGCGTTGGGGTCTACCATTCACAGTATCAAATTTTTCAAAAAGTTAAATTACCTCCGGAATCCTCAGTATACACCGGTGAATGTACTGGCATCTTAAAAGCCATCGAATATATTATTCTTATGAAAATTAAAAATGCCATAATATTTTCTGATTCCCTAAGTGCACTTCAGGCGTTATCTCGGTCTCCATTTAAAAAACCAAATCTTGCTTCCTTAATAATCGAAATAAGATACCTCTTGTCCCAATGTGCAGATCTGGGCTATAGCGTAACTTTCAAGTGGATACCAGGTCATGCTGGTATTTCAGGTAACGAAAGAGCTGACCAACTAGCCAAAGAAGCGGTTAACGATGGAGACATTTTTCCATACAAAAATTACTGGCATGACTTGATGTCTCTACCCCAATCTTTTTTGATGGAGACATGGCAACAGGACTGGGGTGGTCATAGCAAAGGCAAATATTACCAACTTGTACAACCATTCATTCCTACTAAACCATGGTTCTCTAAGATACAGTTAAATAAAACAGTTACGACTATATTATGCAGGCTGCGCTTGGGACATGTATGTACTTCTGCAATGTTATTTATATAAATTACGCATTGTTGACAGTCCGCTGTGTTCTTGTGGACTTTATGGGGATGCAAACCACATTTTCTTTTCTTGTCCATTGTATGACCGGGTCAATCCGCGAAAAACCAACAATTGCGAATATATGCTAATAATAAATTAGTTATCATAATAGCTTTCTTTTTTTACTTTGCATGATATATCTTACATATTTTCACGTAAGGCGCCGGTATTTAAAATAGTACACATCCTTTATTAAATTTATTATTTCAATAAACACGCACCAAACGTCATCACCGTTTGCAAAAAAACGTCGAGTAATAAAGTTCCACAATTATTTTCCAAAAATTGTACTAGCACTTTCCGTTTTTTCTTTCATACTTCGAAAGTACACATTATCTACAATAACATAACGAACCATGATGTGATTTGATATCAAATATCATATAAAAATAAATTAAATAAATTTTGTCACGAAAATTCGTCATCACCGTCGCGGCACCGTCAACGATGTATTCCTCGAAAATTCTATGTACCTAGCCCAATCTAGACGCCCTAGATGTCCTTTCCCAGTCTCTCTAATGATGCGGAGCGCAGTGCACGTCAATTTTATCCACGCAGGAGTCTTAAAATTTTCAACTTACATTGCTTAGGGGCAGTGTGTCACGTATTTGCATCATCACCATTATCAGAGAAATTTAGGTAAGCACTAATTACTAGATTTTTTTAAAATACCCACGCTAACCGTATTTTATGTACAATACCATAAAAATGGTTGGTTGTGCTCTCTGCAGCATGGTATTTAGTTTAAAAAATCATAAGCTATCAAACGTCATAACCATTATCATCATTACCATTTGTTTTCTATTAATGGTAATGATAATATGTGAATGGTAATGATATTGCTCTATGTGTTTTGTGTGTTTATCTCATGTAAATTCTTATTTGGGTGATGTTGACTGACCCTGGGCCACCGGGAAAGGGGAGTGGGGCAAGCATCGCCCGCAGGGTGCGTTCCTGGTATGGGCGCGAGTGGGCAGAGGCTATTCACCAGAAGCTGATAACCGTGATCCAAACCCACAAAAACACACAAATCCCACAAAGTAATGCTGCAAGAAGGCTTACATCAGAGCGGATGCCCAGTGCATTGCACGGTTTGGGTAGGCTTGTGGCGCACCCCACGGGCAGTTGTGGCTGCTGGCACCTGGCCAAGGCCGTGCAACCACATCCTTATCAGGCAACGCCATATTCGTGCAGTGCTGCAATCACTCGATGTCCGGCAAGCCAGTGGTCCCGATGGAATTCCAGCAGTGGTTCTAGGTAATTGTGCAGCGCAGTTGTCTCCCATGCTTACGCGTCTGTACTGCATCTCTTACACTTCGGGCGCACGACACGCTTTCTCTATGCCTGGCTCTTACGTCACAGGGTTTCTTTGAGGAGGTAGAGGCAAACTTGAATGCCGCACTCGAGGACTTGAGCTCCTATTACGACAGCAATGCGCTGAAGCCCAACCCCTCAAATACCACACCTTAGCAACGGGCAGCGTCAGCTTGACATTCGGTGGCGTGGTATCAACATCGTCCACTGCAAGCACTCCAAAATATCTGGGCGTTACTCTGGACAGGTCCGTCACGTTTAGGAAGAACTGCGAAAACCTCAAGCAGAACGTCTGCGCTCGTAATAACCTTCTTAAAAGGCTGACGAGTACAACCTGGGGGGGCCACACCACACGTGCTGCGGGCAACGGGGCTCATTCTGTGTTATTCAGCTGGTGACGCTGGGCTAGTGGATGTAGCACTAAATGAGGCCTGCCGGATAATAACTGGCTGTCTAAAGCCGACTCCGGTACGGCTGCTATACCCACTGGCTGGCATTGCACTTCCCGGCGTTCGCAGAAACGTGGCATGGAGAGGGGCAAACTGGAAGCGGACCACCGACACCCTATGCATGGCCACCCTTACGTTCCACAAAGGCTGAAAAGCCGAAAGAGCTTTTGGGTATGCGTCGCTACCGCTGACAGTGAACCCCCAAAAGCCATAGTGACTCGCTGGAGAGCTCAAAGTCCGTTACCGACCCCTTTTGTTCCGTGGGCGGAAAGCCTCCCACCTGGACACGACCTTTCCTGGACCACGTGGAAGTCTCTAAATAGACTTCGGACACAGGTCGACCGAAGCAAGGAGAATCGGTCAAGATGGGGGTTCTCGGGCAGTGCAAGCCTGCGGTGCGAGTGTGGAGTTTCCCCGCAGACTATGGCCCACCTATTAACGTGTGCTGCATGCCCATGTACTTCTTGCCAACCAGAGAAACTCATGAGTGCCTCTGAGAACGCAATCCAGGTAGCAGCACACTGGGAAAGTTAAATCTGAGAGCAGAAATGCCATCGATACGATAGAAGAAGAAGAACACTTCGGGTACAGTATCGCCAGCTTGTGCAGCCGATCCCCAAGGAAGGGAATTATTGACCCATAGCCGTCACCTCAGTGCTGTGTGAGGTTTTTAAGCATATCATTAACGCACAGCTCATGCGTCACCTAGAGGATCATTCCCTAATTAATGATCGGCAATATGGCTTCGGGCCGAAACAGTCAACGGGTGATATTCTATCGTTTGTCACCCATCTAGGGGGTGAGGCTTTGGGCAAGTATAGTGAGTCATTGGCTATCAGTCTTGACATCGCCAAAGCTTTCGATAGGGTCTGGCACAAGTGGATGCGGCTCGGAACCTCCACGTCGTGCACCTGGGCAACGGAGGCGAGCAGCGCCTCCCACTTGCCACGGGAGACGCTGCTGCCTGCGGCAAATCCAACCGAAGTGGGAGCGGCCGTCTAGAGGGCTGCTCCGAGTCTCTCCACGTGTCCTTCTGACTAGCAGATGGCACAGTGGGGAGCAAGCGGGGGGCAAGGTGGGGTGTAGGGGGACAGGACGGCCACCTGTCACCCTAAACCATACCATCGGTGATATGGCGTGATGCTCGCCCCACCCCTCCTTTCATGGGGTCGAAGGGGCCATCTTAAAACCGTAGATGGCCCGGGGTCAGCTGGGGTGCGAGGGATATGCCCATTGGGTAACCTTACACTCCGGTAATTAAGGCCCGAGACGGCATGCGGTTTTAGTCGGTTCGATCCCAACATAACGACCCCCGATGGCCGACGGGGGTGGTATCCATGGGGATTTCCGCACGATAAAAAATGGGTCTGGCACAAGTCGCTTATTTCCAAGCCGCCTGCTTTTGGTCTATCTCCACTGTTATGCAGCTGGATTGAGAACTTCCTGCAGGAGCGCCGCATTCGAGTGCTCTGTGATAGGCGTAGGGGTCCGTTTTGTCGCCTACTCTGTTTCTTCTTCATATCAATGAAATGCTGTCAGTAGGCAGCATTCACTGCTATGCAGATGATAGCACCTTACACGGACGATATCACGGTCACCCTGCGAACAAGCAGGCTGACGTAGGGGAAAAAAGACAGCTTCTTGTCACTGAGCTTGATCGGGTCCTGAATCACATTTCGCAATGGGGCTCTGAGAACCTGGTCGAGTTCGATGCCAAGAAGACGCAGGCTTGTGTGTTTACAGCAAAGGTATCTCCTTTCTTTCCCCTCCCTGCTCTTCGGGACACTCCACTGCCACTTCAGGATAACCTAGATACTCGGCATGGATGTTCGCTGCAAACTGACTAATAATAACTACATCGAGAGCATCATCAAAACGGCCTCGCGGAAACTCGGAGACCTGAACAAGGTGAGGCGGTTTTTCACACCGGAGCAACGGTATCTTCTATACAAGACACAAATCCGTTCCGGCGTAGAATACTGTTCTCATCTCGACGTACAGGCCGTATTATTAGGACTCCTCAAGTTACCAACGCTCTCGAACCGTTACAATTACGTCGAGAAGCCTCTTTGGCAGTTTTCGGAACACTCACCATGGTAGAGGCGGTACCTCTACCATGGTGAGTGTTCTGATGAGCTCCACCAACTAGTTCCATCCTCTCCTTTCCTATACAGAACAATACGTACAAGGCTGAGATGTCACCCTCATACCGTGCTTTTTGCCGCTCAATAAAGACCTAGAATTCTTTAGCAGCCCACGTGATTTCTTCCTCCTACTACAGTCCCGGGTCCTTGCGGGGCGTGAAAAAGCATTTGATAAGGCCGTCAAGTTGAGGGCCACCATTATGGCACTGTCGGTGTATGTAATGGGGACCTCCTTCCGGAGGTGAGGTGAAGTCATATTATTGACGTAACTGTCGGTTACGTCAATATGACTTCTACTAAAAGAAAAAAAGTTTATTTGCAATATTCTATTATGTTTATAGTGATTTAACAAAGGAGAAACAAGTGTTATTCAGTTTTTCATCATTCCCATTAACATATCGTCATTACCATTATAGAAAAATCATTACCATGCTATAGACGTCATTACCATTTCAATTAAATAACTTTGAAGATCAATAACTTCTGATTCTCTTGTTGGATTTTAGTGCCTCCAATAGTTTTGTAAAGTTTATTAAAAAACCTTTAAATATAATGCGTTTGACACGCATTTCCGACAAGTTTCAAAAAAAGTTCAAAATAAATAAGAAAGAATCAAAACGGCGGATTCACCCGACCACATTGTTTTCCTACATAGTTTAGTCAAAATGCATATACCTCTTCCTACATCAATCCAATGTCTATTATATTTATGTAACTACGACATCTATTGTATAATAGCCTCATTTATTGAACTAAATAATATTAGAATATAAATGTATATATTTAAATGTACATATTCCATACCATACCCAATCCTTTTTTCACTCCTAAATTTCGAACCTTTGATTATTTTTTTTTAAATAATTCCTATTTCCCTAACTTGTCTGTGGCCAAATGCGCCCTGCATGAAGCCAAAAAAAAAAAAAAAAAAAAAAAAAAAAAAAAAAATGTCAACTCAACTTGTAAAGTCAACTTATTTTTTTTTTATTAATAGCTTCTATGCAACGCATTTTGCCACAAACAAGTATTTATAATTTGCATAGAAGTCTGTCTAGAACGAAAGCTGAACCCTGTCATTCAATGATTTTGCAACACCACTATAAGTAACATTAACAGGTTAGTCAACATTAAGATTTTGATACTTTATATTTATTCACATCAAATAATAATTATAGTTTGTCTAATGAATGCTGGACCAACAAAACCGCGGCAAATTTTAAAAATTTAGGGCAGGTATCACCCGTTATAGTTGGATAAAAACATTTTGATCGTGAAATAAAAGTATGTACCTATTAAAGTTTTACTGGTATTTTTAAAGAATTTCATCGCGCTTTATTCGGTTTCATTATTATTTACATGTTAATTTCTTTATTAAATACTATCTATTGCCCACGACTTCGCCTCGGGAAGAGAGAGAAAAGGTAGCAGGTTTATTCGTGTGAAAATCCCCAACGAATGTACCCGTTGGCCATCGGGGGTAGTTATGTCGGAATCGAACCGAGTAAAATCGCTGATGTAGTGGAGATATAGACTAGCTGTTGCCCGCGTAAAATTCTGAGCCCGTTTCCGCTACCCTTGGGTATATATTTTAGGGACAAAATGTGGCCTATGAACGTGTGCAAGACATTTTACCTGTGTTATTCCAGACTAAAAACTATCTTCAAGCGGGGTTATAGGAATCAGACAAAATCCATTTATTAGAAAAAAATATTATTAATTATACCTAATCAAAATTAGATTCCAAATATTCTTCACCATCATCCGAGCTGCTTGATCCATCATTAGTCACACTTATAGTTAATTACATTATTTAAATAAATATTATCGAAAAGTACAAAAAATAATATCTAATACAAAAGTGAATATTTTTGGATATCGCATCTGAATCTCGTTAATATTTAACGTGAATACAACAAAGCTCCAACAAAGTATCAAAATCATAATGTAACGCGCACGCAATCACCCAATCACAGAGAAATGACAGAAGGTGACACTTATAGTCTACTGGTGTTGCAAATCAATAAATGTTGTCGTGGTTCAGCTTTCATTAGACAAACTCTTTATCATAATATTTAGAAAGAAGACATGACTGAAGACGCTTTTATATTTATGTCTAGACGGTATCGTAAAAATATCGTGCCGCTGCCGTCGCAAATACGATTATGGCAACTCCGTCTGTGTTCTTTAGTCATTGATTTTGATTGACACTAGCTAGACTCTGCTTTACAATAAACTCACAACAGTGCAGTGACTAATTTCAGAAATTTTGTAATTATTATCAATTTTTTTTATTGATTGTTCTCAGAATTCACTTTCAATAAAATCGTTTTGTGTTTTAAGTTAATAGGCCCATGTCATATTTGCATACTTGACAAAATTATATCTTTATTTACAGACTTAGAAGATATTATCAGTGTATTGTGAATGTTCCGTGACGATACAATATTATTTTGTATTTCCTTTCAGTGAGATAAGAACAATGATATGAGATAATTTGAAGGACTCTTTCCTTTGGATCACCTCATTAATGGTATTTTTTGTATTTCATACTCTGGATATGTATTCTCTGACGTGATCACAAATGTCGTATATTTAAAGTGCTTGCATTATTGTTTACTTTACTTCTGTCGTATATAAAACCTCAATACAAGGCATATTTGCAGTTTATACTAACCATATTACAAGAAATAATTGCATATTTTTGTGATAAAGGATTTCGTAATTGGTAATTCCGCGATCGACCGAAGATTACTTGTGAAAGGATAGAAAAAATATTGATGGTTCGAAAAAGTGAATAATTCAATTAAACCACCATGAACTGTAATGCATAGTATTGAACCTATTAACCTATTAAAATCAATACTTTTTTAATTATCATAATCTATCTAAATTAGACATCTCTTTTTGTGATACATCTTTTAAAAAAAGACATTATAATTCTAGATGTAACCCCTCATAACTACCATTTTTAAGTAAAATCAAATTTTCATTTGAAAACTTTTAAATAAGTAGCGATTCTGAAGATAGCTAGGAAAATTTATGTATTCATATTGTTTTAGGTGTAAAAACTGTAAAAAGAGAATGTATTATATTTGTGACATAATATGAATTGAAGTAATCAAAATGTCTGAAAGCATACCAGCCCTAACAACTCCTATCTCTTTGTCAACATATCATCAACTAAGCCTAACAGGTAAGTGTTTTCCTTGGTAGATCTTAAAGACATCTACACATTATAGTTTATATTTGTAACGGATGTAACTGTCTTAACACAACTGTTCTTAAAAATTAGGTAGACCATGTCATGAAATATATGACAGTACAACATACATCTAAATAATTTAGTAGCTCTATATGTGGTCATAACTAAATCAAAACTGATATTTGGTCATTCATAACAAGTATTTTACAGTAACAGTAATAGAAAAAAACATTGGACCCAAGATATCAATTGTACAATAATGTGATTAATAAAAACAAGTGATGTTTTTATTAATACTCCCTTTCTTTATACATTTGAATTGATTTATTAAAACATAATAAATTGTGTGTGCTAAGTTTATACCACAGATGTTGTGTCATCATTTTATCTTTGGTTATAATAAAATTACTATCAGGTATTTACAATGATTTACTGGCATCAATTTAATTAAATTCATCATGCAATACATTAACCGTAACAGAGTGTTAACTGCTGATGCACCTGGGATTAATTTTTACTTCTATTGCAATCAGATGACTGACACTGTTAAGTGTATAGGCAGTTAACAATGCCAGTGAGATTTGTCACCATCCCATAGCGTAATAGCTTAAGGCTTACAGTTACATGACCTACAGTTATAGAACACAGGGCTTCTAGTAAAAGTCAAATAATATTAGTACTTATAAAACAGAATCATTTTGCTACAAAATTAAGTAACCCAGATATTTCAATATGTTTTTAACAGTTGAGTCGGCAAACATAAAAAATTCTGGATTATTTAAACCAAATCCATACCTGCAAGTGGTAATAGATGACAAGCTTTCAAGAAGAACTGATTATATCAAGAACACATTACATCCGAAATGGAAGGAAGATCTCACATTGCTTGTTACACCACAGTCTCAATTGTTATTCCGTCTGGCAGACTATCACAGTTTTAGAAAAGATAATATCATAGGAGAAAAAAGAATTCATCTGTTAAAAATCCTTCTCTACTTTAATGGAAAATGTGATAATGTAGAGTTAACCATAGGTAAGTTCTGCTATTAGGTGCAAGATGGTTGTGTCCGAATAGAATCAACTAAAACCGCACCCTATGTCGGTTTTGAATAGCGAGGTGCGGCGAAAGTGTTCAGGAAGTGCCATATTAGACTCGAGACAGCATGCGGTTTTAGTAGGTTCGATTAAATACGATTACCTTTAATTGTGATCCATCCATCCTACTATGGGAGATTTACTCCACTGAAACAGTCAACCTGTGAGGAGGCCATGGCCAGTGTATCTTGTGAAAAGATTAATTCCATAACAGTGTTGTATTTCATAGAATGTGAATGTAGTTGAGTATTTATACCTAACTTAGTCACTTATGTACCCTTATTTGTTTTTGGTTATCGACCGCAGTAGCCTAGTGGTCTGGGTAATGGACTGCTGAGTCGTCTCAGTTTCGATCCCAGGTTCACCATGGCACTCACACCAATGACTTTTCGATGCTTTTCGAAGTTATAGTATATATCGCAGGTTTATAAGTGCCCGGTTAATGGCAATAGGCTCACCACCTTTTACATTGGGACCTAAACATAAACTGGCGAAATGTGGGTGCTAGCACCTCTGCCTACCCCTTCGGGGATATAGGCGTGAGTTTATGTTATGTTTATTTGGTTTAGCCCTCTTAAGGCTTCGTGAGGTCATGAACAGCGACGGTTTTTTGCTCTGGCATTTCGGCTGAAATAAATAAACACCTGATTAATGCCCATGATACCAGGGCATAAACCCATCATGGGTGATGATATTATGTTGGGATTACATGGTTAAAATTCATTGGGAATTTGGTTGCTAATTAAAAGCATAATATGGATGTTTGCTCACCCAGACTTGATGAAGACCGTTTCACAAGAAAATTCGTCAGGTGTAAGCGGGGAAGTGAAAACTGCAGAGTTGGTTGTTCTTTTGGATGGACTACGAGTGGATCCTTCAGTTCTTAGTCAATCACATGAAATACTTGGTGAAAATACAAATTCCAGTAGTCCTCTTAATGATGGAGTACGTGCAAAATTGAGATTGAGAAGTAATCCTGAAGCTATGAGGTCCATGGGTCGCTCGCAAACTTTAAGGGTAAGTTATGATGTATGTTGGTGATGAATTCTTGGTCACAGATTATGTCGTAATTGCAATCACGATCCCAATCCTATTGTATGGCTTTACATAGTTTTAAGTTGTGTATGGTATGGTTTCTCGGGCTGTTGTCCGCAACTCCACGTCCTTTTTTTTTTTATCGTGCGGAAATCCCCATGAATACCACCCCCGTCGGCTATCGGGGGTGGTTATGTCGGGATCGAACCGACTAAAACAGCACGCCGTCTCGGGCCTTAGTAACCGGGGTGTAAGGTTACCCAATGGGCATATCCCTCGCACCCCAGCTGACCCCGGGCCATCTACGGTTTTAAGATGGCCCCCTCGACCCCCCGAAAGGGGGGATGGGGCGAGCATCGCGCCACTCCGCCGACGGTGGGGTGTAGAGTGACAGGAGGCCGTCCTGTCACCCAACCGTCGGCGCGCAGACAATCAGCTCGCCCCCCGCTCGCTCCCCACTGTGCCATTTACTAGTCAGAGGGACACGTGGAGAGCCTCGGAGCAGCCCTCTAGAGGGCCACTCCCACCCCAGCCGGATTGGCCGCAGGCAGCAGCGTCTCGCGTGGCGAGTGGGAGGCGCTGCTCGCCTCCGTTGCCCAGGTGCACCACGTGGACGCAACTACACGTCCTGGCGCGGTTTTTGCATGTTACTCGATCCACCCCACCTTAAGTTCCAAAAGTTGTGTATAATATGTATTATTATATAATTATGGGTACTGTATTGGCTTTACTTTTATAAATATAATTTATTAAGAATCATTTATCAATAATTTATGTTTATCACCTCTCTATATTACTCGTTTTCCAGTATGACCTTGAACATGCATAAGTGACCTATTTCTTTAATATGATTTCTAGGTAGTTTAGAACTTACGAGGTACATACCAGGTGGGATTTTTTTATAGTTATTATATTATTTATTATGTAATGCACTTCAGTTGCGATAAAACTGGCACTTAAACAATGATAAATAAAATTGTAACCATGACGCTTATTCAAAGTTATGTACTACGTTGGTTTCGTAGCCATCTGTCACAGAGCTCATGCTATATTATGGACTATAAATAGATTTTTACAATTTAATTATCTGACAAAATGATAACCCTGAAACTCGAGTGAGGTGGCGCGGGTATGTTTGTAACAAAAGGCGTTACCTACCTGACTCTGTAGGCTATTAAAACGTTGACTTGCTTCAAGATTATTAGTTATTCTGTGGTAGTAGTAGGATATCTCTATAAATAAGTAGTAGGTGTACACTATGGCATGAACATTTGACGGCTGTATGATGTATCACACTGTACCAATCTCTACCAGGCAACTTGCAGAAGGAAGCAGACTGATCATTCGGTATATATTCATTCGTGGCATTTGTGCAGTTTAGTAATACTTTTTTTTATATACTATGTAGGTGGCAGACAAGCACACGGCTCACCTGATGGGAAGTGGTCACCGTGGCCTATGGAAGTGTGCAATACTAAAGGTGTCGCACATTCCCTGAAGGGAAGGGGGGAGGGCTAGGAACAGGTGGGGAGGCTAGGAAGGGGTAGGGGGAGGAGGGGTACAGTGAGCTCTGGCTATCCTACTTACCGGCCGGCGGGAACACAACTCAAGGTTATTATGACCGCGGTCTTCTGTAGGGCGGAGGTACTACCCCAGTCGGACAGCTCATTTTGGACGGGAGATACCGTCGTGTCCTACCTCCATAACTTTAACATACTTACTTTACTAATGAACTGTAAGTAAAACACACACTCGTAAAACTTCTGAGTTGTCTATTAATATATATTATTTCTCATCAGCCACCTCCAGGCCCACCGCCGCTAAGCAATGGGACTGCTCACAGTTCGCCACCTAACATTCCTGGTCCACCGATTGTGGGCAATTCAACTACACTTCCGGAAGGAGGCGCAGGACCTTCTCACGCGGACGTTGATGTGCCAGGGCCACCGGCGAGTAGCTCCACACATTTTGCAAACCCAGGAGAGGAACCACTTCCTGCTGGATGGGAGATGAGATATGATGTCTACGGAAGAAGGTTGTTATATAAAATGTTTTATTATTTATTTACTAAACAGAAAAATATACATTGGATTTAATTCCTTAATAGTTCATCAAAAACCAGAAAGGTTTGTCTGTACACTACATTCGTATTCGAGTCGTTGTTATGTTTTGTTATATTATTCTAATCATAAAAATGACATCCCTGTGATATTATTCACATTTTTGTATAGGCGGGAACTTTATAATTTAATAATCGTATCGTATTGCATCATAATAATACTATTCATCATCATTATCTCCCTGTCCTTGCCCCAATTGTTTAGTGTCGGCGCAACATGTCATTCTTCCATACATTCCTGTCAGATGCCTTCCTTCCTTTCACACATTCCATCCATCATAATAATATCATTGTTTTGATTTTGATGAAATATTTGAATAATCATTTTTATAAGGTTCCTTACGCCGCCTCTTGGTTTGGCATATATGGTTTTTATAGTGGCAACTGCCGTCAGACCTTCCAACCCCTCGAGCCTGACGTTTGTTCAAGATGTGCAAACATCTTGGCCGGCACTTACAACACTCGCGTGAACTGCCGGCAGATACTACGTGGACCACAACACGCGGTCTACGTCCTGGGAGCGTCCGCAGCCGCTGCCGCCGGGCTGGGAGGTGCGGCGCGACGCTCGCGGCCGCGTGTACTACGTGGACCACAACACGCGCACCACCACGTGGCAGCGCCCCGACACCGAGCGCTTGGCGCGCTTCCAGCACTGGCGCGGCGAGCGGCGCCACGTGGTCGCGCAGGGCAACCAGCGCTTCCTCTACCCGCACCCGCAGCCGCCGCACCCGCCGCACCAGCCCGACGCAGACCACGAACTTACCGCGACAGGTATGACACATTGCACCTTTACATATGGATTTATAGGGCCTTTTTTGCCCTTACCGGCAGATTATGTCGGACTCTTACCGATTAAAACCGCACGCCGTCTAGGGTCTTGTGCCGCCAGAGTGTAAGGGGGCCCATAGAGCATTTCCCTCGCACTTCAGCTTGATGTATAGGGCCCTATCAACAGGGTTGACAGGGCTCTTCCAACAGGACGTACAAAGCCCTGCCAATAGGGTGTACAGGGTTCTGCGTACAGGGTGTACAGGGTTTTACCAACGGGGTGTACAAGGTCCTACTAACACAGTGTACAGGGCTCTATCAACAGGATGCACAGCGCTTTACCTACAGGATGTACAGGACCCTATCAACAGGGTGTACAGGGCTCTACCATCAGGTTAAATAAGGCCAAGGCGACGGAGTGTACAGCTTCTGCTAAATAACAAACGGGGCTATGGCGTAGGCTTTGCCCTGGGAGCCTAGACGGCAGTCGCTCTCGTAAATGTCAACAAACTATCATAAATATAAGCGGACTTTTGATGCTACTGGGAAATCACCATGAAGTGATGATCCAAGAGACCTACGGCCCTGAACTAACCTCATCTGCAAGCTATTATATATCTTCTGATTGATGGACGCTTTCCTCTCTGGGTGTGATAGCCTTTGATGCAACAGGGAACAATGCTAAGATGATCACATATTACTTTGGATGTCACATTAGTATAATGACTATTCTCTCGATCCCGCACCCCTCCCTCCATCCCCGAACAGTGAAGATTGTATTGATGTGCATGTATTAAGTTATTCACTGGTGTCAATATTTACATACTAGATATTATATTTATCAATTCGACATGCAATGAAGTATTTAGCATTTTTTTTCTTATTATTTCTCTTAGTTTTAATCGAAATATCGATACCCGGATAAATACTCGGTTATATATTGCGTAATACATTCATGATTAAGTCATCCATTTTCCTTCCTCAATAGTTCAGTGAAGTTACTACATTATGCTTCTCCAAATTAATACTATAAAAGCAAAAGTGAGTTTGTTTTTTAGTCAAATATGCAAAACAGATAGTTTGATTTAGCTGGAATTTTGCACACAAATAGAATACGACGGGAATAGGATATAGGATTTTTTTTTATAATAATAAACGAGTATTCTACGATATTTTAGACAGCGCTCCCTAGACCCAAAGCATTGCTTAATGAATGGTATCTGTGGGTCACGTGATCAGTATTTCAAGCCACGAGCATAGACTACCGTACCATATTAAGGATAAATGTCGCTATATTATGTTGATAACCAAATACAATACTAACTTTTATACTATTTTTTTATAGCTACCCATGTTGTAATCATGTATATTTAACATTATCAATTTATCACACCTAATACCCATGTTACAATCTTATCTACATAATACCGATTGCTTACGTAGACAACGTGGAAATGATGATATTATATAGAAATGAATGCCATTTGATAAATACATAAAACTGAGTTCAAAATGTTTCATAGGATAAAGCAATCCATTCGGTCCTCCTACTCTTATTCGATTGCCTGGCTTGCCAGCTTTCTTTATGAGCAGCGCAACCAATTTCTATGCAACAATCCAGCCTCTCATTTTATGCAGGTTAAATGCGGTGCCTTAGGGGTCTTATCACCCAATCTCTTCTGCACATCAAATGATATCCATTTTTTTAAGCCTCTTAAAACTGTTCTAAAGAAGGTTCTTCAAAAAGAAAAATTAAGAAAATTGCGCAGATAAATTGTTTCACACGGGCAGAGCTGCGCCCAAAAAAATGACGAATTACTGTCGGTAGCTTAGTGCTACGGAAGTGGACCTTGCCATCGAGAGGTCACGGGTTCAAATCCTGGCCATTACATTACTGACATGAACCCACTCCTAACACAAGCAATTTAGCTGGAGGGGTTAGGGGGAACACTAATAATTTTGATTATTATTATTCTTCAAAAAATGTACTACATTACATTACATAAAAAAACTATATCGAAAGCATCGTCAAAACGGCCTCGCGTTCACTCGGAGTCCACCAAGGCGAGGCGGTTTTTTACGCCGACGACGCAGTGGTATCTTCTATACAAGACACAAATCCGTTCCGGCGTGAAATACTGTTCTCATCTCTGGGATGGCTCTGCACAGTACCTCCTAGATGCTCTCGACAGTTTGCAGCGACGTGCAGTCCGTATTATTGGGAGTCCCGAAGTCACCAACACTCTCGAACCGTTACAGTAACGTCGAGGCACAGCTGCTTTGGCAGTTTTTTACCGCCTCTACTATGGCGAGTGTTCCGATGAGCTTTACCAATTAATCCCACCTTCTCGTTTCCTATATAGAATTACAAGTGCCAGGCTGAGGTATCATCCTCAAACATAACAAACAATTCAATCTAGAACCAAGCGATTCGGTGCATATTTTCTTTGCCGCACCACAAAGACTTGAAATTTTTTACCTGCGCATGGTGTTTCCTTCCTCCTACAGTCCCGTGTCCTTTAAGCGGGGCGTGAAAAAGCATTTGATTGACGAGGCCGTCAAGCTGAGGGCTACCACTGTAACACTATCGGTGTATGTAGTGGTGACCCCCGATCCTGAGACGTTGCTTTTAGCTTTCCATCAGGCGAGGTGAAGTCATGTTTACGTGTCCAATATAAAAAAAAATTTCGCAACTTATTTGTTCTTAACTATTTGAAATAGAGCTAGCTTCTGATTACTCTGAATTCTAAATGCAATGTGTTCTAAGGAAAAGCAGCCTGCCCTTGCAATAGAAAGTTATAGTTACTAAAGTTGGGCTAAGGTCGTGATCCAAATATGACCTTAACCTCTTGTTTAGATCTCTGTTAAGGGACAAAAAAGGTTTTATGATCATGATTTCTCATTTTTCTTTACCACATTAAAATAATAGTTCAATACACCTAAAACACGTTTTAAAAGTGAATAGAACAAAGAAGGTAAAAAGTAACTGTTATATATGAAGAGTATGTTCTAACTAAACCCATATAAAGTACTAGTATATATACTAATTCAATAATTGTATTACGAGTTCGTAAAAAGCATAACACGGGAAAATATGTTGTTACAGTTAAGTTTATTGTAAGAAAGTGCGTGGTGCGTGATGTCTAGTGTTAAGAATAGTTCATCACCATTACTAGTATTATGTATAAATAAATAAACCAATACCTAATTTAACTTAATAGGACCTTTGGTTTTACACTTTTATACTTTTCTTTCCACGCACTGTTCAGAGGTATAGTCAGCGTCAAAAGTAGATGAATATTGTGAAATTTTAAAGATTACCGTTGAACACAGTACATAATTCATATTTCTTAATAAAAATGCTGTTTAATTACTAACTGGGCTCTATTGAACTACCTTTTAATTTTGATAACAATATAATGAACAATTTTCATTCGAAATTTTGTTTGAAATATCTGCAATCATTTTAAAATTTTGCCGCTGACTGTACCTACTACTATTAAGCTAAAAAGCAATGAATGATTATATCTATTTTGTAGTGTTTATTATTATGTGTCTTATCTATGTTTTGTAGGTTGAAGGTCGTTGATAACTGATGCCTCAAAGGGCCAATCTGTGTGAAATGATAGAATGCCGGATCTTCTTGTAGTTAACGAATAAAACCAATCCGCTGCGGTCGGAGAACGGCCTTCAGACGTTAACACTCCTTTCTGTATTACTTGGACTTAGCGACCACGCGGACATTTTGGCTTCACATTCTCATTGCAAAATATGTATTTTGTCAACTTTGTGCATTATATTTACGACGTTGCGTCACTCCATGACTAACCAGGACAATTATACTTATTATTATATGCAAGCATTTTCAAGTTCAACAAAGCTATTTGGTCCAAGCGAGTGTTACTCTGACAAACGTTTGGACTACAGAAAATTATAGTAACGCATGAGTTTATGCCCTGTCCCTTTGGCCGTACATCGGGCGTTTATTCAATCAGCGCGGGTGTAAACCCATCTGTATGAATGGGTTTCCGCCTTTTGGGCATAAATAATAAATGCCCGATGTGACAGGGTATAAACCCATCTATAGTAACGCAGCAAGCGTTGTAGCGATGGACGCTCCAGCTTTTTTACATTTTAAAATACAAGTTGATTAATAAAAACAATATTAATATTTAAAAATAATAATAATGTATTAAACACGCAGTGCCATTGGCATCGGGTACAAGGACCAAACTACCGGTAGTCATATTTTATTACTACGAGTAGCTAGCTCGCTGGTCGGTCATCGTTTTTCAGTTATAACTCCGGTTCACTTAACCAATTTGATTGCATTAAACAAAGGAAGATTTTAAGTGTGACCTAGACCTTTCTAATAGAAAAAACCGCATCAAAATCCGTTCAGTGGTTTTTGTGTCCATCATGAACAAATCATGATATTTATTTTGTGGACCATGGGTTAGTGTTACAAAGGTCTTACAGTTTTAGTTATATTAGGTACTAGCTCTAGCTTTGCCCGCGACAGTGCCAGCCATTTCAGAGATTAGTCGGAACAAACAGACAGACAAAAATTGTAAAAAGACACTCCAATTTTATTCATTTGTACGGATGTATACATATAGAAGATAGATAGTTTATTAAAAGCGAATTAAACTTCCAGGCAGTAGCACGAATGCCAGCGCCAGTGGCCCCGCGCCGGGTCCGCCGCCCGCCGCCGCCGGGCCGGGCGCCAGCACGTCGAGCTCTAGCGCTGTCGACGACGCCCTGGGCGCACTACCGGCTGGCTGGGAGCGGCGCGTGCAGCCTGATGGCAGGGTCTACTACGTCAACCACAAGAACCGCACCACACAGTGGGAAGACCCTAGAACTCAGGTCAGGCCCTTATCAAATTTCCCTCACCCCCTTTTCCGGGGACATGGTAAATAACATGAAAATAAATTTGTGCTAATATTTAAACTTCGAACAATATTAGAAAATCGATTGTAACTTCTTTATAAATAAAGTAGATTGCTATTTGAAATCGAAAACGCAATAAATAAATATTTGACGAAAAATGGTTCTGTCAATAATTAGACCATTTAGGTCGTATGGGTTATAGTATAGTGTGTGTGTGTGTGTGTGTGTGTACTTTTACTAAGCAAGTGAGTGTGCGGCGCAGGGGCAGGAGGTGAGTGCGCTGGAGGAGGCGCTGCCGGGCGGCTGGGAGATCCGCTTCACGGAGGACGGCACGCGCTACTTCGTGGACCACAACACGCGCACCACCACGTTCCAGGACCCGCGGCCCGGCGCGCCGCCCGGCCACGGCGCCTACGGCGTGCCGCGCGCCTACGAGCGCTCCTTCCGCTGGAAGCTCAGCCAGTTCCGCTACCTGTGCCAGAGCAACGCGCTGCCCAGCCACATCAAGATCACGCTCGCCCGCCAGTCGCTCTTCGAGGATTCTTATCACCAGGTACTACATTTATATATCTACCTTCTAGCTTCTGGAACTTTGTTTCCATGGGAACCTTTTCCAGAGGGCCAATTTTCGTAATATGTTCAAAATTCAGTCTAGACTAGATCTCATGTCGATCTTCTAAATGTAAAAAGGAATGCTTGTAAAAGAATACCTGACACTTGGGAGATCGAGACTAGACTGAGACCGAATTTTAAACATAAGTTTTCATGAATGGGCCCTCTGGGATAAAAAGTAGCCTATATATGTTATTACAGACTATAATCGATAATCCTAGTACCAAATTTTAACCAAACCCATTCTGCTGTTTTTATACATCCATACAAACTTTCGAGAGATAGCATAATAGCAACCCATTTATGTCCCACTGTTGGGCACGGGTCTCCTCTCCTCTAACAAGAAAGGAAACCCGTGGTGAGCTGAGAGGGTTTAGACCTTAATCCACGCACACTGACCTAATGCGGGTTGGTGGATCGGACATGTCTTTAGAATTTCTTCTAGGAATAGAAATAGCATATTACTAAGATATTTATTGGCATTATCATGGTTATTATCATGTTTGCCAACATTAGTAGTAAAGTTAACAGTATATTTACCTCGTGTTGTTTTGAATGACCGATATTTCGACACTTGCAAGCGCTTGATCCACTCTAAACAACTCATGGTAAATAAAGATCTCGTTAACATTAACTTTAATAATAATATGCTTCGAGAACCTCGGTTCTGAGGTCAAAGCCCTTGGTGTAATCGAGAACAGTGATACGATCGATTTTTCCTAAGTAAAAACACCTAAGTTTTGTTATCAGCGCCGTTCAGGGTATCCTGAAGATACTCTAAACTATCGTTTCGTTAAAAAATGAGTCTAAATCAATATAGGTACTGAGCTTGAAGCCAGTAAAAGTCAGTAGTATTTTCTTTAGGATTATTCCAATGACTTGCTAAAATAAATGATAAATAATAATGGGTACACTGAATATTACATTTTGTTTTTTTTTTAATGTTGTAACATTACCAACTGTTATACAGGTGTATTTTTAAAAAGGGATTGGATGGCCAAATCCGAAACGATAAGGAATAGCGAAAAACGCTCAAAGGACTCACAAGCTCGATTTTAATGAAACTTAAAACTTCATTATTGGATTTTTGAAAAACCCACACCCTACATTATTACACCATACGATGGTGTTGCCCTTTTCAAAAATTCAACGTGTATACAAAATTTCATGATCTTACGTTTATTATATGAAACACTTTAGGGGTTTGTACGTAGGGACCGTCGAGATGATGTTTGCCGATTTATTATTATTTTTGAAACTTTATTGCCTGCATTTTCAAGATAGTTTTCATCGTATTTTAGTAGTAGTTATAAAATATTGCTTAATTTTCCAGATAATGAGGCTACCCGCGTACGAGTTACGCAGAAGATTGTATATAATATTCCGCGGTGAGGAGGGATTAGACTATGGAGGCGTCAGTCGAGAGTGGTTCTTCCTGTTATCGCATGAAGTGTTGAACCCCATGTACTGCTTGTTTGAGTACGCGAACAAAAATAACTACAGTTTGCAGATTAACCCGGCGAGCTATGTCAATCCGGACCATCTTCTCTATTTCAAATTTATAGGTCGATTTATAGCAATGGCCTTGTATCATGGTAGATTTATTTATTCCGGTTTTACGATGCCTTTCTACAAGAGAATGTTGAATAAGAAACTTACTATGAAGGATATAGAATCCATTGACCCAGAGTTCTACAACTCCCTTGTGTGGATTAAAGATAATAACATAGACGAGTGCGGTCTGGAGATGTGGTTCAGCGTCGACTTTGAGGTTTTAGGACAAGTGATACATCACGAATTGAAACCGTCCGGTGATAAAGAACGTGTTACAGAGGTAATTTGATCAATTTATGTTTTCACACTGCGTAACTATATAAAATATGTTCAAAGGCATATAATAATATATTACTTATTTTATTATTTTTACTTACAGACCAATAAGGAACAATATCTGCAATTAGTTACTCAATGGAGAATGACTCGGGGAATAGAAGAACAGACATCTGCTTTTTTGGATGGATTTAACGAAGTAAGTCTTAAGATCTTTCCACCTCATAATACTCCTTATCGTTTAAGATTGAGTAAATTCTAAACACAATATGACAACATTTAATATGTATAGGTCGCGCCAATCTTTTTGACCGCCCCGAACTTCGCGCAAAACAATGCGCAGTAACGAAAAATCAGTGGTAAAGGGTTGGAGCGGGGGCGGGTACGCATGCGCGTTACTGAACCGGCTACCATCTTGCACTGCAAACTGTCAGTGTCAGCTGTCACACCTTGTGCTATTCTCTGGCAGTAGGTCTAGTCGCAATCAAACTATTTTTGTTGTAGCCGTTATTTATTATTATTTTCCTTGATATTTTTGTTGATAGATTGGTAGGCATAGATTATCAAATTATTGTATAAAAATATTATGATGTACGATATGTATATTAATAATTATAGTCAATCCACTCCTTATCTTTGCGTTTGACAGCAGTTTTAGAATGTAACTATTGCATTAATCGTACAAGTAAACTTGGAAATGCGTGACCAAGAAATTACATAAACTGGCATATCATAATGTATCTACCCTATTCATAACTCATTACCAAAATTAAAATACTTTAATTGTTTCGGTTGATTTAAAATTTACGATTATATGCTCACTCAATGAAAACAGCTACACTCTACCATATCTAGTGTTGGGATTGAATGAAATCGCTGCAAATTACGAACCCAAAATAATCGTTCACACTTCCTTACATTTACATCAACATAAAAGTTGTTGTAACATGTAAGCTTTGTTTTTATAGTGTATTATGACTTCTTGTACGTGTTTTCAATGGCTAATCATCTCATCAAAATATTGAAGTGTAGGGATTAAAAGTTTTCATCATATTATACGTACGAAAAGCACTGAGCCCAATCGTCTTCGACGGCCTTTTAAAACGCAGCCACAGCTTCCTCGGCATTCATAAAACGTTTATCTCGGTGTTTTCTTTCTTTTCGGAAAAAAAATTAAAATCGCAAGGTGTGAGGTCAGGGCTATACGGCGGGTGACCCAGTAATTCAGCAAAGAGTTTTTACCATGACAAAAGAAATGTGCCTAAACTCGATAGGCTTATCTTATTGGCGTAAACCCATAACAGATAATCGGTATGAATAGCCTATAAATGTCGCCGAATAATTAATGCATTGCATTGTACACGAAAAAGAATGTTTATTAAAAAACAAAATTTTGTTGGAAGATCAAAATAATAGTCATTATTTAATATTATCATGATAATAAAAATATAACTATTTATAACAGATTTTATTGCGAATTATTTTAGTCAGTTACATATCTGGCACTCAAAAGAAGTATATAGAAAAATATAAAACATCGAGCAGAAATAAAATATCGAAGTTTGAAATCGATTGCAACTTCTTCAGAGATAATGTCGATTATTGTTTCAAATCGGTCAGGTTACGCATTTGGACATAACTATTTGACAGAAAATTGAAATGTCAAACGCAAAGATAAGAAGTGGATTGACTATAAGTATCAATTTAATATCTGAATAACACATGTGGTTCAAAATTCAGTTAATATTTAATTAATGAATTCTCTCGTTCAGTTCGTTCAGTTAATATTTAATTAATGAATGATCGGATGTCCGACGGACGTTTCGTACCTCCAATACCCAGGGTATACCCTGGAGTACAACTTCCGTCCACACGCTGGTGTGTGTACCTACACCCGTGACGACATCTGTTATCGGCGTCTCCGAGATCTTGAAGACCCCAAGTTCTCTGCATTGTGGATCCTGGTTGACACAGGCATCGATAAAATTATCTATGCTTGTGTCTACCGGTCGCATAGCGGAGATCAGGAGACAACCGAGCTCACTCACTACCTCGGTGAGGCGGCAGAAAAGGCTCAGCAGCGGTACCCTTCAGCCCAATTGACGATACTGGGGGACTTCAATGCCCACCATCGTGAGTGGCTCTTCCCACACCAGATCACAGACCATGCTGGGAGAGAAACGCGTAAGTTAGCAATAGCGTTAGATCTCACCCAGCTGGTCCAAGAGGCAACGAGGGTACCAGATGTTGATACGCACACAGCTAATTGCTTGGACCTTCTACTGACAACGGATCCAGACCGATACTCCGTGTCGGTATCTTCCCCTCTGGGAAGTTCCGACCACTGTCTGGTGAAATCTGTATCCGTCTACTCCCCACATGATGCTAGCCCTAAGGGCTCTCGAAGGATATGGCGGTACAGGTCAGCAGATTGGGACGAGATGCGGTCCTTCTTCGCATCCTACCCTTGGCGGCCTACTTGCTTCTCCTCTGCTGATCCATCTGTTTGCGCGGACGCCGTAGCGGATGTTGTGCGGCAGGGAATGGAGTATTACATTCCATTCTCTGACGTCACAATGTCTGGCGTAGCGCGGCCTTGGTTTGGTGCCGAGTGTGGTCGCGCCGAAGCGCAAAAACACGCGGCTTACCTTGCTTGGGTCGCTGCTCGTAACCGCAAGTCTGGGGATGTATCCAAGAGGAAGAAGGCCTTCAATAGAGCTGCCAAGGCCTGCAAGAAGACTCTGCGTAAGGCTCGTTACGACCATATTGGCCGAATAGGGAGCAAACTCGCATCATACCCAGCGGGCAGTAAAGCGTTTTGGTCCCTGGCCAAGACGGTTGAGACTAATTTCTGCCGTCCCTCACTACCTCCACTGCTGAAACCCGACGGGTCGCTGGCCCACTCTGCTGAGGAGAAAGCAAATTTATTTGCCTCTCTTTTTGCGGAGTCATCGCGTCTAGATTCTGGTACCACGAAACCCCCTGCTCCTCCTGTTGAATGTGAGGCCCGTATGATGGATGTTAGCATCCGTCAGAAGGAGGTGCGTAAAGTGCTGAGCGGTCTGGACGTGAATAAGGCCAGTGGGCCCGACGGGATTCCAGCAATAGTGCTGAAAAAATGTGCGCCTGAATTGTCTCCTGTCTTGACACGCCTATTTCGTCTCTCTTATGAGGCCGGTCAAGTGCCGAAGGTTTGGAAGCAGGCAAATGTGCAACCTGTGCCCAAAAAGGGCAGTAGGGCTGACCCTGTCAACTATAGACCCATATCGGTAACGTCCATACTTTGCAAAACTATGGAACGTGTGCTGAACCACAAGCTCCTGGCATACCTGGAAACGCATGAACTCCTCAGTGATCGGCAATATGGGTTCCGCCAGAACCGTTCCACTGGGGATCTTCTTGTGTATGCTACTCACATCTGGAGTGAGGCCATCGAGAAACACGGAGAGGCACTCGCTGTCTCCCTTGACATCTCGAAGGCCTTTGACAGGGTCTGGCACGAAAGCCTAATCAACAAGCTTCCAGCGTACGGCTTGCCTGCTGGCTTGTGTGCCTGGATTACCGACTTCCTGAAAAACCGGACAATCCGAGTGGTCATTGACGGCTGCTCGTCGGATCAACTGCCAATAAACGCAGGGGTCCCTCAGGGGTCGGTTCTCTCTGCCACACTTTTCCTGCTGCACATTAACGATCTGCTCAAGCCCGGTATTTTTGGGTACGCAGACGACAGCACAGTGGTTGAGAGGTACGAGTCCGGCCCGCAGGCCAGCATGGCACAAACCCGGTCTCTTCGAGAGGCTATGGTTGAGCGTTTGGACTTGTCCTTGAAGGCTGTCTCCGATTGGGGAGACGCTAACTTGGTCAACTTCAACGCGAATAAGACCCAGGCGTGTCTATTCTCCGCTAAGCGGAGCCAATTCCAGCCAAACCCTACTTTCCGAGGTGTACCAGTGCCGATAACCGACCACCTTGAGCTTCTTGGCGTGACTCTCACTCCTACCCTCAACTTTGGTCCATACATTGAGGCAAAGGCTCAAGTAGCTGCCAAAAAGCTGGGTATTATTTCAAAGGTGCGGCAATATTTCACACCGGAACAGCTGCTCAACCTTTACAAAGCGCAAGTTCGATCGTGTATGGAGTATTGCTCGCACCTCTGTGACGGCTCAGCAAAATACCAACTCGAAGCACTCGAGTCAATTGAGAGAAGGGCCAAGAGGCTCATCAACTGCGATGCGCTGGTGGAGACTAAGCTTCAAAGCTTGGAACATCGGCGTAGAATTGCTAGCCTTTCTGTCTTTTATCGGTTGCACTTCGGGGAATGTGCGCTGGAATTGCATAACCTAGTTCCTCCAAGCCCTTTTCATCACCGAACGACCAGACGTACGGCAACGCGCCACCGGTACATGGTGGATATCCCACTCATACGCACAAAACGTTTTGGCAGTACGTTCATCGTGCGTACTGCTAAAGAGTGGAATGCCCTGCCTGAGTCAGTATTTCCGGAAAGCTACAACCTGGGTGTCTTCAAGTCTAGAGTGAATAGGTTTCTTCTAGGCAAGCGTGCTCCACCGTCGACCACATCATCATTTGCCAACAGGTGTGATCGTGGTCAAACGCGTGCCTATTACCAATAAAAAAAAAAAAAAAAAAAAATTCTTAACATTATAATAATTTCCTTCGATATGTATTGCCCACTCGACTGTAGGTACATGCGCAGGTCCAAACTCGCGGCTATGTTCAGACCGGTTAAAATGTTTGGCGCGACCTATACTACGAGGGCTGCTACTTATGTATGCGGAATAGAAAAAATAAACAAATGTATATGGCTCAATATGCTTTTACTGTTTTTCAAAGTATTCTCCACTATGATCGATGCACTTTTGCATTCGATAAAACCAATTTTTAAAACACTTTTTCCACTCTGATTGAGGTATCTCCAAAACGTGCTGTTTGAACGCGTCTACGGCATCTTCACGGGTCGAAAATCGTTGACCACGTAATTTATTCTTTACATTTGGGAATAAATAGAAATCATTGGGAGCCAAATCAGGGCTGTACGGTGGATGACCCATTAATTCTATTTTTTGACCATCCAAAAATGTAGTTGTTTCCTGAGATGTATGACAGCTGGCATTGTCATGGTGAAGTATGATTCTGCGTCGCTGGTTGTTTTTGCGTATTTCTTCAAATACTTCTGGCAAACAAATGGTCGTGTACCACTCCGAATTAACCGTTCTGCGATTCTCCAGTGGTATTGTAGCCACATGGCCATTAATACCAAACAAGCAGGCCACCATTTGCTTTACAGTGCTTTTTGCACGAGCCACTTTCGTAGGGTTTGGCTCATTTTGAAACACACAAACTGTTGATTGTTGTTTAGTTTCGGGATCGTACGCGTAGATCCAGGATTCGTCACCTGTGTAGATATTATAAACAGATTTTGAGTCGCCTCCGTTGAATTTTTTCAAGGGTTTCTTGCACCATTCGACGCGAGCATCTTTTTGATCCTCAGTTAAGTTGTGCGGGATCCAACGCGAACAAATTTTTTTTACAGACAAATGTTCATGTAATATCCTATGAATGCTCGTCATACATATGCCCAGAATGGCCTCTATCTCGCGATACGTAACATGGCGGTCTAGCATTATTAGTTTTCGCACAGCTTCAATATTTTGTGGCACAACCACCGATTTCGGGCGACCTTCTTTAACTTCGTCCGTGAGCTTACTCCGCCCGCGATTAAACTCACTAAACCAGTGATACACAGTCGTTTTCGATGGAGCTTCACCACCAAAAGTCGAAGTTAATTGATCTACGCACTGTTGTTGCCTTAAACCACGTCGAAAATCGTAATAAATCATAGCACGAATATTTTCACGAGTGAGTTCCATTTTTTCAGCGATATGACATTTTAAACCCAACAAAAACAAAACACTAACGTATATCAGAAAAAAATATTAGCGGCCAGTATTTAAAAAAAGAACTAATATGTGCATGGAGGTCAGACATTGCGTTTAAAATTATTGGAATCCCAGATTCCGCATACATAAGTAGCAGCCTATGTAGCATATGCCCGCGGCTCCACCTGCGTGGAATGTCGGTCTTCGCATTTTTTGACAATATCTCCACTTTTACTCAACCGTTTGTGATCAAACATGCGTAAGATTGAAGGAGGTAGGTCACGACGGTACCTTCCGTCCGAAATGAGCTGTCCGACTGGGGAAGTACCTCCGCTCTACAGAACACCGCGGTCATAATAACCATCGTGTTGTGTTCCCGCCGGTAATTAGGGTAGCCAGAGCTCGCTGTACCCCGCCCCCCCCATCCTAACCTTTCCACCTTCCCTTCAGGGTAGGCAGCGCGCGTGTGTGACACCTCTGGTGTTGCACACGTCCATAGGCCACGGTGATCGCTTACCATCAGGTGGGCCGTGTGCTAGTCTGCCACCTACGTTGTATAAAAAAATAATAATTTTAAGTCTAACCAAGACTACTTATTACAGTACAGACAGTTCATTTACAATTTTATAATAGTAAGATTTTATTGATGTTTTTATTGTATTGCAAGGTTGTACCACTGGAATGGCTCAAATATTTCGACGAACGCGAATTGGAATTGATGCTTTGTGGAATGCAAGAAGTTGATGTTGATGATTGGCAACGAAACACTATTTATCGGCACTACACTCGCACCAGCAAGCAAGTAACTTGGTTTTGGCAGGTTTGTATTTGCGCAATACATTGTTATTATGTACTAAATGTTTCAAAGGGAGTTTTGGCGCCAACGCGGACAAGGTCACATTGGTGCATTGTATCATTTTCCAAAATTAGTGTAAAATGTAGTTATGTGTAAAACGGTGGATTTTTAAACATAACATCTTCAACAACGTGCACAAGTTTGGGAAAGTGGTATATTACCGTGAATTTGTGCTTTTCAACGTTGACTCCAAAACTCCATAGAAGCCTCTAGTAAAGTCGCCACTATTTTACTGGGACAAGACTATGAAGGAAGACTGTCTTGACTATTGACTATGAAGACTTTGACTGTGGCTAAATGACGAAAACGCTGCATTACATTGATATGCAAATTATAATACTTGTTTGTGGCAAAATGCGAAACAAAGAAGCCACGATAATGGAGGTAGGACACGACGATATCTGCCGTCCGAAATGAGCTGCCTAACTGGGGTAGTACCTCCGCCCTACAGAACACTGCGGCCATAATAACCATCGTGTTGTGTTCCCGCCGGTGAGTAGGGTAGCCAGAGCTCACTGTACCCCTCCTCCTCCCATCTCTTCCTAGCCTCCCTACCCCTTCCCCCTTCCTTTCAGGTCTGCCACCTAAGTAGTATAAAAAAAGCCATTAAAAAAAATGTTTCAAAGATTTACTAAGGCAATTCTTTGTGCAACTCAACCCGAAAGTAGTCACGGTGAATAGAACTTCTGTATAATTTTTATATTGTTTGACAGTGGACTGTCTCTACTTCTTAAGTCGGCGAACACAACAGGCTGCATACATGATTTTATGCTGACGGTATTGAGATTATGCCTAGCCATTGCGACACTAAAAATAACTGAATGAAATTTTAAGCAATTGCATGCTAACTATTTACAATGATTTTCTGATCGGAAAAATGATCATCCAGGACGGGACTTGAACCCGCGACCAGTCCCTTACCTTTTAGTGATTTTCCGATCAGAAAATCACTAAAAATAACATTTTAATAAAATCATTGTTATTTCGTTTCAGTTTGTGCGACAAATGGATAACGAAAAGCGAGCACGATTGCTTCAGTTTGTGACAGGCACGTGTCGGGTTCCCGTCGGTGGATTTGCTGAACTTATGGGATCAAATGGACCTCAGAGATTCTGCATAGAAAAGGTATTTTGTACATTCCATCCCTTCATAGTTATAAATAGATGTATTCCTCGTCGTATTTTTACAAGATTAGTACAATATACAAACTTTTGCATTGGTCTCGGTGTTTCTATGGATTATACTAACAACGACGGTAGCGGAAAGTGAGCAGTTTGCTGCTAAGAAAATTATGGCGGTGATATCGTAGCGTGTGTGCCACGATCTCGCCTCGCCGTGACATCGCTAGAGAACCAAATTCCACCACATTCTACATATTTGTTTGAGCCTATGACATGATAATAATCTATTATTCTGATATGTGAACAGCAATACCATGCATTACTTATGTTATCAAGACAAGTTTTACCTTAGTCCAGCTTGAATGAAGGGGCTAGTGTTTTTTTAAATTGTTACTTGCTGCTTACGCTACTAGACAGATACTTTCCAATTTGACTATCATATAAGATTTTCTAAACACTCAACGCAATTTTATCCAATCCAATTTACATTTTTTATTGTATGTATTATTTTTAAATATCAATTTCAATTACAGGTTGGAAAAGACACCTGGTTACCCCGTTCGCATACTTGCTTCAATCGACTTGATTTACCACCATACAAGAGCTATGAGCAATTGTGCGAAAAACTTAACTTTGCTATAGAAGAAACTGAAGGTTTTGGGCAGGAATAATGTTATTGTTATGTATTATTAGAATCACTAAAATAGTTATTGTAAATTATTATATCATGAATGCACCACCTCAGCGTGAGGAATTCACCAATGGAATTGGTGCTGTCATAAAAGACCAACCAAATAATTATATGAATATATTTGTAATAAATAACTTCTATATAAATAAACTATGTAGATATTGTTAGTGTAATAATGTCGATCGTTTAAGAAATATTTTTATGAACTTTGTTTAATAAGTTCTTCAAAAAGTTCATTAAATAATTTTTAAACAGACTTGTTTTAGTCTTTCACCAAATTATACTTTGTTTTATTATGTATTCCCATAATTTCTATAGTAGACGTCACAGCGCCTGAGCACAAATCTTTTCTCGTTTTATTTTATTAACACCTTCACCCTATAGCCACTTTTGTTTAGAGTTGTACAAGACGCACTAGACTGAACAATTAGAAGAGTCAAACATGCTTAGTATTAATTTTAGACTTGGAAATTTGTGATTGAATTATAGATATTATCGAAATGCAGAACTTTCAGGACTCATTGCTATTGGGTGCGGGCCGGAACCTCCACGCGGTGCACCCGGGCAACGGAGGCGAGCAGCGCCTCCCACTCGCCACAGGAGACGCTGCTGCCTGCGGCCAATCCGGCCGGGGTGGGAGTGGCCCTCTGGAGAGCTGCTCCGAGGCTCTCCACGTGTCCCTCTGACTAGCAGAGGGCAGTGGGGAGCGAGCGGGGGGCGAGTCGATTGTCTGTGCGCCGACGGTTGGGTGAACCAATCAACCCTACACCCCACCATCGGTGAAGTGGCGCGATGCTCGCCCCCAATCCCCCTTCGGAGGGCCATCTTAAAACCGAAGATGGCCCGAGGTCAGCTGGGGTGCGACGGATACCTATGCCTGTTGGGTAACCTTACACACCGGTAATTAGACCCGAGACGGCGTGCGGTTTTAGTCGGTTCGATCCCGACATATGGAGGTGGTATCCCTATGTCGGGATCGGAAAAAAATTGGTCTACCTATTTTATTGAATACTATACTCAACACAAAATAAAAGGCCCGTTTTGACGTTTATCCTCGTGGCATAACTAGTTATGTACCTATACGATTCGGTATTCGATACTCACGATGAATCGAATCCAGTTTGCATGGGGATTTAATCGAATTGAATATGTATGTAAACTGCATTGGATTAAAGTTCTGATTAGAAAAATTAGCTTAACCTTTGATTTTGTAGGTATTTTAAAACAATACAATGTTATTAAAGGTCAATTTACTTATATTTAATATTTTTTTTACAATAACATTCACTCAATCACAAAAACAACAAGAATAATTAAATCAGTCTTCAGAATCTAAACACAAGTATTAAAATAAATAAAAATAAAAATGCGCGTCGGGCTTGAAAAAAAATATCTCACTCGATATTTTCTTTTCATAACTGATTATTAATAGTCTGTGGACTACATGAAAACATCGTTATGCACAGCACTTAGCCGAGTGGGCGGTACCTGTCAATGAAAAACGTAATTACCTTTAGAACATTTCAATTGATAAAAAATCAAGAACTTCATGGGCACGAACTGTCAAAGTGGGCCTTTTATTTTGTGACAACTATAGGTGTGCCTGCGACTTGCTTTTAGATTTTGAAGGTTTTAGTTTTTTTACGCGGAACCCTAATTATTTTGCCAAAATTAAAATAGCCCAAGTTACTCCTTGTTACATCGGATGTTTGCCAGTGAAAGTACTCTCAAAGTCGGTCCAGCCGTTTCAGAGATTAACGGGAACAAACAGACAGGCAAAAATTTTTGAAAAATGTTTTGGGTGTGGTTACGCTTAGTAAAACGTGGTTATTTAAATACTTCAAACATCCTCCAATTTTCTTTATTTGTATAGATAGCAATGCAAGTCGAAGTCTGAATGGCTATTGGGGTTATATATAAGGGTTAGCCTGAATACAGAGGTCGTCTTGCGTCGAGTGTACCTTATTTTGTTAGCTTGGAAATATTTTAATGTTTCCGTGACAATATACAGCATGAAGAATAAGATTACATGGCGAACAAAAGGTTCAGTGTTATCAGGTGCAGAAAATATGGGGACGTATCGTATGTTATATAAAGACAAAGAGCAGTATATAAATAAACTTTATTAAATTAATAAATAGACCATCTCATGACAATATTTCTCCACAGGTCCAAAGTTAATTTTTCCTTAAACTGAAATAAATGAAGCTTCTAATACTAATTGTATTCTGTAAAAGCTGATTTTTTACGGCTTCCAGCTAATTGCCGCCGCAACGGGTTTCGAATATCTAAAAAAATCCTTTATGCGTTTGTTGAGTGTTTTACAATTTCCGATATCTGTAAGAATCACTGGTCTCCAAAATTAATAATGTTATCTATGTAACGAATTTGATTCTTTTCATTGAGTTATTTCATGTTTCATTTCATTGAGTTGTTCCTTTATTTCACGTAACAAAGGAGACTCAACTACTAATGTCTTAAAATAGTGGTGAAGCAGTTTTGTCTCTTCGTTAATATTAAATATAAAGATATATTTTCTATATGACATGAAATGCAAACAAGTTATGATAATTTGATAACAGCAAATTTTTCAGCAATTTCAATAGCTTCATTAAGACTGGCCGGTTTATTGCCTGAGGCTTGACCAGATTCAGCTTTACCACCACCTTTGCCGCCTATTACTGGAACGATTGATTGAATCCATTCAGATGCTAACAAACCTTTATCAATGGCGTTTTTAGGCACTGCTGCAAGGCAGAATATTTTATTTGTTTCGTCGTCTGTAGAAAAGAACATGGCTGGTGTAGTTGGGCAAAGCTGCTTTACTTGTTTTAAGGCGTTATCTAAGGCTTTCGTGTTACCAAAAGCTTTTAATTCCGATACAATAACTTTGCTGTCTTTCTTTTCTACACATATATCCTTGGCTTTTTCTACAACTTCATTGACGGTGGCAGCCTTTACAGCTCTTTCTTTATCATCAAGTTGCTTTTTAAAAGTTTTCAACAAAGTTCTAAGTTCGTCTTTTTTCCAATATGATATTTGAGCTTGGGATATGTCATTGTTTAGGTCGACAATTTTCTTCACAATTTCTTTTTGATTTACGTCGCTACGTTGATCTTTGATAAGATTAGATATATTATTAACTTCATTCTCTAGCGTACTCAACTTGTTTATCGCTTTCATTGCTTCAGGGCCTGTCAATGCCACAATTCTTCTAATACCCTTAGCAATACCTTCTTCACTGACAATCACGTAATCACCAATGTGACCCGTTTGATGTAAGTGAGAGCCTCCACAAAACTCTACTGAAGTTTCATAGCCAGTAGGGCCATCTGGATTTGTCTCCAGTTCCTCTACAGGTACTCCAACAGATACAACACGTACTGGGTCAGGGTAATGCTCATCAAACATAGCTCTTAGTCCCTTTATTTTCTTGGCATCAGCTAAACTGGTGTGCTTGGCATACACTGTTTTATTCTTGTTTATAATATCTTTTATTTCGTCTTCTGTTTCTTTGATTTGCTGTGTGGACATAGGGCCTTTATTAGTGAAATCAAACCTAAGACGATCTGGCATAACCAGAGAACCCCTTTGATCAGAGTCATTGCCAAGAACTTTGCGTAATACATTGTTCAGAACATGTGTTCCCGTATGATTATTCATAACAAGGCGCCGCCTCTCGATATCAAGATGTAAGTTCAATTTATCTCCAACCTTTAGTGATCCTTCAACTATTCCAGTATGTAGGACATATCCTCCTTTGACTTGTACATTTTTCACCATAAATTCAACACTATCATCATCAGCTTTGACCAAATAACCTTCATCAAATATTTGACCTCCTTGTTCAGCATAAAAATTTGTTTTATCGAGAATAATGCCACATTCTTGCCCAGAATGTACTTCATTTACAAATTCTTTGTTTCTACGTAGAGCTAAAATCGTTCCTGAACAAGGAGCAAATTCATAAATTGCATCTTTTTCAGTAGAAGATGCTACATACTTATATTTTGGTGAATCGTCGGTTGTGGGGATGCCAGTTTCTTGCAAATGAGTTATAGCATATATATCCAAAGCCAATAAATCTTCTTGTCCTGCAGCTTTTCCTTGTGAAATCAATTGCGATTCCTTCCTCGCCTTTTCATACCCTTCCATATCAATAGTAAGGTCTTTTTCTTCACACATTAAATATGTTAAGTCGATTGGAAAACCATACGTATCATAAAGACGCCAGGCAACATCACCTGGTATAATGGATCCACTTAACTTTTCAATAGTTCTATTGAGTAAGTTCCTGCCACGTGATAGTGTTTTCAAAAACTGTATTTCCTCTTCATTTATAAGTTGTATAAGCGATTCAGGATCTTTAGTAATTTCAGGAAAAGTTTCACCAAGTAATTCAACCACAACATAAACTAAAGATCCAAAAAATCCTGGTTTAGCATTTAGTTTTTCAGATGCATAACGTACGGCACGCCTCAAAATTCTCCGAAGTACATAACCTCTACCAGTATTGTCAGGATAACCACCATCTGATAATGCGACTGTCAGTGTTCTAGCATGATCAGCTAACACTCGGTATGCCATATCAAGTCCATCAACATCTTCAGGCCCGACTCTACCAGAATAAGGTCTCATACCTGTGCCTTTTTCAATGGCTTTGAAAATGGGCATAAAGAAATCAGTATCATAATTTGACCTTTTGTTTTGAATAACTGAGACTAATCTTTCTAAACCCAGGCCACAATCAATATGTTTTTTTGGCAATAACTTTAATGATCCATCTTTTTCTCTATTGTATTGAATAAAAACTAAATTCCATATCTCAAGCACATCAGGATCATCCATATTAACCAAATGTGCCGCTTCACGTCCTCCTATTCTATCAAAATGCAATTCTGAGCATGGACCACAGGGACCAGTTTCACCCATTTCCCAAAAGTTGTCTTTCATACTTCCAGGCAAAATATGAGATTCAGGAACACCTAACTTCAACCAAATATCTTTACATTCCAAATCAGGCTCAAGATTGGAAGCAGAGTCTCCACCAAAGTAAGTGACATATAGTCGATCTCTGGGCAGTTTGAAGACATCTGTTAAAAGTTCCCAAGCCCATGCACATATTTCTTTTTTAAAGTAATCACCAAATGACCAATTGCCCATCATTTCAAAGAATGTATGATGGTACACATCCTTTCCAACATCATCAAGGTCATTATGTTTACCTCCAGCTCTAATGCACTTCTGAGTGTTAACAACTCTAACATATTGAGCCATATCAGAGTTAGGATCAACACTTCCCAAAAATATGGGTTTAAATTGATTCATTCCTGCATTAGCAAATAGTAGTGTTGGATCATCCAGAGGTATAGTAGATGAAGAGTGGACATATTTATGACCTTTCTTACTAATGAAAAAATCAATAAACGTCTTTCTTATTTCATTACCAGACATTGATGTATCCATTGTTAAGACCTGAAAAGAAGAAAATTGCAATTACTTTTAAATGAAAGGTAATATTTTGTCCATAGGTAAATACGCGGATGAAGACGCGTCCCTCTACTCAGAGGTATCGAGTTCGAATCCAGCCGTACAGTACCAATGTGAATTTCACTTCGTGGAACTTATATGTGCTAATCAGTTGATTTACCATCTGACTGTGAAGGAAAAACATCGTGAGGAAACCCACATGTCCTAGAAGAAATTCCCTTTCTAAGGACATGTCCAATCCACCAACCCGCATTAGGCCAGCGTGTGTGGATTAAGGTCTAAGCCCTCTCAGCTTTCTCGTCAGAGGAGAAGAGATCCGTGCCCAGCAGTGGGAAATAAATGGGTTGCATTATGTAAATACATACCCACACGCAAAAACCGCGCCAGGACGTGGAATTGCGGATAACAGGCCGAGAAACCATACCATATGTAAATACATTTTAGCTGTATATAGGTATTATGGACATGATTCATAATGATAATGATGACCATGGTATATACAGATGGTTTGTTAAATATCTGACACTATGGGGAGGGGGCAATATGACAAAACTCATTCAAATGTCAATCGCCTATTGGGTTGGGTCGAGAAGGTATTGAATTTGACTAATTTAAAAAAACTAAAAAGAAAAAAAAAGCACTTATATTGATGTCCGGTGGTCTAGAAACATAACAACAGAACAGTCGGGTTCCATTATTCGACAGCCAATCTAATTTTTCAATGGATCCCGACTGTTTAGTTATGTTTCTAGACCACCGGACATCAATCGAAGTGCTTGTTTTTTTCTTTTTATTTTTTAGGCAGTCGGGTTTTTGATTTTTTAATTTTATACTTTTTAGTTATTTACATAGCTGCCCGGATAATAATGAAGTATAAATCTATCTTTTATGGAGTTAATAATTTCGTGTAGTGAAGGGACGTCACCGAAATTCAACCTTAATTATTCTATTTTTGCTCATATGTCCGGTTTTACTAAACCGATTGTAATGAAACAAACGTAAGATTTTAAGTCTGAACAAGACCTTTTAAACAAATAAAACCGCATCGAAATTCGTTCAGCAGTTTTTGCGTCCATCGCGGTCAAATATTTCTAACGCCAAAAAACCGCCATTTTGATTTTCTAGAAATTTTATACCTGTTGTCACTCACACAATCATGACGAGTCAAACAACACCTTATTTGTCAAAATCCGTCAAGCCGTTCAGGATGTAGGCCGTGACAAAGTAATGGATATACATACATAGTCTCGAGAAACATTACCCTCCTTTCTTCAGCATTCGGATAGAAAATAATTTAGAACACTGCTTCTTTTGGACTTAAAGCGCCAAAAAGATCATCATTACTATACTATACAGCAATTTCTTTTAACTTATGGTTAAACTTTAAACTGTGACTGTGATATATTTTAGTCCTGTCAACTTAGTTTGGTTGTTTAATTATGGTTTACAACAAAATCAACACCACAATTACTAGTGATTTGATAGACACAGCTAAAACTACATTATATTAGTAGTAACACAAGATCTTCATTATAATTTGTTGAAACAGGTGTAACAATATTTGTGATTATATCCCTACTTTACAATGATCAAAATATACTTTGTGTAAACTAGGTTTAAGTAAGTAACTACTTATATTCATTGTGTTTTCAAAGTAATTGGTAAGAAGGATAAACGTATGGGCAGCTATAATTTGTGGGACATGTTATAACACAGCCACCACTACTAAATTCTTGACTCCATAAAAAAAAACCACTCCATTTCAATATTTTATGTACCGAAAGACAATTTCAACTTAACATTTGAATGATAAGTAATTAAAAAAATGTGATAATTAAGAATATTTATGGTTGACTGGTAGAGAATGCCTATGGCATTAAGTCCGCCAATGTACCATGTGCATGAAGTTAAATAAATAAAATAAAATAAAAAAATATTTATAAAAATCGTATTCCATTGGTGCCTCAGAGTGGTGAAGAAGAAAGAATTAATTCTGTATCAAAAACACAAAATATATAAATGACACAAAAAATATGTACAAGGGCGAGCTTCACATTTTAATCAGAAGCCTTTTTACCCTCACGAAAATTTTTATTAAGGAGACTGGCTTTCTCACAGTATTTTTTATGGCTAGCAATCCCTCTTACATACACTAACTTAAATACACTATAGGTACCTAATTATTATGTAGTCTAGTGTTATGAACAGTACCTAATTTAAAGAATGCAAGGTTTCAAAAAAGTAATAAATAACATAGTTACTCATATATGTTTAAAATATTTTTATACTGCATGGTATGTATGTATTCATAATTGCATCATCTTGCGAATACGAAAGTAGTTTGTAGTGGTATCTAGATCAACAATAGAAAAGTTACGTTTGTGAGCGAATTACTTTCGACTTAAGACCTCTATCATTTATAATATCAAACTAATATCTTTAATATATATTCATTTTATTTCAAATTATACTTTTAAGTCATATTTAACTATTCCCATATGGAATAATAATCTGCTTGCAATATGTTCCAATTAAGTATAAGAAATTATATACTATTTGACATTATACTCTTTTTGCAAGTTAATACCTACGTAAATAAATTTTGTTAAAATGTAGTTTAATAAAATACAAACTTACAGAAAGTAACGAAGGTTTCTCAGGAATAATATTTCTTATTGCCACCGCTACCGCATGTAAGTACTCACAAACAGGCCCGACAGAAAGAGGAAGGACAACTGCTTGTCTTGTCACTTGTCACTTGAGGTTGTGTGTCAGCAGTGTCAGGTGTCAGGTGTCCGGTGGCAGCAAGAATATTATAACCAATGGATACTGCAAGGACATACATTGCAATGTCTCCATCTAGTTGGTTGGTTTGTGTACGTTTCTTTGCGGTAACCATGTTTAATTGCAATCTATGAATTGCAAGGTTGGGATCAAGAACATTAGAAATTTCCTTGTACTTAGCTGGACGTTTCATTTCGAACGAGCGGTTGTCTCCAGGATTTTTGAATCTCGGCCGGCGGTCATCTCTCTCGCACACTGCCTAAAATTGCCATGATACGTAAAAATTTCCCAATCCAAACCTGTCAAAGTCAAATTTACGCAAAGGCTGAGTTCTTCGGAGCTTCATTTTGATTCTAGTTGAGCTTTATAAAAATTCACAGAACACCGTACATATCAATTATTATTAATTGAGTAATATTTATAGAAATTAATAAAAAAATTGACACATATTCGCTTCTTAGATTGTGGGTGACAGCCATTTTAATAAAGAAGCAACACTGTTTACCAAAAATTCGTAAGGTGACCAACCATCCGTATTTTGCGGGATAGTCTCCTACTAGAAGCTCCTGCATTGCAATAAATACATAGCATAGTCCCACAAAACGTCAAATGCTTTCCGCACGTTTACAATATCCATCATAATATATTACAATATTAACTGTAGAGAGGTCAATTCTATACATCCATACTAAATTATTATAAATGCGAAAGTAACTCGGTCTATCTGTCTGTTACGCTTTCACGCCTGAACCGCTAAACTGATTTTGATGAAACTTGGTATAGGAGTAGATTAGACCTAGATAATGAACATAGGCTATGTTTGGTTGCGATAACCGACATCCACGTGGGCGGAGCCGCGGGCAACAGCTAGTTGAATATATTTAAAAAATAACTACATATTGGGAAATAATTAGTGATCGATATTAATGCAAAAAATGCAATCAGTATTTTTTTGTCTTTCTGTCTGTCTATCTGTATGTGCACGCATGGATCAAAAACTACTGGAGGGATTTTGATCAAACTTGATACGATTATAGTTCATACTTCTGGGCAACATATAGGCTACTTTTTATACAAGCTGATATACCCATGGCTTCACCCGCGCTTCGTTTTTAGGTCGTTTTTGGTCATATCTCCGGTTGTACTTAACCAATTGCAAGCAAAAATACGATAAATTTTGAGTCTAAGTAAGACCTTTCTAATAAAAAAGCCGCATCAAAATGCGTTCAGTACTTTTTACGCTTTACCATTGCTAGGAAGCTGGTCATAATAAGTATATAATTTCAACTTTGACGCTTATTATTTATTGCTTTCTAGACATACCCTATACCTACTCAAGTAGGTATTAAGTTATCGTTTCTAAAAACCACTACACTTTTTTATTTGTTCACGACTGTACATACTTAGACCACGGTAGTATAAACTTACTGTATAGGTACAGGTTGACTCAAAATATTATTATATATTTATTATTCTTCACATACAGACAGATAGAAAGACAAAAAATTTACTGTTTGCATTTTTTGCATTAGTATCGATCACCAATCATCCCCCAATAGTTATTTTGTAAATATATGCAAAGAACAGAATTGACCTCTCTACAGTTTTATTATAAGTATAGATCATGTATTTGTCTTATTTTGTTCCTTAAATTTACGAAAGAAAGTATAATAATGGGACAGGGATTCACCTGACGATTTTTAAAATTCACATTATCTTTCAAGTCCGTATCGATTCATTCGTTTTAATCGACCTTTTTTAACAGGTCACCTCATTATGAATATAAAACTGACAAACGTCAAATGTTACCTATTAATGTGACGCTACTATAGGAAACACCCTTTTGTTGCTACTCTGTCGCATTGGGTTTGCCTGTAATGGCACTGTATGTATAAAATAAATAAATACATAATCCTTCATTTAATGTCAATAATTTATTTTGTTATTACATGCTTACATAAGTAAGTCTCAATTAATAAATAAATAAGTTACAAAATTACTGTTTGCATCTTCAATAGCTTTTAAATATATTATGGTAAAATAACCTTTTCAATGAATTTGGCCTCTCTTTATAATATTAGTAAATATGGAAACGTAGACTATACCATTTATTTTCATGAGCATAGACGTAAACTACATCATATATCCCAACCTTGCAATTAAACATGGTCACCGCAAAGAAAGGTACGCAACCCAACCAACTAGATGGAGACACTGCACTGTATGGCCTTGCAGTATCCATTGGTTCTAATATTCTTGGTTGGGATATAATATGATGTAGTTTACGTCTATGCCACTGACCTGAAATAATAATCGCTAGACTGGCTATGCCATAGCAAATGAAAGATATTTTTTGTGCCGATTTGAAGCGCCGCGTTTGACAGACGAGTGTACTGGGAACGAATTAGTTTGCAAATAGCCGTTGTTTGTTTACCTATCTGAAATGTAGTCTGTATGAAATTCGAAGTTTTTTTAAGTAATCATTGTGTTTGTGCTACAAATTGAAGTGTTTTAATACATAAAGTTGGTTTATCTTGGATAATTAGGTAGGTATTCGTTATGAGATCGTGTGTGTATTGTAAAAACCAGATAAGAGAAGGGCAGTGGTGTTTCTTGTCACAAGTAAGTAAATATAAGAATTTAACACTTGAACTATTATTATAAAAACGTAATTTAGGTTATTTTTACTATGATAAGCGAATACCCTTCGAGTTTAGGGGATTTTAAAAATATTTTCATAACCAATAATGTTTAATAGGGATGTCAAAATGTATATCGATAATTTTCTATCCAATGCCAAAATTCGTAGGTATACTTTTAAAAACAAAAGGCTTGGTATATGTACTATAAATAATTTTATGTACATATTAAAATGGTATTTATCATTAATAAACACTTCAAATTGAAGTAGGTAGTCGAAACATTGACATTTGAAAAAGTTTCATCGATACCAAGACAGTTGTTGTCCATCATTATTATTAGTTCCAAGTACACTCACGGCTGCTGTCAGCGCCAAAATGGCGATTTTCAATTAGGCACACTTTATTGGGACTGATCGCCAGTCCAGAGTACTTATTCAGGTCAGTGGTCTATGCTCATGAAAATAAATGGTATAGTCTACGTTTCCATATTTACTAATATCTATTAGAGGCCAAATTTATTGAAAAGGTTATTTTACTATAATCAAAAAGTTTTAAAGATGAAAACAGTAATTTTGTAACCTATTTAATTATTAATTGAGACTTACTTATGTAAGCATGTAACAACAAAATAAATTATTGACATTAAATGAAGGAATACATATTATATTTATTTATTTTATACGTACGGTGTCATTACAGGCAACAAAAGGGTGTTTCCTATAGTAGCGTCACATTAATAGGTAACATTTGATGTTTGTCAGTTTTCTATTCATAATGAGGTGACCAGTTAAAAAAGGTCGATTAAATCAAATGAATCTATACGGACTTGAAAGATAATGTGAAAATAAAAATCCCATTATTATTTTTTCTTTCGTAAATTTAAGGAGCAAAATAAGACAAATACATGATCTATACTTATAATAAAACTGTAGAGAGGTTAATTCTGTTCATTACATATATTTACAAGATAACTATTGGGAGATGATTGGTGATCGATACTAATGCAAAAAATGCAATCAGTAAACTTTTTGTCTTTCTGTCTGTCTGTATGTGCACGAATGGATTAAAAGAATAATAAATATAATTATGTTTTATTATAATCACAACGTGGTTATTAATTTTATGGTGATATTTCTTCACAAGTAATCATTGCATTCGATTCTACTTATCAGCTTTCGATTTTTAGAGTAGGTAACATCCCTAATGTTTAAAAAGAAAAAGGGTTAATTTACACAACATTGTAATGACGTTCAGTTTTTTAGATAAGAAATTGTTTATTATGTTTAGAATGGTTTATTAGTGAAAGCAAAACGTAAATTTACTCGCATCTGTCATTATTACAATAAATATGTAATCGTAATTGAAAAAAGTTAAGAAAGAAAGAAAGAAAGAACTTTTATTTGGTGCAGATAAGTACATGAGTCACTTAACTATTACACTGATGTTTAGACTTTAATTATTAAAATTATTATGTGCCTAACGGTTGCACCAAATGGGTGACCAGTTCAGCATGTGTCAGGAATCAGAACGACCCCTGGCGCTGGTTTTCAACTGGAACCCAAACGTTGGCGACGTTTAGACGTCAAGGTGAATAAGTGTGTAACATTTGTGTACATGAGTGCGAGTATATGGTACGTATGTAATGTGTGATGAGTGTTTGTGTGTGTGTGTGTGTGTGTGTGTGTGTGTGTGTGTGTGTGTGCGTGTGTGCGTGCGTGTGCGTGTGTGTGGTGAGTCTTTGTGTGTGTGTGCAGAGAGTGTGTGTGTTGTGAGAGTAGATCACTATATATTTTACATGTTAAAGAGAAAAAACAAAATAATATATATATGTATTTATGGATGTATATAATAATTGTATGCATAGACGCCAAAATTCAAAATTACGCTATTCCTTTCATTCAGTCCATTCATATATTCCCCCAATATGTATATAATAAAATTATCTAGTATTTTAGCATCGACAGCCCGCTCCCACCCGCCACAAATTGAATTAATGTGTAATTGTTATTAAATTAGTGATAAATCGGCATTCACGCTATCCAGCCTTCGCTGTGCTTCCAAAAGGAATTCCCGTAAGCGTTTCCTAAATGTGGTGATAGACTTGATGGACCGCAAAGGTGGGGGAAGATTGTTCCAAATTTTGGAGGATGAATAGCGAAAACTACCTCGAAACGATGCGGTTCTGTGCGGTTGTACTGAGAGTTGCTGGGAGCATTGTCTTCTAGCGCACTCCCTTTTACTAGTGACCCAACGGAGTTTGTTAAATAATTAAGTTTGTTAAATAATTAAGCAATTGTGCAGTTATAACAAAACGAAAAATATATTATTTGATGCCCACCGCGGCGCGCTGTTACAAGGTTGCGTTGTTGAATTTTGATGAATTGTCAAATGCGACCTATTAAATTGACTCCACTGTTAGTAGTGGCCAAACTAGATTGCCAAACTGATTTGGTCACGAGAAATGATTATATCCTTGAAGCCAAACTACTTGTCATTATACTTTTGAGTCAACCTGTATACAGTAAGTTTATACTACAGTGGTCTAAGTATGTACAGTCGTGAACAAATAAAAAAGTGTAGTGGTTTTTAGAAACGATAACTTAATACCTACTTGAGTAGGTATAGGTTATGTCTAGAAAGCAATAAATAGTAAGCGTCAAAGTTGAAATTATATACTTATTATGACTAGCTTCCTAGCGATGGACGTAAAAAGTACTGAAAGAATTTTGATGCGGTTTTTTATTAGAAAAGGTCTTACTTAGACTCAAAATTTACCGTATGTTTGCTTGCAATTGGTTAAGTACAACCGGAGATATGACCAAAACAACCTAAAAACGAAGCGCGGGTGAAGCCATGGGTATTAGCTTGTATAAAAAGTAGCCTATATGTTGCCCAGTATGAACTATAATCGTATCAAGTTTGATCAAAATCCCTCCAGTAGTTTTTGATCCATGCGTGCAGACAGACAGAAAGACAAAAAAATTAATGATTGCACTTTTTGCATTAGTATCGATCACAAATTATTCCCCAATATGTAGCTATTTTGTAAATATATTCAACTAGCTGTTGCCCGCGGCTCCGCCCGCGTGGATGTCGATTATCGCGACCAAACATAGCCTATGTTCATTCTCGAGATCTAATCTACTTCTATACCAAGTTTCATCAAAATCGGTTTAGCGGTTCAGGCGTGAAAGCCTAACAGACAGACAGACAGACAGACAGTTACTTTCGCATTTATAATAATTTAGTATGGATGTACAGAATTGACCTCTCTACAGTTAATATTACAATATATTATGATGGATATTGTAAACGTGCGGAAATCATTTGACGTTTTATGCTATGTATTTATTGCAATGCAGGCGCTTGTAGTAGGAGAATATCCCGCAAAATACGGATGGTTGGCCACCTTACGAATTTTTCGTAAACAGTGTTGCTCCTTTATTAAAATGGCTGTCACCCACAATCTAAGAAGCGAATATGTGTCAATTTATTTTATTAATTTCTATAAATATTATTCAATTAACAATAATTGATATGTAAGGTGTTCTGTGAATTTTCATAAAGCTCAACTAGAATCAAAACGAAACTCCGAAGAACTCAGCCTTTGCGTAAATTTGACTTTGACAGGTTTGGATTGAGAAATTTTAACGTATCATGGCAATTTTAGGCAGTGTGCGAGAGAGATGACCACATGGCCGAGATTCAAAAATCCTGGAGACAACCGCTGAAGGCCAATGAATCGTCCAGCTAAGTACAAGGAAATTTCTAATGTTCTTGGGTGGCAGTATACTATTCTCTGCTCTGTCTACGGGTGGCAGTAAGTTGGCAGTCGGACTTGACATTGGCGTCTCGCCATTAACAATTAATTTTCTAAGCATTTATTATATTATAAATATTGTACTTGACATTGGCGAAATTGCGGTGATTATGCTGCTGTAGCCATTACTAAAAAGAAGAAGAAGTTGGCAGTCGTAGTGTCCTAGGTAGACCGTAGACCTAGGCCGTAGACAGAGTATAGAGGATAGTATCCTATCCTCTATAGTCTATAGTATGCCTGGTCAGTGGCTATGCCTTGTCTATTTCTATTTATAGAAATCTGACACTGGCATTAATGACAATAAAGGCAGAAACACACATGGCGAGCAGCGGCGCCACGCTATGCTTCTGGCGTGTCACGACCATGAAGCTATAGATAAACATGGAGGCCTCACTTCCAATACCAACTTGATGCTCAGTCTGTATTTACTATCTTGCTCTCTGTGGGCCGACTTCTCTTTCTAAGTATGATAACCTTCTAAGCAAGAAATCACCATTTAAACAAGTTTAAACACTTACGCGTGGAATTTTATATCACATCCTTGACGCCACGTACTACTGCAACCACGCACTATACAATTTTGCACCATTTTTTGAGTTCATACTTATAATTAACTTTAAATATGTTAAAAACCAAAACAATAATAAACAACCGCCATATTGTTTATTGATAGTTGACATGTAGTACTAATGTTGCCACATTACGTACTGAATCCATAGACATTGGGAATTTAATTCACTGATTTCCTGATTCAACAACCCAATCATGCATAATAAATGGCATATAATTTTTCAATTTCCACATTCATAATCGTAGTCGAACTATAGTTATTTATAAATCATTTTACTTGCATTTTTGGTTAGTATGGTCTATTTCTATAATTTACTAGGAGATACTAATAAGAAGATAGCAACATTGTACAAATACACGAAAGAGAAGTCGGCCCACAGAGATTGAGATACAGACATGTAGGTATTTGGATCAAGCTGTTCTTCTCGGTTTGGCCTCCATGTTTATCTATAGCTTCATGGTCACGACTAGGGTTACCATTTAGGAATTTGATAAGTCCTGACAAAAAGCCGGACATTGCGATAAAAATCCGGACACTTCTATGCAGCGGCACGGGGGGGGGGGGGGGGGGGGGGTAGGATGCGAGGTTTATTGAATTTTTCTCGAAAACTTAAGTTTTATAAAAAAACCTCAGACCAAAATTAAGGTACAGGTACCTAACTACAAAAATAGTCTCCATGGTTTTTTCCTAAGAGTTACTATACCTGAAATATCGCGATTCTAACAGTTGTTTTTACTAACTAGTTGTTAAAAGTACCGAACGGATTTTGGTGCGCTTTTTAGGGTTCCGTAGCCAAATGGCAAAAACGGAACCCCTATAGATTCGTCATGTCTGTCTGTCTGTCTGTCTGCCTGTCCGTCTGTATGTCACAGCCACTTTTCTCCGAAATTATAAGGCCCATGCTGTTAAAACTTGGTGAGTTGTAACGTATGTTTGATTGTAATTGGTTAAATAGAAGAGAAGTCACGGGTATAAGCTTGTATAAAAAATAGCCTATATGTTGCCCAGAAGTATGAACTATAAGCGTACCAAGTTTGATCAAAATCCCTCCAGTAGTTTCTGATTCATGCGTGCACATACAGATAGATAAAAAGACAAACAATTTACTGATTTTATTTTTTGCATTAGTATCGAACACCAATCATCCCCCAATAATATGTAGATATATTCAATGTACAGAATTGACCTTTCTACGGGTTTATTATACCTAAGTATAGAAGAAGATAATATACCATCTAATTTAAAAAATCCGGACAAAGTCCGGACAAGTGCCTAAAAGTCCGGACAAGTGCCTAAAAGTCCGGACATGTCCGGATTAATCCGGACGGATGGTAACCCTAGTCACGACACGCTACGGTACATAAGTGTTTCCGCCTTAAGAATCAGAGGGCCGCCGCCGGTCACGTCATAATTTTATAATCATTGTAGAGTTTTAGCGCCAACGCTGAAAAAGACACATCGGGGCATAGTATCATTTTCTAAAATTAGTGTAAAATGTAGTAATTATGTGTAAAAACAGTGGATTTTTAAACATAACATCTTCGGCAACGTGCACGAGTTTGGGAAAGTGGTATATTACTGTGAATTGTGCTTTTCAACGTTGATTCCAAAACTACATAGTTAAACAGAGTTAAACCTCTAGTAAAGTCTCCACTATTTTACTGGGGCAAGACTATGAAGTAGAAGTAGTAAAAGTAGAAATATTATGGTGAGGGGGGGTCACCTTAAGGACAAAATTTGTTTAATTAATTATAACATAACATAACATAAACTCAATTAATCAATTATAAATAAACAAAATACAAACTATCAATTTAAATGTTCGAACAGTCAAGAACTAACGATGTAAACGAAGGACTAATAACTTTATTAGTACAAAAAAAGTTAAGAATTAAATAAAAATCAAGTGGGGCCAAATTCACTGAGCCGAAAAACTCGAATTTCGATTTTAAAGGGTGATGAATCGATTCAATGAATCAATCCAGTACTGTGCATCGATTTAAAAGATCGATTTTTTTGGCTGGAAAAATCGATTGCTCGATTAATCGATCTCAGATCGCCATCCCTATCCCTACATTGTAGTCAAAACAACTGTCAAAATGGTCAAAAAAGTCTCATCGGATCGGCCGTAAACACTCGAAACTATGTAAATAGTTTATTTAGAACATACCTACTATTGTAATTAATAAAATAAAAAAGGGGCGATCCGGGCGATTATTTCAAGATTTAATGACAAATATCCATAATGGCGTTGTCTGCTCCCTTTCAAATTATCTATAAGATGTTTAAATCTAGGAAAATTGCTTTGTTTATGTCAGGCTTCCTACAAAAGGCAACCTATACGGATAGTTCGTGCAAACAATATGATGCGTTACAAACAGTATCTGAAGATTTATCTGCTACGACTCCATATTTCTCAAACACATTCAACTTAGCAGCTTATGTGAATACATCAGATACTTTAAAAAATTTGGTTAACCTCAATGTGAACTTAAGTAAAATAGAAAAGAAGCCTCATATCGTAGAAAAGATTTTAAAATTGGATTTTGAGAATGATGTGAAGAATCACTTAGTATTTCTTACTGATTTTGTGTCCATGGAGGAAATGGGCAATTTTTTGACAAAAAATGTAATGATTTTATGTGAACCATTGCAAGATCTAGAAACAAGAGTTAATTACTTGCAGTCCAAACGGTTTGAAGATGAGCAAATAAAGAGAGTAATAAGTGCAAACCCTTTTTGGTTAATGCTGAGGTAATTTTTTTGACTATCTAATAAAATATAATATAACTAACTGCCCCCCAGCTTCGTCTAATTACTTCGTCCCCATGGCAGGATAAAAAGTATCCTATGTCCGTCTCCTAGTTCTAAGCTACCAACTGACCTAATTTCAGTCAAAATGTTTCAGCCGTTCTCGAGTTATAAAATAGTGTAACTAACACAACTACTTTTTTTATAGATATAAGAAAATATTTACAGATAATAACAAAATAACCACTTACCAGGGCCATACATATCATTATTATTATGGCAGTATGTGCCTATTAAGGAATTTCATTTCAGTAGTAAATATGAATGTGTTCTATTCCATTTGTTCAAAATGTGAAAACTATGTAGTTGAATAGATTTTCTTCATTGGTGAATATTTCTAAATATGAATGGTGAAATTGAGCTCCCGGTTATGATTTGGATGATCCTCACAGCTATGACAAAATACCAACCTATAAAATGCTCTTAGAAATAAGTTAGAGCATCTTTTAAAACAAAGTATAAAGTTATATTACTATTTGCCCCTTTTTTTTCAAATACTTGAAGGTTGTGGACTAGGCAGTGAGTGACAAAGAACCTAAAAATTTATTGTTTTCTGTTTCACTTGCTGTTCCAAGCATCTAAATATTTTTTTCAGCAAAGCAATATAACCGATATAAGAGTCAGCACTTTCCTCTCATATCTATACTAATATTATAAAGCGGAAGAATTTTTTTTTGTTTGAACATGCTAATCTCAGGAGGTACTGGTTGGTCCAATTTGAAAAATTCTTTAATAATTGAATAACTCTTATAGGTATCGAGGAAGGCTATAGGCTATATATCACCACGGTATTGCCCAGGGGAGCATAGTAGTTATCATATATGTCAATGAATTGGGCAAATTTCCATACATTGTACCAAAACTAAGAACTGACTGGAATGTAGAGTTAAAGTGCTACGGATATGAAGTATGTCACGGGTGAAGCTGCTGGGGACAGCTATCCCTATATATTATGGCTATAGGTTTATTATAGATAATTGTTATGTAGCAAACATAAAATGTTGGTATGAATTCAATAATAATGCTTAAAATCTATATTTTCAGTACTATAAGAATTGACAGGAGACTTGGATACTTCCAAAATAATTTGAGCCTATGTGGAAATGAGGTTAGGTATCTAGCAACCAAACAGCCAAACTTGATAACATACAACTTACATCATGTCAGAACAAACATGTTTGTTATGAAAGAAGAGATGGGGTTTGATGAAAACGAACTTAAAAACATTGTGTTAAATAAACCCAGACTTCTTATGTTGAGTAAGTATTTTATTTAACAAATTATTTCAGTTTTCATATACACATGGCCAAAGAATCAACTGTGCAGGTTGAACTCTTTATTTGCTTATAACAATATACATTATGAAAACATTTTAGTACATATCAGTTTAATATTCACATGATATTTGAAAAGCCCGTACACCTACTTGCTTTATTTCTGGATTTAAAAACTATTGGCAACAACTTGGTGTTTGCATTGTTGAATGCCACATTATCCATTGTTATAAATTTATATTTTATTTACAGATCAACGGCATCTATTAGAAAGATTTAATTATATCCACAATGTCATGAAGATACCGCATAAAACAATATTGGAGCAGCCAGAGATATTAAATTGTAGAAATTTTAGAGTGAAACAACGCCACGCATTTTTAGAAAAATTAGGACGCTCTCAATATAACCCAAATAAAGAAAATTATATTCCAATAAAATCTTTGGTTGAGAACACTGATACAGAATTTTGTAGAAGATTTGCAAAATGTAATGTTAATGATTTTAACCTTTTTCTAAAAACTCAATGATTTATCCAGCTTTGCCTAATACCATTTTGTTTTGGAAAGCATTTAAGGAATGATATAGAAGAGCATCTAGTATTCCCGCAACAGTGAATACACCACCTATGATTGCGCAAATATTGGTGGCGAAATGTCCAATTGACCTGAAAAAGAAAGCAACATTTTTAATCATAACATCAATATAATTGTTGAAATAGTGATGTCTCCAGTGTATTATTGTTAGTAGTGATGTGAATAAGATATAATTATTTACATAAAATATATATTATAATTGTTTTTACCTATTACCTTTCTTTTTCTGTGTATTTCACCATTAGAGGAGAAAGTTCATAACTAAAAAAAGCTCCTGGCATTCCCGTTTCTGCATTAATGTTCGAAACAGACTTCTGATGTCTCGTTACGGAAAATTGATTGCTGTGTAAAATAGTTCTGTCTAACTTGACATACATTGTAGGGACAATTTTTAAATAATATTGGAACATAACAGCACCTGAAAAATATTAAGATGAATTTAAAATTAATACTTATACAGGTGAATTTTTCAAAAGGGATTGGATGGCCAAATCCGAAACTATAAGGAATAGCGAAAAATGGTCAAAGGAGTCACGAGCCCGATTTTGATGAAACTTAAAACCTCATCATTCGATTTTTGAAAAAGACCTAGCTGAGAATCGAACCCGTTGATTTGTGAGAGTCAAAGTGGCGGGTGTACCACCGCGAATCACGTTGTACCACTTACCATAAAAAAGTACCTAGCATGTACCAATAAGTACCTAGGTCTAAAAAATGAGTAGGTACCCGATTCTGAACGAAATTATTTCGGAATTAAAATACACCCGCCGTATTGATGTCAATATGGCGGGTGTACTATAATATTTTATTACTTAACCATTGTTCATAAAATATAACTGAGCCAAAAAAATGTACCTAAAGAGTACCTCAAGTAAAACAATACACACACTTGTACCGTTGGATAGTTTCTGAAAAATAAAACAACCGTGTCTAGTTTACTTACGCTTATTATTATCTTAATATATATAAATCTCGTGTCACAATGTTTGTCCTCAATGGACTCCTAAACCACTTAACCGATTATAATAAAATTCGCACACCATGTGCAGTTCGATCCAACTTGAGAGATAGTTTTTGAAACGGATTTCGACATCCACGCGGGCGGAGCCGCGGGCAACAGCTAGTAGTTAATTAATTATCTAGATACATACTTTTAAGTGACACGCGGCTCCTCTCGCGTACATGTCGGTTCTCGCGACAATCGGTTATCGGGGTTTTTTAATGTGCATAGCATTCTAATATTATGTATGAACTATGGATGATACGGAAGTATGAATTATTAATTGCATAATGTATGGACGGAAATTAAGGGTCAAAATTATGTACCTATGTAATTAAGTCCAATTCGTGGATGTCGGTTATATCGTACCAAAACGTAGCCTATGGGCGTAGACAGAGAAGGAAATAGACGCGCTGTCAGAGTTCACCCGAGAGTGATGGCAATAGTTTTTTAAAGTTGCCAGGTTATGAATTTTACCCGTAATGTATGGTGATAAAATCTCATTCATGAATGAGAGTACGAAAGAACGATCTAAATACGAAAAGGTATACGAATGAAACAGCAGTGGCCTAAAGCGATTAATCAATCTTGGTTGTTTAGCAGCTAGTTTTTCCTTCATGGTTTGCACTAGCTGACAATAGATATCTGCCGTAATCGTTTGGCCAGATTTGAGAAAGCTGTAGTGAGGTAGGACACGACGGTACGTCCCGTCCGAAATGAGGTGTCCGACTGGGGAAGTATCTCCGCCCTACAGAAGACCACGGCCATAATAACTATCGTGTTGTGTTTCCGGCGGTAAGTAGGGTATCCAGAACTCACTGAACCCCTCCTCCTCCCTGCCCCATCCTAGCCTCCCCATCCTTTTCTACAAACATCTAAACATCTTTACTAATCTTCATATTTATAATATTTGTAGGATAGTAGGAAGTAGGAGGAACAAAACTCAGGTGTTTTATTATGTTATGGGTAGGTACACTTATATCCACACATCACACTGCATTCTCAGTTTATAATTTGACAGCTGTATTATTTTCAAAGGAAATTTGGGAACTTTATTTTTACATACTGAACACCACTTCGTGGTTATGATAATATTTTAAATCGACCCATCAGATTCGACCGTCCTTCTGGGCTCCGTTTCTTCTCATTTAGTCGGATAGTATACTATATATACACTATATACTATATATATAATAAATACCCTGGTACGCAGATAAGGACAACAGACATTATGTCCGTCTCGCTTACTCTTACCATCAATTTGTATATGAGCGTCCCTCTCTGATTGTCATTGTCATTTTAATGCCTTGTCTATATACTATTCTCTGTCTACGGTCTACGCCTATGGGTGAAGCCACAACCATACAATACAATGATTCAATGTATGGCTGTGCGACGTCGTTATTGCGATGCGTTGTCGCAACGCAGTGTTGTGGCTTCACCCTAAGTCTTACCCTGAAGTTCCATCTACATTCGTACAAAATTGCAAAGACCGACAGACGTGTACAGTTACTTTCAGATTTATAATATTTATAGTTTGGATATTTCATACTTCCGTATCATCCATAGTTCATACATAATATTAGAATGCTATGCACATTAAAAAACCCCGATAACCGATTGTCGCGAGAACCGACATGTACGCGAGAGGAGCCGCGTGTCACTTAAAAGTATGTATCTAGATAATTAATTAACTACTAGCTGTTGCCCGCGGCTCCGCCCGCGTGGATGTCGAAATCCGTTTCAAAAACTATCTCTCAAGTTGGATCGAACTGCACATGGTGTGCGAATTTTATTATAATCGGTTAAGTGGTTTAGGAGTCCATTGAGGACAAACATTGTGACACGAGATTTATATATATTAAGATAATAATAAGCGTAAGTAAACTAGACACGGTTGTTTTATTTTTCAGAAACTATCCAACGGTACAAGTGTGTGTATTGTTTTACTTGAGGTACTCTTTAGGTACATTTTTTTGGCTTAGTTATATTTTATGAACAATGGTTAAGTAATAAAATATTATAGTACACCCGCCACATTGACATCAATACGGCGGGTGTATTTTAATTCCGAAATAATTTCGTTCAGAATCGGGTACTCATTTTTTAGACCTAGGTACTTATTGGTACATGCTAGGTACTTTTTTATGGTAAGTGGTACGTGATTCGCGGTGGTACACCCGCCACTTTGAATCTCACGTTGATTTTGAAAAATCCTGTATAATAGGTAGGTACCTACGTATTAGGAATGTAAGTTTCAACACTGATGATGAAGACTGATGATTATTCCCAAACACAGACAATAAAAAAGTATTATTAAACTTTTTTATTGGTCCGAGTTCCCAATTTCAAATATCTAAGAACTGAAATTAATAATATATTTTTGTAGAAACAATTTCTCGCAACAAGATTCTGGACTTTTACGAGACCAGTGATGGGTTTATGCCTTGTCACTTTGGGCATTAATCGGACATTTATTCAATTCACCTGATCCGTGGCATTTTGGCCATAAATAATAAATGCCTGCACGCCCTGACAATGCCATCACTGCACGAGACAATAAACGAGGAACCGGTAGCTCTAGGATTACGGGACAAAAGACTTTGCTTTCACGCACGCCATTCAATAAAAAAAGCTTAATGTCAAATAAAACGAATGTCAAAAAATTTGATCCTGTTGGAAAAACTTGACAAATACAATTTAGGTTTTCTGAAATAGAAGTAATAAAGATGCCCGTGCCAGGAGGAGTATATCAGGGCCAAGGGCCATCCTGTTTCGACAAAATGAAAATGGGGTTTATGATAGGGTTTTGCGTAGGGATGGCTAGCGGGGGCCTATTTGGTGGCTTTACAGCTTTGAGGTTAGTTTTATAATTCATGCTAGCATCGTAAGTTCTATGGTTAATATTTTACATAATTTTCTTCATAAACACCCCCGTATTGTTTTAATCACAGATATGGAGCAAGAGGAAGAGAATTAGTGCATTCCGTGGGTAAAGTTATGCTTCAAGGCGGAGGAACATTCGGCACGTTTATGGCCATCGGCACAGGAATACGTTGTTGATGACACTGTTTGAACGGCTATTTTGTATATATTTCATAATATAATCCTCTAGTGCTTAGCTAACAATTGTTTACTTGTTATCTATTAGTTATACAAGGTAGATATCAATAGTGCTGCCTTATTATGATAAGGCAGCACTGCCTATGGGCATAGGAGGTTTATGGTCCCCTATTAGTGAATTGCTGATGAACCAGCAATCAATAGGTAATTAATATAAATGGATCACAAGAATTAGAGTTAATTTTATTTAGTTGTGTCAATTAATTCGGTAAGTATAAGATTTATTATAATGAGACATACTACTAAAGATGAAAGTAGGCTAACCCTACCAGTGTTGAAACATAAAGCCAACAGACTGAAGTATGCTTTGGTTTTTGAAACACATAATGATGATTTTCAAAAAATGTTGATTAAAAAGATAAGGCAAAAATAAATGTATTAGTGTTGTATTCTTGATTTGTTTACTTTTATTCTGTAATTGATTTATATAAGCTACAAAACCTTGCCATTGCAGTGCTGTGTTGATTTGATTTCATAGAATATTGAAGTATAAAGGTGTTGCCACCCAGCAGTTAATGTTAGGTATAAAACATTTTGTAGTATGATGACATTTTATATTAGTGTGTAACATACAACTTTAAACTTCATAGCACTATTTAAACCTGAATTAAGCAAGGTTCAAACAATGATGTTATTGTTTGTTATGACTTATAGAGCCTACCAACAAGTTAAACAGCATTTTATCCAGAAATATATAGGTTTATTTAAACGGTCATCTCCTTTTGAGGATTTATAATAATTGAGCTCATTGGAAGTAAAAGTTAGCCAGCATGAACAAGCACTGAGATGGCTAAAATTATTAAAGCTATTGTTCTAATTGAGTACTGGGTACTCAGAGTTCAATGTATCTTACCTTCTTTGGCAACACCTTTAACTCCATCTAGGGGTGCGGTATTAGCACCATTTATGTCCGTCCCAAAAGATAAGTGTTTAATATAATGAGTTGTATTGAATACTGATGATGAATATGGCTGCACATCATGGACATGTACATGATTAATAGTAAAACTTTTTCCTGGAGCTATATGGAAGCTCCCACCAACCTAAAAGATTAGATAATGTTAGAGTAGGTAGAATTGTAACTTTTGCCTGTGGCTTTGCCCTAAAAAGCCACAGGTGCTTCCCTTAAAAAACAGGATTGATTCGAAAAATTTAATTTTTGTGTGGGACAGCCCATTAAATTTATCGAGGAAAGTTATAAGTTATAATATATCATCACGCTATTACCCAGGAGAGTAAAGCAATAACCATAAATGTTGGCAAATTTCCATACATTATTGTAGAACTAATACTGTATTGTTTTAGTTCTATGTAGGTTAAGAATGTTACGGGCGAAGCCGTGGGGCACAGCTAGTAATTAATATAAGCTGATTGCTGCTGCATTTTTTAGTGGTGGGTACATCAATGAGCTAAAATCATAGGCTTTGAGTTCTATGATGCAGTTAGTTTAATACTCATTGTGTTACTTACCCTGTTAACTTCCATATATCCATATATTTGGCAGCCTTCTTTCAAGGCATTATTTGTTTTTTCAATGGATTCATCATTTTTGCATTGCTCTACTGTGGATAAATCAGGTAGAGCCCACCTTCTCAATCTGTATGCTTCTTTCACATCTTCACAAGTATTACAACACCTAAAAACATAAATACTCTTATAAGTATAATTAAAACACGCCGTCTAGGTCCACGTGGTGCACCTGGGCAAAGGAGGCGAGCAGCGCCTCCCACTCGCCACGGGAGACGCTGCTGCCTGCGGCCAATCCGGCCGGGGGGGGAGTGCTCCAAGAGGGGGGTCGAGAGAGCCATCTTAAAACCGTAGATGGCCCGGGGTCAGCTGGGGTGCGAGGGATATGCCCATTGGGTAACCTTACACCCCGGTAATTAAGGCCCGAGACGGCGGCGTGCGGTTTTAGTCGGTTCGATCCCGACATAACCATCCCGATGGCCGACGGGGTTGGTTATGTATGTCGGTTCGATATCTTAACCACCACAGTAGGTACTTACTGCTGTCACCCATCCAGCCGTTAGCCGTTAGGAAGATACAACTAACACAAGGTAGGTAATAAAGACATTAGAAACACATGATTAAGTACCTACAAACATATCGCGATAGCGAGAATTAAACCTTCTCTTGGCAATTGGCAGTCGGGTAAAAAGCAGCTCAAAAATGTTAGTGGGTATGGTTCATAATCAATTTTCATTTGCACTCCGAAATGACTCTAAATCAAATTGTTGAAATAACTTACTGAGATTCATTAAATGCTGCTCCATAACAACTTCCGCATGTTATTATTGCCACATCGGAAATGTTCTGTTTAACCTGAAAATAAAAATCACTTTCGTTTTAAACATATTTATTTTCTTAAAGAACATAGGTACCTATATTAATCAATTAGGTACACTCTTAGAGAAACTATCAAGAATAAGTTTTTTTTATTGGTACCACGATGGGCTTGTGGTGGTGGGAGACAAGCACACGGTCCACAAGGTAGGGCAAGTTTTGGTAAAGATATTCTATCTCACTAATCTCACGAAAGAGGGTGAACAATTAAATAGTACTTAGGTAAAATGACGTGTCTACACCTAGCGGGATCCCCTGTCTGGGAGACTTATGAATGATGCAGAGAATTAGTTCTGGATTTGTTCTACTGAATTATGCTGGAAACAGAATTTGTTCGGTATAATAAACGGAAATATAAACTTTTCTAACCAACCTCCAGCCAGCGGGATATTTACCAAAATTAAGTCTGGGGAACTATAAATTGGTATTACCTTTTAGTTCTGACTTTGTTTTGTTTAACAAAACAAAAAACATACTTCTAGCGTCCTTACTTCAGCCACAATCAAGCTGAAATGAAACCTCCAGCCAGCGGACTTTTTCTCTCAGGGACATTTTTTTGTAACTTTTACACTAAATTGATAACATTTAAACTATTTACGACTATAATTTTACTTAAATTACCTATTCGTACATCTAGCATGAAAATTAAAAGTATAGAATTCGAAAGCTAGTAAGTGGGTAGAATACAAAAACTAGATCCTCCATCTTCCAAACATACATACATACATACATACAAGATACGCGCGAAAAACGTAACCCTTCTTGGCAGTCGGGTAAAAATATTGATTCTACTTTATATTCAGCATAGCCTTACTGTAGATGAAACAGCAATTTCTTCTTTTTTAGGTTCTTCTATAGGATTGCCATCTAAGTCTAGCCTTCTTTTGTGAATGTTGTGTTCCATTTGCAAATGTTGTTCACCCGATGAGTCCATTGCATCTAATACTAAATCTGAAATATTTTTTTACATTACATACTACAGTAACTAGCTACCAACATAATGTTTTATAAGCTATTGTACCTATAATATATCTTTAATCGCGGGCTTTGAGCGCGGCGACCGAAGCAAGAAATTCCGTAACGAAAATAAAAATCTAACACCCTCCATTGTGTCACAGAAGTTTCAACCTTATTTCAAGTATAGTAACCTTTTTGCATGATTGAACAGAATGAAATTCCGTAACGAAAATAAAAATCTAACTATACTTGAAATAAGGTTGAAACTTCTGTGACACAATGGAGGGTATTGTGTTACAGAAGTTTCAACCTTATTTCAAGTATAGTAACCTTTTTGAATGATTGAACTGAATGATGAAAGCCGTTACACTGATAATAAGTATAATTTTCATGGGTCTTTAATAAGATAGAAAAAAAAATAGTGGTTAGGGTCAGCAGTGCAAGTGTTGCACACATTCATAGGTCACAGAAACCACTTCCCATCAGGTGAGCCATGTGTTTGTCTGCCAACTAAGTGGTTTAAAAAATAGTAAAGGAAAAGTATCTCTCTATTTGTGCCCTGGCACATATCAGTTTAAGTGTTTATTATGTATTACAGATTATGTAAGTACTGATTAAATGACTAGTGTGAAAAATTAAGATTGTTCGGGTTTGACTTGCTACCCAATTTTATAAACCACTGAAAAGTTATAGTAGGCAACAGTTTATTGGCTGGACTACAGCCAATAAACTGTTGCCTACTATGAAGTTTATTCTTTTGAAATTATGTGGTGTGTTCCACATTAATTACTGGAAAATAAGATCTGTACATAAGCACTGTAATAATGTTATAGTACTTACACACCACAGATAAGAGGAGTGTCTAAATGATAACATGATAATGGAAACAAATGAATACTAGCTGTTCCCCACAGTTTCACCTGCAACAGGCTTTGTACCTGTGGCACCTACAATGTAGGCTACATATCCCAGGGGTGTAGACCTCCCCCTGTGAAGGAAAAAGTGCGGAAGCCCCTTTTTGAGATACGATTTTTTTATTATTCTAACCTAACTTTCGTAAAAAACAAGATTTCTTGGTGGTTTGAACGATTTAAGGGCTGGGAGTGGAGGGGGAGAGGGTGTAGAACCTTCCCTGTGAAGGAAAAAGCGCAGACGCCCCCCTCTTTTTTATATTCTAGATTTATTGGTGGTTTGAAAAAAAAAATAACCCTAACCAAATCTATCCGAGTTGGGGTGTTAAAAATGTTATATACATTATAATACGTAATATAATAAAAAAATGCATAAAAATTAACAAAAAAAATAACCCTAACCTAATCTATCCGACTCGGGGTACGGGGATACCCATTATTTAGAGTGTTTTCCACCGCGAAGCACGTTAGTGCGAAAGTATAATTTGTGGCACTTCGCCGGCCGCTGCCGCGGCACGCTCGCTTCGCTCGCTCGGCTCGTGCGTTGTTGTAGTCACAGTTCTAACCTAACCTAACCTACAAAAGTTGGATCCTGGTGTTTTGTTTTTTTTTTTTAGGTTAGAATATGAAAAAAAATCGGGGGGGCTTCCGCGCTTTTTCCTTCACAGGAGGGGGTTTACACACTCTACCCCGCCCACCCCACCCACTCCCAGCCCTTAAATCGACGGCCGGTATAAGAAAGTAAAGCCAACTTTTCAGTTTTATATTATACTAGCTGTCTCGGCGAACTTCGTACCGCCATATTTTCCACCCGCGTGCAATCCGTTCCCATTCCTGTTCCCGTTCCCATTCCCATTACTATTCCCATTCCTATTCCTATTCTCATTCCCATTCCCATTCCTACTACTACCTACTACTACTAAATACTAATCCCGTAACGTAAACATAAACTTCTCTCACATAATAAAAAAAGTTTGTATGAGAAAAAGAAAAGTTACTTTCTGAAATTTTCTGTACAACTGTTTTATTATTTTTTTTCGTAAGAACCTTCTCCCGATAATAACAAACAACAAAAAAAGAATTAGTGAAATCGGTAGAGCCGTTGGTGAGTTATGCGCTTACCAACACATTTTGCGATTCATTTTTATATTATAGAAGATTATATTATATAGGTAGTACATATAGATGAATACTTACAATTACATGAGATCGTGGGCACAATAATATCTAGATTAATTCGTAGTTTATGACCTCTTGACGTGTCCACAAAAAGTTCCTCCGAGATATTAGGCGACATGTATGTGTACAGCTCCGAAAGGAACAACAAAATCATAATAAGTCCCCCACTCACAGTTACTAAAACAAAAGAAATGGTTACATTCCAATGTTAATAAAACTAAAATATAATATATAATTAGTTAAATTAAATAGCAGTAAAATTACTTGCGGCGCCGGTAGTGGTTTTTATCCTAAAGTCTTCCAATGTCTTAGCATAAGCATCAAGTTGCTTGAATTTGTCAATTAACGGGGTTGACATATTTATTGTCTTAGTGGTAAATTATCTAAAATAAGTTCACTTTCCTATAGTTATAATAAAATTGGTAAAACTACGGTAAAACTTAACAATAACAAGATCCAAAACTTCAGAACCATACATGTACGTCACTCGTCACTCGTCAGTCGTCAGCGTAAGGGTTGCCATGCCTGATCTGATGGAGTTTCTGGTTTTTACCCATATTTCAAAATTACTTTTCAAAAATTATGTTTAACTACTTACATCCAGTGATGGGTTTATTTTATACCTTGTCACTTCGGGCATTTATCAAGCATTTATTATTTATTCCCAAAATGCTAGGGCAGAAATTTATTTATACAGATGGGTTTATGCCCTAGCATTTTGGGAATAATTTTGCCCTAGCATTTTGCATACTTTAGTCGGGCAGATTGAATAAATACCCGATTAATTCCCAAAGTGATAGGGCATAAGTGCATAACCCCTTCATACTTACAACACAGTCCCGGGCATTTATTCAATAAACTCTTCCATGTAAATGGGTTTATGCCTTTATGGGTTTAAAGCATTTGTTGTTTATGCTCAAAATGCCAGGCACTGACCTGTATACGCCAGGGCATAAACTCATCTCTAAACACAACCATAAATAGCCAATTTCTCTTTTGTTGAAAACCAATGTTTTATTCATTTCCTGGCATGGTTTTTAAACTTTCTTTCTCATTCCTTATCTGGTATTTATAAAGGCCTATTTTATACTTAATAGAATAAAATAGGCCGTCTGCCTATTGCGCGATGCGTGGCCAATGCCTGGTGAGATTCTTGGGGATTTTCCTACTTTAGGATATACCCGGGTTCCTCCCGTGAAAGGTACCCGTTACAGAACACTGGTTTTAGTCGGTCCAGTTCCTATATAACCACCTCACCGGGGGGTTTCCACACGTTAAAGAAAAGCCCGAAGTGTCAGGCAGGGCACAAATTCATCTATGTAAAATAAATGTACCTATATTCTGAGTAAACACAGGATATAACAGTAAACTTGTAAATATATGAAACTAATCTAAGCTTAGCTTATATTAAAAGCTTCTTCTATCACTTACCACCACTGTTATCTATCTATGTTAAGCACAAATCTTGAAATACTAAATTACCCCCTATAATATTGTAAACGTAAACTTTAAGTCTGAGTAAACACAGGATATAACAGTAAACTTGTAAATATATGAAACTAATCTAAGCTTAGCTTATATTAAAAGCTTCTTCTATCACTTACCACCACTGTTATCTATCTATGTTAAGCACAAATCTTGAAATACTAAATTACCCCCTATAATATTGTAAACGTAAACTTTAAGTAATTACGAAAATACGAAAATATCTGAATATGGAGCAGAAAGGTCGCCATAGGATCTTCGAAACTAAATTAGATAAACCTAATGGAGCTTGGGATCAATTGTTTTGTGTTGGCAAATTCTATGACACACACACACATTCTACACGGTATTCAACTCGTAAAGTAAACAAACTAAACCTTTTAGTTTGGACTCATTTATTTTGTCTTGACAAAATTTATGGTATTACATGGTATTTATGGTCTGATAGTGAAGTCAGAAAGTAACCTTACGAACGAGAACTCCAAACTAAACAAGATAAGTCCATCGAGTGCTAGCTCGTTTATTTTGCCTAGGCAAACATCATTCCTTTTGATATGATATAATTTACCACGTTCGCAGTATGCTTTCGACTCTTGAACTGACTTTTCTTTAAAGTACTGTTATAAATTAAAAGTATTTAAAGACCAAGACGGTTGAGTCTAATTTCTGCCGTCCCTCACTACCTTCACTGCTGAAACCCGACGGCGACGGGTCGCTGGCCCACTCTGCTGAGGAGAAAGCAAATTTATTTGCCTCTTTTTGCAGAGTCTTCTCGTCTGGATTCCTGGACTCCTGATGGGTGTGAGGCGCGTATAGCGGATATCAGCATCCATCAGAAGGAGGTGCGTAAAGTGCTGAACGGTCTGGACGTGAATAAGGCCAGTGGGTCCGACGGGATTCCAGCAATAGTACCAAAAACATGAATATGTGCGTCTGAATTGTCTCCTGTCTTGACACGCCTATTTCGTCTCTCTTACAGAACTAGTCAAGTGCCTGCGGCTTGGAAACAGGCTAATGTGCAACCGGTGCCCAAAAAGGGCAGTAGGGCAGACCCTTTCAACTACAGACCCATCTCAGTAACGCTCATACTATGTAAAAGTATGGAACGTGTGCTGAACCGTGAGCTGGCATACCTGGAAACGAACGACCTTCTTAGTGATCGGCAATATGGGTTCCACCAGAACCGTTCTACTGGGGATCTTCTTGTGTATGCCACTTACATCTGCAGTGAGGCCATCGAGAAGCATGGAGAGGCACTTGCCATCTCCCTCGATATTTCGAAGGCTTTTGACAGGATCTGGCACGAAAGCCTAAACAACAAGCTTTCATCATACAGCTACTTCGAGAGGCTATGGTTGAGCGTTTAGTTGTCCTTGAAGGCGGTCTCCGATTGGAGAGACGCGGTCAACTTGGTCAACTTCAACGCATATAAGACCCAGGCGTGTCTATTCTCCGTCAAGCGAAACCAATTCCAGCCAAACCCTACTCTCCGAGGTGTACTAGTGCCAATAACCGACCACTTTGAGCTTCTTGGCATGACTCTCACTCCTACCCTCAACTTTGGTCCATATATTGAGGCAAAGGTTCAAGTAGCTGCCAGGAAGCTGGGCATTCCATCGAAGGTGCGCCAATATTTCATACCGGAACAGCTGCTCAACCTTTATAAAGCGCAAGTTCGATCGTGTATGGAATATTGCTCGGATCTCTGTGACGACTCGGCGAAATACCAACTTGAAGCACTTGAGTTGATTGATGGAAGGGCCAAAAGGCTCATCAAATGCGATGCACTGGTTGAGACCAAGCTTCAGAGCTTGGAACATCGGATTAGAATCGCTAGCTTCTCTGTTTTTTATCGGTTGCACTTCGGGGAATGTGCGCTCGAGTCACATAACCTAATTCCTCCAAGCTCCTTTCATCACTGAACGACCAGACGTCAAGCGACGCGCCACCGGTACATGGTAGATATCCCACTCATACGCACAAAACGTTTTGGCAGTACGTTCATCATGCATACTGCTAAAGAGTGGAATGCCCTGCCTGCGTCTGTATTTCCGGAGAGCTACAACCTGGGAGTCTTCAAATCTAGGGTGAACAGGTTACTTCTAGGCAAGCGTGCTCCACCATCGACCACATCATCACTTATCAACAGGTGAGATAGTGGTCAAACGCGAGCCTATTACCAATATAAAAAAGTATTACAACAATACTAAACATTACAATAGTAAATTTTAAACCAATAAAATTTTAGATTCTCATTTGCCTCGTATACTGTTCTCGTTTTATACCTATGAAAATGTTTGTTTAACTTGAGTTTCCCTTTATTCTCACAATTTGGGGTAATCCTTATAAATCGGCAACCCTGCATTTGTCACTGATATTAGTGACAATTGAAAATGACACTGTAAACCCTGGTACGTAAACCTGACGTATAGCTTGTCTATAAAGTCGTGAAATTAAATGAGGGCGCTGCTGAACTTCATGTAGCAACCCTATATAGTGCGACTAAAATGATCTTGATACTAGAAGTTCGTTCCTAGTGAAATGAGTTAATAAAATAAAACACATTATGCAGTCATAATATTGTTTCTGTTTTATTTATTAAACCAGGTGCAGTATAAAGTTTTGAACCAGATCTAGAATAAAGTTATTAAACCAGATCCAGAATAAAGTTAGTTGAAACTCAAACTTAATCATTTAATAAATTCAATCAGTTACAAAGAATAATCACTCCGGATTTTAAATATTAAATATTGAAATGCGTTTCATCGCCACTTTCAGCAGTACAGTCACCACTGTCACCACAAATATTAAAGTTATCCATTTCTTTCTTCGGCCGACCCTTCATGTGTTTCCCAGGAGTTTCAAACTTTCCATCATTCTTAAAACCTTCGTTAACTTTCCGCCAACTATACTCTGATTTTCCTGTAAAGAGTAAAAATAATAATTTAATAATTATTTACTGAATGGCAACAAGTTATTGACTTGAAGCAATTAATTCAAATAAAAAATTGGTACAGATTGAACGAGTTGTACCATCATATCAAAAATTTTGATCGCACTATAAAAATGACCTACTGACAGTTTTTAATCTAACCTAAAAATTTGCAATGTAAACAATGCCTTTTTTGCCTTCAAACCGTAAATTCAGTAAATTTGTAAGTTCAGACAGATTCAAAACAAATAATAACATGATTACATACACATCAAAGATGCTGTTCGCTCATTAACGTCCTCCAAATCCCATAAAATTGTCCAGCTTAGTAATCCGTGATTCATCGCTGGAAAACTTTGAAAATCACTTCCCACGCACCACTCTGATTTCCTTTTCTCATTTCTCAACCTTCTATGCGTAGTTTGGTCTCAATGTATTGCAGTTTAATGAGAACAAAATTTATACATATAATAAAATGATAAGAAAGTCAAAACTGTACATGGAATATTTTTTTAAAAGAATACTTGGGGTGTGATCTACAATCGATACCGAAGCCAAAAATATAGTTTTTAGAATTTTTGTCTGTTTGTCTGTTTGTCTGTATGTATGTCCGGGATAAACTCAAAAATTACTGCATGGATTTACTTCAAATTTGGCACGAATATTATTTATAAGTCGGATCAACACATAGGCTACATATTATCACGCTAACACCTACGGGGAACGAGCAGTGAACCTTTATTTCTTCAATGCATTCTGTAACAACGTGTAATCTAGCGACGCATATTTTGAATGTTGTTATTATGTTAACCATGCTATAAGCTAACTTCACACTATAAGTAACTTAGGCCGATAAACATAATAGACAATTTTAAAGCAAGATTTCAAAGCTATCAAGTTGAATTACATGTGTAAGCACTTTTTTGATAAAAATAATTTAAATTTGATCATGTGGGCGAGGTCAATAGTTGTTTTTAAAAGTCATAGATGAAGTTGTGCATTTTCTTCTTAAAAATTGTATTGTTAATTCGCTTCAGAGATGAGCAAGATAATTAAAAAATGTTTTAGGTATATAAGATTGAAGCTGCTTCATCTATGTCTTATAAAATTTATCGAGTTTGTCTGTATGTAATAAAATAACAAACAGAACTCAAAAAGAACTGTATAGAACTATAGATAAACTTGAAAACGGCACGCTATATTGCTGTGATTAATTAGAACTAAATAACGAAGAGAGGAAAATTAAGCATGCCATTATCTTAAAGATGCTTTTTTTACAGTACAGAAAAAATAGTAATACAGAAGTACAAAATAAAAATTGACTGTTAATTTTTTTTTGGTATTTATTGGTGTAATTACTTATTGCTTCTTACCTAATTGTTAATTAATATATTTTAATGTCGCATATAAACTTAAGTGAGATGTGGAACTAGCTAGATTTTTTCTACTCACACATAGCCATTTATTTTATGTAAAAAATCGTATAACTAAGATGTGTTAATTTTTCACCATATAAAAATGTTTCCTATTTGCTAACTAGATGGCGAGGGCGTCGAATTAGGTCATGTTATGGTTTCGTTCACAAAAAGTAATGTTATGAGTACAGAATGTCGCCGCCTCAACCTATGGAAACTGGGGCTACCTGCGTTGCTATAAGTAATCGTGTGCTTTCAGCGTTTGGTGAAACTTAAAATAAAATAACCAAAATGCCTAGAAAATGGTCTAATGTATCCCAATCGTCAAACGATTCTCGAAGGAAACCGTTAGCTCGATCCTTAGAAACCGCCATTGAGCGTGAGGCAAGGTTGGCTACTCTTTGAGAACACAATGCGGAAACTCGACGTGGAAAAAGTAGTACGTCACGCCAGTCCCGATTAGATACTATGCGCACTCAAAATGCATCCTTGCGGTCTCTAGAAAGTATAGTAGCATACGAAATGCGGCCATTAAATGATTGGGAGTGCCACGCGACCTCAGGACGAGCTGCTTCTCACACGGGCAGCTGTACGTCGCTTGCTCCCGCGTCACCAGTCCTGACTCTCTTTACTTTTGGGCTGCGGAGAGCCAAACCACTAATATTGTATACCGAGAAGTCCTATAAATTTCACATCAAAAATTCCTTATTTATTGACCCGACTTCTTAATAATATTCATGCCAAATTTGAAGGAAATCCATGCAGACAAAGACAAACAGACAAAAATTCTAAAACTACTTATATTTTTGGCTTCGGTATCGATTGTAAATCACACCCCAAGTATTCTAAAAAAATATTCAATGAACAATTTTGACTTCCCTATTGTACCTATTATATAGATAATCGTAGGTATTTTTGGTGCTGTATAGCGTTCACGCAGACGATGTCGCGGGCAGCAGCTAGTTAAAAATAAGAGAAGAAAACTATACTTCGACGATAGTATTGACAACTGACGTACTTATGTTTGGTGTTGCCACTCACATGTTTAATGTTAGTTCCTCAAACATTCTTTTCACGACTAAATAGACAAGCTATAAACCGACCTATGCTGTGTGCTACAGTGATACCTGGGAGTCTTCAAGTCTAGGGTGAACAGGTTACTTCTAGGCAAGCGTGCTCCACCATCGACCACATCATCACTTATCAACAGGTGAGATAGTGGTCAAACGCGAGCCTATTACCAATATAAAAAAAGTATTACAACAATACTAAACATTACAATAGTAAATTTTAAACCAATAAAATTTTAGATTCTCATTTGCCTCGTATACTGTTCTCGTTTTATACCTATGAAAATGTTTGTTTAACTTGAGTTTCCCTTTATTCTCACAATTTGGGGTAATCCTTATAAATCGGCAACCCTGCATTTGTCACTGACATTAGTGACAATTGAAAATGCTACGTAAACCTGACGTAAACCGACCTATGCTGTGAATTGCTGTGTGCTACAGTGCTACACGTATATTCGTATTCATAGACTGAAATCTATCGTAGCCGTATACCGTTAGACCGTGGACTGAAAATATAGCTACATTTTTCAGTCTACGATCGTGGCCTTTCGTTGTCCCCTATAATAACAAGACTTAAGTTTATGTTTGCCCATTGTAAAATTAATAAGTATCACAGTGGTTAGCTTTCGGGTGTTTTAATCTAAACTAACTGAGTCACGGAGAGTAAGATTTTTATCGCTATATGCATGCTGCGAGTATAACTATATGCATAATCTATTAATTTACTAGCGAGTAGGGTGTACGCAATGACATTAGTAGGTACATTTAGGGCGTGGGTTTGATTCCCGCTTAGTGCAAATATTGGTAGGTATGCATGAATACCTATTTACATTGGTCTGGGTGTTTCTATGTAGGTATAATATGTAGGTATGTATTTACAATAGAAAGTATATAGGTAGGTAAGTATGTTTATCCGCGTTCTAAAACCCATAACACAAGCTAGTAAAACTATGCTTACTTTGGGTCTAGAGAGCGATGTGTAGAATGTCGTAGAATGTTAATTATGTATTTATCTATAATTATTTTATCTAGGTACCTACGTATTAAGTTTATACGAAATTTATCACCAAAAGCTATAAATTAAATAAATTAAATAAATTTTGTGCTTTGAAAATTATAAACCTTCTATAGTACTTAATCGTTCATCGTCTATTATTAATTTTACCCCTTCGACGTGTGCAACATCGAGCGTCACATCCGCGCTGTCAACCCATAAAAACTTTCTTGAAAATTCTTGAAAAACCCCATAATGTAGACAGAGGTAATTCATTTCCTACCGGCAATGCCCGCGATTTCACCCACGTCGATTTCTATTTTAAGGTTTTAATTTTTATCTGCGGAACCCTAATTCTTTTTGCAAAATAAAGTAGGTTAAGTAGGTAGCCTATAGTAATATTACGCCTTTTGATATTACCTATCTGCGAGCGAAATTCCTATCGAAATCAGCCCAGCCGTTCCAGAAATTACCTCTTTCAAACAGACAGACAGACAAAATTTTTAATATAAGTATATTGTTTGTACAATCATACATGACAATTTTTTTTTTTAAGCTGTGTATATTTTTGTACAGATAGGTAAGCTGGGCTGAATAAAAATATTTTCTTTCTTTCTTTTTCTTTATTTAAAACCTATTAAGTATTTTTATATCAAGTACAAACAGACACTTTAATTTTATTTAAGTGTATAGAAAAGACGCTAGATCGCTCCAAACGGCGCGCCCCCTTTTCTATCGTGCCAAAATCCCTACGGATACCACCCCTGTCGGCCATCGGGGGTGGTAATGTCGCAATCGAACCGACTTAAACCGCACGCCGTCTCGGGTTAGCATTAGTAGGGAGTAAGGTTACCATAGTAGGCTACTATATCCCTCGTACCCCAGCTGACCCCTTCTAGGGACTGATTGTGCAACCGCAACCAGTCCCTAGAAGGCGTTTCAAATTAGAAGAGGATGCAATAAAATATGATGGTTATGTAAAATTAAAAATTTATTGTCATAAGTAATAACCTAAATTACTATGAAAAATGGGTTTTTCTTGGTAAAAATATATTTTCTAAGTGTCACTGATAACTGGTATTGTGTATTCGGTTGCCACTTTATTCCACATTTTATGTAGGTACCTAACTAAAATAAGTAGTGAATAGAGATTTACTCTCAGCATGAAGACGTTCTGCCACATACATAATAATTATTGTAATTATTATTAACATTATTGAGTATTATTTACATGTGTACAGTCTTTGATTATAACTTAAAGAGATCACTTCCTAACATTGAAGCCTTCGCCCGTAGGATCTAGAATCCAAGGATAATTGTTAGGGCATTCCATGCAAGTGAAAAGACGGAGAACCTCTCCTGGTAATTCCCGCGTTGTTAGAGGGCAGGCATTTGGTAGCGAGCAGAAAGGCTGTCCTTTCACGTCACATTTATCTTGTTTCCACTCCTGGAAATCTCTTAGTGATGAGAGTTCTGTAGGATTCTGCATCCATTGGATAACTTGAATGAGAGAAGTGAAGTAAACATCGTTCTTTTCCAACATCTCCTCAATGAATTTAATTAATTCATCTCTGAATTCTTTTTTGGACTTGAGCCACGAGGCGTGGAAATGTAGACCAAGTGGGGCACGGTTGGTCAAGTAGTGACGGTTGAAGTTATGACGCAGGAGACGCGCAAATTGTTCGCCAGTTTGAATGTTAGAGCAAGAATCAACAACATGGCAACCCGGCAGCGATTCATCAAAAGTAGGGTCATCTCTTCTGTCTAATTCATTCATAACCATTTCCCAAACTGGGTGACTCCTTGATGGACAGTTGTGAGCATTACCGTTGCACTTGTGAGGCATACGGAAGTACAATGTGTAAGGCCATATGGGTACACGTCCGAGAGGAGCGGTAATTGATGCATCATAAACGAAATACTGGTCTGCCATCATTTCAAATTGCTTGTTTCCACCTACACGAAGGTAGGGAGCACGAACACCAATGATCGAAGAATCAGAAATGTTAGCAAATCGCTCTACAATCAAACGTCCTCCAGCCATTTCAGCTAACCAATCGTCGTAGCTTCCACTGGTCCAGTATTGAGGATCATCCTTATGAGTAATGGAAAAGACAGAGATTTCGTGACCTTTACGGTGCAATTCTTGGACAGCCGCGTAATTGGTGTATTTGTGGGATACGAAGAATGTACCACGGATCTGGCAACCGTTGGGATTGTGACGATTTCCGTTGAATAATTGTTCATATAGGTCAATATTGTCCACGTTTACGGCACCATTGAAAGTAATAGTGATCATCTGAGGCACTTGGTTGGGTTCAATACCTCCTGGAATACGAGTTCCGTCAGCTGAGCAGAAGCAATCAGGTAGTACACACTGATTAGGGTCGCAGTCAGGGGCTCTGTTGGGATCTACGTCCACAGCTGGTAAACAAAAATAATATTTTAAGGATGACTCTTTTAGTTGGAGTTATCATATATTATTTAACAGTAGTATCGTATTATTTAACATATAATATGTATATACTTACTGCAAGCATTTTCATCAGATTCATCTTTACAATCGGGTTTGCCGTTACAGAATAGTTCTTTCTCTATGCAGTCACCACTGCCGCAAGCTAATTTTCCTTCAGGACAAATGGGCTCATCTGTTTTCAGGATGGGCAACACTTTCCTTGGCTCTGTAAAATATTAAAATACTCTGAATTAAATGTATTAATGGAGCGAGTTTAGCATCCTGTCTATTTTTATGTTACTACGTAGGTGTTACGTTTGGTGTTGTCGTTGTAGCAGTGTCTCAGGCCTCAAAGAAATTATTAAAGCATGGAGCTGAGATGTTAGGTGAGCGAAACTTTTTATATGATCATTTCAATTAATTATGACTCATGTTCAATATCCAACGGCTTTGGAAGTCCACTACATCATTAGTACGTGTGACCAACCTTTTTGGGTATTGAACACGAATTTGGTATGCGAAATATTGGCATCTGTCCTCATGTGCATATAAATTACTCTCAGTGCTTTACAATTCCTTTGAGATTCTTGGTCAAAAAGAATATTGAAGAAAAAAAGCATCACAGAATGATTTTGATGAAGATAATAAAGTATAAGAAGGAGTTGAGTTGAGGATAGCTGAGAAACAAATTTTGTGAGAATTATTTTAAGAGGTGTATGGGTTAAACACTGGTAAAGATTTAGATATTAAAATGATAAAAAGTTAAAGATTTATGAAAATATTATCCTTATTTACAATGCATACATGAATGTTATATTTCCTTGTTTGCGTGGTGATTATATTTTTTAAAAAATAATTTAACAATAAGATGCCTGAAAGCCAACATTTAGATTATTATAATAGGTAAGCCAACTAGAATAACTCACAAGAAAAGTGCCATAACTAGATTTATTTAGGTACACTCGAAGGATTATTATCTAGGTAGGTACACTTGTTTGCCATTCTAGTTCGATCATTAAATCAAATATTTTTATGAAAATTTCTTAATCATAAATAGCATAATATTAGGTTAAGCAAGTGTTGTGTATAATACATAAGTACTACAGTGAGTCAATGTTGGCAATGCTACCTACTTATATATAAATTTAAAGAATATATTAATGAAACCACTTCCACGAAGCAGTTTTATATAATATTTAGGATTTCAGTGTTAGTAATTTTCATGATAATGAAGCTTAAGCCAAAGTTAGTTAGGTTTTGAAAGAATAGTAGAGAAGTGAATGTGTTAAGAAATAGTTGGTTTGGCAAAGTAGGTAGATGTAGGTAAGTTGTTTGTGTTGTAAGATATGTAAATGTAAGTGCTCATGTTTCATTTCTTTCTGTTTTTCTTTTGTGAACCGATATTATATTTACAGAATTAGGTATATATGTCAACTTATTCTTCATATTTCTACCATGTTGCATTTTAGAACATTGTAGTACATGCTGTTCTTTCGGTTGTTCTAGAAAAAAGTTTTATAAGTTTTGATTGAATATACACATAGCAACAATTTATAGGTATCTGGTTAATAGTACGTAAGTGCGTTCGGTGTACCTATGATGTGTGGTATATTATGTTAACGTGTAATATTCGGAACGGTCTGGGGCACGCCACCCCTGCGGTCCCTCTGTCGGGGGCCTCATGCAAATACACCTTAACTACAGTGCGACGCGGCCCCTTCACCCAAGCCCGGTTGCCTGCTACGCGCCAATAGCTTCATTCCGGCACTTACTCTCAATTTTGCCACAGTTGTTCACTTTACCCTTCCAGTCGCAGGTTTGTTTATCAAGATCGAATGCCAGTCCAGACGGGCAAGTGATTTGTTTAAGACCTGACCTAGTGCACCTGCGTTGACAAGAAATGTGTCATTAAAGAAAATGTATTGACAGTAGGAAGTGGACATTCGAAAGGCTAACAGGTCTGCCGGCGAACGGGTCCATAACGGAAGCTTAGCCCTCCGCATAACCACTTCCTCCATTTGGCGGAACTTACTTTCTAGCTCTTTGCAATTCTTAACATTTGTTTTCCAGTCACAAGTTTGACGGTCGATATCGAAGGCGAGACTGCTTGGGCAGCGCACTGTGGCGAGCCGAGTGACGCCATTCTCACCGCCCTTGTCGCACCTGTATACAGCGGAACTCTAAGCATCATCATTGTACAAATTGTATTATACCTACCCACAATATACCTACACACTGGCTCGTTAGTAATATTTATGAACCTTAGTATGTATAAGTCCATAGTTATATATTTGTTCCTGAAATTGGCGGAAGAATTATTGTTTAAGGAACAATCAAAGAGCATTAAAGCCGTAGGTAGGTACTTTTCCTGGTAAGAATAGGTCAGCTCGACCGGGGAAACAACCTATCCCTTAATGTCGATGTTAATTCAGCAGTTTGCTGTATTCATGCGCTTGGTCTAGCTGGCGGAGGCCTTCCCTCCCTTCTTTATTTTTTCATTCTACTCCTTTTTTGCCTTGGCAGACAAATCTGGTGTTGCAAGTTTTGATAGGCCAAGGTAAGGGTTTACCATGAGATAGGTTGTGTGCTTGTCTGCTACCTTAGATAAAATAAAATATAAGTTATTATATCCACACGATTCCTAAAAATAAAATTGGTTCAGAAAAATGTTCTTTTACGTAGGTACTAAGTATACCAAAATGATTACATGTATGCTTTACAAGTTTACTATCAAAACAAATATTCTCGGCACGATCACGACGATAGTGACCGTTCTGCTTACAGACTGGAATATCAAGTCATTGCTTATCGCATACTAAACAGTGCCCATAAATAAATCAAAGAGCAAACAACGGTCTGTGGCCACATTCACAACAAAAATAAGTCTAACGATAAGTAAGTACAACTCTATGCATAATGATATTTTAGTGAAAACCGGTATCAAAATGTTTAAGTGTTATAAAAACAGCGCCTCTGCTGTTTTTAGCTGACATTATTCAGTTGTTATTGATTATTACTTGCCTGTTAATGTACTTGCTAAGCAATTCCATTTAACTTTCATTTCGACTATACCTATCATAAAACTTGTTTCATTACTAACCCGTTTTCTCTAAGCTCCTGGTAGAGACATGACAACAATATGACGACAGAATTACATAGCAATTCAATCATGTTTCGAAACGACTATATCACAATGTGGGTATATTTTGTCACTGTAATAACGAACGAAATATGCTAAAAAGTCGTTGTGTAAAACTTACCGGACTACATCACGGCAGTCTCCATCAGTGGTGAGACGGAAATATTCATCAGCCGGACGACCCTCGCACAATTGCTCTGCGGTTTGGTCCTCACCACCGGCATCATCATCCTGCCGTTTTACTCGCGAACTGCTCACTATGGTGCATATAATTATTTTATTAATTTCCTTTGCTACCATTTATCTCAATTAGTTTGTGTTATATAACAAAATCACATAAGTACATTTTCTAATTTAGAGTAACAAACGGGGCACCAGCCGTACCTACTCTCTTAACATGCTCATTAGGTAACTCAACTTAACGTAAGCTGTGATTACAACACCGCGGGTAATGGAATGTAAGTAGTACCTGCAGTTTGATTGCAGTGCCGTGCCTATACGTGCATGGATACCTTTAGCATTAATTGCATTCACTAAACAGTGTTGTTACCTTGAAAACATTTGACAGTTAAGAAATACATCATCACCATCATCATCATAGTGTTAGTCCCGGTACGTGACAACATACGAGTATAAGCTGTTGATAAAAGTTATTATATCCTTTGAGCTTTATGTAAACGGCGTCACATGACGCTGTTATAAAGGAAATCTAATTTTAGAATTATTGAAGTGAATTGCAGTACCATTCCAGGTCGGCATTGAAAGTTGAAACGTTGAAAAGAAATCGAGGTCAAACGAAGTAAACGAGCCACGTAGGTTGCCGGCGTTCTTTCTTTGTTGCTCCGCGGCATAATTCAACTTATATAAACATGATCATCGACTAGATCTAAGCATTTTACTACGAGCTAATTAAGTATTAGATAGAGCTTTAATTGTTATGCAATTTTCAAAACATTGTGCAATATTTTGACTATTATTATATAATGGTAAAAGTAACGTACCATAATTTTACTATTATCTACTGAAATAATGAATTATTAATGCTGTTAAAATACAAAGAAGTCAAAAGAATATTTTGCTACACTCAGTTACAATTTAGACATTAATAGAATAAATAGTAGGTCACTACGTTTGTTTATTATCCGTGGTATCGTTAAAAAAAAATCAAACGTACTTAATCACCAAGTTATTATATGGATTTTCAGTAAAGAAAATTTGGAAAAATATTTAAAGCCGGGTTTAAAAAATTTAACTAGGCAATTAGCTCTCTTCAGCTAATCTCTAAGATTTTTGGTGTTTATTGAATTATCAATGTTAAATAACTTTATCATATAAATAAAATAAATATTATGACACTTACCGAGACAGCTGAGCAATAACACACCGAGACACAGACACGCGTATCGAGCCATGATGCTCGGCGAGGACTGTTGGCTGCGACGTGCGCCGTCAAGAAAGTGCAAGAGGTGTCCGCTGCCCCTCTTCACCTATTTGTATTTATATAAGCTAGCAGCGCGAAGTCAGCACCCGGCGCGCTCAGTCATATCAGCCGTCCTACAGGTACTACAGATCTGGACAATATAAGCTTTTGTACTTTTCAGGCAGCTTTTAATAAGAATGCGCTGTTGGTGCTGGAGGTGACGAAAATAATTATAAGTGATAATGAGGACCATCGGTTTTATCCGAATAAATCACCTTCAGGAATAGATTTTTTGCCGTATAATGCAATATTATTACAGTGCAGAAATTTAGACTTTTTTATCAATCTAATCAAACCTTACACAAATAAAGGAATAATTTTGTAAACACATTTACCTTATTTAAATTTGCATTATGAAGCAAAACGTATCTATCTGTTAACATCCTATATAGATAATTATAACATATAATATATACATGGTTTATTATTTTGTGATTATACTAAGGAAATGTTTCAGCGACGCATAAATTAGTCCTAAAAAATGACATGACGTGACGTTTTATTGTTTAGCTTGAAATTTTAAATTAAGAAGTTTTAGGTATAGGCGATGCAATTGAAATAGCGGAAGATAACGCCAAATTAATTACACACCAAGGATTTTGCTACTAGATAAAAAATATGGTTGTACACGAGTATGTTGGAAAGATCGAGAAATATTCAGAATTTTATATTACTGCTGGTGAGTGGTGTGCCTCATCAGTACTTATTAACTAGGTATCATATATTATGTAGAGAATACGTTTGGCATGACTTGTGAAGTAGTTAACTAATAATCTAATTTATGATTGTTATGACCTATTCGAAAGCTATCGAAACTAGAAAGTACCACAGATACCTATACCTAATGATCAAGTACCTACAATTCATAGAGCTTTCGCTAAAACAGGTCAAGTATTTATTAACCAATAATTAATTAATTAATTTAAATACAGACTATTTAATAATGCATTCAATATATTATATAATAATATAAGAAGGAATAATAGTAGGTATTAGCAAAATTATATATCTACATACAACAAACTTCTACCTATATCACTTTTACAGTAAGTTTGGCATCGAAACTGAAATGTCACACACTTTGGTATTTTGGTAACAATTTTTGTAACTCTCATCGAATTTCTGTATCTTCTTATTCTGCATATTCTGACTGATTAAGCCCAAACAGCAATTTTGGCATATTTACAGGTTTTTTGACAATTTTGATCCTAAGGGGTAAAATATGTCATTTTACAAGACGGGCCGCTTGTAAACTATAATGTCGTTACATTGTGAAAGTATCTCAAGCTTATTGGAAATTGTTGTAATAATACACTTATTGTCTTTTTGATGTTTCCATTATATCATAATGTGGAGCAGTAGTAGAGCCTTTCGCTACTACATCAGACATCGTGGTTTCGATTCCCACACAGTGCAAATTATTATATGTATGAATTTTTATTTGCATTGGCTTGGATATATCTAAGTATATTTATCCGCATTCTAGAATCCATGTTACAAGCTATGCTTACTTAGGACACGGATTTATCTATTCATGTGCTTTAGCTCTAAATAGCGTTGTTTAGAATGTCCAAGAATATTAATTAAGTAATTACAGATTTAGAAACGGCACGTGCTATGATACGTTGTGTATTAGTTTTGTTTCTATATATCCAAGTGTATGTATAATTTAACACTTAATAGATACATTAAATATCTCATAAAACATATTTCCTTTTTATTACTTCCTGTTCGGTTAAATTCCGTTCATATCCACAAGGTACAGGATATAGATACGTCCGCAGTATAGAAAAATAACCAGTATTTTGTCTTGGCAGCGTCCCTGAAATTTATATAAGTAACTAGTTGCCCGCGGATCTGTCCGCATGTAATTGTGATCCCATTTCCGGAACCTATTGGAACCCATACCCGGGATGAGAGCCTATGTGGCATTTCGGACTATAATTTATCCCTGTACCAATTTTCAGCCAGATTCGTGTATGATTGAGTCACAAACATCTGAACATCTTCACAAACTTTCACATTTATAGTATTACTAAGAAGTAGGATGCCGGTGTGGCTTTATCGCCCGTGGGTTTCGTATTTTAGGCAGTCTCTACATGTTGGAAGAATGTTCACATGTCATTACCATCCCAGCGTTAATGCTATTGCATGTTGCATGTAAAAGCTTGCATTTTGGCACTCGGGGATCACTCTCTTACATTCACTCCTCCATCATGACTATCTTGGCTTTTACGTGAGCGACTGTCATTTGAACTTTGCAATGAGGGCCGTTATGAGGGAAGCCTGTGCCGGAGTCCAGTTCGTTAAACTGCAAATGTGCCAGCTTACAAGGTAACATTGACTCGAGTCCCGAAGATCTTGGTGGATGGCCTACTACTTTGCACTACATCTGGACCAATGTCAACAAATGTAAGCCTACTAAAAATAGCTAATAGAGAAGCAGGAAAGAGCAATACGAACAAGTGACTGATTGGACAGTCGAAATTCTACTATATTTCATAAAAAAAAATATAGGTATACGTAATAAGAATAGCTTTATGCACTTCTTCTCCATATAGACTTTAACTGTGTCAAGTTTCAAATACATCCGTTGGCGCAATTTTTTAAGAAATTGGTACAAATATTGCATTTCACATATCAATGTGTAAAAAATGCCTATAAAACATCAGTATAATTTAATAATAATAATTTAATGTTGATGGCAGAAGTTGTTTCTTCAAATACCTTTTAATCATTACTTTCCCAAACAATGTAGATACCTACTGTTCTTTATTTTTAAGCTTTATTTTTCGTTCCGCCACATCATAGCTCCCCATAGCTCCCGAATGGAATTAACCGATTTTGATTTGTTTTTTGTTTGTTTGAATAGTGAATTAGCTGGGAGTAGGTACTTTAAATGACTTATTTACAACTAGTAATAAATGTGAAAACATTGTAATTCTTCTATTTTACTGCAATGTCTGCGAGTTCATGGTGGTCATGGGTTCTATTAGAAGTTCAGCTCAAGTATAAGCTTAAGTTCGGCGCTATACACGCCGCCGTACACGGTGCATAGCTCCATCTCTCACCCTGAGTTGAACTGCATCGCATTTGAATTGTTATTAAGAGTAAGAGCTCATGGTAACCCCAGGTTCCTTAAACAGCTTCCTTGTACCTCCTCTGGTTTCGGATATTCCCATACTGTCCCAGTTAAAAAAACAACACACTGAGCTATCACCCTCACACGATGCAAACAATTCCATCAAGAACCAAGTGGTTCAGTGCTTCTTTTCTTTGCCGCACCATATAAGGACTTGGAATTTTTTATCGCATTTTTTTCTCATTTTTTTACCTAGTAGTGACTTGGTGACCTCCGATCCTGAGACTTTGCTTTTAACCATCAGGCGAGGTGAAGCCCTTCCCTCTTCCTTCAGAGTAGGCAGCACGTGTGTGACACCCTTAGTGTCGCATACGTCCATGGGTCACGGTGACAGCTTCCCATCAGGTGGGCCGTGTGGTTTTCTGCCACCTATGTACGGCCTCTGTGACGTAGCGGTAGTGCATGCGGCTGCTACGCAGAGGGCGCGGGTTTGATTCCCGCTCAATGCAAATATTTGTATGCATGAATATGTCTAATTGCATTGGTCTGGGTGTTTCTATGTATAATAAGTACCTATGTATTTACAAAATAAAAAATATATAAGTATGTTTATCAGCATTCTAGAACCCATAACACAAGCTAGTGAAACTAAGCTTACTTTGGGTCTAGCGAGCGATGTGTAGAATGTCGTAGAGTATTTATTTATTTATTATTATGTAGAATAAAAAAAAATGTTGACGTGTCCAATACAAAGTAAAAAAAATTAAATTAAATGAGAAATCTAAAATGCTTGACTTCACTGGATTGTCTACTTTTCGACCTATTTTGTAAACTAAAAAAAATCGTAATCGTAATCGTAAACTACGAAAAATCGTAGTTAGTAGGTAGGCAATATGGCTACGTACCCGTAGGACCTCCAAGTTTGGACCCTTTTTCAAACTCTGGTTTCAGAATGCATATATTTTCTGAAAAAACTAGCGCATTGAGTAGTATTGGTAAGGATCTGAATTTCATCCAGTGCTCGTATACCTACCTGAAATTCCACCCTTAACAACCGTAGTTCGATAATAATTTCATCATAGTGTTGTTTCTACCGCATTTTTGTCGCCAAAGTTTGAATGAAATGAATGGTACCTCTGACCATATCTATTACATATAAGTATATAATAAATCTGTAACTGATCGGCGTCTGTACATGGAAGATATATGAGAAAAAAAAATTAGGGGACTTTATGAATGTAATAGATGCCAAAACAATGATTTTTAGAATTTTTAGAATTTTTGTCTGTTTGTCTGTGTCTCTGTGCCTCTGTTTGTCCGCACTAAATTTTTGTTCACGCTAAAATCAAAAACTACTGGAGGGATTTTGATCAAACTTGGTATGATTATAGTTCATAGTTCTGGGCAACACATAGGCTACTTTTTATACAAGCTGATACCCGTGGTTTCGCCCGCGCTTCGTTTTTAGGTCGTTTTCAGTCATATCTCCGGTTCTACTTAACCAATTGGTTAAGGATACAACCAAACATACGGTAAATTTTTAGTCTCTCATTGTCGATAGCGATGGACGTCAAAAGTACTGAACGGGTTTTTATGCGGCTTTTTTTATTAGAAAGGTCTTGGTTAGACTCAAAATCCTACGCATATTAGTGAACCGGCGATATAGTAAAAAAATGCGAAAATCGACGTCCACGCGGGCGGAGCCGCGGGCAACAGCAAGTTATTAAAAATTTTATAGCCATTGGTATTCCATTGCCGACCGGTGGTCTGCCTGTGGTTAAGTGCCCACGTTAGTAATTAAAAATTTTTTTTTGGTAGATTTGGAAAGTAAAGTAGGTACCTAAGTACCTAAGTAAGAAAAATTCATAAATTACCTACTCGTATCATGACTTTTGTTTGCTTTTGTTGCCCGTCGTAGATTTTATATTATAGTGGTACTTCTATAAAAAAGTGTTTGCTATCTTGAAAGCGGAACGAACTCATTTTTGATTTGAAAGAGGATATCAAATCAAGTAGGATTAGTTTGCAAATTTAGCGAAATAAGCCCACTTGATAATGTTTCATCTAATGTTCTTACGCCAACGAATAGCGTCGATATAATATTGCCATTTTTGCATGCACAATGCACAAGTTCATTCTTATTCTAGCTTTACTTTAAAAATTGTTCCTCTATAATTCAGATTCCTACCTATATTAAGAATATATATTATATAGATCCAAGACTTGCTTTCTCAAAAGTCTAAGGGCCTCGTTCACCATCTCTAATTAAAGTGTTGATTAGTAACTTCTTAGTTAACGATAACCGCTAGTTAAAAGCTCCGAGTATCTTTCGCCAGTTTCACAAACGAAATCGATCCTTTGAGTAACTACTTAGGGGTTAAGTGAATGACATACCAAAATCATACGCTCATTCATTCTATTCTACGTCATAAAATGTCCTTTGATCCTTTGTCCTTGTGAATGTTCCTTTGTCTTGTCAAACAGTTCAAACAAAAAAATACACGTGTTGTTTGCTTATCGTTTTTTTCGTTATAATTTTTAAACTGGACAAGATAAAATGAGAAAGGAGTGCTAATTTTATGTTACAAGAAAGGGACATTTTAGCATCCCTTATTTTATAACATCAAGACACAATAGAAAATAAAAAGAGCGATGCTGCCACGTGGAAGAACAAAGAAGCTGCTTGGACAAGCCGTAGTAACTTTTTTGACAATGCGACTTGCTGTTGGTGCACTAACACCACAAAAATCTGCTGCACTTCTCAAGTATGATCCCGTGGCGAGATAATGTAGCGTCAAAAGTAAACTTGTTTCCGAAGAAACTGCATGATTTCTGAAATAAAAACAGGTGCTTTTTTGGTTATTGTAAATTTTTGAGAACCAAATATCACCCACCTTTGCGTTTTAGAAGCTATTTTATGTTTTATCAAATTATGCACTATGCTCATAGCGTGCTTTGATAAATGAAACCGAGCCAAAAAATCAGTTTAATCTAGGTCGGTAAAAAATCTACACGAAATTTAAACACACGAATTCTCGGTAATCGCCGCATCGTAGAATATTCTAGATCTAATTCATCTAATTGTTGATCAATTACCTCGAAAAAATCCATTAGGTATTTTGTTTTTCACAAATATTTAGGTATGTTGATACTCGGACTTAAATGTCCAACTGATGTAGTAATTACTTACTCGTCAGTTAAAGTCGTTAACCAGCAGAAGGAGTAGTGGGTAAGTTAATCGTCAGTTTAACCGTTGAGTAGTGCTACTCGGACATTGTGAAATGCGAATATTCAGTTACCGGCGACTTTACGTAACGATTAGCCTACTTGACACTTTAACCAGAGATGGTGAACGAGGCCCTAAGTCTTTTACCTTAACTATGAGCTTATTAAAGTTAAAAACGAAAGTAAAAGATTAGAAGAAAGCTCCATGTGTTTGGAGTCTTCCAGGATGAATTTAGACCTACTGTACCTATATCGCCTTCATTACAAGGCTCTTTAGTTCTAAGTATTATGTAAAATGTATTTCCGTAGGTTATGAGTCTCATGTTTAAATATCTAGTTTGACTATGTCAATTAAGTAAATACCTACCTATGTTTTTTGCACACCTAGCCCGAATCTTTGAGAAACATATTTGTTCTTCAGTTGCGCAGCAAATGTTTGGCAACCTAAATTCTTAAAACAATATAAGTTTCATTGATTTTTTTAATAGGTCTAAATCTAATTAATATCGCTGATTAGAATCACTAGATCGTAAACGACTGGAGAGTCACCTCGATAACATGCCTGACCTATTACATTTATAAGATTTCCATGAACGACAAGTTTTAAATTCTAGCCTACACTGGAACAGGCTAAGACTAATTCTTGACTACCAATCGTTGACTTTACTATGTTTGTTTAGGAAATATTGACCCAACTATGCCTACTAAACTTATTTTATTTGCTAATAATTTTTGTGACTCAATATTACATTACAGAAACCATAATGAATAATTTTCTTCAAGGACTTATATGGCCGCATCTAGTCAATCTGCATTGTTGATTTCAATGTTAATAGGTAGGTAGGTAGTAGTTGTCTTTAACCTTTCACAAAGATTAAAACTTGTAGAAATAACTTTATGTACACATAGAGCCTCAGTATATCTCTAGAAGCGGTAGAATCAAGTAAATTCAAATGTGTACCAAATTGTTCATAAGTAGGTACCTATTTTTCGTATTAGGATCCATAAAACGTTCCCGATCGAAAAGTAATTCGTTTTGTGTTAGTTGATGATAGTAAACGATAGAGCACTCTACCTTTTGTAAATGGCCAAAGGGAGCGATGTATTGCACGCGTCCGTAGGCCACGGTGACCGCTTCCCATCAGGTGGGCCGTGTGCTTGTCTGCCACCTAAGTGGTATAAAAAAAATGTTCTACATATGAAGCGTACTTGAATTAACCTGCTTTTTGAATCGTTAATACCTAAATCAATTTTCTTGTGTCATGATAACCTCATTCTAGAAGGAAAATAAAATTATGCGAATTATAAACTTTTGTACTTATCACATTCCTTGGCCAGTCATGTGTGTTAAACTTCTGGTATGTATTACTGAACTTTAATTTCTTGTTGTTAATGAAAATACATTTACTGTTAATTACTTCAATTATTCAAGTTGCGCTAGAAATTGATAGAAATATAGGCAAAATTTCATTCGACCTATTCATTCTTCAAATATCCTCCAGAAATAAAGTCAACATGATAAATGCTCAAGTTTTGTAATTATCTAACTTCCTACATTATTGAAGAGGCACCTGATACTGTGGGAAAGTGGAAGTAGTCACATCTAAATAGGTTTCATTTTAACAGAATACGTTTTCCCACAGAAGCGATTATGTGTGACAGTTTATATTTTAATTAATTTTAACTCAATGAGTTGCGACTTTTAATACATTTAAACGGGTCTTACAAATGAGCAATGTTATTATTTGGAGTACTTACCTATTGTGTACGGTCTACATTTGAAGGTAGAAATCATAATGGTTACTCAGCTACATAACAAAATAATCGAAAAAAAAAAACAATTGCCATAGATTCCCATTGTCAAAATGAATTTTTCGCTTATGTAGGTAAGTACATCAATTATTTCGCATTTTCATAAACATTGTTGTAGCGTGGACCCTTTGAATTTTTTATTAATAAACTTGATCTATAGGTACAGTATTGAATTTTGCATTTGCATTATACCTAACAAAATAAAAAATAATGTTTTGCCTTGGTTATATGGATTTAATTGTGATATGTAGGTCAACCGATTGAAATGAAGATGGTGATGAAATTATAATAAGCATGGTTGACATTTTGATGACTTCTATAGTCTCACGACATTTATTCGTAATATTTTTCTATAAAAAGAGAGTAAAGAGTAGGATGCTATCGATATGGCTGTAACGGATGTTTATGTACTTTATTCATTGTAGGTAGATCAAGACCCCTAGTAGAAATTATTTATTTCATAAATTTTACTTTGATGGGCCGGTTTTCTATTAATGTCTTCGGCAGTTTTACGCGCTAGGGAATATAAATGGACGCATTTCCTAAGTTATTCACATCCGTTAATAACATATCACATTTAAATGAAAATGCCTAACACACGTGTTTTCACTAGCCGACGCGCGACGGATGGCCGCTAAAGGTTTTAATGTTCGTAAAGTGAGGTCGTATCCATCGAAATACGACCTTAGTTAATGTAGGTACTATAATTTAATATTTACAATATATTTGAGAAAGTGTTTTATTTATTAAGTGGTCCTGTTATATTCACACTCCCCTACCTACTAGGTACCTACATCTACCTACATAATTAGGTACTTTGAAGTTGGTGTACCTATCAGTCAAAATAATTAGGTACCTACCTATTGATCCTGTGATAAATAATCGCTAACTTTTTCGTTTCTTCTATGAAAGTATTATTCCGTGTTGATTGGTCACTGTGAATATATAAACATAACTCGCATAATATAGGTACGCTTCTAATGTCTAACTTTTTCTTCACTGTATATTTAATTCAAAGTCATTGACATTTTGATATTTACCTTTCACGTTATTTCATTGCAAATACAATCACTTCTGTAGGTACCTATTCGTTTTTTACGAATACGTTGAAAATTTTAGTGAGTTTTGAATAGGTAGGTACCAGTTCAAACGTAAGTACGAACAAACGCATACACAACCACGCCGCGACCTGTACTATGCTGTATGTATCTAAACTCGTCACAGATGGACCAAATGTCGCATAAGCGAACAGACTCAAGGCTCGAAGGTTCTGGCGATTCTCGTAATATACCTAACAACCCTATTAATTATTGTACATAAAAATACGGCTAATACACCTTTCAATTTGAAAAAAAATACCGAATAGACCGTCAACCGTAATCCAAGCTGGGACTGTAGCAGAACTTGGTATACGAGACAAGTTTTAAAATGTGTGTACTAATTTTTACACTCAATTTTATATACCTACCTTAGGATATGTGTAGAACTATCGATACTTAACTGTTGAGCCGTGTGTATCACTTAGTGTCAAAACAAGCTGCTGTTATAAAAACCTTTTTAAAAACAAACTTTTATTATTGCATTGAATCATGGAACTTACATAAGTATGCCAAATTTCAGCTCAATCGGATAACCAGAAGTGGTCGAAAAATGGTTTGCAAGATTTGATTACAGACAACGTTGGTTACAGACAACGGGACAAGTGAAACTAAATAAAAGCTTGTAAAACAGAACACCTATACTTTCCTTCATAATATACTACGCCTTTTTCATCACAAAAGAGTCATCTCCGTCGGAGTAGGTAGTTACCTACCTAAAGGAGTGCTTGCATTTTCCTTTTTCTTTCCCCTTTGGTAGGTACATGCTAGTAATGGTAATGTTAGAAAAGAAGATGCGCACTTTCCTTTAACTCGATATGAGATAATCTGAAACATGGTTTCATTGCTATCGGTAGTAGGCGTCAACCATGTTAGGCAATGCAGTATAAGCAACACAGTCAATGCAATCCCACACCCGCATGCGGATAAATAATCATAGTTTGTATTTATAAAAGTCTTTTTGTTTCCCAATGAATACAAGGTTAAATCCGTCGCAGGATAAGGTACGAAGATTAAAGATGATGAATAAACTCTTCGCAAAACTTAATTAATTAGGTCCATTACGGCGCGGCGGTGCAATGTAGTTGACAAGTATTGCCAGCGAACAACACGTAAATGGATTGGATTTGAGATTGTAGTGATTGTACTGACATCTAAAGATTTCAAATTATTTTTTAATCGACTTCAAAAAAGGAGATTTTAATTCAAAACGTAAGAATTAATAACACCATTGTTTTTTAAAATATAGATTCGTAAAGCGCACTTAAAAACAGTTAAAAGAAAGTAAAAAAATAAGTATTTCATCACGGCGTCATATCAAAATTTGTCAGTCACAGATGAAATTTTATTTCTGTAACTTGGATAATATTGTGTACTTAAGAAATATTTTTTTCCAACTTTCAATGATGATTAACTATAAAATAACAACATAAGCCAGTACCTATATTTTTATCAAGTTGTTATCAAGATAAAAAAGCAGCTTTTGAAGAGTAGGTATTTATTACTAAGTAAGTATAATCTGTTACCGTTATAACCCGATTTTCGATAGAACTAGTTTTCCCTAGTTTAAACTAGTTTTCACACAATGCCTTATATTAATTGCCAAATACTTACTCATTCAAACTAAAATTTACCTCTGATATAATTTGATTTTCAGATAAAACTAGTTGTCATATTGTGCTGTATTTAGGTACAACTAGCACTAGAAAAAATTATTAGGGTCGAAAACAAGATATAGTTTTGAATATATTCATTGAACCCTTCATGTTAGGTCACAAGTAATCTCCGCCAAACCCTTCTAACCTATATCTATCCGAGTCAGGACGCGCGGTGTCTACGAGCTCGCTTCGCTCGCTTCTAGTTTAGTTTTAACTAGGAAAAACTGGTTCTGACGAAAAACGGGTTATAACGGTAACATATCGAAAGCAGAAAGCTTTCATGAGTCCAGTTGCTAACAGAATTCATTACACTTGGATAAGACGACACAGAGCTAACAGAGCTTTTCAGGATAAAATTAAAAATACCTATTCAGGTAAATTTTCAGAATATTTACTTTGTGATTTAAAGATGTATCGTGCAAGATCAGCCCAATCAATTTGCTCAGGTAGACTAATTTAACTAGGTAGGTATATAGACTACTCTACACAGATTGCGTGTAAATTTGTAATCGTGTCCTTCAGTATGACTAGATCGTTACCTATAGTGGTGCAGTTAAGGTTACCGGTACTCAGGTCAACTCAAGTGTGAAGGTCATCTTCATAAGAAGTACCTAGCTATTAAACTATAAATTTATGTTACAAAAAGAAAACAAACCAGCAGAAGAGCAGTACGAAGTAAAAGTCGCGTGGTACCCAAAATGTACCTACGAGGTGAATTTCCACGTGGAATCATTTAAATAGCAGGTATTTTAGTAGGTAACTGGTTTTTTTGTATCAATAACTACTGGTGGTTCATAGATTACTTATTTCTTTAATAGTGTAGGCTACGAGCTATGAAGTTTAGTATCTTTTTTAATAATCGAATGATATCGTTATACCTAAAGTTTTCTGTTCCATTTTACATATAGGTAATTTTAGTGAGACTCGCTTTCGATTATTGATGGAACCTGTTTTGAATAAATTTATGTCAATGTCAAACAGAGGTGGAAGAAGATCCCGTTTTATAATTTATGCAAATCGGTTCAAGCTTCACTCAGGTTATACTTAGGTATTATGTATTATTAGAATATAGGAATAATTTACATAAATATGTAACTAGGTCTGTAGTACAAACTGATTATCTGTGCCCTGTGTATGAAAGTTATCCTAAATATGCATCAATTAAATAAATCGCTTTCAAAACGTCTACATTATGATTATGTTAGTCTGAAAATGTCAATGTATTCATAGGTCATGTTTATTTAAATATTACTACTTACTACGAAAATATATCTGTCAAAAGTCAAGGCCACCAAATTGTTTAACATCATTAGAAAATGTAATAACTGTAGCATTCATCTACCTCTAACATATAGGTAAGTACACGCACTCAATATAAATATTTAATACCATAGTTTAATACGCTATCCAAAGTCTTTTGGCGGTTTTTCTCCGCGGTATTTGTCTTCATTTTCTTTTTATTTCTTTAGTAAGTACTCAGCAAAGAGCTTCAGTGTTATCAATAAAAAAACATTAGAAGCAGTTCTTTCACTCATCTTGACCCATAGGCCCATAGGTAGGTAATCCTAATTAATAAGATTCGACCATAGTCATTATTGAAAGTAATGATTTATAGTCGAATTTCGACTAATGAGCGAACTGTAGACTATATTTATATAGACAAGGTATCTACTTGTTTGGTTGAAATATCGGACTTGGTAAGTATAAACTGACATCCTAGTACCTAGACGTTCTACTTGTGGTTGAAGCATGCTGAAGGTAGCGCTTATACTTTTGTCACGCATTCAACGAATTGGTAATATTATCTCATTCGGTACCTAGGTACTAGGTAACAATAGGCGGTACCTAGTACCTAGGTACCGTCTATCGTTAATATCATCATTATAGATATCTTCTTTGGTTTGATACCACGATATGGTGACTTTTGTTCATGACATTGCCTTAATCACATCTTCATTTACACGATAAATGGTGAAAGTTTGTCCATTATCTAATAACCATGTAACAAGCAAACGAACTGCTTCAAAATGTACCTATACGTAATTTTTGTGATGGACTGAAATATCAGACTGTTTAAAATATCTAATACTTTCGTTTTGCTTGTTTTAATTGAAAATACCTATTATATAGTAGGTAGGTATAACAGAAAAGTGTCACGCGCTGGTAGGTTGCACAGTAATAAAAATAAGAGTACTACTTACTTTACAAATTCAAATGAATGTTATTTCCATTAATTAGCTCAGTTTAGGTACCTACCTAAGTACTTTTAGAAATATCAGATAATAATATTAATTTGACGTCATTCTCAAAGAAGGTAAAAGTGGAAGGTGCAATACAGAATGATTTCGTCATTATTATTATTGTTATAACACTTCATAATAATGTTATAAATTGCGGATTTAATAATTATACTTCCTACTAATGTTACATATACTCTCTAACGGCTGAACGGATCTGGATGAAATTGGTACAGAGATAGATTACGGTCTGGAGTAGAAGAAGAGACTGAGACGATGAATAGGTTTTGGTGGGTAGCGGGAATGGAATAAGAATATCACGAGGGTGGAGCCACAGGCAAAAGATAATTAAACATATTGTCCAATTTAATATTCTATTTGGTAGTATTTATACATTTGGTGAGAACTGCTTAAGTTTTCGTTAAAGAATGAAGAGGAAAGCAAAGCTTTTAAAATAGATTGTTAGTGGGGTTAAATCTTTTAACCAGTAGGTATAACACTTTTCCGGATATAACAGAACTGTAGATAACCAGACATCATTTTAAATAAAAATATCTTTGGATTCCTAAAAATCTGAAGTAATCTCAGGTGACTGCAGTAAAATGTTACTTGAATTATTGGTGGCCTTGTGGCAACATCCGGGTGTATCAGTTATGTAATGTTCGAGGAACGAGGCCCAGGCGGCGGACGGCGCGGACGTCGCGGCCGCCGCCTGTCGGGCCGCGGGGTCACACGCAGCGGTGGAATGGCGGCCTGAGACCATCGCGATCGTACAGACCTATGTCCGCGCGGCGCGACTCCCCAAGCAACGTGATGCGGCAGTGAGCGGCGATCGGTTGCTACTTGCTAGTCATATCACATACCTACGTCGAATGCCTCTTTAGTACGTAAGCACCTCTCCAGCCTCGAGTCGTGACCGTTGACCGATCACAGCGCTTTGTTACTACCTATATGTCACGGTATAAATCCATCAAATTAAAGTATTCATTCATACACATATTCCTCTGCGTATTAAAATTTTATAGGTACGAAGGCACGTCTATAATACAAGTGGTCACTTCGCCGCTATGCTGCGGCTGCGGCTTAATAGTTAATACCTACCGCATACCTTTTAAAGCCAAAAGTCAAAGTCTGGGAAGTGAAAATTTAGACAGTGTTAGACATCTAGTAAGTTTATGCCTGAATTAAACAAGATAAACTCGTTATTATTTGTGTGGTTAGGCCAAAAAATAATGACGAGTTTATCTTGTTTAATTCAGGCATCCTCAGGGAAACCTTCCGACCCCATCATCAGACCAGTTTCATAGTACCATATTATCGCATTGTCACCAAAATATATGAATAACAATTTCGAGTTCAATCTAGCTTCAGGAAGTGATTCTAGTTAATTGGGCTTGCAAGATTGGACCAATAATATCGTAATTCAGAAACGGTTGGTTACGATCACTAGGTATGTCGGTACATTATTTTTGGTCAATGAATAAGTTATTGTTATAATTAAAATTCACAAACTAACCAACAATTGATATAAGAGCGTCGTGGTCTCAGAGCAAGTTGAATAAAAGCTTGAATACCTAAAGTAAATACTCGACATTTAATTGGAGGTTATACTGCAATAGTATGTAATAAATAATAATAAAAAAGTATAAATAATAATAAAAATTACGAAGAGTTAAATATATCAGAGTTGTGAAACATATTCATTACCTAAACATTTTAACATTTAAATATACTTACAATACGTAATACCGTGCAATTAAAAAAATAGACTGGCAATCAAAACTTTAAGGTTAAGTTCTGATTTAACCTTATTTACGTATAAAAAAATATTTTTTTTGAAACATATAAATTCATTGGTAGGTTGTACCTACAAGAAACGCAGAGGTTGTTAACCTTTACAAGGGCTTTCTTATTCATAGCCATTACAGTCCATCAAAAAGTTATATTTGGGATTGTAAAAGTAAGAAAATGCAATTTTCTATTTAATGTCTAAAGGGTAAAGTTAGTGTTAAGTTTAATTCAGTTTGTGGGGTGGTAACCCTTACCCCGTAGTCGCCTTCTTGAAAAGGGGTCCGAATTTTATGCTATACTAGAACTATTCGTTGCACAGAATATAATAAAATTTGTAAATGCAGTTTATAAACTTTCTGCCACTTTGATTCTATGACTTGTGACATTGGTCGAATTTCAATTACTTGGCTCCGAGGATCATCGAGGATCAGGGAATGAGTTGTTGAGGTGATAAATAGCGTATTAGCACCGATTATATGGTATTAGCCAAATACAAATCAGATTCATTTAGATAATAAACGTTGCGCAAATGTAACATTTTTAATAAGTAGGTATTATTACTTGAAATTGTAATTTAGAAAAATGTTGCCTAAAGTGGCCTAAAAATATAACACTGTGCACCTAATTGGTGACATCAGTATGCAAATTATAATAGAACGTTCATTGTGTACCTTTTAATTAAAGGCGATGGTTAAAATGTTTATGTAAACTAGTATAGGTACACTGCATCAGATAGAGCGCAAAATGAGCAAAATTACATGTGATTAGGTATAATTACCTACTATGTAAGAGATTTCGAGGTCTAATTTAAAAAACAACGCAACAATTTCAGGGCAGAATGGACCGCACAACACTAATACTTAAGTTGGGAAATAATATTGACAGAATACATAAGCGAATTCCGGAAGGGGCTTCCGGAATTCGCTTATGTATTCCGGATATTTTGATTGGCCTTTAGAGTAAGGAAAAGGAGGAAAAGGAAGTTCATTACTAAAAAGGAAAATAGATCTTACAAGCTTAATGAGTTCTATATACGTACATGATTGATTAAGGATTTGTTCAACTATTACTTGACACGAAAAGCTTCATCTACCTATACTTCAAATCAAGTTAAAACTGCAACCATGAATCAATTCGACCGTACTTATTGTATCTTACTGTTCATCGTGAAAATAATATTTTGATTCAGATATTCTAAAGGTACCCACCTAGTCTAGTGTAGAGAGGCGCTAATCTCTTAATTTGCTATGCCACTATACGAAGTAGTTAACAATATTCACGACATCAGACTTGGTGCCAATTGACGTGTGGTTTGCTGCAGTAGTAGTAACCACAAGGTTACTTGTGACTCCTCTTTTAAGAGGAAAGCACACTCTTGAGAATCACAAGTAAAACACGATGGTATCGCCATTTTTTTGTGTGGAAATCCTCACTACGTCCGTTTATCTCGCACTTGAATCGACTAAAACCGCACCCCAGCGTTTGTAGATCCGAGACGGCTCTCGGGTCTACAAACGCCGGGGTGTAAGGTCCGATCAAAGTAAGGTGGCCCGATAATAAACTGACAGGCTGTGCATCGCGATATCATAAGGTCATTAGGTTGTTTTTTTGAACCGCAGGCAGTTAATTATTATCCATTATTTAACAGAATAACTGAATGGCTCGGATGAAATCAGTTGTTGCCAGCCCGGTGTACTTTGAAATCTAGGGTTCGATTACCAAATCGAACCCTAGATTTCAAAGTGAAAGCTGAAGAGAGAAAGAGAAGAGAGAAAGAGAAAGGGTGGTCCTTTCTACTCTATTTCGCCCTTGTTTTGGTCATTCCTGATAGTGAAACCATTAGCATGCAGATCAAATCATCAATCCAATTTTAAATGATTTGCGGGAGGTATTTAAAGAGTTTGCTTATCATGAGCTATAACCTCTAGACTAGGTAGTACCTGTTACACTATGTTGTTAATCGTCGTTGGTTGGCAATCCTAGTATGAGTTTTGACTTATCAATGAATATTTCACATATAAGTACATCTACTATATCGTTTAGGGTAAATAATTATAATCCATTGGTCAAAAATGGTCAAATATTTTATAATTCAATTTCATCCAAGACTTATCATAGTCATCGTTTACGAGCAGTGCCGCCAAGCAACTATATGCACACATAATCAACCACATTATCATCAACATTTATCATCAACCATTATCACAGCAACTGAGTCCCGACATATTGGTATCAAGAACTTGTACCTAGAAAAGGTACAAGTGATTTCATTCAATACAGTTTATTATATTATATTATTCGTTATATTTATGATTCGCAATAAATAATATAATTCTTATCAGTTTAATTATTTATACAATCCACAACCATGTAGCATAGAATAATAGTCTAATATAATCAATTATTAAATTTATTCCCTATTTATTTAATTTATTCCCAAATTTATCCCTATTTAACTGATTTTATTATTGCAGCAAAAATAAAATCAGTTATTTATTTTTACATCGTGAGATATGCTATATATACGATGTTAGTTGCATAACACTCTCAAGATTTAACATTTAAACTGCCAATAGCTAGCCGATATGCGGTCGTAACGTCTACTGACCTGGATACTAGTGCTAGACCTACTTCCAGTGTTAGATGTGCATCAATACTATAGTTTATGATTACACAATACAGGTTATATGAATTTTCTGATATTTTATAACTAAGGCTGGAAGGCGTTTATTTAATTGTATTAACTTGTGGTTTTCAGTGTTTTTTTTTGTTATTTTCAGACTAGTTTTGCGTGTTGTCCTTAACAATAGAAAATGTAGATTGTTTCTCGTGTTTTCGCTTCAGCACGTAATGTTGTTAAACATAATTATAAAAATAATCCTTATTTTAAAGAGCTCGTAACATTTAATTAGATTAATAATAGATATTACAATTTGATGGATTGATTTTTTGTGCTTTTTACATTTTTAAATTTTTCGTTTACTAAATGCTTTTGCCTTAAGTAGGAAAGTTCACTCAGTAACAAGGAACATCTGAGATTCACAGAGTGCATGTCGAGGCAACGTGCGACGAAGCGCAAGCGCAAAGCGTCATGCCCACTACGACGCAAGTAGGCGCGCACAAGTCAAGGATTCTACAAGATATTTCCTTTCACTTGCGACAATGCAGAGCTATTGTACATATTGGTAGATATGCGTATAGCGTACTCACTGACTGCACTACCTAGCTAGACGTGGTATTTATAGACTATACAATATGTATATATTATACATCAAATGCATTATTTTGAAGGCTAATACCTACCTATAAATTACGTACAACAACTAGGTATTTATTGATGTAAAATACCTTTGATGCTTAATTGTTTATCGAGGTCATGATTGTTTAAATTTGACAAAATCTTTCCAAGTTTTAAACGTTCTTGATGAATATTAATGGCCACTATTTCGACATAGGAATTCTTAACTTACTTGGAATCAACGTTCCCTTATACGTTTGCACATATTCATTAGCATCTATGTTTTACTAGTATTTACAAGCCTTCTGAAATTCAGAAGTGGTATTAGAGCGGATAGTCCCTATAATGTTGTACCTACCTACTTACTTACATCATTTAAGGAAACAGAAAACTTTCCGAACTAGTTTCGGGATCTGCCATGAAACTTTTTAAATAAGTAGATGGGTATTCAATTGTTGGAAGTAAGGTACCTGCTGCTTTTGATGGATTAAAAATACAGTTGATTAAACTCATACGTTTACTTATTTCAGTAAATCAGGTAAAGAAACAATAAGTCCTTCCCTTTGAGATAAAAATTAAAATGCGTAGCACATCTAAAAGTGTACCTACATAAAGATAAAATACATTGAACGTATTTACCAATTAGGACGGCCAACCAAACATGAGTCTAAATTAAGACAAAGACAAATTTATTCGATGGTTCCATCGGAGTTAAAAATAGAAAAAATAAGCAAGCCTGCGGTTTTACACGATTTATATATTGAAATAAAACTAACCTATTTTAATATGTAGTTCCTTTTAGCTTCTATGAAATATATGCAAGTTCATATCTCGCTCAAAAACGTATGTTGGCAGGTATTACAGCCTCTTACGACAGATCCCAGTAGCTCAATTAGTCATAGCTTTCCCCTAGAAACTCATTCGTAGGCCACAGTAACAGTTTCCCATCAGGTGAGCCATTTGCTTGCCTGTCACCTAAGTGGTATGAAAAAAGGAGCGGTCACGGGTTCAAGGCCCATTATGCATTATTATGTTGACTTTTAGGACTATAGGAAAATTGAAGACTATTACAATTATTTTTTACTTGAATTATTATACCTGAGACTTTACCTTAGCTTACCATAGGCGAGGTGAAGTCATATTGACGTGACCAATATAAAAAAATATCAGTGTAGGTTGTCCGAGACCTCAAGTCATTGTATCAACGAACCATTTTTATGTCATTCCAGAGAGTATTGCGATTATTTACACGTACACCCGATTTTAACAATATTTTGTGAAAAGAAAAATGATGTGCGCAAGGCAAATTAAAAAAAAGTACACCAAGGAGGCTCCGAGTCTGATTTTTAAAAATTTAAAAAAAGTTGCACATAAATTTGGCGCCAAAGGTAGAAGTTTATTGATATTTACTTAGCGCACATGATGTTCTTTATTCAAATTTACTTTAGAATAATAACGACTTTTGCACTCAGAAATCGAAGAGCAAAATTAGGTATTCTTTCCGAGGTGGTGGGATAAAAATTTGCTTTTCAGTAGAAAATGTATATAGATGACCTTTTAGTTGATTTGGAAACATGTTTTAATCGTATTAGTCTAAGAGAGACTCCCATTCGGACCAACTAGTGACTATATTATGGCAGAAGATAGAGTCAGCATAATGGCGATGAGGATAAAGCTACAACAAAAAGTGTTCTTGGGCAGGGTTAACAGTTTTACTGTCTGCAAAATAGTTTAAATATTTCAGATTCGGTCTGGCATGGATCATCATTCATCAATTATCCAACATTGACTAATAACGGACGCATATAACAAATACTTACAAACCTGTAAATATTTAGAAATATTCTGGTAAGGTGAAATGACTCTTATCCTAGTTTTTTATTGCAAAATCTACTTGCGAAATCAATAAACCGACTAGCGAATTGCAATAATTGTAAATCAAATGGTACAGAAACAAAACTATATGTGTACAATACTAGTGCTCGTGTAAGCGTGCCAGTATGTCATTTGATACAATATCAGCTGCAATCCGTGTTTATTTATTAGGATAAAACGACCATAGAAACATTATCTAAGAAAAACACATAGAAAGTGGGCACATATTACAATTATGGGCACATATTATACCTTTAAGCTAATAGCGATCAAATGCCCAAATTCATACATCCATATATGGCTTTTCCCTGAGGTTTATTTAGAAACAACAGTCATAATACAGAGTTGTAGCTCGTACGGATCAAGTCCGTGTATGTAAGTCTGTACTGTCTGAAACTCAAATATCGAAATATAAAGAATTATTTATCTAAGGAAGTTGGTTCTGACTAATTAACAGTGTCTACCTGATTGATCAGCAACGTGATAAATCAAAAGGTATTTTAATATTTCGGTAGTAGGGTATATTAGGTACTCGTATAAACTTAAATTTGACTCATTATCATCTAAGCATTGTTAAATTTAAGTAATTAATGTAATGAAATGTACAAATATAATTCTTTATTAGGGTGTATGGGACCCCATCAAGACGTTCACGCCCAAGCCAACCTCACTTGTAAGCCGGTACAACTGCTGAATGACGGACAAGGCTCTAGCGCCGGTTTTTCTTTTGAAGTTGCGCGATTGGCTGGCTGTTAGTCACGTAAAATTTGAATCCAAATGAAAATAAGAAGTCAACGGGCCCAGGTTCCGATATTAATGCCTCAAATCCAAGTGGCAATGATGTGGTTGAACTTTTTTCATAGAGATAGATTACAGTCTGGCACAGCACGTAGTAAACTGCAACTACTTTTTATTTCGGCAACGAATTCTCGGTGGTTGCGAAAGTAGAATCGCTTAACATACGGGTGGTGCCGCGGGTAAACAGCTAATTATTATTAAATTATACCAACAATAAAACCCCACAGCTTTAAAGCGTCAAAACACTTTGTAAGTGGATATAAGAACAAAAAATATTCCAAGAAGTATTTATCATCGGTGACTACATAAAAAGCAAAGCGGCCAAGGCTGCAAATGATTCAGGACCATATTTTAATAAATAGCAACGGCGCGAGTTATGCAATGTTCCATTTCATTAAGTATCCCACTTTATTAATAAACTATTATTTGTACATTCATTTGCGTTTTGCTTAGAACAAGTATTTAAATGTATCAATTTACACTTCATGAACCTGTTCAAATTAAGTTTAGGTACAATTTTGGAATGTAGGTATCTGAACTGATTACATATTTATTGGTAGTTTGATTAATTTTAGGAAATAGATTCGATATGCGTTGCTTATCTTACAAATCTTCTATGTAAATTTTTCTTTGTAGAGGACCTTTCAAATATGCATTTTCTATTACTTCCATAAATATTGTCACCTAATAAGTGCTAACTATAAATACTATGAGTGCGAATGCGCGGTGACGAAGTTGAGGAAGACTTTCACTGCTTTCACTGTCGCAAGCTGCAGCACTTCTCGTGCTACCATGTCTAATATCAGCGGTGAGCGTTGCCCCAACTCTCTATTTATTTTAGATGCTACTAACAATACAATTGTTTTTTCATTGTCCTGATTCATCGCAGTAATAAATGCTTCGTATTGCAAAACAAAATGGAAAGTTGGTTGTGGAGTTGAGGATATATATTGATACCTACATGGATGAAGGTGATGATGTGCAACGCAACTAACCGCCCACAGATGTCAGGGGAGATTAACGTGTTGGTGGCGCCCGCCACCTATTGTTCGGCTCTCAGCTTGTCACGCAGGCATACCTCTGTAATGTGTCAAACTCATAGAAATTGATGACATTTTGACATGCCAATGTGGTAACGCTGTCATATTGTGGTGTAAACAACATCACGTACAAAAACATCAATATTATTCAAGACAATATAGCTACTTGCTGTAAGTATTTAGAATTTGCTTAAAGTTCAGCAGGTGAAGACAATTAAGGATGTGTCAAATATTTTCAGCTGATTCGTATCCCAAGTTTAGCAAATAGCTATCGATATTAAAGAATTTTAAACGAGTGATTGGCAATCTATTGTCCGATCTTTATTTACATTTTAAATTGAGAGTCCGTGTATCGCCGCTGTGCGTTGCATCTAACAGTCGTAAATCATTTGGTCAACGCCCTTTCAAATCGGTTTTGCATTTTTTACTTATTATCGCAGGTCTGAATGTGGTGACTGAGTTATGTTGTATACCAAAGTAAATATAAAAACTTTCCACGAGAGGCTAATGACTGCACCCAGACAAGCAAACACTTGTCTCTGTTGAACCGTTTAACTCGAGCGAACATCTACAAGACAATTTTTATTATGTTACTTTTAAGGTACAATTTGTAAAGTGAGAACCTTAGATGATTGGAAAAAGAGACACAAATAGGTACAGTGGCGTACCATACCGACAAAGTTCATTTTTTTTTTAGTATCCTACTAATGTTAAAAGGAACTAGTCTCACCTAGCAAAGACGCAGACGATTCAGACACTATACCTACATAAATAATACACCATATTGTTAGTTGATTACTCTTAAAATTTTTGGAAGTCTAAAGGCTCTGGGACCTGGGTCACTACAGTAGACTAATATTTTATACTTTTAGTGTCGGTATGGTGAGGACTCTCAAACGTTAGGAGTTGAGTAGTTTAAGTTGATTCGACATAGCTATCCTATGACTAAACTTGAAGAAATGGGCCCATATCGAATTTAAAAGAACCAGGTGATATTATCACCAAGACGCTCCAATAACAATACTTCAACTTTTCCATAAAATTTCTGAACTTAATACTATTCATGACGTAGACGTAGCAGAATGTGAATAAGTAATACATATCACGGTCAATTTTCTTTCCTAAAGCAAATAATGTAAGTTTGTAATAAAAAAGTACCTACCTCAATTGTAAATAACTATGTACTTATTAATTATTAATTTTTGACCGTTTTCCTTAACTTGTGGCTTAAGGTCCTCCTTGTAATCAAAATTAAAGCCTAAATTATCATTTTCAGTAAATTATAAAACCTTAAAAACCAGTTCTACATTGAGAACATGTTAAGGAAAAGTATTTACTTACTAAAGTATTACGATAGTTTTTTCTGCAAAGTGACTAGTAGTACAGTAGGTAATTGATCTGGTTTTATATGTATAAATTGTCAAGTTTTATTATCTACCTGTCTTTTTTTTTTAATACTTATTTTTTCTAATTTTTCTAATATTTTAAATGGAGTGTAGGATATAATTAACACAAGTAGACCAAATTATGCAATAATATACATTATAAGTTACGTCAACATTTTTCCAATTTATAATAAGTAGGTAGGTACCTAAAATTACTAGATACGAGAAAACATGTTCACAGCACAAATATAGATATTTTTGTGTACGGAACTCTAATTGTAAAAGCTTTTAGTATAGCGTTGTTATTTAAACATCGAAATTTTATTCTGTACACAAGTTCCATGCCAAGAATGTTTATATAGATATACTCGTATGCTGTGTTGTGTCAGTGACCGTTGAACAAAATCTCCTCCGGTTTTCATTTGGTATTTGATTAATTTTTTAGTTGTGTGATATGCGTTTATATATTTTGAATACCCCAAGTTTCATCATACTGATCTTTTGAATACTTTAGCATATTGACATAGCTCGTCATCATCCTAGCGTGTGTGTATTGCGATGTGCTGATTTAGATACAATCGGTGGCGGCACATCGGAGCCCAGGGTCCGCTTATCTGCTTTTCTTCTCCACTTCACACGATCTTGGGCACCCGTATTATTATAACTATGTAGATATAAATTTAACATAAGATTGAGTTATTATGAAGACATTTTGTTATAAATGTGAACCAGCTCATCGTAAACACTGCCGGTGCTATCCAGTGTAAATACCTACCTATTTTAATAAATTTCATTTTCAAGCCTTTCTTACATACTTGTACTTAAATTCATGCATGCATGTATGTACCTATATATCTTAAAAATGTTAAATAGTGCTGTGGAGACATCTACATTTTGTCAACCATGAGCGGGTTGTTCGATCCCAAGGCCTATTGCCGTTAACCGCCTGCATAATACCTATCTGTTGGATGGAAAACCAGTTGGCTGCTCATTTTTTTCTGCTAAGATTTCAGTCACATAGATGAGAATGATCCACTCCGCTTCACTGCACACATTAAAGCGCACTGTACAGCCCAGTGGCAGTTTTGTTTTAAATATCTCCATATACTATGGAGTTTTAGAACGATGATCTTAAATAAATTTGCAAGTTTCATACTGATTCCTGGGTCTGGGGGAACCAAGGGGGAACTGATTGAATAGACTTTTAAAACTAAGTCAAATTTAAACCTGTACATATTCTTAAACATACAGACAAAACATGGACAAAACTAACCATTCTTTATTTTCTGTCATCAACGTCATTAGCGTGTAATGGCTATTTAACACTATTTAACTATTAGCATAAGACCTTCAACTTTTGGGATGAAATAAAAATGAAAGCAATAAATTTTTATGTTTTATATTTTTACAAATTTATAAAACAGACTTACATTACAAAAATCACATAAACTATTAAACAGATATTTTAAATATTTATGTGAAACTATATTACATATAGTAAGGTAGGTACTTAGGCTACGGACGGGATTGTGACCCGGTACATTTTGGAGTCACTGAAAAACATATTTACAGTCGCTTAATATAGTGTGTTTGCTTCTAACAAATTTATGCATCTTCTAACTGCAAATATGTTATCCTAGCAAATCACATTTTTGAATTTTCATATCAACTACTTAGAGCTCGAGAGGGGTGAGATCATGGCTCTATTTAATAATGGCCGTCACCTGTAGGATCGTTAAGCCAAGGGTAGTTGGTTGGGCATCTCAAGCACGTCTGCAGATTGATAGTCTCGCCGGGCACCTCCTTGGAGGTAAGCTTGCAAGAGTGAGGTACCCAACAGGCGGGGATGCCTTCAACGGCGCACTTTTCCCTCCATGGTTCGAAGTTTTTGGCTTCGCTGATCGTACGTGGGTTCTGAATCCATTGGATTACTTGGGTCATGGTTACGAAGAACACGTCATTGTGACTTTCGAGAATTTCATCAACCCAGTACAAGAACGCCTCCAAGAATTCGGGGTTATTTTTAAGCCACGCAGCGTGGAAATAAAGTCCTAGAGGTGCCCGATTTTGTTCATAATGGCGATCAAAATTGTGGTTTAAGAAGTTGTAGAACTGATCTCCAGTTAAAATATTGGAGCAAGAGTCAACCATAGCGCATCCAGGTAAGTATTCATCGATGTTGGGATCCTCACGACGGTCCAGTTCATTCATTACCATTTCCCAGACGGCATGGCTCCTGGTGGGGCAGCTTTGCAGGTTACCGTGGCAGCGGTGCGGCATTCTGAAGTACATTGTGTAAGGCCATAGTGGTGGATTAGACAAAGGAGCTGTTATGGTGCTGTCATATAAGAATGCCTGTTCTTCCATCATAGTGAACTGGTTGTTACCACCGACACGCAAGTAAGGCGCTCGTACGCCTACTACGCTGTTATCTGTAATGTTAGAGAACTTCTCGATGATGACTCTCATGCCCGCCATCTCCTTGCCCCAGTCGTCGACAGTAGCGTTACTCCAGAAGCGTTCATCGTCGTTGTGCCTGCATACAACATAGTGATATTAGCATAGTAATAGGTTACTGTAGTGTTGTTATACCGTGAAAGCTGCAATTATTATTTTGATTACTTACGTGACTGAATGTACGGCGATTTCATGGCCCTTCCTGTGAGTTTCCTGAACGGCGGAGTAATTACTGTATTTGTGTGAAACGAAGAATGTTGCTTTAATGTCGCAGCCGTTGGGGTTTTTCCGTTTTCCATTGAATATCTCTTTGTACAGTTCAATGTTATTATTATTGATAGCATCATCAAAAGTTATGGTGATCATCTGGGGAACGTCTTTGGCAGGTAGGTCACCGGGGATGACAGTGCCATCCTCGGAGCAGAAACAATCGGGGAGCACACACTGCGTGGGGTCACACGGTGGCGCACTGTTGGGATCATTGTCGATATCTGCGAAATAAATTACATCATCATAATACATTCAATAGCTCACTGCCTGCTCTTTGCGAGGCGATAACTGAATAGTTAACACTTTGTTAATCTTCATTAGATTATCACTTGCATAAACCCTACTCATTATTGTTTACGTTAATTTAAAGTGAAAACTAGAAAATTTCAAAATACTAAATTATAATTCTCGACTTTAAAGAATTCGTAATTTATTATGAAATCAAACTATTTTGGGGCATAGATCTAGTTTTTTCAACTAATATTTTAATGATGAATAACTACTTTGGTAGTATTATAATAATATTGAGGTATATACGAGTATTATCACGGGCCAGTCGTGGAGCTGCACAAGCATATAAAATGAATCTTGGGCGGGGCGATAGTAGGAACCAGTATGGGTACTTTCGCTCGGTCAAATTGCTCGACAGAGCTGACACATACTGGATTTCACTTTTGATTCAGCTATATTAAGTTGTTTGTACATTACATAATGATTTTTTTTACAAAAGTCGCCATTCCAACACCATATTATAACATAATCAATTATACAACTTAGTTCTAGAATTTGCTGGATGACATTGAGAATTTTTAGTTACGAGAATTAATTTATGTAAAATGTTTTTTGATATGCACATATATTTGCTTTAGAGACGTGAAGTCCAAGCAATATATCGCGCTTACATACGGAGGTTTTTGTGGTGGTGAATGGACTTTAGTATCCAAATCAGGTACATAATTACAATTCAAAGTGATTTCAAGTCATATACCAAGGCAGGGAATTTATTATATGGATCGCGTGTGGAGCTACTCGATGCATACCGACTACCTGTTGATTCAGAAGGCCACACACTGTGCATACGTAAATATAAATCTGACGCTTTCTAACCTACATTTATGAACAAACGATATAAGTGAGATCTAATATTAGTTTCATCAATTAATGAGCACCTTATATGCGCGCGTTATGATGTAACATTGAGATGCTTTTAGGCCTAATGACTGGTATATCAGACAGGTTAGTCGTGACTACTCGTGACTACTTAAGAGCAAGTTCTTATTTGAGAATTTGTTAGTTCCAAATCAATTACTTATTTTAATTTAAATCGGTTTCAACATAAATAACAAATTATGTAGAGAATAAAAAATATACCTATAGCTAGTATACTGGGGCAGTATCACAATTAATGCCCATGACATTGAAAATGTAATATTGAGGTTCAAGTGAACGTGTTCCTCATAGCAATTGGAGCTGAAACTTTAAGACTTCAATGGGCTAAAAGTAAAATAGAAAGCTTTTCGCATCAAGTCAAGTTCGGCGTGATTACTATGTATTGTAGATATGTGAAACTCTCGTACAGTAGCGGGTAACTTTTTGCTGTGAATAATAATGATGGTAGGTACTCGTAATTATTAAGGGTACTGACCACAAGTGTTTTCGTCCGAACCATCAGCACAATCTTTTTCACCGTTGCAAAAGAGTCCGCGCTCGATACAGTTTCTATCCCCACAAGCGAGGTGACCATCTTGACAAAGAGGTTCATCAGTATATAGCAAAGGCTTTGCTTTACGCTCCTTGCTCTTCAACTGACAGTTTTTAACAGCGTCTTTCCAGTCACAGGTCTGTTTTTCAATATCAAAGTACAACCCGGCTGGACAACGGATGGCTTGAATACCCTGTAACAAAAGAGAATATCATTCGAATGCTCATATTATTAGACTAGCATATGCCGTGGCTCTGCCCGTGTTAATGTCGGTTATCGCGACTTTTGGTAATATCTCCCGTTCTACTCAAACATACGGCAGATTTTAAGTTTGGCTAAGACCTTTCTAACAGAAAAAGTAGCGTCAAAATCTGTTCAGCAATATTTGCGTCCATCGCGAATAAACACAAGAATCGTTCCCAATCAAATCCAAGTATTTTTTTAATATCACCAATTTAATATAATGGCTATAGTATAGATGTTCTACACCAATGGCCTTCAATAATGCGAAAATATGTTGGCATGTGGGCTCAATACCGTTGATACCTAAGACCGTGCGAAGTGGAGGAGCAAAAGTCGGAAAGCGAACCCCGGATTCCATGACAGGCTCGGAAGCGACCGAGATTAGCACTAAGATGATAATAATGATGTTATCACATGTTAGATAATATTTTTTATTGTACTTATTAGTTGTTTTTATAAGAATACACATTGAAGTTAGGTTTATTTGTTGCATGCTGTCGTTGAGTTGTGTGTGTGTTGGTGATTCAAAAATATCAGAGACATCAAGATGTTCAGTAATAACTACATCAAAACGTTTTTCTATTACAATGTATTCATTCACAAAAGAATAACAGAATTTAGAGTCAAGGTTCCAACGTTGCTAATACAATACATGACAGCGTAATTGCAACTAGAGAGACGGAAAAGTGTTTTTTGTCCCATTTGTTTACTCGTTCTATATGTATTTGTACTTTTGTAAAAAGTTCTTAGGTTTGTTATGACGGGGTATGTTCGAATCATTATGAATAAGACAACTACAAACTATCTACTGGTACAATTGTTTACCGCCATTGCAAATATGTGGTTTAGTTGTCGCATCGAATAAGTATTACCTACTTAATTCAAAACTATTCAGTTTAGGGAAGCAAAAAGTATTTGAACCTACATTTAAAGAAATCTAAATAATTTGTGTTAATAATGTAGTGTAAGCTACTGTTAATAATTATAGCGCAAAGCGATCCGTGGAGGCTATTGTATCAACGTGAATAATTATAACAATTCTCTTGATGACGAGCTTGCGGCGCGGCGTTCGCCGGCCGGCGCGGGCGCGGCGGCACCGCGTTGTGTTCTTACCACCTTGAATGGCGTAAGAACAGAGCAGTAATACCAACCCACAAGTACGCAATGCTCTGTTGTTTATATTGAGGACAAATTTCTAACGTTTATTGCATTTCGCATATTTTTAATTAGACCTTAATCGTACTTGTATTAAAATTCCTTAGTGATTAAGCAATTTAAAATAGCAACGAGGATTTTTCATAATTAACTTTATAATATTCTCAATGTGATCCAGTTTGAAAGTGGCTCACATTCCAAATAGCATTAATATAAGGACATATTTACTAGAGAATGTATGTGTACAATATTTAGGTATATAGGTAGTGATTACCGAGGCAGTGCACTGGATGACGTCGCGACAGCTGTCGCCGTCGCCGGGCACCAGGCGGAACCACTCGCCGGCGTCCTTGCTCTTGCATAGTTCTTGCTCCAAACTGTCCTCTTTCTTTGCTGTGGCGTTCTCAGCCTGTCGCCGCCATCTGTGCATCCGATCCGCGTCGGCCGATGCTGGACAAATAATAACAATTAAATCACTGCTCATTGCGTTCGATAATAATTATCAAACTTATAAAATGTTGGTTTTAACGGAAATTGAAAGACTGCAAATTATCGCCTGTGATATTTATAGTTCGTTATGAATGTTTGCTGGTGAAGCGATTTTTGACTAAGTTGTCTTAGTATTTACATAACATAACATATGGTTTATGGTTACATTCACAATTTACAGCTTTTTTCGCATTAGAACGAAATGTCACATGGAAGCGCATAAAGTGTCTAAATGCCAAAGGTGGAGTGAGCGCTCGTGACATTTGACTCACTTGGAAATGTCAGCGCTTGGGCAAGCGACAAGGACGACTCTTTCTATGTCTTCTGTCTGTACAAAATTGTACATTATGCATGGCATTTGATTTGTGTGTCGATTAGGCTGACGAAATTATTATAATTCAGAATGGTTACGTTATAGTCGATCTCCTCGAACCATTATTATATCCCAGAAAATGTAATGATATACATGTTAACACATAATTATCATAATTATCGTTAAATCCGTGGTAAAATAGTAACATAGATAGGTATTGTTTATTCATACATATTAGGAAAAGGATAACACGTTTCCACGGTGTTGTTTCAATGCCAATCATAGGTAACAGACTCACAAAGTGTTCATACGAAAGTTACGAATGTCAATACTTGTGTGAGGTGAGTACTTCGCGTAGTTAATATTTAAGACAATAAGAAATAACTACGACTGTTTGTAGTTGCGTTTGCATGGCTTGTGAGCGGTGAGCACGTAACACGAGGAAACCAAGCTCTCACAACATTATCTAATTGTCTCGCTTGCACTACTAGGCGTTGCGTTCATTTTTTTCTTGAAGTCAAATGTTACTCAAACTAAATACTTAGTATTAGTAAATTTGCATCAATCGAGTGACTTGCATATTACATTTAACCCAGACCTAGCTACTAATTACTCGCGTAACTGTGTACTGTACCCATACGAGTTAAATTTAGATGCCTTGATATTTAGCCACAATAACTGTTCACTCATTTCAAACACAGAGAATGGTGTAAAGCGCGGCGAAATACCCATAGCGCCTTTCACATGTCGCGCGGTATGTGGTTGATTGGTAGATACGTCAAATAAAAAGAGGGTTATGGCAGACAACAAATGAGGTGCAATGTGGAAAATAAACTGCCAATTAACTGCACCCCGATGAATGGTAAGAAGCTAGTTCTGTAAAGTAAATGTATGCTGCCATATCGGTTTTACTTAAATATGTTTTCTTAAATGTACTCAAGGTTTAAAAATAATAACTATTGGTTCTAGATCTAATCTAGAGTTTTATTGCCTTAATAAAATCTGTGTCTAAAATTATTATTCTAATCAAGATATTATTTAAAACTGACATATCGTTTGATGTATTTACACAATATCTTTTTAGTTTTTATAGTTAACATATATACATGTTAGGTGTAAGCTGCTGGAGCTATTTATATTAACTAGTTCTCTTTGACCCGGATCTACCACGAGCGTTGTTTTGATACATGTAGTGATAAGTTGATCAATAAAATAATGAAATATATATGAAATAAAATAAGTGAAATGTGTTATTGAAATAAAATTTCAATTGATAACGTTGGCGCCGCTGTCTCGCTGTCGATTCGTAGACCGAAGCGCGTTGATGTCTCTTGTATGGAAATAATCATTCAAGCATACTACATACTTGTTTTGTGTTTCCTCGTTATGAACTTATACAAGTTCAACTTTCTGTCATAATTATGTTAAAATTAGGTAGTTTTTTTTTTAATTTAATTTATTGATTGGTAGACGGGCCAAATCCAATCGTATTCTATATTTATCTTTTACTTAACTACACGGCCAATAACAGAAATGCAGTGTTCCTGCACAAGTATTTACAGCATACAGTTTGAATAACAAAACACGAATGTGGGAACAACTAGGTATGCGCGTAGGTTCGGGCGTCGACCGGGCGCGTTGTTCGAATACCAACCGCCGACCTTATGAATATTTAGCACCACAACTTGACTTTCCTTCTGCAGTTAAAAGCGGCACTCCCTTCAAGCACAGCTAATTCTGATAACGGGTGACTGGCGTTTCCGTACGCGGAAGTAAATAGCGTTCACCTTGCCTGCGTCATTCATATACGATCACAGCGGCGACATCTGGGCTTGAGTCAATTTATTCTCAGTTCACGTTTCACTTAGCCTCCAAGAAGAAATCTACACGATTATGTAAGGCGATAACAAAAATATCCTGCTTGTATTCTGCTAATTTTTGTTTAGAAATATTCTGACTGGCGCGCACATATTGAGTCACGGAGGCTTCATGTCAGTCGTTAGACGTACAACTAAACTTGGCCATGAAAATAATTGGTACTATGTTTTTCTCAAGTTTTAGGTAGTTGAGTGTCCAGTGCCGGGTAGGTATAAGGTGTGCGTCTTGTTGTGAAACACGTATCAAAACCCAACATTCTTGACTGATATTATATTATATTATTAATAAGAATATAGTAATAGATATAGACAATAGAAGCTGTCAGCAACACAGCTTACAAATTTTCAATAATAAACAATAACAAATTAACTGACGATTTGATAAACAATTGAGGAATACGTATTTGTTTAATTTTCACCCGACTGCGGCAGCGAGGGTAATGTGTTTCGCGTGTATGTATGTATGTATATATCTAGTTTTCTTTGTTCCCCTCTAGAGATACGGGATATATGATCTGTATATTGAGTTAAGTTGATGAGTTAAGCTATACGGGTTCTTCGTTTTATTCTGAGTAGGTACACAAGAAATAATTCTAGGTACGTCATATGTCTGGTTCTGAATTTAAAAAAATATGCCTTTTATAAAAGACATACAGTTTATTTTTGGTAAATGTTATAATAGTTTATGAGGGAACTCTTATGATAATAGTCTTTCATGTCAAATTATTGACTATTATTGTTTGACTTATTAATAAAAAATAATTGAAGTGACAAAATAATAATAAACGTAACATTTCAAACATACTAATGAACTCTGTTAAATAATTTATTTTGAATAAACGAATCCACCTAATTAGTAACTACGTGGCTCGTGGCCACGTTCGCCAATGATTGACGCGACCTACACATAACTAAACAAGAAAGCTCAACAAACGAAACGCATGCATAAAGCGATAGGTAAATGAATTAAGCAACATCAACATTCACTTAAACTTATTTTATGTAACAGTCGAAAGGTTACGTGGAATTTTGCTGAGGACCTAACAATCCGTTGTACGTGGACTCTTTCGTAGAGAGGCGCCGTTGGTGTTTTAAATATTTATCCTTTGAACCTTTTTTCGATTCAATAGGGTTCGACTTTCAGTCTAACTATGTAACGGTCGAACTTCTATATGTTCCATAATGCGACTGCCATGTAACCTTCATAATATACTGACGATATCGAGTTCTGTAGTTGCACTAGGTAATCGAACATTTTAAGGCTCCAACCGGGTAACGGCTTAACAAACTCAGGTACGGAGGAGTCTTATTGTGTTAGCAATGGTCATCCATCCTATGCCTGGCCCAGCAATGATTGTTTGACCTTGTACTTAACCTACTCGATTACTACTTAGCCACATGTGTTTTAAATATTGATCTGGGTAATGAGACAAAGGCTTCGATACTAAAGAAAGTAAAGAAGATGTGCTTTAGGTAAAGAACATTTTAATAGATTTTAATAATAATTATGTTAATAAAATAACAATAATGTTCTGGCATATATATGTACACCGCAGTATTATTAAGACCCATACTAAGCAAAGTTTGCACTATCGCATACTGTAGGTACGTAGAAACACCTAGACGAATGCAAATTGCAGTGAAAGGGAATCAAAACCGCAACTACTGACGCAGTTGTCGACTGCTCGACCGCCACGCCAAACAGGTCGTCATCACACGGCTTGTTATTGAAGGACTATTCTGACACCGTTCGATCGTGTTATTGGCTTGATGTACGTAGTGCAATAATACTGTATCAAAACTGGTAGACATCGTTCCTAGCGATAAGACCGCTACCTGTACCCATTATGTTTAGACATTCTTCTGTCCTAAGACAATGCAGTTTGTTAAATAATAGGTGGTGCAAAGAGCAAATAGTATTCTATAAATATATCTAATAAAAAGTGCGTATAGTATAGTTAGAGGACTACTCGTATATGTGTATGTATTTTTGGAGCCCCACCAATATCTTCGGGGATCAAATCAACGTCACTGGCAAGCCAGCACATGTTTTGATTGACAGACGAGGCTCTGTAGCATGGTTTTCCTTTTGGGGTTGGGAAGTCAGCTCGCTACCGCTAAGACTTCATCATCTTCCAAGCCTTCAATCTAGTCTAACTATGAAACAGCTGAACTTTATGATAATTTCACTACAGCAAATGTCGAATACGTTAAATCAAGAGAAAGATAAGAGAGCGTACCCTGTGCTTACACTTTAAAGCCCAGGTTACTTCTCTCGCTTTGGATACAATTAAGACTAACACGTGATGATGATGAGACTACTCAGCCTACTGTTCCCCTTTCTGGTTATTTCAAACCAGTCATGGGGATGCGGTCCTGACTACTTGAGCGCTTTTCTCCTTTTCTCTGTATTTTTATCATAATAAATATTTTTTATTTAACAAATTATAAAAGAAAATATTTTCTCTTAATAGACAATTTCCAAAGGGTTTTTTTTTTAAATGAACAGCATTACTTTGGGATAATAGGACCCTCGCTTCTTAGCTACTGCTTTTTCCATATATTTTTATCGCGAAATAAATGCCCAGTTGACGGGAAAAGCTCGGTATAAAAAATATATTTGCTGAAATATGAGTGTATGACGCTTCTGCTCACTCCTTCGAGAATTTACAGTTTTTGATTAGCACATATATGTGTGTAAAAAGCAAATGTAGAAGATGAGTTTATCATATAAAATATAGTTGGAGGCTGTGTCTTTTTAAAACAGATTAGCACAAAAGTAGAGACAGTGGAAGTGTAGCAAACTATCTCATCATCATTGTATTGTCTCGGTCACATCTGAAGCTTCCATCTCACAATCAAGGGTTCGCTATCCAATTCAATTTGTGCCGTCTTCAGCATTTCCAACAGTGAGACATGTCCGACAGTGAGGCACACATGTCAACATCTATGATTTTGTTTGTTCTCACCAACGTAGCAAGGACCCGTATACTTGCCAAACGTTCATAGGTTATTTACCACCAACAGACCATTTTATTGGTGATAAATAGCCTACAAACGTTTACTATGCCAAAGAAAGTATAATTGTGTGTAATATAAAGTGCTAAACTTTCTTTAAAATTTGAGAAATGTTAGACATTCATTTATGAAACTTTACACAATCAGTTTAAACCGTGAAAATATACCAGGAAACATATATTTTTCATTTGAAATATGAAGTAAATTGGTAGGCATAAATATTATGCACCGGTGAAATTTCAACACAGTATCGAGTTGGAGTCAAAGCCTGTCTATGTATCGCTCACGTGGCGCCGTGGCGCAACCGATCTGACCCACAGACCTAAAGATCTGAAAACCACAAGTCGGTAACTGATAAATAAGCGTCATAATAGTTTACCAATATTTATATAACCAGTGCTTTGTATGTTTTATATTTACGTCTTAAGTGCTTTCATGTTTATTGTTATTATCAGAGAAAAGAATCTGCGTGGGCATACGTCATGGTTATTGCCAATTTCAAATGAAAGTTATGAATGGTTAGAATTCTATAGAGTGCCAAGCAGTTCAAAAATATATACGTAACAAAATATAAACATTAATTTCCTGAAACATTATTGTACATTTAGAGCTATTTTCAGTCTATATACCTAGATTGCAATTATGAAAAGATCAAATTTTTTTTCAGCAAATACTGTTTTTATTATCAGATTAAAACTTAGGTGTATCAACAGTGTCTTGACCTAGTAATACGACTGACCTACTAAAACAATAAAGTAATCGCTTAATAAGTATAACTCATTTGTAAGTTAATTAAATTAAATAATTTAAATAAGAGTCATTGAAACTACTTAATTAAAATTATTTAATAACATTGTTAACGTCCTCGATTTTAATTTTTATATTATTTAACTCGAAGGTGAATAATACTCTACGTCATGTTTGATTTTAATAATAATTTTGACATAAATTAGATTACAATTTTGAAATAAATTTTATAGATATGTTATTTATAGAACACATTGTTTATATTATATTTATATTTAAGTTAATATATTACTTTGTATTGTTCAATATTCAATTACTTCGAAACAAAATCATGTTATGCAATCAATAATTATAGTTATAACTAATTTATGCATATATTAATAGTCGATCAATTATTAAGTCAGAGAACACAAAGAACAACACACTAAGAAGACTGAAAACGTCCGCTGTATGAAGTTGATCCGTGGATCATTTCATATTGCATTTTCTGAGCATCGAACACGAGTTTATCTAACTTGTGAAATCATCAATGAATCAGGAGTATAATGCTATTTAAAGGTTTTGCACTTATTTGTTACAATGATTGCATATTTATAATGAAATAAAAAGAAGTGTATATAAACATTCCAGCTACATTTCATGACTTAAATGTCAAAGGTTCTGTTATTTTTCATAGAGGCTCACTTACAGTTTCGTTAGAACTTCGTGTAAGTTACGTTGTAACAATTGTTACAACGTGTGTTGTTAATTGATTGAAATAATTAAATAATTGATTAATCAAAATTTAAATTAGTTCCAGAATCATATTATAGCTGACAGACACACCAAATGTATACAGATACAAGTGTATAAATGAAACTTCTTTTTACATTCTTATGCCCAACATTTCAAAATATACCGAATCCTTTGATATATGATGTTTCGTCGTTTTGTTTCCAAACAACGCGTAAGAGACTGAAAATTCGAGAAATCACTAGGGTCAGCTCATGTAACATCGCTCAATCTCGGTATTCGTCGTAGCTGTCTCGCTGCCCTCGACACAATGTAGACTGTGACGTCACAAGCGGGGGCGCAGGCGTAGCGCAACACGGAACGAATGTGAAAGTTCTCCGCAACCGCAGTGCCCAGCCACAGCAGGTGCTAACCAATACTTAAACTAAACACGTCCTAATTGTAACTGGTAACGTAATCATTAAAGATAAATCCTGGTAACATCTCGTTACATGACTCTATGTATTTGAATGTTTTCGATGGCCCGTGAAACATGAAACCGAGTGAACTTATTGCTCAGTGATTGTTACTAAAAGTGAACATGCAACCAGCAATGTGTTTTCGCAACATTAGAATGCTCGGCCGATGCATCACAGAATTCAATTAGATTTAAAGTTTTCACAACACTCCTGCAGACGCAAAGTGGAGACTTGATTCAGGCGACAGACATGAGTGACTATCCTTGAAGGGTGCGCGTTGATGTCCTTTGGCCGTTCGATGCAAGTCGATCGCGGTCGGCTGCATTCATTCGTAAACTTCGCGTAGACACTGTCTATCTCGTGATGGTCGAGAACGGGCAACTTCACTGTTCACTAAGTGCGACACTTATTTTGACGCAATCACAAATTGGCAGATGACATCGTGTCACCCGTGACGTCGCGAGATCGACGGTGTCTGGAGCGTAAATAAAGGCTAGGACTCACCGAAGGCAAACAAGAGGCACGCGACCAGAGTAGCGACACGGGCGTAGCGCGCCATGACGGGATCACAACAGGTCGTTGCGCGGCTGTCGTGCGGTTAAATAGTGGCCTCAATCTGCGCCCCGCCCGCCCCGCTCACCCACACCGCTCGCACCTCTGCTATCACCCTTCGCACTCATCAGCTGTGAATCATCTGCATCATCGGGACCCGCGACGCATCTGCAGCTGCACTCGCACACATACATTCCTCATGTGAGAAGTCCTTAGTCACACCAAATAAATCAGAAGTTATGTAAGCTTCACACAATTTTCAGTGATAACAGAACGTACCCTCCTAAAAATCGAATGATAAATTCATTCAAGTTCCTGATGAAATAGTACTGAATCAATTATTCTGTTTATTCATACTACACAATCAATATTTGTGTAGATTTGTGTAGCTATGATATTGATGTAACCATTCCTATATCTCTGTTCTATATATTCATACATACCTAAGTTACATTATTATTCTAAGCATTTCGGGTCAATGTATTACTGGCATCGAACCCACAACACTCGGCACGGTTGTAGTCGGCGGGGCAAGGCATTTTATTTGTTGCAGTCGAATAGGCATACCTATCTTGTTAGGTCAGTAAACATCATTTCATATGCGACATTTGAGAATAACTCCAACATTAGGGTAATAAAATGTACACAATTGATATACACGAAGTACATCTGGATGTGTGAGATATGTGTGTACAATTTTCCGTGTACCATACATAGGAGTTCAATTATCCGAGTTGGTGATAAAGGAGACACCTGAATCCCTTGCAAATAGGTTTAAGTAGGCAATAAATAAGCAGCACTTAGAAAGATTTCTACAGACCCTAGGCCTATGCTATCACTGTCACTATTACCGGACATAATTTTAGAAAAATACGTCATCATAAGCGGCACGTCACTATAAGCGCAGTCATTATATCCGACCTCGTAATACCGACTTTTACATGAAAATCGAACTTTACACTAGGTATATGATTACAGTGAAATTCATGTTACGTGGTAGGTCACTATAGGCGGAGTCATAATAAATAGATTCTACTATATTCTGACAAAATACATTTTGTATCATATTCTATCTTTGTGCCAATTTCGTCTATATCCATTCAGCAGTTCGAGTGTAAGCGTACCAAAGATCCGTCCATACATACAAGTTGTCGCGTTTATAATATCAGTGTGATGGTGTAATTAGTCTGAATTGTCAGATTCGTTAACCCCAAAACTGGGTTTGTTCCTTGATCATATAAACGACAGCACCATCGGTGCTGGCCTGATAATAATATTTATGATCTATTTACTGTAAACAAAACATCATAATTTTACAAATTTATGAACCACTTAAATTTACGCAATACATACATACATATTACTGAAATCTGAATTTCAATGCACCACGTAACTCATCAATACGTAATTATGTTACCCGTGAAGCAAACAAACAAATGTGTTTCTGTTTGTTTTAGAAATGACTCTAGATTGTATAAAACTTCATTAACGCACTAATTTCAGCTATTAAAAATAATAGGCAAGTACAATTAACATCAGATTAATATATGGTTAAGTATCTATTTTTATTATGGTTTTTACCCGACTACCAAGAAGGGTTATGTTTTTCGTGAAGGCCTCTACACAGATGGCGGTAAACTCTTCAGTGACCCCGGGACTCTGCTGCCTGGCCGAGGGCATAAGTGATTAAGGCCCGTATTTAATAAGGCCCGTACAATAGTACTTACCTCTGAGTCCATGCACTTGAGATGCTCTGCGCCAATGGCGCTTTTCGCAGAGCATCTGAATTGCACGTTTGAGACATATCTCAGTAGTGTCATCTATTAATACGGGTCTAAGATGGGTCTAAGTATGTAAGCTTAAAATCATAACAAACTTATAACAAGGAGCGTTTGTTACTACGCGGAACGGAATATCTACTCATCAGTTCCACGCAGGTCAAAGCTCGATAGTAATTTCAGGAACCGTGTCTTTTGGAGAAGCGCAAACTCTCTTTTCCTCTTAAGAAATTTTTTCTCTATATGCTGTTGTTTTATACACGAGAATAAAGGCGAATAACGAAGTGGAGCGCCACCATAATAGATATTTTGTTTTGCGTAATCCCGAAGTACACTTTCCTATATATGGTTGGAATGGTTGAGGATAACTTTCCAGATCGTTTCTATTGCTTCGAATCCAGACACGGAGCAGTGGCCTGATCAGGCCTGACACCTCGACGTTTCTCCACCGTGCCCTCTGCAAATAATATCTATTTTTTGCGTCGACACACAAACATTGAAGATTTTTTTAAATCTATAGTCCAGTGTTAGTAGTTGCCGTGTAGCCTTCAGTTTTTATGTGGACCTTCCAAAAAAATATTTAATTGATATTTAAGTGCTTGTTGATTATTATTTTAGGTACTTTGTGGCGTATTTGTGTATGCTTGTTAATGTATTAGGTTCAGTATTTTTCGTGAAAGATAATCACCCACCCACTCGACCCTGATGGAGGTTACGGCGACGTCTCTACAGGTCTTCCAAATGTTCATTTTCATTCCTAAAACGATATTAGTGCAAACATAAATTCAAAAAAACATAATCATTCTCTGGACGACTTATCTAAACTGAAGCTCGATGGCGAATATTGCCAGAACTGTAAGAGCCGAAACACATAACTCGCGTTGTGTTTGTGTTTCGGCGGTTAGTACTGTCCCCAGTGGGGACACTACTCGCCGCCGCGTCACTGGACTGGACTAGAATTGGGAATTTGACTGGAGACTGGGGAGTCCCCAGTCCCCACGTAGTTGAGTTACACCACCAAAATGCAAAGCAAAGACTCAAGACAATACAACCAAAATGCTTCTACATTAAATTCCCAATTCACTTCGGCAAACACAATCTTGAATTGAAACAATTTATTAAAATACTTCTAAGTACTTTCTGCTGTAACCACAGAACAAAGAAAAATCCTGTGGCTGTAACCAAACCATATCTTGTAAGAAATCAGTACAACGCCATCTATTGAGCACGCGTACAACTTTATAAATAAGAAATTAAATAGTATTTGCATACTTAGAATTAAGGTATTGAAGAGTTATTGAATAAAATGCTGCAATAGCTTTATTTACCGCAGCAGTCTCCGAGTGCCACACGTATTATTATAAATCTTGGAAACCCAACTAAAATGACGAGGGCACCATTATGTTGGAATCGAACCTACTTACAACGACGAGCTTGTCACTTTCTTTGGCCCTTTAATAGAGTGACAAGTTGCCCATCACGGCATCATCAGTCAATCAGGATTTTTTAATAGACATTTTTTCTTCGTAGCTCCGTAGAACTATCCTTCCTTCCCATTACCGGTTAGGTTAGTTAATAAAATACAAGTTGTGGTACAGTCAGCATTAAAAGGAGATGATGGTCTCATAAATTTTTCAAAATTAAAAATTGTAAGAAATATTTTAAGAGTCCACTAAATTTTTTTTAAATTGTATCACTTTGGCCAAGACAATTATTTTTTGAATCTGAATATTATCATCTACTTTTTACGTTGATACGATAATAGTTCATAGTTCTGGGCAGCATATAGACTACTTTTAATACAAGTGATATCCGTGGCTTCGCCCGCGCTTCGTTTTTAGGTCGTTTTTGGTCATATCTCCGGTTCTACTTAACCAATTACAACCAAACAAACGGTAAATTTTTAGTCTAACCAAGACCTTTCTAATAAAAAAACCGCATCAAAATCCGTTCGGTAGTTTTTACGTTAATCGGGATTAATTAGCGATGGACGTAAAAACTACGAATGGATTTTGATGCGGTTTTTTATTAGAATGGTTTTGTTTAGACGAGTAGAGGCCAGTGGAGTGAAGAGTGGAGTGGAGAGTGGGGTGGAGAGTGGGGTCTCGAGTGGACTGGAGCGGAGAGTGGGGTGGAGAGTGGATTGAAGTGTGGAGTGTGGAGTGGAGAGGGAAGTGAAGAGTGAGTGGAGTGGTGAAACGTTTTTTTTTAAAAAGACTTGGTGGCGATACCGACCTCCACGCGGGCGAAGCCGTGGAAGCTAGTTTGATATAAAAGACACACATATGTGCGGGTATTGTATAAGCGCTTGTAGTACGCTATAATATAAACCGTGCTGTTATACTCGTAGCAAAATAAGCTTTATTCCCTTTGTCTACTCAAAATACATTTATAGTTAGGAACGTAGCTAATTGTACTGTTGACGCTGACGGTGAAATAAAATTGCTTCCTCTACTTTCGTTAAAATAATATTAAATGAAGTGAAACTATTTAATCGTGTGAATTTTGAATTGAATGCCCCGTTAACAATGCCACAGAACTGTGAGGGAGTTTTCAACATGTGTAAAGTGGCGCTAGAGTGACTGCTGCGTCTGAGGTCGCGGATTTGATTCTCGCTTAGTACAAGTACTTAAAGACATGATGTAGGTATAATCAATTTTTTCTATCTATAAAAGTCTAGTTAACTCAGTTCGTCTGAGTTTTCCTCCTGTAAGGGACTGGCCGCGGGTTCCAGTCCCGTCTTGGATGTACACTTTTGCCAATTCAAATCATTAGAAATAATGAACAGACTAATTGTTTAAAGATTTCATTAAAGTTCATTCTTATTTGTTAGCTTAGTGGGCGCCAGGGGAATCAACTGAATATAATGCCAAATTTCGAGATTCACCCATGAGAGAAAACATTTGAATTCGCTGCATTCTTACTATAGGTAATCGATACTAACACTTTTTATAAATTGTCTTATATGAAGGGATTTTTCACATTTTAAGGGGTTATTGAGAGTTTGTTGTGTAGGTAATGTAGTTAATTGATAATAATGATATATTTTGATAAATTCGTGGGATTCAATGTAACAGAAAAATCAAACTAACTAACACTACTAAAGAATTATGGATTTTTATTATCTGAAAAATAAAAATTATTATTATTATTGTTTGTGGGTTTCTTCAGGGTTTTTAACATTTTGAGGGGTTCTTCATGATTCTTGAAATTTTGATGGGGTTATTGAGGGTTCTTGAGTTTTGCATGAGGTTCTTCAGGGCTTTGCATGGGGTCTTTAGGTTTTTGTCATTTTGAGGGGCTAATTGAAAATTTTTGCCATTTTAGTGGATAAAAACCGTTTTATCGGTTTAGGCGCATTAGGGCTAATTCTCATTATGGCAACCGACTCGCTAATGGACTTCACATCTGTTGCCATTCCTGGCGTTTCACTGCTTACCTACTTATAAATCTTAAGACACTATTTTTAGACAAGAGTATCTATAATTTACGTATTTATATACGATGAACGTCTTCGGATTCCAAACCAACCGCACCTGCCGATCAACGGCCGAGACTAACGGGGTGGGGAGATCGAGCGACAGTCACCCCCGAAAATATTCTGACGTTTCGGCTGCTGAAAAGCTATCGAAACGTCAGAATCAGGGTAAACAATAAAATAACATGAAATGAATCGCAATTGAATCGTTACAAATAGTTTTATTTGAAGACGTTCGACATCTCACGAATACGGAGTTTTAGCACGTTCGGAAGTTACAGCCAAATTTTGGCGGAATATTTATGTTATTATTCTCCAGTTTAGGTCACATTATAATTTTGTTTACCCAAGAACTATTTGAGTCATTACGACGAATAATATGTAGGCCCCTATGTATTCTCAATATAAACTATTGTTAGTCAACTGCTAATAGTGATTCATACTAATACTAAACACTACCTACATGTCCTTCATAGTATAACTATTCCTTCTTTCGTTAAATGGCAGATTCTGGAAACGGCAGATTCTGTAAATTCAATTATTTGCAATTATCGTTGATTCAGACGAATAGTTGCTGTTTGCGGGAATCAACCCGGAAATAGTCGTGGACTGTTGATATATTGCGTGAACTAACACTAACGGCTGTAAAGTTTAAACATTGTATTAGATAATAATTATTATTTGCGTTATAGTTACTAGTTAAAATTTAAGCAGTTTTAGAAATTAAAGTATATACTTTTTTTTTTTTTTATCGTGCGGAAATCCCCATGGATACCACCCCCGTCGGCCATCGGGGGTGGTTATGTCGGGATCGAACCGACTAAAACCGCACGCCGTCTCGGGCCTTAGTGACCGGGGTGTAAGGTTACCCAATGGGCATATCCCTCGCACCCCAGCTGACCCCGGGCCATCTACGGTTTTAAGATGGCCCCCTCGACCCCCCCCCTCGACCCCCCGAAAGGGGGGGTGGGGCGAGCATCGCGCCACTTCGCCGACGGTGGGGTGTAGGGTGACAGGAGGCCGTCCTGTCACCCAACCGTCGGCGCGCAGACAATCAGCTCGCCCCCCGCTTGCTCCCCACTGTGCCATCTGCTAGTCAGAGGGACACGTGGAGAGCCTCGGAGCAGCCCTCTAGAGGGCCACTCCCACCCCGGCCGGATTGGCCGCAGGCAGCAGCGTCTCCCGTGGCGAGTGGGAGGCGCTGCTCGCCTCCGTTGCCCAGGTGCACCACGTGGAGGTTCCGGCCCGCACCCAGAGTAAGTATATACTTACCGGTTTTGGTACTTTTCTTTCAGGTGGTAAGAGTAAGTATATACTTACCGGTTTTGGTACTTTTCTTTCAGGTGGTAAGAGTAAGTATATACTTACCGGTTTTGGTACTTTTCTTTCAGGTGTTTTTAAAAATATAATATTCATGAGTAGGAATGTGTTATATGTGACTGACATGACTTAGGTATGTGGTGTGAGTGGTGGTCGCAACGATAGTGGTCAGACGGTGCGTGTGAGTAAGATACAAGAAAAAAAAAGAAAGAAAAAGAAAAGAATGTGAAATGTGAATCGTATTGTATCGCACACAAGCTCCAGTGGCTTTAGTGATGCATTTCACTAAAAAATTACCTGTATTTGTGTATAGTAATAAATAAATAAAAAAAATTACATGTATGTGTTATTATTATCAGTCAAACATTCAAAATAAATAAAGACATTGTAGACATTGCTTTATTTCATAAAATTATAGCCAAGAGAAGTCCAACCTCCAGATTTTGTTTGAGCCAGAACATGTATAAAATTATTAATAGTCACAAATCACAGGAAGTACATAGGTAATATCACTAGAGAGAAAGAAAATAAAATCATCTTTCTACGTACCTACACCTAAATACGAATTACAGGAATAATATCACCACTGAGATACCTACATTATATTGCAATAAGTACAATAAGTTTGATCTGCCTACTCGAAAGACGACAATTACGTTTATACTCTGGTACATTGTTAAAATCTAATATAAAAGTAGGTACACTATAAATACTTAGGCTAAGAAGATCTACGCAATCATAAAAGCACTGTTTTGATTGATGATGATTACAATTTTAATTACACGTAGTACATTAATGCTCTACTCTTATTCAGTAACACGCTATTGATTACTCATTCGTCTATGTTAAGATGTAAGCGACACTGATTCTAATACTCTAGATTCCTAACAATGAATATCACAATATAGCTACTTAAATACATGTAGATTTAAAGATGTCACTAGCTATTAGATGTAATGTAAAAGTGTTTAGTATAAGCGTAATGTTAGATCTGTTCTGATAGAATTTACAGCGAGAATTTCGAAGCGTGAGATGATCTTACATCTCGAAATTTACTTTGTACCTATAGCTATAGAGTGTTTAGTGATACTTATATAGTGTGTTTTAGGTGTTGAGTAAGACAACGGCTAGACCTCGAATTTCCCGATGATACAAATAACAGCGAAAGCGTAGTCACTAAGGCATTCATCTCCCAATGGAAACCAGGTTCAACTTCAAATTGTACTATTCTTTGATGTAAGATTTTAATGCTAGCATCACAAAATTAAACATTTAATACCATTTAACTTGACCGGATATAGATTCAAAATGCTTCGAGCTCAAACCACAACGGACATTTGTATCTGATGCAATAATAACATAAAATTATAAAACAAAATAATATTTCTGTTGACATTACGAAGGTAGACATTTAAACATTACAGAGAAACAAAGGAAATACTAGCATAAATCTATTTGTTTGTGTTTCAAGAAGTCAGAACAAAAAAAAAATGCATGAAATTATATCATTAGTCATGTGAAAAGACAATATTGTGTTTGAACCTCCAAAACTACCGCCTGGTTAAGCCCATAAAAGGAAAAATATCAATTTTATGATCGGGGCAAGTACTCTCCAGAGACTATTTTAGATAATAACAATTGTCTTGTTAGTTTTTTGTCAATAAATACGTTAGTCATCTTCATTCACATTCGTATAAACTCTTAGATACTATGTGTCAGAGAAAATACGTCTACTTAATAAATATTAACTAAAATTAAGTTAAAAATTATTGCTATGCTTCACAAACTGCAGGCGTAAGGCTTTTTGTCTAACTCCTAAACTTAACATTACCCTGATCTTATAACAAGGTCGGCAATTAAGAATACATTTTGAGAAACTATGCAGGTGTCACATAATGGTATGTTATGTAAATATTTTCGTGATATATCTTTTATATCTGATAATTTGCATCTTTAACTTGGATTACCTTCAATGCAGATATTATAATTGATACCTTTTTACAGTTAAAACCAATTATAATATAAAAAATGTAAGTAGAAACAACCGATATCATACTTCATACTAAGTTGATGGCATATATAGATACCTATGCAGAGTAAACCTGGTACACTTTACGTATTATTTCTTTTCAAGAACAGCTAGAAGGTATTTAATAACTATTACCTACTTAAAATTAAATCTGACATATATCTACCCAAGGAAATTATCGACAAATCTTACATGCCAACCTCACTATTCAGTTGTTAGTCGATACGAAAAGCCAAGAAGGACACTTTTAGAAGTTGAGATTATCTTAAAAGCCAACTGATTCGTAGTGGCAAATATAATTTAATTATTCTCTTTAAAAAGATGAATTGTTGGTAGATCATAACCGATATTAAGAATTAAAAATGCAGTTTATTTAAGCGTAATTTTAATCTATGATCTTCAATATCGCCTTTGCTTAGTGCTATGAAAATATCGGCTTGTATTGTAAATTTAATTAAATTTATAAAATTATACCTTTCGATATGGTAGGGCAGCGTATTAGCTCGTTAAAAGAAAATGTCTTTCTCCCACTCTGTTCCAAAATTATGGGTATAAAAATCCTCAGGGTTTGTGTAGACATGTGGAATTCAGCTTCAAGAGAATACCACCTTTCTTGGCCATGAGTCTAATGTTTGAGACATCCCGTGGTTTCAGTCGGTTTTACTTTAATATAACCAAGTGGGAGCATTTAGTTTTAGTGGAACTTTCAGATGGTAACTTACGATGAAAATACTGGATACATAAAGAATTAATATTTATTGTCAAGAAGTCTGAATTCTCAAAATTAACAATTTTTTGATATTTTGATCTCCGACTTAAGTAAGTTTGTAACCATAGTGTAGTCCTTGCATAATGTGTTATTTAGTTTATTGTTTAGTGAGTACATGTCCTGCGTTACTCCACCTCGACAATTATATAACCAAAGTCTGTAACAAATGACCCCATTTAGTTGCCAGTTCAAAATTTGATTTGTTAATTTTATTTAAAGATATTGCTGTATAAAATTGTGCTCATAATATAGATATGTGTATATACAGTCATAATAAAGAAAATGTAGCGCAGCCATAAAAATATTCCGTAATATAAGACTACACTTGCAAATTACAATAACATATACCTACCTACAGTTTCGCTATCTCTATGTAATTTATTGGTATCTATTTATTTGCAACAGTGACATAACCCAAAAAAGGTGAAACGCCATGGACGTAAATAAATTGATTCTTTTTTTAATGTAAGCGGAAGCCGAGCATATGCATGCTGTTTATACAAGTTGTCAACCTTACGACTCTTATTTGTGAAATATTTACAGGAAATAAAATTTGTTATTGCCGTTTTCAAACTATATAATTACGTACTACATACTTGTACTATACCGTAAACAAATTAGCCATCCCAAAAATAGACTTTCCTAAAAACCGATTCGGTACTTGCTTTTGGAACACTGGAAGGCTGAAGGGAAAAGGTAACTGAGATACACTGGATACGGAACGCGAATGATCGGTTGTTAGTCCGTACGGTAAGTACGGTAGTTCGAACGGTAGATAGTTGCAATAGGCTAAAATTCACAGGAACTAGAAGTATACCGTTTACCTCTGATGAGTAATGAGCAACGGCCGTAGTAGGTATATTAAATTATATATAAAAAGTATATTAAATGGTGCTACAAATTAACTAGCTATCAGCTAAACATTGCATGTTTGAAGCGCCAATCTCAGGAACAGGAAAAAAGAAAGGAACGTTTATTCGATGCATGCACATAGGTCACATCACATTACACACTTAAGCTAGACTAGCGAAATTAAAATCTGTCAAAACGGAAAAAACGGTATTAGTACACGCTTAACTACTGTCAGATTGAGGAATTAAAAAGGCTCAATAAATAAGTAGAATCACTAAAACTGATAGGAGCGGAGCACTAACCATTTATATGTTACCCAAGTTCAACTTGGAAGAGCCCATAGCACACGTCTAGTATAATAATATAAATATATCTCCAAAATTTTGGTGTTATGTCATTGTTATAAAATAAACTACAAGAAAATATATTTCTATTTGAATACTGATTTCTAGTTTTATACAAGAGACTGCAACTAAGACTGCAAGAGAGGGCGAGCAGATTCTGCGCCTTCGGCAGTTCGTAGAGGGTCCCGTACTTCGGCTCCAGTGTCGCCGTTGGCAAGTAGCGCATCTCCGGGCCCAGCTGGCGCCTCCATCTATAATACATACGTACGCAATTGAAATTTAAAATTTTTGCATAATTCTAAGTCAAAGTTCATTTAGAACTCATCATTACGTGAATTTCACCGAACCACGCAAACTCAATTATAATAAATCCATCAATAACTGTCACAAGCATAGTAAATTATGCAAGTAAACTGAATACACAACTGCTAAAAAATATATTTGAATCTATATTTATATTCGCTGTTACTATCTTAATAAACAATTAACATTGAGCTATTAAAGACGGTGAGTTTTAACTTTCTGTAAAATAGTTTATTTTTTATATATAGAGAAATGAAAGCTATTATTGTTCTCATATTATTATTATTATCGATGGCTCCATCGAATACATTCATGTGCAATCAATAAATGACAATTTTACAGAAGAAAAATGTTTTATCCTGAAACGTATATACCTATACTAAAGAACAAATAACCAACAATTATAACGGTTTACTGTATGTATACGTCTATTTTTGTGTAACGGAGAAAGTATGCACCATGTTATACTTACTCACAAATATTAATGTTCTTGTGAGTCTTGTGATAGAAAAATATATTGATTCCGTGGAAAAAGGAATCAATTCACCTCGCCTGATGGTAAGCTCGGGACTGAGGTCACCACTACATACACCGGTATTGCTACAGTGGCAGCCCTCAGCTTGAAGGCCTCATCAAATGCTTTTTCACGCCCCGCTTAAAGGCCCCGGGACTATAGGAGGAAGGAAACACATGCGCTTATAAAGAATTTCAAGTCTGTGGTGCGGCATAGAAAAGAGGCAACGAACCCGTTGGTTCTTGGTGAAATTGATTGCAATGTGTGAGGGGATACCTCAGCTTGGCATGTGTAGTTCTGTATAGGAATCGAGAGGGTGGGATTAATTGGAATAGCTCATCGGAACACTCGCCATTGTAGAGGCGGTAAAAACTGCCAAAGAAGCTGTATCTCGACGTTATTGTAACGGTTCGAGAGTGTTGGTGACTTCAGGACTCCCAATAATACGGACTGCACGTCGCTGCAAACTGTCGAGAGCATCTAGGAGGTATTGTGCAGAGCCACCCCAGAGATGAGAACAGTAGGTATTTCACGCCGGAACGGATTTGTGTCTAGTACAGAAGACACCGCTGCTCCGGTGTGATAAACCGCCTCAACTTGTTCAGGACTCTGAGTTTATGCGAGGCCGTTTTAATGATGCTCTCGATGTAGTTTTTGTTGTTCAGCTTGCAGTGAACATTCATGCCGAGTATATCGAGATTGTCCTGCAGTGGCAATAGTATGTCCCAAAGAGTTGGGAGGGGAAGGAAAGGAGATACTTTTGCTGTAAACGCACAAGCCTGCGTCTTCTTGGCATTGAACTCGACCAGGTTCTCAGAACCCCACTGAGAAATGCGATTCAGGACCCGGTCGAGCTCAGTGATAAGAAGCTGTCATTTTTCCTCGATGTCAGCCTGTTTGGCCGCAGGGTGACCGAGATATCGCCCATGCAAGGTACTATCATCTGCATAGCAATGAATGCTGCTTACTGACAGCATGTCATTGATATGCAGAAGAAAGAGAGTGGGTGGCAAGACGGATCCCTGTGGTACACCAGCATTAACCTGCAAGAACTCCGATGCTTGTCCGTCACAAAGCACCCGAATGGGACGCTCTTGCAGAAAGCTACTAATCCAGTTACACAATCGAAGAGGCAAACCAAAGGCAGGTAACTTGGAAAGAAGCGACCTGTGCCAGACTCCATTAAAAGCCTTGGCGATGTCAAGGCTGATAGCCAGTGACTCGCCATGCTTGTCCATAGCCTCACTTCATAGGTGGGTAATGTACGCCAGAAGATCACCCGTTGACCATTTCGGCCTGAAGCCATATTGCTAATTATTATTTAAGGAGTGATGTTCTAGGTGCCGCATCAGCTGTGCGTTGATGATATGCTCAAAAACCTTGCACAGCACTGAGGTGACGGATATGGGCCGATAATTGTCTGGCTCGGACCGGTCCCCTTTCTTGGGGATCGGCTGTACATTTGCCTCTTTCCAAGCGGGCGGCACTGTATAGTGCACGGCATCTAACTTGGCAAGATTTTGGAGTAGTGTGGGCCCCACTAAGTACTCCAAAACCTTGCCAAGTTTGATGCCGTACACTATAACCGAGGTGTGAGATGTGCGGTACAGACGCGTCAGCATTGGAGACAACTCCAATGCTCATGCGATATACGATATATGGATTAAACACTATTAAAAAATTAGGGAGAGAGAGGAAAGGCTAAAGGACCGAGTAAAACGAAAAAAAAAACCTTGCAATGGCTCGTGTATGTCTATTTGATGGGGCCATCGATATTATTTAGTGATGCATGATTTTTTTTAAATTGTAGTAAAAATTATCAAGTGAAACACATACCGGGTCATGCCATTGAGTGCACCAGTTTGAAAAGCACTAATTCGGACTAAATTATTCTTATAGCTAAGTATGTGGAATAATTAGAGTGCATTTTAAAATAGGGATGACACTAAATGCAATGCCTCCACCAGCTTCCACAAACCTCTTCTTTCTACCAACTATTTGAGTAACTTAGGTGAATTTAGCTAAAAGTTCTCAATTCAGAAGCCGGCTGTTAGTTCATATTTAGAAGCTTTAAAACTTGCGAGTTATGATACGACTTACATTCAAGACAAGATACCTAATGAATTAACATAACTTTGAAGTGATAATCGGAGTATGTACTATAGTCGTCACAAAATAAAAGGCCCACTTTGACAGTTCGTGTCCATGAAGTTCTTAATTGTTTATCAATTGTAATGTTATAAGGGTAATTACATTTTTCATTGACAGGTACCGCCCACTCGGCTAAGTGCTGTGCATAACGATTTTTTCATGTAGTCCACAGACTATTAATAATCGGTTAAGGAAAGATAATATCGAGTGAGATATTTTTTTTCAAGCCCGACGCGCACTTTTATTTTTAATAATTTGAATACTTGTGTTTTGATTCTGAAGACTGATTTAATTATTATTGTTGTTTTGTGATTGAGTGAATGTTATTGTAAAAAAAAATATTTAATATAAGTAAATTGACCTATAATAACATTGTATTGTTTTAAAATACCTACAAAATCAAAGCTTAAGCTAATTTTTATAATCAGAACTTTAATCCAATGCAGTTTACATACATATTCAAATCGATTAAATCCCCATGCAAACTGGATTCGATTCATCGTGAGTATCGAATACCGAATCGTATAGGTATATAACTAGTTATGTCAGGAGGACAAACGTCAAAACGGGCCTTTTATTTTGTGTTGAGTATAAACACGTTATACGACACAGCTAATAATGCAGAAGTAGAGCTTCAAGCAGAAGTTGTAGTGTTATGATGAGAAGAGCGGCGAAGCAGGCGGCCTGCCCGTTCAGGGCGACTGAGCGCAGGTCGGCCTGTCCGGGTAGACTGTCCGCCGCGCCACTCTTGTTGCTGCGGTCCATTACTTCCTTCACCACTATGATATATTGGATTCAACCTCGTAGGCGCCTTCTCCATAGAATTAAAACTGTGTAAAAGGTAATAAAAAATAAACTATTTTCTATCACCATTAGGAAACAATACAAAAAGCATGCATAATATTAAACATTCTCGGTTCAATAGTATACACAACTCGATTACTGTTTAGTTCCGAGAGAGTATGAGAACTTATGTAGAGATTGAGTTACCCGAGCCGAAAACGATCCATTGGTTCATAAGAAACGTTAAGAAATTAGGCAACCAATACGATCAAGTGAAAGGTTATAGGCAACAAACCTGTGTAATGTATCTTATTACTACGATTATCAATTTGTGTTGATTAATAACGAGACGGAGCCAAAGTATGGAATATACATGAACTGTGATAATGACGTTCGTGGCATACCTGTACATAATCTATTGGACTTTTATGAACTTAATAAAATTGTGGGCCGAGTTGATTTATCTACTTAGTTATGTCAATGGTGTATCAGTGAATAATTTTTCGATATTGATTTTAAATACATACCTAACACACATGGGACATACCTAAAAAACATGGGCCATTTTTAACTAGATACAGATCTATGCGTCCTTCAGAAAGAAATCCTTGATTAACGATTTGGTTCAAGGTTTCTGGCCTTAATTAACTTACACTATACCAGGTACTATGACTATATCATCATAAAATCATTGTTATATAAATTAAGTAAATACTAAAATACTCGATACAGCTCGATACATCATACACTGTCTGTAACAATTTTTAACTTATACCGACTGTTTGTTTGATATATAAAGTTACATGTCAAACAAAACAATATTAATAAATTATAATTCCAAATTGCAGACAAGACGCAACGCTGCATAAATAAATCCGCCGTTTAGGCTACCTAGAGGATTCATACTTTTCCGTACACGGTACAACATATTTAAAATACGACTCAAAGAGCCACCATGTGTGTGTGAATATTGTTTTTTAAATTACTAGTAATTTATTCCATAATGTGCGTATACATTAAGCGTTACTGACAGTGTCAACTGCGTGTTTGTCCCTGGGATGTGCGGGCGTGTCTCGCTTGCCCTGCAGGTAGTAAGTCATGAGCTGGCCTTTGCCCTTAACTGCCACCAGGCCACGCTGCTCAAAGTAGTACCCAAAGCTCTGCAAGATCTCGCATGTTTCCTCTGTGACCTGCAACGAAAGATTAAAGACTGCATACCTTAGGAAACGTGTACCTTTTTCACTTCAATCTATGCGTTTTAAAGAGTTTCAATGATTAATTATTCTAACCGTTTTTAACCGACTTCAAAAAGGCGGAGGTTTTCAACTCGACTGTTTTTTTAAGGTTTGTTACCTCAAAACTTTCCACTGGGAGAACCGATTTTGATCATTCTTTTTTTATTTGATAGCTGGCGCTTTCCATTTGGTCCCATTTCCATTGAGTCCGTGGAAGTTGGTTTTTTTAATATTAACTTCAATGATATTGTAATTAAAACATAGTAAACAAGTTATATTACTGATAATGAGTAATAAATAATAACATAATTATAACACAACTATAAGGTAATCGGTGATAAAACCCTTATTTAGGTAAGTACTCGTGATATTGCATGATAATGGCGCGGCCCATCATCTATATATATATATATAGGAACAAACTTAGCGAGCTAAAGTTGGCTTGCATTCTTTGAAGTGATTAGTCACCCAAATTCTGTATTACTGAGTGTGTGATGTCCAGGGTTCACCGAACGTTCAGGATTGGTTAATTCAGTTTAGAATCAGGGAGCGATTGTCACCATATAAGTACCTACTATAATGTACATGGATTTAAAATGGAAATGCGAATGGGATTCTGGTAAAGACTACAGACAGAAGCAATAATGTATGTTTATTGATTGTTCTCGTAAAATTAAATAATCAGTCTATCTTTATCTCATAAAACACTTTCTAAATATTTATTTTGCTTACGATAAGCTCACCCTTCCTGCCAAGTGTCAAGGAATTTTAATATTAAAAATCCATTTTTTATAATGATATACACTTTACTACATTTTAATATACTTTTTATAATCAAAGGTTGACGAGATAGACATAAATCAACCTACGCTATATAACACATTGTTCTGTTATTATCTGCTGCAGTAGATGAATAAATGAGTGGACTCGTATTTCTAGCTTAGTTTTGAACATTTAATTGCATTTGCTTCGCACGTTATGGACTCTGATTAATCTGACATTTATATTTAGTTCTGAGTAAATGTGAATACCTACATACTAGATTTTCATATACCTAGGTATTTCGGTGTTCATTCGAAACCAGAAGTTTATGATTAAATTGTGATGCGACGCAGTTGCTGGAGAAAGTGTGTACGTTAGCAATCTTCAATTTATTTTCTTCAAGTTTCATATTAAGCTCCGTATACCAAAAGATTAGGTAAGTATATTCTCTAGTTAATGTATGATAATTTTTATGTTAGTTTGGGAATTATTATTTTATAAATATTCAGTTTAAACATTATGCCTTTGGAGACTACTTCGTGAGAAGAAATTAAACCCAATCAATACGAACAATGACCAAATTGATTATTATTATTATTTAGCATTAAAATGTTATTTTTAATGCAGTAGCATCAAAAATTAGGTAAGATTTATCTTTTAACTTTTGATGATGCCAACGTTTATAGTAACGCGAGGTGGTTCCGTGACTTGACACTTAGATCAGTCTTTAACGATACCTATAGCAATAGCAGCGTGCCATAAAGCATTGCCTCCGGCACGACTATCCTAACCTTGAAAATTGCATAGGTCATTAAGACATTTTATTAAATTCGTTTCGTGTCAACCTCTCGCAGCGTTTGTTATGATTTCATTCTACGAATGTTTTATTCTAATTACCAATATTTATTTTGTTATGAATATTGGTAGAAGTGGCTGTAGTGATGCACCCACTCGTAAGGATTACGAGAGGCGTTTGCAATTTCGCAAGCATAAGATTTAATGTTTACCCGAATGTATGTAATGAAATGAACGGTATAGAAACGCAGCTGTCTTATACCTACAAGCCGACGTGGCTTTAAGGCGTAAAAAGCGGAAGAGAAAATAATGCAATATTCATGTCTCAATAATAGAAATACTTTTAGTGAGGTCATACAAGAACTCAAGATTCACTACTATTAAGTAAAACCTTAGGTGACCTGTATCCGAACTATGCATTTTTAGTTGCCTCATTTAACCAATTGTAATCTTATTTTGTTCTTAAGATTTTTTAAAATATTACCTCAAAGTAGTAATAATGATTAATATAATAAAACCAGAAACCGATTCTTATAATATATTCACAGGTCGGGTAGGGTTTTCATATAAATACCTAACACACTTACCTGAATACACCCGGCCTTGCCAGTACTCTCCATCCTCGAGGCGACGTTGACAGTATTTCCCCATATATCGTAGTGAGGCTTCCTTGCACCAATGACGCCGGCGGTAATGGGCCCGTGGTTGACGCCCATGCGGAGTACGAAATGGTTGAAGGACTGCTCATTAATGGCTGCGAGTACGCGCTGTAGCTCGAGAGCGAACTCCACGAGGCATGCCAGGTGCGCCCACCGCACCAATACTCCGTCAGATGGCTATTGCAACAAATTAATAAAATATCAAAATTATGTTACATATAGCTATATATAGCTTGTTTATTATACTGTGCATAAAAGATGTCAGAAGATAGTCAAGACACACATGTGATATACTTTAACCATGTGATGTACTTTGATTTAACAGATAAAGTTTTAAAAGCAGTATCTAATGCCTTAAATAATTTTCAAAAGCTCGTTATTGTAACGTTGTGTAGTTTTATCAAAAACTAAAGTAATAGCTAGCAGTATTATTAGATAATTTCACGTAGGTGGCAGACAAGCACACGGCCTACCTGATGGAAAGCGGCGACCGTGGCCTATGGATGATATGGATGAGTGCATCACTAAGCGTGTCACACACGCGCTGCCTACCCTTTTTTTTTCCGTACTATCTCCGGATTCGAGATGGCCCCCTCGGGTTTGGGAACCGCGTGGTTCCCGTCATGCCCCCGGAATAGGGGGGGGGGAGGGGCGCGCCTTCGCGCGCCGCCGCCTCGGCCTGCTTCTGCTAGGGTGACAGGCGGCTTCACCCGTCACCCCCAGGCCAGCGCTCATGGAGGACGGAGGTCGACAGACCTCCGACGCCTTAGGTGTCCGCGCCCGCCGCCGTCCGGGAGAGCCCTGTGCAGCCTCTCCCGAACCCTTTCCGCCGCCTCCTTCTCGAGACGCGCTGCCTACCCTGAAGGGAACGGGGGAGGGCTAGGAAGGGGCGGGGAGGCTAGGAAGGGGAGGAAGGAGCTCTGGCTACCCTACTTATCGGCGGGATCACAACACGATGGTTATTATGGCCGCAGTTTTCTGTAGGGCGGAGGTACTACCCCAGTCGGACTGCTAATTTCGGACGGGAGATACCGTCTTGTCCTACCTCCTTCAAAATACCTATCTAGACGTTTTAATTGTGTATCCATTTTTCAAGCAGTTGGTTGTTATTGTTTATGAGTTAATTTACTTTTATTGTTTATCTTTTATCATATTTAGCAGCCTTAGAGTTAATCTTGTTAACGCTTTCGTAAACTTGGTTGCCCTATGTGTTTAGTCGAGGCTAATGAAATCTTATTATGAAATTATTCGTTAGAAGATGAAAGAATGCATAAAACCTTGTCGGTGTAACACTCGCTTGACTTATATTGAGGCAATTATTTACATTTATAATCAATAAGACACGGCCATTAATATTTAAATAAATACATAAATTAACTGTTCTGAGGTCAAGAGGTAAAAGAATATACATAGGTAGATATTAAACTGGTCAATAATGTGAGTCAGTTTCGATATTGTTTACAATAGTAGGTATAGGTAGTACATACTTATAACTATAAAACCAACCTCATATTTTCATTTAAAATATTCTATCGAATTAATTAATCGCGACCAGTGGTGGTATCAAATCCGCCCAAAATGCCATAAGCACATTTACATAATTAGATGAGTATTTTATACCTTGGTATTTTGGGCGGATTGAATAAACGCCCGAAAATGCTCAAAATGCCAGGGCATAACCCATCACTGGTCACAATCACAACGGCATTGTCCTGAGATGACGTTTAGATAAGAGAGAGCAGACCGATAAACAGACGGTGAAGTAAAAAATATTTCATTTGAAACAACTCACTCGTATGTATAGATACTATGAACATATATGAGATTTATATTAACTCGAAGTGTAATGATGATTTGTCATATCCCAAAACTATATACCTACACACGAGCTTCAACAAGAGCTGCCGTAGTGAAATCGGATCTCTTTTTATTGCGCAGTCAGTACCTGCAGAGCCTAATTTGTGATTGAAGAACAATGACAAAGATTCTAAGTATATGCAAAGACGATAAGATAACTTATCGTCTTTGGTATATGATAACCGCATACAATAAGGCTGGTTCTATATTTACCAACAACTACTGATATAATAATATGCAATTACTACACACCTGCATTTGTCGGGTGGGATTCAGACCCGAAGCAGCCATGTAAGTTGAACTGATAGTTTTAATTTTAATAATATCTTTACAGAACTTCGAGTCCTCCAGCAACTGAAACCATCATTTTCATTAGTATTTTTAAAACTAAATACAAACTACATATATCTAATAGGTATGGCTATTATTACTAACTTACAAGTATTAGGTATTGTAACATTTGTAACTATTGATATTTATTATGTTGAAAGAAGGATTTTCAAAATTATTGACAGCCAAAGTCCTGTATTATCCAATCACGGTTATGGCAGGAGTGATGGTCTACGATCACAACAAGTCGATCGAAACGTAGGGAAATCAAAGCGACTTCAAGCATTTACTAAATATGGCGAATACCAAAATTGTGTTTTATTTTAATATGTGTATTTGTCATCGATCGCGAAAGTTCCAAATTATTCATGCAAATTTTATTAAATTATTATTCATTTAGGTTCCAAAGTAACACTTATGATCGTTAATACAAATGTGTGAGGTCAGCATAATTTATAAATAAAATATTTGTCAATAATCATTAACGACAATATTTATGTCTATAAATGAAAAGTTTACAAGTGCTATCAACGTCAGGCAATCCAAAGGTGTATATTATTACCTATACGATGATCGCGTTAATTCTCGTTAACATTAAAGTAGGTATATATATAGGTACCAACAGTAAATAGTCATTTATCACTATTTAATAAGAATCCTCACTTTATTATTAAAGTAAAATAAAAAAGTAAGTGCAGTAGGTGGTAAAGTAAGGATCAAACGCGATCATAAAAGCGTAGGTACTATTTGCCAACTAATTAGTGAAACCTATACGCGGTAGTTATCTTGGTAGCTCTGGGCATTGGGAGGTCAGACGGTAGGCGCTCCCATAAAAGTCAAGATGAGTCCTGTCAAAAGAAAGCGTAGAAGAGCGGATTCGGTGCTATAAAGTACAAGTGTTAAACGCAAACCCGACTAGCGCTGTTGATCATAAAGCCTGTTAACTGTCGATGTGCACAGACCAATCATCACCTCCTAGCCAAAACGACAAAACACGAAAAAATCAAACTACAAAAAAGGCATAGTTATACCTAGTTGAAAAAATGGTCAATATTATCATCAGCCCAGCAGTGGTGATCCCGGTTACATCGCAAGATTATACTTTTGGACTCAGGGTTTGCTCTCCAACGCTTTCTCTTCCTGGCGCCCGATTATTTCACGCCACGTTTTTAAAACGCATATTTCAATTCTTTTAGCAGAAAAAATCTATTTATATACTAATATTGTAAAGAGGTAAAGTTTGTAAGTTTGTGAGTTCGTGACGTTATAGGTGGTAATCTCTGGATCTACTAAACCGATTTAGATTTTTTTTTACCAATAGAAAGCCACTCACAATACATGTGAGTGATATATATTTTACTAAAAAAAATACGGATCGCTACTAAAACTTCATTAATGAGGTATGAAAAAGCTTGCCATAAAATGTCTTTCATCACATGCGCTGCGGAAACTATAAATGGTAGAACAAAAAAATGTTCTACAATATTAAAGAACATATCAATATCTTTGAAAAACTTCGCAGTACCATATGTCTAACAATTTTATTGTAGTCATATGAGCACGGGTCAGCTAGTAGAAAAATAACTTTGTCATTCGGTATCATCTGTCAAAATAAAAACTTAAGTATACCTACGCTTTTGTGAGGTTGTCAAACCTGAAATCGCTTAGTTTGATTCATTTTCAGTTCGATTTTGAAAAATTAATATCTACAAGTTTTGTTAGCTTCGAGATCACACGTTTTACAAAATTAATTTAGCTGAATAAGGCACCTGACGTGGCTTATCCTGACTTTACGAGAGCGATTGCTGACTGACCTCGACCTCCAGAGGAAAGCTTGGGACTGAGGCTCGTTCGTTAATCAGCCAGGTAAGGTTGACTTTAGGTCATATGATCTTGTCGCGAAGACACCAAGATCAAATTTTAATCGGCATAACAAACAGTAATAGCAACTAATAACGGTCAGATGGCAGTCTTTTTACGGAAAATATCGAAGTACGCCGCTTTGTAGTTAGACTGAAAAGCCAACACAAATTGATTTTGGAAAAGGCTCGGAGGTTGAAACAATAGTTTCAGCTTTGATGTAAACTCTAAAAACGATATCGTGCAATACGCTGACGCATGTCGTGTAGTTGTGTCTATTATCGTATCACTGCAAATAATATGTCGAGTTTTGCAGACGTAACTCGTGTGTTATGTACAAAGTATAAAGACAATTACCTACCAAATCAAAGTCTGATATAACTTCGTTGAGAAACCGTAAACATTCTAGGCCTTGGTTATTAACTGTTTCTTCTGAATAGAATTCTGTAACAACAATTATAACTATAAATAAATAATTATACCTATATAATATTTTCGGACATAATATCAGAGGCTCCAGTATAGGTATATGTTCGTAAAGGCATAAAAATTACACATAGAAACACCTAGCACCCAACCAATGCAAATAGATATAGGTAATTATTCGTGCATAAAAATATTTATACTAAACAGAAATTGGTCGGCACGGGACCTATGCCATAGCAGTCAATAGCTCTACCGCTACTGATCAATGTCGATATGACTAACAATATTATCGATGCAAAATTACTTATTTAAAAATAATAATAGTTGTTAATATATAGGACCGCTGAGAATAATTAATATCTTCAAGGTAAACAACTAGAACTGTTTTTAAGAACAACTAAATCTAGTAGATTCGCTTATTTATCAGGTTTCACTGTACCTACAACTAAATTACAACCCAGAAGTAAATTATAGCTAAAATCAGTACAAACAACTAATATTCATGACTTCTAATTAAATAATCTTATGTAGGTATATGAACAGGTATATGTGATGAAGAATCAGCAGCTTAATTATTTAACCACAAGATACATTTGCGGACTTAATGCCATAGGCATTCTCTTCCAGTCAATCATAGGGCCAGCTTAGTGGTTAAGAAGTCAGCCTCATAATCGAGAGGTCCCGAGTTCGAGTCCTAATACGGTGGTGGAGGTGTCGGTAACGGTACCTGTAACCTGTAACCTGTAACCTGTGTGGTGATTTCAATTGTTTTACCCATTTCAAAAATGTCTAACGCTCCTGGAGACATTTTCACGACAAAAATATCATACACCAATGTTTTACCTGAAAAGTTGGGCATAGAGGCAAAAAGGACGCCGACTTCGGCGTAGCTCTGGCTGTAGAGGTCGCGGTGGTGGTGGCGCGCGCCCATGAAGTGGCGCGCCACGTGCGGCGGCAGCACGTTGTGGATGAGCGCCTGGTTGCGGCGCCGCAGGTCGCCCGCCTGCTCCGCCTGCACGCGCATGCGCTCGCTGCGCGAGTGGCGCGCGCGCTCCAGCGACTCCACCTAGCGCACACGCCAGACTCATGACGTATTTATAGCTTGTTTATAAAAGCGTTATTACAGGATTACAGCGGCTACTCCAAATCGCTGCACTGATTTCGCAAGGTATTATAATTCAACTCACGTATCTGTTGAAAATCAGGAGCGCGAGTACGATGAAGAACAGCATTATTATATTGCGTCGGCTGTGGATGCCAGCTCTGGGGATATAATAAAATTATATATGTAGATACGTTAATATAATTTATACCTACATTCACGGGCGCAGCTAGGTTTCAGTTTCGGCAGAGTTATGATTCAGGGGAGGGACTTAAAAATAGAAACAAAAAAATCATGAAATGACATGGAAGTGAAATATAACAGAGGAGGATTTGTAACTAATATTAGGAATTTCGGAACAACCCCTGTGGCTACGCCCATGCATACTTCAGTCAATAGTTGACAGGACTTACAGTATAGTAAAGAGATCCTCATTGATGCAGTCAGTGGTAGCATTGTATGGTTTCAGGTACGGATCTCGGTCAAGGCTCGGTCGAGCGATCAGCAGCGATGGGTGAAGAACGGCAGGGATGGCATGTACGGCAGCCAACAATAATAGGAGCACGCTGCGTGCACAAGCCCCTAATGGCGACACCCAAAGAGCTCCACATGCCGCTCCAGCTCCAATCTGATAATGTACCCATGAATCCAATGAATCAACTAATATTAATGTTTTATTTATTTAGTTGTAGGTACTAAAAATATTAGAAGGGATAACTATAGATAATAAGGGAAATATCAAATACAAAATTTTGTGTTCAAAATTTCAAGACGGCCTGCGGCCAATTCCGACTCCGCTGAATAAATCCAATTCTTAAGAAAAATGTTATGTAAAATGCTCACTCATTCGCATGAATGTATAATATTAGTAGGAAGTTGGAGATATAACTCGTCGAGTTAGATACAAGTTTGATATAGGATTACATCACTTTCATGGTCTAACCTTTCATAGTGGCATAAACATCGGTGTAACCGATTTGTACAAGTTGTAATGTTCATACGTAAACGTAAATGTCGAAGCATTTGGTTTATATTCAACCAAAGTATTCACTGAATCATAAGTCTCAACTAGCTACAGATAGATAGATAGATAGATAGATACCTACTCTTTATTGCACACACCATCAGGTTAAATTAATAAAATCACATACAGAATGTTGTATGTGATTTTATTAATTGAATTCTCGCAGGGATTCTGGATTATATATGTATAGTTGTATAGTACTAACATTGAACTTTAGGTTTAAAATCTTTCCTACAAGTATGTTATAATCCGTTGACCTATCGTTATAGGTAGATAGGAGTAGGTAAAATCAATTAAAATGACGGTCAGCTAACTTTCCGATGAGCTTCTTATGCTAAAGTGATAATGTTCGAAAAAGTCCGTACGAGTAGGTACATGTCAGTTGTATAATCTTCCCACGATGTAAGGTTTGAAGTCGAACAAGGGAAATGTTACTATGATGTTAGGATTGAGTGTTGTTTTAATAGAGCATTATTTGAAAAAGAGTTCAGGGACTGTAACATATTATCTGAATACATTACTTAGAGAGGTAGGACACGACGACGATATCTCCCGTCCGAACTGAGCAGGTACTTGTCTGCCACCTACATAGTATAAAAAAAATACAAGTATACCGGTATCCGCACAGGGTATCCGTGAATCGTACCTGGATTTATCACTTGCTTGTACTATAAATAATTCTTAATGAGATGATTATTCTGAATATTATTCTCATCTGGTTACAGACGTACACGGGTTAAGTATTATTTTTGGGTTAAAAAGGAAAACAGGCAAAATAGCATAAATGTGAATGGAAATGTCATTAGATACAATTCATGTGAAAACTACCGGAAGGCAGATTTATAGATAATATTTTGAATTTTGAGGAAGGTTTGAACTCCCTCTGTCTGTCGCCATGCATCTGGTAACACCAGTAAGTTCTACATGGGCTTTTGGTTGGTTTTCTAAGCGGTTACCGCAGCCCATGAACGTGTGCAACAGCAGAGGTGTCACACTCGCGCTGCCGACCCTTTAAAAAACATTTTAATGCCCTACTTAAAGAACCCCATACTTGCTTGGACAAAGTTGGGCACAGTGGGGAGGCCGTTCATCTAGCTTAACAAATTACTTTGCTAGGATGATTCATAATTGTACGTAATAATGATACTTTACGTGGTAATAGTAAGAAGGATGTATACAGCGCCTCGCTCCCTCATGCTGAATCGCGTCGTCTCGTAAACCATCTTGCAGCATCGTTTCAAAGTTACCGCAGATTATCTGTGCAAAATTTTATACAGTAAAAATGTATTGCCGCTATATTTGGCGAACTCAAGCTAGGCTGAACTACAAAGCCCGTAGCATTCAGGAATTCTTCAATGCGCAGGTATCAGTGAATCACAACCACCGTAACGGGGGCAACAAACGGCTATTTTTACTGACTGGGATATTTTAACAAGATATTTAGCAATTAGTATTTACTACAGTTCCTCATGAAAAAAGACACGGAAAAGAAAAGGTTACAGAGGGTTACAGGGGTTTTTCTTAGAAAACAATTATACGAGTAAATAGTTGAAATATAAAAAGAATACCATCACGTCTAATGCTATTTCCAACCATACGAGGAAACTAAAATTGCCCTTGCACCTACAGCCACCTGAATTGGAAGGAAGAAGCGCCCCTATCATGGAATCACTAAATATATTATGAAAAGCCTATGTCTTTGTAGCGTAACAAGGAAACTAATAAAGAGAGTACAATAAGATACACTGTTAGGACAAAACTAAATTGCTTACCAGTGGCGCAATGTTCGCAGCCACAAACATTGCGATGTTAAATGTTCCGCATGTTAACTTCCAGTAAGGGCTCACCGTTTTTTTCTGAAATATTAGAATACGATAGCATTTAGTTTCGCACAAAGTAATTTTTTTACATACTTTAGAATAATAACTAACTATGCCAAAAATAATTACTGTTGATTTATGTTGTTACTAGTCATACAGGACGTCGCCGTCGAGTACAGCAGGAACATATTTTACACCTAAGGCACCGTGCCTTTAGCTGTTAAAACTCATTTATTTTACTATTTCTACTGACTATCTCTTAGCAGAAAATCCCATTCATTCAGGAATGCTCAATCAGGAAATGTTCCGGCAAGGCAATAACTTTTTGTAGGTACAATAGTATTTATACACCCATTTCATTAGAAACGCATTAAGCTTTACTTAAATAATAATCCATGAAAGTGTGTGTGTTCCAATCCGGTTTTTTTCATCATCCTCCGAGCCTTTTCCCAACTGAGTTGGGGTCGGCTTTTCAGTCTTACTGCGATGCTGGGTACTAATAAGTTTTCGATGAAACGATTGCCATCTGCCCTCCGCAAATCATTGGCGAGAAGATATCGAAGTTCTGTAGTTGGACCGGTTGTCATTGCCCGCAACGACTGCCTGGTTGGGTTAAGGATGGTCAGGCATCCTAAGACTGACCGGGCTAGTAGTTATTGCTCAAGGTTGCAATACGCGGTAAATATTCGGTAGTAATATTCGGTTACTACTCAGCCACGAACTTCTCGTAGCCAAGTGGTAACCTTGAAAGGATTCTTCTTCCTGATATGCGAAATCAAAACCGGTTTCTGCATAATATTGAGTAAAACGATGTGGCAAGACACTATCATCTATTTAGCTAAGAGCCTCTGTTGGATCAGAAACTAGTAACTATGTAAATAACCCTTCTTGGCAGTCAGGTAATAAAATTAGCGTGATGGGTCACGCATAGTACCTAGGGTTCCGCTGTGGGAAATCAAATTGAAGCTGATAATACTAGTTAAAGTAAAAAAACTGGCCGTAGATGAAAATATCACATGACTATACCTACTTATTATATTTATTTTAATAAAATGTGTTTCTAATTTCATGTACCTATTAGTAAAGTATGTAAGTGAACAAACCTTATATTGTGAATATCGATAGCATGTGTAGTACACCACGTTGATTAGGCCGGTTTCAAGTACAAGCGCGAGGTAGACGGCGTGCAGCGACCAGGTGTGTGGTACTGCAAACTTCGTGAGTACCATCACCGCTGGCAGTAACATGAGAGGTGGCGCTGCTATCGCCAAAGGGCAGGGGTCGTCGCGTCGTGCGTATACTTCCTCTGCCCCCATCGCTTTGAATGTCAAGCAAAGAGTTGTTGCATCTGCTAGTTCCCTGTTATAATATATCAAATTAATAGAATAAATACATCCAATTATAAATAATTATGCACAATGGTTATTTATTTATTTTAAATACGATTTGTAACTACAAACCCTACTCATAAATTGTTCAGTGGTAAATTATAACATTTGCAACATTCAAATATACAGACGTTTACGAACGTTAGAGACTGATTTACGAGACCCTAAAACGATTCACGTAAGAATAGAAAAAACCGTATGTTCTGAAGAATGAAATAGTGTAGGTATGTGTTTATTGACACGGTTTCATTAGATATTCTTAAAATAGCATATTGTTTTGAAGTACACGTTATATCCGAACAGTTTGATCTTCTCTGATGATTTTTCAAGGTGCACCTATAAAAAGATACAATTTCAACTTGAAATCTTATCTACCTTGTTTGATGATATTAGGTTCTTTTACGATATACTCACATTATATATGAGGATCGTGGTATCATAAGTAAAACTCTATAAAAAATAAAACCGTCATTTGTAGGTCGCATAATTTAAACATACAGATCAATAAGTAAGCAAACCCCAAACCCCGACGAATGACAGCATTCAATTTTATACGTGAACTGGAACGACGCGACGAAACGTTGCAGGTCAGTGTAGCTAAGGGTGCAAAAGTGCAAATACAACGACTGTGACGGCCTATTTGGGTCAGCGAACGAATACATACTAGAAAAACGGACATGCTAATCATAGACTGTTGTCTCAATTGTGCACCTAAATATTCGAGATGATTATGCCCTTCGCATTACATCACACAAGTGAAATGACACTGAGTAGTACACTTCTATGCAAATGTTATTTCAAATTCTTAGTAATTTCGGTCAATAAAAGAAGTCGATAAGTCATTGCAAGCATATAATAAAATCTTCTTTTTAAACATCAACGGACAGATTAATAGACGGAGCAAAATAGTAAGTACTTAGGTATATCTTAATTATCTGTAATATAATAGGTAGGTATATCAAGAGAATCAAGATTGTGCAGAACTTTGATAACAGGCTAGGTAGGTCTTTCAATGTTTCAAAGAGTTCAGACGTGAGTTGGGAAAAGTTTACTTATTTTCGTTTAATACTTATCTCATTTTTATATCTGCCATACTAATAACTGGAATGGAAATTCCAATTTTTCAACTGGTACCTACATACCAAGAATAGAACTATTATAATATGATGATACTTTTCATTGAAATATTATGTATGTAGGTACCTATCTTTTATAACTTTCGGAACAAAGGTACGTACATAATTGACAATACGCAAAAAATGTTGAATTTCATCACGTTTCCTGTCATTACTAAGAAAAAATAATACGAAATTGTGTATTTCTAACTTTACGTCAGATATAGAATATAGACCATTATTTAAATGTCTTCCTCAAAACCTACAAAATAACGTAATTTGTTGGCTGTAGTGAAAGATAATTTATTCTCCAATGTACATATAAATTCTACAAAAAAAGAACTTATTTCGATGATGACAGTCATTAAAACAATCTATGTAAGTATTCGAATTACATAGAAAATGAAATAAAAATAAACCAGTTAACTATTATCAGCGTACAAAAAGGACACCACATCAACCAAATATAAAAGGATATTTTGGGATTCCTGTAAACTTACTTGTCATCGTCTCTATTGACGAGTTCTTCTTGTAACATGCTAAGTATTTTCTGTTCTCCGTTGTCCTTGCTCTCGTCTTGTGGTGACAGAACCTACGAATAATTTACGAAGCAAGTCTATGTAATTGACAAGCGGAAAATCAATAAAAGAGCTCATGATTGGCGTACAAGTACACAGCGTCAACAATCAAAATGTCCGAACGATATAAATAATGAAAAATCGATTCGGGTGAGAGAATATTTTAACCTACATCAGCTAAACTAGGAACTATCTAGCACGGGCCGCCTAGTGCCCTAGTGTCCTATTTATTTAGGCTGGTGGCACGCGAGGAGTATGAGGGGTGGGGGAGCGAACGGGGGAGGGGAAGCGCAGTTGTAGTGCACTTACTGAGTCCTCGTCGTCGTCTCGGAGGTCGGAGAGCGCGTCGGTGTCGTCGCCACCCTCAGCAACCTCGCCTTCGGGCATACTCTTCTCCTCACCTCCTGACCACTACACGAATAATAAACATAGTAACAATGTCTGGGACGGGATTATTATAGGTTTCCATTTGCAAGTAAAAACCACGTAATCTAAACGATTTAGGTAGGTACCTAATAAAAATTTATTATTCCTATTGGTTGTAAGGTAATATGACTATTTATATTATCTTACAACCAATAGGAATAATACATTTTTAATTTTTGCTAGCGAGCTAGGATTTTGTACGTATATTTATATTATCATCCATATTTGAAAACTCTTTTATAATTCTTAAGTGACGAAAAAGAAAATGGTCTGATAGTAAAACAAAATAATTTTATTTACGTATTCAATACAAAAGAATTACCTTTCTCTTTTTCTTTTATCAAAATTGTACACCTCACTATTTAATCCATGTTTTAGGAGTTTAGATTATCAAGAGATTATCTTAGCCGTTAGTGGTGGCGGTGTCCTCATAAATAAAGTAAACTGAACGGAAGCCTCTTTAAAAAAAATACAAGTCCATTTGTTTAACTAACAGCCATTTGTTTAACGATGCCTGAAGCGCCCAATATACCTCTTATGTTGATAATCACGCTGCAATAACTGAGAAGGTTCTGAATTATTATACTTAATATCTATTCCAGTGCACTGAGTGACAAACAGTGAGTGCCCCTAGACTGTAAAATTCATTAAATTTTGTTTCTGTGAAATATGTTTCATTCTAGTAAATTGTCTTTGAAACAATAATATTCGAAATAAAAATACAAGGTCCAAATAGTACCTTACCATCTAAGAAACGAAATTCTATGGAATTTCTGTCCGCGAAACAAGGGGCTCCCGTTAAAACCTTAGGTCACTAAACAATAAATTTGAAAACAAGTGAGAAACCTAAAATGAGTGATTCAAGTGCGATTTTTTGCATTTAGTCATTTCCTCGCTGAGGTGGGATGAAAGTTACGTGTTGCATGGTTGCACTCGAGTGCAAAGATTTTTCACCTTGTGTTTTTTTGATTCCCTCGCTGATGCTCGGGATTCTATTTTGTGAATACGAGCATATTCGCTTGCTCGGTCATCAAAACATAAGCACGTAGGTAAAAAGCAACTTTGCACTCTTGTATAACAAATAACTATTTTTGTGTACAAATCTTAATATATATAAATCTCGTGTCACAATATTTGTCCTCAATGGACTCCTAAACCACTTAACCGATTATAATAAAATTCGCACACCATGTGCAGTTCGATCCAACTTGAGAGATAGGATAGGTTTTGAAACGGATTTCGACATCCACGCGGGCGGAGCCGCGGGCATCAGCTAGTATTTATATAGATATATCATTTAGCATGGTGATCGGTTGTATGGTTGGGAGGTTGATGCGCTAAAGCGGTGGTCTAATGGTAACTTGATAAAATTGACGGCATAAAAACTTTCTACGAGACAAGACATTTATGTAGATAGATGTTTAACTTTCACGATGATTGGTTAAACGGTATCGTCTTAATTAAATATATTAAAGGTCCCACATCCATTTTTCAATTAGGTACTATAAAAAGTAAGGTTTATCTTATTATATCAGGCATCATTGATCAACATTAGAATCGAAATTCATTTTTCTTTACTTGCAAGTGAAGTACAAATTCGTAATGTTGGTACGTACGTTTTTATACTTCAGGAGAAAGTTTTGCCTTCATAGAAGACTTTCCATTCCAAGATAGTCGAAGATAAATTATATACCGTCTCGACAAATTATTTCAAGCCCATATACCTACCTCTCTGCCGCGTTAGATCATCCCTTCTTATATGTTCATATAAACGACACTGAGGTAATCGATACATTTAAGTATTATTAGAATGGTATGGGTTACGTAAGCGTGCTGTCCCCTGCAATACTCATAAAAAGGCGTAAAAGGCATAAAAAGGTTGGAATCTTTTTATGTCCATAAACAACCATATAAAAAAGACATCTAAATCAAATAGAGTACTTATAGATAGACCGAGAGAGACGGATTCATATTTCCTGTATAATTTACAATAATAATATACATATTATTAGTTATTAGTTTACAAAAAACTTACAGGCTTCAGAACTCGTACAATGAAATAGGTTTTGATGCCCGCTTGCCGCAGCATTTCCTCGCGACGTTCACCATGTGCTGGTTCCACCTCAAACTCGTTATTTAAGAAACTCAGTGTAAGTTCAGAAACATGAACGCGCCTGTAAACAACATTCTTAGAATTTAACGTATCTATATGTGTATATAAACAGCTAGAACGGACAGATTGTGACGATTTTACTTTTACTATGTGATGACTGAATTGATAGAAGTAGGTAAATATAATTATATTCACCCCAATATCTCAGAATGGGTAACATTGTTACTGACAACATTTTAAGAGAAACCCCCAATAACACTTTTTGCCTGGACCTCAGACAAGTCGCACCCTATCGTCTGTTAGGTATTTTTTCCCAATATACACCCAACATAAATAACGAAATTGAAACGATTAAGTATAAAACCAAAAATTGGTCTAAGGCTCGGAGGCCTGTTGCATGATATATATTATGCTAAGGATATAAAATCTACATTTACATCACTTCTTCGGCATAACACTATCTAAGCAAAATACAAGATCACTCAGATACATTTTCACTAAACAACGATTTATGTGTATTGGCATTAGGTTTATTTGTACTTCATCTTCACGAAAATTTAAGGATAATAATGAAAGAGCCTTTACTTACCCAGCCATTCCACTGCTCTCCATCTTGTTGGCGAGCTCCACATCTCTTGAATAGACGTCGAATTGCCACTGTCTTTGACCAAGCACACCCGCTAGCACTGCTCCCGTATGGATGCCCACCCTCATATCCACTGGTGAATTCGTCGTCTGCTGTACATATCTAAACAGTTTTGAGATTTAAAACTTAAGCTAGTAAACTGATGTCCTTTTAGACTGAATACGACACACTAAATTGTTAAAAAAATTAAATTCCAATAAATGAGAAAGTACCTACATTTTAATTCTGTGCCCATATTTAGAGCTTTTTGGGCAGGTAAAATCATTTCTGTATCGATAAATATAATACTATTCTTGCCATAAATGGTATAAAAAGTCCGCCTACTCTCGCCTACCTATATTCGCAGGTACTGACTGCGAATATATTACATCTACGTGGCCAGATTCATTGATTCAACTGCAGTTGTTTTTGATTCAACGCAGTTCAAATGCAATTTTATTGTTGATTCAACTTGTTCTTACAAATTCGAAACTTTAAAATTCGTTATTTTTAAGTTTCTAATTTGTTTATCCGAGTAAATTACAACACGGTCCCTAGACGTGAAACAGTCCTAATTATTATTTTTGGTTACACGAAGAAGATAGCCCACTAGTATTTGATAGGTATTACCCAAGGGCTCCTTGACCTTTGGATAAGTTTACTTATGTTAAAATGATAGGTTGAAAGTAGTTTATTTATAACTACATTCTGGAACATCGATCGTCTAGCTCCGATTATGGTCAATCCACGACAATGTGTCGTTATAATGTAAGCCATGTAGTAGGATTTCTTCTTTGAATTCGGTGAAATTAATATTTTCATTCATTTCATCATGTTTTCATTTCTGATCAGTTCAGTGAATGGGTTTCAGTTAAAACATAGATAGGTACATAAAATAACACATCATTCTTATTTGTTCAAAATCTTCAAAATAGTGGGCGCCAGGGTAATGAATTGAATAATTATGCCAAATTTCAAGATTCACCAGAATGCATTCTACAATTTTATGTAAAGCACTGCTATCCCATTCAATGTGAGATACTGCTTCAGCAGGGTAACCCTAATAGCACCCTGAGCGCATTTTTGTTAATATTCATATCGTAGATCACTAGGTAGGCTTTCGAAGCGAGCATCTATAGCATCAGTGGCGCGACAGAGCGACAGATAGATGTTCCATACAAATGTATGAAATTCTAGGGAACGACTTTCGAGCTCAGCGACACTGACGCGGCGTCAGTGATGTCGCAGTGCCGCTGTTGTCAGATACCCGCGTCAGTAGCGCTTGCAAATTGGTAGAGGTTCTTTCCAAACTGAAACAGTATAGAAGTAAAAGATCGTCATCTTCTTCCTTTTCTAGCTAAACAAGTTGCAAATTCATAACGAAGACTGTATGGATCAACACGGTTGGGGCGGCGCGCGGCGAAAGTGTGATGCGACTGTGCGGCTGTCGTGGGTATCCAAAGTCACCAAAACATCTCGGTCACGGCATTAGCGTCCAGGACGCTTAGTTCGAAAGTCTACCTTAGGCGGACAGAAATATGTTTTCAAAGAAGATAATATTGCGCTGCTTCTTCAATTCTTTAGGTATATGCTGATATATACAGACAATCTTTGTCCTCCTGGTAAATGCGGTAATGCTGGTACGAATCCATGCCCTATGAATATCTGTGATTGCTGGTACAAGAGACCACCATTGTATCATTCTAGCCAAACTTCTATGATAGAATTGCCAAAACTAAGTTTGGTTATTATAATTAGTGTGTAGAGTTGATTATTAGGTTGTGTTAGAGTTCCACTATGAAAGTTTAGTGTCCCGTAGTCGCACAAGTCGTTACCTCCAACAAAATTCGTCACTCAATAGAGTTTGCACTACTTACTGCTTTCTAGCTCCAAGAAATCGGACGGAAGCCAAGGAATTACTGAACTCGAGTTTAGGGGTCAGATTTCAAAGGTTTTTTAAGTTTATTATAACTATAAATCACTGATGCAAACTTACTTGATAGCCTTGACCATAGATAATCCCATATGCACACAAAGAACGGCATGATCTGGACGTTCTACTGGTGCACCACTGATGCAATAATAACAATCACCAAGGATCTTTATCCGAAGCTGTTGATATTTCTATAAAATAAAATGACACCTGTATCACAAAATGTGTCACAATGTTTACGTCACATTAAACAAGTAAACAAGTAAACCGTACCTGACAGCGTCCACTGTTTTAGGCCGCGTTTCCACTGATGTGGAGCGGAGCGGAGAGTAGCTTATTGGTGCACGAATTGACCAATCACTATGCTCAAAATCTCCGCTCCGCTTCAATGGAAACAGCAAGAGTGAGCTCTGAGCGGATATTCATAATAAAAATACAGCGAGGCGATGCGGTGCGGAGGACAGCGAGCATTGGGTGCGGAGCGGAGAACAGCAGAGCACAAAAATGCGCTCTGCTCCACTCCGCTCCGCTTCAGTGAAAACACTGACCACTTTTCACCACTCTTCACCGTTCCTCTCCGCCCAGCTTCGCGTCAGTGGAAACGCGGTATTATGCGTGTGTACGCATGCACGCTTATTTTGTGCAAATAATATGATCTAATTTCGTGCAGAAAATACATACTTTGATTTGCACAACTCAGAAGGCAGTGCGGTCGCCCGCATGCGTGCAACTGCACACGCATGAGGTATCCGACGGCTTTCATGCAAAACGTATTTGTATATTACTCCCTTATTCCGTATTATTTAGAAGAACTCCTATAATTCATTAAACAGTTGAAATTAATGTTCTTTTCTAAAATGTAAACTCATCATAAATAGATTTCTTTAAGTGTCACTTTTTTAACATGCAATTGAAAAATAATTTAGCAATGACATTGGCATTTTATAACGGCGGCGGTGCACCATGATCAATTAGATGACTTGTTGCAAAAAGATGCAAATGACAGTACCTATAGGAATTTCATGAAGGCCAGAAGCAGAGAATACTGTTGTTTCTGTCTACCCCAGAGGAAAATTCACACATACATAACACTCATACGATTATGTATGTGTGAAAAGTGCAAGAATTTTCATTTTTGTACTTTGAATATGAATTATAGCTCAAAAACAGCGAATAGAAGTTTGTATTATAGAAACAATATAAATATAATAGAAATGTGTCATGTGACGGTATAATTTATATATATGGTTTACCTCGGCAAGACGATCAAATCGCGCGAATAACTCATTCAGTATTGCAACAAGATCTTGCGCTGAATATGTTGAGGAAATAGCCGTGAAGCCCACAATATCGGCATACAGAATACTGTGATGAAGAAATAATAAGTTAGCAATTGTCACTGATATTAGTTTTTATATTAAGATAAAAATAACTGACTTACCTAACATTTTCATGACGAGACATGTATATTTTTTTGAACTGGGTGTCTATGAGACCCAGGTCTTTCCGCATCTGAACGGCGACATGTTCTGGTAGAACTGATAGTAACAACCTTTCCTGTAAATATTAAAAATATCTATTTTGTATAAGATATAATTACATAATATTCATGCGGGTGCTTTTATTAGTAGGTACCTCATCACTTAAAAATCTGGCATGAACTGAACACGGCTAAAGAAAACGAACAATACCCACGTAACCTCTTGTGAAATAGTAACATATCGTTAAACATTAAAGCGTGCCTGTCAAATCTATCTTAGCAAGATCATACGAAACAGCATCTGAAATAAATATTTATGCCCAGTCAGTCATCTACACAGGCTGCCACGATAACTCAAGTCATGTTTATCATCAGAGTTATATCTCAAAATTGTGAATATTTTAAACTTTATAACTGTTTTAAATTGTTAAGTTTTAAGATGCCATTATAATCCATAGCCAATCTGTGTCCAATATTTAATATTACCGTGTAGTCAAAACCTCATGAATAGCTATGTGCAAAACTGTGTACTTACCTGTTCTTTACTTTGTTGCTCAATTGTCAGTTTGTCACGCAAGCTCCGTTTTGTTTCTTGAAAAGAACTTCGTTGTTGCTTTTCGTTTATAGCATATGCAGTCCCGCCCAACAACGTAGCTCCAATGAGTAGTGCACCATTTGCAAGTTGCTGTCAAAATTATTGAGACGTGTTAAAGAAACTTCAATACATCTTTACGAGTAATATCAGTAGCTGAAAATAGTCATGAACTGTATACCTGAAGGTAGAAGTCTTCGGGGAGCCTACTCTCAGAAGAGCAAGCATTGTAGAATTGCACTTGAAGGTAAGCGCTAAATGAAAGTGCGCTGTATAGTATCAGCATCATGTAATGCAATGGTAGGGTGGCAAGTGTGAAATATTGAAGTACTACAGCCCATCCAAGTAGCTCGTTGTATGAATCTCCGAGTCGACGTGATCCGCTCACCAAAAGCTGTATCCATAGCACTAGCCATACAATATGATTGAGGATGGGGCGCGCTGATCGAACAAATGTGTAAACGATGACCAGTGTGAGGTTGGCGACCGATGCTAATATGATGGAGATGTAAGCAAAGGCCATATCTCGTTCTCCAGGGACGACGACTGCGAATGCCTGGAGAAGCACGCCGATCGTAAGCAGGTGAGGAACAGCTCTTTGCCTCTGCTGCTGTGTGTACGCAGAATACAGTTTTTCTTCTTCGATGTCTTTGAACCCCCATGGCGGTACTAAACATTTCCGACACGAAGATTTGTTACACAGTGACTGCATTAATTTCTCCATCACTTCTAGTTATCACGCATGTATAAATTGTTTGATTCAAATAATATATAGCCTAAATTGCTTTTCCTTATTGTCATGATTGTTTGAACAAATCCAAAGAAGCTAAAAATCCAGAAGAGATGCATTGTTTTCAAACTCAAACCTACTTTTTGTATACACCAGAAATTTTATCTAAAGCGAATTAAGCCTTAGCGTAACACCATTGGTACCTATAAATAATACCACATAACTATGAAATGTTGTATTTATATATTTAGACTTAATTAAAAAAATTAAAAGATTTTCAATTCCGATGTTTATATTTTTTTATGTCAGCAAATCCGTTATTAACGGAGTTAAGCCCGAACAGGAAAAAATATTATTATCAGATTATTAGATAGGTATTCTAATCTATGTAATGGCTGGTAAATTTATAAAATATAATTTTTGCCTATTTGTTGCACATAAATAAAGATACAAGCCTCAAGTGCATTTTCATGTAGGACATTTACATATTCACTCTACATTGTAACTGTAACAAGTCGAACGCGAGCATGAACTATCTTCAATTAACTATATTATTTTCCCAAAAAAATATCATTCGGGAAAACTCACATTCAGGAAAATATGTTTAAGTTTTACCCCTTCAAGAATGTTAAACGGCAACCGAATTGTCACTCAAATTGAAACCACAATGCGATGAACGGAAAATTCATATTTTTATAAGAAAAATAAAATTGATAAAGTTATCTTTTAAGGATTTTTTTTCAATCTGTCAATCTGTCTGTTCAATTTGTCTGTTTTCAATAAATAAATAAATATTCTACAACATTCTACACAGGGCTATTTAGATCCAAAGTAAGCATAGTGTAACTAGCTTGTGTTATGGGTTCTAAAATGCGGATAAACGTAGGTACTTATGTACTTTTTTGTAAATACATCATATTATACATAGAGACAACCAGAGCAAATTAGACATATTCATGCATTCATTCATGGATATAAATATTTGTCGTAGCAGTCGAATGCACTAGGTACCACTACGCCACGGAGTCCGTCAAATATGCGAGCAGATAAACGCATGGCCAACTTGATCGTAAGCTGTTATGCTAAAGTGTTGTCACTGTTAATAAAACGATTTCGTCAACTTGAATTCAACGCAATTAGTTATAATATATCCATTTCCAACATTGATTTCGAGCTTAACTTCTCGCAACTGCGTTCAATTCGTATTGGAAGTCCTAGATTGGTCTATGATTGCTAATAATAGTTATTTCTTTAGGTTTGAGTTGGTTTATTACGAATTGCTGGTGACTAATCAGAACCAAATGCTATGAAATCTATGAAAAATATATTAATAGAGTTTGGCCCACACAGAGTAGATAATATTATCTAACAATAATATAACAGACGTTATAGTCATAACAAGTGGAAATTTTATTCTTACTTGACTTCAGTAGTATAAAATTTTCACTTGTCATGACTATAACGTCTATTAGGTATATTAACCAGCTCTGTGAAGTTATTTTAACACAGCGGATTTTTATTAATGAAATAAATTGACCAATCCAATCAAAATCCAATCCATTATTAAGACTGGGGAGCAACGCCAACCTGAGCAGTAGGCTTAAGTATTAATTCTTTTAATTACGGCATTCCTTTATTTTCAATGCTTATACAATTTTATTGTATAGGCGACTACGTCCGCGTGGATTTACATAATATGGCTTTTTGCGGGGAATCCTATTTTTTTTTTAATATAAAAGTAGCCAAGTTACGTCTTATAATAACCGCTACGGACCTACTAACCGTTACAGAGAATAACCAGGAAAAACAGACCGAAGGACAGACAGACGAAAATTTCATATATTGCGTTTTTGTAATAGGTATTGTCGTAGGCTCTGATTTTGATATGTATAATCCGAAATATGTCTCAAAACTTTGTTCAGGAAAAGAAGCAACAGTTTTTAGCATACACAATTTACAATAAGTATTTATATTCCATACATCCATGCAACAAGTTCAATTTTAAGATGTTACAAACAAAAGATAAAAAGCTGTTTTTTTAACATTACAATAGTACCTATATATGAAGTTGATATTGATGAAGTTACGAGTATTTAATTATGAAAATAATTACTAAACACCTAGTAGATCTAGTCCAGGGTTATAACAGACCTTACTTCCGCATCCGTAAATGTGGAAGTTCCGCTTACGAGTATGTGTGTAGGTACTTCTGCTTTCGCTTCCGCCTACGTAAGAATTCAAATGGAAGTGGATTGGAGCTTTTGCATGGTAAACAGTGGATTTGATAGACACTCTTATTAGCTATGCAAGTGTCTTACGTATTTATTTACGTATTTCATTAAATCTGAGAAAAAGGTTTTTGACATGATCCATTTTTTCTTAAATCTGATTAAAACAAAACATAACTTTTTATATTAATTAAATGTTGCATTATAGCGTTTTGAATAACCCCAAAGACGTCATAAAATATTTCCAGTTACTTACTTAAATAATAAAAATATTTTCCTTTTAAATAGGCAATTCTCTTTTCAAAACTATAGTTGATGAAGCATGGTCATATTATTACCACATTTATTTGAAACTAGCTGTTGCCCACGGCTCCGCCCGCGGGGATGTTGATTTTCGCGTTTTTTTACTATATCGCCGGTTCTAATCTGCCAATTGTGGTCAAATATGCATAAGATTTTGAGTCTAACCAAGACCTTTCTAATAAAAAAACGGCATCAAAACCCGTTCATGTTTTTTGTTAGAAAGGTCTTGCTAAGACTAAAAATTTACAGTATGTTTGGTTTTAATTGGTTAAGTAAAACCGCAGATATTACCAAGAACGACCTAAAAACGAAGCGCGGGCGAAGCCACGGGTATCAGCTTGTATAAAAAGTAGCCTATATATTGCCCAGAACTATGAACTATAATCGTACCAAGTTTGATCAAAATCCCTCCAGTAGTTTTTGATCCCAGCGTGAACAAAAATTTGGTGCAGATAAACAGAGACCGAAAAACAGACAAAAATTTCTTTAATTAAAATTCATGAAGTTCCCTAATAATTTTCTTTTTATATATCTTCCATGTACAGACACCGATCAGTCACAGATTTATTATATTTTATGTTTCCATTGTGTATGGAAATAAAATAGAGTACTTATTTTATTTGTATCTTCTAAATTGATGATGTATTGAGAAAAAGGTAGGTAAAAAGCGCTCCAAACTATCGAGCTCAAATGAAAAGGTTAATGGCAGTATGGCAGTAGACTCAATAGAGGTAGCTCGTGAAATGTCTAAGGACAATAAGCAGATGGTGGGCTTTTGTCTTTGCCTACTACATAAAGTTATGATGTAGTTGTGTCTAGAAAGACGTCACATGCAGGTAATTATTAATCTGTAGAACGTCTGTAGACCGTCCTTAGAACGTCTGTAAACCATCTGTAGACCGTCCGTAGACCATCAGAATCTGTAGACCGTATGTAGAACGTCTGTAGACTGTCTTTAGACCCTCTGTAGAACGTCTGTAAACCGTCTGTAGACCATTCGTAGACCGTATGTAGACCATCTGTAGACAGTCTGTAGACCTTCTGTAGACCGCCGCCTGTAGAACTTCTGTAGACTACGAGGCCTCTAAACAGTCTGTAGACCATCTGTAGGCAATCTGTAGACCTTCTGTAGACCGTCTGTAGGCCGTTTGTAGACCGTCCATAGGCAGTCTGTAGGCCCTCCGTAGACCGTTTGTAGACCGTCTGTAGACCGTTTGTAGACCGTCTGTAGACCGTATGTAAACCGTCTGTAGACCGTCTGTAGACAGTCCGTAGAACGTCTGTAGACCGTATGTAAACCATCTGTAAACCGTCTGTAGACCGACTGTGGACCGTCTGTAGGCCGTCTGTAGACCGTCTGTAAAACGTCTGTGGACCGTTTGTAGACCGTCTGTAGACCATCTGTAAAGACAGTCCGTAGAACGTCTGTAGACCGTATGTAAACCGTCTGTAGACAGTCCGTAGAACGTCTGTAGACCGTCTGTAGACAGTCCGTAGAACGTCTGTAGGGCGTCTGTAGACCGTATGTAAACCGTCTGTAGACAGTCCGTAGAACGTCTGTAGAACGTCTGTAGACCGTATGTAAACCGTCTGTAGACCGTCTGTAGACCGTCTGTAGACAGTCCGTAGAACGTCTGTAGACCGTATGTAAACCGTCTGTAGACCCCCTGTAGACCGTATGTAAACCGTCTGTAGACAGTCCGTAGAACGTCTGTAGACCGTATGTAAACCGTCTGTAGACAGTCCGTAGAACGTCTGTAGACCGTATGTAAACCGTCTGTAGACAATCCGTAGAACGTCAGTAGACCGTATGTAAACCGTCTGTAGACAGTCCGTAGAACGTCTGTAGACCGTATGTCAACCGTCTGTAGACAGTCCGTAGAACGTCTGTAGACCGTCTGTAGACCGTCTGTAAGCCGTCTTTAGAGCGTCTGTACACCTACTGTAGACCGTCTGTAAATTATAGCCTCTTGTTTATATAGAAACGTTACTCCATTTAGAACTTAACGCAGCAAAAAATTGGGCATCATTTTAATTTCTCCTTCGACATTGTGTACTATCTCATTCTGCGTAGGTATCTACTTTGAACTGTTCAAACAATTAAAAAAGCCTATCCAATAAGTTGAAGGAAATACGAGATCTTCATACATCTTTTTTACTTCAGTGAAAGTTTCTTTATTTCAACTTAAACTGCGTCCCTACATTTCACTCAGTTAATTCAATTGAAAACTCATTTTAATCCTAGGAATTTTCTGATGATGACATAAATACAATTTTAAAACCACAATTTCTAAGTATCTATCCGAATTTTTCTCCATGCATTCACATAACTATTATTTGCCGCAGCCGACGCGGCTTACCCATTAATATTATGTCATAACTTGATAAAACAGAGGACTACAAACTTGAACGATGTGTATACAACATTATATAAACGTGAGATACATCATCAGACGGAGACTTTCCGTTAGTAAGACGGGTTGATCGAGGACGCCTGTGTAATGAATAAATTACACGCTGAAACATTGTTCCGATATCCATTCATTAACTGGGCCGTCTAAAGACGTTCAGTATAGCAACATTCATACATGACATACTCACAATTTTGTCCATACTAATTTCAATATCGACAATCGTTACGATGGATAAGTAATGTGACCGTGAAACTCATATTATTTGTTTTGTTTAGTCCAAGTACTCATTGCCAAACGTTTACAGTTAGACACACGTTGTGTTAAAACTTACATTCGTTTAACTTCATCATCTTCATAATTGCCTTACACCAGTTTAAATTTAAAGAGTGTCATTAAGTAGTGCCAACATTTATGTTAAGTAATTCTATGTCGATCTTGCAGTTCTTTACTAAATTTGATAGAGCTCATATTTTTAAACGAAACATCACTAACTCGGACCTCAGTTTACCTGATTAGGGGCCTAATCAGGTAAACTGATGACCGAAGGGCACGAAATAGGTAGGCGAAAAATCGGATGCTATGGTAGAAATAATCCATCTACATTGATGACATAATGCTGTGAAATTTTCACCTACTACAAAATATTTTGAGCTGAAATATTACGGCTTACGTAAATTAAAGCGAACCGGCGTGAATGACTTAATGACATTACGCGTAATAGGCATAACGGCCCTGAGGGCGTAATAACGAACCAAGGATATGCAAAATGACAGCAAAGTACGTGCTCCCTCACCACACTTTTATGTCCTAATCTGCTGCTACCACAATGGAGAAGCGTAGCATTCGCATATTCTGACCACTATATTACTTGATGCTATCCATATAAGCTCTATACTGACGCATTTGCGATTACCTACATATTTTTAGCCGACTTCAAAGGAGGTTTACTGTCTGACCTGTATGTATGTTTGTATGTCCATATCTCACGTTTGGCTAGCCAGGGACTTCTGAGAGATAATCGCTGAGATAATTTTGATGTGGTTTTCAGAAAAGTATTTTTTTTTACATTATGGAGGTTTTAGTATCCCTATCTGCCCATATAATAAGCATAGTATAATTTACAGGCTGTATAAGTACATGACTTAAACATACTGCAGTGGCAGAGAATAATTTTTCTGTGTCATATAATAATAATTAATCAGTTACAGTTGTTAGTTACACTATAGCTAAGAATACTAAATTCTCAAAATATTAGGGCAATATTAATTACCTACCTACCGCTTGATCAATGACTACACATTTACATTGGGATGACTATATTTTATGCTACCTATAAAAGGTCTCATAGTAGCTATGAAAGTCGGAGCTACTGCTGTCTACAAGACACTTTCTCATGAACTGAATGTTAACTATCGACTTGACAAAACCCGATGCCTTGATATCTTGTAGGGTACCATGTAAAAAAGCTCGAATCTTTGTACATAATCTCGGCGGGATTCACGTGGCAATTAAATAAAATATATTTACTGACGTCCCTCTTTTTAAGCCGGTTACAAATTAGCATTTTCCTCAAATTTAAAGTTAATGAACTTGCTAAATTTTATTGTAAAGTTTCATATATTTAAAATAAGTAACAATTGTGCCTTCTGAAATTGTAAATCCTTGGAGAACTTTAAGGGAGTGAGTTTCTCCTCGCCCGCACCAGATGACCTCGGCTACATAATTGAATAGTCACCCAAAGCCTGTACTGCAGACGGCAATTTATTTATTCATAACTAGCTGCTGCCCGCGGCTCCGTCCGCGAGGACGTCGATTTTCGGACAAACCACAGAACAAAGAAAAATCCTTAGGACAAACAGAGACACAGAGACACAGACAAACAGACAAACAGACAAACAGATAAACAGGCAAATATTCTAAAAATCATTGTTTTGCCACCTATTACATTCATAAAGTCCCCTAATAATTTTTTTTCTCATTTATATCTTCCATGTACAGACACCGATCAGTTACAGATTTATTTCATGGTATAGATTTGGACAATTTATATAGGTATGTAGCTAATCTTACTAATATTATGAATTTCAAAACTTTTGTGTGGTTATTCTTCATGCTGAAAGGGTTTGGTTTAAATTTCAAATGACTATAGCTTGTTGGGTCCGTATTCTAGAACGATACTCAGTCATGAATCTCGACTTGAGGATAGTTTTAAATACAGATGTAATGTAAGTGTAGAAAACTAGTCTCAAGTCGAAATTCATAACTGAGTATCGCTCTAGACTACATCTTAACATCCTTAATGTGTGTGTCTTAATGTCTGAAATGTTACCTAGAATATTCGATTTATAGTTGTGGAACTTCTATGATTCTGAAGGCATAAATTTTGTTCAGTAGAAATGTGTTTTATACTAGAAATTAAAACAGAACTAATCATTATTACTTGCCATTCAAAAAACCCTCAGCAAACGTAAAGATTCTAACCCTAGACGAGATGTGTGCATTAAGAATTTATACGGGTATAATTTGCCCCACCAAAATGAATGAATGGGGCCAAATGGACATAAAACATTTTAACATTCTACTTTGGCCCAATGGGGACGCTTGGGGTGAGAACGCTTAGTGGAGAAAAGTGGAAGCACCCGATTTAACAGTCTATTGACCCGGTTCAATTTATTCGAGTCACAACAATCCATACTAGCACAGAAACCTCCATCAAAGATCAGCCCTGAACAATTTGCTTAGTACTTTTAATGCTGAAATCCACAAAATACTTCACGTACTATGTTTATTTAGGTTAGATACAACATAAACCCTATGGGTCGGTTCACTTATAACGGAGGACCCGTCGCGTAATGTCGGTCTCATACCGCCAGAAAAGACAAATCTACAGAAAAACACTCGAACGTTTACACTCAACCGATGATACATTAGTGCCTCGAGCATATAGCGACTATTCCGTTTTCGTCAACGCATTGTCGGTAAGGAATACTGAATAAATTTTATGGGATACTCGCTTAAAGTTGCATATAGATAATTAGATTGGCCACTTGATATTCTTTTGCTATTTAAAGGATGCACCTAATATCGACGTTTCCTTTATCGATCTTGTTCCAAGCCCTCCCAAATAGTATTTATTTCTATAGGCTCGATGCATTTTGCGTTTGATATGAACCTAGCCTATATCTGGGTCATAAAGTGAGGTATCCTAACAATCTCTGCTGGGGCAAAATAACGTTTGGTGCCTTTCAAGTTCTTCATTCTCATTAACAGGCGTAGTAGCAGTGGTCCAGTTGTTAGGCCGGTTGATTTTGACCGAACTTCTGCAACTCTTCAGTTGTAGTGGTTCAGTATAAAAAACCACCGAATACTCCTTTAGTAGCATAAGTCCAGTGGTTCCTTCATCCTTCACGAGCAGAGGGAAGAAAGTAGCAAGTAGATGTGCCGTCTCTGTATTCCTGGAGCCGTTGCGAGTTTGTTCAAACCGTACTCAGTCAAGAATGGTTCTTAACGAATATAAATAAATATCCAACAGATGCGGCCAAGTCCTCTATCTCCGAAATCGTTCAGAGATGACCACTATCTGCTAAGGAATGGCTATCCCGAAAGGGGTTATTACCGCTTTCACCAACTTTACTATCCTTTCACTAATTTCAGTATTACACGGATTGCTGGGAATTAATGCCACATGTAAATAGCCACTCCCGACTCTATCTAATGTCGCAATTATTTTGTCATTTAAAGCGGCTCGACGCTGAAATAATCACTTAGTCGTGCCCTTGATGAGATGGAGGTATTTTAACAAAAAAAAAGAGTCGGACTTCAAGCAATCCATATATAAATATCGTCATAAATGATCTGATATATAGAAGAACTCTATACATACCCAATGTTTTGATTTCAAAATACACAGTTATTACTGATAAAGGTATAGGTAATTATGTAGATTTTATGTATTAAGTACTACCAACCAAAGGTGATTATTATTTTAATTTACTAGATGCCTACTATTCTAATCATTATTGCTGTATAAAATTGAACAGGAAAGTCGACTGGACAACCCGATCTGAATATACGTTCCTGAATCATAATTTTGTATCTGCAATGCTCAATAACAAGAATAATGTCCTTGTTTTAAAAACAATATTGACGCCACAAATCTCTGAATTATTATATCAAACATAATATTCCAATATTCTGAGATACTGGAACTGTACAGGTAGGTAGATATATTTATACATGGTCTGATCATAAATTCTTTATCCCTTTAGATTGCAGAGTATCTACTGATTACAGTTGTTAATGAGTTCAAGTGTACGTAAAACTTGTAGACTAGACAGATAGCAGTAATAATCAATAACCTTATATAAAAAATAGACAGATACAGATTCAAAGCAACATGATATTCACTAATTAGAGAGTGCAATCGAGAACTAAGCAAAACTTCTACAAAGCAGCACTTAATACTAGCGGCCCATGACCCGGCTTCGCTCAGGCATTAATTTTTAAAAAAATCCTATAACCCGATTGCACCAACACCCACCGGGCCTATAATATTGAATTTCAAGCTTCTTACTTCAAAACTCAAGCACTTTCCATACAACCAACAGACTTCTCTCGGTCCCTTTAGTAGTTAAATTTAAAAAACGCTAATACTCGTGTTCATTTATTTTTAACCAAGAATCGTTTTGTAAATTTTCATGCTTCTATCTTGAAAACTGACAAACTTCCCATATAAACTTTCAACCCCTATTTCACCCTCTGGGGGGTGAAATTTTGAAAAATACTAAACGCATCATTTATTTCTAACCAGAAGTAGGTGTATGGAATTTCATGCGTCTAACTTTGAAAATGACTTTGAATACAAACGTTCATCGCATATTTTGCCACCTTAGAAGTGGAATTTCTAAAAATCCTTTCTTAGTGGATGCCTACAACATAAAAAGAATCTACTACAAAAATTTCAAGTTTGTAGGTTTAGCGGTTTAGTCTCTGCGCTGATGAATCAGTCAGTCAGTGATCGGGCCAAGCCGTAACTAATAAGTAGGCAACTAATAAGTTTGGCAACGGATAGGACTCGATAAGACGCTCTTTCTTTCTGTCTCTGAATTATCGAAGAGTAAAAGAACAGAAGGTATTTCGCAACTTGAAACAATAAACATACTGTTACAGTAAATAGCTACAAGGTACATTTTATGGCAAATATTAATTTGAAGCTACGATTATATGTTAGTCTGTATAATGAGTTCACGCAAAATGATGACCATATATTTTCTTATGAAATATGCAACAAAAGGTACCTAGTTATTTAAGTCAGAGTAAAGAAAAGTAGCTTGAATCACACAATCGTGAACCTAAAGTCGAACATGTCGCTTATGTATGGTAGTAAAACCTAGGATACAGTCTGTAAAACAGTCTATATAGATGTCACTCTAATGAAATACTTCGATAGCACTCATCTATGCCACCATAGGTATATTGGCATCCGATTGACCCGAAATTTTGCATGATACTACACGTTCAACGTTCATGACAATTGAAAAATGTGTTTTAAATAAAGTTTTTTTTTATTCATTTATTCTAAGACTTAACATAATGTGAATTGAATATTACTGATACTACTAACTTCACCAACTAAGCTATAGTACAGAACTACTTGTATTAGGATTGGATACATGTATTACACATCGGAAGTATAGGTATACTTCCTTAGAGTTCTAGCTGGACTAGCTTTAAAATCATCAGTTTGGACATGAATATATATACTTAGGTTCAGAGATATATAAATGCATTAGAATCTCAAGAAGACTATTTATCCTGAAATTGTTTTGAATACTCACCATCTTACGGATGAATCAAGCTAGGTAATTAAGTATAGGTAAATGACAAGTGACCTGCAGCTGTGACGGACACCTCAATATTTTCGTTCACTTAATTGTCTTTAATTGATTGAATTATTGTCTGAATCATGTTTAATTGATTACTCCATTTCGCATTTAAAGTATTATTCCTATACATTATAACATACATCTACAATTATTTCATACCTACTAGGTAGGTATTAGATCTTTAAAAAAATATTTAGAACTCAAACGTATTGAAATATATTCTGCCAACATGAACTACAAAGTATATTGTAAGCACACTTATTAAAACACAACATTTCATAGCTTTCTTTGTTGTAGATATTACAGTAGGCGCTATTAATATTATATACACAACATTTCCCGCCTAAATTACTGTGTCGATGATGTAAGCAATTGTCAAGTTCTTACTATTGACCCACTAATATTTAATTCCCGAAAAGAAAGTTGACATTTTTAAAACCGTGCAGGGATAGGATATTTATGTTAATAAGGAAGCGTACGTTTTATGAGGAATATTAGTGTTCGAGGTTGGACACGACCCGTAGATATTGAGCGTGGTGGGGTACACAGGGCGCGGGTGGTACACGGGCGCTCGGGCGGCGCGAAGGCGGCATGCGCACGTGCCCGCGTGCAACTGCCGCGCCGGCCGCGGCCGCCGCCCATCGCGCCGCCGCTCCGCGCCGCCCGAGCCGCCCCACGGCCCCGTCCGCTTCAGCCCACTACACATTGATTCCACACCGTGTGCTATGTTAAGATTTCACTACTTATTTTATTACTTCTATATAAATCACCTAATATAAATAAAATTATTGAATTTGTGCGAAAAAGCATTTCCTGATTTAGGTTATTGTAAATTGGTACTCTAGTGAAACTGTACTAGGTTGTGCTACTTAGGGCTTGAGTAGCGCACTTATTACACGCCCATAGTTATATTACTCGAAGGCTATATAAAACACGCATACATGACAAATGGAAGCAATAGGTAGGTAGGTAGATAGGTAGGTATAGGTAGGTAGGTACATATATAGCACGAACCTAAACATGATATATATTATAACTACTTAGAGGAAAAAAAATACTTCAATCACGCTATATTTTGAATACTTACTTTTACATTCGATAAAGCTACCTAGCTACCTGTAGCCTTTATCTCACGCAATATGTTTTTACGGACTTAATCACCGCAATACACACTAAATACTTGGTTAACTAAATACCATTCAAATTATCGCCAAAATAGTAGTGCCCAGGTTGCCAATACCAGGTGCGGGCCGGAACCTCCACACAGTGCACCCGGGCGACGGAGAAGGCAGTGCCGGACGCGGCTGCCTGCGCCGAGGCAGGAGTAGCACTCTATAGGGCTACTCGAAAACTCTTCGTATGTCCTTCTTAGTAGTAAAGAACACAGTGGAGAGCAGGTAAGGGGCAGTCTGGTTCAAGCTCCAACCGCAGTGGGGATCACAGCAATGAGATCCCGCCTTCCCTTTATTCCGGGAGCAAAACGGGGACACCGTGGTTTCCAAAACCGAGGGGGCCATCTCAAAGCAGGCGATGACCCTGGGTCAGCTGGTGTGCCAGATAAATCTCTTTTGGGACGCCTTACACCACGACGTTTTAAGATTGGAGTGCCGATGGCGGAAGTGGTATTCATGGGGATTGCCGCGCTACTGCCGGCTAATGTTCTGAAGAGGCGGGAGTAGCCTATGTTATGAGTAAGTAAAACGTTTTCCTCACGTGTCTCCCTAATGGGATCTCCTTGAAACGTTCAACTATTTTGCCATAATATAGGTACTTTGGCACTTTGTGTGATATTTGGAAAAGAAAAACTACAGGTAGTTGTAGGGATCGTGGGTTTTACTTTTATTGTGAATAATGAATAACGTGTATTCGCTTCAACAAAAGTTTTGAAATTCGACGGTGAGGAGAACTTTTTTTGCAATATTCGTCAATATGTTATCGCAAGGCCTCTATTAGAGTCTATCAATGAATCAAAGGCTTTACAATTACTTATACCCTCCTAAGTACATGCCTCGTTGTTTATAAATACCGTATCGTAATATTTATCTATTCTGTAAAACTTTACTCAACAGTTGTTTTGCTATTATAGGAAAATTTATGTTGAGTTTTCTATTTAAACACACATATACGAAGCTACCTAGTTAATGTGTGAAAGAATTTAAAAATACTTATATTTGATTCTAAACCAGTCGTGAAGCAAATTTCAATAATATAATGTCCAAATTCCTATACCTACCTGTTATAAAATAAGTAGAATATTATGTAGTTTAGAACCAGGAGACGGACATAGGATACTTTTTTTTATACGTAGGTAGCAGACAAGCACACGGCCCACCTGATGGAATTTATAAATTAATTATATCTTATATATTATACCTAATAACTAAAAGAAAGTCGTGTTAGTTACACTATTTATAACTCAAGAACGGCTGAACCGATTTGGCTGAAAATTTGTGGGGAGGTACCTTAGAACCAGGAGACGGACATAGGATACTTTTTATTCTTTATTTTTGGAGTGGAGAGTGGAGTGTAGTGGAGAGTAGAATGGAGTGGCGAGTGAAGTGTAGAATGGAGTGGAGAGTGGAGTGGAGAGTGTAGTGAAGAGTGGAGTGGAGAGTCGAGTGGAGAGTCGTTTAATTGGTGACGATATCGACTTCCACGCGGGCGAAGCCGCGGGCAAAAGCTAGTATGTATAATATAAAAGAAAGTCGTGTTAGTTATACTATTTATAACTCAAGAACAGCTGAACCTATTTGGCTGAAAATTGGTAGGGAGGTAGCTTAGAACCAGGAGACGGACATAGGAAAATTTATTTTTATTATACTACGTAGGTAGCAGACAAGCACACGGCCCACCTGATGGAATTTATAAATTAATTTTATCTCATATAAATAAAAGAAAGTCGTGTTAGTCACACTATTTATAATTCAAGAAGGGCTGAACCGATTTGGCTGCATATTGGTGAGGAGGCAGCTTAGAACCAGGAGACAGATAGGATACTTTATATCCTGTCAGGGGGAGGAAGTATGCCACGGACGAAGCCGCGGGGCATAGCTTAATCTATAAAAAATATTTTTGTCGTGTAATGTACCAGGAGAGTAAAGACTGCGAAGTATCAGCGTGGTGCCCTTTACACGCACGGTCTATCGCGAGTGCTATCACGAGTGAAAACCGATTCTAGCGACCCGGGACCCGGCTTCGCCCGGGTGTAAATTCCAGTTTTCCAATAAAATATATTAGCCTATGACACTCACGAATGACGCGGCTTTCTATTGGTGAAATAAATTTTAAAATCGGTTCAGTAGATCCCGAAATTACCCCTTACAATTTAACAAATATAGATGTAGATATAGATGTAGATATAGATGTAGACATAGACATAGACATAGACATAGACATAGACATAGACATAGACATAGACATAGACATAGACATAGACATAGACATAGACATAGACATAGACATAGACATAGACATAGACATAGACATAGACATAGACATAGACATAGACATAGACATAGACATAGACATAGACATAGACATAGACATAGACATAGACATAGACATAGACATAGACATAGACATAGACATAGACATAGACATAGACATAGACATAGACATAGACATAGACATAGACATAGACATAGACATAGACATAGACATAGACATAGACATAGACATAGACATAGACATAGACATAGACATAGACATAGACATAGACATAGACATAGACATAGACATAGACATAGACATAGACATAGACATAGACATAGACATAGACATAGACATAGACATAGACATAGACATAGACATAGACATAGACATAGACATAGACATAGACATAGACATAGACATAGACATAGACATAGACATAGACATAGACATAGACATAGACATAGACATAGACATAGACATAGACATAGACATAGACATAGACATAGACATAGACATAGACATAGACATAGACATAGACATAGACATAGACATAGACATAGACATAGACATAGACATAGACATAGACATAGACATAGACATAGACATAGACATAGACATAGACATAGACATAGACATAGACATAGACATAGACATAGACATAGACATAGACATAGACATAGACATAGACATAGACATAGACATAGACATAGACATAGACATAGACATAGACATAGACATAGACATAGACATAGACATAGACATAGACATAGACATAGACATAGACATAGACATAGACATAGACATAGACATAGACATAGACATAGACATAGACATAGACATAGACATAGACATAGACATAGACATAGACATAGATATAGATATATACAGATTATTTGGTTAATGATTCAGTTACAAATCTTGATAAAACACACTTGGAATATTACGAATTTACGATACCGCACAATCACAGAGAAATGAAAGGTGGTGTCATTTATATTATAATAGGGGTCCATATGGCTTACATAAAATTCTAAATCCTATTCTTTGTCTTACTATCGATTTGTGCTCATAATAATCACTCTTCATAATTTTTATTTTCATAATTTTTTTATTCATGCGTTTTTAATAGGTACCTACTACCAACGGAGCTCATAACCGTTATTGATCATATTTTTTGTATTATTATTATTACTAGCAAGAATAGTTTGAAATTATAATTATTTTATTCAGAACTTTTTTCTTCATTATATAAAATGATCATATTGCTTTATATAATAAAGTTGTTACTGTATAACAGACATTTATCATATTTTTTGTACTAATAAAGGCAATACCAAGAAAATATTTTAATTCATAGCCCAACGATTTCTTTGTAATTTTTTTAGTAGATTTTTTGTATGATTTTTTTTTGTATGAAAGGATGTGGCACTTCGCCGGCCGCGGCCGAGGCACGCTCGCTCTGTTCGTGCGTTGTTGTAGTGAAAGAAAGAAAGAAAGAAGAAAGAAAGAAAAATCATTTAATCCTAACGGTATGACTAATACATGGCACAATTATACAGTTAACATAATAATAATAATAATAAGTAGTCACAGTTCTAACATAACCTAACCTACAGATGTTGGAATCCTGGTGTTTTTTAACCTTCGACCAAAAATAAGCGCATCGAGCGTAATTATATGGATAAAAACACTTAAGTACCTATGATTAAGAAATGTATAAAAACCTATAAAAACGAATATTAGAATAAAACGCAATTATGAATATAAAAATTATTTATTGGAATGATTACGTAGGTACCTACATAAATATGAGTTTCACCCATTAGTATAAAAAAATATAATAAAACAAATATTAGTAACAAAAAGTGTACATATAGAAAGTGACATTAAGAATTTAAAATATTATATATTTTAATATGGTATTTGTTAAATTTTTATGAAGAATGATCATTATGATTTCAAATGGTATGAGAAAAATATTTTCAGACTTTTTTTATGTAAGAAAATGCGCACCCATTATAATCGTGGTGTTGAAAATCAATAAATGGCAGGGTTCAGCTCTCGTTAGACAGAGTCTACTTTCATGGTAATATAACGTATACCTACATCTGAAATAAATGATTATATTATTATTTTAAAAAATATTTTTAAAAAATTTGCTATTGCAATACAGCTGCTGGCAGCCGACCCCAACTGAGTTAGGAAAAAGGTTCAGAGTTTCAGAATTAATATAGTACGCAGCATCTAGAACGTGGCCAGATTTTGGAGTAGTGTGGACCCCACTACTCCAAAACCTTGCCAAGTTAGATGCTGTACACTATACTTGTTTCTAGGCGACGCATTTTGCCACAAACAAGTATAATAGTGTACAGCATCTAACTTGGCAAGATTTTGGAGTAGTGGGGTCCACACTACTCCAAAATCTGGCCACGTTAGATGCCGTGCACTATACTGCTTATCTCTTGTGTCAGTGTCATGGCCGGTCCCCTTCCCTCGCCGCCCCTCCCTCCTTCTGTCACTCCTGTCAGTAGAGATGTTATATCGGGTGAATTTCGAATAATACTGTTATTGAATATTATATATACCACTTAACAAATAACAGGTTATTCTAACTGTTACCCAGTAACAGTTTAATAACAGTCACAGCTTCGTTACCTGGGTAACATAACAGTCCCGATTCGTTATTTTATTCTAATTTCGTAATTGTATTCTAATTTCAACTCAAACATTTCAAACTGCTACTTAATTTTATTAGATACTAGCTATTGCCTGCGGCTTCGCTCGCTTGGAATTCTGTTCCCATGCCCGCTAAATGAAGAACCGCTCGACCGATTTTGTGCAAATTTCATATAAACCATCGACTAAATATTCCGAACAAAGCCTAAACATTTGGTTTGGATAGGTGAGCCCGTTCTTGAGTAAAATTACAATGGAAATTGGCATAACTTTTTATATTTTTCATATTAAAATGCAATAGTGAATAACTTTTCCTTCATACTTTAACAGGCTTAGGACTGTCAACGATCAAGAAATTAGATTATTAAATTAATTGAAAAGGAATTTGTTTCTTTTTTATTGATTAATATTCAAAGCAAAATGTTAAGTACCTAGGTAGTACGAGAATCCATAAATACATACACAGTTCTAATGGTCGATTTAGTCGATGTAGGTATAATTTGCAACAAATACACTTAATCACTAAATGCTATCTAGTGTTGGGATTTTGGGATCGATTGTTTGCAGCAGATGCAGATGAAGTACTTAAAGCGTAATTGTTTTATGAAATAAGAATTTTCATATATCTTAATTTAATCGAGACTTATAAAGCAATTTTATTGGCCGCTCATTTCCAAATATACTTTTATGAATAACGAGGCGGTAATATTCTGAGGCTGCTGTCAAAAGTTAAATATATAGTTGGACACAGTTTAAGTAAAAGTGAAAAAACGTCCATAACATCCACAACATAAATCATTTCAATCTCTGTTCATTTCATTGCTCGCTTTATATTACGGCGATCGTCCTGTTATTAACTGTTACTCAGTAACATGTTAAATTAATTCCAAGTAATCATGTTAAATACAAACCATCTCGTATTATGTTACTGGTAACGGTTATTGTTATATCAGTATCATCTCTACCTGTCAGTGTCAGAGTGTCAGTGACTTATTATGATGTTGGTTGACTAACTTGGCTATAAGGTTATAGAAGCAGAATTATTTTGCTAATGAATACAGTATTGTTACGAGGCTTAACTTTTAGTTAATCGATTTGAATTATTATCTTTATGAATACTTAAACAATTTTGGCCATGGACGTGACGTTTATGAAACCTATAAAACCGCACGTTTTCAAAGCCATAAAAGATTTGGATATACCAACGCTCATGCAATGTACCCCAGATGAAATAAGACCTATAATACCTTGCCTCGTTCGTATGGCACTTATATCTCCTTTAGATGTTACTAGATACTGTGCAGAAGCCAAGAAAGATGTACTCATCATACTCTCCGGTATAGATTTGGTGAACTTTATCGTATCTCTTTTGTCCATTGAATTTAATACCTTGGAAACAGATCTCAAGAAAGAACAGCAAATGAGGTAAGCCACTTGGACTTATACTTTGACCTTTGATACAGTTTTTTCTCTTAGAAAAAGAGTAGGAAAGACAATTGTTTACATTAATATATGTAACATATTCTTGTTCCAGACTGAAAAGTGGATCACAATGCACAGAAACCTTTCTTATACAGAGTGTTTCTAATGGCATAACAAATGATTTTGAGCAGTCTGACTCTACACAACGAGTTCGCCTTGTTTTATCTGAATTACTCCACATGCAAGCACAATTAGTTGAATATAATCAAAATAGACATTCCAATAACTCAGAATTTAGCATTAAACCTTCAGAGCTATTTGACAATGATGTATATTTGGAAGAGGTTACTGATGTCATCTGCATAAGTCTTGCTGAATTGCCTCACTTGCTAAATATTTGTGACATAGTTGAAATACTGCTACATGTTAACAAAGGTCCCATCATTATATCATGGGTAGTGGCTAATATGCCTGATACACTACAAGAAGGTAGGTATAATTTTTGTACCACAATCCTATTCATACTTTTGTTCACTACTACTAAGATCAATCTTTTTTGTAAGAACCAAATAGAGCTCAAATTGGTCCTGAAACCGTGATAGCTGATACATCAACATAGCCATGATAATACTATGAAATTTCATTTGTTTTCCATGAAATCACAGAAAAAAATAATTACTTTCAAGATAAAAATATTAATATCTCTTCAAATGAGATATTATCTTCAAAGTAATTAATTTATAAAGAAAAGTTTGGTTAGACTATAATAAGAAACATCTATCTATCTATGTTTATCCACTATCGGGAACCCATAACACAAGCTAGTTACACTATGCTTACAAGATAGTGGTGTGTGAAATGCTTTAGAGTATTTTTTATAACTCCACTGTTCTTGAGTTATACATGAAAAACTCAGCAGGAACTCGTACATTTTATTTCAGTGGCTGAATCTCTTGTGATGAATGCTGATAGAAGTGAAGAGGGGGGTATAAGAGCCAAGACGTTAGCCACACTTTGTGCTGCCTGCCCTCACTTAGCTGCTTCTGTAACATCCAAAGCAGCATCTGCATCTCGCTTACCTTCGTTGGTCATAAACTTAACCTTGTCACATCAGCCGGATGATTTGGTAGGCTAAAAAAAAATATTAATTCATTTATCAGTAATATCAGACTTATAATGTATGCTTGTTATATATCCACAGGTCTCTTTTATGTCTGGGCTGCTACTTGGTTCCGATCAAGCCAGTAGAGCATGGTTCGCCACATTTTTGCGTAACTCCCACAAGAGAGGTAAAGGCGATGGACACGCGTCGTTAACAAAATTACGACAAGAGTTACTCAACAGATTAAAAGAAGCAACTGCTGGAGTTAATGCATCTGCTTTGCTGCGACTCTATTGTGCTCTTCGAGGAATTGCAGGGATAAAATTTCAGGATGATGAAATTGCAGGTCTTTTAAGACTAGTAACTCAAAAACCACCTCCTACTCCAGCTGGAGTTAGATTTGTATCTTTGAGCTTATGTATGATCCTCGCTTGTCCATCTTTAATGGGTAAGTATCAGAATACACTGTGTAGCTTATTATAATTCAGATATGTTTCTAAATATTTATTTCTTTTAGCGGCTCCTGACCATGAAAAAAAAGCCATTGAATGGGTACAATGGTTGGTAAAAGAAGAGGCATACTTTGAAAGGTACATTGATGTTATAATAGAAATTGCGTATATGCATCTTTGGTTTGCTCATTCAACCTAACCTACTCTACTTTGTTTCAGTAATTCTGGAGTGACAGCATCTTTTGGTGAAATGTTATTATTGATAGCAATCCATTTTCATTCTGGACAATTGACGGCTGTAGGTGAACTTGTATGCGCTACATTAGGAATGCGTGTGCCCGTGCGTCCGAATGGCCTCGCTAGAATAAAACAGGCTTTCACTCAAGAAATATTTACGGAACAGGTAAGAAATTGAATATAGTCTAATGCATGCCTCATCAAAATAATAGGAAGTTAGTGCCTAAGGAAGCCCATGCAACTCATATAATTTTTTGATATTGCAGGTTGTTACAGCTCATGCTGTAAAAGTACCCGTAACAGCAAATCTTAACAGCAACATACCTGGTTATCTACCTGTTCACTGTATCCATCAACTTTTAAAGTCTCGAGCGTTTTCTAAACATAAAGTGCCTATCAAGAATTGGATATATAGACAGATATGCAACTGTACGGCGCCATTGCATCCAGTCATGCCAGCATTAGTAGAGGTTTATGTCAACTCTATACTTGTGATCAACAACAAAGGTACAAACGAATATGTGAACAAACCGATAATGGAAGAAGAAATCAGAAAAGTTTTCAGGAATTCTATTTTTGGTGCCAACTTCGATGTTCAGAGTAAACCATTCACATCTATGGAAATTGATAATACAGAATCTGCAATTGATATAACTATCGAAAAGCCAACTTTAGCTTCGCAGTTACTGCTCATTTATTACCTTTTATTGTATGAGGATGTTCGACTATCCAATGCCGCTACTCTCATAGCTAATGGAAGAAAAGTAAAAAGTTATTCAGCCGCTTTTTTGTCTGAATTGCCGATAAAATATTTGTTGCATAGAGCTCAAAAAGACCAAATGAGTTATGGAGGTTTATTTAGCCCTCTATTGCGATTGTTGGCCACACACTTCCCACAACTATCTCTAGTTGATGACTGGATGGATGATCAACTCTTCGGAGATACCAATCGACACCAAACCGACGTTAGTCTTACGGATACGTCTATAAACGATGCTTTTCAAACTATTGAAGAAAACCCTTACAAAACTGGGAAGATATTAAAAGCTATGCTCAATAAAAATCCCACAGACATATGGCCTTTTGCTGAAACTTTTGTGAAATATTTCAGAAGCGTACTTGGTGACCAAGTACCAAGACATATACAAGAACTGTACCATGAAGTTTGGTTGCGACTCAACACGGTCTTACCTCGTTGTCTTTGGATTATGACCATTAATGCATTATTAGACATCAACGGTAATTCCAAAACTGTACAAATTACACAAGAGAATGTATTAGTTGATCCACTTCAAGTTTTACGTTGTGACATTCGAGTTTTTCGATGCGGACCAATACTTAAGATAATTCTAAGAATTTTAGAAGCAAGTTTAGCAGCTTCTAGAAGTCAGCTCAGCAGACACTTACTTGACAGACCTTTGCTGGAAAAAAGTGGGCAACTCACATCCGATGCTGAGAGGGAAGAATTGAAAAATGCGTTAGTAGCCGCTCAAGAGAGTGCTGCACTTCAAATCTTACTTGAGGCTTGTTTGCAAACGCCAGAAGACGAAAGTAAACCGGAACTCATGTGGTCTTTACGGGAAGTCAGAAGTATCATTTGTTCCTTCCTACATCAAATATTTATATCTGAGCCCTCACTGGCTAAATTAGTACACTTTCAAGGATATCCAAGAGAACTTTTACCAGTTACAGTACAAGGAATACCTTCAATGCATATATGTTTAGATTTTATACCAGAACTGCTCAGTCAAGTTTCCCACGAAAAGCAAATATTCGCTATCGACTTAGTGTCCCATTTATCAATACAATACGCATTACCGAAAGCCATGTCCATTGCGAGATTGTGTGTGAACACTCTATCAACACTGCTAGCAGTGATTCCATGTGATTTGCGCTTGGAACTGTCGCAACCGGCCCTGAAATCTCTCGTGAGAATCTGTACAGCTTTCCCTTCACTTTTAGAAGATATCACTTCATTGCTGTTGCACTTTGGAAGAATATGCGAGTCGCAAGCGTCTCTGGGTTACTGCTGGAACGATATTAGTATACTAGGTGAAGGAGGTTACGTGTCCTCAGAAGCACAACCTGATACAAAGGTATTAGTTGCTGAAGAGTTATGCAGAGATATTAAACTGACCATGTCCGAAATTTTAGATAAGGCACTTTTAAACGACAAACTATATTAAATCGATCTATTGAATAAATGAAGCATATAAGTACACGGGTTCATTTTATTTGCCACTTTTATAGCTTTTAGTTAACATTTCACTTTTAGCGATAAGTAAATTGAATGAACACTGAATATAGAAAAAAGGAACACTACTTTTCTATATAGTTTTTTTTTCTACACGTATTCAGTCACTCAATTTACAAATATAATTGAAGTGTCTGTTTGTAATATTAATATAATGACAAGTTTTATATCAATGCATCCAAACAGATCCGTTCAGTGGTTAAAGCGTGATAAAGTATACCTACATACATACGCTCACGCCTTTTTCGCTCTGGGGTAGGTAGAGATAACGGCCCGCAAACTGCTTTTGTTGGCTTTTGTCCTTACATACTGCACGCGCATCATCATTTAAAAAGTTCACATTTATTATATTAACGGGATATACGATATGATATGACCGCATGCGTTGTACCTCTTAGGGTCGGTTCACATATTTATAAAGGAGGATCCGACCGGTATTGTCGGTTGCGTAACGCCAGAACAGACAAAATGTAAGGCGGCGGTGTAGACGCTGTACGGTCGAGTTACGCTCGACGCACTAATGTATCATCGGTTAGGTGTGAACGTTCGAGTGTTTTTCTATACATTTGTCTATTCTGGCGTTACGCGACCGAAAATATGCGACGGATCCTCCGTTATATTATGTGAACCGAACCTCTGACCCAAACTTAATTTCATTTTTAAACGCCTAAAATTAGCTGTTGTAGATCGTCTGGTTAGATGACAACACGTGACTAGCCTCATCCTACGTACCGTGGTATTTACAAATTCTAATAATACACCGATTTAATGAAATTGTTTTTAATACATAACTAATAACATATTTGACGGTTCCACAGAGTTCTGCAATTCTAATTGTCTGTACATCCAAGCGCTTTGGTTTCTTGCTGCATGGTTACCGATGTCGTGGTATAGTTGAGCCTGGAAATATAGAAACACGTACCTATATTAGTTTGGTAACGTCTTTTTTCTGTATAGTGTTCCAAACTCGTTTCAAAATTGAGTTGCGTAGTAGCGTGATTTCATGAAATAGCAATATTTGGTGAAGTTATTTCGTGCGGTAGGAATTTATGGCGGAATGTATTTTGTGATTTTGTGAATCACATTTTTAATACATACTTTTATGAACAAACCATTTTAAATTTGATACTGACTCAATATTTTTTATCTCTCAAAATCAACTTTTCAATTTGAATCTATTATATTTATTTTTTGGTTACATGTATCAACTGAGTTTTTATGAAAAGCATCCATACCTGTAAATACCATGTCTGTAACAGTCGAACATGGGCACCAACTTTAGAAAAGTTCTTTTTAACGAATTCTAGCGCCTCACAGCATGATTGCAATACTTGTAGTCTCGCTTCACCACACGGAGGTGCAGTGGCTATGCGACATTTTGTGTACAGTAACATTGCTGAAAAGAAGAATTTGCTAAATTTGTAACATCATAAGTAATATCAGTTATAGGTAGCATAATAATATTCATTTTGCATAAGCTTCTTTTTTAATGTACCTAATTCAGCTTTTGTCATAGATCCGTCGCTTTTCAAACTACGCATTTCAAATATAAAAACCGTCAGTAAATACGAGATCTAATATAAATATGTAAAACTAGCTTCCGCCCGCGGCTCCGCCCGCGTGGAAATCGGTATCGCCACCAAATCTATTTAATAAAACGACTCGTCACTCGACTTACCACTCCACTCCATACCACTTTCCTCTCCATTCGCCACTCCACTGGTCTCCACTCGTCTAACCAAAACCTTTCTAATAAAACAAACCGCATCAAAATCCGTTCAGTACTTTTTACGTCCATCGCTAATCGCGATGGACGTAAAAGTACTGGACGGATTTTGATGCGGTTTGTTTTATTAGAAAGGTCTTGCTTAGACTTAACATTTGAGATATGTTTAGTTGCATTTGGTTGAGTAGAACCGGCGATATGACCAGAAAACGATAACCTACTTAAAAACGACGCGCAGGCGGAGCCTCAGTGCGCAGTATCAGCTTGTATAAAAAGTACCCTATATGTTGCCCAGAAGTATGAACTATAATCCTACCAAGTTTCATCAAAATCCCTCCAGTAGTTTTTGATCCATGCGTGCACATACAGACAGACAGACAGACAGACAGAAAGACAAAAAATTTACTGATTGCATTTTTTGCATTAGTATCGATCACCAATCAACCCCCAATAGTTATTTTGTAAATATATTCAATGTACAGAATTGACCTCTCTACAGTTTTATTATAAGTATAGATAGAATATAACTGGACGAGATTCGGGATAGTGAGGTAAGGATGGCAACCTCTACATTCACCTTTATTACACGAGCCCCAATATGGGTGGGTCGAAATAAGCAGCAGAGGAGTCTTCTAACGGAATCCTTACGAATTATAAAACGATTAGTAGAAAAACGTTCTGACTGATCTGCTATGTGCCGATATTTATCTGTAATTATATTATTAGTAGATAATATATTATTACCTCTAGCCATGTCGTATGCGCTACCATCTGCCATAATAGTAGGTAATGCTTTCCTCGCAAGGATCAGAGCGTTCTTCGCACATCCCATACTAAGTTGTACATTCGCTAGATGCATTTCGGCCGTAGCTGCTAAGTAATGTAGATAATATAACTTTGCTAGCCAGAGGGCTTCGTTTAGAAGCATTATGTTTGTCGATTGTATGTTGCTAAAGGAGTGTTGAACTTGTGACATTAATATCAATGCTTTCACACGTAATGACACGAAATGTAGGCTGTCATCCTCAGTTTTGCAATAATCCAAGATGTCGTACAACGACTCAAGCGCCTCTGTGGCATCCCCCTTCAGGTAATACATTTCGGCTTTTAATAGCTGACTCTCCCATCTGTCCGATGACGCCAGTTGCCCTATGCTTTGTTCAGCCTCTTCCCACTTTCCTGAATAAAAAAAAAATGATATAGACACTTTGTACGCGCAAGCCCAACTGGCACTAGTGTGACATTCGGCTCGAAGGACCAAAGATCAGAAAAGTCCAAAAAGATATAAAGAGTAGACACCTAACACCTTTAAATGATTGCTAACCTAGGCTGATTGATAGTACCTAAGTACCGAACACCAAAGTTTCTTTGATTAATACACTCTTTAGCGTTTGGTAATTTTATTAATACTAAATTAAAACATCGTGCAATGTGCAGGTTTATCTTCACATACTACAAAAACAACCTGACAGGCCATAGACCCATCACTGGATCAGATGGTTAAAAAGTTGTTAAGTTATGTAAGTAAGTGACATCTTGCTGGCGGTGACTTTCACCGCGGTCGCAACCTTCTGCGAATACGTCATCTCGAAGATGGAAGGCGCGGATCAGGGAGGAAGATCTCCTAGCTGATCCTATCGGGCGGCGGAGGCGTGAATATTTGCGCCTCATGCCACGATGAGTGTGACTGCGGGTGCGAGAGACGGGGATAGCCCTCCACCTGTCAATCTAGCCATCCGCGAAGAGGCGTCGTCCGCGTGTGCCTGGACGACGCCTCACGCGACGCACTGCGGGCACACGTTAGGGAGAGGTCACCATAGAAGTAATCTTGTATAGTTTTAGTGGGGCGAGCACGAATTTTCTTTCGTATCGAGTTCGTAACGTGTGCGACAAAAATTGTATGAAATGAAAAAGGAACTACAAATCTCATATAATTTTTATCGCACACGTTACGAACTCGATTCGAAAGAAAATTCGTGTTAGCCCCACTGGCCCCCCGATAAGGCGCTGAGTATGAAACACCGCAGGGGTTTTAGTGTGTGACATTAAAAAAAATGGTTAGTTGAGTTACCAGCGAACAGCGCTGCGCCGGCGTGGTAGCGCGTGGCGAGCGCGCGCGTGCGCGGGCAGCGCAGGTGCGAGGCGAGCGCGGCGGCCAGCGCGCCCGCGCCGCGCCACGCCGCGCACGCCGCCGCGCCCGCCGCGCCCGTCGCGCTCGCCTCCGTCCAGTGCCACGCGCTGCCCGCGCCCACCGCGCACTCTGCCGCAAGTTGCCTCATTACTTAGTCATTCAAACTATTAGTTTAAAAAAAAAACTTAGAAACAAGTGTTCTTTATGTGAATAACCTGATAAATCAAATGAACCCGAACAAGACGGGTTTATCTTGTATACCCATGGTCATAGGAAGGTCAGAAAACTAGGTCTGGCATTCCAGGAGCGACAATGTATCGTGCTATGTATAATGCTTACGTCAATATCCAATTGCTACTTTATTGCAACAAAACACGAATCTGAACACATTTACATTCACCGGTCTGTTCAAAAATATATGTATAAAACCATTTACAATTTGTCGTTTTGCTTGTCTTTTTTTATAATGTAGTCGCCAACATGCGATTGATTTTTGTTGAACCATAAGCAGTTGTGTTGTAGGTATGTTTGACGTGTTGGGCATGCCCTCCCTTCGTTAGGCTGCCCTCTTTCCACTCTCTATTTATGTTATCCCATGTGTGCAGTCTTTTCAGCCTTCTTGCTATCAATTGGGCACCAAGATCCCGGGGCCAGTCTGTTCTGATGTTTTGCTTATCTAATTACATTAAAAAATGTAGGTTTCTACTTTTGTTAATGTTGTTAATTAAAACCTAATTATTTTATCAGATTCACATAGGTTGGGGAATATTATTTTCCTTTACTTGTAACAATATTGGTGATCGTAGACTTGTCTTCAACATGATCACTGGTCTCAGGAATGCCATAACTTTATATTGTATTATACCTTTAGTTCCGAAGTTTTATGGACACATTCCGACTCCATTATCAGATCAGTTACATAGTACCGTATAATCGTATTGTCACCGAAGCCACGCATTAGATACATTTGATATTTCGCAAAGATTATTTAAAACGGCGCTTATAAAAGGCCAAAGAACAAATGAGAAGAATGTTACATCGCACGCGAGTCATGTGATGCGTCTATACTCTGTTTTCGGAAACATGTTAGCAGTGACGTATTTATCCAGATTTAAGTACAAGTACAATAAATTTGCCATACACACTTGTATTCAGACCGAGAAGAAGCTGGCAAGCTACGGAAGCCATTTCAGTTTTTCCATAGAGTGCCCACAATGCTGCCGTGTTCGCTAATCCAGCCATAGTGAGATCAGTCATTGAATGCAGATAATTGATTGAATCTCCTCTCATTATAACCTGCAAGAAAATAAACCAATGAAAGTAGAAATTCTTTAATAGATATTTTTTTATACTACGTAGGTGGCAGACAAGCACACGGCCCACCTGATGGGAAGCGGTCACCGTGGCTTATGAACGTGTGCAAAACTAAGGGTGTCACACACACCTCTCCCGGACCAGTCGGGTTTTTTATTTTTAAATCATTTATTTTATTCTATACTTTGTAGTTACTAGTAAATCTCCTATTAATTTCCTTTATTTTGATACCCTGCTTGAGAGGGTAGATGGCGCTGTCATCACGTAAACATCTAGCTCCGCGTTTAATAATGATAAAAAATAGAATTCTTCAGTAATACACTAACAAAATAGTTTTCATAATAACTTTGAAGCAAGTGTGAACAGCGAAAGTGTTATCCAGAAGAACTATACAGAAATAAGTTAAAAAATTCAAATGTTTATCTGGGCGGTGTGCAGTGAATGTTCATTAACACATTTCAAGAATTCTACGAGTTTTGTATGTTAACTGTACATTGTGCGTAAAGATATCCACGTCCTGTCGAATAATATGAACTTGAACAGCGGGTTGCGTGAGTGAAAAATACTTTTAGCATCATCAAATTAGAAAGTTCGTTTTTTATTTAAAAACTTATAAGATGACAAACATTAAAGTTGGTGCCATCTAGTTTGAGAGGTATGAACTTATGACGGTGAATTGACAATAAGTTGATACTACTAGCGACATCTAGTATATATATTAATGAAAACTTAAGAGATTTGAAAGCAATCGCTATTTTATCATTGTCAAAGTAAGTTACGGTGGCTGCTTGAGAAGGATACCGACTGAAGAAACAAAAGTATCGGGTTCGATCCCAAGTTATAGAAATCGCTTTTTGACATTTCATAATTTGTGGCTGATAGCATGGCAGATTCTGGTAATATTACGTTTAGAAAAATAAGGCATAATTTAGATTTTAATGATAGTGAAATTGAATTGAACATATCGTACCTAAGTCAACCAAATAGCCCGCTTCATAGTGAAGAGTTCATAGAATTGAAGGATAAATTGAACAGTCTTAATTCAGAGTTACAGACTGCGTACACAGAAGTAGAAAACCTAAATATTGAGAACTCTGCGTTGAAATCGAAAATAAATGATTACCAGAAAAAAATTAACCTATACAAATCTATTGGTTTAAATGAATCATTTAACACTTTCACAGCGGAGCATTTAAAGCGCCGTTTGATACGGTACGCGGGCGATTTTCTGCTATTTTGTGAATGTCATAGAAACATAACTAAAATGAGTACACAGATAATTATTTTTGTGTATATAAGATACGCTATTGTAGTTTATGAATAATGAATAAAAATACATTATATTATTTATGTTATAGTTATAAAAAAAAAACCAAAATAGTCATTTTTTCAACAACAAAAAAAGTCTTACATGCAACAAATGCCTTTTTTTAGATGGTAATTCTTTACCGTGTGATATTTTTTGAAACACGGGTCATTGCACAATGTCAAAATCAGCATTCTTGCGCACAGACATCGAACGATTATGCTGCGATGTATCGATGAAGCCATTTCGCGCCAAAATGCAACCCCATTCACCCTGTTTACTCGCCGGCGGCAGACTGAGCGGGCGGCGCGGGGGATTGCATATTGTAGCTGTCCTGTTTCCGCTACGTACTTGTATTGCATATGTGTGTATAGCTTATAAACTCAGCTACAAACGCGTACTAAGCGAATCCCGATTAGGCGACGTGATTTTCTAATAAACAGTATGAAAGGCGGTAACGTGTGCTGCTCGTGGTTCGCAAGTTGGAGAAAAGTATGAATGCCGAGCGGCACTCGTGGTTAGCTGTGAAAGTGTTAACTTGGGAACGGCTACGCCTTTAAAGTTTTATTCACCACAGTATCGTCGGCGTTTCAAGTACACGGACATGAAAATAGGATTTCCCAGAACCTCTTCGCGGGAACTGGTATTTAATGCTGTTAAGTACCATAATCAGGGAGATTCTTGCCAGTCAGAACACTTTTCAGAAACTCATAGTGATGATGCATCGGCTAAGAAACAACTTGAAATACAGAATCAACGGCTAGTATTACAGGCGAGTGGTCACACAGATATGGCAACAATAATAGACTGTCGGCATAAGGAAGTTCCTATCCATCAATCTCCATCCGTTTACGGCAGTATGTGTTCTACTGAGAGACTATCTTCAGGATGTCGGGAACAGTCACACTGTAAAACGAAGTCCAGAGTCACGGTTTTCGCTGATGAGAGTGGTTTTAATGTTAGAAAACTTTTACAAGCCCATCTCGGGGATGACTTTATTGTTACCGCTATTATAAAACCAAATGCACCGATCTCCGAGATCATAAGCTCTTGTGTATCAATATGTAAAAATTATACTAAAAAAGACTATGTTATTATTTTGGGTGGAATGCACGATACTAACCCGATGATGTTACAGTCGTTTTTGTATTATACGCTTAGTAAAATAAATCACACAAAATGTTTTGATTACTGAAGTTAATAGAAATAAATATTTGAATATACATAAACTTAATAATCTTCTAAAACATACTAGTTATAACTGTAGTAATGTACATTTCTTGGAAAATTGTGAATACTTCAATAGTTTTTATGTGAGTCGTGTGTTCCATAGGGAAATCTTACGTCTGGATTACAAGCACAGGTATTTTAATTACATGCAGGTATCTAACGATATTCTGGCTGGTACAGGCCGGGGTACATTAAAGAGTTGTCGTAGTATGCATACCCAGACAGAGCTTAGCTCTTGCCATAAAGTAGCTTTTGTAGATGCTATCACACAAACAGAATATTGTGATGTAAGTACAGGGAGTGCCGACGTTTTTTTTCGTAAATAATAATTGCATTACATCTATTAGTTCACACAGTATACATAATGATATAAGTAACAGGAGTATCTCTGGTAATATAGCAATGAAAGTTTTTCACCAAAATGTTTGTGGCATAAACAAGAAAAGGGATGAATTTGAACTTTATATAAAATCCTTCATGGAACCAGAATATATATGTATAACTGAGCATTTTCTGGATAGGGTGTCGGCTCCCTTATTTAATTTAAGTGACTATAATAAAGTTGCATATAATACCAGAGTCAGGAAAACACGAGGTGGTAGCCTTATTCTAGGACAGGTAAATAGAGAGTGCAATGCATGTTTATATATAAATAGTTTGTATACTGAGAATTCCTTCGAAGTATGCCGTGTAAGAGATGTAGATAGTGGATTATACATATGTTGCTGTTATCGAACGCCTGATGACAAGAACTTTGGTATTTTTATGCGGTGTCTAGAGAAGGTACTGGAATATTTTTTCAACAGGAAGGCTTTGATTTGTGGGGATTTTAATGTAGACTTACTTAAAGAACATGACGAACGCACCCAATTTTTGAGTTTGTTGCGATGTTTTGATTTTAGGGTTCTTGTGCAAAGTGTTACTTTCATCCGAAATGATGGAACTTCCTGTATTGATAATTTCTTAACGAATTTAAATGATCAGTATATAAATGAAACAAGTGTAGACCATAATGGCTTATCGGATGGGCACGCTGGTATTCTGTGTAAATTATCACTACCAAACCTAAGAGACCGAAAATTTATAGAGAATGCTACAATTACGGTAGATAAAAGACCCTATAACAAAAAGAATCACGAAACGTTTGAAAAATTCATATTAAGCTTAGACTGGTCATTAATGACAATAAATACTTTTCTTTACAAATTCAATAACATGTTTAAATGTAGCTTTAGAAAGAAAACCAGGAAAATAAAAATTGGTGGCAAACGTAATTGCGTAAAATGGGCAACGAAGGGCATAAGAATTTCTAGCCGAATGAAACGGTTTCTTTGCATGCATAACGGAAATTGTATTAGTGATAGTATTTTAAATTATAGAAAAAACTATATTAGATTATTTAGAAAAGTAATAAAGGCTGCAAAAAGAAACGCTGTTGTAAGACAATTAGAAAAGGCTAAAAACGTTCGTAAGGAAATATGGCAAGTTGTAAATCGGCATAGAAACAAAAATAAGGAAAAAACGTTTAGAAATTTCAATATTACGTATAACAATGAAAAGGTTGAAGAGCCCAGCGATGTTGCACGTATATTTGCCGAACAGTTTACTATTAAACATACTATAGATGTTAGCAAAACTAATGAATCAAATATGCTTCTACGAGCGAGTAATCGCATGGTCACTAAGGATATGGTCTTAACTTCTATTACACCGGAGGAAGTTGGAAAGTTAGTGCGAGGAATGGCCAATAAGGCTTCAAGTGGTTATGACGAGATACCAATAACGGTAATTAAATATCATATCAAGACATTAGCGTTCCCACTTTCATGCTTTTTCAATCAATGCTGTGAAGCCGGTATATTTCCTGAACAGCTGAAGTTAGCCAAAGTTGTGCCGATGTACAAAAAGGGTGATGTAACAGATCCAAAGAATTATAGACCGATATCTGTCTTGCCGGCCTTATCAAAAATTTTCGAAAAATTAATTAAGACTCGTCTGGTTTCCCATCTAACTACAAATCAAATTATTAACAGACAGTAGTTCGGGTACCAGAGGGGTGTAGGAACTTCTGATGCTATAAACTGCTTAATTAATGAGGTGCTAGATAGAATAAATGAAAAAAGAGGGTGGCTGCAGTATTTTTGGACTTAAGTTCCGCATTTGATACCGTTGACCACGTGCTGCTGCTTGAAAAATTAGAATATTATGGTGTGAGAGGAAAGGCTCTCCAGCTATTTGAGTCATATTTGAGTAACAGGCAAATGTATGTGGAAATTAGGGCAGTTGATAAAAGCAATTATCAACAGGTAGTTAGCTCTAAAATGTATAATGTTACGACTGGTGTCCCACAAGGATCGATATTGGGACCAGTGCTTTTTCTTGTGTTTATGAACGATATGCTTAATTATACGAAGCATTTGAACGTTGATGCTCAGTTGGTGGTTTTTGCAGACGATACAAATGCGGTCGTAAGTCCCAATAGCATGGAATTGTTGAGCTGTAAAATAAATACGTTGTTAAATGTTTTTCAAACTTGGTTTAATGTTAATAATTTAATAATAAATAAAAATAAAACGAGCATTATGCTATTTAATACAACGTCTCGTAATAATGATACTCTAGATATAGTGCTAAATGGCGATAGGATAGAATCTGTGAACACAGTTAAATTTCTGGGTGTTCACATAGATTCATTACTTAATTGGAAAAGTGAACTAGATGCTATTGATGGATCAATTTCATCAGCTTGTTTTGCCCTAAGAAGTTTAAGAGATGAAGTCGGTGTTGATCACCTAAAAATGGTATATTTTACATTGATTGAGTCCAGGCTACGGTACAGCATTCAGCTTTGGGGAAACAGCTTCCAATATAATTGTAAAAAAGCATTTATATTGCAGAAAAGGGCGATAAGGACCATAGTCCGTATTCCACAATGGGAATCTTGTCGAGAGCATTTTAAAAATTTGTCCATATTAACCGTGCCTTGCCTATACATACTGATTGTTTTGTGTGATTTTGCAAAACACGTGGGCAATTATGAAACGGAAGATGAGAGAGCAGTACGCGAAAGCACTCGAAAGAACCACTTTAAACCTATTTTAAACCCGAGAATTAACGTAGTGTTACATGGCGCGAAGTATCAAGCGATAATAGTACGGGAGGTAGCGTTAATTCTAACAAGCAATCGATAGCCAGTTGATATTCTCCACGATAATAGAGCTTTATTAATACATAACAGAGTTGACCGTCAACCGGTCTGGTAGCGGTCTGGTCGAAGGTGACACCATGGTAAAGTTGTCAAAAAAAATTACGCTCCGAGCAATCATTTGACACGTGAAACTTTATATGGTGATTCCTGAGGTCATTTTCAACTGAGAAATAACCGTCAGATGTGGTGTAGAGTAGTGGTTATACGTCAGTCGCGTATATATTAGACCAGTGCCGATAGTCTTTGAGACAAAATAAATTTATAGTAGGATGAAACCTGTTGGAAAAGGATCAGAATATGACAAAAATGAAAGGAAAAATAAATTACGGGTGATCTGAGGTCGGGAAGTGGGGAGGGGGGTGAGTTTTAAGGGTAAAAACGGTTTATCTCGATTTCTGGCAAAACTACAAGTCCTATGGAAAAAAGTTAAATGACAAAGTTGTAGGTAATAAAGAGACCTACAACTTTTCATTTACACTTTTTTCACATAACCTCAAAATGTATGTGAATAATTCAAATAATCAAGTTTTTGGTTTTTTATTTTTATCTTAAGCAAAACAAATTTGTTTTCCACGAAATTTGGTGAAAACTTAGCTTTTTATGTCCTACAGACACTGTATTTTTTATGATTTGAAATACTCTTTTTTTCAGCTTATTTTGACTAAATATCGAAAAACCACTCTAATTTTCAATCGAAAATTCTCACGCCAAAATATCAGCTTTTTAAAAAAAGTCAGAAAGTTTTTTGTTCTCTGAAATCTCTTCTTTCTGATAATGTAAAAATACATATACATTGCTATGGTAAATTTTCTCAGAAAATGCAAAGAAGAAAAACTCGAATTCGAAATTAATATTTTTGTATTTAGTCATTTCCTGAGAAAATTTACCATAGCAATGTATATATATTTTTACATCATCAGAAAGAAGAGATTTCAAAGAACAAAAAAATTTTTGACTTTTTTTAAAAAGCTGATATTTTGACGTGAGAATTTTCGATTGAAAATTAGGGTGGTTTTTCGATATTTAGTCAAAATAAGCTGAAAAAAAGAGTATTTCAAATAAAAAAAAATACAGTGTCTGTAGGACATAAAAAGCTAAGTTTTCACCAAATTTCGTGGAAAACAAATTTGTTTTGCTTAAGATAAAAATAAAAAACCAAAAACTTGATTATTTGAATTTTTCACATACATTTTGAGGTTATGTGAAAAAAGTGTAAATGAAAAGTTGTAGGTCTCTTTATTACCTACAACTTTGTCATTTAACTTTTTTCCATAGGACTTGTAGTTTTGCCAGAAATCGAGATAAACCGTTTTTACCCTTAAAACTCACCCCCCTCCCCACTTCCCGACCTCAGATCACCCGTAATTTATTTTTCCTTTCATTTTTGTTATATTCTGATCCTTTTCCAACAGGTTTCATCCTACTATAAATTTATTTTGTCTCAAAGACTATCGGCACTGGTCTAATATATACGCGACTGACGTATAACCACTACTCTACACCACATCTGACGGTTATTTCTCAGTTGAAAATGACCTCAGGAATCACCATATAAAGTTTCACGTGTCAAATGATTGCTCGGAGCGTAATTTTTTTTGACAACTTTACCATGGTGTCACCTTCGACTGCTCCGCGGGTGCGGGTTCTGACGGTCAATTCTGGTATGTATCAATAAAGATCTATTATCGTGGAGAATATCAACTCGCTATCGCTTGCCAAAAAAAATTAACGCTACCTCCCGTACTATAAGGTTGTTCAATAGTTTGCCTAGTGACTTAAAACTTGATATCTACAATACCCATTCTTTCAAGAAAAAGTTAAAGTCCTTGCTGTTGAAAGAATGTTATTACACAATAGACGAATTTTTAAGTGGTGCATCGTACCTTAAAATTATTTAATTTCATCAAAGTTTTTATTAAAGTTTTTACGTATATTTTATTATTTTTGTTGGACTTTTTCAAATTAAATTGCATGTATTATTTTATTCTATCCTAGTGTTTAAGTTTTACATTCAGACACAATTTGTAATTGTTTTTTTGAATAAATGAAATTGAATTGAATTGAATTGAATTGATAAGTTTGAGTAGGTAATTTTTTTTTGAAAATATACATTTTAGGACCAGAAATCAAAATTTTGGTTTTCGTACACATTTCATGTACCCTATGACATTCGGTAGATGCATACCTTTCATTTGAGACCTCATTCATTGAAATCCGTCAAGCCGTTAGTATTAAACACATTACCCTCGCTGGCGCTGTCGGGTAAAAACAATAAGCAACGTCAAAGCGTACCTACACTTAGGACACAACTGGGAAGACGCTATGATCACTCAGACCAAGAGAACGGTATTTTCATTTGCACTTTAAGATACTACATACTTTCGATTGCGTAAGATCTCACTGCGATAACATCTATGCACTATCATGACGCTTTTACCTAGAACTAACCTGAAATATGGATGAAGGTTTAGCACCATTCACCGCAATGTGTTGCGCGAGGAGCTGCGCTGCAGCCGCGGTGTGTCGGGGGCACGATGGGGTGGCGGGGGGCGGCGTGTGGGTGCTATGGGCGGCGGGGGGCGGCGTGGCAGCCGCGGCGGGCGGCAGCGCGGGCGCTCGTGACTTGTACCTATTCAGTAGAGCGGCGCGCCGGGCCCGGCCGCCGGCCAGTGCCCCCCATGCAGCCGCACCCATGAGGCAAGAGTAGTCCGCCGCTTCCTGTGCTCGAGCTAATGCCTCCCGGACGCCCTCCATTGCTACGGACCTGCAGATATACCCAAGCAACAGTTGTGAATTGTTAAGCACTGTCACTGCTAATTTCAAACATTTCATATGAAATCTTGGACTCATGCGATAATGGCCAAATAATTTTGAAATAGTTTTTAGTTAAACTTCAGGATTTACTCAAGCGCAGTGGAAAATTACAATAGGGGAAACTTTGCACCCTTTTAAGTACCTATCCCTCATTATACATGACCCCTTTGTATAGTGTCAAAAATTAAACGATCACTAGTTATTTGTATGCGTCTAGAAAATAAACCTGCATAACCATGTACCTACCACTTTCATTCTACTTACTTATGGCCGAAATGGGTATGCAAGGCAGCTCTGTTCAGAGCTGCATAGCGAAAATTTTTAGTCCTATCGCCCGAATTACTGCTCGATGAGTTGAAAATCGTCCGATCAAAATAATTGTAGAGGGAATCCTGGGCGCCGCTAAACTCCTTAGTGCGTATGCAATTTAGGAAACTGAGAAAATGCTGAAAAATATTAAATATTTTCAGATACTAGATCTGTGCCCACAATATGAGTTTCAGTAGTAGTGGCTACTCACTATATCAGGATACTCGGGTATATCATTTATAATCTGTATTATTGTCTTTTGCAGTTGCCTGGGTGGCATGGCTTTTTTTTCATTAATTTGCAATAAATTTGCTTGTTGAGCGGTAAACAATTCAGCTTGTTTTCTCGACCACTGGCCTTCATCAAAGCTGCTGAAATATTTATATTGTTAAATATATTTTTCTACAAAGTTACATGTTAAAATTAATTCTCAATCAAACTAATACAACTTGTGATGTTGCCTACAAAACTGATAATATTTTATTACTTACTTATCTCTATCTATAATATTCATTTTCATTGACAATTCAAGAGGTTTTGATTCTTCAGGTATTATGGGGGAAGTGTTGATTTGTGACTCCATGTTATTTAATTTCTAGAAGAATATAACATAAAGAGTTCTATAAAGATTCATAGATTGACAAAATAATAATATTTTGAGCAGCATAACCTTGTTACCTCTTTGCTTAGTGATCTTATCATTTGTCCAGGTCTACCTCTCTGATAGTACAAGCAAAATGACTTATATAATGCCACAACCTGTCCAAAAGTTAGTCGATCCAGATGTAGTAGTATTCTTCTCAGATATAACCCTAATAACAGGAGGAATTATAAAAACATATGAGATTTCATACTTTGTTAAATAAACAATGCTACAACTAAACCACTACAAACAAAAATACAGGCAGTATTATATTTAAAATAGTAATATTATTAAAAATATACAATAGTAACATTATTATTTGGTTTAATATTTTAAATACTGAACACTGTTTTTCGGTTCAATATTTAAAATATTAAATCAAATAATAATGAATGCAATTAATTTTGTTCATAGTTCGCTCCCGCCGTACATGTACGGTAGCGGTCGGTCTATAGTCTATTATGCAATCTATCAGGGATTTAATATTAATTTGTATGAAAGTAATCTTATCTTTCTTTCAAATATCATTAGGTAAGACAGAATATGAGAAATTAACTTTCCTTAGACCATCACATCTTATAGACACCTGTTTTTAAATCTCTATTTAAAGGCTTTAATAACACAGGGTGATTAAGTCAACTTACTAATTAGCAATGTTCTTAAAATAGAAAGAAATAGAAAGTTTTATTACCTAGAACACTGTATCTAGCCATAATACAAGGAATTGATTCAATCATTAGCTTGTCTATAGTGGAAGTGACACAATCTGTGAGCGCACTAACTCCATTGACATAAATGTTTTGAAGACGAACACAAAAGTTCTGTAGATGCACACTGAGTAAGTTATAACGTCCATCGGTCAGAAGAGCTTCTAGTTCTTTGAACTCCATATCTGGACACTGTAACCAATAATATTTATAAAGTTGAATAAGACTCAAAGTATACCATCCTGTTTGTATATACAAGAAGCCTAATGTTAACTTAGCAAGATATAAGAGTACTTGATCTATGAGGAATACACTAGTTAATTTACCTGAATTAGTTTCAGAGCTAACATACAAAAATCCTTCCTATATTTAGGGGCTACTGTGCAATCTGTCATCTTGTTTGCTGAAACAATTTAGTAACACATTAAGTAAAGTGAAACCTATATAAGGCCACTTATTACACTTGCAACAGTTCGTAGATTTAACTCTAATTCTATCTTTGCCTGTGCTATGATCCTACCTTCGATCTTAAGTAGTCCATATTCCCTGATAAAAGCAACAACAGCTATTTTATGAGGGGTGATATTTTCAATGTTACCCTTAACATTTATAAGTTTTATGAAATCTGAATTTTCACTTCCAACATCCATTGTACTGAATCTATTGTATTGAATCTGAAATTCTCTATTATTCAATAAACTCTGTGATCTGAAATTATGTGCCTAAATCGTCCTACTATGTTTAAATCTTCTTTGAAACGAAACTTGACAAATTCAAAGTTGGTTGACATTGACAATAAGCCGCTTACTTTGAGCTTGACACTTGATTTGACGTTCTTGACAGATAAACGTCCCTAATACTACGCTACGCTCCCAACAAAACAAATCAAATCCCAACTTGATTTGAAAACTTTGAAAGGCGGGGTGGCAGTCAGTCTAAGTTATACTTTTTAATTGTGGGTTACCCTGTTACTGTTACTATAAACGGCTATTCGAATTTGATAATAAGTTTTTTTTGTATACATACCTCACTGACCTGTATAATAAAAGATGATACAATAAAATTAAACCTATTATTAAAAAAAATACGATACAAAAATAAATAGTACAGACCTCAGATATAAATATTTATTCAATGCGAGCAGCAAGCTATGCATAGCATCAAAATCTTGCCAAGTTAGAAGCCGTGAACTATAGCAACCCTGAAACAGACATTACAAAAACAGTTTCTGTTTCTGTAGTTAGTAGTAGTAATGTGAGTTTACGATGGACAATGGTTGTTTTTGTGTTAACATTTTTCGTCAATGGTTTTATAAGTAAAAGTTTGCATTTACGGGCGAACATGAGGGGATCTAATATTAATTTATCATAAACTGTGATGGCCTACACAAACATTTTCCAGCCAATATTTTTATGTTTATAAATTGTTGTGTGAAATCGGTAGCCATAATAATGGATAGAGCGGAGGTTGCGTTTACTATATTGATATGTTTTGTTGCAACCATTGAATCTTCAAGAGTTACTGTCTATCACGGCGATACACTACCTCACCATGGACGCTGTGAACCTATTACCATTGAGATATGTCAACACATAAAATACAATCAAACAATTTTTCCGAATATACTCAATCATGCCAATCAAGATGATGCAGGACCTGAAATACATCAGCTAACGCCTTTAATCAAAGTTAATTGTTCACCTGATCTGAAATTCTTCCTGTGCTCTGTTTATGCCCCTGTGTGTACTATTTTAGACACAGCCATACCTCCTTGTCGGCATTTATGTGAGTCTGCCAGACAAAATTGTGATGAACTTATGATCAAGTTTGGGTTTTCATGGCCGGCACAATTAGAATGTTCCAAGTTTCCAGTATCAACTGATGAAAATGTGATATGTGTTGGTGATAACAATGTAACTCATGAATCTCGTAAACATAGACCTAAACTGCCTAAAGTGGATTACAATAACAATAATGAACGTGATCCTAGTAAACTTCATGGTGCAAAAGATTATGGATTTGTATGTCCAGTGCAGTTCAAAGTACCAAAAAATATGGATTTGGAGTATTCTCTTAAAGTTGGAGATAAAATAGAACATGATTGTGGGGCACCCTGCAATGGAATGTTTTTTACTCAAGATGAAAAGAGATTTGCTAGACTATGGATCGGTATCTGGGCAACTTTATGTGCCATGAGTTGTCTATTTACAGTGTTAACATTTTTAATTGATACAGATAGATTCAGATACCCTGAAAGACCTATTATTTTCCTGTCTGTATGTTACCTCATGGTAGCTGCAGCATATGTGATGGGTTGGAGTGCCGGAGATAGTGTAAGCTGTCAAGGACCATTTCCAACTACTATCAGTGGTACAAGATTACCTAACATATCAGTGATAACACAAGGTACAAAACATGAACCATGCACAATACTCTTTATGGTAGTATACTTCTTCAGTATGGCATCAAGCATTTGGTGGGTGATTCTGACACTTACCTGGTTTTTGGCAGCAGGCCTCAAATGGGGTCATGAGGCCATTGAAGCAAATTCACAATATTTTCATTTAGCTGCATGGGCAGTTCCTGCTATCAAAACAATATCGATATTGGCCATGGGAAAAGTAGATGGTAAGTGCCATTTTTTTTTTACATAACATAAACTTACACCTATATCCCCGAAGGGGTAGGCAGAGGTGCTAGCACCCACATTTCGCCAGTTTATGTTTAGATCCCAATGTAATAGGTGGCGAGCCTATTGCCATTAACCGGGCACTTATAAACCTGCTATACTCTTTTTCCTACTTGAAAATATACTTTATGCATAATATATGTTATACACCATACTAGTGGCCCGGGACCCGGCTTCGTCCAGATACAAATTCTTGAAAAAATCTTATAACCCTATTGCACCAAAACCCACCGGGCCTTTAATATTGAATTTCATGCTTCTTACTTCAAAACTTAAGCACTTTCTTCTCTTTTCGTCTCTACCCTTATTTGCCCCCTTAGGGGTATAATTTTGAAAAATGTTGATACCCGTGTTCATATATTTTTAATCAGAAGCAGGTGTATGAAATTTCATGTTTCTAGCTTTGAAAATGACTGACTTGCCATGCAACCAGTCATCGTCTATTATACCCCTTTAGTATTGAAATTTGAAATACGCTGATGCACATTGTATCTTTATTTCTAACCAAGAATCATTAGGTAAATTTTCATGCTCCTATCTTGAAAACTGACGAACTTCCCATGTAAACTTTCAACCCCTATTTCACCCCCTGGAGGGGAAAATTTTGTGAAACACTGATACACATGTTAATTTTTTGTAACCAGCAGTAGGTGTATGAAATTTCATGCGTCTAACTTTGAAAATAACGGACTTTCATACAAACATTCATCGCTTATTTTGCCACCTTAGAAGTAAAATTTCTAAAAATCACCTTAATTTCATTCATGCATCTTAACAAATAACGATGTTTTTATTATTTAAAAATAAACAAATATTTAACCAGTTATAGTCGTGTATTCCCAACGGCCCCCTCATGATCCCGCTGGTGATTGTTGCGACAAACTTTAAATTTGTTTCCATCCGTGGGACTTCATGGGAATAAGATCATTTTACGAAGGTCTCGTGAATATGGTGAAGTTTTTGGAATGAGGGTATCCTATCCTACTATCCTTCCGACCGTCTATAAAATTGTAAAGTGGCTGTGTCTACATTGGAGGGATATTAAAAAAAAATACGTGTGGCACTCGGAGACTGCCGCGGTAGAGCTATTGTATACCATTTTATTCAATTTGCATCTTGGATTAACACTGTTCAATACCTTAAATTATGCTAAGTATGTAAATACTAACTATATATATTTATTTGTAAAGTTATACGCGTGCTCGATAGATGGCGTTGTGCCGATTTTTTGCAAGGTATGGTTTCGTGGCAGCACTGACACAGCCGTCAATGACCACTCAGATTGACTTGTAAGTACGGTGGCCATTGGGACATCTGAATTGTTCGCAATGAATCTCAACGGGATCCTTGCAGCGGGGGCTGTTGGGGATAAGGCGTTATACCTATATACTTTTTTTAGTGTTATATTCAGTCAGTATTATATGAATTATCCTGCAGCCCATGAGCCATTCAGCCTGGTTTTACTCTCCAACTTAAACTGATTTTTACATACATACAAATCACGCCTTTTTCCCTTTGGGGTAGACAGAGACAACATCTTTCCACTTGCTACGATCTTGGCATACTCCTTTCGCTTCTTCAACTTTCATAATTGTTTTCATACATGCACGCCAGTTTCGGGTACTCTTGACCTGGCCTTTCTCCAAAACGTCCTGGATCTGATTAGTAAATGTACGCCTAGGTCGGCCTTTACCGGGTTGCCCATTCACCCTCGCCTCATACATCTGTTTCGTCAATCTTCTCTACATATCCGAACCATCTGAGCATCCCTTTGTCTATCTTGGTCACTACATCTTCGATCATACCGTAATGTTCCCTTATCACACTGTTCCTCACTCCGTCCATCAGCTTTACTCCAGCTATGCTTCTTAGACTTCTCATTTCTACAGCATTCAGTCTAATTTCATGCTTCTTTCGCCATACCCAACATTCACTACCATACATAAGTGTGGGAACGAGAACTCCTCTATGTACACCCAGACGTGCCTCTTTCGACACGTTCTGACTGCTCATAAAATTATTCAGCGCTCCATTCCCTTGGTTACCTGCCAAAACTCTTCGCTCAATATCGCAGTCATATTTTCCATCTCTCGTAAATTTTGAACCCAAGTATCAAGTATACAAACTCTTTCACTTGTTCCACTTTTTCTCACTCAATCAAAATTGTGCAATTGGTCATGCTTTTTTCTCTTTCGAAAACCATTACTTTCGTCTTACTTACATTCACTTTCATTCCTCTGCTTTTAAGGGCACCATGCATAATGTTAACCATCGCTTGCAGCTCCTGCTCCCACGATGCCAATATTACTTGATCATCGGCATTTGACGGTTAAGTCATTCATTCTTAATCCATACGCACTCTCCTTCGCAGTTCTTTTCAAAAATCGTCTATGAATAAGTTGAGCAGCCCTGTCGAACACCTTTTTCGATGTTAAACCAGTCTGTGCAGGCGCTGTTTATCCTGACACAAGCACTGGAACCCTCATAGAGATATCTCAGTGCTCGTATCAAGCTGCCCTTCACCCCCTTCATAGACAATGTTGACCATAATTCATTCCTCACCACCCTGTTAGCCCATAGGCCTTTACCAAGTCTACGAATATGCAGTAGACCTTTTGCCTCTGAGCCCCGAATTTTTTGGCTATGCTTCGAAGGAAAGGACGTGATCCATACATCCCCTTCCTTTATTAAATGCTGCTTGCACATCCCACAACTTTTCTTCAGTTTCATTCATCACTCTTTTGATCAAAACTTTCGCATAGGTACAGTTTCCCGACGATGCTGAGTAAGCTAATGCCTCGGTAATTCTTGCAGTCTTGCTGTGACCCTTTTCCTTTGTAAAGCGGTACGATAACGGCTTTGTACCAGTCTCCTGGTACACTGCCGCTCCTCCAGCAAAGATTGAAAAGGAGGTACAGCTGACTAGCTACCACGTCTTGTCCAGCTCTCAATGTCTCTACTGTAATCCTGTCACATCCCGCTGCTTTTACCAATTTCATACTGTTCAAGGCTTCTACAATCTCTTTCATACTGGTCACCCTCTCACTCTCACCCCTAACTTCATTCATGTCGAAGGAAGGGCGTGCGCTTGCACATCCTCTTTTGATTTTTCAGCTGAAATTACCAAACTTCTGGCCCTGCTTTCAGTTTGCGCTACAACCGAAACTGAAATCAAAACTTATGAAAACATTATCACTTAGAATATCACAGAAATGTATACAGTATAAAGAATTCAGATACAGGAAAAGGGAGAACAATAACAACTTTACGCTCTACAGCAACAGAACTGTTATTAACATTTGTTTGTTTAATTTGTTACAGGTGATGTGCTGTCTGGTGTATGCTATGTTGGGTTATGGGATGCAGAAGCCCTCCGAGGATTCGTCTTAGCACCACTATGTGTTTACTTAGTCTTTGGAACTATTTTTCTTCTTGCCGGTTTTGTATCACTGTTTCGTATTAGAACAGTGATGAAGCATGATGGAACAAAAACAGACAAATTAGAAAAGCTAATGATCCGTATTGGTATATTTGGTGTTTTATATACAGTTCCTGCTTTAATTGTAATTGCATGTCTATTTTATGAGCAAGCTAATTTTGATGATTGGATGGTAACTTGGCACCGTGATATGTGTTCTACACCTCTCTATTCTATTCCGTGTCCATTCACTCGCAGAGAAACAGATCGTCCCAAATTTGAGATGTTTATGATAAAATATCTAATGACTATGATTGTGGGGATTACTTCCAGCTTCTGGATTTGGTCAGGAAAGACTTTGGTGTCTTGGCGTCAATTTTTTGATAAGATAAAAGGTCGTCGAGTTGAAGCGTACGTCTGAAGTAACTTTAGAAAATTTTGTAATTTTGGCAGCTTTACTAAGTTTTATATATTTGTTTGTAATTTTCCCACTATATCCACATTAGTTCAGAGTGTGCAACTGGCCTGTAATTCTTAAGTCTACATTGTAGGTGATATAATTATATTCTATATATTTTGCGAAATTGATGCGAGTGCAGTTGAGTAAACTGCAAAAAATCGATTCACTTTGCCAGGCAATAATTAGTCCAGCACCTTGTATCCCTCTCTCGCTTACTGAAATTCTTCAGTATAAAGACCGTAATTCCCACGATGTTCTATTGAAATGTATATTTTGCTAATTTATCGGGATACTTACATTAATACTCACGGCAGTCATTTACGCATGAAAACAGCTGATTTAACTTCATAATTCATTTTGGGCAATCTTAATAATGAATGAAGTCTTCAATGCTTTTTGTTGTCTTATTCTTAATATTATCAACTAACATTAGGTAGCACTACATCAATAGTAAAACAACAGCGAGTGCGACTGATATACCTACTACACCGAGGTCCTGGTTTCGACTCCCAGGTTGAGTAAGCTATGTACTCTATTGACGCAAAAAGCTCAACGCTCACTTGCTTGTTGAAGTTTCCACAAAATTAATTATGAGGCTAATCTAACCCATATGTTGCGATGACATGAGATATATTCTGTATATCTTTAATTAATAATTTTTCGTGCCGAACCATCCTTGTTACTGATTCCAATGTATGTAGATTTACAAGAGAATTACGCGACCAATACCTACAAAACAGTACGTACAAAAGGACATTGTTCAGGGACTAACCGTACTTCGAAGCGCTAAAAGCCATTCATTTTTGGTCCACTCAACGGCGGGAGACAGATGGTAAGGTATAGCTACATCGTGTACTAAGTCTTATTTTATAAGACGCGAACGTCGGTTATCGTTTTTTAGTCATGTCTCCAGTTCTACTTAACCAATTGCAATCAAATATATATTATGGCAGTAAGACCTATCTAACAGAAAAAACGTATTAAAATAAGTTCTTGCGCCCATCGTGAATAAATAGACAAATAATGTCCTATTGTAAGTACCTACTTGAGCCAATTTAGGACCCTTGATTATTACATGGGAGCCATAGTTATAATTATTTTATTTATTAATTTACCATTTTACATAAACCATATACAACAGTTATTATGAAATAATGATGCATTTAAAAACCAATGAGGTTTGTAGAAATTACAGTACCTACCTAAAAGTTTAATCGTTTAATGCTCGTTGAGGCAGTATTATGAATTTGTACTTTTTTTAATATTTACTATTGTATTTCAAAATAAGGCTGATCATGTACATAAATATTATGTATTAATATCTTTCTCATTTAAAATATCTTAAGTATAACGTTATTTTCTAATTTTTGTAATTAATTTTTAAGAAATAGAATATTGAGCAAACAATAAATCAATGTATTTTTAAATAGTCGTTTTTTTTTATCGATTTCAAAAATGTGTAGGGACAACAGATTTTATGGAAGTGGCTGCTATCTGAACTCCATCCATCAATCAGCAGGTGCACCGATTTGCAAGTGAAATTGGCTTGGCCCTAAAGATGTTGGTGTATAGTGCGCGACATCTAACGTGGCCAGATTTTGGAGTAGTGTGGGCCCCACTACTCTAAAACCTTGCCAAGTTACATTTTGCCACAAATATATACATTCCGTTTTATCAAAATCGGTGTAGCCGTTTAGCGAGGACAGAGATTTTTAAAAGTAAGATATAACTTTATAACTAAATCTATATCATAAATAATACCTTTTACACCACCAATGCTGCTGCAGCTCTTTGGTAGTGTAATGGGTATTAAAAAATACCCTTGACACCACCGGTGGTGCAAGACGGTGGTGTCAAGGGTCCGAAAGGATAACTATCACCTAACCAAATCTATAATAGACAGCTTCTACACGGCATGCTCAGTGACCCTTCCACCCAAAAAACCAGGCAGATAGCCATGGTGGGGCCAAGAACTAGAACGCAAGCGAGGGCGGGTCAGAAGGGCGTTCAACATGGGCTACCTGCGTGGGCTACGAACACTTGTGCGGAGGAAGACTGGGACGCCTGTCGTTCAGCTAAAAACAACTACCAAAAATGCATCAGATATCGAAGCAAACAGGGATGGCGTAAATTCTGTGGAGACATAGAATCCTGCCAGCAAGCAAACAAGTTTAGGAAAGTCTTAACACAGATGAATAGTTAACCATACTAAGATGTAACTTATTGTTTTTTTTTTATACATTTTCATAATGGATTTTATAGCATGCCTCTGTAACTTTGGAGTTTTGTAATCTAAGCGCACGGCCGTGCGCAGGACAAGTTCCAGCAATAGGCCGTACACTACACGAACCGTTTTGACCCCCCTGTAGCTCAGTGCCTATTGCAAGTACAGGGATAAAATTGTACCTACGTAATCAGTAATCATATACTATAATCAAGCAGTATACATGCCAAATTTAATAGATAGGTATAGCTTTAGTAGATCCGGAAATATGACCCTGTGCTGACTGACCGGTAATCAAAACCTCTAGGCCACTTCCAAGTGTCCTAGCGTTACGAAATTGGCACACAGGTCGTATGTTATATATATGTAGATTATATATAACAAAAAATTAAGAAATTAGTCAAGCGTGAGTTGGCACAGCAATCTAAAGAGAATACGAAGAGGGGGGAGGTGAGGGGAAGGGGGTATAAAATATATCATAAGAAATTGGTCAAGCGTGAGTTGGCTTAATCGAATCCTTGAAGATCTTGAAAAAAAGAGTATTGAAATCCCACCAAGAACATACATGTTGAAAGGGGGGCCAAGTTCCTATCAGCTAACTAAAGGTTCGCCTATAAAAGGATTGAAATCCAATCCAATGCCAAGTTTAGATGCACTAGCTAGAAGAAGATAGGCCACGGTGACCGCTTCCCATCAGGTGTGCCGTGTGCTTGTCTGCCACCAAAGTAGTATAAAAAAAAACTTTAAAATCGATCATAATCATCTAAATTTTAACTTAGCAGGTTTTCGTACTGTATGTAACACTTGATTAATTGTATAATTAAAATGTATTATTTGTATAATAAAATTAAACAGCCAAGTTAAAATTTTGAAAAAAAAATAGATGATTATGATCGATTTTAAAGTGCATCTAAACTTGGCAATGGATTGGATTTCAATCCTTTTTTAGGCGAACCTTTAGCTGATAGGAACTTGGCCCCCTTTTTAACAGCTATGTTTTCGGTGGGATGTACCTAAGATAAAAAGAAAGGAAAAATGAATTGCAATGAATACTGGGATGATAATGAATAAAACAGATTATTAATGTATAGAACTTATTTTTACTTCAGAATAAGATTAAATTACATAATTTATTAAAAATCATATATTAACGCCCAACTCCATCACATCCACATAGTACTTTCACACTTGCTCAAAACAGACCATTTAACATGCATTTGATTAGGCTCTTGTGTATTTACCCCAAATGTGAAGCATAAACACTGAGGCAATAAACAGTAGAGACATCACTAATACTGGAACTGGACCCCTGAAATCAATTAAATAATACTTTGAAAGACATTACTTAAGGCAATAAACTAGAATGTATGCTGTGAGATAACAAAATAATTGTTGGTTCCTACAAACATTATGATAATATGAAGTTTAAGCTCTCAGCTTACTAACTACTTAAAAACATAATTCCTATGACTAAATGCTGTTACATTCGCCTTCCCCAAAATATTGTTAAAGTAAATAGACAAGTAGAAGATGATTTGGGTGGATTGCCCAATTGCATTATTGAAGTCCCACTTGAAGATAATAATATCTACTGACTAGCAGGAACACAACATTACAGAAGTAATAAAATTAAGAAACTAGAGCTGTTTGCTCTATTGAAGGTACTAAAGCCCTGCTCTACTTTGTAGGACTGGATTGGCTTGACCTGGGAAATACCAACATCAAGATTTCACATCTTCTCTACTGGTGGTGGCAATGAGGATGTGTTAATTCTGGTGTTGCAATCTGTTTATAGGCCACTAGGTTTGCTATTATTCAATAATTTATTAGTGAATCATCAAGATCCGAGTATCAATCTTAGTTGCTTTAAAAGTTCTACTTTGGAGCCTGAAGTCTGTTCTCCCACTTCACCTTTTTTCAAGTATTGGTTTTCTTGGTATTTATGAGAGCACCGGCTTCACATCTCCTTAGGTCATTCTACAGGTGTACTGTCCTGCAGATGAGGCTGGCTTGCAACCTCATCTGCGTGGGGCTCCATATACCCAGTTCAACAATGGCTTACATGAAATGTTCTGTATTTACTAGCTGTACAGTGAACCCAATCCTGCAACCTACAGGGCTTTCCTTATGGCCTAAACCATCTTCACATTATTGCCTTTATAATAAAATTGAAATAATTGTTTGGATTATTTTAGTCTATGGACATGAGTTTATTAAGTATTTAACAGAAGCAAATGTGTTATACAAAAACAGATTTTAATTTTCTACAGACAGAACAAATCTAATAATTTAAATTCTTTAATGATAGACATTTCTAAAATCTGTAGATACTATTACTGTAATTTAATTAATAATTTAACTTACACTTTGACACCAGGAGAATCATCTGTGTAAAATCTCCACATGCCACCAGACCCAGCACCTGTGCTGCGATTTCTAGCAGCAGTAGTCGTCGTTGTAGATTTTCGCTGACGAACTGTGCTACCACTTGAAGACCGCGGAGCTGTAGTCGCTTTGCTTGGCGAGCGACCCCCTGATCCCACAGACGTAGAACTTGGAGAAGGAGGCTGCAAATGAATAACAAAAAATCTGATTTACAATGTTCTTTACTGTTATGAATCGTTCTAGGTATATCCGATAAAATAATTATTATACACACCATATTTAATAAGAGAGCGAATTATTTATGTACACAAAAAACAGTAACTTCACTTAGAATAATCAAATAAGTCTTTCGGAATTATAAGTAGAGCAAGAAAGACGATAGACGATAAAGTCAAATATTATACAGTGTTGGCAGCTACCAGATTGCAACGCGTACAATTTATATGACACGTTGACCACAATGTTGCTAGTACCTATGATTTATATTTTTATTTACCTATTGCAAGCTTGCAATCATTATTTTTTTTTATAATTATTTAAGCCCCCCCCCCCCTCCTTCCACTACTCCAAAACCTTGCCAAGTTATATGCTGTGCACTCAAGAACATTAGAAAATACCTTGTTAGGTATATAATAATAATATCCTTGCGTGCACCATGCGATTGCGATTAGCGGGTAGCGGGTTCTCTTGTCTGTGCTTGTACGGTGCTTGTGCATAGTAGGTGTCAACTCGTTACTCGTTTTCATTACGAGTGAGAGTTTATTTTGGCGGTTCGGTTTACATTACGAATGAGTCAAAATTTCGAGTTAAAACAGTATTCGGTTAAGGAAAGAGGGACTTATAGATATATGGGTCAATCCGCGGAAAACCAATAATTGCGAATATATGCTAATAATAAATTAGTTATCATAATAGCTTTCTTTTTTTACTTTGCATGACATTTCCTACATATTTTCACGTAAGGCGCCGGTATTTAAAATAGTACACATCCTTTATTTAATTTTTTATTTCAATAAACACGCACCAAACGTCATCACCGTTTACAAAAAAAAGTCGAGTAATAAAGTTCCACAATTATTTCCCAAAAATTGTACTAGCACTTTCCGTTTTTTCTTTCATACTTCGAAAGTATACATTATCTACAATAACATAACGAACCATGATGTGATTTGATATCAAATATCATATAAAAATAAATTAAATAAATTTTGTCACGAAAATTCGTCATCTCCGTTGCGGCACCGTCAACATTTTATTCCTCGAAAATTCTATCTACCTAGCCCGATCTAGACGCCCTAGATCTCCTTTCCCAGTCTCTCTAATGAAGCGGAGCGCAGCGCACGTCAATTTTATCCACGCAGGAGTCTAAAAATTTTCAACTTACATTGCTTAGGGGCAGTGTGTCACGTATTTGCATCATCACCATTATCAGAGAAATTTAGGTAAGCACTAATTACTAGATCTTTTTAAAATACCCACGCTAACCGTAATTTATGTACAATACCATAAAAATGGTTGGTTGTGCTCTCTGCAGCATGGTATTTAGTTTAAAAAATCATAAGCTATCAAACGTCATAACCATTATCATCATTACCATTTATTTTCTATTAATGGTAATGATAAGAAGTGAATGGTAATGATATTGCTCAATGTGTTTTGTGTGTTTATCTCATGTAAATTCTGATTTGGGTGATGTTGAATGACCCTTGGCCACCGGGAAAGGGGAGTGGGGCAAGCATCGCCCGCAGGGTGCGTTCCTGGTATGGGCGCGAGTAGGCAGAGGCTATTCACCAGAAGCTGATAACCGTGATCCAAACGTAGGCCGGTTCAAAACAGCGTACATCAAAGCCACAAAGTAATTCTGCAAGAAGGCTCACATCAGAGCGGATGCCCAGTGCATTGCACGGCTTGGGTAGGCTTGTGGCGCACCCCACGGGCAGTTGTGGCTACTAGCACCTGGCCAAGGCCGTGCAACTACATCCTTATCAGGCAACGCCATATTCGTGCAGTGCTGCAATCACTCGATGTCCGGCAAGCCAGTGGTCCCGATGGAATTCTAGCAGTGGTTCTACGTAAATGTGCAGCGGAGTTGTCTCCCATGCTTACGCGTCTGTACTGCATCTCTTACACTTCGGGCGCACGACACGCTTTCTCTATGCCGACGACCTGGCTCTTACGTCACAGAGTTCCTTTGAGGAGGTAGAGGCAAACTTGAATGCCGCACTCGAGGACTTGAGCTCCTATTACGACAGCAATGCGCTGAAGCCCAACCCCTCAAACACATCACCTTAGCAACGGGCAGCGTGAGCTTGACATTCAGTGGCGTGGTATCAACATCGTCCACTGCAAGCATCCCGAAATATCTGGGAGTTACTCTGGACAGGTCCCTCACGTTTAGGAAGAACTGCGAAAACCTCAAGCAGAAGTAATAACCTTGTTAAAAGGCTGACGAGTATAAACTGGGGGACCGCACCACACGTGCTGCGGGCAACGTTCTGTGTTATTCAGCTGGTGACGCTGGGCTAGTGGATGTAGCACTAAATGAGGCCTGCCGGATAATAACTGGCTGTCTAAAGCCGACTCCGGTACGGCTGCTATACCCACTGGCTGGCATTGCACCTCCCGGCGTTCGCAGAACTGTGGCATCATCCATGGAGTGGGGCAAACTGGAAGCGGACCACCGACACCCCATGCATGGCCACCCTTACGTACCACAAAGGCTGTAAAGCCGAAAGAGCTTTTGGGTATGCGTCGCTACCGCTGACAGTGAACCCCCAATAGCCAGAGTGACTCGCTGGAGAGCTCGAAGTCCGTTTCCGACCCCTTTTGTTCCGTGGGCGGAAAGCCTCCCACCTGGACACGACCTTCCATGGGCCACGTGGAAGTCTCTAAATAGACTTCGGACACAGGTCGGCCGAAGCAAGGAGAATCGGTCAAGAAGGGGGTTCTCGGGCAGTGCAAGCCTGCGGTGCGAGTGTGGAGTTTCCCCGCAGACTATGGCCCACCTAATAACGTGTGCTGCATGCCCATGTACTTTTTGCACACCAGAGGAACTCATGAGTGCCTTTGAGAACGCAATCCAGATAGCAACACACTGGAAAAGTAAAATCTGAGAGCAGAAATGCCATCGATACGATAGAAGAAGAAGAACACTTCGGGTACAGTACCGCCAGCTTGTGCAGCGAAGCGAATGTGCAGCCGATCCCCAAGGAAGGGGATCGGTCAGACCCGGCAATTATCAACCCATAGCCGTCAACTCAGTGCTGTGCAAGGTTTTTGAGCATATCATTAACGCACAGCTCATGCGTCACCTAGAGGATCATTCCCTAATTAATGATCGGCAATATGGCTTCAGGCCGAAACAGTCAACGGGTGATCTTCTAGCGTATGTCACCCATCTATGGGGTGAGGCTTTGGACAAGTATAGTGAGTCATTGGCTATCAGTCTTGACATTGCCAAAGCTTTCGATAGGGTCTGGCACAAGTGGATGCGGGCCGGAACCTCCACGTGGTGCACCTGGGCAACGGAGGCGAGCAGCGCCTCCCACTCGCCACGGGAGACGCTACTGCCTGCGGCCAATCTGGCCGGGTGGGAGCGGCCGTTTAGAGGGCTACTCCGAGGCTCTCCACGTGTCCCTTTGACTAGCAGATGGCACAGTGGGGAGCAAGCGGGGGGTGAGCTGATTGTCTGCGCGCCGACGGTTGGGTGACAGAACGGCCGCCTGTAACCCTACACCCCACCATCGGCGATATGGCGTGATGCTCGCCCCACCCCTCCTTTCGTGTGTCGCGGGGGCCATCTTAAAACCGTAGATGGCCCGGGGTCAGCTGGGGTGCGAGGGATATGCCCATTGGGTAACCTTACAACCTGGTAATTAAGACCTGAGATGGCGTGTGGTTTTAGTCGGTTCGATCCCGACATAACGACCCCCGATGCCCGACAGGGGTGGTATCCATAGGGATTTCCGCACGATAAAAAAAGGGTCTGGCCCAAGTCACTTATTTCCAAGCTGCCTGCTTTTGGTCTATCTCCACTGTTATGCAGCTTGATTGAGAACTTCCTGCAGGAGCGCCGCATTCGAGTGCTCTGTGATAGGCGCAGGGGTCCGTTTTGTCGCCTACTCTGTTTCTTCTGCATATCAATGACATGCTGTCAGTAGGCAGCATTCACTGCTATGCAGATGATAGCACCTTACACGGACGATATCACGGTCACCCTGCGAACAAGCAGGCTGACGTAGGGGAAAAAAGACAGCTTCTTGTCACTGAGCTTGATCGGGTCCTGAATCACATTTCGCAATGGGGCTCTGAGAACCTGGTCGAGTTCGACGCCAAGAAGACGCAGGCTTGTGTGTTTACAGCAAAGGTATCTCCTTTCCTGCCCCTCCCTGCTCTTCGGGACACTCCACTGCCACTTCAGGATAACCTAGATCTACTCGGTATGGATATTCACTGCAAACTGACTAATGATAACTACATCGAGAGCATCATCAAAACGGCCTCGCGGATACTCGGAGAACTGAACAAGGTGAGGCGGTTTTTCACGCCGGAGCAGCGGTATCTTCTATACAAGACACAAATCCGTTCCGGCGTAGAATACTGTTCTCATCTCGACGTACAGGCCGTATTATTGGGACTCTTCAAGTTACCAACGCTCTCGAACCGTTACAATTACGTCGAGGCATAGCCTCTTTGGCAGTTTTCGGAACACTCACCATGGTGAGTGTTCTAATGAGCTCCACCAACTAGTTCCATCCTCTCCTTTCCTATACAGAACAATACGTGCAAGGCTGAGATGTCACCCTCATACCGTGTTGAACAATGCCATCAAGAACTAAGAAGTTCGGTGCCTCTTTTATTGCCGCTCAATAAAGACCTAGAATTCTTTACCAGCCCACGTGATTCCTTCCTCCTACTACAGTCCCGGGTCCTTTAAGCGGGGCTCTAGCGGGGCGTGAAAAAGCATTTGATAAGGCCGTCAAATGGAGGGCCACTATTATGGCATGTATTTATGTAATGGGGACCTCCTTCCTGAGACTGTGCCTTTAGCTTACCATAGTTACCATCAGGTGAGGTGAAGTCATATTATTGACGTAACTGTCGGTTACGTCTATAATGACTTCTACTAAAAGCAAACAAGTTTATTTGCAATATTCTATTGTGTTTAGAGTGATTTAACAAAGGAGAAACAAGTGTTATTCAGTTTTTCATCATTCCCATTAACACATCGTCATTACCGTTATAGAAAAATCATTACCATGCTATAGACGTCATTACCATTTCAATTAAATAACTTTGAAGCTCAATAACTTCTGATTCTCTTGTTGGATTTTAGTGCCTCCAATAGTTTTGTAAAGGTTATTAAAAAACCTTTAAATTTATTGCGTTTGACACGCATTTCCGACAAGTTTCAAAAAAAGTTCAAAATAAATAAGAAAGAATCAAAACGGCGGATTCACCCATATTGGCTTTTAAATACGTAGTTCATGCCAATACTTCTTTAATTTTATTATGATTACAATCAGTATATAAGTAATAACAAAAACTACAAAAAGTAATAATAAAATCAAATACATAAAAAGTCTATTTCTAATTTACCTGTTAAAAGCTGCCAGATCACACTTTTTTACCTCTAGAACTCATAATTAATATCTATTATTAATACTGTACCTACGTCAAACGAATCGAATATCGAATTGTATTCAATGTTCTTAGAACATTATTCAAAGTATTCGAATCCGTATTATTCAACAGAGAGCGAATCAACAACTGTCGAATCAAGTTATTCGAATCCGTATTATTCGTGAGAGAGCGAATCAACAACTGTCGAATCAAGTTATTTGAATCCGTATTATTCGCGAGAGAGCGAATCAACGCATGTCAAATCAAGCCGAGTCGACCCGACTCGCTACCGCGCTGCGGCCGCCTGCGCTGCGAGTACATGCCTACGAGTTAACGTATTCATTCGGTTTCGGTCAAAAGCGATTCGAATACGAATCAATATTTAGCGATTCGATAATTTTAGGGGTTAGGACAGGACACGACGGTAGGTATTCATTATCTTCTGTCGGACAGGAGATAATGAATACCTGAGGACCTGTCCGAAATGAGCTGTCTGACTAGGGTAGCACCTCCGCCCTACAGAAGACCGCGGCCATAATAACCATTGTTTTATGTTCCCGCTGGTAAGTAGGGTAGCCAGAGCTCACTGTACCCCTCCTCCCCCACCCCTTCCTAGCCTCCCCCCTTCCCTTTAGGGTAGGCAGCGCGTGTGAGATTAGTGTTGCACACCTCCATAATAGGCCACGGTGACCGCTTCCCATCAGGTGGGCCGTGTGCTTGTCTGCCACCTACGTAGTATAAAAAAATCAGCAGTCTTATTCGAATCATTCGAATTAAATGATTCGAATTACCCATCGCTTAGTGGTCTCGTCACTTTGGTCGTCACGTCACGTCAGTGGTGTGACGTAAGCACTGACTTGGACGTAAGTGACGTTTACATTTCATTTTATTTGATTACCTATTTATTTCAATTTATTTGAGGTTATTTTGTGCATGAGCAATATGAGCATCATATCAAATCAAATCAAATCATAATAATTTAATTTCATAAAATCAAATATTAGCATCGAACTTAACTGGCCTGGCCGCGAGGTTATTATGATAATTTCGTGTTTGAATTGGAGTCAGCGGTTTTATTTTTCTACGGTTATATCAAAATCAAGAACTATGAATATGAACAAATGTTATTTTAGATATTTACAGAACGAAGATAAGGTTGATATTTCTTTTTTATTGAACATTCAAGGATCTGTTAGACAGTTTAACTTTAGTAGGGACCCATCAGAAACTTTGAAAGTTTTACTTAATCGCATGAAAACGAACATTTCAAAAGTTGTTAGCAAAGCTAACAAAAAGAAGAAAACTAGTGATGCCTGTGATGATATTGCAGTACAATTTTATAATAATAACAACGAAGTTATCAATGAAAACAGTTCTTGTAAAGAATTGTTCTCTAAATATCATACTGTAAAATTAAAAATGCTGAATAATGAATTTCAAGTAGTGTTTAATTCTCCATGGGTCCTATCTATGAATTTACCACAAAGTATTTTAGCTGGCTTTCCAGTATATCCAGAATACTTTGACACTCAATATGCTAAACAAGAAAAATGTAAGTTTAACTGGTACAAGGGTACAAGCAGTTTAGATGGAAAAGAACTGAAAGAGTTAGATAAAGAATGGAAATTAACTGGTACAAAATATGCATATGTACCGAGTGTGGAAGATATTGGCTATAAATTAAAATTGGAATGTATACCAGGTAACTTTGATTTTTATGAAATATATATTTATATTATACTAGCGACCCGGGACCCGGCTTTACCCGGGTGTAACTTCCAGTTTTCCAATAAAATATATAGCCTATGACACTCACGAATGACGTGGCTTTCTATTGGTGAAAAATTTTTTAAAATCGGTTCAGTAGATCCCGAGATTACCCCTTACAATTTAACAAACACACGAACTTTACCTCCTTATAATATTAGTATAGATTAAAGATGTGTTAAAAAGTTCATCTGCACCTGAATAACTTGCATATTGATATAATTTTAGGTAATGATGAAATGGTAGGTCCATCAGTGGAAGTAGTATCTAAGAATACAGTGGCAGCTGGGCCTGGAAACTGTCCATTTGAAACCAGACATTTGTTCACTCAACAAAAGCTCAAGGATAACAGGTATCCTATAAAATTCTGGTATAATAACTGACAAACTTCTTGACAATGTACTTGAACTGCGCAGAAGCCATTTTAGGTCTCATTGGTGGTACGTACAAGCTACTATAGTGGAGGCACCTGTCACTAATCATAGATTTTATTGACTGGCTCTAAGAACTGGCATCTTTGATTAGTGTGCAAATTACCTGAAATTTATTCATGAAGTTTTTCGGCCGTATACCTACTCTTACAATCTATGAAAATGTTATTTATTTACATTACTTTGTGTATTTCCAGCTTTAGGTGCCTGTCCTATAACATTTTGGCTGATTTGTATTGTGATTCAGATCATACTAGAGAAGTTCTTTTTCCATATTGTCCAGCATATGCATTGCATATAGATTACAGAAAACAACTTATTGTTAAAGAATTGCTTGGTAGGTCCCTTTTTATCAATTTTCATAGAGATAGATTTGTACAGTAGGTTTGTAGAAAATTTTATGCTGAATTTTCCTAATTTTTTCTACATGAATTTATATTTATATGTTATTTGAGATTAAAATTATATCATTCACACAATTTTATTAAAATAATAATATTCACTTGTGTCAGTAGTTGTAAAATCCTAACATTGGTTGTTGTAAAAATTGTATAAAAGCAGAACTCATTTCCTATGTAAGGTTGTTGGTCTCTGGCATCCGAGTATTTAATTGAAGACATTACTTCGAAAGTAGTATAATATTATAATAAATAGTTGAGTGTTAAGAGGAGTGCTCTTAGGTAATATTGAGCTGTGATTGTGAATAATTAAAGTACAACATCAAAGTTTCATTGGAATTGGAATTCTTAAAAAATATTGTTTAAATAGTAGTAATTCTTATTTCAATTTCAGGTTTTAACACTGACATTATGTGCCTTCAAGAAGTCGATAGCAAAATTTTTCGCAATTACCTCAAACCTAATTTGGCAGCAGAAGGTTATGCTGGAGTATTTCACAAGAAAGGAAATGAAACTGCTGAAGGATTAGCTTGCTTCTACAGAAGCGATAGATTTGGGTAGATATATTATATGACCCGTATACTTATTCAAATTTGAGCAAGTGGATGTTATAACATACCTTAGAGTGTTTGTCCACGTTGTTGTTTGTGGTGGCCATGTGGTGGCTCAGTTCTAGAGCTTTGTCGTGCGTGGTAGTCGCGTTTTCCTTTTTAGTAGAAATAAAACAAACTAGAAGGATGACCAGTTACAACCGGCGAAAATTGCTTCTTCTACTTTAGTATGTTCGAAGGCGGAGGCAATGCAAAGATTTTTGGATTCATCCTCTAATATGTGAACTATGCGTCACAGGAGCGTTTTATGTAAAAACGCTCAAACAGCTTAAGCGCAGTTTATTCGTTTTGTAATGTAAAACTCCAACGGCCAACCATTTCAACAATAACAATTTTTGAAATTGAAAAATGTAATTCACACAGCCATTTTAGCCTATTTGTTCACGATCATCCTATTTACGTAAGACACTTAACAGGTTTATAGGTGAGGAGAGAATAGTGTTGTCTGAAGCTGTAAAGACTGAATTGTGTCTGAAACCTATTTGGGACAAGATCAAGGACAATATATCATTAACGGAGCGCCTATTGGGTAGATCAACAGCATCTAGTGCAACATACTTGGAGTCATTTGATAATCCTAACGAGATTCTGATCGTTGCTAACACACATTTATATTTTCATCCTGATGCTGACCACATAAGACTCTTACAAGGAGGTATGGTTGTTTACTGGGTTATGGATTTGAAGACAAAAATGATTACAAAGGTACGAGTATGACCCTAATTTCAAAACTCAATCATCATCAAGACTTGCTCCTGTGGCACTCCCTTTCTAGGGAAATACCTACTCTGCTAGTTGAGCTACTTGCGACTGCCGCTTCCCCTTCAACACCTTCCCTTCCTTCCCCTTCAATTTTAAGAGTTGTGCACTCTAATTAATTTTCTTTAACGAAAGCGTGTTAATACAATGTTAGATTTATGAATAGTTTATTTAATTATACATAATTTTAGTTTCCTGAAAAGCGGATAAGCGTGATACTTTGCGGAGACTTTAATAGTGACCCTTTAAGTGGTATTTATCGGCTGTACACAACTGGAACAGCACCGAGTGATCTACCAGATTGGAAATCAAGTAAGTATGTTTTAAGACAATCTTTCCCCACTTTGTAAATGGTTTTAGGTTTTCAAGGTTTTAATTTTACACTCGAAACCCTATTTCTTTTTCCAAATTAAAGTAGCTTAAGTTACTCCTTGTTACATCAGCTATCAGCCAGTGAAAGTCCCGTTAAAATCGGTCCAGTCATTTCAGAGATTAGCAGGAACATTATGTACCTTCTATACACCCAAATGCATTTACTAAAAAACGGTTATTTTCATATTACAAACAGTTTACTTATTTGTAAGATAACATAATTTGTTTTTAATTGTTTTCTGTTCGTTCGTTAAGTAGCAAAAACTAATGATCGAATTTTGTTGCATTTTTTTTGCAATGTCTTGGTCAGGCTTAAATGGTTTTTGATGAAAATTCTATCTTGAATGTTATTTCACAATTGGTTGAGTAGAAGCGGAGATACCTATACTTAGCCAAAAAATGTGAAATCCACAGCCATGCGGGCGGAGCCGAGGCAGAAGGTAGTTTTGTTATACAAGTAGACATCTCTGTCTATATGTCAACATCCTGCCCTTGGCCCAATTAATTGCGGTCGGCGCAACATGATATAATATGATATAATAGCATATAACGAGATTTATTTGCATTTAACGAGAATCGAACTAGCGACCTGTGTCTGAAGGAGCTGTCGAAGGCTGAAAGTCCGAAATAGTAAACTTCGATTCACTAGTTGACTGCAGGTCACAATTCTGTTTTTAAATATGTTACACGTACAGTCGTAGGAAAGACTTTGCATGAAATTAAACCAACTTAAACGTGTCGAGTGTCGGCTAATACGATCCCTAGACCCGATTATTGTACCAACCGCAAATAATAAGTTTGTCTTAGGTTACGTCGGGGTGGCAGTGGCCCTCTAGAGGTCTGCCCCGGGGCCCCACTCACGTGTCCCTCTGACTAGCAGAGGGCACAGTGAGGAGCGAGAGGGAGGCGAGCTGCTTGTCCACACGCTGATGGTTGGAGTGACAAAGGACGGCCCCCTGTCACCCTTTACCCCCCGTCGCCGTCGGTGAAGTGGCGCGATGCTCGCTCACCTCCATTCGGGGAGTCGAGGGGGCCATCTTAAAACTGTAGATGGCCCAGGGTCAACTGGGGAGCGCGGGATATGCTCTAAGCAATCTTACAACTGTAGACTTGAGACAGACTTAACCACTCCTGATGGCTGACGGGGGTAGTATCCGAAGGAACTTCCGCACGAAAAAAGGAATTTGAAACGGAATTCGAAATCTACGCGGGCGGAACCGCGGGCAACAGCTAGTAATCAATAAATTTATTTATTACAGATGTCAATGAAGCGGTATCTGATTTAAGTTTGGAACAAAATATTTCTCTGGACAGTGCTTGTGGAACTCCCCCTTATACCAATTTCACTGAGGGGTTTACAGAGTGTATTGACTATATATATTATGAGAAAACGAACTTGAATGTGGAACAGGTGAATATTATTGAATAGTAATATAGGTACTGATAAAAATGTGGCACAAGATTGGCTCAATAAAAAAAATTATAAATAAACTTTCGACGTACTTATGTGTCCACATGCATTTCTCCGAAACTAATAAGTAGTTGGATTATGACCATTCCTTTTTTGTTGGCATTGTTGGCTTAGATTAACTTCAACTTTTAATAATATTCTTCAACACACTACACAGGGAGGTTTGCTTAACTAGCTAGCTTAGCTAAATTAAATGCCTACTTGATGGAAAAATTGTTTTTTCTTCATACCTACCAATAAATTTGCATATAACTACTCTGAATCTAACATTCGAAAGATCAGTCCATCGATTAATAAATATTCGAAGAATCGTTCAGTCGAAGCAGCGTTTGGCGACAAGAAGTTGTTTCGCAACAACTCTATTAGCACAATCTTTCAGTCGATGTTCCAATAATATATTAAAATTTCTCGCTTCTTCCTCGCTCTCGAAATCATAGTCTAAGCTGAAAATTAATTTACGAACCCGATACCATTGTAGATCATAATAATAATAAAGTAAAAATAATCCGTTTTTTTAATATTTTGTTTAATTAATAAGCATCTCTGTTTACAGGTGATTCCGTTGCCCAGTATTGAAGAATTAGCTTTGCACACAGCATTACCGAGTGTAGTGTTTCCTTCAGATCATATATCGTTAGTTTCCGATTTACAATTTAAATAACTAGGTCACTACTATGTTTTTACTGTAGGTAGCTATATGTATAAAGCAATAAGAAAAAAATGCCTGTGTTAATTTATTTAATATTAATAATATTACTAAATATACAATTATAGTGTTATTACTCAATCCCCAGTATCCCGCACCTCTTCTTAGGCTGCGTCCGGAGTGCCGAGCGTACAGCATTTTTTGACAGTAATTTAATCGATATGGTGTAGGTGTAAGTAATATAGCTTCATGGGTGTAATGAATAATTTATATTGAAAAACAATTCGGAGTATCGACAATTCCTCAAATAGTCTAACGAATTAAACATTACTATTTTCTGTGGCTTATATAGAGTGAATTTCTTAACTTGGAATGGGTGACCATATCCAAAACTATGAAGAATATCGAAAAATGCTCACAGGAATCTCGAGTCCGATACTGTTGAAAACCAAATATGATTATGTTACGTTCATAGTAACTGACACCTCAAAACCCCATTAAAACAGCGCACAAATGTTGACAGCGTTAAAGTAGTATGAAAGATGGGATATCCAATGGCATTTTTAGATATTCTTCATAGCTTTGGATATGGACATCCATGCCCAATTATAAAATTCACCCGTAATCTACAGGGAAAAAAATGAATTAGTTAAACTATTTGAGGAATTAAATAAATTATCGATATCCCAAACTTTTTTGTGTCCTTTATGCTAGCGTAAACAAGAGCTATATCGAGTTGGTTACTATGCCATTAAACTCTGCGTAAATACTGCCTGATTAGTGTAAAAACAAAAAAACTGCCTCTTTAGTTTAGGAAATAAACACCATTTTCACTGGGTACGCTGGCGTCACGATCAAGCTAGCGTACACATGGCCGTTCTCGAAAACGGCTGATTGTAAAGCAACAGAGTTTACACACAAAAATAGTGCGCAAATCAATGATATTATATAAGTAAAAAGAGGCAGTTAATCCTTTTTCTTTTTAAACACTAGGCATGTTACTCTAAAAATCGAAAGCTGATAAGTAGAATTGAATGAAATGATTACGTACTTGTGAAGAAATATCATCATAAAATTAATAACCACTTTGTGACAAAAAATTTACTGATTGCATTTTTTGCATTTACTAGTAGGTATCGATCACCAATCATCCCCCAATAGTTATTTTGTAAGTATATATATTCAATGAACAGAATTGACCTCTATCTACAGTTTTATATAAGTATAGATCATGTACTTGTCTTATTTTGCTCCTTAATTTTACGAAAGAAAAAATAATAATGAGACAGGGATTCACCTGAGGATTTTAAAAATTCACATTATCTTTCAAGTCCGTATCGATTCATTCGTTTTAATTAATCGACCTTTTTTAACAGGTCACCTCATTATGAATATAAAACTGACAAACGTCAAATGTGACCTATCACTATACTGATGGGATGATGACGATGTATGTCTTTATTCAAGATATCAAATCAAGATAGGATCGGATAGGATAATCTCGGCATCTAACTTGGCAAGATTTTGGTAAGGAAACTAATGTTCTTGGCCCCACTACACTACCTATTCCAAAACCGTGCCGTGCCGTGAGCCGTGAGCCGTGAACTGTCAAGTTTATTTAAGTAGCTTTAGCACTCTGTGGAGTCTGTGGTGCTTAATAAACATACCTACCGGACCGGAAAAATACCGCTGCTTGCTCAGTCAGACCAATAAAAACTGAGGCTGCTTACTTATCTTTTCTAGAAGCTTTATGTACACAAATAGTTTGTGTTAATAAATTCTCCATAATGTATAAAATATACACGAGATCACATAATTACTTTTATGGAAAACAGCAACTAGTTAATCCAGTGATCGGTAAGTACCTAGTTTTTTGATCAAGAGGTTTTAAACAAAGGCAAAGTTATTGTAGATTTATAATTTTTTTTATAACTTTAAAGGTAATAATATCGGCCAGGATGTACAGCGTATTCATGCCACAACAACTCTTAGATTTCCACCTGCCATGGCATTGAAGCTGCCTACAAATGTGGATTTGAATGCAACAGAAGTGAGCAGGTTTTCACCTTCTAGAGAAAGAGATATATCTGGACCTGTTATCAATTCTTGCTACAAAAAGCTAAATATATTGGGAAAAATTGATATTACTTCAGAAGCAGATCCACACATTAATAAATATGATTGCCGAGGTGCTGTGAGTCTAAACTCATCTATGCAGAGCAATGTCCCAAGTCCATTTAGTGGAAACGATACCCATTTGAATATGCCAGGTTCACAATGGAGCCAAGGACAAAAATACTTATCTGGCAATCTACAAAGTGCACATTACCTCACCCTGAGGAATGAGTACCGTGCAAGAGCAAGGAATGATGGTATGTATATGTGTCGAATGTTAAACCTAAATAATTCACAATACACTAAAGTAATCTCTACTAAAAGTTGATAGTCCTTACTCATTAGTACCAATTTTCTGCTTATAGTTATAAAAAGTATTGTACCTACCTACATTATTATATTGTGAAGATATTTAACTTAAGTGAAGCTTGCACATATACATCTTTGTATATGCTTAGTTATATCATACTTCTTTATTATAACAGTATTGAAATTATGGTGTGCTGGTATTTTTTCATTATGCCTATTATTAACTGGTGGTAATGGTTATTGTTGTTTTAAGGCCAAAGCAGTCAAAGTGCATATATATGTTATATGTTTGTATAAGTGACTTTCATTTGTAACTGATGCATCCTCATTTGCACATATGCAGTCACTCTGCTCTAGTCTTCAACACTACTTATCACTTGTGGCACTTTATTGATTTTGCATTGTAACAGAATATTAGCTGGAGATACAATAAAATGAAATTTCTGTTTTCTGAATATGAATTGATTTCTCATTGTGCAACTCAATTAACCATGTTTGCTCAATTCAAGTTATTTTGTCTGGATATACATGGGCTGCACCAAGATCTTATTTCGCAAGTAAACTATGAGTCTGACTGCACACCTGTCTCAGGCTTCCTTCTCAGGCAGTGGAGGTAGTCGGCAGTCACTTACTTAAAAACCAAAACAAACAGCCCAGGGTCTGCACTACCACTTCTCCTTTTAGTATATTTGGCTGAAATTGTGAACAGAAGTATTTTTTTTTATACTAATTAGGTGGCAGACAAGCACACGGCCCACCTGATGGGAAGCGGTCACCGTGGCCTATGAACGTGTGGAATACTAAGGGTGTCACACACGCGCTGCCTACCCTGAAGGGAAGGGGGGAAGACTGGGATGGGGTGGGGAGGCTAGGAAGGGATGGGAGGAGGAGGGGTATAGTGAGCTCTGGCTACCCTAGGTATTGTGTGATTAGTTAAATTAGTAGTTTGGTTCATTCATAGTATCAAATTGGTGCACATTCAAAAGAAAATTATTTATGTACTGTGCATTCCAAGGCTGTCCGCTACCTCTCCACGTGGTGCATTCGGGCAATGGAGGCGAGCAGCGCCTGCCAGCGCCACGGGAGACGCTGCTGCCTGCGGCAAATCCGGCCGGGGTGGATGTGACCCTCTAGAGGGCTGCTAGCTGCTGAAGATTCTATAGCCCTTTCGCGGCAGTGCCCACCAGATCACCCACTCGAACGTCTTCTGCATGTCTAGAAACAAGTAATGCAGAGACGTATTTTCCGTCCTGTATTTCTCCTTTACAGTAATTAGGGTCAAAACCGATTCCGATACCGGGCGTTACAGGAATCGATTATCTCTCGCTCCCTTATGCTTCGATTTTTGCTGCTCTCGAGCTACACAATATGGGACATTAACTTTACACTGTGCGGTTGCTCCCACACTCTTGCACCGAGCACGACTCCGCCTTTGAAGACTTACCAGTGAAGGACTATCTACACGGTTATAGGGGTATAAGAATATCTTCCAGGCCTCGGTAGATACTCCATTGTATCCGACCGCTTTCTGATTGCTGCGAAAATCATTCTGGACTTTTACTCTGGATTCATCTGGATCATTCTGGATTCGGAGGTAAATTCGGACTATTCGGTGGCTGCACTTTTTTGTGTTCTTCATGCTGCTTGTTCAGCAGCTCGTGAATGTATGAGCGCCAACTCTCCTTCACCGTGGCTTCCGCGTATAGTAAATTGCCCACAGGGTTTAACACAACAGTACTTGGAAATATCATGTGGCACCTTAGTCATCCTCGGGACTGTCTCTTAACACCAACAATTGTGCTTGTCAGTGTTGCGTACACCTTCGTCGTTCCAAAACAGCTTCTTGTCCCAGTAGGTACCCCAGAACAGGTTCGGTTTCAGCATTGTGCATCGGCGCGCTTGCGGTTCTGAAACGTGACTTCATCAAGCAGCTACGAATTGATTCGGCTGTTAACTCCCTCACATGATCGGTCAACGTGCCTATGTTCTACAATATGAAGCGAAGGTTATGGGCATTCACACGTTACTTTTATGCAAATAACATAATATAGGTTGTTACATTGTTTTATTGAAATTGACAATGAGAAAACAATCTGAATAGTCTCATAAATATGATTTCAGATCATGTTTCGTGATGTATGTTAATGTAACATCTTTACCTTTTTCAAAGCATAGCTGTTGGAATAAGGCATATGAGTACAAGTAATAAACCCCAAGTGACGAATAAAGAAAAACTGAAAAGTGCTGTAAAAGAGTATGGTTCCACAGTGATTGTATTTCATATTGGCATTTCCCTGATTTCATTGGGGAGCTGTTATCTTCTTGTATCTAGGTACGTGTAATAATAACAAACACCATTAAAAATGTAGATACATCATTATAATTGCAGTACCTACAGATGCCGGCACGTAAATTGGCCAGACGCGTCATATGCGCAAAGGTCGATTTTTAGGTTCCCTTTGAGGTATGAGCGGGTCGCGGGAGACGCAGTTGCGCCGTCGCGGACATTATGATTGGTCCGTCACTTGACGGACCAACCATATTATTATTGTCTCCGAGAGACGTTTTGTACCGAATTAACGTTCCGTTCGTTCGTACTTTGAATCATTTGATTGGCTCAAAGTGCACGATGCACGAACTTACCCCTACTACTCCAAAACATGGCTAAGTTACGTGCCGGCATCTGTACCTACCTATATACCTATGCATCATTATTAACATTAAAACTTTATCAGTTAGGTACATCATGCATGTCATTATTTGTATTATCCTTCATACAAAATAAAATTCTGCTTTACTAGAATATGCTTTTTTTTCAGTGGCGTGGATTTAGTGGCAGTACTCAAGTACTTTAATTTGGGTGAAGGAACGATAATGAAAGCAGCAGGATCGAATGCAGGCACATTTGTCATAGCATATGCTGTACACAAATTTTTTGCCCCTTTCAGGATAGCCATAACATTGACAGCCACTCCTTTTATTGTGCGATATTTAAGAAACATTGGATTTATAAAACGTAATACCGCTGGTGGTGGGAAAATAAATGTAAAATAAAATATTTATGTATCAGCTCTGTAGTATAATTTTATCTTATAAACCCGTTACAAATTATTATAATACTGAGATAAGGTTACCACCTACTTTGACTAGACTACCACTTACACGAAATCGTGTGACGGGACTGACGGGCACCGGGCATCCCACGAAGTCGTGTGCTCTATGTAGGTATTTGGTCGACGCAGCGCAGACCCTTAATCACCTAGTACCTACGAGTATTTATATGAAATATGAACTTAACACAAAGTACAAAATGAACTATCTGACGGCGTGCCTGCGTAAAACTTAGCCTTATGCGTTCGTCAAAACTTATTTCTGAGTAAATAATGTACCCAACCTACCTACAGTTGGTGATACCCACCTACTGGTGTGTGATTTTTAAGCTATCGATAATTAAACTGGTTTCGAATTCGTTAAATAATAGTAATAGTATTCGTCTGCAAATTAGTAGATCTATCGTCAAACAATTTTATTGTACCTACCTACACTTACTCGTGTTATTGATAGGTATATATTATACTAGCTTCCGCCCGAGGCTTCGCGCGCGTAGAGGTCTGTATCGCCACCAAGTCTATTTTAATAAAATAACCTCCACTCCACTCACTTCTCCACTCTCCACTCCGCTCTCTACTCCACTCCACATTGCACTCTTCCCTCCACTCTCCACACCACTCTTCACTCCACTGGTCTCCACTCGTCTAACTAAAACCTAATAAAAAAACCCCACCAAAAGCCGATAATCGCGATGGACGTAAAAACAACTTAACGGATTATGATGCGGTTTTTTTATTAGAAAGGTGTTGTTTAGACTTAAAATTTACCCTATGTTTGTTTGTAATTGGCTAAGTAGAACTGGAGATATAACCAAAAAATGAAGAACTACCTGAAAACGACGAGCGGGCGGAGCCGCGGGTATCAGCTTGTATAAAAGTAGCCTTTTTTCGGTGCGGTAATCCTCATGGATACGCACCACCACATCTTGCCGACTTAAACCATACGCCGTCATAGGGTCTTCTGACGCCAGGGTGTAAGGTGGCCTATAGAGCGGGTGCGGGCCGGAACCTGCACGTGGTGTACCTGGGCAACGGAACGGAGGCGAGCAGCGCCTCCCACTCGCCACAGGAGACGCTGCTGCCTGAGGCCAATCCGGCCGGGGTGGGAGTGGCCCTCTAGAGGGCTGCTCCGAGGCTCTCCACGTGTCCCTCTGACTAGCAGATGGCACAGTGGGGAGCGAGAGCGGGGGGCGAGCTGATTGTCTGCGCGCCGACGGTTGGGTGACAGGACGGCCGCCTGTCCTACCTACTATACTATATATACCTACTATATATACCTATATATTTTATAGATAGACAGACAGAAAGACAAGAAATTTACTGATTGCATTTTTAGCATTGGTGTCGATCGCCAAATCATCCCTACGTTATTAGGTTACGACGGGTGTACTACACCCCCCTCTCGGGGGGTCGAGGGGGCCATCTTAAAACAGTAGATGGCCCGGGGTGGGTATTGTGTCTGACGCCGGGGTGTATGGTGGTCCGGCAGAAGTCATTGTTATTGGTTCCTAGCCTAAACCTATACAAACAAGGTTTCGTTGCTACTTGCTAACAAATAGGTAGGTAGGTAGGTACACAAAGACAAACTACCAATACAAAGTACCTATTCGTCACAAGATTCAAGACCTAACAAAAGACGTCAATAACATTTTAAGATAACAGTACAATGTTCATTATTATTATTACTACATAGTCCACTTTATTTATATTATAAAGCAGATAACCTATACTATACAGTACCTAACTACCTACATGCTATGATCATTACCATTATGTGTTTCGTCCATCAGAGTCGCAAGTAAATAATTCACGATAATATTTTTTGGTGTTGTAAAAGTTCAAAATGTTAAGTGACAAAGTGCTATACATTTTGTATATATATTCAGGATTTGTGATAATAAATGGGCTTTGTCATGTCAGGTGAGTGAACGGTAGGTTAATCGAGAATAATTTTATTGACTAAAATAAGTTGAACCGGACAACAGCGAAAGAATCATAAAATATTCATGAATTATGTCTATTTAAATAGGTACAAAATAATGTGACAACGTTCTGCTTTATGTGGGACAGTTCCCCTTGATGAGCGGTGAATAGGTATTTTTTGCCAATACTACCAATACTACCTACTTAGGTTCGCGAAGTTTCGCTACACAGCACAGGTTAGTAGATAGTTTTATCACGAACGCCTTGACGATGATGATGCCCAGGGACCGCGTCGTTTGTTTGATAATGACATCACTAACCTTAGTTAAAGTTGTGACATTGTGGTCGGCGTAGTCTCCGAAGAGCTCTATAGGGAATCTGCCATTCGGCGGTCGCGGTTAGGGTTGCCAACCATACCTACTGTTAAAAACAGTATTAACTGTTTTTCACCACATTATACTGTCTACTGTTGAACAAAAAAACTGTATCCAAAATACTGTTTTCAGCATCAAAATGCAAACACTATTAAGTACACATTAAATGTCTGACTTACACTTAACGTCCAAAAGTTTTATGTTATTTGACTGCAGTTAGTGCTGTACTAACCGCAGTCAAATTAGATAAAACCTATTATTTGTCTGATCCCGCCACTTTCAGCATTTACTGAAAGGCGTTTTCAGTTATGAAATGAATGCGAAGTGGCGGGACGATAAAATCAGAGCTAAAATCAAATCATCTTAAAACCGTAGATGGCCCGGGGTCAGCTGGGGTGCGAGGGATATGCTTAATGGGTAACCTTACACCCCGGTAATTAGACCCGAGACGGCGTGCTTTAGTCGGTTCGATCCCGACATAACCACGCGGTTCTTGTGAACAATAGCGACGAAACGTAGACAGAGTAGGTACGCGACGAAATAGTCATGTGCATAACTATACTATAATCTGTGAATATGTGAAGCTTCTTGTGCATAAGTCTTAGAAACACGTCACACGCTGACAATAGCTCTTCGGCCGACTACCGAAAGACTACCATGAAGACCACCGAACCGAGCGTCTGCCACAAGTCCGTCATAAGATTACCGAAAAAAAAATACGCATAAAGCGTAGGTACCTATTTTTTTTTACTCACTACTCAGTCTATAGGTACTTTTTTATTGGTCTGAGCATGACAAGATTTTGGAGTAGTGTGGGCCCACGGAATAATGAATACCTACTACAATGGAAGTGTGATACTACTTATTTATAAGGGGAACCGCTGTCGCCAAACTCACACATACAACCAGTCGCATATCTTCCATACCAAATGAACCTAAATTTATGCATACTGCAAAACGAAAATACACCTTACTAGTACGTGTTAGAGATTTCTTTGCTATAGATAAAAAAAATATTTACGGCGTTTCGTATTTTAAATCAAACAAACTTTGACTTAAGAAAGAAAAACTTCAGATAATCTCTCTCTCTCGCTCTATCTCACTATGCAAACCTTGCGAAACAACGCGTACAAGTGACACGCGTGCCACGCCCACTTACCACTTCTACTTCTCTTTTCTGTGTGTGGGCCCCACTACAAAACCTTGCCAAGTTAAGTACACCTTAGACTACACTTTGCTGAGTACACTATACTCGTACTTGTTTATAATGCGACGCATTTTGCCACAAACAAGTATAATGTATATACCTACAGCATTTAACTTGGCAAGGTTTTGTAGTGGGGCCCGCACTACTCCAAAATCTTGCCAAGTTCGATGCCGTGAGCTATACCTATCTGTGATAAAAAAAATCACGTTAAGAGTCTCTGGAATCCAGAGTCTGGATGAGAAGCTATTAGTTGGAAATGACCTTGCCTTGGCTGCGAGGTGTCGCCCCGGCCCGTGTCGCACGTCGCGTCGTCGTACCGGTCGCACGCTTGACCTCGTGATAAGCGCACACTCAATATTGTGAATTGTGTGTGAATCAATTTGACTCTTTGTTTGTTGTTTGTCAACATGGCCGCCATCGACAGTGACACGTGCGCAGTTCATGTTAATGATAATATAGATCTAGAGAACAAAGTTGCAGACGAAAGTTAAGTGTTTATTATTATGCATTTTTAACTTACGACTTTACTACCAAGTAGTTAGGTACAGTCAGCGGCAAGTCTATGACGATTGCAAAATTAAAAATTCGAATGGAAATGGTTTTGTAATCAAAGTTTAAAGGTATTTCAATAGAGCCAACTAAGTAGGGTCAGGTGGCGAACAGTGAACCAGTGGTACACAATTAACCACCAATCATTCGGTGCGAACGCGACGTTACCGAACCGTGCAACGAACTGAATTCGAAGCATTTTACGTGCCCTGCCGCTCTCCCTGGTCCACGGCGCGCTCCCGCCAAAAACGCACGTTTACCGTGTTATTTTTCTGTTGGGGTCGTAAAACGAAAAAAAAGTAAGTCCATTAATTTGTTTCTAGAATCGTTGTATAATTATTTCCAATATGTTTCACCAATTACACGTGAAAAGTGACTATTCCTTAATAAGTACGATGTTTTGTTTTCCTTTCATATTGTTTTATTCAAAAGTTACGTGACTTCAAATATAAAATGGTATCCCTAGTACACAGTGAACCAAGAACATATGGTACACGATGAACTATTGGTTCATTGTGTACCAATATATTTTAGTACTGTGTAAATAAAACAAAATTGTATTGTAATACACTAAAAATAAAATTTACATAAAACAAATAAGAACACAAACGAACAATAAGATAATTTTAATGGAAGTAAACATACTAAACTTTTCCTGTTTCGAAATATGAATAGGTACCTACCTATATTTTTTCCTACACGTTCTAATTTATTAATTTTAATATTTTAGAATGGGTCGAACTAAACGAGAAACTAGAAAAAAAGGCGGTCATGAAGAAAGATAATAATATGATGAAGGCAGATCTAGTATTGCTGTTAAATGCAAATAATTGAAAATTATTTTATTTGAATTTTATTAGGTATAAGCCTGATTAAAATGTTAAGAGTTAAGAGCCAAGCTTTATTACTAAGTATAGTCAAAGTTACTTTTTATAGCCCCCTAAGGAGTATTTTTTGTACCGAGATAATTATTATTAATATTGCTGTTAAATGCAAATAAATAAACGACGTTTAAAACTGATTATATATTTGTTTTCCTCATGGAATAAAGAAATATTTTTAGCAATGGCTCACTGTGTACATAGTGGTTCATTGTCGACTACCCACCCGGTTCACTGTGTACCCACGCTTGTACACAATGAACCAATCGCCGCTTTTTAGAAAAATGGTAATAACTCTTATTTTGATACAGGTATAGTCGAATTTTGTATACAAAACAAATATTTAATATATTTCGTATCGTCTAATAAAAATAGTTCTTTAATAAAGTTAAATAGGGTGGATTTTTGAAGGTTCAAACTTTTACTGGTTCATTGTTAACCATGTCACCCTACCTACCTAATTAAAGAGCATTTTCATTAAGAACCATAAGTTACTTTGCACAAAAGTCAAAACTACCTACTGTTCAACATCTGAGATTCATCAGACTTTTGCCGCTGACTGTACATCTACATACCTATCTCATGAAGGCAGGTGAGCAAATAGTAGTATGAGTGTCTTGTATTGTAAATAGGTACGCGTGCATTTGTGTGCGAAAAGTTCATGTCACGCAATGTCACGTCAAAACAAGTACCTAGGTAGGTACCTACCTAGTTCATGTAGCGCGGTGCACGGTGGTAGTAAAACTACGACAGTACCATAGCTATTCATGTGGTAAAACCATAATTGCAAGTAATTACTTTTTGATTAGTATAGGTACTGATCGTAAATATTTTCGTAGATTTTGTTACCCAACAATTAATAAACTAAAAATATACCTATTAGTTCAATGCGATTTATTTTTTGGAATAACATGTTATGGGAATAGGTAGATATATTATGGAGGAAGGTAAAGGCCACTTTTAATAATTAAACAAAAACTTACAAAAAACTAGCTGTTGCCCGCGGCTTCGCCCGCGTCGATGTCGAAATCAGTTTCAAAAACTATCCTATCTCTCAAGTTGGATTGAACTGCACATGGTGTGCGAATTTTATTATAATCGGTTAAGTGGTTTAGGAGTCCATTGAGGACAAACATTGTGACACGAGATTTATATATATTAAGACTAGCTGTTGCCCGCGGCTCCGCCCGCGTGGATGTCGAAATCCGTTTCAAAAACTATCCTATCTCTCAAGTTGGATCGAACTGCACATGGTGTGCGAATTTTATTATAATCGGTTAAGTGGTTTAGGAGTCCATTGAGGACAAACATTGTGACACGAGATTTATATATATTAAGAAGATTATAAACCGGCTTCAACTGCATCAAATTGAAATGGAACCACACGGGAAGCGCCAGCTATCAAATTAAGAAAGAGTCATCAAAATCATCAAGAGTCATCAAGTAGTTTTGAGGTAACAAACATAAAAAAAATACAGTCGAATGGAGAACCTCCTCCTTTTTTTGAAGCCGGGTAAAAATCTATATATTAAATTATGAATATATTTTTATGTTTATGCAATTATTAGGAATCTGACGAATCTGTGTCGCTATCGCCATTCACTATCATCTTATAAATTTATGATGAAACCGCACCAAAATCCGTTCTATAGTTTTTACGTCCGTCGCTAGAGCGATAGAAGTAAAATTGACTTAACGAATTTTGCATGCTGACGGCAGCTGACGGTAGTTCTTATTAGATTTTGGCGCGAGTCGAACGCATTATACACTAGTGACCGCGGCACGGGTCCTACTGACCGCCTTCAGTCTTTACTGCTTACGCTCACGAAAGCAGTGTGTAAATATAAGTTTAACTACAACCAAAGCAAAACTGCCTTCGTAAAATAGAACATCTATACCAAACCTAAGTACCTATACTTACCTACTTATGATGTTTAAGATGTTAATGTTTCCTTTTAATTCCAGTGCTGATCAAGAAGCCGATGGACAGTTTCTTTTCGATTTTACAAAAGACGATGAAGTAGACGCTTGGCAGGAACAATCGGATACTGTTCGTGATGTGGGGATGTCCAAAGCAGTACTGGTCATTCACAAAAATCTAGGCTTTCGAAGAGCAATATTTTTCGCTCTTTTGAATCCTCAGCTAAATGGTGCCGGATTCGCTGGTATACGAGCTATCCGCTCATATGATCTGACAGGCCATACAAAACTTCAAATCAAGTGTAGAGGCCAGGGACAATACAATGGTTTCAAAGTAATTTTAAGACATAGAGGACTGAATGATGAGCCCAATTATTCCTTCGAACAATATTTCCAGGTACCTACATTATCATACTCCTGTTATTAACTACATTTTTAGGACTAGCTGTTAAAAAAGCTAAAATCTAAATTGAAACCTAATCGGGCGAAGGCGCAGTCACCCGCGCAGGTTTAGATTTTTATGGTTTTATTTTTTGTGCGGAAATCCGTGTAATATCAGCAACTACCACTGAAAGTCCCGTCAAAATCGGCGCAGCCGTTTCCAGAGGTTAGCCACAACAAGCAGACAGATGGACAAAAATTGTAATAAAATATTGTATTGGTATGGTATAATTACCGTGTATGACCTGCGGTCACCGTGGCCTACGGACGCGTGCAATGCAACACCAGGGGCATCTCTAGCCGCGCTGCCGACCCCGCAAAAACCTTCTAATGCACTTAGTAAAAAGCGGTTATTTTAACCTTACAGACTCTTATTGACACAATTTTTTTATTTCTATGTATAGATTAGGCATCTGTACATATCAAGAACATTAGAAATTTCCTTGTGTACATATTAATAGAATTTTGTCATATCAAAGAACTTATTATGAGATATACCTACTTATCTCATTCCGAATTAACTAAACTAGCTAATTCTTTTAACTTCTTTTCAGGCACCGAAAGACGAATTTGCTATACGCGATCTTAAATTCTCCGAGTTCAGAGCTTACTACAGAGGAAAAAGAGTCAACACTAACGAAACTTTAGATTTATCTCAAGTTACGAGCCTTGGTATTCAAATATATGGTGGAGTCTATCAACCAGTGAAGCAGAAAGGGCCTGCAACTTTAGAGATTGATTGGATAAAAGCGGTTTGAAGATGTTGGAAAATTTTGTAGGCGATTTATTATGCGACGCAATATACATCTTTCAGAACACAAAAGCAGCATTTTTAATACCCTACTAAAATTCCCTATGGTGGCGTCATATTATGTACTAAGTCATTTTTCGTGCGATAAAATTGCGACAGGTTCAGAATCATGGTCTTGTTAAGTGGAACAGTCATCGTATTAGTTTTACCACGGAATAAAGAATACCTAGTTTAACGGTCTCATCGCATGTCCTTTTCTCGAAATTTCCTTTCTCAAAATATGTGCATTATTGCATTAAGTATAGGTAGTTATTTATAGGCATTGGTAAATATTATATTGCTATAATAGTAGTACCTAGGTAGTTTCAATAACATTTTATGTTGAACGTGGTTATTGATATTGTAATAAATATGGCTGAAAACTGTGTATAGACCAGTGCCGATAGACTTTGAGACAAAATAAATTTATAGTAGGATGAAACCCAAAATAGAATCCTGAGCTTTAGCGAGGGTATCAAAAGTGCACAAGGTGAAAAATCTTTGCACTCGAGTGCAACCATGAAGTTATAGTGCAACTTGTAACTTCTCATCCCACCTCAGCGAGGAAATGACTAAATACAAAAATATGAATTCGAATTCGAGTTTTTATTCTTTACATTTTCTGAGAACATTTACCATAGCAATGTATACCTATATATTTTTACATCATCAGAAAAAGAGATTTCAAAGAACAAAAAACTCTTTGACTTTTTTTAAAAAGCTGATATTTTGACGTGAGAATTTTCGATTGAAAATTAGGGTGGTTTTTCGATATTTAGTCAAAATAAGCTGAAAAAAAGAATATTTCAAATCAAAAAAATTACAGCATCTTTAGGACATAAAAAGCTAAGTTTTTACCAAATTTCGTGGAAAACAAATTTGTTTTACTTAAAATAAAAATAAAAAACCAAAAACTTGATTATTTGAATTTTTCACATACAATTTGAGGTTATGTGAAAAAAGTGTAAATGAAAAGTTGTAGGCACTGTTGTAGGTCTCTTTATTACCTACAACTTTGTCATTTAACTTTTTTCCATAGGACTTGTAGTTTTGCCGGAAATCGAGATAAACCGTTTTTACCCTTAAAACTCACCCCCCTCCCCACTTCCCGACCTCAGATCGCCCGTAATTCATTTTTCCTATCATTTTTATTATATTCTCTTCCTTTTACAACAGGTTTCATCCTACTATAAATTTCTTTTACTTTTTACCATATTCATAGCTATCGGCACTGGTCTAGTATGGTTAGGTTAGGTTATGTTAAAACAGTGACCAGTGTGTGCGCGAAGGCGAGCACAAAGCGAGCGGCAGATTCCGCTATTTTCATGTTACACAATTCAAATGAAATATATTAAATGATTTATCATGACCATGACACAAAATTTACCAATAATAAGAGGGATCTGATGCTCTGTTTGAGAAAGGGATATTTTGAGAAAAGGACATTTTGGGCAAAGGACATTTTGAGAAAAGGACATCGTGAGAAAGAACATTTCGAGAAAAGGAAAATATGCGACGAGACGGTTTAAACTAGTATTTTTAATTAAATAGGCATTTTAATACTTTTGAACCTGCAGGAAAAAATACTAGATGCAGCGCAAAAAATTAGAACTTCTGATCTAGGTTCACGTAAAGTTGCGGGCACAACTACAGACGAAGAATGTTATACATAATAAAACAAAACTCGCATATTTCATAACTTTATTATTACCTAGAAAATAGTTCACCACTAGATATTATCATATACATTAAAAACGATAATCTTATAAAATAAATACTTTCTGTATTTTTATCGTTGTCGAGATGGCAGTAATAAGGTAAGCGCTGTCATAGCATCAGGAAATAGAGAATGGTAGTTGACAAGTGGGACGTACGCTGCAGTAATGACTCGGCCGGCAAACCACCGCCCGTGCAATGTGTTTACTGAGGCGACCGCCGTAGCTATCGTTGGACATTTACAATATACGTTTCCCTGAGGAGAAGCTTTGTCTACATAGACATGTAACACACCGCCATGTTTATTGCATTCACTAATCACGTCGTCTCTTATTTCTATATCCCAGCTTGGGTTTGATTCCCTGCAAGTAAAAAAAATACATTTGATTAGTGTTATAAGCCTGGTTAATATACAGGATTACAGGAAAAGTCGTGCTAGATCCGTTCAGGGCGTGGAGTACCCATCAGTTCTGACATATTTCTCTATGAAACGCCCTACCCTAAATTTAACCCTATTCGAGATTTTCGAGTTTTAATTTTTTATTGAAAATTGCCGATTTTGAAGCTACTAAATTTAATTTTGTTTATTTCGTGTGCCTTATTATTATTATTGCATTTTTACATGTGTATAAGATGCTTTAGGACAGGGTAGGCGAACCTTTATGCATCAACGTGCCATTTTTTTCTAAAACATGTTTTATGTGGTCACTGGCGTGCCATCAAAACTCTTTATGAAATAGGTGTAAACAAAAGAGGTATATTTTTGAAATGTTTTAATTACACGCATAATACATTAGTACATTATGATACAAGGGAGGTAAGTTGAAAATTACAGCAGAGGCGATATTGCTAGCCCGAGCCATAGGCGAGGGTTATAAGAAGCCGAGGTTAAGTAATTTTCATACCTCACGAGTGTCATTCGACGTTTTATAACATATTTGGACACTCCGTAGCATAAGATCATTCTCGTTAGATCGTCATAAAATACCTAAACACATTTTTTACACAAGTTTTATGATCAGCGACGTGCCCAAAATATTGTGCCGCGTGCCACCAATGGCACGCGTGCCATTGGTTCGCCTACCCTGCTTTAGGACGTCAATCATTAAAATAGTGCATAAGTTTATAGAATAGGGCGTAGTAGACAAGTGAAAGTTAAGAAATTACATGAATTAATTAGCAGGATTATTTCTCTAAAGGTTATCTAAAAAAAATATTATGGCAGTTGTTCGGCAGATATGTTTTAAAATATCTACGTTTCATCAGCTATCTAACGAGGTATAACAATCAAGGGTTTGTATTACATTTCGTGGAAAGAAACTTAGTTTCATAGGCGACAGCGGGGAAGAAAGTTAATACTTAGCCCTAAAAAGTAAAGTTAAGTAAAGCCCCTGGTGTTGCACACGTCCATAGGCCACGGTGACCGCTTCCCACCAGGTGGGCCGTGTGCTTGTCTGCCACCGAAGTGGTATAAAAAAATTATTTCAAACTATCCTAACAAATGGATAGGACGAGGTGGGCCGTTGCCATGGCCAGCAAGAAGTCCCGACCTAACCCCCATGGATTTTCATGTGTGGGGGCGCATGAAAAGTCTGGTCTACAGCAAGCCAAATCCAGTTTCGTCTGTGGAAGAATTAAGTGAAAGGATTGTGGATGCAGCAAATAAAATGAGGACAACGTTGACCACTGGAGTAGTGAAGACTGGTCTCCGTAGAAGGATGCGACAATGTGTGAGAAACAGGGGCGGGCCATGTTGGACATGAACTGTAGAGTTAGAAAAAGTTGTGTGAAAAGATTTCATGCTTACCTATTGTTTTACTTTTTTTATACCACTTAGGTGGCAGACAAGCACACGGCCCACCTGATGGGAAGCGGTCACCGTGGCCTATGGACGTGTGCAACACCAGGGGCTTTACTTAACTTTACTTTTTAGGGCTAAGTATTAACTTTCTTCCCCGCTGTCGCCTATGAAACTAAGTTTCTTTCCACGAAATGTAATACAAACCCTAGATTGTTATACCTCGTTAGATAGCTGATGAAACGTAGATATTTTAAAACATATCTGCCGAACAACTGCCATAATATTTTTTTTAGATATCCTTTAGAGAAATAATCCTGCTAATTATTTCATGTAATTTCTTTTGTCTACTACGGCCTATTCAATAAACTTATGCATTATTTTAATGATTGAAGTCTTAAAGCATCTTATTACACATGTAAAAATGCAATAATAAAAATAAGGCACACGAAATAAACAAAATTAAATTTAGTAGCTTAAAAATCGGCAATTTTCAATAAAAAAATTAAAAGTTGAAAATCTCGAAAAGGGTTAAATTTAGGGTAGGGTGTTTCATAGAGAAATTAGTTAGAACTGATGGGTACTCCACGCCCTGAACGGATCTAGCACGACTTTTCCTGTAATCCTGTATATTGATAGAGATGGAGACTGTTTTTGTCTACCTATCTATCTCGCTTCTTTTTTTTTTATTTATTTATTTTTAATCGGGCGGTAACACTTCGATGCAGCTTATTTGATCGTCTGCACTATTATCGGAGTCGCACGCACAATTTCACGTGCTCGTGAATGTAACACTGTACCTTTTCTACTCATCCTACCTAACAAAATAAATTTAACAAAAAAACAACAAGTCTATAATAAACACAATGTAACAACAAAAGTCAACAAGAAAGTCAAGAAACAAGAACACTACAAAACGGAGAAAAGTCGTTTTTTTTTTTAAATTCAAGCCACGGTTGTCCGGTCGGTCAAAGAAAACTATTATTATAAACAAATTGCTAAAAAATATGTTCTACAAGCCCATGAAGAAAAAAACCTGTGAAATGAACGATCGTGAGAAGGCTGTTACTTCATAAAATAACTCTGAGCGCTGTGCCGCAATTTCTGAGCGGTTCAGGTGAGTACAGGGTGTAGGGGAAGGGTTGCGACCATTGGCTTTCGACCCCTGCGCTGACAATATGTAATGGATTTACGTTTGGGTGCGCATTTTCTTACATAACTTTTCAACTCCTATCATCGGATGTCCAAAAATATTTCGCATACCATTTAAAATCATAATGATGATTCTTCATAAAACTTTAACAAAATAAATACCATATTAAAATGATTCATAATATCACTTATTATATTATTATATATTGTTTTAATATATTTTTTTTATACTAATGATTGAAACTCATAATCATTCCAATAAATAATTTTTATATTCATAAATGCGTTATATTCTAATATTCGTTTTTATACATTTTTTTTTTTTTTTTTCTTCAGATATATTTATTTTTATTTTTATTTTTTATTTTATTTTATTTCCTAATCATAAGTTTTTTTATCTATACAATTACGCTCGATGCGCTTATTTTTGGTCGAAGATTAAAAAAACACCAGGATTCCAACTTCTGTAGGTAAGGTTATGTTAGAACTGTGACTACAACAACGCACGAGCCGAGCGAGCGAAGCGAGCGTGCCGCGGCAGCAACCGGCGAAATTTTTGGTAGATTTTTGGATGAAATTTGGATGTGGCACTTCGCCGGTCGCTGCCGCGGTTCGTGCCACATCCAATTTCATACAAAAATCTACAAAAAAAATTACAAGGAAATTGTTTCGGCTATGAGTTAAAATTGGTATTGCCTTTAATAGTACAAAAATTATAATAATTGTCTGTTATACAGTAACAACTTTATTAATTAAAGCAAAATGATCATTGAATGTTATGAAGCAAACAGTTCAGGGGGGCTAAAAAGGCCACATTTGCTGTTTCATATTGTGTTCATCATATCCGTCAGTTGACATATTTTGACATATTTTATTATGTAAATTATGTCACCTGACAGATAAGATGATCATATTATGAAACGTCCAATGTGGCCTTTTTAGCCCCCCTGATTAAAAAATATATATAATTTCTAATTATTCTTGCTAGCAATAATATTAATACAAAAAATATGATCAATTGATAACGGTTATGAGCTCCGTTGGTAGTAATAAAAATGTAAAAAATTGTGAAAATAAAAATTATGAAGTGATTACTATGAGCACAAATCGGTAGTAAGACAAAGAATAGGATTTAGAATTTTATGTCAGCCAATATGGACCCTATACAGATACTTTATCCATGAACACCGTACATATTGTCAGCGCAGGGGTCGAAAACCAAGGGTCGCAACCCTTCCCCTACACCCTGTACTCACCTGAACCGCCGAGAAATTGCGGCACAGCGGTCAGTCATTTTATGATATAGTAACAGCCTTCTAGGTGTTATTCACGATGGTTCATTTCATAGGTTTTTTCTTCTTCATGGGCTTGTAGTTTATTACACTTAAGAACCAATCGACGCGCCATGGAAATTTTGTTGTTAGCTGTACAATTTTTTGATGAGTACGGAATGAAGTTGCAGCGATCGCGATTATCTTCTCATTTGATACGCATAGAATAGTAACATAAAGCGCATCATCAGGACTTTTCCACTTTAAAAATACGAACCCATGGGTATATTTAGTAAGAAATGAGTCCAAATATCAAACTCCAGAGAGATTTCATGGTCAAAATTGTCGACATATCATATCATTGGAACTCTTATTAAAACTGCTACAAATGGAATCTTAGCAAATATACCTATAACCAAAGACGATGATTATCATGTTCGTTATCATGGTCTTTGCTATAACCTTTTCACTTATGTTATGACATAAGGTCGATTTCACAACATAAATGTCTAATATGCTCAGGGAGTTTGCGTTTATGGTCAAATTACGAACAGCACAACCCTCGATCGTTATTGACCAAAAGAGCGCTGATCGCGCCAACAGGGACGCCTTGAGCATAATTTTATTTTATATTCACTGTACTGTGCTGTGCTGTGTGCTGTTTTTAAGGATTGGTTGGTATAAATACTGTAAATGATAGGACTAAGAATGTGGATCAAGGCAACGTCGTTGCGTGATAAATGCACTAGGCGTCTCGTCTCCAGCCATTAGTATTAATTATTGTCTTATTATTTTTGTTTCTCTATTAATGAATGAATGTATCTCAGAACATGAAATATAATGGATATGCAAAATATGAAAGAAGAATACTTACGACGCTGGATCAAACATATTATTGAGCATGAAACATTGTGTCGCAATAGGGGGTGCAACTTGTGGCTGTGGTGTTACAAGTGCAGATCCAGCTCCCATCAAAACAGACGCCGCCGCAGGGGGTATCTGTAAAAAAAATGCTATCTTTAATAATTTTTTTTTTTAAGTAATGAATAAAACGAACAAAGAAAAAAAGAAACAAAATGTTTTCTGCAGTGATTAAAAAATACTTTTATGACATCAAACTGGATCACAATATAAACAGTTTAATCTTTTTGAATTAAAAACACAAATAGTCTAGTAGACAAGTGTTGTCAAGAATGGACAACACTACATCTACATACAATACTAATGTTACAAATTAAAATCATACCTGTAGTCCAGTGCCTTCTGCAAGTTTAAACATAAGTTGCAATCGGCCAGTAGCACCCAGGTCTATACCAGCTCTATCTAACTCATCTGCATCGAAACGCGTACTAGAACCACCATCAGTTCGCTCTGTTACATTGCCCACTTTCATAGGCCGCCCTGCTAGTTCAAATCCATTCAACTGTTCCATAGCTTTTTTTGCATCGGCAGCATGATGAAACTAGAGTATAAAAATAATTTGTTAGACAGTGACAACTAATTTACTCCTCTTTCTGAACACTATGAGAGAAGTTGAAATTGATTTGCCTTACCGTAAGAAATCCATATCCTTTGCTTTTTCCGTTTTCAGGATCTGTCATTAATTGAATATGATCTATTTTTCCAAAAGGTTCAAATATGCCGCGTAACATATCTTCAGTAATATTAAAGTGCAGGGAGCCCACATACAGTCTGGTTGGTCCATTGCTAGTCTTTGGTGCTAAGTTAGGCAATGTATTCCCTACTCTGTTTTTCTCAGCTTGTGTATGTTGTACAATGATAGGAACACCAAGTAATTTTTGTCCTGTGAGACCCAAAGCCTGAAAAATATAAACAATGTTAGTTGGCAAATATCACTATGTTTATGAAATTTAAAAAATAATTCAATCTTACCAAAGGAACTGATTCTGCATCCTTGAATTCAATATAAGCTATCCCTTTAAATCGTCTAGTTTTATTACATGTAATTAGTCTTACGTCTCTAACTTTGCCAACTGATGAGAAAAATTCTTCAAGATCCTTTGCTCGGATTCGTTGTGATAATTGCATACAAAATACAGTTCGAAGATCCCTTTCTTCAGGAGGTAAATCATCTAATTTTACGTCAAGACCTCTTGATTTGGAACGCTGTTCTTTGGCTGGATCTCTCTCATTGCTCTTTTCTTTTTTAACGGCACTGCGCTCGCGGCTACGGTCTCGTTCCCGGCTGCGTTCTTTGTCTTTACTACGTCTTTTTTCCTTGTCACGTTCGCGTTCCTTGTCCTTCTCACGATCTTTATCCCGGTGGCCGCGTTCCCGATCTATGTTTTTGTCTTTGTCTTTATCTTTATCTCTTTCACGCTCACGATCGCCACGGTCTCGTTCACGATCACGGTCTCTATCACGTTCGCGATCACGATCCCTATCCCGTTCTTTACGATCTTCCCTACCACGATCCCTGTCTTTTCTATCATCTCCATCTCTTGCACGTCCAGTACCTCTGTCTTTTGATCTTCTTCTGTCTCTTGACCGGCTCCGTCTACAAATTGTAAGCATAATTTAAGTCGATTGGCCTTTTGATTTAACATTATTTTATTACTACTGAGAGTACCAAGGAATAAAACCATGAACATAAAGTTGTGGCGATACGGTGTTTCCTGTCCGAAATAACCAGTCCGACTGAGGTAGTACCTCCGCCCTTCAGTAGAACGCGGCCAACGTCTTCTGCGTTGTCAGTACAGAAACTGTCATCCCCTTCCCTCCTTCCTCTAAACCCACCCCAACCTCCAGGGTCGGCAGTGTGAGTGTAGCGCCCCTGATGTTGCACACGTTTATGAGTCACAGTGACAGCTTCCCATAAGGTGGACCGTGTGCTTGTCTGCCACCCAAGTGGTATAAAAAAGTAGCCTGTGCGAGTCTCGTTCGTAACTTACTAAACAAGTTGTTTGGCAGGTGCACCAACTTGGAAGTGAGATTGGCCTGAGCTTCACCCAAACTACATACCCACACATTTTATCATAATTATAAACATTTGTGACTTGTCTTGTACACACAAATGCCTGCTTCCTGTTATATATTATGAAAATAGTACAAAACTTACCTTCGACCGCCATCTCGGTCCTTTTCTTTGTGCTTATCAGAATACTTGTCCGAACGATGCTTTGAAGAGGAAGTGTTATCCTGTCACACAAAGCACAAGGTAGAAGCAGCGCCACAGCAACACACGCCGAGTGAATAAATAAAAATTGCATTAGTTAATTTATAACAACAACATGGAGAACATTTGCAGTATTTCAACAATGACATTCAGTTATAAATGTCACAGATGAAATCAAACAAATGTTGATGGTTTTACTTCGCCTAGGCTACTGAAGACAGCTGGCTTTATAACCAGCCAATGTTCATCCATGTCATGGTAGTCGCGTTGCCCTGGTCTACACTTACCGTTCATAAAACCACTGACAAAGGATGCACACAGCGCTAACATCACACAGGGATACTTCTGCAAAAGATTTATGACCCATCAGCTCATGGTCTTGTTGAAAATAACTTTCTATGAAAATCTCAATTTTGATTTGGAAATTGCAAGTGGTAAAATTTACAATGTTAGGATGTGTTGAGTTTTTAAATAATAAAAAATTAGGTAAGTATAGTAGTGGATACCTCTCTGTGTGTTCAGGTCGGTGAAGTATGCTCGACTATTACCACAAAGTTCTATAAATACAAGAAATGATTCTCAAATGTAATTTTGTTTTATATTTCCGTCTAGATTCAGAGATGTAATAGACTAATTTAATACACATTTTTGTTAAATTCACAGCAAAATATTAGTTTAAAACATCTTTGAATAGAGAGCCTAAAAATCCTATACTCCTACACATAATTTTGATTCTGAAGAGTTAAAATATTTACTGCATAATTATTTTATTTACATTTTATAGTTTTCTTAGATATTGGTAACTCCAAAAAAGGGGCATACATTGCTAAGTAATTTGTAACAATAAAAATGAAAGTAAAATTATTATTTATACCGAAAATTTAAAGAGACATTTACAAATAATTTGCAGTATCACAAATGTATATTTATTACAAAATGAAATTATGCCCTATTTGCAATTACAGTACTTAACAAATTGATTTAAAAGTAAGAATAACAAATTGGTGATTTGTCAATTTTACAGTAGATACAATAATTGGGCATAAAACAAAATTTAAATGAATTCAATAGGACTTACCGATTTAATATAAGGTGCTTCCAGCATAGCTTCCACATCTAAGTCTTCAGCCATCCTGCAACAACTATCAAAATTAAAGATTAGTGAAATCTTGCAATATTTTTCAACATCTGGTATTATTACACAATGTGTCATAAAATTATAGTTTAGTTTACTAGGGTTAAGTACCTATACTTTGTCTAATGTAGGATGATAATAATGACAGGTCTAAATAGGGTAGCCCATATAGTATAATCGAAAATGAATCTTTCGATTTTCGATTATCGTTCCCGTAGAATATGAAATCGATATTTAGAAAAACACAAAAACTTATTATTATATATATTATATTATTACCTATATATATTATTTTAGGTAACTTACTTCAGGATGACAAAAGAGAAGTTTTATGGTATACTATTTATGTTTCGTACCATATAAGGCCAATTATATCACAAAAATTTTAGTAGTATAAGTACTTAATAATTTTAATAAATTATTTTAAATTCGATTCATTTGTGTATAGTCAATTGTGCTATATTCTTGCAAGACGCTTCACTATGACAAGTGGGCGGGGCTTGTCTATGTAATACAATAATTTTAGGGGTACGATTTGGTATAAAAAAATACGATACTTCATAGACCTGAACTGTCATTTTTATCATCCTAAATTAGACAGAGTATATAAGTAATTATTATAGTTTCAGTTTCAAAGTGACAGTTATGCTCATTTTGAAATCAGATTTCACTTTAAACTCTTGGTGTGGTTTTTGGTGGATGGTGGTTTTATTTTAGAAAATACCTAATATCTATGTGATTAGACCCTGTCAATGAGGAATGTCTTATAAGGTGTTGTAACCATCCAAATTGTTACCTACACTGTGATGTGTTTGGGCAGTTTTTGAAACATCTATGATACCTGTTATCTAACAAAGTAACTATAGTCGTGGCACGATATGATGGCCGTTTTGACGTTTGTCCGCTCATGAAGTTTCGTATTAATTATTGTTACATTTGAAGGAGAAAATTGCTGTTCTTCATTGCCAATAGTGACGTGAAGTCATAAAATTTATCGAATGTATAATTTTAGAACACAACATTTATTTATTACATTAATTACTAAACTATGTCATATTAAGGTCCCGCAAACATTTATTTTTAATTTTCATCCATTCAACTGATATTACCTATAAATAAGAAAGTATAACTCTGTCTGTCTGTCTGTTACGCTTTCACGCCTGAACTGCTGAACTGATTTTGATGAAATTTGGTATAGGGGTAGATTAGATTAGACCTGTTATAGACATAGGCTGTGTTTGGTCGCGATAACCGACATCCACGCGGGCGAAGCCGTGGGCAAAAGCTTGTAAGATTATAATTATTGGTACTTATTTACCACACAACTATAAACCGGGAATAATTATATACCTACTCGGTATTTGTTTTTCGAAATGTGAAAATAGATATTTTAGAAAAATAACCTATAAATTAATGTAGGTGATGATAGCAGTGAAGACAGTGACTATAGCAATATGGACACCGATTACCTAATAGTTTGTATAGGTAATTGGTGGTCATGGACGAATCTGATTAAATATGGGCTTTTATGGCTCCTTTTTGGTCTCTTTTTGTATTATTTTGATTCTTGTGTGCATATGAGGTAATATAATATACTCATTTTCATTCCAATATTCAGTTTGTTCAAATACAGGGTGAATTTTTCAAAAGGGCTTGGATGGCCAAATCCGAAACTATAAGGAATAGCGAAAAATGCTCAAAGGAGTTACAAGCCCGATTTTGATGAAACTTAAAACCTCATCATTAGATTTTTGAAAAACCAATTATCCTAGCTAGGAATCGAACCTGTTGATTTTGAAAAAAAAAAACACACCCTATATTATTACACCATACGATAGTGTTGCTATTAAGGATCTTTTTCTGGGAAGTAATGACATACCGCAAACTAAAGGAAAGAGCTCATCTTTAACAAAATACATTTTATTTTTCTTACATTAACTGATTATTTGTTCAAAATGTAGACCATTGTTTTCAATACATAGCTGGATTTGAAACCTCAAGGATCGTACTGCATTTAATATTACAATGTTATTGATTCCGTTTAGAATATTCTCCAAAGAACGTTTCACGTCATCAACTGTATCTCTGTATCATAAATATGGGTCTTGGTAAATTTCGTTTTTGACATACCCCCAGAGAAAGTAATCTAAGGGAGTAAGATCCAGGGATCTTGCTGGCCAAGGCACAGGACCATGCCTTACAATAAAATTGTCGTCAAACTGCTGAATCAAAATCTGTTTTACGGCTATTATGGGCTGGAGCTCCATCTTGTTTAAAATAAAACATCAATCATTATAATCATTCTGAGTATAATTTAAAACACGGAATAGTTACGATCTTTTCTGGGATTTCGAACGAAACAAATTGGTACATAAACATGAATTTTATTAAATTCTAAATTTTCCTTAAATTTGCCGTATATCATTACTTCGCAGAATTTGTTTCTTAACAGCGACACTATCGTATGGTGTAATAATATAGGATGTGTTTTTTTTTTCAAAATCAACGGGTTCGATTCTCAGCTAGGTTTATTGGTTTTTCAAAAATCTAATGATGAGGTTTTAAGTTTCATCAAAATCGGGCTCGTGACTCCTTTGACTATTTTTCGCTATTCCTTATAGTTTCGGATTTGGCCATCCAATCCCTTTTGAAAAATTCACCCTGTATATTGAGTAAACATTTATATTTTTTTAATTATTTTTTTTATTCAGGTACGTACTGCTTGGAATAAACACATAAAGAGTTGATTATATTTTTATCGAGAATAAATTGACATTTCACATCACTATTGTAATGTGTCAAACCGGCCATCATATCGTGCCGCTACTATAGGTATGTTATTGGTAATTAAAAGATAGTTTATGTAAGAACATTTAGCTAGTATTTGATGCAGTTAATGTATTTTATTACACACAAATTCAGTTTTTATACTACGATTAGCAACCAGTGTACGCTTCACTTCAGTTTACATTGAGTTTTTTTACTCATGCCACATATTAACCTATGTCTATCAGAGATACATCTGTACATTTTAAATGGTGAAAAGATTATTTCAATAAGTGCAGTGGCTCTGAAGATAACATGATTATGTACAAAACTCAGCCTCTCTTTCTATAACATTATTTACACTATGAAATTGTGAATGAGCTGCATCAACATTTTAGAGATTACTAAAAAACATCAGGAAGTTATATGAATATTTCTAAACACAATTGATTGATGTTTGATTGCAATTATTGAGTATCTCAATCAAAAATGATCAAAAGTTGCGATAACCGATATTCGCGCGATTGGAGTCGCGAGCATCAGTTAGTTCTAGATTTAACTCAAGGGTCCACAGGCTCTAAACCCATAGCTATTGTTATTGTAATTAATTTAAAGATAAGCATTTTGTATTCCTGTTCCAGTTCAATTTTAATTAAGTAAGTACTTCAACTTAAAACTATTGAACCTATGTACGAAAGATTCTCCGAAAATACCACGCAGTGTACTCTACACCAACAATGATGGTCATTTTATATTCTATTAAGTACAAGAATTCAGTTAAGTTCAGTCAAGTCATCCCACGGTTAATGAAAAAATATACAATTGAAATCAGAAATCTGCAAAGACATCGTGTGCTGGTAACTGCCCAAGTTATCGATAGAGGTTTAACTAATTAAGTACATATTTGGAAAAAAATTGCATTTCCAAATTACTTATATTTATTTGACATCAAGCAGTATTAATTCACATTAACATCTGAAATAAATATCTACATCAAGACCCCATTACATAAATTATTTAAAGCAATTTAGGACCACAAAATGGCGTCAAACAATATGGCTTACCTTCTTCTTCGTTTGGCAATCTATTAGAATGGACTAATTAACACTATACACATAAATAAAATACTCCACGTACATACCTTAGGAAAAAGAAAGATGAAAAATTACGTAGTATGCTATGCTTTCCAATTATTCAATAATAATCAAATTCCGTATAGTATTATAAAGTCGAAACATACGAAAGAATTGAAGGAAAAAAATGAAACTGAAAGACAGAAAGAAATTATTTCACCAAATTTCAGAATGATTAATGTTGCCAGTTCGCAGAACAGAATACAATACACTAACCATAGAGTAATTTTTACTGATGATGTTGTGTAGAAAATATAATTTAACGGACAGGGTTAAAGACACGGCATTGGGCGCTTTTAGCTTTTATTATGCTCGGCAAAAATCGGGCAGACTGCGTAAAAAATGCCCGATTAATGCCTAAAGTGAAAGGGCAAAAATCCATCACTGATTGAAACTAGGACGGTGCTCGGCGTTGTTATACCTAACCTTGAGTATGGTGTTTAACACGAATGATGCCTTTGCACACGTTTCCTCTTCCACATGGTACCTATAAATACCTACATGAAAATTTAGTGTTGTTGGTATAATACTCGTAGATATATATGAATAAGAACTTTCTAAATCTGTTCAGCCGTTTTTGCGTTGATCGTGAACAAACAAATAAGAATACAAAAAAAATGTGTGCAGAACACTGCATATAACGTTGTCACATCATCATGTTAAACAAAATGTAAATTATAGAAGTGGCCAATATGAGGAGTTTAATTTTATCATATTGTCTATGGTTTAGACACTGCTTTTTACTTCAATAATATTATTAGTATTAGTCTGTGCTCTGTGGCACTCTGTGCAAGTAATGCGATTGGTTGTTGTGTATTCTCTTTGGGTTGTTGTAGCAGGCACTTAATCTCAGTATTCTCAGTGACTCAGTGCAGTATAGTCGTGTCGTTGGTTGTCTCCAGTTGTCTCAGTGCATTACGAGCGTCTTATTTTTCTTGTGTTGTTTTGGTTTAATTTGATTGTTCCAAAGAATAGTTCGTACCGTGGGTGGACAATATTTAGTTCTATTGAGAATTTAGAGTAATCGAGTGTTTTTAAAGTCTTGAAGTCAATACAATCTTAAAATATGACTACAGCTGCAAGACCTACTTTTGATCCAGCTAGGGGAGGCCAAGGTCGCGGTGAAAAAGATCTAAGTGCAATATCTCGTCAATATTCGAGTAGAGATCTCCCAGGACATACGAAACTAAAATACAGGTAATTTTGATTCTTGTTTATCTATCAAGTCAAGATATTCTCATTTGGTTGGAGGTTAGATAAATGATTGATATAGTATTTTATTTACAATTTTGCAATTTGTTGCTTACAGAGAACAAGGTCAGGGTACCACGGAGGAGTTACGTTCGAAAGACTTCAGAAAAGAGCTAGATGATAGGGAGAAGGAGGGCTCTAAAACTTCAAATGCAAGGAGACAAATTGAGCCCCCAGTAAAAAGAGCAAAAGTTGAACATGTACCTGCTGCTAGTTTAGATGCGGATGATCCACTTGAAGGAGACTCATCTGATTCTGATGACTCTGACGATGACACTGCAGCTCTGTTGGCTGAATTAAATAAAATAAAAAAACAGCGGGCAATAGAACAGGCTAAAAAGGTATTAATGAACACAGTATAAAGAAAATGTTATGGCTTTTATATAAATGCAATACCTATTAATGTTAGTATTAACATTATACATATTTATCTATTTACAGGAAGCGGAAAGAAAGCAGGAAGTAGAAAGGATTCGCATGGAGAATATTTTGTCAGGAAATCCATTGTTAAATTATTCCGCCTCGGGGCAGAAAAATGATTTAAAGGTAAAGATAATATACAATTTAATGTGAAAGATCTATGAATGTATGAGGCACACTTTTTTATATCCATTATCGTGATGCTATATTGATCTAGGTGTGAGTTTAAATGAAAGTTGGTCAATTTGTTACTTGATTATGAAAAAACAGCAGGAAATTTGGCTGTAATTTTTCACACAAGTAGAGAATAGGACACAGGCTACTCTTTACCTGGGGTGCAGGCCGGAGCCTCCACACGGTGCACCTGGGCAATGGAGGCAAGCAGCACCTCCCACTCCCCCCAGTTCTTTGAGAAATTCGTGTAGCAGCATATTTTCACTATATAAGAATTAAATTTGTTGATTTTTTTTTTCACAATTACCTATATGGCATTGCATAGCTCTCTATAATCTAATTTTTTTCACCCAATTCTAATAATAATTATTGTTTAATTTGTAGGTCAAAAGGAGATGGGACGATGATGTTGTTTTTAAGAATTGTGCACGCTCTGAACCTAAGAAGAAACCAAACACATTCATCAATGATTCACTAAGGTCTGAATTTCACAAGAAGTTTATGGAAAAAAATGTGAAGTGAACTGGAACTTGATGTTAGTGCTAAGAATTGTTATATAGCTAATGTTGTAAGCAGTACTTTGTTAAAAACATTAGAGTGACCTTAACGTAGTAATAATTTTGGTTATACGACTTTAGTTTTGTGTAATGTACATAATTTGTATTAAATAAATTGTTGTAAAACCCATTATATAGGCATTTATTATTCCGTCTTCACCCGTGGCGTATTTCAAACTGAGGTAAAACAGTATTATCTCAAAAGTGTTTTTTAGGGTTCCGTAGCCAAATGACAAATACGGAACCCTCATAGTTTCGTCGTCTGTCTGTCCGTCCGTATGCATAATACGTCCAAATTACGTAATAAGGAACTTAAAAAATTGGGTATGATGCATAATGTTACACTATGATTAATTTAGGACTAAAAAAAAAAAGATGCCTAAAGGACTGTATCCTTGTCCATCAGTTTAGTCTTGACAGTATCAGAAAGAAGAACACTTTAAATAGCAAATGAATAATGATCTTACCTAAGTCATATTTTGGTATTTTCTGGTATAATATTATTCATTCCATTGTAGTAACTTGCTGCATAGACATACCAATCTTATTAGAATATGGTATTCGATTGGAATAAATCGTAGGTAATCGTAAATACCTGTATAATATTTATATATTTTATTCCCCTTAACGACTGCGTGATATTTAGGTAGGTACCTATAATTTTACAGTAGGTACCTTTACATCTCTTAATTATTTTTGTGATAGTTCTTCGTTACTAAGACATCTTATATAAGTAGATAGGTTGGTACTATTATTAGAGACTGGACAGCAGATGATTAAGGGTCACTATAATTATTATTTATAACTAGCTTATGCCCGTGGATGTCCCGTTTTCGCGTTTTTTGACAATATCTCCGGTTTTACTCAACCGGTTGAGGTCAAACATGCATGAGATTTCAAGTCAAACAAAAAAAATCTCATCGAAATCCGTTCAGTAGTTTTTACGTCCATCGCGCACAAACAGACAAACCTACAAACAGACCAAAAAATAAACAAGAATCTTTCATATAACATAACCCAATTTTTTTTAATTATCTCCAATGTACAGACACAGCTACTTTACTATTTTATTATAGAATAGAAGAAGAAGTTACTAATAATTCTATTGAGTAAGTTACCACCTACGAAGTTTTCTGAATGCCATCAAACGCTATCAGTTCCAGGAAAATATTAATTGTTAGTTACATTTTCTTGCATTGTTCAATGTAAACAGGACGAAAGATAAAGAGATAACTTTTTATGACCATGCTATTTTGTGATCATGACGATGGTCCATGTGGTATTTATTTCAAATAATTAATTATAGTGTCATATATAGTTAAAGCCACTGGGCTCACAATGTCGTCAGTAGGGAAGACAAAACTCAATGCGAATGTGGTTTGATAAGTAGGTGTACCTGGATGTTTCTCCGAAATTGCGTTCTTTGTCTGATTCATATTATAGCCTATTTTCTTTTTTACATTTAAGCTTATGATTTTTTTTTTACAAAAGACGATAAGCTAAGATACAATGTCTGAAAAAGGCACACTTTTTGAAAAAATGGTTTTCGAGATAATTAACTTTAAAATTCTTGGGGCCATATGAATCAGAATTAGGAATAAAAATGAAATTGTAGTTAGAGAAATCACAGTAAATGCTCAGGATGATTACCATAACACCTTAATCTAGTCAATCACAACATGATAATATATTTATGGCACTTGACAATATCAATTATCACATTTTTTTAATAAACGTTGTATGTACTTCTCGTTTCATAAAAACTTAAATCTAGTTAATAAGAGCATGATATGGCATTTGACAACATCAATTTTCTTTATTATCATAATTATTTTTATTTCATTTTCAGTTTGTTTCATTAACAATAATTTATTGAAATTTATTGTATTTATTGTATTTATTTATAATTGTATTTATTCAAACTGAACGAACATAGTACCTAATCAGAAACATAGGTGAACCAAAGCCATATAAATCAGATATTTACCTCTATATCTCCTCGGCGACACGAACCAGCCACACATCACGTCGCGACCACGTCAGCCGACCCACGGACTACCACCAGCGCAGGAAGAGTGGTAGGTATAAACTGGTAGGTATATACTTAAACGAGCTAGGGACCTACTTAAACACCAAATTTCATGAACCTTATTATCTATTGATTGATATTCTGCTTTATCTTTCATTACTTATGATCAACTCCTTATCAGGGGTGAATTTTGAGTAACGGCGATTCTCATGTTTTAATTAGAATTCTAGGTGTATAGCCTGTAAGTAGGGTAGCCAGAGTTCACTGCACCCCTCCTCCCCCTTCCCCTTCCTATCCTCCTTACTCCTCCCTAGCCCGCCTCCCTCATGAAGCTATAGATAAACTTGGAGGCCACACTTCAGATACCTACTTGAAGCACAATCTATATATTACTATCTTGCTCTGTGTGGGCTGACTTCTCTTTCTAAGTATGATAACCTTCTAAGCAAGAAATCACCATTTAAACAAGTTTAAACACTTACGCGTGGAATTTTATATCACGCCACGTACTACCGCACCACGCACTATACAATTTTGCACCATTTTTTGAGTTTATACTTATAATTAACTTTAAATACGTTAAAAACCGAAACAAACATAAACAACCGCCATATTGTTTATTGATAGTTAACATGTAGTACCAATGTTGTCAGATTACCTACTGAATCCTTAGAAAATGGGAATGTAATTCACTGATTCCTGGTTCGTCAACCCAATCATGCATAATAAATGGCATATAATTTTTCAATTTCCACATTAATAATCTTAATCGAACTATAGAGTTATTAAAAATGCAATTAAAATGATTTATAAATAAGAAGATAGCAACATTGTACAAATACACGAAAGAGAAGTTGGCCAACACAGAGAGAGATAGAGACATGTAGGTATTTGACTCAAGCAGTTCTTCCCAGTTTGGCCTCCATGTTTATCTATAGCTTCATGGCCTCCCTTTAGTGTTGCACACCGCTTCCCATCAGGTTTCTTAGCCACAAATTCGCCACAATAATACTTGTAGATATATATGAATAAGAACTTTCTAAATCTGTTCAGCCGTTTATGGGTTGATCGTGAACAAACAGATAAGATTACAAAAAAAATGTGTGCAGAACTCACTGACCTGTATAAGAACTCTGGACTGGTGATCCGTCCCATTAAAGTGTGCCTAATTGAAAATCGCCATTTTGGCGCTGACAGCAGCCGTGAGTGTACTTGGAACTTATACTAATGATGGACAACAACTGTCTTGGTATCGATGAAACTTTTTCAAATGTCACTGTTTCGATTACCTAGTTCAATTTGAAGTGTTTATTAATGATAAATACCATTTTAATATGTTCATAAAGTTATTTATAGTACATATACCAAGCCTTTTGTTTTTAAAAGTATACCTACGAATTTTGGCATTGGATAGAAAATTATCGATATACATTTTGACATCCCTATTAAACATTATTGGTTATGAAAATATGTTTAAAATCCCCTAAAATCGAAAGGTATTCGCTTATTATAGTAAAAATAACTAAATTACGGTTTTATAATAATAGTTTAAGTGTTAAATTCTTATATTTACTTACTTGTGACAAGAAACACCACTGCCCTTCTCTTATCTGGTTTTTACAATACACACACGATCTCATAACGAATACCTACTTAATTATCCAACATAAACCAACTTTATACATTAAAACACTTCAATTTGTAGCACAAACACAATAATTACTTAAAAAACTTCGAATTTCACACAGACTCCTTTTCAGATAGGTAAACAAACAACGGCCATTTGCAAACTAATTAGTTCTCAGTACACTCGTCTGTCAAAGGCGGCGCTTCAAATCGTCACAAAAAATATCTGTCTTCTTCTATGGAATAGCCAGTCTAGCGATTATTATTACAGGTCAGTGGCAGAACTGCAGTACGTTGTCTCATCATGTTGAACAAATGTAAATTATAGAAGCGGCCAGTATGTATGAGGAGTATAATTTTATTATATTGTCTATGGTTTAGACACTGCTTTTAATTTAATACGGCTTTACTTCACTTCAATAATATTTATTACTTATTAGTCTGTGCTCCGTCTGTGGCACTCTGTTGCAAGGTGCAAGACGGTTTAGACGGTGCAACTGTGCAAGTTGCAAGTGCAAGATAATTTTAATCGTTTAATGCGGTTTAATGCGATTGGACGCGGATTGGACGTTGTTGACTTGTTGTGTATTCTCTTTGCGTTGTTGTAGCACTTGTTTTAATTGTGGCATGGCAAAGCAATCTCAGTACTAGTATTCTCGGTGACTCAGTCAACTCAGTGCATATACTGCACTGAGTCAGTGTTGTTGGTTGTCTCCAGTTGCCTCCAAAGATTAATCTCTTATTTTTCTTGCGTTGTTTTGGTTTAATTTGATTGTTCCAAAGAATAGTTCGTACCGTGGGTGTACAATATTTAGTTCTATTGAGAATTTAGAGTATTCGAGTGTTTTTAAAGTCTTGAAGTCAATACAATCTTAAAATATGACTACAGCTGCAAGACCTACTTTTGATCCAGCTAGGGGAGGCCAAGGTCGCGGTGAAAAAGATCTAAGTGCAATATCTCGTCAATATTCGAGTAGAGATCTCCCAGGACATACGAAACTAAAATACAGGTAATTTTGATTCTTGTTTATCTATCAAGACAAGATATTTTCATTTGGTTGGAGGTTACATAAATGATTGATATAGTATTTTATTTACAACTTTTTGCAATTTGTTGCTTACAGAGAACAAGGTCAGGGTACCACGGAGGAGTTACGTTCGAGAGACTTCAGAAAAGAGCTAGATGATAGGGAGAAGGAGGGCTCTAAAACTTCAAATGCAAGGAGACAAATTGAGCCCCCAGTAAAAAGAGCAAAAGTTGACCAAGTACCTGCTGCTAGTTTAGATGCGGATGATCCACTTGAAGGAGACTCATCTGATTCTGATGACTCTGACGATGACACTGCAGCTCTGTTGGCTGAATTAAATAAAATAAAGAAAGAGCGGGCAATAGAACAGGCTAAAAAGGTATTAATGAACACAGTATAAAGAAAATGTTATGGCTTTTATATAAATGCAATACCTATAAATGTTAGTATTAACATTATACATATTTATCTATTTACAGGAAGCGGAAAGAAAGCAGGAAGAAGAAAGGATTCGCATGGAGAATATTTTGTCAGGAAATCCATTGTTAAATTATTCCGCCTCGGGGCAGAAAAATGATTTAAAGGTAAAAATAATACAATTTATTGTGAAAGATCTATGAATGTATGAGGCACACTTTTTTATATCCATTATCATGATGCTATATTGATCTAGGTGTGAGTTTAAATGAAAGTTGGTCAATTTGTTACTTGATTATGAAAAAACAGCAGGAAATTTGGCTGTAATTTTTCACACAAATAGAGAATAGGACACAGGCTACTCTTTACCTGGGGTGCAGACCGGAGCCTTCACACGGTGCACCTAGGCAATGGAGGCGAGCAGCACCTCCCACTCCCACCAGTTCTTTGAGAAATTTGTGTAGCAGCATATTTTCACTGTACTATAAGAATTAAATTTGTTGAATTTTTTCACAGTTACCTATATTATGGCATTGCATGTCTCTCTATTATCTACTTGTTTCCACCCAATTCTAATAATAATGTTTTATTTATAGGTCAAAAGGAGATGGGACGATGATGTTGTTTTTAAGAATTGTGCACGCTCTGAACCTGAGAAGAAACCAAACACATTTATCAATGATTCACTAAGGTCTGAATTTCACAAGAAGTTTATGGAAAAATATGTGAAGTGAACTGGAACTTGATGTTAGTGCTAAGGATTAACTCAATGAATACTTTGTTAAAAACATTAGAGTGACCTTAACATAGCAATAATTTTGGTTCAGCGATTTTGGTTTACAACTTCAGTTGTGTAATGTACATAATTTGTATTAAATAAATTGTTATGAAAACATTATAATAAGCCTTTTATTATTCCGTCTTCACCCGTGGCGTATTTCAAACTGAGGAAAAATACTATTTTCTTAAAAGCGAGAATTCGTTTATTATTAGCAGCAATATCGAATTGTTCAGTAAATACAGGGTGTTTTTAGGGTTTTTTAGGGTAGCCAAATGGCAAATACGGAACCCTTATAGTTTCGTCGTCTGTCTGTCTGTCCGTTCGTCCGTATGTCACATGGTCACAGACACTTTTTTCCAAAACTATAGGAATTTTATACTTTTAAAACGTAATAAGTGGATGCATTCTGTGAACCGCATGATTTTCACATGAAAATAAAATTAGAAAAAAAAAAACAATAAATTTGGGGTTCGCCATACCTACTTAGAACCAAAGTTAGAACTGAAACTCAATTTTTTTTCTCATCAAACTCATACGCGTGATTTATCTATGGATAGGTCTTCAAAAATGATATTGAGGTTTCTAATATCATTTTATTCTAAACTGAATAGTTTGCGCAAGCCACACTAAACTTCTAAAGTGGTAAAAAGTGCCTCTCCCCTTTAACTTCTAAAATAAGAGAATGATAAAACAAAAAAATGTAAGTAGGTATGCTGCCCATTTTCGGTGGAAGTTTGCATGGTAATGCAGGTCATTACCATGCAAACTTCCACCGAAAATGGGCTTGAACGAGATCCATTATAGTAGGTAGGTACCTACTTAAGTAGTTTTTTACGTCATAAATCGTAAACGGCAATTTAGGTACCTACCACCTACGTACCTACGTATTTACCTTTCATTCAATCAACTCAAATATTAAAACATTACGCATAGGTAGATCTACCTATATTATCTATTAAATATGTATATAAAAGAAAGTCAGTGTTAGTTACACTATCTATTTATAACTCAAGAACGGCTGAACCGATTTGGCTGAAAATTGGTAGGGAGGTAGCTTAGAGCCAGGAGACGGACATAGGTGCCTGCGGCCAATCCGGCCGGGGTGGGAGTGGCCCTCTAGAGGGCTGCTCCGAGGCTCTCCACGTGTCCCTCTGACTAGCAGATGGCACAGTGGGGAGCGAGCGGGGGGCGAGCTGATTGTCTGCGCGCCGACGGTTGGGTGACAGGACGGCCTCCTGTCACCCTACACCCCACCGTCAGCGAAGTGGCGCGATGCTCGCCCCACCCCCCCTTTCGGGGGGTCGAGGGGGCCATCTTAAAACCGTAGATGGCCCGGGGTCAGCTGGGGTGCGAGGGATATGCCCATTGGGTAACCTTACACCCCGGTTACTAAGGCCCGAGACGGCGTGCGGTTTTAGTCGGTTCGATCCCGACATAACCACCCCCGATGGCCGACGGGGGTGGTATCCATGGGGATTTCCGCACGATAAAAAAAAAAAAAAAAAAAAAAGGAGACGGACATAGGATATTTCCCCCCCTTTTTTTAGTAGAGAGGAGTGGAGAGTGGAGAGTGAAGTGGAGTGTAGAGTGGAAGTGGAGAGTCGAGTATAGAGTCGTTTTATTGGTGGCGATACCGACTTCCACGCTGTTGAAGCTGCGGGCGAAAGCTAGTTTTTATTAAAACTTTAAAACATCGATCAAAGTTAGGAACGAACTACAAGAACTGTTATATTATGTTACTTGCTGCCAAGTGCTACTCCTGGCTAGGCGTATTGATTTTTTATAAATCCAATGATGCAGTTTTAGTCTTCATCAAAATCGGCCCCGTGACTCTTGAGCAATTTTCGCTATTCCTCATAGTTTCGGTTTTGACCATCCACACCCAGTTGTATAATTCACTCTGTATGTACCTACCTATATTATTAGGTACCAGCTGTGCCCGCCAATTTAGTAGCAGTGATTTAGATTAGACTATAAAGTTACCTACGCCTTAAAACTACTCATCTGCCAGCGAAAGTTTCGTCCAACTCGGCTCATTTGAATCCGACATAACCAGCCCCGATGGCCGACGAGGGTGGGAATTTCAGCACGAAAATAAGGTAATTTAGGTCCCGCAGTTATAGCTAAGTACGTCTAGGCATGTATGGCAAAGAATATCTACGTCTAAATGCAGCAAAATAAGCAGCTACCTAACATAACTCCTCCAGTTCAATTAGCCGGGGGTCCAGTAGGAAAACTAAAATCTGGCTACCCCTTTGGGCCCCATTAAGATCTTTGTAACCCAGGCCAACCTCATATGCAAGCGCATTGACAGACGAAGCGCTGGCTCAGATATTTCTGAGAAAGACTTAGGTTTGTTAAATGAAATTATTTATAAATTACCGTAATTTAGAAATGAAGCAAGCGGGCTTTAATTGTAGGTATCTACCTAAGCTTTGGGTGGAAAAAAGAATGGCGCACTTAAAATGATGATAGTGGAAACTCCTAAGTTATATACATATATGAAGGTAATGTACCTAAAGATAAACGGGATTCAGATTACCATTAGGTACCTACTGTTGGAAAACTGGTAGTCGTACCTATGCTATGCTTGTGGGTAGGTATCTCTGTACCGGCTCAGCAAAAAAGATCTAGAAGCGCTGGAGACAATAGAGAGACAGGGCATGAGGCTCAACAATGCACTTATTGAGAAAATGTTTCATAGCTTTTTTTTCCGTGCGGAAATCCTAGTGGATACCCACACCACGGCCAGCGGAGCAGGTTATATCGGACTCTTACCGACTAAAACCGCACGCCGTCTAGGGTCTTCTGACGCCAGGGTGTAAGGTGGCCCATACAGCATTTCCCTCGCACCCCGGCTTGACCCGGGCCATCTCCGGGTTCGAGCTGGCCCCCTCGGAATGTTTCAGAGCCTTGAACATTAACAGCTCGTTCTCACTTTGTCGGATGTCGGATCCGAATTTTAATCGGAAGTAGAACATTATGGTATGAAGCTATTCACACTTGTCGGAATCCGATTTTGGACCTATGGTATTTTATCTGATAGATACATTTTGGAGAGTCTCGTGCGCCTGGAATTGCACAATTTGCTGCCTGCAAGCCGTTTTCACTAAGGAACGAACAGACGCACACACGCGACACGCCGCTGTTACATAGATAGGTACATGGTAGATATTTCATTTTGTAGAAAGGTCTTGGTCAGACTTAAAATCTAACGCACGCTTGATCACAATCGGTTGACTAGAACCGGAGATTTAGTAAAAAACACGAAAGCCGACGACTGACCTAGTTTATATAATAAATTGTAGGTAGGTACATATTTTGAATACGTTTAACGCTCCTCCATCACATCTTGTACACTTGTAAAGTAACATAGGTACCTACCTAATTAGCACACTAATTTATACCTACGTGTAAAGATAGTGTAGATACCTACTTTGATATTATATAGACACAGATTTATTTTTTACTAGCTGTTGCCCGCGGCTCCGCCCGCGTGGACGTCGATTTTCGCGTTTTTTACTATATCGCCGGTTCCAATCAGCCGATTGTGACAAAATATGCGTAAGATTTTGAGTCTAACCAAGACCTTTCTAATAAAAAGAACCGCATCAAAATCCGTTTGGTATTTTTTACGTCCAAAGTAAAAAGGCGTAAAAAGTACTGTATAGGTACCTACTGTGAAAGTATTAGAATGGTCTTGCTTAGACTAAAAATTTACCGTAGGTACGGTTAATTTTGTTCGGTTTTAAATTGGTTAAGTAGAACCGGAGATAATGACCAAAAACTACCTAAAAACGAAGTGCGGGCGAAGCCACGGGTATCAGCTTGTATAAAAAGTAGCCTATTATGTTGCCCAGAACTATGAACTACAATCGTACCAAGTTTGATCAAAAACCCCCAAGTAGTTTTTGATTTCTGCGTGCACAAAAATTTGCGGACAAACAGACAAAAATTCTAAAAATCATTGTTTTGGCATCTAGGTAGGTACCTATTTTTTTAATTATTTTTTTATTATTTATTCATAAGGTTCCCTAATATTTTATTTTCTCATATACCTATCTTCCATGTACAGACACCAAATAATTATCCTGTTATTTGGTTAACTTCTATGAAATACCTACCTAGGTTCGTGAATAAAATATGAATACCTACCCATGTTATTAGGTGAACCCTTTTGGACCCTAAACCACTGTTGACATAGAGAATATTATTTCATGTTCGAGTCACATTCGAGTTCGAGTTCAGTCAGTTCGTTATTTGCGCCGCGTGAAACAATACGAACATATTATGTGTAGCTACAAATATGCAGTTGAGTTGAGTAGCCTGGACGTGTCCGGCTGAGTGTTTAGTGTTTACGTTATTAAAACGAATGATGTGTGCAAGGCGAAGGAGGGGAGGAATGTGGCTAGTGCGGCGGCGGCGGCGGCGGCCTACCTTGAGTGGGCAGGTTCACCGGCTGATCTCGCCGCGCGCCTTCGCCGCTTAGTTCTCGCCAGTCGAGTAAGCGCTCCGATAGCGAATATGGCTGGTCAGAAGGCGGCGTGGCTAAGCGCGTGTTTTATTTTGTTTACTGTAGCTGAGGCCGTTCTGTCTGGATTGTATATTGATAATGGCGTTGATCAAACTGTTATACATCATTCCATGACTAGGCACGAGAGGATGGTGGTAGAACACGAAATATTAGAGCTATTAGGTCTCGGAGAGAGGCCTAGGCGGTCTCGGGCGCCACCACTGGATCGCTCTGCACCCAGCTTCTTGTTGGACGTTTACAAGCAATTGGCTGAAGAACACGAGCAAGCTCGACCGACCCGGAGCTCCGAGATGGCGCTTAGTGGCGATGAACAACATGCCATCGACGAGAGCGATCTCATCATGACCTTTCAAAGCAAAAGTGAGTACCTACTATACATTTAATTAATATCGACTAAAATCTGAGTCTATAATGTAAATCTCTACCGGACAAGGTACCTATGGTGTACCTTAACTACCTTTCCAGTTTCAAGATTAAAGCCCATTAAACTAGTAGGTAAATTATGTATTATGGAGGTATTTAGAATTCAAATACCAATACCTACTTAGTATTCAGTACCTAGGTATCGTCATTAGGGGCTATTTAGCAATTTAATAGGTAGGTACCTTTTAGTTTTATAATTCAAAGGCTGAGGATGGGACCAATGTTTTCAACATACTCATGGTCCTACCTATTAGCTAAATTAACAGCGTAGACGTTACAATCGGTTCTTTTCATTGAATTAGAAATAACACTCTAAATTAAAGAGTATATACTTAAGTAGGTAGGTAGGTACTTAAGTTACTTAATTAGAATGAAACATTCCGGGAAAGAGCTGTCTAGCTTCTACCAATTGGCTATTTCTCACAGAATGCTCATTCTCGTGCCTACCAACGTTATAGGTACTTAATAAACCGTTGTTGTTTCTTGTCCTGATTGTTTTTTTTAATCGAGACGTTATAATAAGCATTCCTAAGGTTGGTACTTACCTGAGCAGTTCAGGTAAAGATAGAGTAGACAAAAGCTATGAGTCACGGTCATTGGTATTTCTGGCATTGTTGAGCAATGACTAATGAATATTAGAAACTCCAGGATTCAGAGTTAAAAAAATCTAACGATTATACGAATCTAGAGATAATAATAAAATTGTGACTGGTAGAGAATCTTCTGGCAATAAAAGCGTGAAAATAGCTTTAATATGATTCAAATTGCGTAAAAAGGGGACTTAAAAGTTGGACCGTATGATGCAAAATGGTAGGTATAGGACTAAAAATGATGCCTATAGGACAGTGTCCTTGTCCAATCAGTTTAGCCTTGACAGTAGCAGAAAGAAGAACACTTTAAATAGCAAATTTAATGATCTTATCTATGTAAGTCGTATTTTGGTATTTTTCTGGAATATTACCTACTCATTATATTGTGGTAACTTGCTGCATAGACATACCAATGTTATCAGAATGTGGAATTCGATTGGAATGAATAGTAGGCAATCGTAGAAGTCTGCCTAATATTTATTATGATACGTATAAATTATATTAATAATAATTATATTATTCATATATACGATACTAGCGTACCCGCGCGCGGCTCCGCCCGCGTGAATGTTGGCTATCGCCACCAAGTCTTTTTTAAGCTGAGGGACTGCCCGTACTAACTTTCAATGTCTATTCCTTCGCAATCAGTGGTTGCAGCTAAACGTATTCATTTCATCTCAAGTTCTATCAAACCCTTCAAAGTACAGTGCCATGCATCGCGGCCAAAGCCCGTTTATTTACCAACATTATCCTTTTTCATTGTCTTCTAGATTTTATGGGGATTAGATAGCTGCTCTGGCCAAAGTATGTGTGACTCGGAAGAGACCCTCTGAAAAACCCTTTCATCATAGTTGCATTGCACTTTCACATTCGATGCACTATTTCAAATTAGTGAATATTGTTTATTTCCGAAAATCTGATTTTATTTATTATTAAAATCTTGCTACAGACATTGACATTTGACAACCTAATTTAACATTCAAGAAGTTCATGAAAGTAAAGAAAGAGGATATACTAATAAATACCGGTCAAGTGCAAAATTTTTCTTTGTTCTGTAAGTGCAAATTAGGCTCGTGCACGCAGGGTTCCGTACAAAATTGGATTGAGGGGGATTTCCGCACGACAAAAAAAGGGGGCGAACTTGATTTTGTTGCAGTAGCTTCTTGTATTGAATGACAGACATACATTTTTTTTTTGGTGAAGTAGGTAATATTTATGCTTTCCGGACTTTTCCCTGTACTTATGCTATAAGATTTTACTTTCTGCAAAATATCTGGATTCTAGCCCAAAGGGAAATACCCCTTTTTTTCGTGCGCAAAAACCCCGTCGGGCTTCACCTCAACGGAGCCAACGGAGAGGTTGGTATGTCGGAGTCCTACCAATGCCTGTGTGATCGAGAAATCTGGTGTTTCCTAGAAAGGATATCCCAGAAACCCCAACCGGTTCCGGCCACCAGCACTGGCGACCTCGACGTGTTATTAGGAATCTAAATCCCTCATCTCTATAAAAAAGCGCGCGTGGAAATATAACACCCTGCCACCCTGGGTCTGCTTCTGCTAGGGTGACGGTTAGCCTCGACAGTCACCCTAGGCTCGCACTCATGGAGGACTGAGATGGTTCTGCGAACTACGCCGCCCGGTGCGCTTTCATCGGCACGGGGGAGTGCTAGATTTCTCCTGTAGCTTTAACACCACCACTTCTGCGCGCATTACTGCCTCGCAAAAAAAGCGGTGGCGTTCCACATACTCTCTATGGTGACCATGGTCGGCACCAGGGACCTCACCATGAGGCTTACCCCACCGACGTCTGCTTCTAGGACATGGCGCCACTCTATCCACTCTGGAGACTCTACCAGTGTATGAAGAGGTTGTGTGCCCACGGATCAGCTCCGGCAATGGTGGCATTCAAACTTCAGCACCCTGCCTACGCAATGCAGGAACTCACCAAAACAGCCATGCCCATCAGTAAGCCTTGGATAGCTCAGGGTCAAGGGTTACCTTGAACTTCGGCGTCTGTAGACCCAAGATGGAGTTCGACTTTAGTCAGTCAAGTCGGATATTACGTCCCTACTGGCCAGAGGAGGGGAGAGATTCGTGGGGATTTCCGCACGAAAAATAAGGTACGGCTTCCTAAAACTCTCCGATTGCGGTGCAGGTGACTCACTAACGTCGCCGAAGGTAACTTAACGACCTCCGTCCTCCATGAGTGCAGGCCAGGAGATGGTAGGTCAAGCCACCTATTAGTCGATAGTGAGACCACAGTTTGGATATTACGCTTCGTGTAATGCCAAGCATTATCCGCAACATTCCTTTTATCTAATTCAAATTGATTCCTCTACGTGTTCTTAAGAAAGAGGTCTTGACAGACAGGCAGACGGATAACTAAGAGATAAGGTTTTTTTTCCTAATCAGGCACAGAACCCTAAAAATTAAAACATTCTATTTACTTTTGAGGAAAAAGAAGTAAAGGATATTACTCTATGAAAATTTAGACAAAGTCAATTTTAGTTCCTGTTGCTATGACAACTATTATAGATGGCGATAAAAACGTTTGCTACATCTAATTTTCTTTTTATTACTAAATTTCCTGAATGAATCATATATTTTTAATTATGTTATATGCTATTCAAGGCGGAGACAAATCCCAAAAATCATAGATCATGAAAATCTGTTCAGCCGTTCTTGAGTTCTGGCAAAAGCACGTTTTTAGCCCTTTTTAGGACTTTAGGGTTCGAATTTTAAAAAATCCTTTCTTAGTACACCTCTACGCATCAAAACACACATATTCTGCAAATTTCAAGTCTCTACGACCAGCGGTTTAGGCTGTGCGTTGTCTCTAGGTCAGTCAGGACTTTGAATTATATAGTATAAGATGAGTAGGTAATTAACCTGAAGCAACTATACCCACACCCATGTAAACTTTCAACCCCTATTTCACCCTCTGGGGGCGAAATTTCGAGAAACGCTGATACACGTTTTCATTTATTTCTCACCAGAAACAGCTGTATGAAATTTCATGCGTCTAACCTTGAAAATGACAGACTTTCATACAAACGTTTATCACTTATTTTGCCATCTTAGAATTGGAATTTCTAAAGATCCTTTCTTAGTGGATGCCTATAACATAAAAAGCATCTACTGCCAAAATTTCAAGTTTGGAGGTCCAGCGGCTTAGGCTCTGCGTTGATGAATCAGTCAGTCAGTCAGTCAGTCATCAGATCAAGCAATTATATATTTATATAGATATTGATAGAGAAGTTACTACTAATTCTATTGAGTACCTAAGTAGCTACGAAGTTTTCTGAATGTTATCAAACGTTATCAGTTCCAGGAAAATATGAATTGTTACATTTGTTGCATTGTTCAATGTAACAGGACGAGAGATGAAAAGATAACTTTTTATGACCGTGCTATTTTTTACCTTACTGCCAAGAAGGGTTATGTTTTTCACGCGTATCTTTAATGTAAGTATGCATGTGTATGTATGTATGTTTGTAAGATTCTTTATTGCCTCATAATTATTTCTCAAACCACTGGACGGGTTTATTTAATTAACATATCGTTAGATTCGTCTCGGTAACCCAAGTGTTCTTAGATAGGTAGGTTACGCGAAAAAAAGCCAACATGGCCGCTGTAATACGATATACCTACTTAGTTCAAAGAGAAAAAAATAAAAAATAATTGTATACTGCGATATGGGTATCAAATTAAAGGGCTAACATGAGAATTTCAAAAAGGTAGGTAAGTATATCATGACCAGTTCTATTTAAAAAAAATGAAATTTTTATCTATACAAGTTACTTGCGGATTGAGGTTTGTGAACTTAGGGATGAATGTACACGAAAAATAAAAAGTATAAAAAAAATACGTGGGGCACTCGGAGACTGCCGCGGTAAAGCTATTGTATACATACCATTTAATTCAATACCTACATATTCCACATTGACCGCTTTTGCCACATTGACCGCTTTCCATCAAATAGGTATAGCTACGTAGAGCCTGTTTGCCGTATAGTGGTATTTACTGTAGGTATGTAAACGTAACCCTACTCAAACACCAAATTTCATGAACTTTATTATCTACTGATGTTCTGCTTCTTCTTTCTTAGTAACGGACATCCCATATTAATTTTTAACCCTTAGATAGGTACCTACCTATGGCAGTCGTTACGGGTAGTTGGAGCCCACAAAAGTCCAACCAGTCTAACTTGGAACTTCGATATCGCCATTGGTCATAATGACCATTGGTTGTGGAGGTCAGATGGCAGTCGATCCACGGAAAATATCGAAGTTCAGCCGCATCACAGTTAGACTGGAAAGCCGACCCCAATTGAGTTGGGAAAAAGGTTCAGAGAATGATGAGATAGGTACCTACCTATATAACTTATGATGAACTCCTCATCAGGGGTAAATTTTGATTAACGGCAATTCTCATGTTTTAATTAGAATTCTATGTGTATAGCGGTAAGTAGGGTAGCCAGAGCTCACTGTACCCCTCTCCCCCTCCCCTTCTTATCCTCTCCACCCCTTCCTAGCCCTCCTCCCTTCCCTTCAGGGTAGGCAGCGCGTGTGTGACACCCTTAGTGTTGCACAAGTCCATAGACCACGGGCATGTGCTTGTCTGCCACCTACCTAGTATAAAAAAGGTGTGAATGGCTTCCTACTTTAAAAATGACAGACTTCCATACAACCATTCCTAACTTAATTTACCCCCTTAGGGTGAAATCTCTAAAGATCCTTCATTGCTTAGGTAAACATGAAAGGTATTAACTGCCAAAATTTTCAATTTGTATCCCCAGTAAAGCGGCTAACTTTGCGTTGATGAATCAGTCAGTCAGGGCCTTGATTCTGCTAAAGACAAACCACTGATATACCACTGACACTCTAAAAAATGCCATTTAATTGTAGACTTTATTGTTATCAAGTTAAAGTCTAAAGTCAAATGATATTTTGAGGAGCGAATGAAAAAGTTAAATGAATTATTTTCATTTGATTTTAGACTTCATCTGTATAGCGGTAAAGTCTATAATCAAATAGCATTTTTAGAGTGTCAGTGGTATTACAGTGGTTTGCCTTTAGCAGAATCGAGGCCCTGGACTCAGGACACATAGCACAAGTACCTACCTAATTGTATATAATTAGTTTAGATGTAACTGCGTATATATACCTAAATTGCAATTAGCACCTGTTATACACATGTATAACATTACAAATATGTTATGAATACACATATTAGATGCAAACATTGTAATAATCAGGTTTTCGTCAGGTGGTTCAGGCACACGAGTTGTTTCCTTCTTCCTACAATCCCGGGTTCTTTAAGCGGGGCGTGAAAAGGCATTTGTCTAGGCCGTCATGGTAGGGACCGCCGGTTTGGGCCGAATGGTGTCTAAAACGGCGGCCCGTACTCTCTGGACTACGTACCTTAGCTTCTTACCATCCAGCGGGGTAAAGTCAATTGTCGGACTGAATATAAAAAAAAGTATTATAAGACTAAGTTATGGTCAAGAAGGGTAGGTAATAAAGTGAAGAATAATGCCATAGAATCTGTAGCATATTATGTATAGGCAGGTAGCTACTTCGTACATAAGTATTTTGAATAAATTTATACGTACCTACGTTACGGTACTAGACTTTGGAGTGTGCTGCATTCCAGCAACGTGCGACAGATTTGTTTGCACTACTATAAATAATATTAGTTTATATTTAAAATTTTTTTTACTAAAACTGTGTAGATTTAAGATGAAGATATTAGTTCTAAGGCTTATGAGATTTTAAAACCATGTAACATGTTGTATGTGATAACCGCGGTAGACTAGTGGTTTGGGTAATGGACTGTTGAGACGAGGTCTCGGGTTCGATCCCAGGTTCACCATGGCACACACCAATGACCTTTCGATGCCTTTCGAAGTTATGTGTGTATTTATCGCAGGTTTATTAGTGCCTCGGAGAGCACGTTAAGCCGTCGGTCCCGGTTGTCATACAAACATCTATGGCAGTCGTTACGGGTAGTTGGAGCCCACAAAAGTCCAACCAATCTAACTTGGAACATCGATATCGCCATTGGTCCACCATTGGTTGTGGAGGTCAGATGGCAGTCGCTCCACGGACAATATCGAAGTTCAGCCGCATCACAGTTAGACTGGAAAGCCGACCCCAACTGAGTTGGGAAAAAGGTACAGAGAATGTAACATGTTGTATGTATAACGGGACTCTACATAAAAACGTAAAGTTTCTACAGAAAAGCTTACACGCTTATAACTTAATTTGAATGTACCTACCTATAATAATTTTCGTAAATAAGTACAATAATTATGTAATTATACATAGAGATGCTTAAATCAAGGATCATGAATGTGTAATGAGACTCAAAGTAAAACGAAGAAGCTTACAAAATAATCTATTTAAATTTAATTGTACCTATACCTATTCAGCACAATATTTATTTCTAAATACAATAACTATGAAATTATGATTAAACTGCAAAAAATATTCTAGCGTAATAAATATTTGAAATTTAGTGGGAATCGATCTCGTAGCTTATGGTAGCAGTCGAACGCTCTACCGTCGCGTCGCTACGTTTTTTTCATGATAAGAAAAATTAAGGCATATCCTACAATAGGTATATCTTAACGGTTTGTTAAAAATTCGTAATAATTATCTTTATTTTATAATATAACGACATGAATAATCATATTTTATTGCTCATGAATTATACATATCACTTAAAAGTCATCATAATACACACCTGTAGATGGAGTCGTATTACAACCAGATCATTGGACACCTGTTCACAATATATCAAGGATTTAGTTTTCACACTTTATTTCTAACTGCGGATATTTACCATGTGTAAAATAAACATTGAGTGGTTATTAATAATCTTAAATTAAAAGGAGTTAGATAATGGTATTGCGTGAAGAGGGCCTTACTAACATCTCCTAACCCTAGCCATAGGGTCATATGGCAGTTGCTCCCGAAAAAACGTCATTCCTACTAATCAAAATCAATAAGCAGACCTCGGGCTCAAAGGGCGAACTTTCAATGCAGTTAAGAAATGGTTACGAGGCGGATAATGATGGCGATGGCACTAAAAACTGGTCACTCATAACGTAACTAGGCCATGCCTATGATAAGTAATTCTTATAGATATTTTATTCGGAGACTTGCTTGGAGCCCACGTTAAATTGTCATCGATCCCAAATTGCTATGATATGAATATTTGTGGAATTCGGTATGGGTAGTTGGACAGAACTTTGATATCGGCAGTGGGGTGTGGAGGTTAGATGGCAGTTGGCTCACGGCTAATATCGAAGTTTTGATCTAATAATGTCTGTTTTGCAGTAAGGGTGAAGCCGAGCCCAACTTAGTTAGGAAAAGACTCCTAGATGATGATTATTTTTATAATTTTGCTACCGTCATTTGCTATACCTAACGTATATCGCCATCTGGTTTAGTGCAGCCCGTGGTTGCCGGCGGCGTCTTTTAAAGATCAGCTTACTCAAATTACGAGATTACGATTAAGATTATGGTCATACATATTCAATTAATTACATCATCAACTAAATTCTCCTGTTGTAGTGTTGTCACATGATAAATTAATCTTACTTACTACATACCTAATTACTGTCCCCAAAATACTGTTAAATTTAATAGAAATTAGAGGGTGAAAGTAAATATTGCTAGTTACGGCTGCAATAATGTACCTAAGTAGTAAAAAAAAAGATACCTAGGTCACTCCACATTTTATTGTCCTGTTATGTTACATATATTCACTAGGGCATTCGGTCTAGATACCATAACCTAGTAATGGTAATTTTTGGTCAGATACTGACACGTCCTAGGAAAGCCTTAGAACTTTGATGCCTAATGGCCTCAACACACCAAAGCCACAGGTGCCAGGAGTGCAGCGGAAAAAATTGTGATTATTTAAATGCATGCATGGCATGGCATAGCAGGCCTGGATATCTCCAAAACATATATGAAATGAAACGATATTTTTTCCTGACATTTACAAAAATACAAATTTACTGATCATTAGGTACACTATGTTTGGGTGCGGGCCGGAACCTTCACGTGGTGTACCCGGGCAACGGAGGCGAGTAACGCCTCCCACTCACCACGGGAGACGCTGCTGCCTGCGGCCAATCCGGCCGGGGTGGGAGTGGCCCTCTGGAGAGCTGCTCCGAAGCTCTCCAAGTGCCCCTCTGATTAGCAGAGGGCGCAGTGGGGAGCGAGCGGGGGGCGAGCTGATTGTCTGCGCGTCGACGGTTGGGTGATAGGGCGCGATGCTCGCCCCACCCCCCTCTTGGGGGGTCGAGGGGGCCATCTTTAAAACGTAGATGGCCCGGGTCAGCTGGGGCGCGAGGGATATGCCTATTGGGTAACCTTACACCCCGGTAATTAATACCGGACATAACCATCCCCGATGGCCGACGGGAGTGGTATCCATGGGGATTTTCGCACGATAAAAAAAAAGTTACACTATTATGCGATTGAAAAAGTTAAGAAATATTAAACGTAAAGTTTACTTGATCCGATTTATTTAGAAAACGATTTTTATCTAAATAAAATATTAACGTGTATGATGGCAAGTTTCATTTTTTAGAATTTGATATATTTTAAGGGCATCACCTAGGTGCGCTTCGCCACGGACATGGGAGGCACGTTTGGTTCGAAGTGACTGGTGCGCCTGGAGACGCATCTGCTCTTCTCACTGCTGAGCTGCGGCTGCACCAGGCCCCAACGCAGACAGAAAACTCTAGCAACTTGTACACTGTCATCGTGCACAGAGTTATTAGTGTTGATAATTTGGGGTAAGTGTTATTAGTATAGATTTTGTTCTAACCAATAAGGTAGAGCCCTTCGACTGGTCTAAAACCGGTTAATTAAGAAGTGGTAACTGATTTACGAGTAGCTTAATTTTTATTTTATTTTAGGTAAATAGGTTAGGTATACTTACAAAATACACACAAAACATAATAAATACTAAATATAAATTTTGTATGTATAAAAATATACATACTAAATTTAGTACGAGTATTAAGCTCAAATATTGTTTTTGTTTGTTCAATAAAGTGAAAATATACTAAGTACTAAATTATTGTAACTTGTGTGACCCACGTTACTAGCCATTTCTTATGATACAGGTTTCATACAAAGCTTAACAATTACTTATAGAATAAGATCCACCATAGAACGACCTTTGCCGAGCTGGTTAATGGATGAAAGTATTTTATATTAGCTTATACCTAAAGCTGCGTGGACGTCGGTTTTCGTGTTTTTTGTAGGCCGGTTGATCAAACTACTACTATTCAGTTGCAGTAGTTCGGGTGTCACAACACACCAAACTATCGCTACTCCCCTAGTTGCAGTAGTCGGGTCCGGTGCCACCGGACTAACAAACTGTAGAGCTGCAGTAGTTCGAACAATCGGACTAACGACCGAACTACTGCCTACGCCAGTAGAAAGCCTTAGCCAGGGTCTCGTCAGAGGATTGGCAGGTGCAAGTGTAGATTTGACACCTTTTAGAGCTACCAGATGAGGTTGATTTGGATCTCAATAATGAAACCAGGATACCTAGCTAATTTCCAGTTGTATCAACTTGACAAGTCTTTTGTAAATCTACATCGAGGGTGTCGTGCTGTAGAATTGTATATTGTCTGTTATTAAGTTGCTTAGTAATATTTATCATGTTTTAGGAGTATACAGATGGAGCAGGTGGCTGCAGTGAACACGAGTGCAGGCGCTGAAGGCTGGCTGGAACTGAACGTGACGAGTGCCCTGGCGGCGTGGCTCTCGTCTCCAGCTGACAATCGAGGATTCTTTATCACTTTGCATCCACATTCACAACCAGGTATACCTATTATGTATTTTGTCTTTATAGAGGTTGATTTTATATTTATATGTATCTAGAAAAAATAACTATAGTACCAAGTGAGAGTGACAGACCTTACGATTTGGACATAGTTTACCTAAAAGGGTGATGATCCACGATTCACCCATATTGTATTGCTATCCTTTCGCTATTTTGGTAACTATTCGATTTAAGTTATTAAGCAATATATTACTGTTCGAAGAACTGCAATACCTACCATAAACAATTTTATAGTATTAAACTTAAATTTAAATTTGACGGCCTCTGTGGTGTAGCGGTAGTGTATACGACTGCTACGCAGGAGGCGCGGGTTCGATTCTCGCTCAGTGCAAATATTTATATGCATGAATATGTCTTTGCATTGGTCTGGGTGTTTCTATAAAAACAAGTATATAAGTATGTTTATCAGCATTCTAGAACCCATGACACAAGCTAGTTAAACTAAGCTTACTTTGGGTCTAGGGAGCGATGTGTAGAATGTCGTAGAATATTTATTATTTATTATTATTATTAATTGAGATGAATGAACCTGCTGTATTAGCTATGACAGTAAATGTTTATCGGAACATTATTATTTTATTATAGAACGTCATGTGAAGCCTGAAGAAATTGGTTTGGAGGAACCTCGTGGAACTGTGTCAGATGGAAAGCAGCCTTTCTTAGTGGCATTCTTTAAAAGTGGACCGAAGCTTAGCGGTGCAGATGTCGGGGCCAGACGGAAACGTGAAGCGAGACGGTGGCGTTCACACGGGTACTCAGAGAATTATCTTACAAGAAATCCACTTACAGGTTAGTTATGTTAAATTCATTCTTAGTATTGTATTACTATTATAATATGACCTATGACCACATCGTATCTGACTCATCACTAAACATAATTGAAGATATTGCCGCGATTTAGCGTGATGAAAAATTAATGAAAGTAGGGGTTGTGTTGTCTTCTTCATATTATTTTGATTACGAAATTGATTAGGTATTAGTAACCAAAATTGATACTATTTCCGTGAACCTTTCCAGCTAAGCTAAATTGCTTGCGTTAGGAGTTAGTTTACGTCGGTAGTGTAAGGGCTTAGATTCGAACTCGGGACTTCCCGATCACGACTCCTTACCCACTATATGATTAAAATAAACTACCTGTATCCAGTAGAGCTCATTTTATATGGAAATTAGTATATCAAACTGATATGCCAATGTTTGTGTGTTTCGTGGAGAAAATGTGGCAGTCGCGGATCTCGTGCTACAAAATCTGTAGCAGTCTAACATGACACCCTTCAATTTCGTATAGATGATTAGCCAGATAGGGTTACGTTTTGTACAGTAAACGACGAAAGTAGCATAAATTCTGATTTATTGAACACCTTAGCTCTTAAACCTTTAATAAAATAATGAAATATAATAATTGTCTCCTCTGGGGATTTGAAAAACAATTATACGTCAAGTATAGGTACCTATATCAACTTCTGTCGTTGACTATGCGTTGTACGCAACGCAACTGCTATGTGCATAAACAACCAGTTTATATGTTCTGATAAAATTTGCAGTTGTTATTAAGGGCTTTAGTTTAAGTAAGCCGCGGTAGCCTAGTGGTTTGGGTAATGGACTGCTGAGACGAGGTCTCGGGTTCGATCCCAGGTTCACCATGGCACACACCAATGACTTTTCGATGCTTTTCAAAGTTATGTGTGTATTTATCGCAGGTTTATTAGTGCCTCGGAGAGCACGTTAAGCCGTCGGTCCCGGTTGCCATACAAACATCTATGGCAGTCGTTACGGGTAGTTGGAGCCCACAAAAGTCCAACCAGTCTAACTTGGAACTTCGATATCGCCATTGGTCATTGGACCATTGGTTGTGGAGGTCAGATGGCAGTCGCTCCACGGAAAATATTGAAGTTCAGCCGCATCACAGTGAGACTGAAAAGCCGACCCCAACTGAGTTGGGAAAAGGTTCAGAGAATGATGATGATGATTAAGGGCTTTATCGTTGGCGCACATGGAGCACACATACTCGCGTTATTTATCTAGCATATCCCTAGACTACTTATTATTATTTATACTTATATTTCTTCGAATCGTTGCGTATGTAAACAACTTGTGACTCATTGACCACCTGTTTTATTTCAGATACATCGCACTGGACCACTAGGAGCTGCGAGATTCAAACTCTTTACGTTAGTTTTAAAGACCTGGAGTGGCAGGTTGGTATTTATACAGCCTTATGCATTTAAATTTACAGACTCGCTATAGGTCGTTACTTTATTTGTTTTATAAGTACTTATGAGAAGCGGTAATTGTTGCTGTCAAAAGTTTTTGTGACTTTTTGTCACCGTGATTTTTTGACACTTAGTCAAGTGCAATGAAAACTATACTGAGTGCGCTCATTATAGTGACTTGATAATACGGCGTCAAATAGGTAGTTGCAGTGGCAGGCAACACCGGAGTGACGTGACCGTCAAATCATGGCAACCTCGTTGAAATTCATACCAAAATGAACGCGATATCAGCGCTGTGCCTCAGGAGCCAGCCTAAATGACTCGTTCGGCAAGTAGAAGTAGATATGCCTACTGTATTGATGGTTGTAGAGATTGCAGAATGTAGTCTCTTACTTTCCTGAGTGAGATTTAATAGGCCACGATAACCGCACTTACCGTCACCGCACGATAACATCATGACGTTTACTACTTTAGTTGAATAAAACATAACGGTATTGTCATTAGTAATTTTAATTAACATGATTAAATTTCATAGATTGAATCACTAAGAAATATCAATTACTTAAATATAATTTTGGCTATTTATGGATTCGGTAGGGAGGTCATGCGACAGTTGATTTCATAAAACCATAGGTCTAAATTCAACCAAAAGGAGTCTCCTCCATTTGGTTGAGTTTACATAGGTATACATAGTAAGCAGTATCCAACGTCAGGCTTAGCACGTGGGATTTGAATCCCGACCATTACGCTACCGACGCGAACCCACTCCTAATATTAACAACATTCTACACAGAAACACAGAACTCCATAAAGATAGCAAACTGTCAGTCGGTATGTACTCATTCCCTACGTGTCAAATAAAAGCAGTACTAGAATATTATACTACATTGTACTCTTACTAGATGTAATTTGAATTGAAGACATGATACTAACATTGAACAAATTTGGCAGGATTGGATCATCGCGCCGGATGGTTACGGTGCGTTTTACTGCAGCGGGGAGTGCAACTTCCCTTTAAACGCTCACAAGAACGCTACTAATCATGCGATTGTGCAGACGTTAGTGCATCTTCTAAACCCTACTAAGGTCAGTAAAAATTTTGATTTAATGGGAAAACTATTATGACAGTTTCTTAAATAATTAAATTAAAACACAGTGGGTCTGATTGCATAGTCCCTAGTATCAGCTTAATTACCAAAGGGCCAATTCTAGTAATAAAATAAGTTCAAAATCCAGTTTCAGACATTGATTGTATTGCGACTATATTGAAGTGAGATTGAAATTTGATAAAGTGCAAATCCGTCTAAATTGGTAATCTGTTAAAGTGTGTGTTTAATATTGTAATGCGAGCAAAATGGATTTTAGCGGGACTTTTAAAAGCAAATCATATAAGCATCGCCTAATGTAACCTTCGGGATCTGATAGGAAGTGATTTTAAATAGATCGTCATGCAATAATATTACATTGACACTATAACGAAACTGGACTGTATACCCTACTTACATAATATGGCTTCTTTTCTTTCGACCAATGAAATACTCGTAGCAGAAAAATGTTGTCACGGGAGCAAAACGTCACCCAAACCTCCCTTCTCTACTTTTTCTACGATTGCATTGTTCGAGAGAAAATACCTAAGACATGTTTACGGACGCCATGGTGACCACGCTAGTCACCATTATCTAGGATACGAAAACTTATCGGGACCAAAAAGAGTTTCTTTAAGAAACTATAAGCAGAGGTGTTAAAAACAAGCAATGATTCAATGAGTTTTGATGAGAAGTGATTGAAACTTCTAAAATAGATCCCCAGAAGGATAAGCTGGCGTATTTTGTCTCAATTAGCTTTGGGGCTCAAACATAGTGAAATGTGGATGTTAAACTTCTTCCTACCCCAGGTCGAATAATAAAAGTAACTTTGCCGTTATATTGTAATTTTTTCGAAATCTACAGTATGCATAACCTTTGAAAATTACTTATAGGTACCGAAGCCTTCATGTGCTCCTATCAAGCTGTCGCCGATATCGGTACTGTACTACACCGACGACTCGAATGTAATTCTTCGCAAGTACAAGAACATGGTCGTCAAAAGCTGTGGTTGCCATTGATTTGCCATCGAAATGTTTTCACAGAAACGCTAGTCTTAAAAACGCTTTTCTACAATATTGAACAAGTAGTTGTGTACTCCATACTTAGTAAATATAGAATGTTATGTTTAAGTTTGTGGCGTATGTATTGAGTATAAGGATATTGGTAACTTTGACTAAAAATTATACCTAAATGTAGTTACTGTCTCAGGGTCACACCGGGCTGGAAGGGCCCGGGTGGCTGACAACAAGCCCGAGGCCCGAGACTAGATGATGGTAGATAGGATTAGGGCATCGAAACCCAGTGCAATGTTGAAAACCCGGGTAATCGGGTTTTAACTTAATCCAAACCCAGGCAATCAGCATTTTTTGACCGACATAGCTCGCAGAATAAGCAAGCTACGGGTATAATGACAATGGGCTGACCACGTTTGCCGAATGGTCCTTCGTAGAGCAAACGATTCCTAGAGTGGATACTGCCAATTGGCAAACGGAAGAACAGCCCCAGCAAGATGGACGGACGATCTGAAAAAGGTAGCTGGGTGGGATAGAATGGCTGCCATTCTCCGGATTGGGTGCTATGGCGTACATAATATATAGGAAGAATCCTATATCTATCCTATGTGTGCACGGTATGTGTGTAATGTTATGTACTCTTAATAGCAGAAACAATGCCTAGACGTGCGAAAGCAGCGCAGCAATCACGGTTTATTTACTGGTGATTGAAGAATTTCGTTATCCGTCTCTAAAATTTATATTAAAACTCGAAAAACCCGGGTTTTGTATATTAAACTTCGGATTTTTTTTCATTCGGGCACCCGGCAACGCCCGGGTTTTTTTACAGACTGGGTAAACCCGGGCGCGATGCCTATCTTGCAAATTGCGATGAACAAAATATATTATTAAATTGTTGGATTTCCCAATCAAAATCTTTTTTACTTGCGTAATGCGTTCCGTATCTACAGAAATATGAGATAAGAGTTAATAAATGCATTATAATTTCAGCTTAAGTTTTAACTGGATAATTGTAATTATTAAGTATAATATGTAGTTCCAATTATACAAAATTTATCGTAGTACCATTACCATACAACCATACATTTACAACTTTTGAATATTTTCTATGAAATAATCTGCGCTTTTGTTGTTGTTTAGCCTTCGTCTTGGCTATCCTTTTCGTTAGAAGAATCTTAATCTTTCTGGAGGCTTGCATTAAGACATGGGCCCAACATATAGAAGCCCTTGCAGAGTTATAAAATTAGGTTAAGTACTATTTATAGTATGAAATATTTTAAATTATTCTCATTACGTAACGAAAGTATTGTTTGTGCCTTCAAGTTTGAGTAGTAACAACCCCCACTATTTGTGTTAGTAACAAGTGAGTGTATTATAGTACCAGTTAAATAACGGTAATGACACGGGTGAAGCCAACAAAAATGTGATTATTATTCCTGTGAGAAGTAACAGAAGGGTAATTTGTCTTTATTAAATATTACATGAGTAACGACAATGATATTTTTGTAATATTAAAGTGTAGGTATGTTTATAATAAAAGTTATTTCTAGATCTGATTGCAATGTTGCCCTTACGTTGTACCTACTTTATTTTAAACCAAGTTGATGTGGAGAGCAAACTGCTACTTTGATAAGAGCAAGTTGATATTGGTATTGTGCTTGCATCTTAAGTTAATACGTAAGTACTTATCTTATCTATGTATGTGCCAATTAAGTAAGTTATTATTAATAATTAATATGAGAATTCAACGTGAACGTCATAGTTTATAGGTATGATGAAATGATACGTCAATTAAGATGTCTTAGTTAAGTAAAGTTTTGTAATAAAAATATTTTGATAACATTATTTAGTTTAATTTTACCCATCCAGTACCAAAGATGGATGGATGGATGGATACTCTTTTTAGTCTTGTTTTCTAGTCTAGTAGTAGAAAGAAAACTAGTTCCTTAGAGTTCAACAATTATTGTTTTTAGGGTTCGTATCTCAAAAGAAAAAAACAGAACCCTTTTCTGTAAGGATGGTTCTCCACATCGTTATAGTCTGTCTTTGCTGTCAGGAGCGCGTTTTCTTGTTTAAATTAATATTAAATACGAATACCTACGTCTACAGTAACGCCTTGAAACTGTGAAAAAGCAAACTTCTAGGTTCAAGCTATAAGATACAACCATGTTTGCATATTTAGACACTCGCAAGGGAGTCAAAACCAATAGAGTAGGTACTTCCCGTTGAGCTAGAATCTTGGAACTTAGAAAGAAAAAAGGGAAAATCTTAAAGGAAAAAGACTCTAAAATCATAAAATATATAGGTACTTACATCACGAAGAAGTGAAATTAAAAACTTGTTTCAATAAAACAAAATTGGCTTATTGTGTATCTATTATCCACTGCTGAATATATTAGGTGCTATTGACATCTATCGCACCCCAGTTACCCTATTCTAGGTCATCTTCTGATTCGGTTGGGGGCACGCGGAGGGCCTCAGAGTAGCCCATAGTTTATGATAAAATTATTTATGTATTTAGAGAACGATGTAAGTGTCCGAACGTGCAAGAGTAACGTAACACAAATTAAATATAGGTGTTGGTACCTATGTATTGATTATTGAGTCAATTTCTAGGGGATTAGTGAAATATCGGATCTGTTGCAAAATATTGTATGCAATATAAATCCAAAATTACCAGAGTATAGTAGTCTATTATTATATAGACATGATAAAGTTATCACGGTTATCAGACGCAAATTTTATCGCGGTCGCCAAACACTTGTTCCGGTTTACGATACAAAATATAATACCTAATGCATTCGATAAGTATGTCATTAAATTGTAATCAAACTGTTGCTATTATTCATCATCATCTAAGCATTGTTCCTTGTTGCATCGCTTGGACCTCTTACGGTTTAGCACACACTTCAACAGAAAAATCTTACGTGCGTTTTCGTCTTTTGAATTAAATCTGTGTCTTCAGGTATTTTTCACATTAGTTTAGATGGAAATAATAATCATGCACGAGGCGGCGCATAATGGAACGAAACGTCTTTACAGGAAATCAAGTGAGCAGGGCGTCATATAACTTTATGAACAGTCAGAACGTATCTCAAAAGGCGATGTGTTTGATTGGTATGTCGGTTTTCCTGGCGCAAATACCATCTGACCTGTCACCCTAAGAGAAAAGCATTGGTATGTAGGCTTTTCCTGGCATGACTGCCACTTAACCAGAGCGCCAGAGCCTCGTCCGTTATTTAGAAGGTTCACCAATTTACAGGTGAGATTAGCTTGGGTCTCAAGGATACTTGTTGAACTCTCTGCACCCGCAACCGATTATTGCCGTGATTAAATTGTGTAGAGACTCTTGCATTACATATGTTATTTAGTGATGTACGAGTATCAATATCTAGTTTATCGATTATCTTTAAGCATTTTTTTCCTGTGGTATTCTAGCACATAAAGATTTTTGATACCAAATCGGTTAATCACGTCATATTGATATGGCTAACAGAATATTTATTTACAGAATATTTGGATTCTTAGTAGTTCAGTAGGCGTCATTGCGTTATCTATAGATAACAGATAAACATTGGATTTGAAGTCTTCGAAACGATAAAGTAGTACTCAAGTTTACGTCCATTGTGTATTGTATATACATTACAGATATTTAAGTGCCAAAAAATATAAGAATAGTGTACCTAAATAGAGTAGGTACTTAGGTACAGTATTATTAATAGAGCTTGAATTTCCGCTCCTTGGATTTTTATGTGAAATAAAGAAGGGTGAATAATTTTCAAATCTATCTGCGCTTTACTTAAATAAAACAAGTGTACCAAAAGCTCGTAAACTGACGTCAAGGACGCCGCCGCAGCCTCCACCGTAGAGCTCACTGCGAGGCGGTTCGGTTGCCGGTGAAACCCACATCATAACGCCGCCGACACTGTACCACAACGAACGTTTGCACGCTCTGAACGAAAAATAAACAATGCTAACCACGCCGATCGACATTCACCACCTGTCGTAAATATTTTGTTCATATGGATGTTGGTAAAGCTACCTCCAGCGCAAATCTCAGTAACAATGTGGTTCTTAATTTTTATCAGTGCAGTTTTAACTTATGCAATTGGTGATGTGTATCCTCAAGATGTGGTGTTTCATAAGTGTTGCATGAAAAATCAGAGCTTATTATTAAAAGTGTTAGATTCTGAAAATATCGAAAGTTTATACGAGTGCATAGATCGCGATATTGCTTATGCGAATTATAATACATCTATAACTCCCCTTATTCTCGGAAGTAGTATACCGGTTGAGTATGGAATTCCTGAAGGTTGTAACGAATTGCAGGCTATTCAGATGAGTTTGCCATTAGATGATGGGTTAAAAAGTATAAAAGAAAACTGTTACGATAGACTTGAATTAGAAGTTGTTAACACCACATTAAAACCATACATTCCCAAAATTGTAGCCTTAAGATGCATAAAAAATGACACTCCCAAAACTTCTGCAGTAAACCACGTCCATCATTTGCGTAAATGTTGTCCAAGGGGACAAAGCTACGATCCTAACTACCATTTATGTAGAGAATCATTCGCAGAAAGTACAGAAGAATGGCTAATAAATAGACTGGATATAGATAATTACATATATGAGATTGATCATGGGTTACATTGCAAACCCTTTGAATACGACATAGAATTAAAAGAAAAGTTTTATTCACTTGCAGTAGACGGAAGTAGTTTAAATGTTATGAAAAGAAAAGAAGAAGATAATGGTCAAGTACTGCAAGGAGAGTGGTGCATAGACCGTGACTATAATAATCAAGAAGACCTGGTAGCTCGCGTATGTTCTCAGGATTGTGAGAAGTATGGAGCATATTGCATTAGAAAATGTTGTCCTGTTGGACACCATTTTAGACCTCGTCGCTGTGGATCGTTTGTTAGTACATGTGTTCCTAACGAAGATGATGTTTTGTTCAATTTAACAGATTATTTAGAGCCTTTGGAGCAGGTTAACAGTGCTATAACAGGTAAGATTTGAAAGAATGCTTATTTTTTTAATGAATATTACTACATACAATTATTGGTAAAAGTTTTCAAAAACTACTGTGATCCGTGTGAGGAGGTGCTTTCACTTTACTTGTCACTTGTTACTTGTCACTTTACTTCACTTGTTGTGGAGACCCTTGGTGGACCAAGGGTCTCCACAACATGTTGTCTTCGATAATAGTTTAACCTGCGGGAAATACGGTTAGAGAAACCGATTAACCAAAACTGCAAATCATTAACTGCAGACCAAAGAAAAAAGCGAACTGTTGTTCCTTCGTTACCCAGAGTACACCACGATTAGGTTTACTAGTCCAATCCTTTCTGCCTTAATTGTTTTTATTTAGGTAAATGCCTGCAGGCTAACAAGTTACTTGAGGTATTTCTTGCAGCACATACCTACATTAGAATTAAAATGCAACCAATATTAAAATTTTCTACCGATATCCAGTGGACATTTTTGAGTCAAATCTAACATCTGGAAGTGGTTCTTATTGCGTTTCCAAGATTTGATCCATTTTAACAAACTAACAAACAACAGAGCAAGTTAAATAAAAGCTTATAAAAGGCTTGTAAAAATTGTGTATGAAATGACATTGGTGTTCATGTCGAAAATAACAGAACGTAAATAAGGTTGTTAGCGGTGACTTGGAAGGTGAAAAAGCACAGAGATACTATGGTCAAGTTATGTTTATTACTTAACTTAATTTTAGATGTCATGGGTCTTCGATCGCAGTTGCAGTGTGAGGACGGTCGCGTAGTACTGAACAAGTCGTGGCCGAGAGACCGGCACGAGCTGGACCTGGAAGGTCGTCTGAAATCACCTATTAGCTTCGGTTATGAATATTGTTTGGAGGCGTTTGACATGCGACTTTGCAACAGTTCTGTAACCATCACTGCCGTCAATTGTTTTATTAAATCTCCGGACAAGAACTTTCAGGTTTCATTTATCGTAAGTAAATTATCTTGTCATTTATGTAGGTACTAATTTTAATACAATAAGTGTTTAAGTATGTATTGTTTTTGGTTTATTAGAATTGATATATTATTCTGAGTCTGGGTGTTCTTCTATCCGTTATGCTTGCTTATAAGTTAAACTTACATTTTAGGTATTTTTACTCTAGTGATATTGTCAAAAACTTACGTGCATATTATTATCTAATTTTTTTACGTTGTTGATCAGTTATCTAATAATAATTTTATTTCAACATTACCCTAGTGTATGTTAGTGTTATCCTTTAAAAACATCTTAAACAGTACGGTAACATGTGAGGGAGCTTGCATGAGAGGAAATTGGCATGAAACTCGTGCTACGCTATTTTTAATTCGATAAATATCTGCGAGTTTTGTATACTTTAATACTACTAGTTAAAACAAACTAGTGTGAATGTCAATCAAAAATTGGGTTTGTATATCCTCAAAGCGAAACTTATTACCTACCTATGGCCTAAATTGTTTACATGTCTACATCAAGTAGGTAATTGACTCATAGATGATGAGTAGGTATTTACTATTCTATCATTTCATTGATACTGATAGATTGATTTTGTTTGATTCAGAATTGTATAATATTTACCAATATCTTATCAAACTTAGTCAGAAATAGACTTTTTTAGTTATAAAAAAACGATTACAGACTATACCTACATATAATATCGTATCGTACGTAGAATTATGAACACTCTCATATCTATTGTCCAGTTAAATTGTTTCTCGAGAATGCAACTGTTATTTAATTTGTTAGTACAAAATAATAATAATTCTATAGAATTTCATATACAGCAGTCTATCGAGGCAATCCAATAGTTGCATTATAATTTAAAAATATTGAATTAACCAGTATTTTTTTAAAAAAATTCAAAAGTTGCCCCGTTATGTAGGTAAGTACCTATTTTGGGATAAACTAAATAGCGCTATCTAGATCCGAACTAAGTATAGCTTGCAAGGGCTTTTAAATGTCTAAATTAATGTTCTGCTCAACATGAATGAGATAAGTAAAGGCTCTGTATTGATTTATTATTAATAGCTGTAGATATGCTACAGAATATTCGTAGCGTATGCGTAGTAAGTGTTGCGAGCGGTACTTACTTGTTTGCAATATTAGTGGTAAAAAAGACATTTAAAAACGAGAAATCAATGTGTGTTCTTTACTTTTTCTTTGCCTGCTATAAAGACCACTTAAATTATTCATTCAATAACCTGCTTTTATAATAAAAACGAAGAAATTCTATTTGACAGAGAAAGTAGCACCTTGTTATTTGATATTCACTTTAAGTAGCAGAAATGGCAAAGGGGATCAAGCGTCATAGGTGGGTCACTTTTTGCTACCTAAGTAGTATAAAATATATCCAAAACCTGTCGATGTTCACATGTATACTTATCATATAAGTTGCGTATGACGACATCAAGCTGTTGTTTGGCAGGCAATCATAATCATAACCTTCCGGATTAGTTTACTGTTCATACTTACATTGTAATGGTAGGTAATACGATCAGGATGAACCGAATTGTTATGTGTAGTGTTGATCACTCATTTGATTTTAATAATACGTAAATAAGTTTTTAGTAAGTACTGGTATATTATATTTCATAATATTACGTATATTACGTAAATTGTGACGTCAAAACGTCTAAAATTCGATAAGAGTTAAAACCGCATTCCCTGAAAAGAAAATTAAAAATATTTTTTACGTAAACCCTTACCTAATCTTTTTATGAGTTATAAAATATTAACAGATGTTCCTAACACTTGTGGAACATATATATTAAAAATGTTACTACTCGTAATAACAATGTCAAGAATATATTATTAGAGATTTAGAGAGATCACATCGCAGAGTTTATCGTTAAATCATCACAAAAATATTCTAGGAGAATTTAAAACTTTGCGGAAATGCGATCAAGCACTAAATGTCTATACAAGTAATTCACCTTTGTGTACGTCACGAATCACAATCACTGCTGGGAATGGGTCTTTCCAATATCATTCGACGGCGTATTGTTTGGTCGTCGCTATATATACTAAATCTGTCTATAGGTATAGTCGGTGAACATACTTATATAAAAAAGAATCCGGCGAATTGAAAACCTTCCTTCTTCTTAGACATTGGTACCTAATAACTAAAAAGGAATAGCCGAAATTCATGTACGAGCATAGTTGCCGAACAACTGCATCTAGACGCTAGACGCATATTTATGCACTAGATATTATTTTATTTTTGTGTCCATTTATGTCAGGATAAGGTCAGCATAAAAGAAAATTTTGAACAAACAAAACCACAGGAAATATCAGAACGAACAACTGGACAATTCACAGAATAAAAAAAAAGAAAGAAAAAGTATACAGTAGCGGTAGTTGTCGTAGAAATACACGTAGAACATATTTGAATTAAAGGAATTGTATGGCTCACTTCGATATTAATCACAAGCTAAAAATACATAGTTTTACTAAACGCTTTACGCTTGGAAGAATTTGCTGTAAATATGTTTAGATAACTGTATTATGTGGGATCTTGTCTATTGTATGTTTTTTTGTACGGCAGATAATCTGCATCACCATCGCGTGTCTGGCTTTGACGCTGGTAGTGTACCTATCTTTGCCCGAGCTCCGTAACTTGCATGGTCGTACCCTGATTTGCCATGTTAGTACGATGTTGCTCGCGTTCAGCTGCCTCGCCCGAGTTCAATACGACCTAGTGAAAGACCAAACCGCCTGCACATTACTTGGTGAGTTATTTTACTTTCAGATATTATCGACACTAGCTAGGGTTCTGCCTCATACTCTAAAATCAATACAGTCACCGAAATCACAGTTCGATAGGCATTTCTTTCCACTTAACTTTTCCAAGAGCCTACAGAATGGGGTTCTTTATAAAGGATATAAATCTAATAGCAAGCATTTAGGTTAAATAAGATTAAATAACTCCGAATTATTCAACACTAGCTGTTGCCCACGGCTCCGCCCGCGTGGATGTCGGTTATTGCGTGGATGTCGGTTATCGCGACCAAACATAGTCTATGTTCATTCTCGAGGTCTAATCTACTCCTATACCAAATTTCATCAAAATCGGTTCAGCGGTTCAGGCGTAAAAGCGTAACAGACAGACAGGCAGACAGAGTTACTTTCGCATTTATAATATTAGTATAGATTTATATCAGGTTTAAAATTAGACTAGCTTTCGCCCGCGGCTTCACCTGCGTGGAAGCCGGTATCGCCACCAAGTCTATTTTAATGAAACGACTCCACTAGACTCTCTACTCCATTCTCCATTCTACTCCATTTCACTCTCTAGTCTCCACTCTCCACTCCACTTTCTACTCCACCCTTAAAAAACAGGATAAAAAGTATCCTATGTCCGTCTCCTGGTTCTAAGCTACGTCCCCACCAATTTTTAGCCAAAGGTTCAGCCGTTCTTGAGTTATAAATAGTGTAACTGACACGACTTTCTTTTATATAGATATATATAAAAGAAAATATATCGGGCAGAACACTTAAATATTTAAACTAGCCTATGCCCGCGGTTCCACCCGCTCAACCCAAATATTTTATTTAAACATCTCTGGATTTCCCTCTCCTGTCTCACCATTAGGCTGGGTGCAACAAAAACCAAAATAATAAAAAATAAGTCTCCTTGCACTTTTAATATTCTTGTATTTTAGTGAAGTTTATTAGTGACGCGATTAAGTGAGAGCACTCTTAAAACATAAATATAATTATGTTTTATGAATACATTTTGAAGCATTTACTACAATGAACAAAGTACGCATATAACAAAAGCATAACTACAATGTTCGGAATACGTAATTGTAACATAATTTATATTTTCCATGATTCCGTTTCGTTTTAGCTGAATATGGTTATTGAAACGAACATTTAAAAAACAAGGACGGCTTTAGGACCCTCCGTAGTTGTAGTTTGAGTGATAATAAAGCGAGTGTGAGACTGTCACTTCTTTTGGTCCCGTCCTGAAATGGCTTTTGAAGTTTCAATTTATTTCTGTTTTAATTATGTGGATTCGCCGCCCCCTGTTAACTAGGTGTTTTTAATAGTTAGTAAAGATCGTGTATCATAATCATACCTATGTGCGAATTCATTCTTTACGTTTAATCGTTTGAATTAAAAAAAAACGGACATCTCAACTCTGTGGTAATGACGTTTCAATTGGTTGACTGGCTCTCGATAATTTGATCGCAATTTGATAAAAAACTCTTCGGTATTAGACAGAGAGCAATATTGCACTCATGAGAGAATTGGAATAATCGTTCATATCATATCATATCTTTCCTTTGAGGACCTCCCTAGTAAAGCTTTGTGCATATTTTGTATTTATCACAAATTAGTGGGCACAATAGCGGACGCATTTTGTATACTTTTCGGTTACCTACATGGGGGTCCCTCGCAGATCTTCATTACCATCATTGACTAACAAGCCTTTGATGCAGGTTTCGCCTGAGATTAAACAAAGACCAGTAAAGAGACTGTCAAAACAAAGAAGATTAGAAGAACTGTTATGAATGTCACAATATCTCTACAAAATATTCACGTATTAAATAGAATATAATTCCGTAATTTTAGTATTTGCCATTTATCGTAGTAATGACCTAACTGCTATAAAGTACATCAATTATTTGGAATGAGTGGTTAAGAGAGATATTTATAGATCATTATTCACACAGCTTAGTGAACGTAGTGTAGTGTAGGTATCATCGGTAAATACTTGTGTGCCTACTATACCTATCTATCCAAATATTGATTCATTCACTTGTGGCGTAATTCAAAATGAATCAATTGAATAACCTAGAATGAAATAACAATAACAAATTTTGGGTAGATTAATGTCAGATTACTTCAGATTGCTACTGAACTAATCAAACATTAAATCTACCATAAATATATAGCCAGTTTAAAAATAGTGCCGACCTCGTTAATGGAACAGATAGAAATGTAAAAATAAATGTTCGGCGCTGGATATTTTTTACAATTCTGTTAATTTTTCTTCTTTATCGGATATTATCTTAATTAGTAAACAAACAAGGTTCTTTTAGGTTTATATACAGCGAAACAATGCGCTAGCCAGCTAGCCTTTTCTCACAAAAGTTATTAATGGATATTCGAGTATATAGTTACTTGATACCTAATAATTATTTTCAAATTATACTTGAACTGTTTTAAATGCTCATAATACGAATAAGGTATTTTTAGTTACACACATGAAACTAATTATTTTAATAGCAGAATTAATATTTATTTTTATAAGACTTCCTGCATGTTGTTCTTCAATCTTTCTCACAAAAGGTCTATTTTTAGCAAAAATACCTAAATATGTTTTATATTTAAATTTTGTATGTTGAAGGAATCCCTATAAATAACAACCGTATGTAACAAACGTTTAAAAATGATTGTAACATCATTTATTTAATTGTTACCGCGATGCACTGTATAGTATATTTAGCTCTATTATATGTATTAGACTAACACCAGATTGACTCAAATCAGGTGATTACTCAGCCAACTGAGATTCCCGTCTTAAGTTATGACCCCGTTCTGTTTGTTGACTCTTGTCTTTAGTTGTCTACCACTACCAAAGGTCTATAAGTACTTTTGGTTTCGGTATGTGAGCGTCATATATTAGTAATCACAGTCAAGTCGTAAATTTAACAAAACATCTTTTTTGATGATGAACAGACGACAGAACCTTGTGAAAAATATGCATATGATTTTTATTTATTGTAATACATATTTGCACAGGGTATGGAATGTACTTCGGGTTTGTAGCGGCGTTCTCTTGGCTCAACGTCATGTGCTTCGACATCTGGTGGACATTTGGGTAAGTTTTGTTGATATTCTGCCCAAACAAATTGATCGGTTGCTAGATGCAAATGATGTGTGAATAAAGTATTTGTATTATGTAGGTATTGTATTTATATCTTTTATCACAGAGCATTTACGTGGATATACCAAGCACTTCGATATATTTGCTCAAATTAAGCATAGACCATGTTGCGATAATTTTAGCACTCATTGGATTTATTTAGACTAAAAGAAAAAGTAATAACGCTTAATTTTCATCACATATCTTTTGATGTCGTGTGTATTACTGATATTATTTTGTTGAGGTCGCCTTGTAGATATTACCATGATAGGTACCCACTTCTCCCTATCGGAGTGAATTCATACCTACTTCAAAAAGGTGTAATAAGTCGTGTATCAAAGATTGTCTATCCAAACACGATGCCATTCAAAAATGTAGGTAAATGCGAGACGAAGAAGGGCCTACCAAATCATTGCCGCGGTTGTCGTCAGAGCAAGTGGAATATTTGTATAGGTACCTGAGCATAGAGGCCTACTAATAGATATCAATGAAAAATAATGAGAAATCTATGAAATGTAATGAAAGTCCATTACATAGCTACATTACATAAGTATTCGATGCATCGTTCGTAGACACAAATATTGTTTTATACTTAGTTCATGTTCGATCCACGATGGTGTTCACGTCTTTTTGTACATATATTAGGCACCGATTACGTAAGTTTATAAATCATCGGGCTTTAAGAATATTTTTAGTGGCGTGTTGCGCCAGACGCTACGTATATTTAACAAAGTATATTTGTCTAAATTCATTTGAAAGTAAATTTCATTGGTGGTTTCCTACTTATGATAAAAACTTACTACTTTCGTAGTTCGATTTCTAACAACAAATGATTAGTTTACTTAGGCAGAAACAAATAGACGCTATTTTTACCAATATTATACCTAGTGGAAACGATTTTAGGGACCCAAATCGTATAATTTGACTTCTGATTGAAGTCTTCCGCTAAATTCTGCCCAATCAGTTCCCTAAAAAAGTATATTTTATATGTAGTGAAAAAAAAACAAAAGCTCAATTTTTCAAAAAAATGCCTACGTTTATAATTATTATCAGTTCAGGATATAAAAATATAATTGCTTATCATTTATGGTTGTCAGTAATTAAAACAGATACTTGCTGTTAAAAAAAAGAATCATTTTTAATTTGTGCTAACCAGTAACAGTACATTAACTTATTAGGTACATTTGATCCAAGTGAACCCAAATGTAAAAGTATTGCTGTTATTTCTCCAAAACATAACCATAGACCAATTTATAAACTTGGGTTTCAATGAATGAAAATGTTTACATTTTTGTTTCCGTTAGATTATAGTTATTCTAGAAAACATAAAAAAATGGAGCGTAAGAAGTAGGTACCACAAATCTATCAGCCTACGCCCCTACGCATTTGGGTTTCACCGATGTAGCTACGGCTAGCGTAGACGATGGTGAGTAGGTATGTAATTATCAAGAATACAGGTAATACATTTTATGCGAAAATAAACATTGATTTCTTCACATTAGTGATGTATCGTAGACTACTTAGGAAATGATCTATTCACAAACATGTCATCGTTCACTCAACAATGCCAAGTTGTGCACTGAGCCGTCTACGTCTGTGGCAATATGAGTTTGTAAATGTTTAGTTTGTCTTGTTATGTTATCGATACATTTACACACAAGTTCTTTGATATTTGTTGTAGGATGTACATGGTTGTACATGTTGCGAAACTGTTGGGTGCAGCAGATTATGTCATAAAATATTTATATATGTATACGAATTATGTATTTATGTAGGTATAGGTAATTTAAATGTAATAAAATAATAAGTTAAGAATTATCGGGTCTAAATCCTTTATATTTTTGTGTTTAAAAATAAGAATTTTATTTATTTGCTCATAATCTAAACTAAATTATAGTATAATTATTTTATAATTTTAATACTCTATTAGTATAAACATTAGATTAATGCTATGAACACACATTATGATAAAATGGACGATTAGGGTTTTGAATGTGATGACAATGTTTTGTTTACTATCGTAAAAGGATGTATGTCAGTATTTAAAATAATAAAAAAAAAAATTAAAATACAATTTGTTAAAAAATATTCAGACAAGTTCGGGCTCGGTGAGTCAGGACTAAGTATATCCTGTTTGGACAGCTACATATAGGGTCATATGGTCTACAGTGGATCATTTTTTTTTTAAACTCTTTAATTCTCAAACCAATCGTTGCAATTGTATCAAAATTTGCCAGTAAGTTGTGTGGTTATTTAAGTTTTTATTATTATAGACTAAACTGACATCGAGTGTACAATAACAAAGATACAATTTTTTTTTTATTTTATATTATTTGATCCAATGTGTACACCCCCTGGTTCACAATGGGTCACCCCCTAGGATACAGTGGATCAAACAAAATTTGAACAGACAAAGAATGAAACTCTGTGTATATAAATGAACTGAATGTTTATTTTAGACACTGTAAAGACTACCCTGGTGGTAGGCATAACAAATAATCACATTCTTAAAATTAAAGGAACTTTTTCAGTCTTTAATTAACAAAAATCATAAAAACTCTGTCTATAAATTAAGAATTTGATTTGGTGTTGCCTTTTCCCTGTCGTAATATCGCTGGAGCGGAGCGTTGTGACAGGAATCATGTGATCATTGGCAGCTTGGCGTATGCTCTTATCATTTTTAGGGTTCCGTAGCCAAATGGCAAAAACGGAACCCTTATAGATTCGTCATGTCTGTCTGTCCGTCTGTTCGTCCGTATGTCACAGCTACTTTTCTCCGAAACTATAAGGCCTATGCTGTTGAAACTTGGTAAGTAGATGTATTATGTGAACCGCATTAAGCATTTCACACAAAAATACTTAAAATATACTAAGATATGAAACTTTTATATTTTTTCATCAAACCCATACGTGTGGGGTATCTATAGACAGGTCTTCAAAAATGCTATTGAGGTTTCTAACATCATTTTTTTCTAAACAGAACAGTTTGCGCGAGAGACACTTCCAAAGTGGAAAAATGTGTCCCCCCCCCCTCTAACTTCTAAAATTTCGCTGTTCTACTGTACGCCGAGGCTTATCTGAAATCGAATAGTTTAATTATAACTCAAATTCAAACGTATTGTGAGGGTACACACACAGCACAATAATGTTTAGTGGGTATATACTGGATCGGCGATTCATTGTGTACACAGTGAATCAGTTCACTGTGTACCACATTGCCACTAAGCACTTCGAAATACAATTTTGTCTCGTGGTATAAATTATTCCACAAATGGTTAGCATTAAATTAATAACTAGTAACATACACAAAGAATCGGCATAAGATATTGACAAATAAAACATTAATTTCAGAAATATAAACAAAATGCGACTTACCTGTACGAACGTTTTGAATCACGAATCACAAAATGGCGCGATAACGCGCGTGCCTAGTAGCCTATCCGCGCAGCGACTTCGGGAGTGGGAGGGGGCTGGCAAGCGAGACCCGCTCATATTTTTGAATCATTTTTACGCGGTCAAATTTAGTAGATAATAAAACGATTCACTGTGTACCACTGATCCACTGTTAACCATGTTACCCTACACGACAATGGCAACGTGAATAATATTAAAATAAGGTCCAAACGCCACAAAATGTATGAAATTGTTCAAAAATGATTTTACGAACGCTACGAAGTATATTGAATATTGAAGTCTACGAAACGCCATTATTGTTAAGGCATTTTGTGAGGGTTACGAAAAGAAAAGTTTGAGCTATCACTTACACTTCTGAGTCCTTTCATAAAAGCTAGTCCTAATCTCCTCATTGCAATCGATTATATTATCGAAACCTGAGGATTCTTACAATTTTCAATGAAATAGATAAAAAAAAGAGAATATTGAAGTCGGCAAAAACTAAAATATTATATAGGTACTTCTTAATCTCACAAATTAACGTAATTGACATCAAAATAGGTATTTTAGGGGAATCTTATTTAGGTATCAAGTACCAATTTCTATTACAGAAATAATATAACCAATACTTCCGCTAATCTGTGGAACTAATCAGTTTTATCGTACTTACTTTGCGCTGATATCTCATTAAGTAGGCTTTTGATTGTTGTTAATTACATTTGCGACATACTTTCACTACTTTGTTTTAGGCCATTACAATTTTACTGGTTACCCAGGTTGGGTTAGAATTGGATTCAAATAATTAAGTTAATGCAAAGTTTCTAGTATTGTTGCCGAAATATCGATAGTTTTACAATCGATACTTTTCATCTGAAAAAGCTAGGTATCGATAGCTCAGAACGACGCAATATTATTGATTGAGTGCAATACTATCGATACTATCGATACTATCGATAGTATTGTTGCTCGTAAATAAATAACCATCGATAGTATCGATAGCATTACATTCATTGAATAGTACCTACTGCCTCGTTCTGAGATTTCGATAGTATCCTATAGGCCTATCGATATTTGAGTGATTTGTTGGCTATGGATAGACCATGGATTAACTATCGATAGTCAACTATCGATTGGCAATACATAAAAGAAAGTAGTTACAAGTAACTCATGTTTAAACTTGCGAATGCCATATGCTATATAGGTACCTGTATAACCACGGCCAGTGAAACCTGAAAGAATAGTCACGGTGTTTAAAGGTTGTTAGATACCTACCCTACACAATGTTCACACACAGGAATTACCTGTAAATCTGTGCCTAGGACCCCTGACGGACCTACACCACTAGGAGACCTAGCACAGATTATCTAGTCCTAGGCACAGGTCTACAATAGTCATAATAGTTTTAATATCCACATTAATAATGTAAAAAATTAATAAAATAAATTTGGTAGGTATGAATATAAATTATTTTGTCCTCGCTTTATGAATATAGAGCAGGATATAAGGGCAGTAATCGGGTATGGTTTGGTCACTTTGGTCACATAATTGAATGCGTACCTATTGTTATCAACTAGGTATTTTGAGCATTCAATGAAATTTTAAAGCAATATTAGTATAATAACTATTCGAATATCTAGCTAGGACGTACCTATCCAGGTAGCTCAGTTGGTCAGAGTATTCCCCCTGTACGGGACTCGTCGCGGATTCATGTCCCGTCTTGGATGTTCACTTTTCCCGATCAATAATCAGTAAGTATTTTGTGATTAAAAGATGGGAACCTAAGTATGTAGGAGTGGAAAATATCGCTACTTTGGAGTTGAGTAACAATATTTATATTTTTTAGGTAGGTAGGTACATTTAGAAATTATTATGGTCAAATTTTCTGTCGCTTTTCACGTCTGCGAAGATTATCTACTGGAATCATATTCGTGTCATAGAGCGATTTCCACGAAGTTCAGTTTCTGCGAATTGGTCATATTGCTAAGATAGATTTAGATTTTTTTCCCTCCCGTTGCTACGCTTCGCTTACAATAATATTTGCTTTGTGCATACCATATTTGCACACGTTGCGGTCTCAAACTAAGTAGGACTAGCTTAGATAATGGATTCTAGAACACATAGTGCACACTAAGGACCGACAAAAACATATTCAAATAGGTTCACAAGTATTTGCACTGAGTGGGAATCGTACCCGTTACTCATATAAGTCAAGGGTACGATTCGATTCTATTTCTTTCATTAAATATAACTAACGAAAATATGTGAAAATGACGGTGCATATAACTATACCTAGTATGTAGGCGCTAATATATTTTCTTCTAAGTAATTAAGCGTCCTTCGTTTTGAGCAGACTGAGGTCAACGGTGTTTGTTAAGCTGACGTCTTCAACTTATTAAAAGAATTTCACACCAATGATAAATATTAGTTATTAGGTCAACATTGATATTAATATGTAACTTAGTCTTTGCTCGTGGCACCTATTGAGTAATGTATTCAGTGTAATCATACGAGTTTATTAATTAATGGATTTTACGTGACGCTCAAACATCGATACAAGTGGGTGTATCTCATCTGCCCCGGAAACCGACAAAGCGACGAAAATTATATAAAACATTTTTTAGCATCGGTATCGCTCCCGGAATATATTTTAATTTTTGAATAAATTATCAATATCCAGTTCTCATCAAGATTTTGTTTGTCTATATGAGTAGGTAATTTCTATCATCGATGTAGTGAAATATAATACACCATGTATTATACTCGATGATTGAAGTCGAAGAAGATTTAAGCACGGATCTCTTCAAAGGGATTATGTCTGAGTGTATTTATACTCTTAATCTGGATATTCTTTCGAGGATTAGTTAATTTCTAAACAGTGTAAAATATAACTTTATTGTTCGACTTCACTTAACATGTATTCAAAGTAAAACAAACGCTTGCGTGAGCATGCTCAGTTCACGCCTATTAAATTTACGGAGGTAGGTACCTAGTATACTGTGTAAACCGTCCAAACCTATCTGCTTCCACATATAAGTAGTTAAAGCTTTGTAACGATATTACTAAAACAATAATTTATGGATTAACAGTAGGTTACTATTCTTATTCATTCTTCAGCAAGTTATTTAGTTAGAAAAGTTTTCATCTGTCCATGACTATAAGTACCTACTACCAGGTTCATTGGCAAAGGGAATAATAAAACCAATCAAAAAACCTCCTCTTGTTTACCAATGACCTTGAGTGTCAGTGAAAAAAGAACGTGTCGGATGTAGGTAGAGTCATGATGACGTAGACAGAAATTGTTAACAATAGCATTATGAAGTTTCAACCACCATTATATGTAGATAGATATATTAATTGTTTGTTTGATTGTATTGTATTAAATTTTTAAGTTTGAACGTTATTGAGGATCTTTTATCAAAAAGATAAAATCTCTACACTTCCGTGTATGGATTAAGATGATTATTTAGGTAGTTGAATATCACTGCCACATACGAAAATTAACTACCCATTAAAATAATTTGACGCAATATAGTTCTGCTGGATCCCACTTGTGGCACGCTCCGAGGCCCATGAAAGAACAGGGCCTCGGTTTTATCAGATCCACCTGGAGCCCCAGTTGCCGGATCCGACTCACGGCTCGGGCAACCGCGGTCGTGGCCTTCCGCCGCCGCGGTGGTCACGTGTTACGCGGACGACACGCTCTAGTGACGGTAACACCGGGGGCATGACGAGAACACCGTGGATCCGAAACCCGAGGGGACCATTTCGAATCCGGAGATGGCCCGGGTTAAGCCAGGGTGCGAGGGAAATACTCTATAGGCCACCATACACCCTGGCATCAGAATACCCTAGATAGCGTACGGTTTTAGTAGGCAAGAGTCCTACATAACCTGCCTCGCTGGCCACGGGGTGGGTATCCATGATCCGCACGGAAAAAAGGACATGCTGTTATTATAACCAATCGTGTGATGTGAATAGTATTTATTAATGCATATTTTCATACAAATATGCATTATTCATCAATATTTTAAACTTCATATCAAAATAAACTCAACTTATAAGTGCTCTAATGGACATACTATCACAGTGGATATGCGTAAAGCTCTCCAGGTTCATTTGTCGTTTAGTAATCGTGCAATAAATTTTCAACAAGTTATAATACGTGTGTGTAGGTACTTAGGTATGCCTATTTTTTTGCTTTATCTCATTCATGTAATACATTTTATTATCTTTTTCCTCACGATTTCGTCAGTCAAATGGATGAAATTATCTCAGAAATAAATAGTAAGTAGGTACCTTGGTACTAATCTGTCCATAGTTTCTAAATCTTTCTTTTATGTATACTCGTATATGGGCGGAAGTCATGTCGCCATACCCTACATAAAAATAGGTCTATTGGCTATATATTTAGGGTATTATTACAAATTTCTACTAATTAAAAACTATGTTAATGCATAGTTTGGTAATATTACATGGAAAAGGTCAAACTCGGCCATTTCAATTAGGCGGGCGCTAATGAAAACCGCTAGTATAGAAAAAAGCAGTCCACGCGTCATTATCTAGGCGGGGCTTTAATTAAACTGTCCTTTATAACCATCACTCTAATGTAATACATTTATAAATTGTTCTTTTTTCCCCAAAGCAAAATTCAGTGCTTTGTTATTATAATGAGAGTTCAATTAAGGGAAATACATAAAGAGCTATTTTTGTCTCATATAAAAGTTGAAGAACATAATTAATTAGGGTTAAATACTAATAATTACTATTTAATCGGTATCTTAGTGATCATTTTATACCACGCTAGCTGTACTCGCAACTTCGTTCGCGTTTACTTCGTTTATTAGTATGGGCTTAAAGTTTGCGCTTAAGATGCATCAACTCAACTGTGGAATTTAGATATAATATGAAGATAAATAGGTAGGTACCTAATTTACTCTAAATTGTTCTCGTTACGTCAACATTTATGGTTCTCCATCTGTGTGCCTTGTCCTTAATTCACCAATGATCATTATTTATTGGATACATTTTCTGATGGTGATCTGTAATGCTATGAAAAAATAAACAGTACAAAACCTAAATTTGTAACAATCTGACATACCTAATCGGGCATAATGAGGTCATTTTAATTTAATTTAATATTTAATGACCTCATTATGTCTCATCATTAGGTCATTAGGTCTCAAATTAATCTCATTTGGTAATATGCCTATCCAATAGCCATAAGTAAGCCACGATACGACTGGTCTTTGATTGTGAATGCCAGTAGATGAAGTATGTAAGTAGGTAGGTACATGGTTTTCTAATTGTAGCTTATTTGACTTTCGAGTTAAGTTGGTCCATAGTGAGAATCTAACTTTGGGAAATTTTGAATTCATGAAGGTCGCAGCTCGCATCTATGGGTACCTACGTACTAATATTATGAACTATTCAACGAATTATAGGAACTGAGAAGGTCAAGTATTTACTAACTATTTTAAATTATGTCCAGAATTACGATAACACTCATAAACCAAATGTATAGTAAATGTTAACACGTTCATCGCTAATGTTTACAATTTCATAGTTGAGCTGAAGTATAGACGATTGCAGATTAGTAACATGCGTATGTCTGTACCGTACGCCATCCATAATGAACTTATTATGCTCAAAGCCCACTTATCAAAGGTTTTATTGTTATCTGGTCGGATTTACAGCCTTATCGTCGAATATTTTGTCACTCGTTTATCCTAGTAATTAGCGGGACAATCTGCGTGACCTAACCAAAATGGCAAGCAGTAAAACCTAATAAAAAGTTCGTATGGGGTGTTATAGCTTTCATGGTCAGCAGCGCCATTACGACACCCATGCTTAGTTGTACTTAATTGTCATAAAGCAAATGGACGCGGGGAGAATTTTATTATCATCTTTTTTATATCTACTTCTCTTATAGTTAGCTTATTCGTTATCTAAATAATATATTTCACTTCTTTTAGTGCAGCATTTCTGTTGGTATCTAAGTTACATAGGTATATACCTTTTTAAATGTGAATTAATAAGCAAGGCAACCTAACAATTGTAATCCAAAACATTGAATCTAATGGTCTCTGGCCAAAGGTTTGATGCACTTCTCCATTTTTCTTACATGATTTCATAGATTCAGGTTGATAAAAACGAGAACAAATCGATGGTTTGATGCTCCAACGGAGGCGTAGGATACAGAAGTAACGGTGAAGCTTTTACTAATTCAATTTCTATAAGATAGATAGCAACCCATTTGTGTCTCACTGCTGGGCACGGGTCGCCTCTCCTCTAACGAAAGAGCTGAGAGGGTTTAGACCTCAATCCATACACGCTGGGCTAATGCAGGTTGGTGGATCGAATATGTCCTTAGAAATTCTCCTAGGACATGGTGGGTTTCCTTTTCCTTCACCGCCAGCAGATGGCAAATCATGTGATTAGCACATATAAATTCCACAAATTGAAATTCACATTGGTAGGTACTGTCTGGCCGGATTCGAACTCAATACCTCTAAGTAGAAGCCGCGTGCTCATCCATTCAGCAACCATCGCAGTACAATTTCTATTAACTTGTTCTTTATTCTGTAAAGTCTGATTTGTTACCATTTTCTATTACTCGATTATATACTGCAAATTTTACTGTCTAACTTCAATTAAATCCAAAACAATGCAAAAATATTGGCATATCTATAAAAGATGGATGATAAAGAATCATACCTACACAAATTCTGTTAAGTAAACGAAGAGCGCTGTGTGTAGGTGTACGATGTACGTTCCTAATGATGTGTAGGTATTCTACAGTATTTGTTGGAGTTTATTCATTATAGGTAACAAGCTAAAAAATTAAAGCACCGATGTTTAAGTGTCAAGAAGACTAAGACAAAGTGCTTAAAATAACAAGTAAACACTTATTTAACCATTTAATGTTTTAGGAGCGTGCGTACAGTTCAGCCGATGAGAAAAGCAAATTCGGAATTGCGCCGATTCCTATGGTATTCCCTATATGCGTGGACTAGCTCATCGCTTCTGACATTAACAACGTTTCTCTTCGACAAGTTCCCTGTCTCTCATCACCTGGATGCCGATATTGGAGTAGGTGCATGCTGGTTTAGCTCAAGTAAGTATTGCGTTATGGTTGTTTATACATCCACATACTTACACACATGCAACTATCACACGAACATATGAACACGCTATATGAGTGTAGTCTTTGATCACTTTAGTCATATTCTACCAATTATATAATAGCATTTTTGGTAAGTAGCATTTTTGTAAGAACGATGTTTGAAAATTATTTCTATTCCATTGTCACTAGACTAGGGCGTAGGTAACCTGCTGGGCTATGCAGTGATATAGTATGGTAATTTATATTGTAAAACGAGGATAGTAACTGAATTAAAAAGGTGTAAGAAATCGAACCAAGTTTATATAGTCATTAATAAACTTTTGACTACCTATATAAAAAGTTTTCTGGTTCGTTGTGCCCAAATGTACATATTCGAAGTTGAAGTGCACGAGCCCACAAGGTTTGCAGATATTACCTAGTACCTAGTACCTATCTAGTAGAAATGGTAGGTATTAGGTGCATATGTCACAGTAAGAAAACTTCAAGAAACTTAATTATTATAACATTAATAAGCTACGTGCTAACTATATAGCTTCGTCTGAGAAAATTTCGTAAATAAATTTTATAACCGATTGCAGCGCCACTTACTGAGTCCCAACAATTGCACTAACGTATATTATATTTGAGCTTGTTCAAAAAATAAGTTGAAAGTTCTAGCAATCTGTAGCTCGGTGCGGCAACGTATTAAATACGAACAATATATACAAACTATTCATATATTAGATTACAACAGTAAATATAGTTACACAATAAAAATATATACACAATGAACAGTTTTGAATTAATTCGAACTTAAAATGCAAAAAGACCTGAATTCCTTCAGTTGTTTCTCATGAGACTAACATCATCCGACGTTTTACCGAGCATCTGTGCGAGTATGATTCATGATAACATAAATAAATAAATTCAACGCATAATGAAAATTTTCTTTGTTAAGAATATATTGTTGTGATTAATAATATCGTATAGATAAGTACCTTAGTACTAAACGCTTGCGTATTTAAAGTAAACTTTCGTACAAGTTCCGCGTATAATAAAAACAATCAACGAATCCTCTTGGTTATTTATATTTTCTTGACGGTGCCGGTGCCGCGGTGTACTGATCGCTTTAGATCTATGATTTTATTGCCATTCGTCTACCACTTAGATATGATAGTATCACTTGACCTACCTTGTACCTACTGATGATTTAATGTGTGCACCAGGGATCCCTTAAAACAAAAAATAGGGTATATTTTCCCATTATCATTATTATAGTCAAAAGTATATCAAATTAACAAAGTTTTTATATTTCATTTGAATATTTTAAATTAAATATAGATAAGAAAAACCTTATAGCTAATCTGTAGTTTTTATATCTATACGTCGCGAGAAGTTGACAATGAAATGGCATGTGTGTGCTTATCCGCATAAACGGAGGATAACTGTTCGAAAAACAAACATCTACACACTTACAAAACTTTAACGTTTATGATATTAATGCACGTCTGCTTTCCTTCAATGTTAAGATTATTTATGGCGTTTACAGTTCAAAACACGAAGTCTGACTTGCCGCATTACATATTCTTTGTGATACCGATGGGCTTGGTGACGTGCACCAACTTTGTGCTGTGGGTCTTGACGGCTCGACATTGCGCCCGAGTGAAGTCTGAGGTGCATCGTCTGCAGGCAGGCTCTGTAGGAGAACGGGCCAAGAAACGTTTTAGGGTTGATAGAGCCAAGTAAGTACTATTCACGTTTCCGAATATCGCATGAGGTTTTTAAGCAGATACCGTAAGTATATCAAGAATATTACCTATTACATTTTATCATCGGAAGGATAATGGCAGGACGTAGCAAGTGAAAATATACATTGGGCAAGAGGTGTGACTGTATGTCGTCTGTATGTAATCGGAAACAATGCCGGTAAATAAGAGAATCAAAAGAATAAAAAGTTTTTGTGCTTGACAGCATTAGAATAGATTCATTTAATATATTTTTACCAGTTGTTGCCCGTGCTTCCAACCACTTGGAATTCTGATCGCGTCCCTGCAACCCATGGTAAAAGCTATTCTAGCAATAAAAAAGAATCTATGCGTGATTCAAGACTATAATAATTTATTCTTGTATATATCAAATTTTAATCAAATCTATTTAGCTGTTTGAGCGACCAAACATCGTCACAAACTTTCACCTAGTTACTAAAGGATAATAATATTATTCTATAATACAGATATGTACTGACGGGCAAGCTGTGGGTGGTGATGGGTGCTGGATGGATCTCTGAGCTGTTGTCGACAGTGGTGACAGAGCCCAGATGGTTTTGGATGATCATAGACTTCATCAACTCACTGCAAGGGGTTTTCATTTTCATAATACTTGTGATGAAACCGAAACTCTACTATCTCATCAGAAAAAGATTGGGTAAGAAAATATTTTTGATATCTTTTTTGGTACCTTCGAGTTATATCATAAGACGACTGTTACTAAGTATCTACTCGAGCTATTACTTTCATTATTTTGTTGCTGTTCCAACATACCTACTTAACCAAATATTAACTTTCAATCCAAAAGTGGCCGGTTGATGGGAATGGGCTCACTCCCTGTTACGTAGAATGTGTAGGAGTCTGAGTCAATGTGTGAGTCATCGTCTGACGATCATCGTCTGATGACCCATAACTTTAACTCAATTACTGGCTAAAATAGAAATGTTGGATTAGTTTACGTTTATTGTCTATTATGTAACGTTGTAGCGGCGTCTGTCTTACAATGACTCGTAAACCCATTGGTAATAAATACGAAATAAAATTTATATTCGTTGCTCATGAATTAATTCATCCATATACCTATGATCAATTGATTGGCTTAAGAGACGAACCCAGATATGATAATAAAATCAATCATTGATAAATATTACAATAAGTGAGAGTTTATTTTGTTTTCAGGTTGTTCAAGGATACCGATCGAATCAAGTATATATTAGTTAGAATTGTTGAATGTTGTCTTGTTCTTATACTTCAGTAGTCCCTACAACTATTACCAACTAATAAACACAGAACAACTCCACTTTGGACGTGGTTTGTCACTGCGCTCGTTTACGATATCATTTTGCTTAATTAACACAAACATAAAGCTAACATTCCGAGTGATATAACTATCCCGTGATTGGCTATGCACCGCACTTAGATTTATTAATTTTGCTACGGTTATCTGCCTAATAATCCAAATCTGTTATTGCATTGTTTTATCGTCAACATGATTTTATTAATTTATTAATTAAACGCAAAAGCTGAAATATTCAACTTAATTAAGTTTTGCTGTGTCTGATTATTATGTGAACTATTTTACTAAATTACGTACGTGGTATTTAATATGTAAATTGCATTAATCAATATTTTCTAGGCAAGCTAGATTTAAAATAGTAGTAGATACCTAGTAATTAAAAGACATTTATTGTAGAAAAGTATCTCTAAATGTTGTTCAGTTTTGCGTTCATATTTAACCATCACTTCTATATGTTAATTGTTTGTGACTAATGTGTACTAATATGCAACAGGACTGGAGAAACCCGACGCGCAGAAGAACGGTACTTCCTCGTCATCGGGGCGGACCTCGTCCACCATCCTCTCGCGCGCGCTAAGTACCGACGATCGCATGCGACTCTCCATCCAAAATAATGTGAAACAGTCTTAACTATTGCGGCATATCATAAGCACGTTATATACTACTCGTAGATAAAAGGAGTTACATGCTGGCATCATACTCTTGAAATAAAAAATTGTAGAATTAATCTACTAGTAGAAACTATGTTGTCAATCGAAATGGTGGTCATTGGTCATATCATTTCACTAAAATATTCTCTAATGCTCTTAATTATCTGTACACGGCTATAATTTCTCATAGTAAATAATGTCTTTGAATAAGTTATATGGACATCTCTACCTGTACATGTTTCAATTTTTTGCTAATTCTTACATAAAATGAATATTTTCATCAACGGTATTGTCTATTGGTACCACGGTGTACCTCAATGCTTTATAATGTTCAGAATATTTAAATTCCTTTTTCTGATTGTGTTTGATACTCAGCTTAATAATTAATTGAAACCTTGACCCTACTCCATTTATGACACATCACCTCATATTCTGGTAGCATGTCCCCGTAGGTACTTATAAACTAATTTAAATAACATGATATCAGCAAATAATTATTGTACTGTGTAGCTTTCAATATAGTAAATATTCCTTCGGTCTAGTCATAGTATAAGCATTTATTATTAGTTACCTCATGTTCTAATATACTGATTTACAGTATTTTGTTGGGCTCGTCATGTTTTTATAGTCTACCTACTGCAAACTTTGACATCGATGATGTCTTAATGACAGTTGGACGTGCCCAGCAGCATTTAATTCATGTACATAAGTATTCTCTGTCTACGACATAAGTACTTAGTTGAGGCCATTGATGCATAATGAATTAGAATTTTCTTAAATATTAGATAGTATGTAAGTTAAATGGTACAGTAAGTTTGCCAGTTTGTGAGCTATTGATACTGAATTAAGTATTTGTGATTAACTAATTAACAGATTGAAAGGCCTTCATTAAGGCACGGACTCTGCAGCATTTAGTAATATTAGGTATAAAGTATTCCAACATTTTTTTTTATTGTTAGAACTTCTTATCCTGTATTTAGTTCTCTGTTGGTAGGTACTGATCTTTTTGCTTAAGTTTTAATAAATATTGTAAGTTGGTATTGCTACTGTATATTATAGTACCTACCTATAAGTGCCTAAAGTCAATCGTTCTGTTATCGTCCGATGTAGGTAGGTAGTAATAACGTCTGTTTGCATAAACTGTTCATAATAACTACTTTTTCGGTTTAATTAAGTAGTAATATGTGTAGTTAAAACATTTCCACAAAAACCATTACCCATTTAGTTGACTTTGTCATGAGATTATAATATAACATTATCAACATATTTGTATTTAAAGGTATTTTATCATTTTCCTTAATGCATTTTATTATTTTCCTTTATACTTAAAACTAAAATGTGTGTAATTGTGTTTACACATTTTAGTTTTAAGAGAACATGCAATATTTGAGTTTTGGTCGCACATTGCTGTACGTAGATTGCTTACAAAAGTGTAAAAGATTGAGGAAAGAAAGGGAACAAAAGCCTCCAGCAGTTTCACGAACTGTGCGAATATGGAGTAGGTATACTCAGTACATGAATAGAGGAGGGTATCTTATAGTATTTAATATACTAGCTATCGTCGGCAGCTTCGCCTGCGTGAAATTCTGTTCCCGTTCTCGTTTCCAATGGCAACCAAAAAACCTATGTATTATTCCCGATTATAATAATTTATCCCTGTACCAAATTTCAGCCAAATCTGTTCAACCGTTAGAGCGTGATTGGGTAATAAATATTCAAACACATTTCACATTTATAATATTAGTAGGAAGTAGGATAGGGTCTATGTAGATTTTATAGCAAAGTTTAAGTGAAAATAGACGTGAAATTGATTGATTGATAGGTTTCTGATGAATAGAGTAAATAACTGGCTGAATAAAAGTTTTCGTAGTGGTGCATTTTGTACAAAGGTAGCAATGAAATGAAATCTGTCTTTAGTATAGATACTTAGCTCTGCAGGGACGCCCCGCTTCTACCAGAGCGTCTACCAATGAGTCTGTTGTCTGGAGACAACGTATTGTTGTACTCGGTTTGGGGGAATCTTCGTGCCATCGGAAAAGCATACGTATCCCTACGAACACAAACATGGACTTGTGGGGGACAAAGTAAATATAATATCCAGGTTTAAGTTACTAAGGCTTAGTTATGGTTCTATGGTTCACTAAAATTGTTATAAAATAGTCTCATTCATTGTAGATAAATATAGTTTAACTTGCATGAAGTACCTGCCTTAATTATAGTAGGTAATTGAGTATTGATAAGTGTTGGTATATATTGTACCTGTTGTACCTTTATCCGTTAGACTCATTTTCGTGAATCTGTTTTATTTTGCTAAGTAGGTATATAATGATATCTACGTCTATGTTTATAAATAATTTTGTGAGAAATTACCTATTCAAGGTCCATGTTTATTTATATAATTAATTATAGATAGTCTTTTCAATCGACATAATATATTTTAATGAAATGATTTGTAGTTCTTATATAAGCAACTTAATTTGTGCTTACAGCTTGGCATTGTCAGATATACTTAGGGATTAAAAAATTATGCAGGTACATGATCTGGTACACCCAGTATAAGTAATTCAGATAATTACTTGTTATTTTAAATGAGCGTGACTTGCATTGACACTAGGACTAGAAAATATAATACTTTCCACTTGTAGTTAGCATAATTATGCACTTTACATGTTAAAGATAAAACTTGATAAGTACTTACTTGTTTGTCGAATTGTATACGTAGATAAAGAGGTGATGTTTTCACCAATATGTTAATCCTAAATTTGAATTAAAATTGGCTTAGGAAAAAACTAAAAAAATAAAGATGTTCTCCATTCCAAACTTCATGTTGTTTATTTTACCTATTCTGCTAACTGCATAACGTACAAGAGTTACATACGTATAAAACAAGCAAGACAGGCAAGACGGGGGCACCGTGGTTCCCAAACCTGAGGGCGATATCGCCCGGCCGGGTCAGCCAGGGTGCGTGTGAAATACATTTTGAGTCAAATTACATCCCGGCGCTATAGAAGACCCAAGATGGCGTGTGCTTTTAATCGGTTCAAATCCGACATAACTACCCGTTGGGACTTCCACACGAAAAATAGGGGATACCATTTGAATAAAAATATTAAGACTAAATGCAACAGATCCATACCTTTGCGATAACTATACTATCGGTAGGTACTTCTCTCTTGACAAGTGAGTGGGCGATGCACGCTGCCGCTACTGAAAGGTTATGAAATATTACTAGGTTTTACCCGTTACATGGAAGATACGCCAGATGGGTTGTTTTCTCAGTAACTCTACCTATTGTGTATCGAACCGGCAGTAAATGTAACACGTTATTAATGGAATCAAGATGTTCTATTAATGCATTTGCCTGCTATTTCACCATGAATACGAGGAGTTTGAGGTGAGTTACAATGAAATGGGGAGGTATTTGTTGAGATGTGATACATGAGTCCAATATAAAAATTATTCCTTAAGTGTCATAAGTTTGAGATTGATTTTAGATTGCATAGTGAGGGGTTAGAAACATCACTTTTTAGGTTTGTAGGTAAACAAGAACAGGGCCCACCAATTGGTGAGCGATTACTAGAGTGTCGATGATGATCACTCACAACATTAGAGATTTACAATTTTTTTTAAAAAGTTCAACGTTTAACCCATATCAGTTTATTGACACTAGATATTAAATAAATAGATCAGACAGAGTATGTAAGCTAATCTACATAATATAGGTACGGACACACGTGCAACCGTATAAGATAGTGATGAATCACATCTTTGTTGGGAGGTCTAAGCTTTTGTTGAAGCGACTTGTCTGACTGAGACAAACTCGCATAGGTACTATACTAGAAATTTGTAGAATATTTTATAAAATGGGTAATATTCATTTGGAGCAACTCTGCTGCTTACAGTGTGTTCTTTCGAGGTGCAAGTGGCCCAGGTTTTGGGTTATCCGGTTTCTCTCCGTATCTCTTTGATTAGTAGAGAGAGCGCTATGGGGACACTGTAGAGGTGCATTACGCCCTAACAAGGGCTTCCAGGCCAAGCTAACTTCATCTGTATATTGCATTTGGTTTGCTCTAGTGCAGACTATCTTTTGGGGTTTGGAGGTCATACGGCATTGGTGAGGAATTAAGCAGATCCCGGGTTTCGAGGCGAAAGTTTCAGATATAACCGGGAACCACGCTAAGATTACGATGACTGTGGAGAGACTGAGAGGGCGGACAGGTTCTACGTTACGGACCTGTGCCCTACCAAGCTATGTACCTAAATAGAGTACCTACCTACACTAGTTCATTGATATACTATCTTGTTTTGTTAAATATATTGATATAATTACTAACGTTAACACTTGTTATTAGGCTGCACCGTGTTGATATAAAGATAACCTTAATTTATAATTATTTTTAATAAAGGATACTATTATCATCTTAGTAATAAATGTAACCACATACCTACTTATTGTATCGATATATTAGTTTAATATACTCATAGCGGATCCTACTAAAATCAAAGGTGAAAGTTTGTGAGTAGGTATGGATACCTACTTGTTACTTTTTCATGTAAAAACGGATGAACCTATCTCTATGATTAAACCGATCTGGATTAAATTTGGCTCAGAAATTGATATGATCTGGAATAACTCATAGGCTACCTTTTATCTCGGTAATAGGTTATTGTGAGTTGTGGGAACGGGATCAAAAATCGGGTGGAGTCGCGGGCAACAACTAGTATCCTTATAAATAGATGCTCCATGTAGCAGATTAAAAATAAAATTACCTTGTTAGAGAGCATCTGTATCATTATCTATGCTACATTAAAATTTTATTGAGAAGAAAAGGCTTAGGTATTTAAATTTCTTGTGCCTCTTAAATGATAGTTATAAGGATATTTGGTTGCTGTCTTGTTGCTGCCTAGTGGCGTTGCTGTTCCGTGATATTGTATTTTTATTATATGTACATATAAGTAAATAAAAGAAAACAAATAAAATATATATTTATATATAACGTTGGATTGGTATTTTTATTAGTGCAGCATAATTACCTAATGGTTTTTTTCCTTAATAATGCACATTTTTTTCCCGGTCAAAAACCCGCTTATCTAATGTTTTTCCGAACCATGAAATCCTTGCTTATCTCATGTTTTTGTTGGTTATTCCACTACTCGATAACACTACAGTTTTAATTGACCAACAAAATGATTATTACACTTCGTCATTAAATCGAATATTTAGATCCAGTTGATCCCGTGGCTGAGTATTTAGGTATGTCTGCGAGCAAAAACAGAAAAATCCTTAGATACCTACATCAAATTATTTATTAAAGAGATACTTTATTGTACAGTAGGTTGATGGATTGAAACAAAGCACTTAATGGTTAGCTAAATTTATTAATCAATTTCCATTTATTTACTAACTTTTCAGTGAAGAATTTTGAAACGGATAGTGGTATCCGTTTATATACACCTACCCATCTACCTACTATAATATCAGCAAATGATTATCAGAAGTCTAAATAAATCAATCAACTGTTGTATAGGTATAATCTCAGAGTGTTCAGAGATATTCAAAATACATGTAGGAGGTAAGTATAATAACAATCTATTTCCGTTATAATAATACTTGTCATGTCAATCAACTGTAAATTGAAATCTGTATTCTAAATGAAGGTGGTATCGCTTTTAGTGGCTGTTAAGAAACATACTGTGAACTATTTTGACAGAAACTGTACTGGATCTGTTTGTACTGAAAAGTGATACATAACATCGTGTGAATATTAGAAACAAAATCACGAATCAGAATATTATGCTCCAGGTGAAAAATCTGCGTTGATCTACTCAATATACACCTAAACGACTACAAACACTCCACCAAATCACTCAAAGTTACACGACTACAGTCTACCAAATCACTCCCCAAAATTTGTTTCGTCTATGATTCTAATGAAGCAACTGCCAATAACAAAAGGAGAGCCTCATGTAGGTACGAGAGCAATGATCAGTAAGACTGGAAAATGTCCAACAAGTTTTTACAATCATTTGTAGCAGAATTTTTTTGAATTCATAGGTATAAATAATATATCCATTAGCGCCTAGTATTCTTCATTAGCATCATAACTTGCTTGGCTAGTACGGCAGGCGTCAGCATGATATTTTCGAAACCAACGTTAAGTACTGGCGAGCATCAGCGAGTGTGGCGTTTGTAGACATAATTTTATGTCTTCTTTTCTGTCGACCAATTTAAGTAATGTCACAGTAAGGTCACGTTAAAAATAAATAAAATATATAAATATTCTAAGACTAGAATTGCCTAGAATATTTACATCGCTCTCTAAACCCAAAATAAGCATAAACTTTTTTACAAGCTTTTATTTAGTTTCACCTGTCCCGTTGTCTGTAATCAAATCTTGCAAGCCATTTTTCGGACACTTCTGATTATCCGGTTGAGCTCAAATTTGGCATACTTATGTAAGTCCCATGACAATGCAATATTGTAAATAATAAAAGCTTGTTTTTAAAAAGGTTTTTTTAGGCAGCAGCTTGTTATGCGGTTTTATTGGTCGAGAGAAAAGTAGACACGTGTCTACACGCCATGCCGAGAGTGTAGGTTTTTTTTAAAAGGCAAGCACTCCTCCCTCTCTCCCCTACTCTTACAAGAAACTACTGCACCACCGTTTTGCCTACCAAGTCTGACGCGGCACTATTAGATCAACGCGGTGATTTTTAATAATTTTTATACCTACATTTTATCTTCATCGCAACGCGACGTTGAAAAGTCGCCGTTTCGGTCTATTGCCAGTTAGGCCAGTCAGCTTGACCGGCTAGAAGTCAATTTAGTCTAGATTAGGTATATCACCCTGTGAAATTGAGAAATGGCTTACTTCAAAAACACGTTAGTAGGTACTTATTCTAGTTCATAATTTTTTCTGGTTACATTCGAGACTTTCCCTCGGAGCTCGGGGTCTGCTTAGTCGTTTTGGTTTGGCTTATACGGCTTTTATGGGAGCAACTACCACCTGACCTCCCAACCCCGAGAGGAAAGCCGGTTGCGGTTTGTAGGCGAGGTCAAAGGTTTTGGTCCCACGCTCCACGTGCTAATCCTAATTGAGTTGCCAAAACAACGAATGAATTCTTTTCAAGGATTATTTTTTCTTTTTTTTGGCTTTTATTTGAAACTGTTTACCTAATTGAGTACTTAATCAATAATTAATATTTAAGTTTGAAATGTAATATAAGTAGGTACATAATCTGTTGATGTGCCTAATAAATAAATAAATAAATAAATAAATAAATAAATAAATAAATAAATAAATAAATAAATAAATAAATAAATAAATAAATAAATAACGATTACTCACCTGGGTACCTACAGGGTGTGGGTAGTAGGTACCATGGAGCTATTATGAAGGGTAGTAGGTACAGTACCTTTCACTAAACTAAAATAAACGTACAACAATTATTTTTCTATGTAAAGAATGTTTTATTGTTTTGATTTTTTTCAATTATTTTTCATGGCATTTAAAATTATACTTTTTATAGTGACAAATTCGAGAAAAGATACATGGAATGATCCGATGACTTAAATACTAATACTTCTATACTAATACTTTCTTTAAAATCTAAGTTAGTTTAATTAAGTTTGTATGATAAAGATAATATCAATTGATCCATGCTAATAATATACGTTGGTCCCGCGATTACTTTATACAAACCCTATCTTTCATACGAGTATTAAGAGTATAATACGTAACACTGATTTCGGGTGTTATTTACAATTGATAGGTATCTATAATAATAACTAACGAGTACGTAGTATTTTACGTACTAACGTATTTACGAGAACATTTTTCCACACATATACAAACTATTTATTTACTTATAGATATATTATCAACAATAAGCAATAATGCTTCATCGACAGTGTTAATCTAAGCATATGATTTGTACCGAATATAAAAGCAATATTCTTACTGATACATACCTTAATTAACTTCATAAATTAGCAATACTGATGACCACTACGAAAGTAAAATATTTATGTATATTTTAAGAGACGTACCTATTTACAGGTTAAACATATTTTTAAAGTGGGCACATTCTTACAATCATATCAAGTAATTTTTAATAGCGAGGTTTCGTTAAAGACAACAAATAATTAAGTATACACCTTTATCACAAGTAAGTTACATAAATAGTTCGACAAATATCTTAATCTAAACCCTCTAAGTACCTTAGTATATTTCTTTAGACATATATTTTCAATGTAAATTGCAGATAGTTTAAATTTAGAAATCACTTTATTGGTCGTTAAATACTCACAGCTATTGGATGACGAAACCTTAATATCATAGAAGATTTAGAAACAAAAATGAAATGTAATAATTCCTAACGTATAAAAATATTATTTTTCATAGATAACAATGTTGGACCCAATATTCAAATCTAATGCGCTCTTTAAATGGCACTGCGTTAGGTCATATTTATGTGAAGTTCTCACAGTTGAGCTGTTTAGTACGAGACGAGTTACTTTTCTACTTAAAATTACAATAAAACAAACACTCTATAAATGTTTGACACTATTTGAAAATTTGTTAAATCCTTGCAGATATAGGTACTATGCACAGCACACATTTTTAATTAACAAGGCCATATTTACAATGAAATCAAAAGCAGAGTAACTTGAGTCAAGGGTGGCTTGCGGGTTGGACGGTGATGGGGGCCGGCGAGCTGTAGGCGACGGGCGCCACCGGGCTGCCGGGGACCGAGGTCTGCGCTTCAGCCTCGGCATCGCGCTCCGCCACTTCTTCCTCGTCGATGATAGAAATGTCGCGGATGGACGGACGATGAGACCGGCGCCAACCTGAGCATCAAAATTAGAAATAAATAAACAATACTCAACATCCTTCTCCCAACTCCGTTAGGTTGGCTTTTCATAGCGCTCCAACTACCCGCAACGACTGCCATAGTAGTATGGCAACCGAAACCAACGTGTGCTCTCCGAGGTACGGATAAACCCCGACCAATGCAAATAGACATTATATACGACCAGTGATTACAGGTCGGCGGGTGGTTGACCATTTGACCAGGCTTAGTTGCCATCAAAATATAGTGTATTCTTTTGATCACTCAGTCACTGCGTCATATGTTATTTGATTCCCATATGGAACAGTTATCAACAGATAGTTGCTCTCAGTCTGTGTGAGTGTTGTACGTACAAATGCATAATGAGTATACACAAAACTGATATTTATCAAAAAACATTTTTATTTGTCTTTATGTTTTCCTGTCTGTCGGTTTCGGGTGTTTACTGATCATTTTATTCATGCACACATAATATATTTTGTAGGTACAGATCGGTAATAGGCCGCATGAGACCCACGACTCTTGACGCAGCAGTCAAATGCTCTACCGCCACGCACGCCACACAGATCGTCACACACACACACACACACACACATACACACATTCTCTGATATAATAATTACGCTGTACAATAGTTTCGCGTGCAAAAACAGTTTTAAGAACAGATTACGTACACAACTTAAAGTGGAGCTCTATGTAACATATACCTATATAATTTGTGATTTGGTATGAATCAATATGTGTGTAAAGTGTCTGACTTTACACACATATTTTTCAAGATTTTTATATCACTAGCTGTGCCCGCGACCTCTCGTTCGCGTGGTTTTAGATTTTAAGATTTTTCCAAAATTAATGTAGTTTAAGTTACTTCTTGTTACATCAGTTATTTGTCAGTGAAAGTCCCGTCAATAAAGTAGGTCTAGCCATTTCAGAGATTAGCCTTTTGATTTGAACCCTTTTAACAACATTACATTAAAATTTTACTCTTCTCCATACCATGACAGTCGCTTCCTTCGAAATTTTAAATATTTAGGTATATAAAACAATTGATTTCAGAAATCCAACATTATTTTTAAGTGGTTATGCCCTTATCATGAATCAGAAAATATAAGTGTTGTTAGATATGTTAACACAACATGGCCTTAGGCGATTATAGAAACCTCTATTATGTCCAAGACGGAGAGGAAAAATATTATCCTACACAAATATGGAACGTAGGTAGAAATATTTCCTAGAAGGTCGACCAGTTAGCACATGTCGCTATCACGTATGTAAATGGTAGATAAACAAGGTCAGAGGTTATCTGTATATTGTCTAGTGAATTAACTTCATTTTATATTTACTAGTCGTCAAAATGTTGTGGACAGCACATAGCATTTGTGTAGCGTTGGCTACCTTTGTATTTTTCAGTACCTTTGACTGTTTACAAATTAATTTAGAAGATACAGCGACTGATAAGCTACGTGCAGTTAAGTTTGTCTATCCAGAAGATCCAGAATTCACGGTTCTGCCTAAGACTGAAGGAAACTATGTTGAAATAGCACCAGATGGCGATGAGGAACCTTTATTCACCGTTACAAAACGCATATATAGCGAAGAGTTACAGAAGGATGTGAAAATTCAAGAGAGTGATACTCTCAAGAACAAACGGAAGACACGGCAAGTGAGATCAAATAATGGGTACGGATCAATCTACCCACAAGTGCCTTCAGCATCTCCATATAATTATCAACCATCAGCTCCTCAACAGCAACCACAATGGAATACTAATACCCACAACTCTGCTCAAACAGGTTATTCTTACAAACCCAACAACTCCACAAATGGGTATTCAACTAAAGGTTCTTTGAATCCTACTCAAACACCATATACTCCATCTAATACTCCGAGTCGAGGACCTTATAATTCAAATCAAGGAACTTATAACCCAAACCAAGCATCTTATAATACAAATCAAGGAGTATATAATCACGGGCATACGAATTCAAGTCAGTGGCCCTATAATCCAAGTCAAGGACAGTACCCAAGCCAAGGGCAATATAATCTTAACCAAGGACAGTATCCAAGCCAAGGGCAGTATAATCCTAGCCAAGGACAGTACCCAAACCAAGGGCAGTATAATCCTAGCCAATCACAGAATCCAAGCCAAGGGCAGTATAATCCAAGCCAAGGACAGTATCCAAGTCAAGGACAGTATAATCCAAGTCAAGTGCAGTATCCAAGCCAGGGACAGTATAATCCAAGCCAAGGACAGTACAACACTATTTCAATTAGACCTTATTATCCGACCAACAGTCAATATCCTTCCTATAACCACGGTACAACCGTTAGTACTACTTCTAGGCCATCAGTACATACAATACAACCATACAATAGTGGTACTGGATATAATAATCCCAGTAATCAGTATAACACCCTTCAACCAACTCCTAATAACAATAATTATAGCCCTCAATATCCTCAAAGCTTTAACCCTTATGGGCAAAACTCGAACTCAAACTATCCCCAACACCAATATAAATAAATTATTTGTATAGATAAAATAAATCTACGCATACGTGTATACTTCATTAACACTGTTAGCTTCTTCTGAAATTATTTAGGAAACAAATCTTGGGAGCGGAATTAAATTGTCGCACCTGTTTGAATTTTTGTGTATGTACCTCATATCCGGCATTATAATAATTATATCGATCTTATAATAAAAACTGAATGTATAAAGTGAAACTCTGAGTAGTCTCTTCAGATTTGGGTACATTTGGATTGTTTAATTATAAAATTACTAAGCTACAATGATCAAAATCTATTGTCAGTACTTGAATAGTTTAAGGTGTTTTAAATCGAGTGATAATATTGTTATTGCTGCTCAAATAAAATAATTTACTCTTCGTAAAATTATGTGTCAACCTGATCCTACCTACGTAACCTGACCTGAGTTTATGTACCATTTATTCATTTATCAGTTAGATTGGGAATTATTATTAGGCAGCATAATTACTATCTGCTTGTTTTTTATGGCACCCATGTTAGAGAAAGTACATGAGTTCCTAATACTTCATACACATTATATTTTACACATCCGTCATCTGTTGCATACCTTATATTGCGGTAATTTGTTGATTTATAGAACAGAAAAAACTTACCTTCCATTACTGGCGGTTTGGTAGTTCTGGTGAGCAGTCTAGGGCCTAAGATTGTGATGATGATAGCTCCGATTGGGGCCGTGATGACGATAGACATGATGCAAACAGTGAGAACTTTCTCGGCGTATTCCACTAGCACTGGGTCTGGCTCGGCGCCCGCCATCTTGCGGACTTCGTCTAAAGCAACTGGTCCCAAAGCCGCCTAAAGTATATGTACAGCATTAATATTTTTTTTATTATTAATTATATATTCATAAAATATTTATTTTTGATTTGGAATGTTTTTGTAAAATTTATTTTCTAAGACCTATTGAAGTAGATAGACCTTGAAAGTTTGATTCTGGAAATTGCGATCGGTCTGAAAACTACATTCCTAAATGTGTTTTTTGAAAGAAGTATAAAATTAACATAAGGTATGCATTATTCATTGACTTCAATGTCAACGTAAAATGAAGTCAACATTTGTCGACATTATTCTAATTCAGACGTAGGTACTACATCAATTTAAAAATGTATATCTAATTATTTCCGCACGAAAAAAAAGGTGCCCCTGGTAAAATACCAGATCGAATACAAATTTAGCAGACTATTAGTAAACGCACTTTCCATGAATACAAGCGGATACTTGACAATTTATTAATTGGTGCTATTCATGCAAATCTTAATAAATGCGCGAATAACTGTGCCGAATATAATGGCACTAATTGGCTACATTACTTGCTTTAAATGCATACATAGGTCCATCAACATCTTCAGGGCTCAAGGGGGCTTTTTAATTTGGAACACAAAACTTTGCAACACAAGGTTGAAGTCATGATTCTGATTTAAGTGAGGTTTAAAACAATACCAAGTGTATTTTCTTACCTGTACGGTTGCTTTCGCCATCCAAGACAGACCGACGAAGATTTTTTCTTTCATGTTGAGGTTACTTCTAACAGCAGAAACGCTGGTAACTATCGCACGTAGGACCACGCAGACCACTAGTATACCTCCGCCTACTAATACCAGATGAGGTTCTAACTCTGCAATCTGAAAAAATATTCAATTATTATTATTTTTTTGATTTATTATAACAGATTTTGATATCAAGTTTGAAATTATATAACTTCAATAAATTAATACCAATATGCTGTACAGTTGTCTTAAGCTTCTAAATAAATCAAGGTAAATAGTCTCGTTAATGTGCCACTACAAGACATTAGACGAAATGTCAAGGGTCCCTATTTCTTGTGGACGGCTTTCTATTGACCTGTTCATGGTCGTCATTTATGAGTAAGTATTATTTTATGTGTTTATCCATATTTGATTAATTGTTAAACAGAGTGATAATAATAGTAGTAAATAATAGTAAAAAAAGCTCAGAACTTATTTTTAACAAGCAAGGTACTTTAATGTACCTAAGTTAAATAAATGAATCAATTCAAATCAGATAACAAAATGCATATTTATCTAAGAATGATTTATTTATGTTGCATTTAAGGTAACGGTAATTGTAATGTAATAGTGATAGTCATTGGACTATTATTATTACATCATCGAACTGCTAGATAATAGCTTGATAATAGCATAATCCAAGGGTTAGGTTCGATTAGGTTAAACTAGCTTGGACGATTAATAATTTAGATAAAAATGTTTCATATCTTTTACTTACGACTACTTGCGCACCAGTGACAGCGAAGAGCATAGGCTCGAAGAACATCCAGAAGACTTCGAAAGCAGTTGCAACGGGATTATCTTCGAGTTCCCAACCAAGTTCTGTCCAATTTTTACAGGCAAAGAAAGCAAAAGCGATCACAGCCAATGGACCTGTAAAAATTAAGTAATGGCCATGTAGCTTTCAATAGATAAATTAGAGAAAGTATTTGCAAGGTGTATTGCCTACTTTAATTCATCCCGTCTGCACCAACTGTTCTATCCACCATTTGGATCCTGTCATGCAGTACTCAAGTATTGGATTTCAAACCCATCTTTTATAATCCTTAATACGATAGTGACAACGTCGCTCTTATTGGAGGAGAGTTACTTCCTTGCTTACGTTCAGTCAAGATGTGAGTGGCTGGTTAGACGTAGTATGGCCTAACATTAGTCTGGTTTGATATAATCATGCATTGTCTAGAATTACAGCTTATTGCGAACAGTATTTGCTATGTCCATAGTTTTATTGTAAAAATCCTTTTGTGTTACACAAAACGATTGTGCTTCGCTAAAACTCTTTGAGCACGAATTCGGAATGAAAAGATTTAATAAAGTGAATTATATTGATACTAAAGTTTATAAAGACAATAAAAATTTGCATATGCAGAGACATTGCCCAAAAAACTGTTTGTATAAAAAATCTGTTTTAATTTAATAAAGATCCTACTTATTGATTTAGCAATTCGGTATTCAATTTTACTATTATTTTTCATGCTTCATTGTTTCTCCACTTTTATCGATTGACAACACAGTCATTGATTTATAACAAGCCATTGTTCTGGTGAAACACAAGCATTACCTCCCACGCGAAAAACAATCATCCGTGGTTATTGACTACACATTTTAGAATTTACTCTCGATAATAAAGCAACGGTAAGATGTTATTCATAGTGCTGTCACATTACCTATTTTATGAGTGGGAAGGAGAGTTATTGGGAATTAACTAGTGCTTATAAGACGTTTGAATTATTAATAATAGTAACTAATATATGATAGAGTTTTGTGACTTTAGCTAGAGACGCTTCAACAATCATCGTCATCTTAGGATTGTTCCCGGTTGCATCTAAGGCTTTCATCTCGGAGCCTGGGGTCCACTTAGTGGGACCTTATACATTCAATACACCGAAATATTCTTCAACAAATAGGGCTCCCCAATAAGGTTACATAATATTTATGAAGAATCGTCAGAAGGGCACAATAAGACCACACCTATAAATCGCTCAATATCTACAGTACGGTTACGATTGTTATGAGATTAATTTTATTCTAGGACTGAAAAATGTATAAGGCAAAACCCGTATAAATCGCTGGTCATAATGAAAAAATAACTTATTTATTATGTATTTGTAAATCAATATTAAATGGAGTATATTCACGTGTTATCATTCACGTGTTGTTGACCTTCTCATCACTGGATCCTCAACGCTTCACTCCGGCTTCTTACTCATCACAAATCATATCATAGGTTTAGTCAATCTAAATGAGTAAAGTGCTTACCTGAACCACCCCAACCTATCTCTTCAGAGCCAAGAACCATTGCCAGTCCACCGATAAGCATCAAAAGAACTCTTAAAGGCACAAGGAAGGCGTCATTCCGTTCTGGAACAAATTTCACTAAGTAGCCGCACAGCACACCCAATGCAATGCCTCCAATTATACTCAGCGGACCCTGGAATTGTAAAAATGTTAGGGTCAAATGTTTTTCTTGTCATTGGGTATGACAATAGCATTATAGTAGTCAGAGTACAGAAGACCGCGGCCATAATAACCATCGTGTTGTGTTCCCACCGGTAAGTAGGGTAGCCAGAGCTCACTGTACCCCACCTCCCCCTCCCCTTCCTAGCCTCTCCACCCCTTCCCAGCTCTCCCCCTTTCCCTTCAGGGTAGGCAGCGCGTGTGTGACACCCTTAGTGTTGCACACGTTCATAGGCCTCGGTGACTGCTTCCCATCAGGTGGGCCGTGTGCTTGTCTGCCACCTAAGTAGTATGAAAAAAAAAATAGTCTAATGGTAAACAGTCTCTGAAGCTCATGAATCTATCTAACGAATATAGCACACGTATGGCTAATTCAAGAAAAAAATATCCATTTTGAAAGATTTCAAACACCCCGTAATACTGTGGAATTAAAATTTTAATTACTTTGCTACTATAGCTTGCAACACTTTTGTCCAGATTAAATCACCTTAATCCAATATGGAAAAACATGACAGGTAAATCGTTATAGGACTGCTCTCGTAAAAGTAATATTTGAGTTTACTAGTAGGAATGCAGTCGTTTAAAGGTTTATTTATTGCACTTTGTGCTTGTCTAACACCTGGTGCTGGGCTTCAAAAGCTCGTAGTGCAGCTAAGTAACTACTTAAATAGCAATTATTTTTCGCTGGGTAGGCCCCAGGTACCCAAGAAGGAAGAAGGTAACGTTTTGAGTTATACAGTGTGTCTTTTTGATTATTTAGCACAATTTTATTGAGAAACAGTTAGGTAGGTTCAACGTCTCTGGATTCCTTAACCGATTTCAGAAGGAGGTTCACTGTTTGACCTGTATGTTTATATGTATCTTTGTCCGCGATCACCTCACGTTTGGTAGAGTCAATTTTGACGCACTTTTCAGAAAAGTACATTTTACATTATGGAAAAGGGTTTAGTATATTAACCGACTTAAAACAGGGGGTAAATCGATTCTATTTCGCTATTACAATTTTTAATATCTAGTTGACTTCATTGGCCATATGAATTAAGAGTAATGAGGCTACTACGTCTTTAACTACTACTAGAACGTTTGTAGCAAACATGTGGATAGTATAGTAAATCGAACCGTAAGCAAGGCCAGTGGTTGCAAACGTAAATTGTTCAACCTGTTTGAACATTTACGAAATGTCAGTATTAATATAAAACTAGTTTTAATACAATTTTATCATTTTTACACATAATGTCTTTATTATATAATTATATCACTAGTACATGTTATACAAGAATAAATTATCTCGGCTAATTGAATGATTCACAATTTTTGGAAATTTAGGCATTACTCATCGTATCACGTGTGTTTTTTCATACACAATATGTTTTCAATGTTAAGAGTTTGTTACCTATTAGTCTGTTTCCTAAGAAAACCTCGGTACACAAGTTCAGCTTCCATTCAACCGGTTATTTTTTAATTTGCATGAAATAAATATTGCTTTCATCTTAATTTTACACATAGGTATATATGTTCGTTATGTTAGTAGGTATATTAGTTACGTTCAGAATTTATTACTCACTTTCTAATTGTTTATTGCTGAGATGGAAATAGCCGCTTTTAATTGAGTAACTCGTTTAAAAATAGATATACTTGATTCGTTTCATTGGTACTCTTAATCAACCAGTTCGATTTCGTAATTAATTGACAATGTCAAAATATTATTACACATAATAATGTGTACATATCATATTATAAGATTTATTTATGGTTAAGAATTCAGTTGTAAGTAGAACAGCAAACAAAATATAGATGTACTAGCCGTGGCTCTGCCCGCTTCAATGTCGGTTCTCGCAACTTGTAGTCATATCTCCGGTTTTACTAAACCAATTGCAATCAAACATAAAGCAGATTTTAAGTCTGACCAAGAACTTTATATTAAAAAACCGCACCAAAATCAAAACGGACAAGGATACAAAAAAATGTCTCCAATGTACAGACACAGCCCATTTCGAATTTTTTGATAATGCAGAAGGATGAATTTTTTTATTGAAAACTTACTTGAATAATATTCATAGTGACTGAAACAGTTGAGAACATGATGGATAACACGATGCCAAAGACGGCAACACTGGCAGCATCGTCCACACCGGATACAGCTAGCACCAAGGTCGGGATACCCTTGGACACACCGTAGCCCTTCTCCCGGAGTCGAAACAGGCACGGAACGATCACAGCCGGCGACACCGCTGCCACGATAGAAGATAGCAGGAAAGCTGAAATGATTACAAGACTAAACTGAGTGACTTTTTGTTGAAATATTTAAAAGGCAAAATAATATTGGTGAAGTTTAATTTCATATCTTTGTGTACAATAAAGAGTTTTACCTACTACTACTCGTGACTACTAGGAGTACCTAGTAGTCACGAGTAGTAGTAGGTAAAACCTAGTAAGGTTAAATATGCATGTACATACAACACACGCGAAAAAAAAATAACTGCGTAGGTTTACAGGGTTAGTTAATGGCACTGTACAGAGTGTACAGACAACGTTTTGGTCACCTAGGCATATATATCTAATAAAAATTTACAAAGGGAATTTGGAGACATGTACCTAAATAGATAGATGATAATTATTTATTGCACACTAAGATTATAACGGATACAAGTTCAGAACATTTATTGTTGTACAATAAAGCGACATTATCACTAAAAGTGATGTCTTCCGGGCAACCTTAGGATGGACAGGAATTATGAATATATAATTAAGAGAGTGTTGGTGTAATGCATATAATGAAATGAATGTACGGATATAGCCTTACCCCAGTCCCAAGGTAATCCTAGGAAGAAGAACGCCAGTACTGCGCAAAGAACACACTCGAAGGTCCAAGGTACTAAAGCCAACTTGACGACAGTGAAGAAGTGTTTTTTCATAGCAACAGGATCCAGGTCCAGCCCTGCTCTCGTTAAGATAATTGTTAAAGCGATTTTCCTAAAATATAAAAAAAAAAATATATCGAACACTGGCTTAAGAGTATTATTTGAGATTATTATGTAACAATAGTTAACAATAACTACCTTATATAAGAAGTAACATGTTGGTAATCTTTATCAAAGTTGACGAAACCTATGTTTTTCATAATTATGCCTACGATAAGCATTCCAATGAGGGCTGGTAGTGTAGTTATTTTCATCAGGATCATGCCTCCGAAGTATGCGGTGATGGTCAGTACCGCCAGCATAAACAGCTGCCCGCCGGGAGCTGCCGTGTTGCCCATAATAATCCATACTGTTACCCACCCCAAAATTCCTGCCGAGGAAAAGTTCAACATTTTAATTATTTTGAAGTAAATTCAAGTGAGTTCCATAACGCAGTTAAATATTTTCATAACATTTACTTACCAATTGTTAATACTGAAACGGTTTGTGCGAATTGTCGGTAAGACGGGCATAATGGGAAAGGGCAGATTTTCTGCCAGTTTGGTGGTTCCCACGAGGGAATACCGGCGTCCTCTGTATGACACTTTGCACAACAAGCGTACCACCAAGACCTGTAAAAAATGTTATTTTAGCTCGTATGTATTCTACTTTTTTATGAACTTAGTAATAGATTTTGAGTCCTTTGAGGCAAACTCATAAAATTTCTATGGTCTCTCTAAATAATTATAGGTATCAGAATTAATTTTCAGATACCATCGCCAGATACATCGAACATTGGAGAATTTGGTGCATGCAACACTTGAAAGTCAAAGGATTCAAGCGACAGGTAACAAGAAAATCACTCTGCTGTAAAATGATTTTAAAGTGCTTTGTTTTAAATTGTTGATACCATTTGGGACATTTTCTCTTTGTTACGGGTTATCGATATAATGTTTAGGTATATTTATAATGTAATGATAAATTACCTTTCTATGTATTCGCTGTGCTGTGAAAGTGCCTTCTTTGAGTAGACTGAGGAGGTGGTGGAGTATTTTTTAAATCTGCCTTCGATGTGACCCTGCCGATCTGTATTGAACAGACTAATGTTAGAATACGAATGCGGGTTAGTGTGCCGATCGATAGAAATAATCATGGGAATAAGTGATAGGTCTGAACACCTGTTGTTTCTATATTACTTCGTAATAGCCCTTCTAACTGACCTTGCCAGAGCTCTTCGTTATGGCTGATTAATTACAAAATAAGAGAAAATTTATAGCAAGGTCTTGGTCGATTTTCATCGGGGTCAGCGAAGTTCAGTTCAGTTAATACTTAGGTACCAATTTTATATTTTGTTTCTGTTTTGTGAAAATAACTAGAGATGGTTTTAAGTCCAATGGAATTTTAAAGCAATTGTATTTTAGCTATTTCCTAATGATTTTTTGATCGGAAAAAGTGATCACCCAGGACGGGACTTGAACCCGTGACCAGTCCCTTACAGGGGGAATGCTCTGACTAACTGAGCTACCTGGACCCATTCTAGATGCTTGAATTTTTCTATATATTCTATGGCTTAGGGCGTAGTTGGTGGATAATTTAAGTGTTTTGAACTACGACGAATATTTTTAAGTGACGTTTAGTTTAGACGTGCAGTTTAAGTTACGTATGACGAAGATGGACGAAAGAAAAAAAGACTATAATAAAAAAAAGAATAAACTACAGTAATTCTATGTCGGTAATTACCCCAAGAGGAGTCCATATCACCTGCCATGGCATTGTGGAGGTTACTTTTGCGCCGCGAAGGCCCTTCCGCTTTAGCTGATACATTGCCATTCCTGTTGATATGAATATAAAACACATTAAAATACTGTCTATTACAGATTGCTGTAATAAATTAAATTTCCAACTCGTGACATACAGTGTTAATTTACGTGTATTAAAATGTCTATAAATCAACCATCATTATCTACAGGTAGTTGATCCCAGTTGCATCCGAGGGTTTCGCCTTAGAGATGTTTTAGATGTGTTTTTATGTGTACCGCATGATTAAAGATTTGGCTCATTTGGTCAATGATAAATACATTGTCAGAGCGCCTACCGTCTGACCCTCCACCTTCATCAGAATCTCATCCGTCGGTCAGTAGGTACAGTAATTAGCAGTTGGGGTTGGCTTGGGCCTAAAATAAGTTGGTGGGCCCCTTTAACAACAAATATCGATCAATGTTTGTTCGTATTTTATGCGCAGCTGTACCGTTCGTTCATGCGATTGCGATAACACTTTGTCAAGCTTGAACTTGTGCGAAGGTTATGGCCGTAGTACAATTATTGGACTCGGTAGGTTGCGATGTAATCGGGTTGTAGGATTTTCTCGTGCGAAACCGGGCCGGGTCAATCAGTCTCTGTTTAATCAGTTTAGCGATTGTTCGTAAGGTCACACCAGTTGAGAGTGAATACCTACCAGTGCATTTCACAAAGTTCGCTGATGAATGATTGCACTAGTAGTATTAATTAGGAGCGAACAACAATGGAATTATTTAAAAGAATACTATCTACATGAGTTATTATTAAATATGAGACCTATTGATATAATTAATACGCATGTAAATTCTGTGTCTATACAGTGACCATACGAAGATTGCATTTTTACTTAATTTATTGTATCCTAAAAATAGGAAGTTTTATTTCATCTATGTATAGGTACATACCTAATAGAAATATTATATCTACAGGTATACCTATGTATAATTTATGGATAGGAGTAGATACTCTCTTGGATGGATAAATATGAATATAAATAAATATTCTACGATATTCTAACGATTATCGATACCTACTTATCTAAGTAGGTATATAATTTATCATTGATGTCTATATTACTAAAGTAACATCGTCGCCGTCGTCGTATAATTAATACACTTCATTGTAGTCAACATACCTACATGACATAACAAACTGGCACCTCTCTCTAGAGGGCATCCGCTAAATGAACTCCCTGTAGGTACGTTGTCTTGTTTAGGAAATGCATCAATAACAATGACAGAATAGTTAAAGATGCTATGTGCGAATCAACTTGAATGTTAACTACATTATATAAACTAGCTGCTGATACCCGTGGCTTCGCCCGCGCGGTGGTCGGTTATGGATTTTTCATCATAGGTAGGTATACCTATTCAGTTCTACAAAACCAATAGTTGATTTTTATGAAAAACTGCATCAAAATCCGTTTAGAAGTTTTAGCGTCCACTGCGAAAAATAGACAATAATTCCAAAAAATATAATATTTTTGTGTTCAGAATCGTTATTTAACATAACTCAAGACTTTTTTTTAATATCTTCAGTTAACAATAATTTTATAAAAGTACCTGATGGACGTTTCTTTGTTTATCTCTCATGCGTGTGTTGTACTATTAATTCAACCGTGATGTAACTTTGGTATGTTATTGTGTGCACACCTGGAAAAGTATCTACTCAAAAACAATTAAGTAGCACGCATAAGTTAGTCAATATACCTATGAGAAAACGTTTGTCACTAGTCTTCCGAACTCTCTTTCCTATCATCTATTTTATTCAATCAAAAGAATGACGAATTATAGCACTCAATAATTATATGCTTGTTGAAATTTTGTCAATTAACCAATTGCGAAGAAACTGCCCACATTCATGCCCGTGAAGATTCGTAATTTTAAAAATAAGACTCATTGGAACGACATTAAATAGTCTATACATACTTATGTTTCTTTGTATGTTTGTAATCTATGTATTTTTATATGAATCCTCTCATTACGATGAAATTACATCTCTGATGAATTGACAAGCTGGGGTTACGTCTTTTATTATAGAGTTTCTATGACCACTTCTTCGTGAGTAACTTGTGTTGTGGGTTCTAGAATACGGATAATCATACTTATATCCTTTTTTTCAAAAGCACTTTATTATAATGATAAAATTGGCAATAAATTAAATGAATAACTAAACAAAATAAATATTTACATGGCGTCATAAAATTCCTCCGCATCGTCACTGACTGGTAATGTGCCCAGAAGGCTGGCAGCATTGCTACGTTGAATGGCAATGCTGATTCTTTGTGCAAGATAGATGCCAGCCTTCTGGTCTTTTTTTTGTAAATACTTACATATTATAATGATGATCACTTTATTCGCATATATAGGTATAATATTATACTTAGGTATTATGTGCGAGTTCTCTGCTTATTACCTTTAATAGGTGTACAAATTTCAAAATGTTAAGCTAGCATGCAACAATGGAATTAAATATAATATGCCAACAAAATTAATAATAAAAGAATGTCATTGTGAAATAATCAATAATAGGTATCGAAAAATTTATGACGTCATAGCATATTATTAATAATGTCAAAATAAGTAAATTAGCAATGTCAATTTATGTCAATAAAGGAATTAGGAAAGCGGGCATAGAACCCGCATTTTCCGACTTGGCAGAATGAACGCCCTATCGCTTAAGTACAGTCAACAACAACAAAAGTAGCTTAGCAAATTCTAATTTATTAATCACCTTGGTCATAACCTGATGTAAAAAAAGGTTTCCAAATATTTTTGTGTACCTACTTATATCAATTTTTGTCGTTGACTGCACCTAAAAAACATTGCAGCACATGCCGGACATTAAATAGTACTTAATATATGAAATGACTGAAAAACCATTGACAGTGCACAGTTTTTTGCTCCACAGCGTCGTGACACTCGTGACGAATTTGTATTATTGAAGTCACACGACATGCCTATACCTAGTCGAAGACAAAAAACCTATAGGTGTTCTTGTTAAAGAAATAAATGTCGTCTGCTGACGTAACACTACTAATTTTATTTTATTCTTTTGGATTAATCTATTATCCTTTTTCTAATAAAAAAGACAAGTGTTAATTTGGCGGTTTAAAAACATGAACATAAACACTAACGTATAAAACACTTCACATATTTTTTTATTACCATCTCGTAATCGAGAGAGTAATGCACACATGGTACCGTTGTAGTTTCATCATAGTTATTCAATTTTGTATATTACTTAAGTCTATTAGATTTCATTCTTTTAAATTCGATTGTAATAGAGTAGTTACGCGCGATATATTATGTTGCTGACTGTGCAAGGTAGCTCTTATATTTTGATGGTGTCCAAATTGTCAGTGAAAATATATCAAAATTAACATGTGTCAATACTTGCACGCATTGAAACTTTACAATTTAATGCAATGGAAAGATAATTATATTAATAAATTAATCTAAATAGCCATCTAGCAGGGTAATCATTATCATAAAGCATTCTAGCCAGAAGCTAGGTTTAAGTCTAGAAAATACGGAACTCTATTTCAGATACTTCTGATATAAGGAAACCCACCAAGTTCTTTGGGGCCTAAACCAAGAGAGCAAATCCCGGGGTACCAAAGTGCGAGTTTGGTTTGGATGCGACTAGGATTGGGCTAGTACAGAATAGATATAAAAGTATAAATATATCGGTATTATGTATATACTTTCTGCTCTGATACTAAGAAGTCAATGCATCAATATAGTAATTAGTTATTCCTTCGCCGCTTGTTTCAGTTTGAGCGTGGGTTGGTAACAGAGTAAAATTCCAAATTTTATAAATACCAAAAATATCGTACTCAGATTCATCCCCCTTTAAATAAATACACAGTGATTTTAACCTCTGGATACCTATACCTATAAAGCTTTGTGATTAAGTTCGTTAGCTACGAGTAAATCCATGGTTTTAATAATAAATCCATGTACCACTTGACACCAACTACATTGAATTGATTGCAAAAATTACAAAAATTACAAAGTTCTACACTACACAGAATGTAGTGTGGAAACATAGCAACAGAAATGTTCTGTATACAGATGTATACAGAACCCCCAAAACCATTACTGCCATTACTCGCCTACTACTATCTTATCAGTCAGCTAAAAAGTACCTGTATAAATAATATGAGTAACTAAATTTACATTTCCGCCTTTTTAAGTAATAATTCGAATCATTTCGCAAAGAGTACCCACGCCATGAAGTGAATAGAACATACCTATAGATAAATATTCATACCTAAACTGTGAGTTAGACGGGCCTGGTGTGAGTGACATTACCAAATTTGACTGTTAAGAGTTGGGTTAGCAACAAGGAAGGATAAATAAATGAATTATCGACTCAAACATAAAAAAACTTGATTGAGTGTGTTCATCCTTATTCCTCGAACTGGATACCATATTTAGACATTGGAATAATTTAACTATTAATTACAATTTTGAAAGATTTCATCTATATAAGATAAAAGAGAATTTTATCTATACTCCGATTTTTAATTCTAGGCAAGAAAATGACAACTGCAACTGTCACCGATACAAAAAAGTGTGACCCGCTACAATAGTGATGTTCGGCAATCAATAGACTAGATACTTTAGTCATTCTTTATTTTTATCAGTGAATGAACCTCTTTGCAGTTTATGCTCGCCTAGTACATTACAAGACGGAAATATTTTTTATAGAATACTAGCTGTGTCCCGCGGCTTCGCCCGTGGCATACTTTGTCCCCGTGGCAGGATAAAAAGTATCCTATGTCCTTCCTCTAGTTCTAAGCTACCTCCCCATCAATTTTCAGCCAAATCGGTCCAGCCGTTCTCTAGTTTTAGCGAGACTAACGAACAGCAATTGATTTTATTTAATATACCGATTTAATTACTTACTGTGTATGTTTTCTGTTTAAATACCGTAAATTACATATTTTTATTTATATAAAATTTTATTTATATATTTAATAAAAGAATTATACTCTCGACTCACGACTAACTTATAATTGCAAAACTCGATTCAACCACATCACTATTTATTTGATACAAAAAACCTGCAACACTGCAAATGTCATTTTCTTGCCTAGAATTAAAAATCGGGGTATAGCTATCGCCCGCATCCTTGGCCGCATGACATGCAACTCACAGGAAAATATTTTTAGGATAAGAAGCTTATTCGCTAATTCTAACTATAAGAATCTGTGTGCGTTGGAGTCCTAAAAAGGCCGGCAACTGTTTTCTGTCCCCAACTGATTTTGAATAAGGTTCGGAGGATAATGAATCTATCTCAGTGGTAAAATTTTATAACATCAATGATGCTGATTAGAAGTAAATACACAAAGTTACAGTACCTACCATTGACTGTAACTCTTCAAGTAATATTGACGGCAGTGATTTGTAGGTACTACTAGCGATATTATTAATTTTAATTGCACTTTCTTTTTCCTGCTTGGTGTTGAAAGCGACAGTAGACAATGGTTATAATAGTACTATTGGGCAAGTCGCATCGTTGCTTACTACCTTGGTGGAACAGAATTCCAGTGGGAGTCGTGTTACATGAACCATCTGTCACTGCCCACGAGAATCATTGATGGTACTGGTATGGTTTATATCTACAATCATATAAAAACAACTTTCTATGATAGTAAGTATAACTTTCACTAATATGTCCCATGTGTACCAATAACGGTGCAACTGACACTTATTCTCACATTACTAATCTTTGACGGTTTCGATACATCGAGTACTTAAAATCCAATTGATTTCGAGACGAATGAATTAAATAAATAAGTATTACTTATGAATATAATTCAATACGGTAACGTGGATTCTAGTTTTTATTGTAACAGTACCATAGTAGGATTACTATATGATATCTGTCTCATATGTAATTATTTTATATCAAAAAATAACATACAGTTGAATTGAGAACCTCTTCCATTTTTTGAAGATTTACCGATAAATGTATGTGTGATGATGATTATGAGAAAAAATACAAAATTTATTTTAGTGTGAATGAATTATTAACGTAGAGGATGCTCGTGAAGCATGAAAAGACAGAAGTAGATCGGCATGCTCCAGTGGAAAAGAGGCGTGGTTATATGTATGTTTGAACCTTATAAATTCAAAGACTCCCAAAACATGCTAAACTTGACATTCAAAACAGTTTATAAACATAGACTTCACTTCACTCGCCGCGGCGGCGGCGGTTGCAAAACTATCAACAAAATCCTTGTGGGTATTGTGGGTAGGTGTTTGGGTTGTTTAATTATTTTTGTTACATTTTGCTTATTCATTGAGTAAAATATACTAACGCAGCTTAAATTGAGTTACATTATGTTTCATCAGTGAAATTGCAGCCCCATTCATTATCAATTAAGGCGTATTAAGGACCGTGGACATTATTCCGTGTACCACTGTGTTTGTCTAAATTTCAGGCGCACTTTTTAGTTGTTTTAATTCAGAAATACTCACTCATTAAGGACGCTACCAGAATGCATCACGGTTATTTTCCACTTCATGTGGAAGCAAAATAAAGAAACTTATAAATAGAAATAATGGCAAAATATTCTGCAGCTATCTATTTTGATAACATTGTTCTTACAATGCGTGGTTATATTTAAATATAATTGCGTGATGACTAATTTATGAAACTTACTGAGTCGTTTCCCAATGTCGTCACGTTGGCTGATAGAGCTAGTAGAGACTTTTTATGTTTCAAGATTTATGTATTTTTATTTTCACTGGGTAAGTACCTAGGTACCTACTAAACTATTGTTTCAGACTCTTATAAATGTTCAAAACATCCTTGGTTTCTAGTTTTCAGCTAAACAGAATATAGCTGAAACTATCCAAAACCAAAATGAGAATTCATTTTATTTTAATGGTAATTAAATTAAGGTATGCGAAGAGATTTTTCAACAATACAATATAATAGCAACAGTGTACCACGTGCTTCACGGACGCATCGTTAAAACATGCAAACATTTCATGTTGTTTTTTATTAACATATATTATATTAAACGTGTCAAAAATAATTTAATTTGTGTCGCTATAAAATGTGCAGGTGTTCGATTCATACATCAAACCACGTGCTCGATAAACTGTAACTATACTAAATGCTGTTTTTCAATCATACCATGGCGCAAGGTGAGTTCATGGTAAAGGTTTTATCGATAGAACATTATACGTACTTTATGCGCACTGGGTCAATGTTTATCTTAAGTATAACATTGTTATGTTTTTAGGTAGATTGAATAAGAAATACTGATTACTAGTATAACACTTACGTTTTTAGGTAGTTTGCATAAGAAATACTGATTACTGGAATCGTGACAGCTGTAGGATTCCTTCTTAGTATTCGTAATTGTGAATTCTGGATGGTTCGCAAACTTGCACCTACTAAGAAATAGAGAATTGGATCGGACCAAAGGTAAAAAAATGACTTTTTGGATTTGTTATTATAATCTGATGCGTAATTGGCCATTCAAAGAATTAGCCATTTAGAAATTAAGCTTTTGGAGAATTTTTGTAATTTTAAGAATTACCTAGGCCTTCTGCGCCTAAACCCTATTATGCACTGTTTGGTATATTTTTGTTTACAACTTTTGTAATGACTTTTTTATTTTTTCATCCATGCTCATAGCTCAACCCAAGCTAACTAAACCGCCAAAAATCCGCATGTGATGAAATATGTTCTACCATTAGTCTGTGCTGAAAGATTTTTTCCGCTTTACAGCTGCGTCAATTTCGAGTTACTTAGTATCGTTGCTGCACCACAAATTAAATGTTCAATAATTACTAGGTACCTTTATTAACAACTATAGAAAAAGTTACATGTGTAAAGTTAGAGTTTACTGCCCATTTTAATATAGCCAACGTGCGACGCAGCGCTTAAATTATTCATGAATCATAATTCTAGATAAATTATCTAAATAATGACATGCACATCTATTATAATGAGTTCAGTACTCTACATACACTATTCAACACTGATTGTATAGTTATATATGAGTTTTTGGTTGTTCATGTTGAATATGAAATACGAGGCTCAACCGTTGTTTGATATCGCCCACACCTTTTGAATACCTATATGAAAAAAAATCAAAACAGAATTAGGTACAGCTAATATCCCACATCCTAAAAATGTCACAAAGTGAAAGGTTGTCAAGATATTTGAATTTTTGTTACTCAATCACGCTGAAACGGCTGAACGGTTCTTGCTGCAATTTGGTGAGGGATAGATTCATCATCATCATCTACCTGTCCTTGTGTCAATCATTAGGGAACGGCATAAGAATGCCATGCGGGTGGAGTCGTGGGCAATAGTTAGTTAATCATAATTACCGAATAAACATCAAACATCTTTTATACTGTTTTAATATTCTTTAGTACTTATTTTTTATATATAGCTGCGTGAACTGTTATGATTTTATTTTTCATTGTTCGTGTGGCTTTTTTTAATAATCATAAAATTTTAAGTGTTATTAAATTGAAAATAATAAAAGTTTTATATTTTTGAAGATATTTTATATATATCAGTAGGAAAAGAAACATTTGATGTGACTTCTATTTATGGTTGTTTGTAACTCAATCGAATTTACAGAATAAATGCCGGTAATTAAGATCCGAGACGGCCGCGTGCGGTTTTAGTCGGTTTGATCCAGACATAACCATCCCCGATAGCCGACGGGGGTGGTGTCCATGGGGATTTCCACACGATAAAAAAGGGTGCGAGGGTAATAATTATACCTTTTGGGCCACCTACGGTCCTAAACGATTGTCGACGAAATGTAATTAATTCATTTTAAATTAATTTCATACCATACTTATTAATTAATTAATTTACACTTATCATCACTCTGTTTTTAATTTTTTTTTACAAATTAAGACTCTTACTTGGTGGGCTTTATAATTTTTTTTTTAAATTTTGATGAAAATGTAATTCATAATAATTTTCATGTAAGTAAAATTTTATTTTAAGAAATATAAAATGATCATCTACTTTTGACACTGACTGTACAGTACACAAACAAATAGATATTGTCTAATTTATGAATAGTATGAAACATTATTTTTACCGAAGGCTATTCAAATGGTAATAACAATTAAAACCATATTCTAATTGAGATACCTATTAAGGCAGGTAAGCGTTCATAAAATCACCCGAAAACTCACATAATACGACAGTTGTTTAGAAAAGATAATGTAAAGATCATTGTCATCATACATAGCCAGTTCGATACCTTATATGAATATGTACATGAATGTATAGGCCAGTACTATGGTTTGTCATGACATGACGTGGTTGTCCGCCAAGATGTCGAGCGGTCTATAAACGATGAATTGTTGTGCTTACTATATAATGTGGGTCATGTAACGAGAAATATGGGTTCGCGCCGACCCGACCTTAGCCATGGCTTAGATTTGATTTAGCATGCAGAAAAAGACAATTATAATGTTGGTGGACCATGGATGGCCACTTTAACGAATTAACCGTTATTATTTAGGTATTTATTTATTGGATAAATGAAAGAACGATTATTGTCATAAATTGTTAAGTACTAACACTTTGTTTTATTATGCAACATCATCATCATCCTCCGAGTCTTTTACTCTCAGTTGGGGTTGGGTTTTCAGTCTAATTAAGAAATTTTGTGTAACATATAAATTTGTTTTTGCTCGACATGTAATGGCTATTCAATAAACTTTATTTTGTTAAGCTCTTCCAAATGGCCTTGCAAGGAACAGGGTTCCTTATAAGGCCAGTACATACTCGTATTATAAATCAATCGTTCAGTTTAAAACTAGAGTTGTAATAATCAATTAAAAAACGTTTTACTGTGCACGGGAATTACAATTTTGACGTCGAATTTTGAAGTCTAGGTTCCACTTGTTAAGGCACCGCATTAACAAAAGTCCTTAAGTTTGATGAATCTTAGTGTGAGTAGAAGAAATTGTCATCATAATGTCAATAATTAAGTCTTTTTAATTTCGAAAATAGTTCAAAGGAGCGTGGCCTTCCATGGTCCACCTTTTACAATGAGAACTACTTATTCAAACTGTGAGATGTTAAAACATTTTGATATAGTTTTCGGTACGTACGTGCTCGTAATTTAAGTTATTCAGACGTTTGATACGCATAATTGCAACGAAAATCTTTTTAACGTACAAGTTAGTGACGAAATCGTTCGACACGGCCGGTAACGTGTGACTAAATTGATAAGGTACACTAGGCATATATACGTACATGTCGTTTGTAATATATTCATGTATTTACGTTATTGTATAAATAAGATATGAATATTTCCCGGAAGTCGGTTTTTGTCTGCAGCTGTTTGTTAGACTTTTCAGAATCACAACAGTCCAGAGTTAATGAAACTGAATTTGAGCTCGGTTGTAGACTTTCTTGTTATCATCAGAACATTCGCGGAATATTTGATTTCACGCAATATTCTTAAACAATATTACCTAAGCGTTTTGATATAAATCAGTAATTGTCCAGGGAACTTTAAACATATAAAACTGCTAATTCTGTTGTTACGATTCAGAAACTTATAGGTAGTTATTTCTCTTGAATTGTTAAACAGTGTTTGAAAAACGACAATACATACCTACTTACTTATTTACAAATATTTAGATGTGGCAACAATTTTAAGTGGGTATATTTAACTGGTGTTAATAATTTAAAGCAGTTTTATTTTTACAGATAAGAAGGTATTATGAACTTACCAGTGCCGGTTGAGTGCGTCTGTTTCGAGGGATGAGTCCGAGGGTAGATAGCTGTCGTAGTGACAACTCAGGCTGCTGTGAGACATCCTACATGGTACTCAGAGAGTCTTAGCACTATAACTAGGTTAGCGGGAGAATTTGTTGAAAGGTTTACGCGGGGGCATGCCGCTCGGTTCAGCGCGTTCCACACCTATGCCGCGTCGAATGTGCATGTTATAAGAGAAGGTTTGGCTGCGAACGAGTCGGCCGCCTCTCCTCACCCCGGGCACGTGACTGCCTCTGTACGTTCAGTTTCGCCGGCCGGCTGGCCGGTCATTGGCCGACGTGCAAAAATTTTACAAAAGAACAACAGTGGACCCACTGCCATAAAAATGCGTTCTGTACTATTGCACGGGTTGCGGACTCGGTGAGTAGTGAGTAAATGAGCTAGTGGTGTCGCGGCCGTGTTTATAGTAATCATTTCAAACAACGCTCGTATAACAACGGCAACGGTGCGCCCGCGCCGCCCGCTCAACCCGCAACCTCCGATTCTTCCGCACGCATCGATACAATGTGTGCGATCGCGATTAAAACACCCAAGTGATTTGTTCCATGTGGTTTTATATGTCGTCTGTTAACGATAACTACATAGGTGTGTGATGAATTCTCCGAACTAACTGTAGGTATGTGTAGTCGCAGTCTGTACACGTACCTACCTATACTAGGTATAACAGCAACCATCCAGATGTTTAATTACTAACGCCTAACGGCAATGTCACTCGGTTTTAATATACAGTGTCAGAGTCGGACTAATGTTATGTTGGACTTGTGTACCTACACCTTGTTATATACTCATTGCATACATGGAACTCGGTTTAGTAATTGTTGCCTATACGAGAGCTATAATTGAGTAATATGGTAGGTTAAACTTATTCTCTTGATTAAAGAAAAAAAAAAGTTGTTATGTAGGTATGCGACCGCATTGTTATAACTAGTGTAAATTTAACACTCAAGTAGTTAGGTACATTAAATATAAAAGAAAAAAGAAGCATTTATGTTTAGTAACTACTTAGCGAGTTTCCTCTTTATCTGCCTGTTTACCGTTACAGCGCCATTGATACAGAAACAAAATTCTGAAATAACGCTACTTCAATGGAAATTTTTGGTGACCTGTTTATTTTGGTTACTTAATGATTTACCTACTTGTTTCGTTGAATTTGAAATTCAACTGAATCGCCGTGATCTTCCAAAATCTAGTTTCAAACTCGATGAAGGTGATCTATTCATGTTTCATCTAAGCAAATTGCGTTCAAAAATGTTATTTGTATTTAAATTTTAAATAAGGTAGGTATGCACTATATAGTAGTTGATTTGGATCTGTTATCGTACATGAGTTATATAAATATACGTAATACATATTTACAACCAGATTTTACTAGATGTACCCGCGATTTCACACGCTTGGATTTGGATTTCAAGATTTTAAGTTTTTTTACGCGAAACCATATTTTTTTTCTAAAACAAAAGTAGCTTCTGTTCCACCTATCCACCAGTGAAATTTCCGTCAAAATCGACACAGTCGTTCCAGATATTAACTTCATTCAAAAAGACAGAAAGACAGATAAGAATTGTATGCTTATCGTACATACACTCACGCATATTTAAAACCTGTTATTTTGGTATTACAAAAAGATACTTCAATTCTATTTATTTGTGTAAATTACGTAGGTATATGCTATTTATAAAATTACATAAAATCAATAAAACTGGATCTATAATTACTTTTAGGTACCTACTACGTTACTACGACAATTTTATTAAGCACTAAATCATGGCATCAGTCCTATTGTTTTCCTGAAAGTTATTACTTGTTAATTGTGTCAATATAATTTTTATTTTACGTAATTTTTGCTCGAGATTTGTGACAACTAGCAGTAGTTGCAACACAATTCGGTGATTCGCGATCGTTATATAAGGTTAAAGAGAAAGTAGAACCTTCAAACTTACCTGTAAGTATAGTTTTTGGGATATGTTTTCGGAAATCACCAGTATCGAAAATCCCAGTTATTATTTATTGATGGTACCCAAACTCTCGTATCATCAATTTAGTGATACCAGAATATGACTAGTGGGATATTAACTTTAAGTTTGTATTTATAGAGTTGGCAACTTTTCTTTTTTTTAAATAAAATATGTTTCTTTGTGTTTGTATTTTCATTGATATTCTAAAAAGGTATATGACTGATAATAAATACAATTATATGAAACTAGGACACCTACGTTTTGATTTAAGATAATCTTTATTAGTCTGTTGTTGTAAGGATCGACAGACCTGGCAAATTGTTCGTATCTCGCCAAAAACAAACGGGACTGGGAATTGTACCGATATGCATGACCAGTGCTTTCACTTTAATATTCGTAATACTTTTGACCCAATCACAAAGTAAAAATAACTAAACATGTTACAATACTTATAAGAGTAGGTATATATAATTAATAGTCTTACTATAAGGAACAGCATATATTATATATATTAAATAAGGAAAATAAGCTAATTGACTAGTTACCTAAATAAGGTAAGATAATACATATCGTGGAACTTTTTCAGGCAGTGAACAGCTTCCTTGGTCCCGTAATGACGGGGGCACTGCCAAGGGGTGAATCGATTATAAAAAAAAACTGTAGCATAATAATTTATAGTACTTATTTCTTCTTCAAGGTACCTATTCTGTGTAAGGGTTTATGTGCTGACATAATAATAATCAGGCATCGATAGAAAGGTTGTTGAGTTATCTATCGCATTTAATGTTATGTTCTATTGGTTCTGATAATTAATTTTGAAACTTTTTTTATACTACCTAAGTGGCAGACAAGCACACGGCCCACCTGATGGGAAGTGGTCACCGTGGCCTATGGACGTGTGTTATATCCGTGGTCTTCTGCAGGGCGGAGGTACTACCCCAGACGGTCACTTATTCTTCGGAAGGACGGACACTTGATCAATCTTCTGAAATTATCCTCATATATTACATAAAAACGGTTGATAGAAGGAATCAGCCATATTATTAGGATTATGCATCCACAGGCATTGTAAGGAAAATAAATTATAAATGATTTAATCTTAAATGTACTTTAGTGTTATTTATACGCACAATGTGACATTCGTGATGATTAAAGTTTTGAAATCTGCAATAATGCCTGGTAAGAATAGAGCGCAGGCAAAAAAAACCTTTCTCCAGTTTTTTAACTAAGTGACACAGGCAGCATTTTATACAAATATTATAGAAATGAATTAGATAGATAGATACCTCTTTTAAAAAATTTGTGAATTTATCTACAGATGAACTCTTAGGTACAAGGATGGAACCAACTTTTACACAAGATGATGTTTCATTATAAGATTAAATTCATTTAGGTAGAGGAAGGTTCATATAGGTAGGTAACAAAAATTGTCTTGAACAATTAAACTTGCTTGCATTCCATTTTATTTTTTTTCCAAGACTCAATTTGTGACAAAATTGTTGCATTAAAATACTTATTATAAAAAAGAATATTCCAAATCGGTTCACGCGTCTCCGAGTAATCGGTGAACATACATAAAAAAGGATTCCGACGAATTTTATTGAGAACCTTCCTCCTTTTTGGAAGTCGATTAAAATATTATAGTAATTCCTGTAACTGTCTCGGAAATATTATTTATTGATTAATATTACATGCACCCACAGTATTTAAATTCCGAAATAATACGTGTTATGTTAAGTTACTCCATGCTAAGCCCATTTCTGAAAATTCTTTAATTAGGTAATCATTGTTAGGCAATAACTATAAATTCAATTAGTTTAGTTTAGTTTATTGAAACTCTCAAGCTATTATCTGAAATTTATACTGATTTATTATTTGACTACGGAATGTACCGGATGTGAGTGCATTTCATTATCGTTGACGGTGGTTTATTTGTGCGTAGAATGATAATAAAAACTTCACACTGTTGTATTCATAGATATATTGGTTGTATCTGATTCGCAATGTTTAAAAAAAAAATATTTTATTGATTCTAAACCAACCAATTCATTATAAATTACTCATCTAAGTGATCCTTGCCTGGATGTACGCATTATTAACCGTTAACCAATTCAATCATTATTTGAATGAAATTTTAAGCAATTGCATGCTAACTTATCATTCTTATTAAAATCATCATTATATATTTAATAAAAAAAAACAATCATTATTATTAAAATTTTGACATTTAAATACCTATTGCACAAGAAAAGTATAAAAAAATTAATTTCGCTTAAATAGAGCTCACTGAACAGTTAAATATCATTTTCAATAGGAAATATAAATCACTTTGCTAAAAACGAATCTTGAAAATCTATACTGATAATATACTAAATCTGATACAAATTCTTAACAAATTAAGTAGGTAATGTTGTTATGAATGTAGGAATATTATAATGTTTGAAATAAATGCTTCTATGTACTCAACTAATTAAAAGTAAGATTTATTAATAATAATTCTTTGTTTAAGTTCAATAGAGACATTGAACTCAAGAAAGAATTTTACTTTGGTGAAGCGATCAAAAAAATTAAAAACTAAAGCATCGCCTTCGTACACTCGTCAATTTATGCTTCATTGATTGGAAACTCATGGTTGGATAATCATGATGATAAAACATTCATGCATATATATAGGTACGCATGATAATACGAGTATACAAATAGCCTACAAACACTTGTTTTTGGATTAAGTGGATTTACTTATCAGGATAATACTTTTCAAGGAGTGAACAGCTCCCTGCTCCTTGGACCCATCTCGACGAGGGTAAAACCAAGGAAGGGATGAATTGATTATAATCCACCAAAATTATCACAATAAGTTATAGTATTTCTTAATCAATGTAATATTGTGTATAATTAAGTTTATTATAATTAAGCTTGAGCATCCTTGCGCTGACAAATGTTAAAGGCTTCGATAAAAAGATTGTTGAGATGCGTGCGAGTATAAAGTTATGTTCTATTTAAGTATATATATTTTTTTGAAACTTGATCAACCTAAAACTCTTGTCTGCATGATCTTGATATTACAAATTTTAAGACTTGTGAGCTTCACAAGTAATCAAGTTGCGAGATAAATGTAATTAGTATTAAATAAATTCACGTTTTTAGATTACTTATTCTAATGTATCTGTTTGCTTGGGTATATTACATAAAGCGATAGATAGTACGAAATCAGCCATTTTATGTATGCTAAACTTATAAATAAATAGTATAATGATGATGATGTTGCGATAATTTTTGAGAATATTATATTCTTTAACCGCATTAGTATTAGTCTGTATAGGCAAGACAAATTAGAAGTTGAGGCTTTCACAAATATAGAGACAAAGTATTAAATTGTTATGTTTTTGATCACAAGAATATAAAAGCAACATAATTATAATTATATGTTTATGTTTATCATTGTCTTGACGACAGACAATTAATGGAGCTGCGGACATTAATAATCTCGAAATGCAATGCAAATAGCCTACCAATATAATTATAATAAAAATTAATCGAAAACAGAAGCACGTGATACCTTGTCCCACGCCATCTTTAGCTCTTATTATTGCAATACAATACATACATAAGCTACAGTTTGATGCGAGTCATGTGATGTGAGTACATTGAGCTTTGCTCTATGTGTGAGTACTATGCATCTTGGGAGCAACCGATTAATATGACCTCTACTATCCCCTCCGTTTCTCTGTTACTTACTGTAAACAAAGGGACGTTGTATGAGTCAGCAAGGTTCTATCATGACTGGATATGATTTATGCCGTTCACAAAATATCAGTCACGTGCTGAGCGTAAGACCTAGTTGGGTAGCATTGTTAAGTGAAAGGTGAATAGTAATAAAGAGCCTCAGGACAATTATATCTATTAAAAATCAAATCCCCACCTTTAAAGGCAGGCTAGGCAACATATTTTAAAAGAATCATCCGAGTGTTTTGTAACTTTATTCACGTATGTTTGTTAAGTTTTCTTATACCAATTAATCCACCAATGATTTCGTTCCATGATTGGAGTCAGCTTTAGACACTCTTAATTATAATTAAGTTAAGACACGCTTTAATATTACAACATATTTTTCTAGTCTTGATGGCCTAGCGTCATTGTAATTACATGGCTTTGAAAGTTTTAGATGCTGGTGGTCAGTGGTCTTTTCTTTCAATGCATTAATACACTCGAGAGCAATGAATCCGGGTCACTTAAAGAATCCTAAAAATCTCGGAAACTAAAAATGCTAGGTTAATGCAATAAATTGTATTTAATAGACAATGTAATACTCCTTAAATGAAGGTATTAAAACTTCTTAGTTATTGTAAAGTTATATCATAAAAAAATCAAATTTGAAAAAGGGCCACTTTCGAAGATGGAACTACGAAATTACAGCATTTGGTTTTGCTTTTGTTTGTAATCTGTCATTTATGTGGGTACATAAACCATGTTGATAGTGCTCTATATTCATTATTCAAGCTGAAATTATGTCGCTTACGCCTGAAGAATGCACCAGAATACTTACAATGCTGGAAACCGGCCGGAGTCAGCGCGATACAGCCAGGACTGTCGGTGTGTCGCTGTCAACAGTACAAAGAGTTCTCCGACGTTACGAAGAAACTGGTTCTAACCTACGCAGACCAGGAACGGGCAGAACCAGGTGTACCACAGCACGAGAAGACCGATACTTGGTGAACACCATGCTTCGAAATCGCTTTCTCACAGGAACTGAACTCACCAATCAGTTTCGACGCCTCGGAGGAAGTAACCCAAGTGCATGGACAGTAAGACGTCGGCTTGCTGAATCTAACTTAAAACCCCTTAGACCTGCAAACGGCCCTAAACTGGAGCGTGGGCATCGTATTTCGAGACTAAGATATGCCCAGAGCCACGTAAATTGGAGTATTGAAGATTGGTCAAAAGTTATGTTCTCCGACGAATCAAAATTTATGCTCTACAAGCACGATGGAAGACACAGAGTGTATCGAAGACCAGGGGAAAGATTCAAGCAAGCATGCATCGAAGAAAAAGTAGCCTACGGTGGTGGGTCTGTACTTGTGTGGGCCGGAATTTCTTCTGAAAGTCGCACAGAGCTGGTGATCATAGAAAACGGCTCTTTAACTAGCGTAAGATATGTGGAAGAAATCCTCAATGATCACGTTGGTCCATTTATGGTCAATTTAGGTGAGGATGCTATATTTATGCATGACAATGCCCGACCTCATACAGGTAGGATTGTGAATGACTACCTTCAAGAGATGAACATTACTCGTATGGAGTGGCCAGCGCGCAGCCCGGATATCAACCCGATCGAGCATGCTTGGGACGAGCTAGGCAGATGCGTAAAACAACGAAACCCTCCCCCAATCACGCTTCGTGAGCTCAAAATTGCTCTCACAGAGGAATGGGAGAATATTCCCCAAAATCGTATAAGGAACTTGGTGTACAGCATGCCAAACCGCGTAAACGCAGTAATGGAAGCACGAGGAGGCAATACGAAGTATTAAAATTCAAGAAAATCGTAATAAAGTTCAAAAATTTCATGTTTCCTATTTTTGTTTTAAGGAGAGATCAGCAGTTTTTTTCTTTATGTAATTTTGTGTTAATAAAATGTATGGTGACTCATATTTTTTTTACTTTCATTTAAGGAGTATTACATTGTCTATTAAATACAATTTATTGCATTAACCTATCATTTTTAGTTTCCGAGATTTTTAATATTCTTTAAGTGACCCGGATTCATTGCTCTCGAGTGTATTTTGTTCATCATTGTCTGTTTATCTCGGCATCCAGTTCGTATACTTTTACTTACCAATATATGACAACACATGAGCAAACAAATTTATCGCCTTTTAATGTTTTTCAAGTGTATTTAGTGGGTGAGTATTTAGTGCAGGTATATCTGGTTGAGCTGCAGTAAAGCAACAGCTTTTAACATATTGACTCATAATCTTAATCTACACTTATGTATAAAGCTTAAGAGTTTATTTGTTTGTTGGTTTGGTTGATCGCGCTAATCTCAGGAACTACTAGTAGGTAGTTCGAATTGGCAGGGAAACTTAACATTCCTTATCAAAGAAGATATTTGTTCTTATTAGTGTATCAAAACGATCCAGGTCGTGTTAAAAGTGCCTATAGGAATACTCATATAAAATAAAATGTCTTGCGTACGTGATATTATTTCATTAATATTCCGAAAAATGCGAGCCTTCAACGAAAGGCGCATTTCAAAGAGGAACATTTCATGATATTTGTATTCATAGTGGTAAGAAAAATTTACGGCTTGGAATTTGCTCTAGAAATATTTAATCAGCAGTGCAGCGCAGCTTAGTGGGTTTTAGTGTACAGTCACCCACAGTTGGTATAAATCAATAAGTCATGGATGTATAATAATTTCTGTAATCTTCAGAGGACTAATATTATAACGTTTGATTCAATATTTGAAACGAACAATAATCTCTATCTATATAATAATCAAATAATAATAACTTAAGACAAATTTGGACAAATTTTAAAGAATATTGTCCACACTGATTAGTATGAAATAGTCGAATTTGTTCAACTTTATGTGCAGAAATGCAGATAGTTAAAATTTTTATAGATAAATAAATTTTTATAATAAATCTTAAAGATACATTCAACATAATAAATAATAATCATCGTCTTAGCGTTGTTCTTGGTAGCATCCGAGACTTTCATCTAGGGACCTGGAGCTCGCGTATCTTTGATTTTGTTTGAGCAGCTTTTAGGCCTTTTATTAGCTTTATTAATCTGCTGTGGTGATTGCTATCTGGCCTTGACCGTCAAACAGTAGTGGTTCCGGTTTGAAGGTGAGGATCTTCAAAAATACGTCATTATGTATTCGATATTAGTAGATTAGTATTATAGTATTTAGATTAGTAGCAGTGACTCGCAGTTAATTTAATAGATCAATTTCAAATAAAATTAATTCCATGAAAATATGTCTCTACCTACTTTACTCTCTGTTAGTTTTGACAAGGAAGCTCAATGCCGTTCAAGTATGAAAATCTTATTAGAATTTTAAGTTAAAACTTTATTGAGGTACTTTATCTTCTCTTTATACCTACTTTAACTATTGCCCGCGGTTTGGTATGCGTAGAGTTCTGATAGTGTAAAAATATCGGAATAAAAAGTAGAGTGTCTTACTGAGGGATAATATAGCATCTAATGGTTAAAAAAATCTTGAAATCTTTGAAGTTTCTTTATATTAATAGTAGAGACATGGTAAGAAGTGTACAGTCACGATGAAAATTGGACTGTAGATGAATCATTATTTACAGTGAAATTTTCATTTTCCAATGGCCCGCTTCATACTTGTAACCATATTGCATTGAAATGTAAATATGCAAATGAAACTGTTTATAAAATGTATTAAGTAAATGCCTTATTGATAATACAAACTAGTAGCGCCTTGTCTCTTTATTCAACTGACACTCCAGATGGTACTTGCTTCTCTCACTATTTAAGCAGGCGCTTTGTGTTCAGTGTTCATAATATTCACTCATCGAGGAAATAAGGTACTTACTTATAACATAAAATCTAACCACACGATAATACTTATTCTAAGTCATGCCAAAGAACCTTTTTTATTGTAATTCAATAGATTCACAAAATATAAATTATCTACATAATAGAGTTGGGGTCGATATTGAATACAGTACCTAATTTCTTGCTCGATATATTCACACTTTACTTTTCTATACAGCACGTCACACGTACCGGAGGAGGCTCTGACACAGGCTTTCCTCTCGGGGTTGCGGGTAGTACTATTAGTTTTTTTCCCTGTAAGGGACTGGTCACGGGTTCAAGTCCCGTCCTGGATGATCATTTTTTCTGGCCGGCAATGTTTCTGTCGGTAAATATTTTTTACACATTCAACCGGTCAGTAAAAATATTACAAGTTAATCCAGCAATTTAGGGGATCTTTATAAAATAATAAGACCAACCATTGGCATGTGTCTTTCTAAAAAATAAGTTAAGTAGGTACTTGTAAAATTTCTGCGCTGGTGTACAATAAAGTATAATCTATTCTAGTCTAAAAAACCATTGGTATCATGATAGTTGACGGGATATTTGCCATGTTTGTTTGTACGAGTATAATATCCCGTCAACTATCATAATGTTAATTTAAATGTCAATAAAAAATCCTATATCAACCATTGGTAACGCATACTTAATTATTTCTGAACTAATTGAATACGGAACGGAGTATGGAAATACGGAATGTCTACTAACCCTGCATAATATAATTTTATTATGTAAAAACAGCGGAATGTAACAGTAACTAATATTAAGGAAATATATCCGGCATAAATGATTTAAAATACTAACATTTTGTTTAACATTATTTCCTTTTTTCAGCATTGCGTTTCCGTAAATAAATTCAAGCTTGTTTCACACATATTTTGAAAATACTACAATTATAGGTAATTGTTTCATATTACACCTTGTGAGCATATCCCAATTAGCGCGCATCGGTCACCAGTGCATTACACTTTGCTGGCGAATTCATGAAAACTTAATCACTTTAGAAAATTTAGATTTCAAAATTTGCGAATTCTGAGTTCACTCTCAAGAGAAAGAGAGAGAAAGAGTCTCTTGAATTGGCCATGTATTATTATCATGAATTTTACAGAAACAACCTCCCAATTCCAATATAGTACGGGAGGTAGCGTTAATTTTTTTTGGCAAGCGATAGCGAGTTGATATTCTCCACGATAATAGATGTTTATTGATACATACCAGAATTGACCGTCAGAACCCGCACCCGCGGAAGAGTCGAAGGTGACACCATGGTAAAGTTGTCAAAAAAAATTACGCTCCGAGCAATCATTTGCCACGTGAAACTTTATATGGTGATTCCTGAGGTCATTTTCAACTGAGAAATAACCGTCAGATGTGGTGTAGAGTAGAGGTTATACGTCAGTCGCGTATATATTAGACCAGTGCCGATAGTCTTTGAGACAAAATAAATTTATAGTAGGATGAAACCTGTTGGAAAAGGATCAGAATATAACAAAAATGAAAGGAAAAATAAATTACGGGTGATCTGAGGTCGGGAAGTGGGGAGGGGTGTGAGTTTTAAGGGTAAAAACGGTTTATCTCGATTTCCGGCAAAACTACAAGTCCTGTGGAAAAAAGTTAAATGACAAAGTTGTAGGTAATAAAGAGACCTACAACTTTTCATTTACACTTTTTTCACATAACCTCAAAATGTATGTGAAAAATTCAAATAATCAAGTTTTTGGTTTTTTATTTTTATCTTAAGCAAAACAAATTTGTTTTCCACGAAATTTGGTGAAAACTTAGCTTTTTATGTCCTACAGACACTGTATTTTTTTTTTATTTGAAATACTCTTTTTTTCAGCTTATTTTGACTAAATATCGAAAAACCACCCTAATTTTCAATCGAAAATTCTCACGTCAAAATATCAGCTTTTTAAAAAAAGTCAAAAAATTTTTTGTTCTTTGAAATCTCTTCTTTCTGATGATGTAAAAATATATATACATTGCTGTGGTAAATTTTCTCAGGAAATGACTAAATACAAAAATATTAATTTCGAATTCGAGTTTTTCTTCTTTGCATTTTCTGAGAAAATTTACCATAGCAATGTATATGTATTTTTACATTATCAGAAAGAAGAGATTTCAGAGAACAAAAAACTCTCTGACTTTTTTTAAAAAGCTGATATTTTGACGTGAGAATTTTCGATTGAAAATTAGGGTGGTTTTTCGATATTTAGTCAAAATAAGCTGAAAAAAAGAGTATTTCAAATAAAAAAAAATACAGTGTCTGTAGGACATAAAAAGCTAAGTTTTCACCAAATTTCGTGAAAAACAAATTTGTTTTGCTTAAGATAAAAATAAAAAACCAAAAACTTGATTATTTGAATTTTTCACATACATTTTGAGGTTATGTGAAAAAAGTGTAAATGAAAAGTTGTAGGTCTCTTTATTACCTACAACTTTGTCATTTAACTTTTTTCCATAGGACTTGTAGTTTTGCCGGAAATCGAGATAAACCGTTTTTACCCTTAAAACTCACACCCCTCCCCACTTCCCGACCTCAGATCACCCGTAATTTATTTTTCCTTTCATTTTTGTTATATTCTGATCCTTTTCCAACAGGTTTCATCCTACTATAAATTTATTTTGTCTCAAAGACTATCGGCACTGGTCTAATATATACGCGACTGACGTATAACCTCTACTCTACACCACATCTGACGGTTATTTCTCAGTTGAAAATGACCTCAGGAATCACCATATAAAGTTTCACGTGGCAAATGATTGCTCGGAGCGTAATTTTTTTTGACAACTTTACCATGGTGTCACCTTCGACTCGACCGCTACCAGACCGGTTGACGGCCAACTCTGTTATGTATTAATAAAGCTCTATTATCGTGGAGAATATCAACTGGCTATCGATTGCTTGTTAGAATTAACGCTACCTCCCGTACTAATAGGAACGCTTATGTCACAGCCTGTCTATGACTAGCTAGTCTATGACTAGCAGGTGAGGTTGGCTTGAATACCTAAGATCTTGGGAGGCTTCGTACTCCCTTCCTCGTTAAAACATGTGCTTAATCGAATTGGTATAGTCAACGACAAAAGTAACTTTCTAAATTCTCAATTATGAATACCTTAGCCACAGTACTTAACTTTAAACCTTTAATAAAATATTAGAAAAAAAAAACATGAAATATATTAATTGTATTCGCGCGTTCTCTGGGTATTTTAAAATTAATCATACGTCAATTATTAGTCTTGTATTAAATGTACAAAAGGTTTGTAAATATTTTAGTGCATATCAAGTTCGGTCATTGGCTGTACTATAACAAAGATGTAATTTGCATAAATAACATACCTTTCTCTATCCGACGGTAGATTTTCTCGATCCTTACTAGATTCATCGGCCATTATGGATACTTTTCTTTTGCCGTCTACGGCGATGACAGCTTGGAGTGTATTGTTGGTTAGTGCTGTCTGTTGCTGTGCAGGAGCTTTGTCTTCGCCAACACTAGGCTGGTTTTGAAGGTCACTTAGGTCGAAGGGATATTCCTTTATAGCAGTCATTCGGATGCTGGTTTTACGAACCTGGAAGCAATAAAACAAACCGATTAATTTCCTCTATAAACGTTGAATGTTGATGATATAATAACGGATTATATCTTGCCTATAACAGATTCTGACTGATTGAATTTATTCATAATTTAAGTAAACGAGTATCCACAATGAATTGAAAAACATTACGAAAATGTTGACCTTCGTGCAGAATTGTTTTTATTAATTTTGTTTAAATACGGAAAAGTTATTTTCTAACTTAGGAATAAAAATGAATCACCGAAACGCGCATAACTTTTGAACGACTGCACCGAATTGGATATTTTTTTGTGTTTGTTATTGTTAAAACAAAGTTTGTATGAAGGATTTTTTTTAAGTCCACGGGTATCGTACTATAATTACATCGGGGCATAGGTAGGGCGGGGGGCAGGTAGGCACACTAGTGCAGCTAGTTCGATATAGGAATTGGTAATATGTAGGTAATTGCTTTGAGACAAGTTAATTAAAAGCCAATTTCACCTTTATGTTGATAGGAACCCAGATATAAAGCAAATTAAACGACATTACCACCGTTTACTCAGTGAATTTATTTGGTAAACCGTGAGTAGATAGGTACCTACCTAGTTCAGTTGAACGAAGTTCAACTAAGTAAACAATTTATTTTTGCAATTCTGGCTTACTGACTACTAGTTTAAAACCAAGCAATAGCTCTATACTCTTTGTGATAATTATAAAAGACTACTGATTGAATTGCATTGAATTACGTTTTGAATGGTCCACAAGGAATATTGTACACGCTGTTTCTTCGAAGATTGTACTCCATCTTGTGTTTAGAATACATCTAACGTCCAACTTTTTTCAAGTCATAAGCTTTGAGGCAATCGACGTTAAAATGTAGCGCGCGCGCCGCTCTATGTCCGCCGGTTTACTGAGTTATCACGAGACTGGTTGTATTGTTTTCAGGGCTTCAGTAAAGAAACCTCTGACAGCTTAACAGATATGTTCTAAGTGACGATAACTTAATACAATCCGAGAAGTTGGAAAACAAAACGACGGCTGTTAACTTGTTGACTTTATATTTTATTCTAAGAATAGTTCCTTAGCGTATTTTAGTTGTTGGTACTAGGTACTTCATACTACCTGACATGATCTATGATTGAATGAAATTTTAAGCAATTGCATGCTAACTATTTCCAAATGTTCTATGATGTCAAATAATTAGGTATTCAGTGCTGTAAGTGTCCTGTTAGTGGGGTGTTTGAAATCTCTGCAATCATCATCTATTTTTGCTACTGTCAGTTGTACCTATCCAAAAATATTAAAGCTCATTCAAAATAATATACTGTTAAAACAGGAACTAGACTTATCTAGACAACATAGTTCGTTTTTATGCACTACCGTTCATCCGATTGTGATAAAACTTTATCAGTGTATTCTTGCATTTGCGCGAAGGTTATTGGTATATAGTCCAATGAATGTATCAGTGCTGTGACCCCAATCCCAAACATTCCCGTGCGGGACAATTTAGCTAGTATGATACAAAACTATGATACAAAGCTAGTATGATAAAGGAGGTTCCTCCTCCTTTATCCTACCTCCTTTACCTCCCTTAACTGTTCTGTGAAACGTATCGTCAATTAAACCGGATGTCATGCGACGAACTGTGGATACAGTGTAGAGTTAAATAAGTAGTTAACATCTGAATGGCTGGTCAACTAGTAACCATAATTAATTGAATATGCCTGGTCATTTCATACCACGTTACATACTATGGAACAGATTTTTTTCTGTATGTATGTTACATTCATTATCATTCATGAGTATAGAAAGAAAGAAAGAAATATTTTTCCATTGGGGTTGGCAGAGACATCATCTTTCCACTTGCTATTATCTTGGCATAATTCTTTCGCTTTTTCAACTTTCATAATTGTTTTCATACACGCACGCCGGTTGCGTACCCTCAGATCAAGAGTACCCTCTTGACCTGTACTTTCTCCAAAACGTCCTGGATCTGATTAGAATATGTACGCCTAAGCCTAAGCCTTTACCGGGTTGCCCATTCACACCCTCACCTCATATATCTGTTTCATCAATCTTCTTTCATCCATCTTCTCTACATGTCCGAACCATCTAAGCATCCCTTTCTCCATCTTGGTCACTTCATCTTCAACCATACCGCAATGTTCCCTTATCACACTGTTCCTCACTCGGTCCATCAACTTACTTCATTCTCTCACACATCACAAGTAGAAAATCACGCTTCTCAGACATCACAAGTGTGACATCTACAATAATGCAGTTTTACAGAATTTTCCAATAAAAGGATAGTCCGGACCTTTTATACTCCTTTTGGAGGGTCATGCAAAATGAGGTAGGTACCTATATGAGTTTCTCGTACTATAACTTGAAACACACGAATAGATTTCGATGGATATTGTTAGAATCACTGTCTGGCTGTATTTTTACAAGCTTTTTAAACTTACTCTGTTAGTTTACGGTTAGGAGACGGTAGGTGGTCTAAGAAGTTTCTGAGGGCCAATTTTCGTTAAGTATAAAAAATATGTTCAAAACTCAATTTTAGTCTAGTTTCGATCTAATGTTGATCTTAATGTCAAAACTGGTAATCTTTTAGTTACAAGATTTCATGTCGATCTCTCAAATGTCAAAAAAGGTATTCTATGCTTACAAGAATATGATTGAGATTAGACTGAGACTGAACTTTGAACATATTTTTTACGAGAATTGGCTATGTATTTTATTTATTTGTCTTGTTAATGTACTTACTATAAACCTTGTTTTTACCCGACTCCCGAAGAAAGGAGGGTAATGTTTTTCGAGACTATGTAAGTATGTATGTATGTATGTATCAATATGTATGTATGTATGTATGTATGTCCATTTCTTTGGCACGGCCTACAGCCTAAACGACTTGACGGATTTTGACATGCGAGGTATCATTTTATTCGTCATAATTGTGTGGGTGACACTGGGTATATTATTAAAATTGCTAGAAAATCAAAATGGCGGATTTTTGGCGGCAAAATAAAAATTTTGAAAATTTGTCTTGCACCCTCTACAGCCTGAACTGCTTGACGGATTTTGACAAATAAGGTGTTGTTTGATTCGTCATGATTGTGTGAGTAACACCAGGTATATTAAGATTTCTAGAAAATCAAAATGACGGATTTTTGACGCCACAAACATTTGACTGCGATGGACGCAAAAATTGCTGAACGAATTTCGATGCGATTTTATTTGTTTAAAAGGTCTTGGTCAGACTTAAAATCTTAAGTTTATTTGATTACAATCGGTTTAGTAGAACCGGAGATATGAGCAAAATTATAATAAAAGGTTGAATTTCGGTGATATCCCTTCACTACATGAAAATTATTAACTCCATAAAAGATAGATTTTATACTTCATTATTATCCGGGCAGCTATGTAAATAACTAAAAAGTATAAAAAAAAAAATTCAAAAACCCGACTGCCTAAAACCAAAAAGAAAAAAACAAGCACTTATATTGATGGTGGTCTAGAAACATAACAACTGAACAGACGAGATCCATTGGCTGTCGAATAATGGATCCCGACTGTTCAGTTGTTATGTTTCTAGACCATCATCAATCTAAGTGCTTGTTTTTTTCTTTTCAGTTTTTAGGTAGTCGGGTTTTTGTTTTTAATTATAATAATTTTGTATCTTGATGTTACTTTTTTAAATAGATGTTATATTTTTATATTGCAATACACATAATAAGGTTGATTTACTGTTGCTATGTTAAGAAACAATCAATCATCTTATCTGGTCAACTAGAGGAACAGATTTCCTCCTTGCCTTGAGTGAGTTGCAACACTTGCAACAGATAATCCGTTATGGTAACTGTATTCACGGGTTGTATTTAAGTAAAATACTGTTATTTTCTTTAACTCGGATCTAGATCGGATCGGATTTAGATCGGAAATAAGAACTTGTAGGACGGACTGGCACCGCAGCTTAATAGAAAGGTTACATAGGTACTTGAAATATATTTCAGAAATCTCGTGTTTTACTAATTCTAGTATGTATACTAGAATTACTAACTCTATTCAATGAGAATTCATTACGCATCACAGGATATACACGCAAAGATTTGTATTGTCATTGTTATTAATTTGTATTATGATTGTTTTTTAATTATATTATTTGAACGGGCGATATTGAATTATTTGGATAAGTGTGTCTTAAACTAATTGCCGACGTGAAGGAGGACAGTCACAGTGTGTCATCAAGGCGTTTATTTGCTTAAGTGGTCTCATCACAATCACATGATCACTTACGAGAACGCGACCACGAGTTTCCAATCGAGACGCGCTCTCGTAACTTTTATTACTTTAAGACAATTAAACAGATTACTCACCCGGTCATCGATGTGACGTAGATATTTGTTATGAGATCTTAATCAGAAGGTAAAGGACAATGGCCTTTATAAAGTAGGTAGATAGTCATACTTATGATAGCTGGTTAGCCCTTTCAGTTGAAGTCGGTAAGGATATATTTGCTATAATTGCAATGACTCCTAAATTCTATGTGTAGTGTATTCAATTAAGCATATTCACATCGTCTCGATTGTTTGGCGTAACTTTTAACCATTGACACGTTATTGAGGTGGCTGTCACCAAAAGCGCGGGTTCACACAATGTATGATACAGTATTGAGTGCAATAGGTACATTGAAAGCCTCTGTGAAGTGCGAAATAGTCCCGTAGGCATTAGCGAGCCGGTGAAATAAAATACAGTAGTAAATAGTACACCTTGTATAAGTACTTCTAGAAAAGCTGTAAGGAAGAAAAATTGTGTCACCGATTCCCTCCGGAAGAAAAATATTTAAATTTAATAGAACCGGCAACTGGAACCGCGGTCCCAGCTATTGCGGTCCCAGTCGCTGGAACCCTCACGATTCCTGGATAAGGCGGGCATTAATTTTGAATTTCGAAGATGGAACGGGACGCAGAAACTTGATAAACAAATTACTGAATTATGACACCTGTATTTGACATCTATGACATCGGTAGTTTGACACCTGTCAAAATCTGTATTAGCACCCCTTTTTGTAATGTCACTGAGAAGCTCAATACCTACACCCCTAATATACTCGTACATACCTTAAATAGGTAGTCTAGCAAGGTATAAGAGTACCTTGAAACATTGTTTCAAATGTGTACTACCTTTGTTTTCTGAGGCGGTTTATAGGATTACTCATGGCTTTTGTGATAAGTACTTTTTATGATTACTTAAAGAAACGGTTGAACTTTTTTACGACCGCACCTAAGTATTAATACACATATTTTATGCCACATTCAACCGTGTAGAATAACGATCGCCTCTGGAGCGCAATGCCACAGAGTTCTGTGGACTGTCCGCATGTGAGAGTAGCGCCGGTGGACAGTATCTATTGGTTTTCAGACACTGGTGAAATATAAGGATCGGGTACCGTCTAACCTCCCAACTCTAAGAGGAAAACCTCTGCCAGAGAGGCCCAAGACTAAGTAGTAACCGAGTAGGTTAACACATCGCAACGATAAACAATCCTAGCCAAGTCAGGCTTAGGATGGGAGATCATTCTTAACATATTCAGACAGCTCCGTGCCTCGGAGAGCACGTTAAGCTGTCGGTCCTTGTAGCTATACAAACATCGGTCAGTCAGTATGAACGTCATTACGGGTAGCTAGAGCCTCAATAAAGTCACATCTGGTCTAACTACAGAGCTTCGACATCACCAATGGGTTGTAGAGGTCAGATGCCAGTCGCTTCACGGCGAATATCGATGTTCGGCCGCTTTATTGCTAGACTGGAAAGCCGACCCCAACTGTGTAGGGCAATGACTCGGAGGATGATGACTTTTACAAACATGCTCTATAATGGCACTAAGAGCTTATATAATTGAACATATTGCTGTTACTATCATTAAAATTATATCATCTCATTACACTTATACAACGAAGCATAACACGTCTAATATGTTGTTTAACTGGCAATACTGTACCTACATAAAACGAACAAAATTTGTTATTTCTATTTAGAAACGATAACTATGTGTATTATTACTTTAAATCTTAACTACTCTATTGTGTTTATACCCTACAAATATTTATCTTTTTCAAACGACATGGTAGTCTAGAAAGCAGTTAAGTTGTTTTTAGGGAAGAATCCTCGTTCGCGGAATTTGAGATCGGTGCAATACGTCAGGGTTTTTCATTAGTTCCTCCCTCAGACGTTATCTCATTCAGTTACATTTTTCTTTGCCACATATTAAAAACACTTAAACGTGGGTTACCATGAAAATGCTCGTACCTATTATTTTTTTATTTTGACAAGTGATTTATTTCCTCGCCAAGCATTTCGTTTTCTTTAAAACCAACTATTCCAATATTCGAATTAAAAGCTTGCTGCAGACGCTTCCGTATTTCAGAATTATATTCCACCTAATTGATCACATTTTTAAGCCAAATTATAATAGACATGTGTTTAAATTTTTTGTACATTAAATTATAATCCCGACAAATCCTTTGATAAAGTCTTAATGACATTTCTCTAGCAGTTATAACGATGACCTTGTGAGATGCATGATGACAAAAGTGGTGCCCTAGAAACTACATAATATTATTAAGTTTTCCGGCTTCACACATAAAACATTTTGTAACTCAAATTACTGCCTTTTGTAGAATTGTGAGCATATGTATATCTGATTGTAGATAAGTTAAGAGAATACCTACAGTAAAAACCTTGATTTTAATTTTAAATAAAAAATCCTTCATCATTTATTAATTTCTTTATTTATATTATGCAATTAAAAGTAAAGAATACTGCATAACGTTTATATCTTCGAATTAAATACACTGAAGTTATGTTTTTTTTAAATAAGATTTTCAGTGCTCTACGACGAAAGATTTCTAAGAATAGAATTTAAATTGTTACTTGACCTGCGTTGGGAGCAACCCTCATGCTATAAAAATCACAGTTCTGTTAACCCTTAGTAATCTACACTAATATTATAAAGAGGAAAGATTTGTTTTTTTGTTTGTTTGTTTGTAATGAATAGGCTCCGAAACTACTGGACCGATTTCAATAATTCTTTCACCTATAGAAAGCTACAATATCTGGGAGTAACATAGGCTATAATTAGTTTTCAAAAAATTAAAGATTTCGAAATCCACGCGGGCGGAGCCGCGGGCAACAGCTAGTGTTGTATAGATTAGTAATCTTACAATAGCTTCTTGGGAAAGAGGGATTGGTTGGTAACGCGTGAATGAATGACACATCTGTTTGTCAGTAACCACTTACCATCCAGTGAACCGTGAGCATTCTAAATGTCTATAATATTGTAATACCTACAACAGTCGAACGTGGTAATGCCGACTATTAAATGAGCATCCTTTTTTACTATTTCGGAAATGGCTCTAAAGATATGAATGAGAATTTGTATTTAAAATAAACAAATCTTTATCGTTTTGATATTTAGCTCAACTTAAGTTCATATCTTTGCTCAAAAAGGTGTAAGTATAAAATAAATATCACACATAGGTATTAGATACATGTTAATATAAGAAATGTGTATTAATTAGATCTAAAGAAGTGTTCAAATTATGTATTCATGCATAACACGTAGTTGTGTTCACATTTGTTAGCAATAAAACACATTGTACCTTTTGTGTATGAATAATACTGTCAATGTGACGAACATCACGGTGCTAATTTCTTTCATGTGACACGAGAATATAAAAGGTGGGCCCAACAGCCTTTACTTTATCATCAATGCGATTAGCATGATTCCACCACATTGCCAACTAACAACAATATCACGATGAACATGTATTGTATTCATGTAAACACATAGTTATCACAATAAAAAGCTGCATTTAAACATTGTGATACTTATTGGTGATTTTTATGAATTACCTACATAAATATACAAGTTGTATATTTTAGAAGTGGGTCATTCTAGACAAAATCGATATACATAATTCGTAAATATAATACGCAGAACTTTAATGACATACTAGTAAGTTACTGCTACTAGTAAGACTGAAGTAAATCCATACATATTAAGTGAAAAAACCCAACGGCGATTTTTAGACGTATTAAGTTGGTGGATGCTACAGAGCGTCCAAAATAAGTATTGCGACAGTTTCAAAAATTAATGATGAGTATAAAGTCACCTCGGCTTTCAAAATTGCTCGAAAATTCACGAAATTTGTTTTAGCACTAAGTAATAAAATTCGTCTCTTATCTTTTGCCAATGAGAGATGCCCTAATTTCTATTCACACCTTGAATTTGGATTCTTTTTAAACCGGCCTTCTAAATACCGGAAGCGTTTTTAGTCAGATTGTAAGTACTACTAGGTCTATCTCTTAAACAGTCTGGAGTATTCTTTTGGTGGCACTACTTACTATTGAGTTTTTCTGAACAAGGTACTCATAACCAACCTAATATAAGGCTTAAAAATTCACAGTAACAATATCGAGGAAAAAACTTGGATCCAATGATTTTCAATTGCAATACAATTAATTTATTCATTTGCGTATTGTGGTAGGTACCTTCAAGAGATATAATATTAAATGGAGCATAACAAGTCCAAACACTTTTCGTCATTAAGTTGGCATGTGAACAATAGGCAGGTAATTAGCCACTAAGCAATAATAGCAATTACCTATGAAGTTGTATTCAACAATAGCGCCTACCCATCGTCTACCCCATGATTGCGGATTATTATCATCAGTCATCATCATCTTAGCGTTATATTCCGATTGCATAACGAGCCTACACCTCGGAGCTCGAAGTCCGCTTACCTGCTGTTTTTTTGCTTGTGCAGATAGGCGGCTGCTGCGAATGCTGTTCCTCACGCATATCCATCGCAACATTTTCATTTCTGTGACACATAGTCTCAGCTTATGTCGCTCTGTTATTAACGGCCTCACTTCACAACCATGTAAAACGATAAATGTAATGATCGTTTTTAACCGGCATTTTGGGTTTAAAATAATACCAGTCAACTCACGCCACTTGGCCTTGCAGTGGCAATGTATGTTTGCACTTTTACAGACATAAGCTTAAAAATGAGTCTCTAAGTACCTACCACGAGTAAAAGTGGAGCATCATGGAATGACATTATCAATCCAATAAACTACCTAGCGTCTGACCATCGTCTATCGCACTACTACAGAAATAGGCTAAAAAAATAAAACCGTGGGGTATAATTTTGGGATTTAATTTTCAATCCCAAATTTTTTGCTGGTTACTTGAAATATTTAGTATGCTGGTAAATCTTTGGGCAGGGTGAGGAACAAGTGTAGTAGTGCAAGCATCTCGTTTGCAAGGTTATGAGGTTCATGGAGGTACCCAGGATAGGAGGCGTTTTGCAAATATAATCTATAAATGGACCTTCTGCTAGTTTTCACTTGAATAATAGTGTCATTTCATACACATTTTTTGTTCAGTTTTTTTAGTCCCTTTGCAACTTAAGAATTCCCATGAACTAAAAGTGGCTACCAGACGTGCTTGACACAAGCTTAGGTATGATCATCGTGAAATAAAATGTATTTGTCTGTACGCGCCTTTTTATGTTCTTAACCTTCGTAGACCCACGCGTTGGTCCGTCACACCGACGATATATTCTACGTTTGCCTTGTTTTCTGTTTTGGGCTTCTTGGTAACTCTGTAGTACGTGGTCAATTTTAAATCAATGTTGCGCAAGCAATGTATTTTTTTATTATTTAAAGAATGTTCGTATCTGATATTATTAGTGTTGTCGTTTAGTCCCTCTGTATAAACTACAATTTATGCTATACTGACTGGGATTTAAATGAATGACCAACTCCATGATCAGTAGGTACTTTCAGTCTCACTCACCGAGGGCGAGTACAAGTGATAATACTGTAGGTAGGTATAGAATATCAGTTTAGATAAGCGCTGATGGACCTGGGCAGGTTATCTGCTTTCCTTCTTTATACGGCTTAACAATGTTTGATGCAAATGTAGGAAGGTTAAACCAGTACCTATTTTATATTTCAATGGTGAAATTTTACTTTCATGCATACGGAACGTGTGTGTATTTTAAAATGATAGAAAGTTGTATTAATTAATATCGTGTAGCATAATATCGCTTATGCGGAGTCTCTAGGGAAGTATATTATTCTTGTAAAAGATTATATGCTTGGAATTTTAAAATAACGCATTAAGTCTAAAGCAATGCACCCAGTATTCTGGGCACATCGCCAGTTGGTTTAATTTTCGACATATAAACACGGCTCTAAGATTTAAATATTGATTTATATAGGTACCAACCATTACTTACAATTTAATTTTATATTGTTTATGAAAGTTTTAGCTTCATTCAGCTTCAGATACTTTTGTATATTAGTACTTACCTATATTTTGTAGGTACAAAAATAATAAATTTTACAGGCCTTAAGTTTATTATGGTTGTGAAAAAAGCCATATAAACGTTGAATTTACTTGACATAGGTGTATTGCAATTGTCGACACTTCACGCGATTATTAATTAATGAAAAAAAAAACAATTTTGCAGAATACCATCACGGTTGTGATATTTTGTGTGTGACGGTGTGCGAGGAGATAAACCGTCTATACTTATTTTGATGCCAGCTTCATTCAATACATATTACAAACTGTTAACGAACATATTTTTTTTCCTATCTATCGAGTGCCTACGTCTACAAGATGCAGGAGTCTATAAAATATTTTATTAACTGTGGGCTTTATGCTGGTCCAAGAAAATATAGCCGATACAAAATACCAACACTCGATGAAGTTTACTGTACTCGCATATATTTATAATTATATGCGAGTACAGTATTCACTTCGTCGACTGTCTATTCCTATCTAGGATAATCGGCACGGCTATTGAAATTGAATAACATCCCTACTTTATCAGAGAAGCTGATTGGAATGTGACACCTGCTTAGGATCCAGTTATTCACTTTTAAAGCAAGATGCCGTAAGCTCATTTAGCGTAAATAAGTACCAACAGTAATAACTTAACAAAGTTCGGGTACTATAACCATGGGTAAGAAAATTTTACAATTCAAGACATCAGACGATCACGAACTTAGTCTCTCCATGATGAAAAGCAACCGAATAGTTTCGTTAGCGTTTCATAAATACCTATCCTATTACACAAACATAAAACAAATCACAATAGAATGTGGTAGCATAAGTACTATTTTTAAGACAAAATATTTTACCCATAGAGCTAATATTTCTATGATTTTACCTATACCCGACCAAGTATATCCTCTACAGTTTACAGGATATTCATAAACATAATTGTAAATCTGTTATATTCATACACTTTTGTTGCTGATTATACTAAGATCTTGTAGATTTATTACTATATCTAGAAATCTTGAAATACAAATCTTACAGTATTAGAAAGGTATAGGTATACCTAATGAATAATAGGAATAGTTTTGGTTTTAATCAAAATCTTGTTACAATTTAAAAGTTTATGACTCGTAGCAGAAGGTAATTAAATTCTTATCCTATGACTAAATATTATGTAAGTAGGTAATGTAAAAAAAACCACAAAATTTTATGACAAACACTTGTCGAACTTTACTCACGTTTGCTAGGACTGTATAGTATATGTCACAGAACACTGAAACTCACGCACGCATTTTCTTAACCTTCTAAACAAGCGCGAAGTACATAAAAAATAAACATTGCAAGTAGTACGGCACGTGTACTGTACAGTTTAGCTGTTTACCAATATTTAAAAAACTAACCTAGGTTGTTGCTTTTCAACATGCTAGTAAGTGATGTGATGATTAATATATTTAGACTTCTAAACTAATGCTTTAAGGTGAAGTAAAGTGTGTACAACAAAAAAACTTTGTAGTTATGCTTTACTTTGGATTGAAACATGGGATCCTTAACTACATTCTCCTTAGGTATATATTAAAAAATATAACTGGGTTAAAAACAAAAGTACTGACCATCTCGTTGTAGTAGATATTGATTCACTGTCACTATACAAAACTGTATTCGATCCTAAACATCAATGGTGAATGATGAATAACAATTAATTGACCGTCCTTATTGCTATGAAACCGGGTGTCCGCGTCCTCTCATACTGATATGTAATGATACAACTACACGAGCGTACTCTTATGAAACATACTTGGCTGTTGCACCTCCCAGTTTGCTCCTATCCATGCCAATTGAACCACAATTATTATGTACGAAATTAACATACACACCAATAGATATTCGCGGACTAGTGTCAAATATTTTGTAAATGTTATTTTATATTTATTTGAATAAAAATTAGATACGAACACATTTTCACTGCTGTAATGGGGTCGAGGTGAATCTTTTTAAGCCCATCTGTATGTAATGTGTGTACTTGTGTAAAACATTTCATATAGTTTTTCAGCTAAAGTAAAGTCACACAAAATTGTCTCCGTATCGAATAGATCAATATATTGAGTTATGACGTATGTATTTTATTTAGTTCACATAATAATCATTATAATTATGATAATTTCTAACGATGCCGCGATGGTACAACAAACAAATATAGGTACAATGAGATAAATATTAAGTATTTAATTTCTTGTAGCTATTGGCTTTATATTTTTTTCCTCTTGGACTTATGCCTTGGGTCCAGTGATATCAACATAATGGTTGCGTGACCGTCACCATCAAGGTAAATTCATTCGGAAATATGTTTATTATTTTATAACATCAACCTTAAGATGTCATTTTATGAAACTGCAGATATTTGTAAAATTGTTATTCAATAATATGCTCGGGCAAAACTTGGACAGTGTTTTTCGACAGACCTACTGTGGAAAAATTTCACGAAGTTTTTAGAATATGATGATAAACTAAAAACTTTCCCCTGCTGTGTGATTGTCAGGAGTACAAGTTCAATCCTGGATGTTGAATATTACGATTTAATTGTTTAAGAAAAAGAGAGTACAAAAATTACACATAGGTACTTAACTACGGAACACAAATTATGCCAGATGAGGGAAAAAATATCCATTCAAAAACTATGTCAGGGTGAGTCAATATACCTACACAATTTCCTGTTAATTTTGAAAAGATACATCTTGTTGTCACCACTTTTTGCCTTGCTCATATCCTAGAGGCCACGGAGTATGTATAAATTGAGGTTATTGCAGAAATATTAGTGTGTTTGTTTTTTGAACATCACATTATCTAAAACAAAACAGTTGTTCAAAACATCTTGGTAGTTTAATGACCTGAATGACTAAAAGTTAATTGGATTACGTAAACTACACTGGAACAATTACCAAGTAACAAATACTATATGGGTGACATAGGTACTCGTTGCGAGAAATCGTTGCCATCGCACAACATCCAAATAAGTAATTAATTTAAAAAATACCTTTGTAAAAGCATATTTTCTAATAAGTGTAGTTATAACCAGACACATCAAATGGACCTAAACATGACGGGTTTGTCTGGTTTAGTTCAGAGGTTTCTATGACCACTTATCGTCGCCATCTTCAGACATTACGTTGGTAGCATCAGAGTATTTGCCAAAACAAAACAAATGAGTCAACATTCGATTGGCTTATCTTGTTTAGTTCAGAAGTTCGTATGGACACCTGCCGACTCCATCATTAGACTAGCTTCAAAGTGCCATATCAGCGTATTGTCACGTCACCGAAGATACGCAAGTGTACCAAATTTGAGCCCAATCTGACGTAAAGAAGTGGTCCTAAGAGCTATCTAGATTTGACCCATATATACCTACCTACTCACTAACATACAAACTAACAAACAACAGAGCAAATTAAAATGAATATCTTTTTTTAATTTATGCGTGTGTGATAAAACCTGTAAAAATCTTAGAACTGTGGGCGATACCTACTGTAGGTATCGCACACAGTTCTAAGATTTTTTAGAGTTTTCAGTATGTAATAATAATTTATTACTTTTAGTTTTGTATTTAGTTACTCAGTCTTTTCAATTATCCTACTGATAGTATATTTAGTGCATTTGTTAAATATATTTGTCTTGTAATTCCTCTCTTATTTGTAACTTGTGAAGAAGCGAATAACCCAAACATAAGTATTATAATAACTTATTGCAGCTTCATAAAGATTTATTATTACTTAAAAAAATAAACAGTGCGATTATAATGATTGATTTTGCCGTACCTATACCCATTATAGGCAACTGATCGAATCTTTACTTTTAATTGTGGTATGTATTTTTACATTCATAATAGTTTGTATTTCGGATATTTACTTGCTAACATTTTCACCCCAAAATATAAACTCAGGCCATAAATATTATTATTATGAAATTTTAACAAAAATCTTTCTGTTATCTATTTACCAACATTTTTGGTTATAAACCAAATCTATTTCATTAAGAGATATCATTATCTTGTAAAAAATGTCTTTACTTTTACTAAAAACTATTTACTCTTTTTTTTCACCATTTAACTCGTATAAAGTAAATATTAGTCCAAGCACACTACCTTTTTTTTTCACCCGTATTTTCTATTAAATAGGTTTTTCTTGATAGATCTTTTCTAACCTTCTATAATATGCATTACTTATCAAATATGATAAGATTGATTCACCTACCGTGGTTGGCCAAATTATTAGGGACAGTACTCATATTTATAAAAATTATAGATTAGAACATTTGTGTGAACAGTGAGAGTGGTTTTCAAAGATGTATTATATTTTGGTCTGAGCTGGTATTATTACTATTATTTTTGTAAGGCGGCAGCACAGTATAAGCACCTGATTGGTTAATTAAATGACGTTTCTTCGTGGTCGGCCATTGTTTCCTGAAAAGCGCGCTTCTCTGTATTTTGATTTAAGTTATTCATAATAGATATTTCTAAATTTCAGTTCACTTTTCGGCCGAAATTTTATCTGAAGGTAAGTAATGCTTCATAATACGATAGTTTTGCTTTGTTTTATCTTCGATTTTAATTTATTTAGAAAGGCTCAAAGACGTTACCTTCAAATTTGTATTTTTTAGAATGGGCAAGGCTTCAGACACGTCTCCAAGAAAATTTAGGGAGATACAAACCTTATTGCTGCATTCTAAACATTCCCAGAGGCAAATAGCAACTATTGCAGGGGTTTCAAAATCGGTTGTCAACAAATTAAAATTAAAATTGACAATGAAAAACTTCTCGAATCAAATCGTGTAGGAAAGTGTGGTAGGAAAAGGATCACCATGCTTCATACCGATCGGAAAATAAGGAATATCTGCATCGAAAATCGCAAGAAGAGCGTTGGACAGTTGACTAGGATGATTAACGATGAAGGTGTAAAAGGTTTCCGAAGGGAAAATGCGGAGGCTGTTTGTCGAAGAGAACCTGGTAGCTCGGCGGCCTAGCAAGAAATCACGCCTAACCGATACTATGAAAAAGAAACGTCTAGAATGGGCTAGACAACATCGAAATATGACTGTTGAAGACTGGAATCATGTTAATATAACTCTTTGGTAGAGCGTAATTTGGTATAGGTAAAATAAAGGTTGTTACTATTAGAGATAATATTTTAAAGGTGTGCTTTTCCGACGAATCAACTTTCTAAATTTTTGTTGACAAAAGTCCTTTCGTTAGACGGCGTCTTGGAGAGCTACTCCACGCAGATTGCCTTGGGGAGCGGGTAAAACACCCGGTGAATGTCATGGTATGGTCTGTGATATCATTAAATTTCAAATGCCAGGGCATGTATTGAGAGCATGCCCCGACGAAAAGAAACTCTTATTGCAGCTGAAGGCGGCATCACCAAGTATTGAAATTAATTTCATAATTTGTTATCACTTGATTTAGGAAACAAAAAAGTGTTCAAACCATTAGGTTTTCTTGTTTTCATGATTGCAATAGAATATAAATGTAAATAATAAAGTTAAATGACATTTGCTTCACAACATTTGTTAGAGAAATCCAATTAAGTCGAAAATACATAATTTTGAGTACTGTCCCTAATAATATGGCCAACCACTGTAAGTTTGGCTACTCTATGTAGGTACCATGGTTTAGTTTAGTCAAGATAAGATTATTGCAATTCACAATTCATTTGTTGTTTAAGACCTAATGTGACAGGCTGCCTATAGTACTCTTAACTACACTAGTTTTGAGTAGTTTGTAAAGCCTTTTGTTATCATTCTATGGTGTAGTTACAAAGTTAAAAGACTATGCATGTTCTTGAATATCTTTAAAACATGTAAGGTGTTAAGACGAGAATTGCTTATAAAATGCTTTCAGTCAACAATAATGTATTCATATTTAATTACGGAAAATATGAGCACAATGACATTTGCAGTACTCACATGACTTTTGTTAAAGTCATTGGACAACTCAATGATGTGACTTCTGTTTACAGCTTGTCGTTTACACATCATTAACTATGGTGCCACAAAATAATGTATAAGTACATACAGAAGTCCGGTTTCATAAGATGATTAAAAAGGAAGCTCACTCACACAGTTGTAGATATATTATTAAAGTGTAGGAAGTCGCAACTAGCGAGGAGATTGAAGTATATTGAGATCCTCGTAAACAGCTAAGACGTAACCATGATTCAAGTTCAATTATCTATAAATTATCTATAATTATCTCATAGAGTGTACAATTTGCAAAATTATACTTATTGATTCCATTCATAGTTGGCGTCATTCATTTCATCATTGGCTTCAGTAAGGCAAAGCCCGAGTAGCTAACCGCTCCTCGGGCTATGCCGAGGCGAAATTTTGGGCCACTACGAGAACAACAGAACTACGCTCTTACCTCCTAAAACCCGAGAGTAAAGCCTATACTAGTACCTACTTCATTCATTGATAGATAGTTGTATCACTTAGCAGTTATGTTAATTTGGGTCTCGAAAATATTAATAGAATCTTTTGTATTCGGTATTAGTTTTATGTATATGTCACAAAATATCTGTAAGAGCGCTTAAAACATAACTGCACAAATTTCCATTAATATCACTATTTATTTAATACGATCATAAGGATAGAAAATATATAAATTACAAACTAATAAATAGCTACACAATTACGCAATGGAAGTAAAAGTTTGATCCCCTTGCGAATGACTCGTGCAAGTGTACGCACTAGGTCTGCATCTATCCGACATAATAAGAATTGCAAAACCAGCTCGAATTACGAAAAAATTAAAGTGAAAGAAATGAATGACGTACCTAGTTCTATCTTGTAGTGGAACCTCAAACATTTTGCACATGAGTTTTTCTCACAATTAACTTTGTGTCTTTGATCTTTTTATGAGATCGACCGAAATCGTAACTTTATTTTTCATTTTGGCCACTATGAAAGTCATAACAAATTATGAAATAAAATGCATTTTCTTTAAAACTTCATTGGCCAACGCTTACTTTTTAAATAAAAAAACAAACGCCAAATTAAAATATCCAACGGCGTTATAATTTTTTTTTTCGTTTAATAGTGGCCAGTTCTAACACTTATTTACTTCTTTTTACACACGCAGTACTTAAACACAAATGTGTATGAGGCTTGGCCTTTTATTGTGAAGCTGACCTATTTTATTCTGTATCTGCCCACACAGTCATCTAAATACCATTACATTACATAGCAATAGGAATACTACGTGTGTAGATTTAAATATTCTTATATAAAATAGATGATTTAAAAAAGTGCAATAGGCTGATTACAGACAATTCAAGAATCTGGACCAAAACATATTATGAATTAAGTAGGTATAATATTATGACGACTCATTAAAATTGTGCCTTTAATTGAACTATGAATTCACATTTATGAAGATAATGTTTCGGGTTTTTTTTTGAATTGGAGATAAGGGTTGGAAATGTTTATAATATTTACACACTTACTCATATGCTATACCGGATACCTTCCTATGTCCCAGAGGAAAAACGCCAATGGCTTGATTTCTGGACAGAATAGTTGGATAATTTTTATAAGTAGGTCCCTATTGCAACAATATATTGTTACAATTATTACAAATCCTGAATGAATTCTACTAAAAAGCATTCCTGTAAAGTTTATAAAAAATATTACGTACCAATGGTTCCCTCAAAATATCTGGCCAGACATGATCACCAATCGAATAATAACTTCAAAATACTGAATACATTTCCAAACGCTCGCATATAAACTATGAAGTTGATACACGTGATGACAAGGAGATAAATAAATTTAATTCATGGTAACTGATATATCACGCAATGAAGATGACAGGTGACTGCAGTGATGATCCTCAAATCACAAAAGCATACCTTTTCTGATTACAGTAAGAACGTGATAGGAAATCTACGCGGGTATAGACGGCGGCGGACTGCCGCGGCGGCACAGGCGATGACGGGATCTCGGCATTCGACAGCTAGCTACGTGATCAGTCCGACTAAGGGCACTCGACAATAATTCACGTTTGCACTTATTTCACAACCTTCGTTTTTACGAAACACGTGGTTAGCTAAATATATTCACACTTCTACAAAAATGAGAGTCCACAATAACGCTTGACTCTTGACGCTATTGAATACGAGTATACGACGTTAACGATAATGAATTATCGAGGTTAAGTTAATTGTTCTAATTCACAAGATACTGTACGACTCTTCAATCGGTTGAAACTTAAAAGCAACTGCCACAGTTTCCCTGTTTACGTTGGTTTTTATATTCAGTCAACTTGTAAACAATGAAGATCAAGCCTTATATACACCTGCTATATAATCAAATATGTCTGAAACTTCGTCCGTGCTCGTCGTCTTTTAGAGAAGGATTTGGGTGCTACGAGTGTTAAATATACATATTCTTATATAATTATTTTATCCACAGTTTATAAGTTATTCTGGGCGTGGATTTATTACATTATAATATAATTATGTCGTAACTGAATCTGTAGGCTTTATGGGTTGGTGAAGTACGAGTATATCAAACGCACTAACTCAGTGAGACTACAATATATTGGTAACGTACCAGAGGTGATACTCGCTCTTTATCATTTGAAGAACCGAAGGGGAAGGAGGGGAGGGTGGATATATATAAAGGAAGATAAGGCCTGTACTCCTATACAAAACAAACAAAATATTAATAATCTTACCTGTGGTAGGTAGCTACTCAATTCATGGTAATATGTAAGTATAGGGATGTTATGACATGTGTCAACTGCAGGGCAAACTATTCGGGTATTATAAGCTTATGAGTACAGACTGCAAATAACTGCTACTAAATTTAATTAACTGATTAATAAACCTATTCTTAGGCACAAGAGAATTCAAAAAGTTAGCATAGAGCCACACCTCATAATTTGTACATGTACATCGCCGCATGTTTTCACTCAAGGATGAATCCAAGAAAGGCTGGTTTGACGTTGTCGAAGATAACAAGCTAATGATCTAACTACCATAAATGCCCTAGGCAGTGCGCAGTGGAGGAGTAAAAGCGGGAAAGCGGACACAGGACTCTGAGGTGAGAGGCTCAGATGCAGCCGGAACTATCACGAAGATCTATTCACTAATATTATTGTGATAATACACAAATATTAATAGTATTTGTGAGTTTGACACATTGTAGGGGGTTATCTCTAGATCTACTGAACCAATCTTGTACATTATTTAACCAATAGAAAGCCACATCATCTGTGAATATATATTATCATAGGTTGAATATCACCACGCCAAGGGAGCGGAGCAATAATCATAAATGAGAAGAAATCCGGTAGATTCCCACACATTTTAGGAAAACTTATAGGTAAATTATAGGCAAATATGGGTTAAAAAGGGTGCATCGGGATTCGAAATACTCGTAGGCGTAAATATGCTACGGGCGAAGCCGGGGAGGCCAACTAGTATCCAATAAAAAATATGCAACGTCTTGTCAAACTTTCATGTCGTCTTTTGTTGCAACAATAAGGGTATGCACCCTTATTGTTGCAACAAAAGACGACATGAAAGTTTGTGACAAAGACAAAAGACAAAGTGAATGTTTAAACTGGGCGTGGATGGTTAATCCTAACCAATGAAGAATATCGAAAAATGATCATACGAATCTCGAGCCCGATATTGATGAAAACTAACACTACGTCATTAAATTTCCCAAAAATCAATGGTCCTAACCATGTATCGAACTCATTGGCTTGTAAAAACTCCTCCTGTATAGCACCATTCGATAGTAATGCTAGTAAGTAACGAATTCTGAGAAGTAATGAAGAATGAATGAATGAAGGATTTACGGCAAAATTAAGGATTATTTGAGTAATTATCGATACCCCGAACTTTTTACTACTATAGCTATAAACTGACTTTTTTCCCTTTACTATCGGCGACTATCAGTCATTTTTGTTTTAAACGTTATTTGTTTTAAAAGTGGCTACGCTCTACGCTGCGTAGAGCGTAGCCACTCCGGACGCACCCTAACATACGAATACTGTATTCTTTTTACGAGTAGGTATCTACAGATAAGTCAGTGCGCGTATACATAATGGCATTTTTTATTTTATTCAAAACGAATATGGGTTCGTAAACATTAAGCGAGCAGGTTTAGTGAGGTCACTGCAAGGCTGGCTACATGAAAATAAACTGTGAAGTTTTAGAATGATGATAGTAGTTATCTAACTGTACAAAACAATCTTTTGGATGAAAAGGGACAAGTTATCCCTAACAATTATTGTGTCCCTAAGGTCAGTTGGCTGAAATACAGGAAATTCGTATTTTGAGAAAAATGTGAGAAAAATCCTTATTGTACAAAAATACTAGATTCTTAATTGTAAATCTAAACCTTCCAGGTATCTATCTACTTAAATAGAAGAAGAAAATTCAATAAATGAAATAAAGGAAGGATATTTAATGAATTTAATGCTGCACTATCTATCATGCTACGCTACACCTACGGAGGCTATATAGGGCAATCATTTGCATTTAATTAGGTTACACCACGGCCAATTATTTTTTTTGGCAGTTCAATGCTCCTTTATTGATAAAGTAGTACGGTGACTCTGACTGGTACCTGATACCTACGCAAATATTTTTACCTTTTAACACATGATCTGCATCATTATTGTGTTAAGGTATTATAACCTACTAAATTAAACATAAAACATCAACAGCAACAAACAAGGTTATCTATACAATCTAATCTGTAATAACCGTTCAAAGACAATTTCATTATTTGGAAGTTATGAAAAGTTTTACACAAAAAAAAAAAATTCCGTAAACTGCAACACAAATACAAAGAAAGCCATTCTAAAATCCAATAATATTTTCTTTTAAATAAATACAGCTTCTACGCTACGATGGGTGAAGCTATTGGGTGCACAGGTGCATCGATAATAACATGTTGTTACGTTCATAACTACACTAGTGCCAATGCAGGCTGCGGCACCGCCAGAGAGCACTGAAATGATTTATTAATCTATTGATACCTTGTTAAGGCTTTCAACTTATCAAGTAATTATAGCTGGATTGATGGATTAAGATGGGGTAGTTAGAAAATATAACTCTAAACAATATCAATACTATATTGATAGTACCAATACATTACGGTTGCACAGGGTTCTATCAACATAATTTGAGACTAAAACCGATATCACCTGCTAGTCGATGCACCTGCTAAACAACTGACGAGACTCTGACATAGGCTTTCGCGTTTTTAGGGAACTGTATCTACTTCAGAAGTACAATAGAATAACTATATACTGCGTCTGCCTGTCCGTATCGACGTACGTCTATCGGGGCCTTCGTATATTCCACTATTATGAAATTTGCCCATTATCACCTCAGTTCATAAATTCTGTGTGTGCAGTTCTTTGTCGGGTGACCTCGTTTTAAATATGTTTGCTTCAAAGACACTCTAAGCAGAGCTCTACTGGTTACACTGCAACGACTATTAGTCTATTTGAACTAGCCCTACCGTTTGTGTTCACATTTTGGCACAGTATGTTATATCACATGAACATCAACCAGATACATTGGATAAAGTTTTCAAAGTCAAAGTCAAAGTCAAAGTCAAAAATCATTTATTCTGTATAGACCATTTTAAGCGGCACTTACAAAACGTCAAAATTATAAATATTTAAAACTAGAAGCAAATGGACCACCGGTTCGAAACGCGGCCCAGACCTGAGAAGACTCCGACAAGAAACTCAGCGGGCTGTTTTTTTTTGGTCTATTTACAACAATTGCCTTAGTCTAGATACAATGTTATTTCGAGTAACATAGTTGAGTGAACAGTTCATTTTCAAGCTTCTTTATCATCTAAATAATCTTGAATTTTATAATAAGCTTTTTGGGAGAGTTTTCTTTTAACAACATTTTTAAATTTACTTACATGTAAATCTCTAATTTCGCTTGGGAGTTTGTTAAAAAAGCGTATACAGTTACCCCGAAAAGAATTACTGATTTTTTGGAGCCTACTATAACAGGCTACAAGATTGTTTTTGTGCCTGGTATTTATATTGTGCCTATCACAAAGTCTTGGAAATTGTGAAATATCTTTCCGCACATACATGAGATTTTCAAATACATATTGTGAGACTACAGTAAGAATGTCTATTTCTTTGAATTTTTCTCGGAGGGAGACTCTTGAGCCCAAGTTATAAAATTATAAATAGCACGCACAGCCCGCTTTTGCAAAACAAAGATCGTGTTTAAGTCTTTTTACATTAGCCTATCCTGAATAAAAAAAAACATTGTCGTTTAAGAAGTAATCGCGACCTGTGTCGACGTATGGGTGCATTTGTTTTCCAATCGCAACGTTAAATGTATCCTTCAATCTAGTTTGTACCGCAGTGTGTTAGAGCCGGCAGAGGTGTGAGGGAAATGTCTTGGATCATATTACAACTTGGCGTTTGCAGGCCCGAGACGGCATGTGGTTTTAGTCGGTTCAAGTTCGACATAATGGTATCTTTGGGGAGTTCCGCACGAAAAAAACATTTTTTGGGTCGAGCCTGTATCATTTTTTTATCATACAATATAAACTATTTTGAGAATCAGATTGTTAGATTGGATATTATATTAAAATTAATTATTATACTTAGAATAATGCTTAAAAAACAAATTAAAGAACAAGGGCGTAAACAGATATTAAGCTCATCTGCGTGCGTGCTAAGAATACTAATCGATAAAATATATCTTTTTATAGGGTATGCCATTACATGGTCAATTAAGAGACAGCGATAATACCTATTGCTAATGTCATTAGTAGGTACAATAATTACCTTTTTATGTTTATTTGCTTCATTTGTTCAATTTAATCATTTGTTAAAATACCTATAACTCCTACAAGTAGGTGGGTACATAATTTATTAATTCATTATTTTAAAAAAAACCATGAAATGACACGAAACCGGGTTTTTTTTATAAATCACACACACAAACACCTGCAAATAACAATACGATAAGTTAAAACTTGATTATTTTACCACGGTCGCGGCGTTTTACATTATGTGGAGATACACGGACTCGGTACCTACATGGATGTGATGTTTCGTGCATTATGTAATTTATTATTGAATATTGGATATTGGATATAGATATATGGGGTTGTTAAGAAAAATGTATGAGGACAGTTAACATGTTGACTGGCATTATAAAAGGCATTTAAAATGACCTAATTTTGTTGTGACACCTTTTGGGATATCAAATAATTGTGTAGTTTAATATATAATATAAGAAAATATGATAACACGTTCATTATGTAAATTAATTTATACAAAGTTTACCTTAGTTGCTTCGTCACTAGCAAATTTTATAATAAAATATTTTAGGCAAGTATGGAATCCGACCACTTCTTTCGTTCTACCCTAGGGCTGGCGCTCTGCTTTAAACCTTGAGCGTGACCATATGTTGCTATATTTACGACATAACATTTTGTTTTATAAGTCTGCCCACGATATTAGTAGTTGTAATAATATATCTTTATTGTACACCAAGAATAATTGGTTGAATATCATTGGTGGCCTTTTCGCACTTTGGCGATCTCTTCCAGGCACCAAGGCAACAATAGCTGGTTCAATTCAGCTGCTTTGAATATAGAAATTATTTAATTTAAAAATACTTCATCACAGTTTTTCTTGTTCACACCGGTCTCTATAATCTAAATACATATATTTTATGCTATTTGACTAACATTTGTCATCTGAACCTACTTTTACTACAACTATTTATATATATATCCGTTTTAGCGTATTAACACAACCAGTGCTAAGTTGCAGTAAATAATTAGCAACGAACAAATTAACCGTGCTAATTTTTTATTGTAGGTACTCATTAAACTACTTACCTACTATTATATGTGTTGTCGCACACAATTAGAAGTTTTCATAATTAAAACACAACCAACAATATACAGAGCTCTGGTTACACTAGATATTATGTTGTATAAATTTGACACAAAATTAATCTCATGTTTTTGAAGGGACAGATTGAAGTGGAAGTCAGTTTGACAGCTTATCACGTGAATGTGTCTGTTAACCGCATATCATATATTGTACACCTATTGCAGATATGGTTGTCAATATCGTCTGTATTGATAGGTTCTGTATAACTTTTTAAAATGATCTCAGCTTAAATACTAATAAATTTAAATCATGAATGGTGAAAGGGTTGCTGTAGTGGTTATCTGATTGGACACTAGTTTTGCTACATACTAAATATAATATAACATAGCAGTGTCCACTCAGACTCGCAATTGGGTAATGTTTTTGTATCGTATTGTTTTAGAAATAATCGGTTAGGTGTAATTACTTACATATGTTACTTATCAGATAAGAATAACACAGCCATTAACAAACTGCACATTAGCATATTACCACGGTAACATTGAATATTTTTTTAATAATTGTTTAACATGTTAGGAAATATCACTAAGCTTTACAAGCAAATAGTCTATCAAATTCACAAGTAAACACCCAAAACAAAAAAACATATTTTCAACGAAGTTATATTCGGCTGGTAGTGACTCTACGTCTACGATATATTAAGTACTTTTTAATAGTCAGTTATTAATGCATTGTGTAGTAATTGATCCTATGAATTGGTATCTCATTACAAATGAGTTTTATAGCTCTGGCGGGAGATAAGAATTTAAATTAAGTGTGCACCACTTATTGGTATGTAAGTATTATTTTCTGACTTACGTTTCTTCAAAAACGATCGTAATAACGAATATTTTGTAGATATATAAATTAGATATTAATAATAATTAATTCATAGGAACTGCGCTGTTTAAGCTGTGGCATAAGTTTATCTTTATGAGATGATGAGGTTTAGTGTTCAATTCGCACAAATTTGTTCGCACACCTTGTGCAAAACAACCCCGATGTTATCATTATCATTCAAGGTTTACAGTATATATGCAGATTCCATGCATCAACCGAGATAGAGCAAGAAGCTGGCTTAATGTTGCTATGCTGATGTGTGGATCAATTTATTAATTACTAGCTGACCCACCCCAGCTTCGCCAGTGGCGTATTTCGAACCCCGATGCACCCTTTTTAACTCACATAATATGCTCATAATTTATCAGTTTTCCTAAAATGTATGGGAATCTACCGGAATTGTTCACATTTATGATTATTGCTCCGCTCCCTTGGGCAGTAGCGTGATGATATTCAGCCTATGACATTCACGGATAATGTGGCTTTCTATTGGTGAAAGAATTTTTAAAATCGGTTCCGTAGATCCCGAGATTACCCCTTACATTTTAACAAATATACAAACACACAAACTTTACTTTTTTATAATATTAGTATAGATTGTGTGAATATTCAAACAGTAATTCAAAAACTCTACGTTTTGAATACGTTAGTACTATTATATATTCTGTACTTTTAGCTAAGTTACTATGGCTACTAAAGTTTATTGACATTGTGAATCGTATCTCAGGTAGTATTTAATACGATCACAAGATTTTTTATCTAGGTGTGTATCTATCTATCCTCTAAACTGTTATCACTATCATGAAATCAGTGATATAGGTACTATGACTACTGAAATCATATATAAGCCATACTTGATTTCATTTTACGTACTTAGATAATATTTTTTTTGTGTTATCAACAATTAACTTTTGGTAAACTGGTGCCATTGACTGTCCATGAGATCACGAGACTGAAATTCATACGTTGTTTATTATTGCTAATAATAATGCTAAAGAGTTTGTTTGTTTGATTGCCCTAATCTATAGTAGTATCAGAACAATTTACCAAAATCTTTTTGCATTTGATAGACCAGTACTTTGGACCCTTTATAATCGAGAAATAAGACCGGAAAGTTGTATAAGTAAAGTCTCCTAAGGGTTTAGCTAGTTCTCTTTTGTAAAGTAGTAAAACCACAGGTGAAACGTCGGGTTCAGCATATTTATACCTACTGTCGCTTGAACTGAGGAAAATCTTCAAGTACAATATAAACTAGAGTATGTTCGACTTACTTAAATTTTGTACTTCCAATATAATAATATGAACTAAACTAAGAAATTTAATATAAACTAGAGTAGGTACTTACATTAATCCCACCAAAAACATACCTGTTAAAAAGGGGCCAAGTTCCTATAGGCTAAAAGTTCGCCTAAAAAAGGATTGAAATCCAATCCAATGCCAAGTTTAGATGCACTTTAAAATCGATCATAATCATCTAAATTTCTTTTAAATTCGAACTTGGCAGGTTAATTTAATTATACAACTAACCAAGTGTTAGATACAGCATGAAAACCTGCCAAGTTCAATTTTAGGTACTGCCTGAAAGACTTACCTGCAGTACTATGATGACTTTTAAAATAGGCTAGTAAGTGATTGACGTGGGAGACTCTAGGCGGCTGTAGACGGCTTTCCTCTCACAATTGGAAATTCAGATAGCAGTCGCTCGATAAAAGTCAAGATTAGCCAAATTATGGACGGAGGAGTGCTACCTAGGCTGGTGCGACTGAGACTGACGCACAGATGATGATAATTACGATCATCAAATAATTTGCAAGTGCTTAGTTTTTTTATACCACTTGGGTGGCAAACGAGCACACGGCCCACCTGATGGGAAGCGGTAGTGCACCTTCCCTCATAAACTAGGATAAACAAAAGTATTTCTCATTAAAAATTTAATGCCACTCGACTGAGTGAAAACCTTCAGAAAATTGCAAATATAATGCTTGTGAGTTGTTACCGGTAAAAAACAATATCCTTGCTTTACACATAGAATTGTGGCAGCATGATATCACGTACCGGTCACAAGACCGTCCAATGAAGTCGATTCCTTGTTTAGTAGACGCAAACTCTGAGGCGAATTCATTAACACGAGTTATATTGTTTTGCACTTCACTGAGACACTAAACAGCTCATCTTGTCTATTTAAACTTATAATTATTATGTACTTCATGTGCCTACCATGTTGTCACTTATTGATTCAATGATAATTTTTGATTTAACTAAAATTTACTATATCATTTGGTTTATAAGTATACCGTACTAAAGTATTATTTAGTTATGGTTAATATAATTCTCGTTTTTATTGTAGCGTCTGCTATTTGACCTCCCAACCCCGAAATGAAAGTCTATGCCATAACCAACATTACCAGATAAACTACATTACTTGTAGGTATTGTATTAGGAATGGGTTCACGTCGGTAGTCAAACGACTAGGATTTGAACCGGGGACCTTTCAGTCATAAGTCCATCTCCTTACCTACTAAGCTACAGCGACGATAATATAATTAATCAAACTAGATATAATTTTGTTCTTTGAATAACTCTGCAGGTATTTGTCGACTGCAATAATTCCTCATTTTAAAGTGACAGAGATTTGTTTCAAAATATTATCAATTCTCATTGTCAACTTACAATATTGAATACTCGATACGAGTTTTGTATGTCAATGCACAGGACGGTAATCTTTGTTTGTCACGAACTCACGATCTCAGCAAATGATAAATAGATCACATGAGCTGAAAGTATTTTGTTGCTGCGTATATAAATATGTGCAACACAAAATACATACAAGGTGAATGAAAATTAAATTTCAAAGGGGTGGAGAAAAATCAAATCGATCGAAACGCAGCATCCCGCTACTTAAAATTTATTTTAAGAGACAAGGTGGTACGATCTCTTTCGAGCCGGGCTCATTTATGCTTAAAACATGAAGATAGGCTTCTGTTCGTTGATACTAGAACTGCGGGAAGTAATCGTCTTATATAAATCATGAGTCGACTCTAGCTGCCATTTCTACCGGGTCAGTCTCAAGGAAGCTGTGGTTCATTCCTAGTAGTGCTAGCCACGACCTTGCTATGGCCATCGAGAATCATCATCATCCTTATAGCTTTGTTCTCGATTCTATCTGAGGTTTTTTGGGGGCCTGGGGTAGCAATCCGCAAACTCTTTATCTTCATTTTGGTTTCACTTATACGATTTTTATGGAAGCGACTGCCTTCCAACCTTCTAGCTAATACAAGTACCTTATCCGTCCATCAGTAGTTGTGCCAACCTGCAGGTGAGGTTGGCTTGGGTCCGAAGGACTTGGTAGAGCCCTGGTCATCGAGAATATGTTATCTAAATTGTCGAACTATGGCCTTTGGGAAGAGACTGAGAGAAATGCAAGGATTTCCAAGGCCTCATTTTGCTAGGAAATATAAGAATAAGAATAGGTAGAAATGAGGAACAGTGCAAAACTAGTATACTTCTATCATGTACACAAAGCAACGGACAAACGGCCTGAGGTAGTAACGACATGTAGGACGCGTGCCTCACTACTTTCCATAGGTATCCTTTAAAAAATTACTGGCGCTGAGCAATAAGCCTTCGTTAACAACTAGGTCAGTATACACAACAACAAACAACAGACAACACTATAACAGTTAGGTCATAACAAACAGATATATGGTGATACTACCCGGAATACCGGTTGTTGCTAAAATATGCAATTCAACGATATGAATCTTTAAACTCTCTCTCGCAACTCGAAAGCATTTTCATGTCAGTGTGCTTGTTTTGATATGCAATTTATACAAGGTTATAATTTGTGTTGTATTGTATTGGTCGCTGTTCAATTGTTGAATTCGACATACAGTCAGCGACAAAAGTCGATTAAACATAACATTGACTCACGCCTATATCTCCGAAGGGGTAGGCAGAGTTGCTAGCACCCACATTAACACTGAAATATTTACAAATCCTTTTTACATTGGAATACATAGGTCAGTCATTAATTTATATAGTTTTATAATCTCCAGAGGACAAAGCTTATGTTTTATATGTCTTGTTTATTAAATATATTAAAGGTCTTAGAGCTAAGGTGATCAATAAATTAGAATTTGTTGACCAACCTTTGGCGGTGACTGTACATCACGTTACCATGAATCAATTCATCAATTATATCTGGGACTTATATCAACATAACGTAAAGCAATACACAATATAATCGAACTATAATCTTTATAAGATTATCCGCCTGGAAGTTAGTTCCCACGTCTAAGTCATTATCACTTTGGGATTCATATTTTTTTCCGAAAATTGCTTGGATTTTCAAAAAAAAGCTTGCAAACAAATCAAATCAAGTTATACTTTGAGTATTTTTTACACTTACTCAAATTTTTAAGGCGATTCCTAGTCAATATATAAAATGATCAAAAAGTTATGCTTTAGGTATTACGCGTTCGCAGAATCCCACATAATTATACCTACATGATTTTTATGTTGCTAGCACTAATAATACTTAATGTTTTGCTTTTAAAAACAAATGAATTAATTTAACAAAACTGGAATAAGCATAAATTATCCCACAGATTGAAACAATAGAAACCTTATATAAAAGTAAAAGTATAAAATATACGATAAAAGGTCACGTTTTATGCGTTACAAATTCTGAATTATCTATTTAGTATCTAATGTTAATCAAAAGAAATGAATAAACATACCGCAGTCGCAGATCGGGACGTTCTTCCAGGATCTCCTGTCACCTGGAGGTGCAGTTTAACAGCATCTACACCGGACCTTTTTGCTCGCACGTGGGTTTGTGCGTTTTGCGTTCCAGCACTGGTTGCAGCGTGTGGTAGCCGCTTTCCACTTTGTCTTCCTCCTTTCCTGTCTTGTGGCTTTCCTCGGAAGTCTTGCTTCGCTCTTCGATCGCGAGTCTTCATTTTTCAAAGTTCATTCCAATGTGTCACTCACACATCAATATCTTTAGTATTCAGAACACTTTGATAGGAAGCTGAAGCGCAGATAAGATTTAAATTGAAGGTGAAAGATACTTTGATAAAAAAAGGAGACAAATCGGCTACCTTGAGCTGATACGTGACGGTGAAGGTCCTTTTTATTAACACCTAGATGTGATCACGTAGAGTCCTTGAATTTCTATTGTGTCGCGGGCGCAGTGTTCGCGGCTCGCGGGATGTCGTTTGTTTCAGTATTTGAATGCGCGATGTGCGGGCCGTGGTATGTACAGGCGAGCGCCAGGGTTTCTTCCGACTGGTCCGCTGCGAGCCGCGCGAACTCTCCTGTACTGTTTGATCTCCGCTTATTAATCAAAGGGATCCTCTCGAATGGCACTTGACATGTTATCTCAACATCGTTAACCTCAATACATTTAACAGTAATGGAAATAGCCTACAATGTATATACCTTCATACGAGGAAAACTATACTGTTCTTACGTACAAAACAAATTCAGTACATTTGACTCTACAAGCTGGTCATTTACAATATTATACGGCATGTAAATACAAGCTGTGTCAATATATCGGGGATAAAAATACAACTGACTAAATCTATTAATATCTACACGCAAGTAAACTACTCACGTGTATTAAGTGGATATATTTAAAAGTGTCAATATTTCTGTATGTTTTTTAAGCATTTATTTCAAAATAATATTTAAATACTTTAGGTAATACTGCCATCTAGTTGAAACTACTTAAATCACTATGTTGCGAACTTGACAATATTACCTAAGTCACTGTTTCCATTATGCGTTGTCTACTGGCTACCGATAAACACCGCTAGATGACGTCACTTGAATCGGGTTTTTGAAAATATTGAAGTCAAAGAAAGGTTACAAAAATACTACAAAGTAGTTACCTAGTCGATTTTCTGAAAAACAGGTGAGCTTAACTCAATATTGCGTTAAGCTCGTCTTTGTGCACTAGGTTATATTTTGAATTGCTTAGATATTATTTTCTGTGTGTACAAAAAATAATTAAGAATACATAGACCACAGTGACCGCTTTCCATCAGGTGGGTCATGTACTTATCTGCCACCTATGTGGTATAAAAATAATATACCTACGCTAACTCCATATTATGGAGTTATTTGTTTTCCATAATCACATTTTATTCATAAATAATTGAATTGATGAGTATATAATTACCTACGGTGTTCCATAGATCTAAATAGCAAATGATGGATCGTAGAGAGATGGTCAGGGAAGCAGGTCCACTGTCTCTGTATTTTTAGGTAAATGGAGGACATGATCGGGCGAAGACTTCAGCTCAGTGTTAATCCGCGGCTACCTAATTACATATAGTTCAATAAAATGGCTATCTTGAATTTTAGCTACAGCATGCAGTGGAAATTTAGCCAGAATGGATATGACTGCTACTTGGTTCCTAAGCAAAATGGTTAAAGAACTACAAAGTTCGACCCCGAAAATAGCTACCATTTTACCGTTAGCTCCGGTGAGGTGAAACCCAAGAGTGTTGCCGCAAAAAGAAAAAAAGGGATAAGTAAATGAAAATACACACCTGATTTTGAAAGGTCTTTATTATAGCTACGAGTATACGATACTTACAGAAATGTTTACCAAGAGTGCCGAATAAACTAGCAAAGGTTGAAACCCTGATGTTTAGTAGGTAGTTCTATTAAACACGTCATTAATAAACACCAATATTAATAATTCTTAAATGCAATTTTATGTACCTAATATAAAAATCTAAATAATCTTGTAAAACAGTAACAGTCAAATGTATTAAGGGTTACCCACAGAAGTGTTTTATCTGAGCTTAACCTAAATAGTCATATTTAATAAATCTATTTATTAAATTTCTATATTACTGATATTAAATGTAGGTAGGTATGTACCCATTTCTAGCCAAAACTTATATTAGCGTATTTAAAAGAGCGAAAGTTCGACCAACATCGGAATCTCTCTACTGTATAGAGGACTAACAGTTTGATACCCTTGTAGAGTAGTTAAAACCATTTGTGTTTATAAGTTATTAAAACTATGACCTTGCTCTACAAAACTAAAGTAAGATGATTTCAGCCGGTCTCTCACTCTTGGCACATTTTAGGGTAGCCATTCTAGCCAAATCATAAACAAAGGCACTATTAGAGTATTTAAAATCACTCCTACAAACATTTAATGTTACATTGAATATCTTTACTTCTAATGATAATTTTATGGTGATTATATTACTAGTAATGATTTTACATAATGGGGAAAAACAATTGGTTCAGTTTATACTTAGTAGGCGTCCTGCACCCAGTAAGCAACATTTATTATGAAGTGGTATTTATTTGAAAAGTCCAACTGATTTGTTATTTTTTAGATATATTAGTACCTATCTAACTATATTATAATATGGATATGATACAAGTTAAAATCTTTAACTTTTGTATAAATACACATTTAAATTTTTCTACTTAGAATTAGCAACATAAGATCGATTAAAATGAGACGATTAAAGCGTATTGAGATAGTTTTGCATAATGAATACTGTAAATTATACAACTTAACTATACTATGTACATTTGTTAGCAGTCCGTCTTAGGTATTCATTGCTTACAACATTAGATAACACCTACCTACTAGGTAAATATGCAAATTCAACTGTTGAATGTGCACATGTTTAAAGTCCCTATACCTCTAAACATGCGTAATCTATACCTACAGGTAGTTATAATGAATTAAAGACGTATAAAAATACGAAAATTCATATCAAATCATTCAATATCGACGACGGTACTAATAAAAAACTGTTATAAAAATAGGATAGGTATTTTTGCACTCGATTTATCATTAACTCAGAAAATGTTAAGAACTTCTTCATAATACCTAAGCCATAAACGCTTGGTTGTGTGCAGAGCTAAGAATAGATTGCGTAGGTGAATTATAGGAAACTTTGGATGGAGTTGGTTCAAAATATTTCGGATAGTGGTGACCAGTTTTCTGGTTTCATACGTGATGATTTCATATTTTACTTCCTTAGGGGTGACATTTTCAAAATCCTTTCTTAATGGACACTAACAACATACATATAAAAGGCATTAATTGCCCAAAAATTCTCTAAAATTCAGTTATCAGTGTGCTTATCTTATTGTAATCTAAGCATAGTACGAGTGCAAAACCCTAAGTACATTATTAAATTGGCCATAAATATATTATGTGAATTCGAATGCTAACAGCTGATATCGGTTACATTTACGATATCATTTACGGTGTTAGTATCGTCCACTGGTCTTTGATATTTATAAGGAAAATATAAAAAACAAACATTTCTTACGTCCTGTGACTTAATTTCATGGTGACATAAATATGCCTAGCATTAAACAGAATTTGCATATCTTCCAAGTGTCGTTTAGTCTTTTCGTTTCTTTCAAGCGCTCATAGGGCCTTCCTTAATGTACTTACAAAGAAATCAATAAATAATTAGTTTTCAATAAATACATTTTCTATTTTCAGATCGTTGAATCATTTGTTTTCTTTCGTGTTTCAGATTCTGAAAAGATAAAAAATAATATTATCCTGATTATTCAATTTATTAATCGTCAATCCTGACTAAATTCGAAATGTATATTACAATACACTACATTAAATTTTATTTTAGAAGCCCTACTTTACCCAGTTGCGTCCAAAGTTGGCACTTTGGAGCCCGAGGTCCGCATGTTGTTTTTGATTGCTATTTCAGCTTTCCTGGTTAATGATGATTTATGATGATAATGCTGATCATGTAATAGATGATGTAGTTATGGTGTTGTATATAGTATAGATATATGTGTAAATATAATGTTAGTCAACTCTTCTTCGCTCTTTAACCCCTTACGAATACGGGTAATAATACTACAAACAAACAGTTTTCATATCTTTTATTAATTTTTCGTTTCTTTTGACAAATAATTTATTAGATAGCTATATTTTCGATGGAAGTGACGAAACATGGTTTCTTGAGTATGCTTAACCCTACTGCTTAATCGTTTTGATAGCTGACCGATTGAATCAATATCGGTGTCTATACCCTGGCAATCTTCAATAAGTGCTTCTGTTACATGGCATGCTGCACTTTACATGTTCTGTTATGACTTTTCTGAAATAGAAAGATCCAGCTACATTCTCGTTTGACCGTATCTAACAGGAATAATACGATAGTAGGCATAGTCTATCTATTGCATATTTTCGTACTAGACGAATTTAAAAGTTTTAGCTCCATTTATAAATTTTTTTTCCGAACGTCTCGAATTTGTGACCTCTAATAACCATAAAGAGGGTATCTTATTACGATTTTCTTTTGCAAATATCGACCATGGCTAGCAAATTTTCTGTTCCTGTGCCATTTCCCTTAACAATAGCTGAAGTCTTCAAGGTGATTTGGTACTTTTGTGGAAGGAAGTAACTACCTAATATGCATTTTTTTTCTTATAGTTATCGATTTGTAGCGTTTTCTTCTTGCTTATAGCCCTTGTTTCCATTTAGTTTCTTTCAATCTTCATAGTGCTACGGGATGGTTAGATCGTGGTTTTACTTGAGCTACGTTTTCCATTACAGTTGAGATATTTTTTTCTGTATTTAGCTTTTTAGCGAAACATTCAACTGACTATAGCTAATTAGACACTTTGTTTGCTCAAAATGATAAAATCGTTGATGCTCTAGTTAAGGGTTGATCAATCAAACACCGTTTGTGACATAATCCAAGCACTTTCGTGGTTGCGTACAAGTTCTTCTTGTGGTAAAATGCATAGTATCAGTTGATTGTGATCTCATAATATTTTACGGATTCTGCTACTTTGCTTACTATTGTCATTTATAGTCTCTATTGGTGGGACGAGAGAACGAGTATTCAAATCCTGCTTCTAATAATGTGGAGGCAACATAGTTGTTTTTGACGGAGTCGCTTTTCTTCTAATATAACTTTCGGAAATTGGAAACGACCAATGGAAATCACACAGTCGCGCAACAAAAATATTATCGCATTTTGAGTACCTACATTATCGTTAGAATTAAAGAAAATAAAAAAGTGATCGTCACGGGACGCCCGATACCTACCTACATTTGAAATGTTAAATTGGCAATTATACCAAGCTTCATGGCGATAGCTCATTGCGACAAACCAGTAGATGTTTACATCAAAAATTATATTTTGGTAAGGTAGTGTGATGTTTTATGATAATGACACAGATTAAGATAAGATTCAATATCTTAGGAGCTTCAGAGATTTAATTTAATGCCTGATATCCATTGCGAGCGGAGAAGATCCATACGAACTCAGTTTACACGTCATTGAACTTTTAAACTTTTAAACGATCAGTAGTGTGTAAAAGGAGTCCTTACGAAGCCCTCTCCGCTAGCAGTGGCAACGCGGCTTAACATTCTATTCCCTTACAATTAGTTAAGGTTTAATTTTGGCTCTTGCTAGTAGACAAACTAAAGATGATATGTGTGATGTGTGATAGGTTCTCTTACGTAGTGAATGATTGAAATCTACTATATATACCTACTGTAAGCATATTATATTAAATGATATAGTTTTGTCAAATGTACTTACCGACATCACACTTCTTCGGATTCTGTTTCAATAGGATGGGTCCCACATGTTTGGTGAGTAGGAAACCAATAGGTGTCGAGATTAGTATAGCTTGTATCATAATCCACATGAATGTCTGGGCATATTCCATTTCCAATTCAGTGTATTTACCATTGGAAATTAACGCGTTGTATGCTACGGGACATAGTACCGCCTGAAATTAAACAATAAAATGTAAATACAATTACGTACATTATTATTGGTAATTAGCAGAGTCTATTGGATGGACCGCAGTAGAGGACTACTGACAGACGGACATGACGAATAAAAGTTCTATGATACAGTTACTCCTAAAATATATTATATTTGTGGTACAATAAAAAAGGAACTATTTATTACCTCTACAATAGATTTAGGTATCCATGCACAGCATATGAAGAATCGCTCCCGGAGAGACATTTTAAAACAGACTAGAAAGGCAACGGTCTGCCTGACCAAAACACATAGGCACAGAACGCCCAAGCCAATCAGCATGACTTTCCATAAAGGTGCTCTTATCTGAAATCAAATGTTTATACGTGCGTAAGGTTACGTTATATAATAAACGCAATCGAGGAAATTCTATTAATACAAATGTATTGTTTATTACGTATTGAAATAATATCTCAAGGAGGTCATTGTGGGTGGAAGAATACTGAGTAGGTACAGGCTTAAAAACCTTATCTGCAGTATCTAACAGAAGTCGTATCACGGTCTTTCTTGTGAGGAGGTGTTGCTCCTTTTGGTTTATATTCTGCTGAGGTAAGATTAGATTGAGAGATTGTGTTGTTTGAATGTTTGGGATTCTCTGATTCCTCAGTTTCTCTAATAAGTAGGTAGAACATACAAGAGAAAAACGGTAAGCGGCAGGTGGATTTGTTTTGTATTGATCATTCTAATGGACATGTTCATTGACATGGTGATGGTTAAAAACGACGATGTAAAGATATCCTTTCAATAAATTACTATAAGCCATCTGCGAATACGTTTTAAATCCAGAGTCCAAGGCTCCTTAGTATAATCCTGATAGTTTAACGGACAAGAACCTTATTCCGTGGGGACCCATTAAGAACAAAACTAAATTAGAGTACTGATAAAGACCAACCACAAGTTTCTACTATTAATTAAGTATTTTTAAAATATATTCATACCACGAAAAAAGTTCCGCTGTAAGCAAACACAAGGGGCTCTAGGGCAGACCACATTACACGATACGCAGTGGATGCAGGATTCTTGTTCAGTTTCCAACCATCTTTCGCCCAAAATTTAGCAGCAGTGGCATTACAGGCCAATACTGCTACACCACCTGAAAATGAAATTTGTTGTTATTTAATACTGAAATTATGTCAAATCTAAGATTAAATATAAAAATGTTGAATGCTAATGTGATGGTATTTCCGCTGTCCTGATTTTTCGATAGTATCTTCGAAACGTTAAAAAGATGGTAGATATACGAGAACAGAATGATTATTTGATTTCTGCAAGCACGCAGCCGCACTGGGTACTGTCAAGTGACTACATTATCTAATCTGTTAAGGATGAATAGCTTTTTCATGAATTTGTACGTATTATAATATTACTTATATTAGTGTTGTATCCCGATGGCATCTGAGGCTTCTCCTCGAAAAGGATAACTACTCCTAATTAAGAGTCCTTATAATGTTTGCCTAGTATTGTTTTAATAATACAAGAATATTATATTCTAATTCATATAAAATCACTGAACTGAAAGTAGTGTAAGTATTACAAAAACTCTACTTGCATGGGAAATGTCAGCTGGATGGACAGTATACAGAAAACAAGTAGTATTTCAAAATCGATACTAGGTCGGATATATGTTTCCAACGCCAATTGTAGCAATATTGTACCTAAAGTACAAAAAACATAAGCGCTTCTGAAGGAAACACTGAACTGAGATTTTGACATTTATTTCTAAAATACACATTGCTTAACATAAAACGAGCAAACCAAAGAAAACTCCATAGTCAAAATCACAAAGTTTACCTACTGAATATTTTTGTGTGCGATTGCGGGTGGTATTGATAGTTATGAGGTGCATAAGTTTCTACTTGTATCTGAGAATATGTACGGAGAATCCCTTACAAATACCGAGTGCTCTAACTAAAGGATACATTTAGGTACTGCAACTTTGTTTAAGAAAGGAGGAACGTGAAAAGAGATATTCTCGATATTTATATGCTAGATCGAGCGCAATGTTATTCCAATATTACGCCCGATATTTTTTTATCTATAAAGAAAATTAACAATAGAAGTAGGTAACTAATATAGGTGATACTAGCGTTATCATACTGTGTGGTAATATTAATGATCAAGAAAATAAAACTAATCACATCACATTACCAATCTCCGAAAATAAACATCCTACTAATAATTTTGATTTCAAAATAAATAAAACTAAATACATTTTAAAAAATCTACTGCAAAGAAAACTCTCTGTTGGAATCTTAAATCGTCAGATGAATAGACTTGGTAGACCATTGTAAATTCTTGACTGTGTAAATAGAGATTTATCGAGTTGAAAACAAGGAGTAACAGCCTTAACAAACTCACTAAGCACTGCATAATATGCAATCAGAAGCCGTACTTTAGCTTAATTCAAATTCGTCTAGTCTATTTTGTAGTAATTTAACTAAAACTTTGGTTAACTTTAACCTAGGTACAATTTTGAGGAAATAGTTATAAATAAGAGTCATAAATTTATAAAGACATATTTTGGGTCAAGGTAATAATGTAGATAGCGCTGTGAAGAATATCCTATAATAATAAGTAATGTTTTATTTCTTAAAAAAATTTACAGTAGGTACCCTGTTTTATATATAATACTTGAAAAAAATAAGTTAATTTGAAACCCTAGTTGATAATTCATTAGATATAATAATATTATCGAGAAAAGGCACTGGGTTCAGGTGCCTTGGATGTAATCAGGATACACTAGAGCTTACTAGACATATCTTGGTATAAGTATTTTGTTATACTGAAGATCACACGAAAACGTACCTACTCGTATGTCAAACGTATCAAAGATCAGGTGAATTAAGAATTTTTTACAGTATTCTTAAATTCTGTTGAAAAATATCCTCGTAGGCACTAGAGGTATAATACAGAACATACAGTAATGAAACACTTACCAGTACCACCCCATCCGTATTTGCCGCATATAAAGAAAGTGAAAAGGCCTCCTATCAGTACGAAGAGGAGGCGCAACTCGGCAACAAAAAGGTCTTTCGAGTGAGGGATGAACTTGGCTAGGGTGCCCCAAGTAACGCCGGCAGCTACACCCACAAACAGCGCAAGCACCGCCTGCAACCGTCATTTAACTTGTAAGTTAACGTAATTCACTAATCCTATCCTACTTCGTACTCCTACTTAATTATAAACATGGACGTATGGACTGAATGCGCTGAAGACGAGATTGTTACAATAATGGTCGCATTCCGTCCGTTGTTTTATTACGTCCATTAGGTATAAATGTGAAAGTTTGTAAAGATGTTTGAATGTTTGTTACTCAATTACGCTCTAACGGCTTTATGAATCGGGTTGAAATTTGCAAGTTTGGAATTAATGAAGGTAGCCTATGAGTGTGGAATAACACTGGAATAGGTTCTTAGCGAGAATGGGAACAGAATTTCACGCGCGCGAAACCGCGGGCAACAGTTAGTTCATTATAATTATGATTAGAAAATTCATTCGGATACTAGTACGACGTAAGCAGTATTAGATTAGAAGTGTGTCATTTGGTATAAGTTACCATGCTGTTTAACCATATAGAGGATAGGTTGCCTAGTTAGAGTACTAAATGTGGGTGCCGCTTTATTTAGTAACCATGTGTACAGGCACATTTTGCACATTCACTACATTTTGTAACTAAACTTCACTAATTTAGTTGTGTTTGCATAAATATTGAACAACTAAAAAACGTACTGTAATGTTCAATAACTTTTTGGTGCTAGAAACTATATACCTACCTGATAGGTTTTATAGCGAAATATATATATATATAATTGTTTTAAAACGGTTTCATATTATGATATCTACCTTAATATAGCGATAGGTCTCATCGCCGTCATGCGTCATGAAGCTGTGTATGACGCCAAACACGCCAACACTGAGTGCTGTATCAGTTCCACCGGCAGTTAAAATCAGTTGAGACCAATTCTGAGACAGATTACCGCAGCTGCCACTGATCTTTTGTACCTCCGGCATTATAATAGCAAAGGAAACTGAAGCGTACGTAGACCCCAGAAGGAAACCTAAAATAAAAGATTGTTTTAGTTTTTACTTATGCCATCCTTATCAATGAAAAATACGCGAAACGCTTCTCCATAATGATTGTGTAATTATCACTATGTGTTTATTCTTTTATATTATAAAAAGAAAATACTCATGAACATTCTCTAATGGTGCCTAATTTCATTAGTTAAAGCAGCATTAGTAGTAATACTAGAGTTCTTCAACTTTATTTTTTATTTTTTTATACCACTTAGGTGGCAGACAAGCGCACGGCCCACCTGATGGGAAGGCCACCGTGTGCAACACCAGGGGTATCACACTCGCGCTGCCGTCCCTACACCTATTTTGAGCATAATAAAGTGCATATTTTGACATTGTCATTTTTAACCCCCGACGGAAACCCGAACGGGGTGTTATAAGTTTGACGTGTGTGTGTGTGTGTGTGTGTGTGTGTGTCTGTCTGTGACATCGTAGCTCCCAAACGGATGAACCGATTTTGATTCTGTTTTTTCTATCTTAATCGATCTTAATACATTTTAGTATGAGGCTAATTTTATTGCCAGTGTTAAAAATAAATAACATTTTTTATTATTGATGCATCGAACAAAGTAATAAAAAAGAGTTTCACATTGAACTACACCTTGACACCTATCTTTTCTTTACATTGGTAAGTAATTTCATGCATACGTAACGTTTATTGCGATACGCTTCAATAAACATGGTGATAATATTGTAACTATAATTTACTTAACGTAAATATATTTCTGAAATCATGTTGATATAATATGTGTAAGACAAGACTTATGATTGTGATTATTGCGGTATCACATTCTTTTTAAATAAAAAAATTATCCTTGCAAAGCCCGAAAGTGTCGCTAAATTGTTCCTTAATTTCTAACTCACACTAAAAAAAGACAGCTAGCCTTTTTTGTAAGTATCTTCTACCACCTATTCAGATGTATCAATTTTATATTTCTCGGTATCCGCGATAGTTCTAGATGTGAACCGTACCTACTACGGTACCATCAATGGAATTGAACGTGCTTCTAAAATTTTTTCGCCATATATATAGGTTTTTGGAGTTCATTGGATTAGTTTCATACAAACCACATATTGCGTTGTATCGTAGTTTAGTGCTATACTATTTCTTTTTTATTTACTGTGGTACTTATACTTAGCTTGCCAAAGTATTTCAGAAAATTAAATTCAAATGAAACCTTTATAAATATCATTCCTCATAGATAATTTGGCAATTATTTTCATGCTTATCTATTTTATATGGTAAACGAAACTACAGTTGATAATATGGTTTGGAATCGTGTATGTTAATATAGGTACATAATATTAAAATAATAATTACCCCACAGCCAAGGAAAGTCAAAGAACACACGCATGCAAACAGCAAGAACGACTACCTCCGCAATCCAAGGCAAGACACCCAGAGAAGACACCAGTCGCCAGTTCTTCCATATATAGTTAGTGTCAAATGCCAGGGAACCTTTACCCAGAATTATAACTGGGTATATTCTCCTATAAACAAGTTAACAATAAATAGATAAGTAAGCCACAACAGATTATCTACCACACAAACTAATGAAATTGCGATTTTTTAGGATGTAGCTTCGTACCATCCAGCAGGGTAAAGAAAAAAAATGCAGAAATGAAAATTTTCTATAAAGAAAATTTTTAACACTAGAAATTATCTTAATACATTTTGTTCTAACAAGTGTGCACTTTTAAAATAAAAATTGATTAACTTACCTCAAAAATGCATCAACTTCGGTATAATCTCGCATATCAAGAAAATCTATACTTCTTGCCAGAATGCCAGTAATAAGTGCTGCTATGAGAGGTGGCATAGATGTACAGATCTGAAATACTTCGCCGCTGGCCCAAGCGAGACCTGCTACTACAGCTAATCTTGTCCACCGACCATCCCAACTCCAGTCGTCCCCGAAGGCACACCACAGCAAACCCCATGTCAGAAGTCCTGTGGTGATAAGTTAGAAGAATTAGATTCCGTTAACAACAACATGATCTATGTTTTCATATGATTTAAAAATTAATTTATAATTTTTGCTGTTGCATTTCTGTTATAATGAATCTAAAAGAGTAGAATGTAATAGAATCTCCATGATTTCAATTTGAAATATCGCTAGCACCTGTTTTAGTGAGACACCTGATTTTGACTTTTTTGCTCAAGAGTTGCCAAGTAACGATACCTCTATTTTCTTTTCATTTAGTACATCCTCCACCATATCGATATTTTGGACAATTTTCTGCCGAGGTGCCATTATTTTGGGTCACAGTATTTTTCCACGGTTGAATACCTACTTTGCTTCGCGAATATTCTATACCACTTCTTATGCAACCTTGTCTTTAGTGAGCTTGACCATAACACTCGAGGGTATCTAAACACAATGGTTTTATTGGTTTTGTGTTTTGTGATGCCACAGAATTATATCTTGTATTGTGATCAAGCCGTAATCTTATAAATCTTTTTAGTAGTATGAGAATGAACATAATATAACCTGTCAAATACCTAGGTGCCTTTGATAAAAATATAGCTTTTTCTACACTTCATGAGATACCAAATAGAAATATTAAGCGTTCATATTAGCTAAAAATACTAGTAGCGTAATGTTTAAAACAGTCGCCAACTATACATCCCTTGAACATTGATTAACCCGATAATAGGTTGGTATGTGCGCTAATTCGTTACGGCTATTTCGTAGCTCATGAAGCTAAACTAGCAATAGTATTTAATATTCAACATGATATCGTTGCTTCTTAAGTGGAATTTAGATGCTATGTCAATGGTTTCAAATTGAAAATATTTAGTACTTTAATATATAATTTTTTCCTCTTTATCATGAATGGCTTCTGCAGCAGAATCATTACAATTTCGTCCACGTCAAGTCAAATGTAGTTCTTTATGTGTTTAGGTTACAGAATTTAGATCAGTGACCTTAAACCAGAATCATGTTGAGGCTATTATTTATTATCAAAACTAAGTAATATTAGTTATAAATTTTATAACTAATTTTACGTAGTTTTGATTTCTTAAGACACATTAAATTCAATTCAAGATGTCACAGTAGATCACTTACCAAGTACTAATAAGGTAAAATAATGGAGGATTGTGGCCGTTGCTGTCCCACAGATTTCCTTATTTTTTTTCTTAATATCGTCTGTAATTGACTTCTTTTCTGGATTATAATTGAGCGTAATTTCTGGTGTTCTGAAATGAGAACCGTCTGACCGTTAATTAAGCACGAACATTAATAGTTTCAATTAAAATGATTGCGGGACATGCGACTCACACTTGTCCTTTCATTATTATACTTTGCCGCCTCACCGCTCTTGCTAAAAGAGAATCGTCTTCGTTCATGCTATGAAATCATATCTTTAAGAGGGACTGAACGAGACATGTAATAAATAGTACTTACTTACGTTTTTAAATCTTCGTTGTGAATGATATAGACGCCCTTATCTAAGATTGATGTTGTGTTTTTATCTGAAAATAATTAGTCACATGTATTCTTAAGATCCAACTAGCCTACTTATTTAAGATTTACTTGGGCTACTGGTATACTCGTACCATCTAATACCACTGATACAATTAAAGGCCGACTGACGTGTTGCTCTTTTCAATGATAAAGTTGAATTACGTATCGATTATATAATTAAAATTTTATATAATAGGGTTTCTGTAGCCTTCGTCTACCGTATCAAACACTTACTAGAGATACGCATTCAACCATATTTACAGCGAATTATGTCAGTAAATAAGGTATAATTATCATTTCCAGTATCAACAAAAATGTAAATTACACGTCATTATTAGCAAAATGATATGAGCAACAAGTTCTTTACAGAATCATTATTCTGTCTTAGTTAGTACTTAAAGCATGTTTTGAAAGAGGTAATCAAAGAATAAAAGAAATGCATAATATGGTAATGCACTACATATAATATGAAAAGTCATTAGGAATACAGTCATGAGAATACACCGTGGGTACACATAACTTCATCTCACCAGGGCATACTGTCATTAGGACTAATGGAGCTTCACTGCGCACAAAGACGCAAGGGCTAAATACCGCATATTTCACAGTTGTTTTTCAATACAAAATATGTTTTTTAATGTCGAATAACTACATAAATGCATGCAATCAGAATACAATCTTTATAACTTAGATTTATTACTGTTCATTAAACATTATATTATATTTAATTTATGTGCGTGATATTAGTTGATTTACCACCGCTTTATATTCTTAATGGTCGCAGAAAGCAGCATTTTATTAGTGTACTTACTTATTTATATGAACCAATAATTATTTAAAAAAATATATGAGTCTTTTATTATAGTTATTATGAGAAAGCCGTAGTCTCCTCCAATAAGTGCGTATAACTGACAAAGATTAGAAAATAAAACACAATAAAATAATTGCCTATGAAGATAACGTGCAACTTAAATGGAATAAAGAATATAAATTATTATGATGTTAGTAGGTATATGTTTAATATTCGATATAGAATGTATTAGTAGTTCTGTGATTGTCGATATTATTTTCATCCTCAACGAAGCACAACTGGAGCATTGATTGACTCTATCTGTAATCATCAGCTACATTTAAATTGACCCAAGGGGCGACATTTATTATACAACAAGAACCAATGAATGAGACATTGAAAGAACGCTGTTTTAAATTAATTGATATTACTAATTTAGACTGATTTAGACTAGGTATACACTAGTTTAAGTATATTGCTTTATTACAATATATTATTTTCGAGTGTAAAGAGATTTAAGATGAATGATCCAACTAAATTTAGCTACAGGAAAATACTTAGTAAATAGTAATGTTATAATTTAAGAAATTTGGCATTTGTCATAATGCTGTCTATTTTTTTTCCTTGTGAAGTTTTCTGTAATTTTGACCCGCTTTCTTTACAATGCGAAATCAATCGTAAAACCAATTGTTTTCAACAATATCAAATGTGTAAGGCACATTATAGTTTCTCATTAAGTTTATTTCACCTTTGATTCGAATTTACTTATTTTTTCACATTTCATTTTGTCATCCATCAATGCGGCAATATGCACGGATGTAGTCATTAATCAGAAACACGAGTCAATAACAACCAACAACACAATTATTATTGCAACAATTTTGCTTGGACACTTTATAAGTGGGTGCGTCACAAATTAACATTATTGCACATTTTAAAGTGGCGAAACTATATACGACTTTGCAATTTACGAAGGAAGGAATAAATGAATAAAAATACATTTTTAGTGACGGATAATGATGCGTAAATAACTAGATCAGATGTGCTTGAGTAATAAGTGAATATATTAACCAAGATGGCTCAGGTGAAACAGAAATAAAGGGAAATCCCTTTAATATTTTATTGGGACTAATTCCACTCTCATTCCCACTACTATTACACCTGTACATCAGGATCCATTACTCGGTGTGTTCGTGGGCTACTACTGTTAACAGAAGAAGAAGAAAAAGAAGAATGGCAATCGGAAGTCCCAGGGAAAGTTAAACTGTCTTGGAACCCGCAACGAAATTAATCAGAAGTATATCGGAGGAGTTCAATAAAAGAAAAAGTGGTAAGATATTATTTGAGAAAAAATAAAAATTCAACGAATGTTCTGAATACTGAATATAAAGTTTTTATCATTTTTTATCATCGCTGCTTTTCGCAGTAAAACGTCCATCTAAGATTAGTTCCAATTGAAATGATGACAATTATAAATGGCTTCATTATCATATAAATACTTTTGGCTGTGACTAACAATTATGACAACCATGAAACTCAGACATAAACTGGTATTGTAGCTGTATATCATTGGCATTTTAAATATATTAACGATGCATGCGGGTTTGTCCCCTTTCAGGTACGTACACTAAACGAAAACCTTATGTTGTCCACGCAATGCGTTGACGAGATAACCACGCAGAATGTGAAGGTCCTTTACTACTGCCACCGATTACCTACTACTGCGTAGCATTTGAATAAGTGTTATGTTATGAAAGAAGAAAGATAATTTATTTTATTGCAAGTATAATACGTATTAGTAGGGTAGTGGTAAAATTGCGCTTCGTAAATCGTTAAAATAGAAGAGAAGACTGAATTTGTAAAATAACTGTATAGCAAGACAATCATTGTTTATTGACCTTTCCATCTGAAAGAACTGTCGTGGAGTGATTAAAATATATGGTAATGAATAATTTTAACCTGCTTACCAATCGTAAATCACCATCTCACTTCGTCATTAAACAATTTTTGTTTGTAAATTGAAGCGACTGAATACTGATTGTATTCTGTACGACGAAAAATTACTTTTTTAAGTGTAATGGGGCGCGAAGACTTTACAAGTAGGTATACATAATTAAGGAATACAAAGTAAACCATGACTCAGGACAATTAACCATGCTTATCGTAAGTATTTTTTTAAAATGGATATCGAATCCATATAGGTACTCGACTCTTTGGCAGTTGGGGAAGTAATTAATGCAATCTGCTTTTTCAGTAAATATTTTATAAAACAATTGAGTTTGGTTTCATTTGTTTTGTCGTGAAAAATACAGAGATGCTGTATGATATCTGGGGTCTGAAGATGGAAACAGTAAGTGGGCATAGGAGCTTCTGAACTAAACATGATGAACCGGTCACCTTTGGGCTCATTTGATTTTCCTGGACTTATACTATTATAAACTTACTTACTAAAATAATTAAACACATTAAGTGTTTAATTATTTTAAAAGCTTGGAAAAAAACTTTGTATCCACAATATAAATAATAAAGGATGCTATTTGTATAAGTACTATATGATAAGAGTATTATTATATTGATCAGAATGCTATCAAATTGCTATCAAGCGTAGCCCGCGGCTACGCTTGCGCGGAGGTCAGATCTCTAGTTCTACTTAACCAATTGAAACATAAAGATAAAGATAAAATATTCTTCATTATACACCATATAAACATAACCATTTTTAACAACAAAATGTTTATTATAGTAGTTATATGAATGGATATACTATATTATTGGGCGTAAAACAGCCCTATTGCTACGACACTCACAATTCGGAAAAACCCCCCGGAAAAGCTGAAAAGGATGACAAACCTGTCTACAGACAATAATTGATAGTTTATCGACATTGACTTATAAATCAGTAATCGCTTGATGAAAGAAAAGTGATTGTTTTGATTACTGTATTGTATAGACTAAATTAATTAGCGATAACAAATCTTGTATGCAATTTATCAGATTTAGTCTACCCTACACAATCATATTTCAGTTAGTTATTATTTATTAAATTGTTATCGTTCAAAAATTGTTATGAACAAGTGCAGCACAGAGGATACATCACTACCGGAGCATTATATACTTTGTAAACATTGAAGTTAGATTGGAAATTGATGAACACAGAAAATAATCTTCTAGCTAGAGGAACAAAAGCGATATGCTACATTGCATTGTTCATTCATTTCCTATATCTAAATAAAACAAACAAAAAGTTGATAATGATTCGGCTTTATGTAATAAATACTATGTTTTGAGATGTTTCTAATACCTTTTGAGAACCAACCTAAATCAATTTTATCAAAAATTGGCATAGAGGAGAAAGCTTGTAACCTGAAGAATATCTAAATTTATTTCGCGATTAGTAATTTTCTGCGCATTATATGTGAGTAGAGGCATGAGTTTGTTTAGATAAAGAACGTAACGTAGAATACGGCCTCATTTTGGGGACATGGGGACCGTTTACTGGGTTATTATTAGGAACATATTTTATATTATAGTCGGTAAATTTATTAGGAACCCTAAGATTTACCTATATAATTTTAAAGTATCTAGTCTATGTTACAGCTTACACTCATTGAAAAACTTTTATTTAGACATTATAAACAGACGCTTCAATTTTATTTATTTGTACCTATATGGAGTATAGAAGACATCAAGTACTTACCTAATAACGAGAGTAATACCACAAAGTATCCGCCACATAAAGACATGACAGCATTAAACGTATGAATTGTAAACAAGCAATAGGTTTAATTTTTTTATAAAGTACCTAGTAAAAAAATTATGAATAGTCTGTTTTTTAATAAAAAAGTTAATAATTGGACAATTTTTTGATGTGACTTTTTATAACGGTTCAGTGCATTTTTTCTAATTGGACATTAGTTGCGTATAGCATTTTTTGTAAGGAATTGTATTATGTAAGTACCTAGTCATCATATTTATGCTCATAGCGATTGTCCATTTGCGTCCGTAATTTCGTAATTTTTGGTTAGTATGTTGGTATTTTAGGGAGCAACTGCTGCCGTCTGATCTCCTAACGCTAAGAAAGTTTACGTCAGATTATAATGATAGATAGACAGATAGACTAGATTGTTCTGTATTGTGTCAACTTATTTTGAATAACAAAACAGTCATATTTTAAAGTCCCATTGGCGCGTGAGATTGCTTAGCCTTAGTGGGGTATGATATCATGAAATGGTTATATTGTAATTAAATACCTAAAATAATGCACAATTCCAATGCCTAGAAAGGAAGTCGCTATTAAAATAATCTTTAGATCTATTAACAATACTTTCTATATAGTTACGTAATTTAGCAAACATTTATATGCAACCCATATCTAAATAATGAATATTTATTAACTTTATTCATCTGCACTGCATGATTACTCAATTTTCTAGTGATATATACATATTTATTATTGTCATACGATATAACAACCTCTAAAGTTAGGTAGCCTAGGTAGATTAGGTATACTGGTATTTCATATTTCAACGTATTTTTAGTGAATTATATAGCCGCGGTAGCCTAGTGGTATGGGTAATGGACTGCTGAGACGAGGTCTCGGGTTCGATCCCAGGTTCACCATGGCACACACCAATGACTTTTCGATGCTTTTCGAAGTTATGTGTGTATTTATCGCAGGTTTATAAGTGCCCGGTTAATGGCAATAGGCTCGCCACCTATTACATTGGGACCTAAACATAAACTGGCGAAATGTGGGTGCTAGCACCTCTGCTTACCCCTTCGGGGATATAGGCGTGAGTTTATGTATTATGTATGTTATGTTTAGTGAATTGTGAATGACGTTTTTGAAACGTGTAATGTACTAAGTGAAATTTAATCAAACTATGAGTGATTTTAAAGGTTTCACAACCTCACGAAAGCGTAGGTACCTACATTAAATTTTGACAGTTCTTGAAAAATAACAGAGCTTTTGTCTTTTTTCCTTCTAATGGAATTGAAATCACACGTTTTGCCTGTTTAAGAAATTTAGGAAGAGAACAACGTACATCGAACAATATATAATTTAATGTATCATAAAACTATGCGTAAAGTATACGAACTTAATCCAAGTATAGGTATATGAGATATAAGCTTCAATACCATTCGACCAATCACGATATACCTATACTTATTATAGGATTTTTGATTGACATGGTCATTAAAAAATAAACAGACATGGTAAATATCCCGTCAATTATCATAACGATATTATACTTGTTAGGCCGAAATAAAAACCGCGACTACTAGCTACTAACAGTATAAAACTTATGAAAGTTGATGGATTTTGTTTTTTTCTGGCGTAGGCACATCTGAAGAAGTAAAGTGGTGAAATGTTATGTTGAAATCGAACCGGCTAAAAGGAGCCTTCAAGAGTTTATAGGGCTGGTCAGTAACCAAAATTTTCCTTTCTAATACCCCACCTTTTAGCTCCGCTGTCAGCACTGTCCTTGTTGTCAAACTAAAGAAATCTTAGGTAATTTCTTTAGGTATGTATATATATATTTTGGTTTCGGCTATATAGCTATCAATAGTATTGTTAAATAGATAGACTTACCCATGTCCCGATTAAGTTGAGAGTGAAGTAGGTATAAAAATAATTATAGATAAGGTATAAATAAAACAGTTTTAATTATTACCATAGTATAATTAAGATAAATCACACTCAGGCACGCACAGGTAAAACACTTGCAAACCCCACACAACTGATCAGTCTCAACGCCTAAGTGTGACTACATATGAATTTTATTTAATAAGAATAATATTTTGTGTCGATCAAGTTGATGACATTTTTATTTGTCATTAACTTGTAATTATCTAAATAATGAATCTGTCGGTACGAAATGTTTTCATTATCAGAACGATAAAATCATTCTCAAATAAATAAAAATTGTGATCAGTAATGATAACAATTAAAATTGTAATTCATTTCATGCCTAAACATATTATTCCCGAAATAAAAGGTTGTCTATAAAAATAGAAAGGTACCTACTCAGAATGATAGATTTGTCGCCAAATATTCCGGTAATCGTCCGCAGATTACGACACCGCGCGCCCCGATGCGGAGAGACCTCCGTAGGTATACACTTTGCGTATTACTTGTGATAGCGCTCGCTCTAAGAAATGCATGATGTGATACATGACTTAGAATACGTGAATATTAGAGATTTGATTAAGTATTAAAAATCGTGTGGCTACGGCGCGGCGTTGAGTTTTCGTGGTAGCGTGCATTTATTCTTCAAGTGTTTCATATTAGAAACCTTACGAGGGACGATATAATTCGGGGCTACACTTTACTAAGTCATGTATCACATCCCTAAGAAACAAGGACCCCGTCGACATTTAGAATAAAAATAATAAGAAATCATTTAATCCAATTGATCACTTCTTAAGTGACGTATTTTAATGACATGTCTAATGATTTGATTATGCAGTTATTTGGAAAAAACCTTTTTTATTTCATAGGTACCTACCTACTTGAAAATATACCTACAATAATATTCGTTGTTTTTATAGCTACTATTTGGCGACAGATTTACTATTTCGCAGATAATGTAAAATTTTGGGCTTTGTGTATGTAAATTTTTAATATTAGGTACCTATAGCAACAGGTTCCTGAATGAGTCAGCCCTGGAGCTAGCAACACGTAGTAGGTCTTTGCTGGCGTTTTTAATAACATTTCCTAGCCAGTAAGTTATCTGTTACGTTCACTTAGTTCATATTTAGTAATCAGTGGTTGAATGTTGATAACTTTTATGAGTACCTATTTAGATCGTTGATTTTCTCTAATACCTAAATATAAGATTGGTAAGTGTTCGTCAAATTGGTACACATACATTTTATCACAGTTAATTCTTAAGAAAACAACTGAATTTAAGTAGTATTTGTACTTCAATTCTACATAATCACAAGCACAGCTACTGTATTTGAACTTCTTCATTGTTCAAATTGTATTATAGTTTGGTTTTCTTTAGACAGTGTAGTAGGTAGGTACGTAACAGCTTAAATTTTATATGTATGTAGGTACCTAATAATTCTTCTGTTTTTACTTCTTATCAAATTATGGCTATATGGTTGCATGACTTATCATGTTATTCTTGTTAGCTGTACACGTAGTTTTTATGTGAGAGGTTTTTGCAAACATGTAGGTAATATTTTTTGCAATTTTGTTAATTGGAATATGAAATTTTAGGCTACTGAGAAAATTGACTTCTACAACATTTTATTAGGTACTTAGTGCTATGAAGTATTGTGTTACAAATACATGATTATATTTTAAGTAGATACAAAACAGATGTGAGATACTGGCAAATTTTCAAATCTTTAAAATACCTACCGCATTACGTATGTACCTACCACAAGAGCCTATTACCAGGATAACAATTCTGTATGCTATTTCAGATTAGGTTTTATCTCTCTACTCCAAATTCAGATCCGTTCAATAGGTAATTAGTAACAAACATTCATCCATTCATCCAGACTTTCGCATCATAAGAAGTAAGATTACTACTAAAAAATGGGAAAAAATATTATTTTCCGCATTTATACTTTTAGAACTACCATGATTAGCCAATATAGCGGTAGGCTATGTCTGCGCATATTATGATGTTGGTTTTGTGCAGTAGCTACCTAACACACTGACCTGACACTTAATAAACGTAACTGACACGAATATAGTATCTAGTTAGTATGTAGTAATCCTCACAGTGAGTGGTCCTTGCAAGCTTAGAAGGTAAATATATTCGTAATTGATTTGACTGGGGTTAATATTACTGGTACATGAATAAATATTAAGTACGCGGCACTCCTGATAACCAGTTATATTAGGTACCTAGTATAATTTCATCTAAGACGAAACCGAAGAATAACAGCTGGTAGTCTTACTTTACGCATCAGATTCACTAGGAAGACATCCTAAAGTAATTAGTTTTAGGTCATCTCTGGCGCCAAACACGAATGTGAAAACCCATTACGTCCTATCTTCGTTAAAACCGTACCACATAAAATTAATATGAAAAAATTAAGTGATGTAGATAACGTTCTTGCGATTTGGTGCATGTCATGCTTGAGTTCAAGCTAGGTCATGGTTACACGAGTAAAATATCAAGAACTAACCAACGTACACGCTATGGATAAACAATATAACAAAGACGTTATTATTTATTCTGATTGAAATTGATTGATACCATACGCTTCATGAAAGTAATATATAGGTAGTAATAATAGGTTATGTATTTATTCGACGATTTTTTATTTATATTATTAATAAGAAAATATTTAGTAAAATATACGGAAGAAATAACAGTCGCAAGAGTTAGGTACATCTTTCCTTAAGATTTCATTTAAGATTGAAATTATTTCCTTTTTGAAACACTTTAAAAATTTGAATGAGACGTTTTTGGCAGCTAAGATAAGTATAGCTTCAAATAACACTTCCTTCATATGCACCTTGAGAAGGGAACGTGGTATATTAAGGAAATTACTTTGACCTTGAGGGAGAAATCTTTTTAAAACAGAAGTACTAGAAACATCCTGTCTACACATACCTATTTAAAAATATTGTGACTTAATATACGGTAAAGAAAAAAAAATTGTCTGTATAATTATCTACATGGTTATATTCAGTAAGTCAATCAGTAAAAGGTAAAAAATAATCCAATAATTCCAATTAAGTACATCAGATAGGTAGGAATAGCAATTTCATAGATTTTTAAGTTCGTCACCGCAAAAATATTTTTTGAACACATACAATGAGACAATTAATTATGGTATTATTGTAGCGCACGATTACATTTCAAGGTAATTAAAAACTAATGACTGAAATTTATCTTGCCATAAATTATTTCACGTGAAATATTTAACTTATTACCTACGTCTTTGTTATTTTGAATATAATTTATGAAAATGTTGTTGTTGTTCACATTCAGAAATATCCGTACTTTATGACAGCAACAATACCTATTTCTGATTGAAAATAAAAAGAAGTAAAATAAAATAACTTACATTCCATCTTTGTAGACTGAAAGCAGCAGCTTTATATAGGTCCAATAAAATAAAAAAACAACCAAATATTTCTTAGAATTCACTATGGACATTGGTGGTCATGACCATGGTTCATGAGGTATATGCTGAATGGAGCACGCCGGTCTGGGGCAAGCGCCGAGCGTGAGCCTGCGCTCACGTCACGACGACAACCAATAAATACCCATTATTATCATTTAGCTACGTTATTTTAACTACTTAATCACGATTACAACTGATATTCTAAACCAAGCTGATTATGAGTAAAAATAACTTTATCAATCACTCAGTTGCAGTTTGCTTCGGGAAAGTTTAAATTAAAATTGATAGGTATTGGCAAATCGGAAGTTACAGAGCCGTGTGCGAGACAAGCGCTTCGACAGAAGTACTACCATGTTTACGTTAGGTTTAAACGAGCCTTGTTTGAAGACGCGTTGTTGACCTTATTCAGCTTCACTTCAATTATTTTTGTGTTTTATGACATGCATACTAAATGTGAAATTTTCTTTCTGTATCATGTGTGACTTATGAAATTATAACTGAATGTGAACTTTAATATTTAATTGAATAATAATATTTAATTGAAGTTTAAATTATAATTATGAACAATTAAGGGTTTCTTACTTTCTTAACATTACTAGAACTTACTTCATCTGCCTACATCCGACTAACATATTTTTGTTCGGTAGGTATTGCTTTGGTTGCAATACCGCGCATATTTCGTAGCATATACTTGAACCACGTAGTTGCCGGTCAATGTCGATAACAAAATATTCAAAAAACGGCCGACGGGGGTGGTATCCATGGGGATTACCGCACGTTAAAAAAAAAGGTAACAGATCATGGAACGCGAAAGTTTAAAAGTTAGTACTTGTATGTACTTTGCTAATGTTACCGTTTCATTCAGCGTTCTTTTGCCTTAACATAATAATCACTTATAGCACATGTTTTATTAGATTAAGTTTATTGGTCACATTTAGTTATTTGCAGCTTAACGTTATAACCGAATATACAATCTGTATAGTGTAGTTAATCTAACTTACCAAATTGTGTTTCAAACAAATATTACTCAACAAGGCTAGTTTTGCAGTGACTGCGTAAGAAGTACACACAGTGATTTTAGACTAACATAGTCATTCAAATTATGACAAATTACTTTGACCGCGATAATCACCATATTTATATGTTTCCTCTAGTTTTCGATATTTTGACACTGCCACTGTTACAAGCGCCATGATCTCGATGTACTGTAGAACTATGGCGAGTTGTTGCTTATTGACAAACCGTAGCGATCTACCTTCCTTTACTCACATATTTTTTTATACCACTTAGGTGGCAGACAAGCACACGGCCCCCTGATGGCAAGCGGTCACCGTGGCCTATGGACGTGTGAAACACCAAGGGCTTCACACTCGCGAAATATGGTTGGTTTGTTTTAGACCTTTCAGCAAAAGGCTAATTTAATATCAGACACTTGACAGTAGACACCCTTACTCATGCTTGAAGTTTTTTCTCAGCGTGAGGTATGGATGCAGTTGAATGATTTGTCGATAGTTCTCTTCAGTCTCATTGAGACATTTTAGCAATAAAGCTATGATCTGAATCGTGTTCTTAGAGGATTCACTCTCTAAATTAGCAGTTTATATGTATAACGGGAGAAAGACGTCATTACGTCAGTACATATTTACACTAGGCATGTGTTGGAAATTAAATAACTTACGAACTTTGTTTGTTGAAAACTTTTTATACTGAAACTTCTTGTTAGCTTAATAAATTGAAACGCTGTAACATTATACACGTCATTCAAAGGAATTTTTAGAGAAATACGAGTAGGTACAAGCAACCAAAACCGAAAAACAAAGTAGGTAGGTAGTATCGATCAGTTCAAGTTCTAGCTTGAAACTATGCATTAATGGCCGGTTTCTAAATTGAGATATTGAAGTTAAGTCTCGTTAATACCTACTTTTTTCGTGCAGAAATCCCCAAGGATTCTTCGCACCCCGGCTTTCGTCAATACACCTACTTAAGCACAGTTTCGTACTGCATCTTCCGAGCACCATTTTCAGTTTCATTCAAAGTTCCTACTTTTGAGCTCGGTGTTCACCCTCCTATTCCATAATTTGATTTCTGTTGATTTTTACAGGATCTGCCTAAATTAATTAACCTAACCCCCTAACCCCAAGAGGAGCGCTTCGTCGGGTGGGCCCCATGCGGTGTGCATGGGGCCCACCCGACGAAGCGCTACGTATGATACTGATACGTATGTATAAGGTCTGATAGGGTTCCTTCATAAATATTGTTTAATCGTGTCTGTTACGTGCCTTACCTACATTAAAATTCAATTAACGTGACGACGCTTCGTGCCAGTATTCATCAAAAGAAACATCCACGGGTCATAACAATTCATCACTATCAGCGTCAGTGCATTGTTCAAGGTCCTCACAAGTATCTTAGAAATATCAATCTGCTAAGTCAGCAGTCTTCTTGTACCATCTTCGATCACGTTTCCAAAGTTACTGGACGCATGGTAAGTCTCTGTGACATTTTTATTTCAATTCAGTACTAGCAACGTCTGAGTTATCAGAAGTCGGACTTCTCATAAGAGTGTAAATTAATTCTAATTTAATCTTCTTTACCTCGATTGCAACCATCGATCTAATAATAAGAGTTTTTTTATTTATTAATTACTGTAAGTATTTACAACCTTATATAGTACCTACCTAATTGGCTGCAGTCGATAGGATGTTTGAAACGGTGCAAGACACAGAAATAGTTACCTGATGATTTTAATGGTTTATGCCAATCTCACTTGACATCCAGTACACCTGATAATAATTGGCGAACGAGTTAGTTAGGTTTCCTCTTAGGGTTGGAAGGTGTAAGTAATACGAAATGGAATTAGGATCCGAGGCTCCGAGAATGACTCATCATCTCATATGGTTTTAGTAGAAATAATGTGCTATAGGTACTTTGGGTTGTACTAATTGCTGGGTATGTTGTGTTCCAGAAGGAATTCTTAAAGCAAGTCTTGCACCGCACTTACCTGTCACTGGTGAGATGCTACCCACATAGTTTCAACGGCGCGGTGCGGCGTCAAAATTCGGACGGATCGAAGTAGAAGACACCCAATGTCTCTTCTTCTTCTTCATACGAGCGCCAACTCCAGAAGCATGTATTTTGAAAGCTGGTACCTACTTTGGAGTCCGCAGGAAACTCTCCTGCTCCACCTTTCCTTTAAGAACCATTTTGTTTTGTAATTTTTAAATGGAAATAAAATGAGTCGCCAATAATGTACGTAGGTATGTAGGTATGCGTACAACTTCCAAACCACTGCACCAAATTGGATAATTCTTTCTATTTGTGTTCGCTACTCTCAGGATAAAGTATGTATAAAAGAAAATTTACCTGCTTTAAAAAAAACTTGTGTATAAGTGATTAATAAATATTTATTGAACATTAATATTAAACTGAGTATGATTCCTTCGGTTCAGGTTCGATGACTGTGGTGGAGATAACGTCTGAGTTCGGTAAAAATCTGAAATAAATAATGAGACATCTATTAATTAACGTTCATGTTCTTTATTTATGAGGTGTATGAACGACAAAAATGCGTTAGATACGAGTATACCTAAGGGCCACCACATATTTTCGTGGTCAAAGACAAAGATAGATTAATTCCTACTACAACAATAATAATCACACCCTATTGCGAGATTATTGCTACCTTATTTGAAGTTCAAGGACTATAAGGTCAAGTGATCCATAATTGAATTCTGGAGCTAGGCGTATTTAATTTCCTCTTAAAAATCTGCGATAGTAACCTACTTATCCTAATTTGAGTCGAAAATTTATGAGAGATATTACGGCCTTTACATTTCTTTCTGCCAAATTTAACATTCAACATGAACAGAAGTGTGGTTACTGAACTGTTATGCCTATTTAGATATACTAGTGGCTTGTGGGATGGATGAACCTCGCCTATAATTCTTATTTTATATTATTAGCTTTCTGCACTTGTTAGCTATGACAAATCTTACACTCCTACGTGCGCAATTTTTTTTAACTTCATGTATTTATACAGATTATAAGCTAGGATAACCATGAAAACATTTTTCAAACCCACGTTCACTTGTTTTTCTACCAAAAAAATGAGAACAAACCCAACGCGGGTGGAACCAGGGGCCTCAGCTAGGAAGTTACATAAATCTCATGAGCTCATCTTGCAGTTTTAATCATTTCAATAACCTGTTTGAAGTGGAGAAATTCGTTTCGTAACAATACCCTGTGCGTGCATCCGCTTCGAGACATTTCTTTCTCTTATGTAACTTTTGAATTAATTCTACATACCTATTCATATTTATTGAATAAATAATAGTGCAGCAGGTTTTGGTAACAAGGTCAATTCGTCCAAATTTGAGTTCTTTTTTAGGATGAACAATTTTATTCATCATCACATTTGTTCATGTATTGTCATCTATTGTAAGTAGATAGGTAGGAGAAAGAAAACGTCACTGATTTAAGTGTGTTATACCTAAATAAATATTCTACGACATTCTATAGAATGCTCTCTAGGCCCTAGCCCAAAAGTATGCATTGTTTAACTAGCTTGTGTTATAATAATAATATTTTTTTTATTTAGAGCAACTTTGACTCATATTAGGGTTAGTAATAAGTTCTTTAACTTACAACAACTATTATACACGTATTACATGCAGCTGACAACAGTGATTTATATAAAAGCCATCTAATCTATTGGCAAATATGGTAAAATAGTTACATAAGTAGTATACGTTGAAACACCTAGCTAGACCAATGCAAATATACATATTTATGCATATACATATTTGCATGCATGAGCGAGAATCGAATCTGCGACAATGTAACATATATTTTAAACCTGGGTACCTATCAGCTGTACGTCAATTTTAATAAAACAGCAGCAGTGAACAAGCAGGCAGATGATTAAAAAATAGACAAATAAAAAGATGACTAATCCATATAAAGGAGCTATCAAATACTTTTCTTTGACATACATTTTAATATTCCCGTTGACCCTTACGAAACTAAAACTAAAAACTCAACTAAGCTAAATTACTTGTAACAGGAGTGGGTTTTCGCGTGGGTAGTGTCTGCCCTAAAACCATAGTTAAGCAGAGCGCAAAGTATGCACAACATGTTTCCCCGATTGAATGTTCATTATGCTTAGAGAGGGCTAACATATACTTACATGTTGTATAATAATTATTATTGGCGTAGTAACAGTAAATAATTATTTACTGTTACTACGCCAGATAAAAAGCTATAATTTTCTTATATTATAAAATGTCTGATATAGGAAAACAATTATTTTATTGAACGGCTGGTCACGTCATTTTATAATCAGATTTAACATGCGACATGCAATAAATTAATATAACGTACTTATTATTTATTTTTGGATATCAATCTATTCTCAACTTTATCTGTTTTAAAAAAAATTCCTTCAGTTACTTGGCTAAATATATTGTGACGTGTTTTATGGACGGTAAGCTAATATTTCCGTTGATTGCTGACCAATAAAATCAATAAATAGATCAGGTTTATGATAATGTTTCCAAAAATAGACAATGATAAATTTATTTTCACCATAATCATTATTATCCATGATCATGGAGTTTCCTAATCATATTTATGTATAAGTATGGTTGGCACCATACCTATCCCTTAATTTGCTCTTACAATATCCATAGCAAGACATAGAGTGTAGGTACCTATCCTACTTCGCTGGGCACTCGTTTGAAAATTATATATTTTATGATTTTTTACGAAGAAACTTGGATGTCAATTGGAAAGTATCACTTTCTAATGTCAAACTCATAACGATTATGTAAATTTGATAGTCAACTCAAATTAACACTATAATAAGTAGGTCACGCTAGAAGTTTTACATTTAAAAATTGACTGATCTAGGAAGTTATCTCAAATACCTACCTACTGCACCATTTCATTCATGCTGAAACACCTTCGACTGAAGCGAATTCGTTGAAGTCTGTATTATATCTTTTATGTTAACAAATGAATGGAAGTCATATTTAGGAAGGAATTAGGTATACAAGGGGAATGACTAGTAGTTTCATGCGTTCCTTTGTCAAATATTTAACTGTTCATCTAGCAGAGCGGGCTGGAGCTAGGGTTTAGGGGCTAGGGAACTATATTAATTGTGGTATCGTCATATTGTCTGGTTTGTAAATCCATTGATAAATATTGCTAAATATAAATTTCTAAGCATCATAAATATTAAAATAAGTCACACCACCAGACACATACTTACATGCTTAAATGATTTAATTTGTTCAAACGTCACTCTTTTATCAGTTTCTATCATAAGTCATACAGAGCATACGTTATCTTCAGTAGGAACCGTAGAAGGATAACCTTCTCGCAAATCGTCAGTGATATTACTTCGATCGGCTTAAGGTCATTGAACCAGTTACAAAACGTATATTTAATTGATATTCATAGTTGAAACTTTTGATAGGCACCAGATTGAAATGCTTAATCGATAGTCCACTGTCCCCTGTCTAACATAAGTATAGACACAATATCATACCCACATTGGTATAGTATTAATTTATGAGAATAGTTTTATATCTTCTGGCCAACTTTACTTATAAGTCAAACTTTGATCTCAAATTTTGATTTTCGAATATAATCTATAAAACTCTTCTAAAAGCACCGCGCAGCACTTTGTCTAATTAAAAAACTACGTGAGTATTCATAGAATGGCCGAAACAAAAGTTACCTTCAGGAGCGACCCTTGATTCTTGTGATAGGAGGATGGGGCCCAACACCGTCGTAAGCACAGAGCCCAACGTCGTCGTTACTAGTATAGCAATAACGATGATATTCGCGTGCTGAGTTGCTATTCTCTTGTCTTTCAACGTGGCGTCGTCCCATAGAGAATCCATTGCAACACGTACAAGGACGGCCTGAAATTCGAGTTAATTTAATGACTTTCTAATTATAGCATAAATTAATTAACATGTCTTAGGTCAAATAGCATTCATGGTGTTGATTTTACTTCAAAAATTTTTTTATAACGCGTTTTAATACATTTCTTAATGATATACCTATGCACGAAACAAAAATTAAACTCTTAAACTCTTCAATTTTAAAATTTTGATTCTGGTCCTCATGTAGGTAGTAGGTTTAGACTCGTAGTTTACTTTTTTATACTAATGAAATCAATTTTGTCAATAACCTGGTAGATGCTATCGGGTGCAATGTATGGGGTCACATCCAAATCTTGGGGCTCAAAAGAATTTTACTTGCAAGTCATTACACCTACATATTGATAAACAAGACAGGCAGGTTTTCCACTTGGGTTTTTGGGGTAAGGTAGTCCTACCCTTAAAAGATGAATTTAATTTTGAAAAGGAAGAGTTGAAGCGGATTAACGGAGATTGACGCTCGCTTGATGATGACACTACCGGGTTATTGACCATTGAGTTATTTGACTTTATCAAAGGCCAAAGTAAATGACCATGGACATGCTGGAGTTGCTGCATACAAATATGTTCATTCCACATTTCCCTATCACTGCGATTGGAGGAAAAGGCTGATATTGGTAACAAGAACAGCTGATTTATTTGAACAGCAAATTCACGAGACCTTCACTTTACTTTTTTATTACAACAATTATAAAATATAAATTGTAAAGTGTATTTCTTTTCAATAGAAATACCTTTCATAAAAATATTATATACGTGTTACCAATAATAACATTCTAATTCAATACTGTATCGAAGGGCGTAAAAATGTATTGTGAGATTCGATTACTAGGTGAATGAATTATTAAAAAAGATACAATTGATTTCAATAAATTTCCAGAAAAGGAAGTATTTAATGGGTTGGATTTTTTACGCTTAGAGGTGATTATTCTCGATATGACGACGGTGAAGACGATGTCAATTAACTTTTCATTATATCGCATTTTTTATTGTCGCGCAATATAGGTACATAGGCTATACAAGTAGGTATTATGTATTCTGTGCTTATGCAAAATTTTATCTCAATCGGAAACCCGAAAGTATGTCAAATTTAACTTATAAGATTTTGATTACAGGCAATGGACAGGTAACTAAATAAAAACTACTAAAATCGTGAAAGTTGAGAAAGATGTTTCTTATTCAATCTAGATGAAATTTCGCACTCACATAGATTGTAGTTCAGGAAAGTATAAAACGCTACTTTTTATTCCGGGAATTGTCCTAACGGCTCCTGTGGGTAGCAGGGTTTACTAGGTCGGAGCCATGGACGTCTTAGTTATCTATTATTGGTTTTTTATAAGTTTGATTTCTTAGGTATTAGCCCTTATATGGACCCACCCATATAAAGGCCAAAACTTATTAAAAAAATGTTAAGTAAAATAAATAATAATTAGCTTTGCAAAAATAGTATTAGGTATCTATGTATTAACTTTACTTATTTTTATTGTTTTCTTAAAAATAACTGAGGAAACAACATTGCATACAATTCTAATGCCTAAATATACAACAGCACAGTTATGAAAAAATCTATTCCAATAATTTTATCATCCATAGGCTTATTGGCTTAAGTTGACATCATTTTTCGTCATAAAATAGCATATTATCAATTATGCCATAAGATAACTAACTCATTTATTGCAACTTTTTTGCTAACTATGTCTATATCATTGTTTAATAGATGTGTAATATAATATGTCTGGGTACGGTATTACCTAATTAGCTTAGTGGAATACCTATTCATCCTATTCCGACAAGATTCTTTACTATGGTTTTTTGTACTTAGGCTTGGGCGAATCATAAAAAAATATTTTTCATAGAAACTGAAGAACCTTCTTCCACACACACTCCTAGGATCGTTAAAAAAAGAAATGTGTTGTAGGGAAAAAAGAACCAAAAAAACTCTAAACTAAGTGGATAATATGAATTTTTCTGATTACTTACTTAAACTTAACTTTCTTTCTTTCACTTTACTAATTAAAAACCTTGGTTTTTTTTTAATTTAAATTAGATAAGAATATCGTTTTATTTCAAAACCTAGGTCATGTTCTCAATTTAATCAAACCTTGTTTATTTATTAGTCACGTGATACGTGGCAACAAACCTTCACTCACTCACATATTTATTAATTACATTCAATAGATAGGTATGATAGATATGATATTAAAGATTTATTGTCACATTCATAAACCCCTGTTGAGAGAAAGAGAAACATTTGCTTTAGGTACCTATAGGTAGGTATACATTTTACACATAGTGTCAAGGCTCAAAGATATAAGGTTACTGGGATCAGGTTATAAGTCAGTCAGTTAGTTGGTAAGTGGCTTTTACCTAGAGCCATTTGTTGCCCGTGGTTAGGCCCTTGCGGTACCTACATAAATTACTGTTACATACGAAATTGTAGTATATATTAGGTATGTGCATAAGGGTAGCTCTATGTATGTACTTAAAATGAAGCAATTCTTATCCTATTAACAGAAATTAAAAATCATGGAACGTTATGCGCAATATGTGACAAAGTTACTGCTAAAAGTATTTATTTAAAAAAATAGTTTTTGAGCAATTATTTTATCTTACTTAATGGTAATGCTATATAACTTAGTGGATTGAATGAAATATTCTTAAATATTGATTAAAACATAATTCATTCAGATTTTAAGTTTCAAATTAGTGTAATCATCATCTACTTTTGATGCAGACTGTATCGAGTGAGTCCACTTCATTATCATCTTATCCATGATCCCTGTCTTATCAGAGGATACTGCCTCAGAGCATGGGGTCTGCTTTCCGTTTGGCTTATTTTGACCATTATGGGGGCGACCGCCGTCTGACCACCCAATTCCAAGAGAAAACCCTGCTTCGGAGTTTCGACCATAGATGAGCAGGTGTATACAGCTAGCAAGTGAGGTTGGTTTGGATCTCGAAGATGTTAATAGAACCCCAACACTGAATTCATCCCGATCACCTAAATTTTAAAATTTAGCCCTGTATCATCAATTAACTATAAGTAATCACTCATTCTATTTATGAAATGATAATGCTTATCAGTTCTAAAAATAGACTTAACACTCATATTTGTTTTCCCTTCGTAAAGTTGTCGCTGGAAAAGTACAAAGCTTATCACAGATAAGATTGAGACAATGAGTCCCAAAAAATTAAAATAATGTCTAGTACTTATTTATATTTTTTTTAAATTTTACTTCATGAACTTATTAGACCGAATACGTGTACCTAATGCTCAACGGGGGCGATAGATCAGACGCGTCCAATTACAGACTTATCGCTATCAACTCCCTTTCTCGAAGGTAATGGTGCGTGTCATTAACACACAGTTTCTGAGATACTGTTCTTTGGAGGACACGACTTATTGGGAGTTCGACGGAATGGTTTTCGCTAGAGTCGCTTAATCGGTGACCTTCTAGGTATATCTCACGGATTTTTGAGTGAAATCCATGGTCATAAAATGAAAATATTAAATATGTATTATACCTTTTCTGCCGTCCTTATCATAAACAACGCACTTGCTTGGCGGTAACTTTCGAGTAAATGGCGCCTAAAGTTTTTCTTCGTTTTTTTATTGTCCCTCTAAAAGTAAAACGAATATTACAAATATTTTTGTTTTGTTTCGTGCCTTTATATGTGAACTTTGCATGGGCGATCCTATATTTATAAATTTAGTTAATTTAATATTTTTAAAGACGAAAAATTGTTTAAGACTAGAAATCATGAACTGCAATAATATTACTTTACCAGGCATAAGCAACTCATGTGTGGCAAGTGAGTGGTTTATGTCTAGAAAAATGCCTTTGTGATGTTTATGCCTAGCAAAGACAGTGGAATTACTTACATGTAAGTTCACCTTTGTAACGTATATGTTGCAAATACGTTTAACATGACTAGCAAATAAAGGTAAGAGCAGTCCACATGCGTTTAATTTTATGCAACTGAACAAAAAATAAAACTACTTTCTAGGTATCATACCATATTTATTAGATAAAAAAAAATGAAATAAATGCTTGCAGTAGGTGGGTAGCACACTGTGAACAGTACGTTATTAACTTAGTTATATTTAGTTTATCACAATAATTTTAATCGCAAATCTTAATATTATTACCTATACAAAAATATTGAAATTAGGTTTTCTTTGAGTATTAATATAATTATCTTTTCTTAGCAATATAAAACAATCTCAAAATAGAATGAATGAATGAATCTGTTAAATCTGTAGTTTACTACAGATAAAACTTTAGGCTTTAATCCACACACGCTGTCCTAATTACGGGTTGGTGCATCGGACAGGTCGTTAGAATTTTTTCTAGGACATGTGGGTTTTCTCACGATGTTTTTCCTTCACCGTCAGCAGAATAATAGTAAATCGTGTGGTTAGCACATATAAATTCCAAAAATTGAAATTCACATTGGTACTGTCAGGCCGGAATCAAACTCGATACTTAAATGTAAAAGTTTCAGAATCTTGTATTTGCAAGCTAGAGTGATAAAATCACAGGAATTTTCTACAGTTTCTGCAAAGGTACAACCATTACCATTATTTCAAAGCTTGTTCCTCTAATGCCAGAAAATTGAAAACATTTTTGGTATATTCATTTGTTTTAGATGCCAAAGATTTAACTCAAAATGACCGGTTTTTTTTTCTATTCAGGGACTATATTTTTTAATTCCCATTTTAATTTGTTATTCAGGTACTTAGTAAATTGTTATTCTTACGTAAAAAGTAGTAACCTAGAGATTTGACAGATTTATTGTGCTATTTTTAGATTGTTTTATATTGCTAAGAAAAGAGAATAACCTATATTAATACTCAAAAAAAACCCTGATCTCAATATTTTTGTACAATATGTTAAGATTTGCAATAAAAACGATTGTGATAAACTAAATACCTATAACTAAGTTAATAACGTACCATCCACAGAGTCCTACCCACCTACTTTAAGCATTTATTTCAATTCTGTTTTTCTAATAAATATTTTATATGATACCTTGAAAGAAGCCTCCCATGACTCCCTCACTTTACCCCGGACTTGCCCATACTCTGACACACTTTACTTATCATAATAGTCGCAAATGTAATAATTGCGTTACTTTTCTTATTGCTATTTAGTTTAAATTCATATCAAATACTTATCATATATAGCGCAAGTACGTTTATGACCTGTTCACATTATTAAAAATATTTTACTTTGCTAGTTATAAACATCACTAGTACCGCATGCGTTATTTATGATTAGTATTTTCATACATCTAAATTCTGACTGAAATAGTCAAGAGAAACGCATAATTTGCTTACGATGCTTATGACTAGTAATAGGTTTAGAATGGTGCAAATACGCTGTTTATCAATAACAAAAAAACTAAAACTATAAAAGATATCGAAAAATGAGTGATTGATCCTGGTAGATCTCGTTTCCGTGATTCCGAATATACTAATAACTCAATTTCGTAAAAAATGTCGATTGCGTTGTTTATGATAAGGACGGCAGTTTTATTGTGTATTATTATTATTTTTTTATTTGATAACATAGCTCAATTCAAATATGACCTTCCTGCCATGGTATATTTCCTACGAAAAAATCCTACATACACTACAAAATACATTTTTTTTGTTATGTTAACGATTAGACAATTATCAAATTGTATAATCGGTAACTCGTGTTTATCAATTGGGTTGTGTGTTTATTTTTCACCACAATAAAGAGGGTGGGATTCTATAGTAGTTATATTTAAAAAACACGAACATATTATAACGGGAGCGGTAACTAAATATCCATCATCTATTAATTACTTCAGCAATCATAGATTTTCAAACTGCAATTTGCAAAGTGAAAGGTCTATCCACACACATCAGGGGCCGTGGCTGGGACGTGACCGGGCCGTGGCCGTGCTTAGACCGTGTATTCAGGTCCTCTGACGGAATCTCGACAGGCTACACCTTCCATCTTTGTTCCTCAGTCACCATTTTGTTTTCGTATTAAGTCTCGTTTCAGTGTAGTGTAGTGAAATAGAACGCGCAATACACGTTTGATTTCAATTCATGTATGTATGTATGTTTCTATGTATAATAAGTATGTATTTACAAAAAAAAAGAGTATATAAGTATGTTTATCAGCATTCTAGAACCCATAACACAAGCTAGTTAAACTAAGCTTACTTTGGGTCTAGGGAGCGATGTGTAGAATGTCGTAGAATATTTATTTATTTATTTATTTATGTATTATTTTTGTGCTTGGTATCCATATATTTTGGGTGAGATAAATCGTATAAAGCGATATAACTATTATGCATATTATGTCATTCAAATTTTTTTAAGAAAAAAACTACAACTTGCAAGAAAAATATCGGCACACTCGTGCACGTCATGTCGTCGTCGTCGGTCCGGCCATCGTACGTGAACGGGTTCATATAAAATGTAAACACCAATTTTTCACCATGACGGTCCGTCCACGTCCCGGACACGGCCCGGATGTATGTAGATAAACCTTAAATCTTTGTTTTAGATTAGTAACCAGCCTGGCCGCCGACGTCGTTAGTGCTAGTTAGTAATCTAACTTCTAAGTGGCCTTGCTATTAACGAGCAAGAGCTAGACTGTCCAGCGAGGACCTTCAGTTTAATTCACTTTGAGCGGTCTCAAAATCACTTTTGAACATCTGGAGCTAGTTTACATAAAATCCTAGATCAACATAATATATTTGAGTTCTTCATACAGTATTTACTTCCAATAGTATACCACTAAATCGCCTTTACTAAGTAGCAGCACTAAATAATTAATTTCAATAACAATGAATTTTCTTTTTTTTTATATTTGATACCAAATGATTTTTATGCATGCCACTGCGGTAGTAAAGTAGTAATAAAGTATTTCGACACAAATATCTAAATTAATTTGAACTGAGTGTGATAAAATCATGCATTGGATATAACAAATAAGTAGATAGACTCCCTAGCTAATCGCTCTCTCTCTAAATAGCGTCTCACTATCATAAATGCCCAAAACATTACGGAGTAAAGAAAACAAACCAATAAAAAAAGCAAAAACCGCAAAGTGGACCTCGGACTAGGTGAGAATCCGAGGTTCCGAGGTAACTGAAACCATCTACTAACCAAATTGGTAATGTAACTAATCTAAAAGGACAAATCAGCACTCTGAACTTAGCAGGCTTGTATGAAAGACTAAATGCAAGTAAAGCAAATTCGTGAAGTATGTAAGAAGAAGACGTTTGCAAATGGCAGGCTGTAAACCCGGGGATTTAACCCCTCAGTTTACCCCGGAGTGGGATACTCGTGCGTGTGTGTATATATTTTTTGTATGTATGTATATTATTACCATACTCAATCATTAGTTTTTAGTACGCACGGTCATCATTTCAACGTATCTATAAAATGTTGTGTACTTTTACCTACATGTGTACAATAAACTCAAAAGTAGGTACTTATTCCCTACTTTTATTCAGTATAAGACTGAAGATCTAGGCAAGTATTAATTAACTTGATGTACACAATGGCTTGATGCCCGCGATATAATATAAGCATTAAATTGTAAACTCTTATTTAATGACTACAGTCCCGGGTCCTTAAGCGGGGCGTAAAAAGCATCTGATGAGGTCAAACTGAAGGCCACCATTAAACATTATCAGTGTATCTAATGGACCCGGAAAAAGGCCTTCATTGCCGAGGTTTTCTCTTTAGTTTACCATAAGGCGTGGTAAAGTCATGTTGACATGGCCATTATAAAAAAAAATATAACGGTTGTGAAGCATGGCCACACAACCTGCAGGGGCCACGGATCACGTAAATGAATATGCTGCAATCAAATGGATGTTTGGAGTCATAGATGAAGATCGCGTAAGGAACTCTCGCATCACAGATAAACTGCAGGAACTGATTTCAAAAAAAAATATAACTGATGCAAAATCGCATCCAGCTTGCCACCAACACTGTCTTACTGATTTATTATATTATTATTATGGCATCTCATGAATGTCCGAGGGATATTAGAGTCTTCCGTTTATTTATAGGTAAAGGACAATGTCATTATCACCGGTGTATGATGAATAGGAGCACGATGGGATTTTATTAATATTATAGATGGTTACAGTCATCTATCATTCTCATGGTCAAATACTTGTAACTGTTCTACATAATGTAAATTTGTGTATTTGTTCCTGGTTACTTTTGTAATAGATAATGGTTATTTTGAATTTATTTCATTGTTTTTTCTTTTCAATTGAATCGAATAAGTAAATATCGCATCGCGACAATCGCGAGATCGCATACGAGCTCTCTTTTTTTCTACTTATGGTTTCATCCATAGAGTTTTTATCTTTCTTCACATTGTTATTATAATGCAATCTGCCAGTGAAAAATCCGTCAATATTGGTCCAGTCGTTCCAGATCACCTAATTCAAACAGAGAGTCAGACAGACAAAATTTTTAATAATTTGCTATTTGGTTGTTATGTGCACACTATACATTTATTTAAAACCTGTTACTTTAATGTTACAAACAGAGACAGTTTCCATTTTGTTTACTTGTAAAGATAATTGGCGACTAAGTGCTGAATTAGGATATGTCAATTAACAGTGTCTGTTAATTACTGGCGCAACAGGAGACGCAGGTACTACATCTGCTTGGCACAGTGAGCCATAGTAATTCATCCAATACTCGGTTACTAAGCGCACTGAACGATCTCTTGGCAACGTATCAAAATTATACCTAGACTAGTGAACGGTGCATAGAAAATGGTTTTTATAAGTATATCTTTGTATGGAGTACCTACTGGAGACTGTATGTAGGTATATTAGTTGTGTCAGTTAAGGGTTAGCTTTTTCAGTCCCGACTACAATACGGCTGAACTTTAATATTTTCTGTGAAGCGATTGCCATCTGACCTTTGCAACTTACTGGCTATATGGAAATGATTGTCAGAATACTATCCAACTAGGTACCCATAACGACTGCCATAGATGTTTGTATAGTGACCGGGACCGAACAACTTAGCGTGCTTTTCGAAGTACGGAGGGGTCTCAATATGTCGGAAGGATGGTCACCCATTATAAGTCTGCCTTGGCTATGGTATGGAACTCTAGCCAAGGCAAACAATGCGTTAATATACTCGTTTACCTCTTAGTTACGAGCACCCAGCTATTGTATGGTAATGTATGGTAAGGGAACCTGGGATATTTTATGGTCAATAGAGGTGACTTATTTGTCAATTCACTCACGTGGAACTCGCTCGATCGCGTGAGTTGGCGCCTAACAATGCGTTAATCTACTCGTTTACCACTTAGTTACAAGCACTCAACTATTGTATGGTAATGTATGGTTATAGAACCTGGGATATTGTATGGTCAACAGAAGTGGTTCCACTCACGTGGAACTCGCTCATTCGCGTGAGTTGGCGCCTTCCAATTTAATTTTTTTTCGACGTCATCTCGCTTGAGCATGAAATCTAGTGATCTCGGAGTTCGGAGTTCCGGATCCGGATGCAACCAAAGCTTGCATCTTGAAGTAGAGGGTCATCCATAATTCATTATTTGGTTTATTTTAACTTGTACGGAAGCGTCATAGCCTGACCCTTGAGAGGAAAGCCTGCGCCAGACTTTTCTATCCGTCAAGAGTCCCTAAGAGCTTGCATACAATTTTCAATATGTATTTATATAATGGTACATAACAATTATTTCATGTTTATTTGCAATAGAAAAATATTTCTAAAGTTAGATTCGCCCACTAAATGTTTAGACAAACATCGTACGGCTCTTTGTGTTTCAACGTAGTTAAATATTTGTGTACTTTATATTATTATGTTAATAAACTACCTGTCTTAATTCAGACGACGATTTATAAACGCTTTCGTAGTCTTTTACCTTTGAGCTACAGTAAAATTACTTTGTGTAACAATGAGTTGGTAACATTTTTCAGGTATTTGAGGAATATTATGATTTCAATCACATATTCTGTTTTTAATGATTACGATCAGACCAAGTGAATTTCTAATCCATAAATCAACACTAAAAGACTTGAGTAAGGCAAGCCCTTATTTTATTTGAATAAAACGTACCTCGACAATAGCTTTAGGTATCCAAGTGACAGCGATAAAAAGGCTCTCTTTTACAGACAGCTCGTTAGCCAGCGCTACCAGGAAAGCTGTCAGCAGTCGCAGCACAAGCGCCGCACAGATGCACCCCAGGATTAAACAAAGCTCCTTTCCATTTATTTGTGATATCTGAAAAAGTATAATATTTGGTAGACCTTGGTTTGTGTTAAGAACTGAATTTTATATAGAGTTTAATAATGCGTTTTATTACGAGTATCTATCATTTTGTTGTGGATTTATCTGTTGTATTTAAAATTACCAACTATAGGTAGTTTAACTAACTTTTTAATTAATTAGTTATATTGGTGTCGATTCTGATGTACATTTTCACTAAACCTAACTGAAATCTCTAAATTTGAATTTAGATTTTATCTCGTTTTGCTTGTTTTAGAACTTTTTTTTAACCATTAAATATTACCACAGCTTGCACCTGACAGTTTTTGCCAATTTTAGAAATAAAATAACAGCTGATTTGGCTATAAAGTTAACATGAAGTTTAGAGATTTTAGTTAAGTTTAGTGAAAATGTATAACAGATTCGTCACCATCGCTTAGATAATACTTTAAACTCGGAACCTTGGAGGCCAAAGAAAAAAAACCAGTATCAGAAAACTAATTAAATTATAAATGTGAATAAATTTTTGGATGTTCGGATGTTTGTTCCTCAATCAAGCTAAAACTTAGTAGATTATCTAGAACTGGCCAAACATTGGAAGATTAGAGGTACCTACAGTCTATTTGCAAGAATTACGTTAGAAGGAGACGCAAAATATATCGAAGAATTCAAATGTCTAAGACGTTTCCAGGTAGCTCAGTTAGTCAAAGTATTCCCCCTGTAAGGAACGGGTCGCTGGTTATAAATCCGTTCTGAATGTTTTCTTATTCCAGCAGGTCGGGAATATAGTCACTGTAAAGGCTGAGTCACCTATTTCTAGGATAAAGCGTGCGTGTGTAGTAACGTCATTAAAAGTTTTATTACGTTCTAAAGCTTCGTACATAGTTATCTCATCATAAACTTTGTGCTTTTAAATATCATTTGTTGGTTGGATGTTATCATCAAAGTCTTGATAACATTATTTTACTATGTCTATCAATCGGTGGACCTGCCCGCAAGTAGTTCTTGCCCTTTGTCTGTGACCCACAATAATTTATTCTTGGAATAAAAAGCTTATCCAGACTATAAATCTATTTCTGTGCCAAATATCGTTTCAAATCTGTTCAACCATTCTGAGGTGATTGCGAACAACATCTACCAAAACTTTTGCATTATTAAGTGACTTTTGTACTCGTATGTAGTAAGATTATTATGATCCAAGTATCCGTAAATGCCAGAGGTACATATAGGTCATAGTATAAACGCTGAATTTTTTGGAAGTAAGTACACCATAATATTGGCTTTGATAGATAAAAGATACAATGTCACTTAGATAATATTTCAGCTTTCTTATTAAGACGTAGGTCTGGCGTTCAAGGTTTCTTACTCTCTCGGTTTTATATTAGTTACAAGTGGATCAAACAGCTTATCAAATCGTGACGACATAAAGCCTCATTCAATCACTAAATTTTGCCTTCAATATAGTAGTCGTCGAGTTTAGTTACAAACAAGATTACTGTTCGCCAGTTGGTAATCACGCCTATAACCACTCGTTACATCACAGGTGGATTCATACGCTCCCGATCCTATTACCTGCTTTTAGAAACCCTGGCAACTCTAATTACCAGTATCAACACAACACTGTGCCAGTATTACAGTTTGACTGTAGTTTTATGGAAGGTGGAGACCGTCTGTTACTGAATAACAAATCCTATAATACCCTACCTTGCGAAATGATAATCCAACGATCCTTTACTCTTTATTTCTATAGCGTTTGGATTATACAGTTTGATTAAAATTGTCCAAGGATATTTTGTTAGTTCTATTCATATGAAACCTATGGCAATAAAATTTTAGTTTAGTTCCCAGTTGCGTCCAAGCTTTCACCTCGGAGCCTGGGTCAGGTAGTAGTCAAAAACTAAAGTAGGAGAAGGCTCCTATTTTAGATTTTGACTACTACCTGAGCTCCCAACCCAACAGTACCAAACCAAAAAAAATTAAAAAAATTAGTGTTTAAACTGAATTCGATCCTGAGTAAAAGTTGTCTAATGAGAACCAAATTTAAGAATTCTCTTCGAATTTGGTTAATGATAATTACGTAAACGTTTACCAGTAGAAAAATTGGTAAATACGGATATGTACATCTAGAAAATACCCGCTGAGGGTGAAGAGCATCGGTTCAAATATTCTCCAGAGCAGCTTGTAGACTTCCCATACAGGATTGTTCGTGAGTAGCCAATCCCGACGAGCCCACCGTGTCGCTGCCGTACCCGCGCATACCATAATTGCAACTCCAGCTGAAACAACAAAATATCATTAATCATAATCATAATAAAATAATAATCCATACTTAATACTATGAAGCTGAAGGGTATGTTTGTTTAGTGCATTAAACGCGATAATATCAGGAATTGGATTGAAGGAATTGTAAAAATAATTCTTGGCCAGAAACGCTCGTACAATGTCATATGAAGATCATTAAATTCTAGAGTGAATATTGCACCTAGATTTGCCTGCCTATCATATCATCTGTAATATTGTAGATTTAGAATAGTAGAATAGTGAAACGTCTTCCTCCAATTAAGACTGAAATTTTAGTAAACGAAGTTTTTCATCACCTCCATAAACTGGCAAATTATAACCTTACTCGTGATATTCACTAGGTACCCGCTTTCCCAGTCATAAAATGCCTATTAAGTTTGAATGAAGAGAACGTGCAAAAGGAAAAATATTTTACATGAGCTTATCAGCTAGGTATGCTACGTTAAATCTTTATCATGTCATTGAATCTCGTCATGTAACGTGAGCATGACACAAAATTACATATAATATACCTATAACGATTTAATTTTACAACAGTTAATATACGAGTACCTATATTTGGCGATAAAAAATTTATCGAATTATTATTCAGAATACAAATTATGGAAAGTAACCGCTTGAAAACATGAAGTTTATCATAAAATAATAATTCTAGATGACATAGCTAGGTTCTAACATATGTATTGTATATACGTATCGGTAAAAAGAGGCAAATAGGGATCGAGGGGTGAATTGAGATAAAATGGTCAAAATAATAATGTTTTTATTTTTACTAAATTACAAGTATTTAACGAAATGTTTGATGAGTCTCTTCATTTTGACATTGAAACATTCTAAGGTTTCACTTACAGAATATAACTACAAAATTTGTCTGATCATTTTATTCTTATTTACCCCTCGATCCGCATTCACCGGTTGCCGTCTTACGGTAAGTAATGATATTTTCAAATGTTTATTAGCAGTTTAAGCAATAAATAAACAAAATACTTTATCCGAAGTTTATATCTCTGAATATCGTAATATTTCACAATGAATTCGTCGAGATTTTTCTTAACATCGACATTCGTGGAGTATATGAACGATGAGTGAAATTCCTTTTTATTATGCACTTCCTCGAGTCGGCTTCATAACCCACTGGCGCCAAATCCTCGCAGCTTCATAACAGAAGAATCCGAAAATAATTTGAGGAAGGCTATATCAAAAGATTCACTTTGTGTGAGAGATTCTTGGCGCTGCATATTGTATGGCATAGTTTTTTGTCGATGCTGAAGATACTAAAAATGGTTGAGACTTAACTACAGCATATTGCTGAAATGGGGAAAATTCATTTTTACTTTGTTATTTTATAATAATCCAATATCTAACTTAAAGTATTAGTAATAAGTATTAGTAATATGTATAGGTATATGTATTAATAATTACAATATAGTTTTTGAAAACTAGACAATATTGCTACTATACGATTGGTTGATAACAGCTAATACATGCTTATCTTCCTTTTTAATAGCATCTCTATTTTCGTTACTAAAAAAATTATCTGGAAAATTTCCATTGATAAGTTAAATATTATGGTAGCTTAAGACGTCATCAGACATATCATCACCTCAGACGATACAATGTTACAGTACGTGAATATCATTAAAATTTGTAACATAAGAACTATGAAAGATTTGATGAATGTCATTTGAAGTACTTAATAGGTTTTGTGAACATAGAATGGAAATCTTACGAAACGAGCAGTGCAAAACCATTATAACTGGTAGACAACAGTGGTCAAAATAACTAAGCTAATAAAATCATGGCGTCGTGGTCGCGTTTTTATGAACTAGAAATTGTAGGTTTATTTTTATAGAGCTTGAAGATGGCGAAACTTACATGTATGTACCTAAATGTGACTACTTTTGGATTGATCTTGAATAAGGCAATTACTATTGACTTAGCTACCATTGTTAAAAAATGGCCAGTCAAAATGCATAACTTATTTGAATTAAAACAAGGACTGTTTTAAAATGTTAAGAATAGACCAAATTTAAAAAATGGTAATAACTATATGGTAATATATTTATTCCACTTAGAAAGGTCACAAGCAACTTATTTATGATTTAAATTGCCATTGCTATTCAACGTAGCAACTAACAGAATTTTTTTTAGAAAACGGTTTAATTACTTTTGGAGAAAAAAACTTTAACCACAATGTTATATTCAACAAAAATTGAGAGTGTGAGAAATTTCTCGATCCCTGTATCGACCATTTTGTTAAATTAAACCGTTTGCGGTGCGGCGTAACTTCAAACGTTTGAATCACAGTGTCCGTATATTAGCTGCCGGATAAGCTATGTACTTTATGGTCCTATATCGCGCAGCTCATAGAGTTTTATGACATATCAGGCCTTTTGTTATACGATGGTCAATAAAATTTATTTACAAATATGATGTACGTGGTCAAAAGGCGATGCTACTCAACTACTTGGTATAAATATATCCGATTGCTATTGGGTGAATTAATTGAAAATTTTCATATCCATCCTAACTCACTTTACCTAATTTTTTTTAAACGTATTTACGTCTTTTTAATTCAATCGTAAAGATTTCATAAATATTAATCTACTCTTGGCCGCTCTTTCTAAAGGTTGATAACACATTAATTAAGTTTTTGAAATAGAATTTCCTGCTGGAACATTATTAATTTAAATAAAAAAGGCTTTTCTTATCCGTATATTTATAAGATTATACCAAACATTGATGCTAATAAAAATTAATGAGCTTTGTACTCGACAAAATGCTTCTGTTGAGTATCCCGAGGCTGATTATAGAACCATTGGGAATAATTCATAACGACACGACTTGGGAAGACGGTTTGTACCTGTATGTACTTACCTATTACGTTATAATGACATAATCATTTAATGAACCGATGGATTTAAACGAGAGCAGTATCGCTGACCGAATACATGAACACTATCGAAGCAGACCCTGGGCTTCTAGGTGGAAACCTTGGATGGAACCGGGAAAACTTACCACGCTTAATTTGTTACTAATACAGAAGAATTGAAACTAAGCACCTACATATAAGTATTTTGCTTGTACATATCTTTTGACTAATATTTTATTGAAGCAAATAGAATTTCAGATCCAGGACGTTTTGGAGAAAGGCCAGGTCAAGAGTACCTGTAACTGGCGAAGAAGCAAAAGGAGTGTGCCAAGATCGTAGCAAGTGGAAAGATGTTGTCTCTGCCTACACCAGTGGGAAAATGGCGTGATTTTGTATGTATGTATGTATGTATGTAAATAGAAAAAGGTATACGTACAAGCGCCGCCCCATCCCAGATAACCACCAGCATACGTCAACAATACACCGCCAGCGAAAATGAGTATGCTTCGTATTGTAGGTGCATATATGTCACTGTGATCCGGAATTGTATCTGATAACACGCCCAAGAATATTCCAAGCGCAATACCGACGAAAATTGCCAAAAATCCCTGTAATTAATTTTACGTTTATTTCACGAAAGTGTTCATATCTGTACTTTATATGAGAAAATTTAGAAAAGTGACTTACAAATAAATATGTTAAGTTACTTTCTAATAAAATTGAAATATTAACTTTTATTTACAGTAAGTTATATTATTCACCTTTTCACTTTAAACATCATTTTTAATTTAAGTGCGGTAGGAAGGTACTTTGTTTTCTCATATGGAAATCTCCTCTTTACTACCCCTATGGGCCATCGGGGGTGGTTAAGTCAAACGAGAACAGCTCTTCACTGAGTCCTCGGTCAGATAGAGCCTCTGAGCATCCTTCTACAACCCACTCTCTGGGTGCGATAGGTACCTATCTTAATTTGGAAAATATAAATTACACTTTTATTATTTTTACCTTTATAGCTCTATAGACAAGAGGTGCTGGATAGAAGATAGCGCTATTAATTACTCCGCACAAGCCTTCTGTGAAAGCTGTATCTATACCACCAGCATTGCCGACTAAAAGAGCTATTTGATTTTTTGTTCCTAGTCCTTTTGCATGTAATGTTATGGTCGTTGGTACTACTATTGCTGGTGATACTGAAGCCAAAATAGATCCAAGATGAAGACCTATAAAGCAGTAAAATGTCTTAACGCAAAATAATCGAGTAAAAGATTTCAAATATATATACAGAGATTCTTTTGAAATTATTCAGTATTCTCGACTCTCAAAAGCCTCTATTGTCGTCAATGAATGGGGATTTGTATGAATAGACTCACTGAACCGTTTATCACCAATAACTGGTGCTACAAACTTGTTTGAATCCTAGATTTTATACATTTACAGTACAGTCAGCGTCAAAGGACTATGATCATTTTCCGATTTTGAACAGTGGCTTACTGAAAATTATGTTTAATTACTTAGTTGGCTCTGATGAACTACCTTCAAACTTTGCTTACAATAGGTAAACTTAATGAATCATTTTGATTCGAATTTTTAAGTTTGAAAACTGTGCAGTAATCATTGACTTTTTCCGCTGACTGTACGTAGAATGAATTAAAATATCAACAACCTTGTATGCCACCGTTAGTGGTTCAATAAAAATGCGAGTAAAAGAAATAAGTATTGAAGGCAAGATAATATTGAACTCACCCCAGTACCAAGGATACTCGAACAGTATATGAGCAAAGAAGGCTATAGACAAACACTCGATGATCCAGGGTAAAGTGGCCAATGTGAAAACTTTTACCGAATTATGTCTTATATATTCCCAATTCCAGCTTAGCGGACCCTTCGTCAAAATAATTACGGGGTATATTCGTCTGAAAAGAAATGGAAAATCATATTTTTATATTATATACAACCTACTGATGTTCTCTTGGGGTAGATTGATTTATAAGGAACATACGTTATGAATTTTAAAGACTTAGAAGGTTTCTAGTATTCGAATACCCAGATAAATCAAATGAACCCAACAATTTTATCTTGTTAAGTTCAAAAGTGCCTACCTATTAGACACCTTCTGACTCCATGATCAGACCAGATTCATAGTAATATATTATCGTATTGTCAATGAAGAAACGCAAAAAAATTGAGCTCAATCTGATGTCAGGAAGTAGTTCTAATATTGGGCTCCCAAGATTTGACCCATACCATACAAACTAACAAACAACAGAGGAAGTTAAAATAAAGCTTGTAGCGTAAATTAAGAACATCGCATATATGCAGCATAAACATTTTTAACGGCAAAGGACAATAGATTGCTTGCAGTACGAATTATATTTATAAGGAAGAGAAGGTCTAGGATATACATGGTTGTTTCACCCTTTGGATGTTGTACTATGGTTGTACTTTATTAATTATAGGGCAGAGAAGTTCTAGGGAACGGAACAACTTAATAAACATATTCATAAACTTTATAGAGTTTCACGAATTAGCAATAATTTCAAATATTTTCCCATAATAATCAATAAAATGAGGTATAAATTCACAAACCTTAAATGGAAATCAATTAAATCTGCAGTGGGGTCCATTAGGAAGTTCGATGGGCCAAAATATCTGTACAACACTCCTGTTAACGTCATTCCGACGACTGGATTGATGGTAGTGAGTCGCTCAAGTATGTGACCGAACATATATCCTGCTATCACCACGCCCGTCATATTGAATAATGCTCCATCAGGAAGTATAGAATCTTTTAGTAGGAACCATGAAGAGCCCCATATTGTTAAACCTGTAAAATAAGTTTTTGTTATAATTTTGGGCAGAGAAGTTAGAAATAGCAAAGAATTTGGGTAATGAAAATGAGTTATACGTATTTTTTTTAGAACAGAAATTATTTGAATTTTTCGTTACCCTCCAGCTAAGCTAAGTTACTTGCCAATATTCAAACCTGTGACCACTGGATCGTAAGGCTGACTACTGAACCACTAAGCTATTGGTAATAGTCATTGAAGAACTAAGCTATTGCTGTTATAGTGATAAAAGTCTACACACTTTTAAGACTCTTTTGTTAGACTGCCGCGGTACCTATTTGGAAAGGGTAGAAAAAGGACTCGAAATATTTCTCCTAAATAATTCTTATTTTTTTCTAATTGCGAAAATTTCAATGAAACCGAATATTTAATATGAAATCTTCTTATTTTACTAAACGATTGTAACAGTTTTAACAATAGTTCATTGTCTTTATCCATTACGAGTATAGTATGAATAGTAAATTGTTTAGGTTCACACCGTCATTGTGTACAATACTAACAATTGCAAGTTTACTATGCGCCAAAGACGTAGTAGTTAGTAGGTTAATATCGAGGAGTCAATTTTGGATACATACATGTAACAGTACACCTTAATTGTGGCGGATAGTCCAGTTATTCAAGATGTCTGATGAGGTGACAAAGCTGTCATTCCTAAGCTACCGCCTGGTTAAGGTACCTACTCATAGAGTATAAGAAGCACTCGTATTGTGTCAATACACTGGAAGCTATAGCTTACTTTTAACCATTACGGAGGCGGTCGTAGCTAGACACAGCGCATACGCATACGTTATAAACGCTAGAGAGAAGAGTGCGAAACGATCCCTGGCAGCTGAGCACAAAACTGCTTTGAGTCTCTCACTCTCTGTCTCTCCCTGAAGGTGATGAGTAGTACTGGTCATTATGTTTAGAAGAGCTTTCCGACCTAGGTTATAACCACACGTTCGATGAATAGAACCCAAGGCAAATAAACAAGATTTTAGTATTTCTGAATCCGACAGGACCACTTCAACATTATCCCTTTGAATTGATGACTTTCAAACCAAAATTGATGATATTGTAAGATCAGTACCTACACATTTTTATACCTAAACATAACCAGTATTTATTTTACCGTAAATTTTGATTGAAGTTTTGTTTGTTTTCATGGCATTTATTCCAAATTTTTAGTTAACAAAAGCATATTATATTACAGGACACTTTTAGGGCTTCCTTACATCGTGAGCGTGCCCATTGAGGGACTAAATTTAAAATAAACGTATTTTGAACCTTTAAATGTGTCATCCTTTAGTGCAAGTTCCTAAACAACTTGTAAATTCAAGCAATAATTTGTAAAAGTAGCCACTCAAAAGTTACAAGCGGTTGGTCCCTCAACCGAAACGCTGAGGCATCGCAGATCTCATAACCTAGATTGAACTAATAACTGCTTCAAATGGCTACGCTCCTTTGTTTTGGAAACCTAAATTATTAAATGTCAACCTTATCCGTTCACTGTATAAAAACAAAAATTTATGAATATGAATATGAATATGAATATGAATATGAATATGAATATGAATATGAATATGAATATGAATATGAATATGAATATGAATATGAATATGAATATGAATATGAATATGAATATGAATATGAATATGAATATGAATATGAATATGAATATGAATATGAATATGAATATGAATATGAATATGAATATGAATATGAATATGAATATGAATATGAATATGAATATGAATATGAATATGAATATGAATATGAATATGAATATGAATATGAATATGAATATGAATATGAATATGAATATGAATATGAATATGAATATGAATATGAATATGAATATGAATATGAATATGAATATGAATATGAATATGAATATGAATATGAATATGAATATGAATATGAATATGAATATGAATATGAATATGAATATGAATATGAATATGAATATGAATATGAATATGAATATGAATATGAATATGAATATGAATATGAATATGAATATGAATATGAATATGAATATGAATATGAATATGAATATGAATATGAATATGAATATGAATATGAATATGAATATGAATATGAATATGAATATGAATATGAATATGAATATGAATATGAATATGAATATGAATATGAATATGAATATGAATATGAATATGAATAAATTTCTTTGAGAACTTTTACTAAAGGAAGACACAGGAAGGCTAAAATATGGTCATTTAAAATCCAACGTGGCAATGCCGCCAGCCTTTTGGGTACGTTACCAGTCGACATCGATGGGGAGGAATTCTTCGACACCTAAACTTTTTTAAAATTTGTACATACTTAATATTTTCTAAGATAGTTTAATAATAATTCTGTATAAATAAATAAATTCAAATACGGTCATTTTAAATTTGGTCCCCCAACCAATTTGGGCACCTTTACATCAACTTAACTTGTGTCTGTTGCCCCGTTTACTACTTTGACTACATTATAGTAAATGATACATCACTATGTAGTAGTTAGTGTGTCGCAAACGTAGCACCAACAATTACGTAGCTTATAATATATCATTTCAGTTGCCAGGTTAATGATCTCACTATTATATTATAACCTCATTAATTATGAGGTAACAGTAGATTACTTCATCTGTAAAATATTTAAGTAACTTCCCAAAATCAAACATTCAAAATAATCAAATATTGGATATTTTTAAATGTTTTTTCGACGTCTATAGGTAATATTTACAACACAGTGTGTCGAATCACTGGATTGAATTCCACAATACGCAAGTCCTCTCCACCGAGCGTCATTTCTATTCAAGAGTCAAAGAAATCAAGAAGTACTTACAAAAATTTCAATCGGGAAGACGGTAAGACGGTTTCAAGTTATCTGTGACATGGAATCCAGTGATAAAAAACTTGCTACCTCGCTTTTCTGCGCGGTCGGATAGACAACGAGCCGTTTGCTCAGATAATAGGGACCCTGTGAGTGTGGTATGTGACGGTACATGGAGAAACAATAATATGAAAAATGCCGAAAATGTGCGAGTAGATGAACAACCGGCTACCTCACGGACTCGACAACGGAGGGCGTGCGCAGCTGAGACAGTCAGCTTGTGACCACGGCCGGTGTAACCTGGTCGAAACGTCAGGCATTCCAAAGGTATGTATATACCTATACCATGATCGCGTTAATTCCCGTTTACATATTATTATAAACAGAGTGTGTGCTAGCGTGCATACACTCTGTAGCCTGGTAGCGCCTAAAGCAAATGTAAGCGTGCGGATATATCGTAGGTAGACAGGTATATTAATTGTCGTGGAGCAGAAATCAACGATGATATAATAATGTGATTAGTGTTTGTTAGGTAATTAAATAAACAATTCTGTAAGTTGTTCGAAAGTAATTTACATTGAGAGGGTGGCCGCTAGTACTAGTAAGGTTTCTGTTAAAGTTGTTGCCAGAAATGAGGGTCGTTTTAAGTAAGACATTGTCTGTGAAGTCTTTTGCGAAGTCTTTTGAATGGCTACTTAATTAATCGTGTTTCCTTCCGCCTTGACAGCTCAACACTATATAATTTTGTAATATATTTATTTAGTAATTTGGACTTTTCTGAAATATGTATGAGGTTTGAGTTCACCAGTGACAATAACTGCGTTCAAGTTAAATTGATATTCATTCGCTAAAGCGTCATTACACCATTGATGACTATATTACTAAACAACACCCAGCGTAACGTGATAACTTAGTTCAGTTTGAATTGGATATAGTATCAATTGTTGGTAAAACCCGCTTTTAGTCGTATTTAATTAGTAGTATGACTTTTAAAAGGTGTCAGGGTCAATTGAGCCTTTATTGGAGCGATTACTGATGTCTAATCATTTGTGTACCCATGTTTTAGATTCTAGATCATAGATTCGGTCCCGGTTTCGGGATTTCGGTTTGGTATACAAATATCTATGACAGTCTTTCAGACAGACAACTGGCTAACTATAGAATTTTGATATCGCAGATGTGTTGTGGAGGTCAGATGGTAGTCACTTCACAGAAGATATCGAAGCTCAGCCACATCGTAGTTAGATTGAAAAACCCAAGCCCAACTGAGATGAGGCAAGGCTCCGAGGAGATGAGGTTGATGTTGATTTAATAAAGCGTCATTTCGTTACAGGGATACCGGGCATTACTTACGATATGACGGTATGTATAATATTATTCTTTCTGATATGACTTGACCCTATAATAATAAAGTACGACCCATTGTTCCGTTCCAGTATAAATGTATTGAAAAGAAAAAACGCCATCAACTGATACTTAATAGAACCTAGTAAAATAGCAAATTATTAGTTCCTTTTAGATTTCCTTATGTACTCTTTGTAGAGAACACTTGTCCACTGAAACCATGTGATTTTTATCTCTAAACTTTAGTCCCTTTATGAAAAATCAAAAAATCGAAAACACGGACTACTGTACTAGAATAAGAAAAATCATCAAAAATGATTTTTCATACGAGTAAATTAAATTCAATACAACCCGACGAGTACCAACTGCTCAGGGCTATTCGGAGTAAGAAGGAATATTAATTCGGAATATTACGAATATTCTAATTTCATTTTTTTCAACAAACGGTACCTACAAAGTTTTGTTTTGCATGTTACAAAAACACCTTATATATTTTTTGCTCATCATCATCATCGTAGCATTGTTCCCAATTATATCCTTATTCCTCGTTCTTTAGGTTGGGTTTATACGGCTTTTATGAGAGCGACTTCCGTCTGACCTCCCAACCCTAAGAGGGAAACCTGTGCTAAAGCCTCGTCCGTCAATCAGCAGTTAACGGTTGGTTTGACTTGATCCCGAAGTTCATGGTGGTGTTCCATTCCCCTTAAATATGGCACTTTTTGTTATAACTTCTATTATTATGAAGATAATAAATAAACTGCATATCAATACCTACTCACCGCAAAGTAAAACGCCGATATATTGTTTCAATTCGAAAACTGTTGGCAGTACTTGCAATAACTTTCCCACGAGTGTTATCGTTTCTTCTTTCACATGGTGTTGTCTGTTACAAATTTAGTAAATGTAGATACATCGTGTCTACGATACAAGAAATATGGGCTAACATGTTTAGTATACTAGTTCAGACAATTAAATATACACATACATGTACTTACTCACGTTTTGGAGGATCCAAGTTCAAATGGTGTTACATTGTGTGCTCTATTTTCATTTTTATCTGGAAATTGAAACGACAGAATTAATTATATTATCAAGTAAATGATATCCTATAACAATAATATTATAAGAAATGCTCTCCAGCATTTCATATAGGTATACTCGTATAGAAACAACCAAACCAATACAAATAGACATTCATGCACACAAAAATATTTGCACTGAGTGGCAAGCAATCCGTGACTTCCGACGTAGCAATCGAATGCTCTACTGCCACGCCACGATACCTATACAATAAATATCTGCACCAAGCAGAATTAAAAGAACTCGCGATCACTGATTTCAATGTCAATTTCAATTTCAATTTCAATTTCAATTTCAATTTCTTTATTTTTCAAAATAGTGCAACGTAATTACATCTTTTTGACGTCAAAAACTACTTAATACTAAGTTTACCACCGCTTCCTAGGCGCTAGTGGAGTTTCAATTTTATGAGCTGCATAGCATTATTATTATGTCCTGGTTGATGGTCTCTGTGGCGTAGCGGTAGTGCATACGATTGCTACAACAGGGGGCGCGGGTTCGATTCCCGCTCAGTGCAAATATTTTGTATGCATGAATTAGCATGAATATATCTATTTGCATTGGTCTTTTTGAGCTTATAAGGTATCTATCCTTCTTTTAAATACTTTATCATTTGCCCTCTTTATACGAAGAACCCCATTTTAACAGTGTCATAAACGTAACATCAATAACCTTAAGAAACATTTACACTAATCCGTTAAATAGACCCAAGGCAGTTTACATAAGTACCGGTGAACAAGTATCCCAGTTCTTGATACTCTTGTTCTTGAATAATAGTGCTTGTAATCATGTGCCTATTAATATTAGATCTCATTACTCCTCTATTAATATGGGAGCGGTTACTTCCAATTACGATATTACTTACACGGCCCTCCCAAGTCTCTATAATAAACAATTAAACATTATACTAATGGCGCTGTTATGATAATGACATAATCTATTAGCTACATAAATTACAATACAGCCGCTGTTTGACTTCTACAATCATGGATTATATTAATTAGATTTTTTTAAAATTAATGTGTACTTTATTTTATCGTGCAGAAATCTCCATGGATACCACCCCCGTCGACCATCGGGGGTGGCAATGTCGGGATCGAATCAACTAAAACCGCACGCTGCGCCGTCTCGGGTCTTAATTACCGGGGTGTAAAGTTACCTAAATAGGCATATCCCTCGCACCCCAGCTGACCCTGGGCCATCTACGGTTTCAAGATGGCCCTCTCGACCCTCCTAAAGGGGTGGGGCGAGCATCACACCACTTTACCGACGCACGGTGGGGTGCAGGGTGACAGGCGGCCTTCATGTCACTCAACTGTCGGTGCGCGGACAATCACCTCGCCCCACGCTCTCTGCTAGTCAGAGGGACACGTGGAGAGCTTCGGAGCAGCCCTCTAGAGGGCTACTTCCACCCCAGCCAGATTTTCCGCAGGCAGCAGTGTCTCCGTCGATCGTAGTTCGAATCAACTACTTCAAACCAGAGTCCTTCAGCGTTTTATACCATTTTATACCGAGGTATGAATCGCCCCGGTTCAAAAAGTTTTTGGTATGAAACGATAAGGCACCCATAAGTATTATTTGCTGTAAATACGGGCTGAACATTCATCCTCTGAGCCTTTTCCCAACTCGCTCGGCTTTTCAGTCTTACTGCGCAGCGGCGTGCTTCTATATTTTCTGTGAAGCGACTGCCATCTGACTTCCACAACCCATTTGGCAATATCGAACTTCTGTAGACCAGTTGTAGGACTTTTAAGGCTCCAACTACCCGTAATAACTGCCATATTTGTTTGTATGAGAACCAGAACCCACGGTTTTACGAGACACGGAAACACCCAGACCAATGCAAATAGACATATTCATACACACAAATATTTGCATTGAGTGGGAAGGAACCCATGATCTCCGAAGTAGTAATCGAATGCTCTACTTCCACACCACGGAGTTATCTAGTCTTGAAATAATGTATGCCAAAAAGACGTTTTTTTCTCTAAATAATAATACAAGTAACGTAGGTATTTAGTAAAAACAACTTACTGTTATCATTAGCCTAATGTCTTTTATTTTATCGTATTGAGTTAAAAAGTGTTACCATTTCGATACCAACCGGTTGATCGAGATAATAATAAGAAACATTTACTTAATTCCACTTATTTTCTGAATCCTTTACTCTCATGTGTCATTGATGCGCAATGCAAATGTATAAAGTGATCACGGGTTTTATATTACTTAAAATACGATCTCGCACATAATCCTGACCTGACCTTCCAAATAAGTTCTGTAAACGCACTGCCACCAATAATGTTTGATAATGATGCAGCGTAGGATCTTATTTGTCAGGATTCTTTTTAATCTTTTTGTTACTGGTTGCATCCATCACTTTTACCACTTAGTAACGGATCCCGGAGCCCACTTAAAACGGAGTAGGTACTCTTTCTTCTGGTTTGGCCTATACGGTTTTAAAGAAGTGAAATACTGGCCACATCTCGAAAAGATTGCCTGCGCCGAAACTTCGTCCTTCAATCAACAGTCATACCGGATTATAGGTGAGGTGTTTGTTTAGCCCCGATGATCTTCTTGGCGCCCTACACCACAGAATACCTAATAGTCCCAAACATCCAAAGCGAACTTGAATTGATTAGTCTAACTTATTAAAAAAAAATTAAATGTTCAACGAGGTAACGTTACTAGCTTTATGGATATGTTTCGCCAAAAACGATACGGGTGAGTTATTTGGTGATAGTTAATTTCTTTTATTTATTTTGGTGATACTATGAAATATAGCTCATAGATTTTCTTTTATCTATATTTCACAGCATGGAGCTACTTATATCTATATGTTGCACAGTGTAAAGTTTAAATTGCAAATCCTTGCACTTTTAGCTCTCTTAAGAAAGGATTGTTTTAAAAACATAACTTTTAAAACAACATTCCACCTATTTATACACCTGTGCCACAATGGCAGTAATTATGGCCATTGTGCGCACAAATTAATAACATGAGTGAACAATTAGTCCTTTAATGTGTGGATCTTCGCAACGTGCAACAAATATTATATTACAAGGTCAAATACTATCTTAGGATGGGTAGCTATTCTTAAGATCCCTCCATAAGGTAATAAAAATTGACTTGATTCGATACCATTGAGAGCAAGTTAAACCGGATCTCTGTCGCTATACGAAACAATTCAAAACATTTCAAAAATCATTTCCAAAAGAGTAGATATTTAAGAATTATTGAAAATCTTCTTGAGAATGTTTATTAAAATGATTGTTGAAAACGATTTTTTCTTGAAAATGAAATTTTATTGTGTAAAGTTGGGATAATACCTATATTTAATTTTAATCTTTTACTTTATATTATCGTTCGGTTAGCTGATTTTTTTTATCTTAGGTATATCAGATTTGTAAAATAAAACGGCAAATATGATAAACTAACTGTCCACGGTACCAATCTAAACATCTTCATAAATTTTCACATTTATATTATGAGCTGTTGTCTGCGGAAGTTGCGAACAACAGTTAGTAATTGAAATTGAAAATTCACAGGGAATTCTGATCCCGTTCTCGCAACCCATGACGTGAAATTATTCCAAGAATAAAAATCCTTTATGTTATTCCAGATATCTACCTCTGTGCTAAATTTTTACCAGATTCGTTCTACCATATTGAGCCAAATTGAGTAATACATATAACTCTAAACATCTTTACAAAAATTTCCATATATAAAAGTAGAAGGAGAGTAGGAAGTAGAAATGAATCCCTGTATCCCTTGGTGTAATCAAGGGATAACTTGAGAATGACTGCACCGACTACATTCATCTTTTATTTGTCAAATTCGCAATTACCTATTAATTTGTAGAAGGTAAGAAGAAAGAAAGATACATTACGAAAATGTCAGAAAATTTAACAACTAGTTCTGTATTATACAGGGTGAAGCTGCGGGCAACACTAGTAACATGGAATGTATTATTATATTAATCAATTAGGCATCCTATTGCAGTTCACTGCTGCAGGTCTGTCCCATGTACGCTATAGCACCTGATCAAATCTACCTTCCAATCTATCTCGACTACTTTTATAAGGTCGTCCGTCCATTTTGCCAGTCACGCCTTGTCTTGTCCTTGTTCTGTATGCATATGGTTTCAATAAGGTAATTAAATTATTTACCTTATTGAAACCAAATGGAAAAAAATTCCCATTGTCCAGATTGATTTGAAACCAACTGTTGAATAAATATTTTGTAGAAAAAAGTGCAATCATAATGGAAATCGCAACCGTTCGAAGAAATGAGACATAAAATATCAAAATAATTACTTAGTTACAGAATAGTACTAAATAAAAACTTAGTAAAGAATAGGATCTGTAACATAACAATCTAAAAACCCAGAGAAATCTCTCGTTTCTAGACGCGGGGCCTTGAGTACAAGAAAATATACTAATTGAACTAACAGAGGCTGGTAAATAGTATATTGAGAAAATTGTAAGCAAGTTTAAGAACGTTCAAACTATTTATTGTTTATTTTGAACAGACATGATTAATAATATTTTCTTAAAGATAGTTGCTGTAGGTACACTAACAATTCAAAAAAGATATTCATATTGGAATCATACTAATATTATAAACGCGAAAGTTTGTAAGTGTGAATGGATGTATATATGGATATGTGGATGTTTATTCCTCTTTTACACAAAAACAGCAGAACGGAGGTGGCTGAAACTTGATATAATGTTCCTTTTATACATGGAATAGGTTCCTACGGGAAGCGGTAACGGGAACAGAATTCGAAGAATTTCAATTTTAATTACTACTTAGGTACCGTGACAGAATTTACACACAGTAGTATACATAAAAGTTGTGAACTACGCTCGACTTATGAATTGAATTCCCACATCCCACACAAATATACGACTCTATATAAATAACTGTCTATTTCAAATATATTCTTCAGCTGAAATTCTCTGAAGAGGAAGCAGTTATAGGGAGTGCGTCACTTGTATCAGGGTTATATGAACACACTAGAGGTCTGGGCTGTAGTTGGCACAGCACCAGAGATACGCATACGACAGCCGTAATGAAATACACATTTACGATACAGGTTCATCTTGTTATGGAATACACAATACAAATACATTTTTAGAATCTTTCTTAAGAATAGTTATTTAAGTTTGTAAGGTCTTGTTTTGATTTTTCTGTTCTTCTTTTTTCTTTCTTTTCTATTTGAAGAATAGATACATAGCAAAAAGTAATATAGAACACAATTTGACTGTAAACCAAGTGTATATTGCGTTCGGCGATTATTCGTTTCGTTAAATTTCAGCAGTGAAATTTCGTATAAAGCCAAATTGAGTTCTGTACTCAGTGATGTGCTACCGCCGCAGCTTAAAATAACTTGAAATCCATTCTAAATAAAATTATACAATACATAATCGTTTTGATCAAACAATTTAGTAGTACACTTTTGTTTTTTAAATAACACTTTCATTCAACTAGATTTTTATAGAACTTCTTTTATTTCTTGTCTATTTAATTTTTTCCTATTAACATCAAATATCAATTTAATAACTATTGTGAAAAATCTACACATTTTCAATTTAAAATCTGAATATTTCAATTTTATTTCTTATCAGTAGTCGTACGATTGTTAGTTTACGATCAATGCTAACGTTTGTTCGCACGCAGTAAATTTCTTAAAATTGAAAACAAATATGGTCAAACATTCAAAACTTACCGACTTCGTAACTATTAGCGGGCATGGTGTTCATCTATAACACAGTACAACAGTCGTTTAACTTTTGAAACACATGAAGTGGGATGAATGCGCATCAGTGGAGTGAACACATCGTTGATACTAAAAGCACAACATACACTTTACTCGTGTAGCAGACGAACCGGTATGATCTCGTCAAGCTATCCTCTAATAATACAATTCGTCGCATGCGCTCTGCGTTCAATTGCCATAATAGAAAATACATTAATCACTGGACGTCGAAATATGCGGATGGTATGCCGACACACAATCGATGCAGTTTGAAAATAAGCAATCAAGAATTATTCAACACGGAACGTGTACGCCGGACGTATAGTGCTCTTGGACCGGACGCACTTTGGTGTATGTTCGTACAATAATGATCATAAAAAATTATACGGAAACCACGCGAGAGTTTTATAGTATTGAAACAAATAAACTATGTGTTGAATGAATTAAATTAAACTATTAATTGTGTATATGATACGAATTTGCATGTTGATATGAAGCGTTTTAGTTTAGCAACGTAGCTGTTTTTCACCAGTGAAAACTCGTTCAACTAAACTGTGCCTATATGTTGAGTATATCATTGGTGAATTTCATGGTGGGTTTGAGTCGTGAAACTATTTCTAATGAAAGAAATTTAGCTTGCCTTGGGGTTGACGAGTACACTAGTAATTTATGTTAAACGTAACAGAAACATGACACAATAATTCTATAAAGAAAAAATAAGAAAATTTCACGGCTTCTAGTTTATTTGTCATTTTGAAAAAACCTAAAAATAGATAGAAAAATATAAATAGTACACTACTTAGGTACTTATATTTTACAATTTATCTTAGACATCTCTAATATTATAGGCGATCTTATTGCTAAGAGCGATCTCTACCAAACAACTTTTGGATACATTTATTAGTAGGAGTAAATTGGCAGTGGAGATATCAAAGTAAACTCTGTGCTTTGATATATACCAGTTCAAAATATATACCGGTATATAAAGGTTTTCCCATGTGTCTACATGTTATATTTTGTAAATAAATAAATAAAAATAAATGTATTCGACTGACACTTAAGGTTATTAAATAGTCGTTAAATTTCATGTCAGTGTTGTTGAATTAATTGTTTCTGTGAATTTAACGTTACATACAACGAATGACCTTAATGTTCATGGGTAAATGTTTCATAATAAATGAGTTTAAAACCATTTATCACACTAGATGGGTGTAGGAAATGCCTTTTGTATACGGAGACATCTGAAATAATCATCTGTAACTTTGTAGTATTTCAATTATCTTTCGATGATATTTTGTAAACTGATTTATAATCATTTATTTAATGATCTATTGTTTTATATATTGATTGCTGTGCAACCTGCAATTAAGAATTTATTGGGTATTGTGTTGTTGTGGTATTTTATATTCAATATCCCAACACAATCCGTCAGATAGGTAGGTAATTTATTTTATTCTTCAAAGTAATAAATATTACAATTTAAAGCAAGTGTGGGTTTATTTATCTTACTTCAAAAAACAATCGATGTCTTCTTCTTCAACCTATCGTTAATCCCAGTCGTATCCAAAGCTTTCACCTCGAAGTCTGGGGTACGCTTTACCAGTCTTAACTGCGTTAGACGATAATAGGCAAAAACAAAAACAATCGATGTATATATATATATTGCTTCCATCAGTATCGATAATTATACCTAAGTATATATAATTATCACTAGCTGTGCAAGCGACTTCGCCTGCGTGATTTCGATTTTTGAGGTTTCATTTTTTTGCTTGGTACCATGTCGTATTATTCATTTCGTGGCATTTTTTTCAGTTTTAATATTCACTTCAATTTTATTTATTTACATTGTTGTAACGTATATTGTATAATTTTTAATGCAAGTATTACTATAAAATTGACAATTAATCGTGTCTTTGCATTGGAGGTATTAAACAAAAATACTTAGGTTGTTTGCAATCAACAGTTTTGAATACAAACACAATTTTACTGTTTGTTCGCGATGAATGCAAACACTACCAAATTGATTCTAATGCGTATTTTTTATTAGATAGGCTCTTGGGGCGTTCGAACTCTAATAAGAGCAGGCTCAAAATCTGCGGTGTGTTTAAATAATTGATTTAGTAGAACCCCAGATATAATCTGAAAATCATCATGGTATTCACGTGGGCGGAGCCACGGTCATTAGGAATAAGCTGGAGGGGCCTGAGGCGGATAGCTCATAGTATTTAGCTCATTTTAATTCGTTTCAGAGGTTATCATTTATGTTATAGGTACTATCATAGGTTTAGAGATAACCAAATAACTTGCCCTCATGAAAAACTAAACAGAATCTAATACATTAACAGTTCAAACGGCAGACTTGGCAAAATTTCAAAATCTATAGATTTTTTTAGTTTTTCCAACTCGCTTGTAGTTATGAGCATAATTAAAATTAGATTGATATGTAAACTATGTCCTTCATACCGATCTTTTGATATTTTTACAGCCGTAAAGCGAATACGTTGCCAAGCTCAATAGTAAACACATGATACAAAATACACAACATGGAAAAACGTTACGTATACAAAACCAGGGCCTATTCGTCGACACAAAACGGGCTATTAACGTGGAGAGCTCTGCATTGAATACCATATTTGTTTGTGTCGTTCGAAAAGAGGTATCTTTGTGCAGTTACATCAACTTGCAAACCCTGCATTTGCTAGGTTAGCCAGCAAAAGGAATTCATTCCGGCGGTAAACAATAACGCACGGTCGGAAACGTCTTTCACGCAAGACCGGTTCCCGCTGAGTTGGCAAACGGTGAATCTGTAAAGAGCGGGCAATTTGCGGGGTAACACCCGCCGGATACTGGATGCTCATTAACTATGAACGCCGTCATCAACGACTCTTCTTCAGTAGAAAAAACGGCTTTTAGCAGTAGCACTCTCCATGAATAAACGGCAGTGGTGAGGTGCTTTTGAACGTCCAACGTTACAAAGTGCATATAAATTGCGATGCGAAATTGAAGCGGAAATATGAAAGGAGTGGTGGAGTTTTGAAAGAAATGCAAACTGCTTTGAGATGAACAGGTTTATTACAGATGTAAAATAGTGTTTTGTAGATAGCTATCTGTGAAAAGTGAAGAGAGAAACTATCACTACAATCTAAAGACTAGCTATTTTACATTATGGGCATTGTTATATACGTGTAGGCATCGTGTTATTTTCTAATAATCGAATTTCGAGAATCTGAATGAGAGAGAATTCAAAAGGTATTGTTCGTATTTATATTTTTAAACACCTAGTTTTATTTGAAAATCGAATACAAAATACCATTCGTGCCGTAAAATAAAAAAATCTTATTTTTATGCTGAGGAACGTAGGACGTAAAACTTAAAAGACGTTTAAATGCATCCAAAATAATGTCTGGTATATATTATAATGTGTATTATAATAATTGGAGAAACGGATTGACAAGTTCTAGGTCTCCGACCAGGAAAGGTGACGCCTGGCGGGTTACAGCCTAATATTATAGTGAACGTCGAAATATTGTAAGTATGTTATTCAGAACTTCAATTGCGCGATGCAGGACCGCTAGTTTTATATTACTTCAGCTTACTGTCGCTAGATAGCGCTGGGTACATGTGAGAGCATTACCTACTAGTTTCATGGCGACACCCACACATCGACCGTCTTAATATCCAATTTACAGGCACATTAGTATGATGACTCTTGAGTAAGTTACGTACGTAATTTGCGAAGTATCCTGAAGGCATCGGTTAATTAAGGCGGGTTTGAACACCGTCTTAGCTGAAATAAAATAGTTGATACCCTAAAGCGTTTTCATGTTGTTATAGCAACTTCGTTTTATAGGACGAACATTAACAATCTGTGGCGTGTGGTAAAGAATTCGGTTACTAAACCAGAGGTAACAAATATTTTTATGCCTGAATATAACATAATTTACATTATAATTTATTTATAAACGATAATTTCTATGTCTATCCACATTGTAGAACCCATATTACAAGTTAGTTAAGTTATGATTACTTTGCGGTTTACGTAGCGCTGTGTAGAATGTAGGTACCTACTAGAAAATCATTACCTTTTATGTTAAACTCAATATCTGAACTAAATTTAATAATCTAGCAATAGAATATCACTCCGTCATCGGAGCACTACAGCACAACATTGTACTACTCGTATATGGCTGTGTTTTTTAAAGGAAAAGTGATGGCACTTCACCAGTACGCTGGAAATTTGACCGGGAAATCCCTTCGTGACCTACATGCGAGTATCTAGTTTCCTATGTATAGAGTCACAGTTTTGCACTTATTCACTAACTCATTCAACAGATAAAATGACAATAATGATGTGATGTAGGTACTGTTGCTTAATGAAAGTATTAATTCAACATTCATAACGTTTTAAGCTCTAACTCCATCAAAGCATATTGAAATTCAGAATAAAACCTCATCATAAAGCCATTTTGTTCATTTCGTGTTAAATATGTTATGCGTTTCAGGTACTGACCGCATGTTGCGTACATTGATCCACATTATAAATTGAATCACTGTCATGTGAAGACCTTACCTATATTACACGTGTATTTTACCCCAATATAATTTATCATTCAACCCATGTCTATTAGTAACATCAGAATACCCTTCCGCATCTATTCCAAACGAAATCGATTGTAATGATATAAAGCCTCTTATAAGATATCTTGGAACCGAATCTTTCAAAGTTTTTAAAACTAAACGGTACGTTTGAGTGAGCTAAACCATTTTGCAAGGGTTGTATAATACAACCGTGGCAGCCGTCAATTTGTTCCTGGGGATTTTCCTGCGGTATGTAAAGACATCGCGAGGTCGTCTTAAAGAATATTCTTATTTATCATAGAGTTCAGCTTTCAAATAATGTTTGTATAGGAACCGATCGAGGCGTATGAATAGTTATTGATTTTGAAAATAGGTTCTTTGCTTCGAGATGAGAACATTTTCAATCTGGTGATTGCGATACGAGATGAATTGATATTATTGTACATCTCAAACTATTGAAAAGTGTTTCTATAGAAATATAAATATTTGGATATTTAGTCTTATGTCACTATAGCTGATATCAGTAGTCGTTTATATTTGATAGTGTCCCTTGATCTATTATAGTGCGCGGCATCTAACATGGCCAGATTTTGAAGTATTGTGGGCCCCACTACTCCAAAACCTTGCCAAATTAGATACTGTACACTACACCTGTTTCTAGGCGACGCATTTTGTCACAAACAAGTATAGTGTACAGCATCTAACTTGGCAAGGTTTAAGAGTAGTGGGGCCCACACTACTCCAAAATCTGGCCACGTTAGATGCCGTGCACTATACCAAGAAACATTTCGCATAGATCTATATAAAAATGTAGTATTTCAATAACTCTATATTATGATCATTATATTACCTATATAGGTAGGTTGCATTTTCGGTCACTGTTTGTGATGTCAAAACTTAATATTGTAACATCAGAAATATTAAAAAATATGCAATATTTTTTGCCACCTACGTAGTAGGTACGTATAAAAAAAAAAATAGGTCATAATGCGCAGTTTTACTGCATATCTTTAATTTAATTGTTCATATGGTTGGCAAAACGCCATTTATATCCTGAGCTAAACACTCATCATGTCTGTTGTATCTGGTTTGAACGTAGTCTTTTTGAAAATTTACGCGAATATAAAAAGGTCTTATTTTATTTTTCTGTTACTTGGGTTTTGTTACGTGAATAATTGCAAAATACAACAAGAATACAAGCATTGTAAGTTCATTCTGCGTAAATAGTGAAATGAATTAGTATTAATTTGAAATACCCACAGAACAAAGAAAAATGGTTTTTAATGTTCTGTGGAAATACCTAACTTTATACTTCAGGACATGAGATAGGTATCCACCATCATTATTAGCTTCCTCGTGATCATGAGTTCTGAAATGTAATCGAAACATCGGTTAATAGCGTAGGTAGATACAAAAATGGTTACAATAAATTGTAATATATCCGCTAAATTAAAAAAAAAATAAGTAAGAGTATTAAGTGAGAATCTCATTTTGTTTTAAAATAGTAAAGTATATTTTTATATTTCGAACTTTTGTAAAAAACACGATGAATTGACATTTTGCGTAATAGTGTTGTGCAAAATACGCAAAATGTATAGGTACCTATTAGGAAAACAGCGATTGTCGCTCCATTCCTTACGGTCATTGGTCCTCCTAGTTGGTTGCGGGTGGCATTATATTTTCCAGTACAAACTTTTCTTCCCCAGCTGTTATCGGTTCTCCGAACAATGTAGACTAATTCTGTAAGCTATAGCGGTAACTTTGGTTCTCCTATAAATTTTCTCATTCCAGTGGTCATTTCCCACTAAGGGTAACTTCGAATGAGCATAGCTTCTGTTGTGAACTGAACTTATTCAAAATATGAACGTAGGTATCCATCGTATTCTTATGCTAAATTTTGATAGTTAGTTGGAACAAAGAAATAAAAATATGAGCTAAATACTCAAACCCCATAAACTAATTTTCCTTGGATATTGACCATTCCATTGATCCAGCCTCAACGAGCGAAATAAAGCTCGTACGTGTAACTACTTACATAATGAGATACTCATTATTATTAAAATTAGATTGAACGACCAACTCAGTCATTGCCAACAGCGTCGGATGTAATAGACATTAATGCTCTTTTTAACATTACAAAGGTGGATGAGGAGTTCGAAGTTGAAAGCAATGAAAAATGATTAAGTGTATTTGCTTTAACGGTCCCTCCAAAATCGGACAAAGAAAAGAAAAGCTGATTAAGTGCTTCGAAGTCAATTGTTTGAGGCATTGAATCTTATCTTCACTTCCCAATTCCTAGTATGCTTAGGAATTTCCATATTTTAGACGAATGCCTGTAAAAATTTACAATTCAATAGGATAAAGGCGTGATGTAGGTATTGTATTGACTTTGTTCGGTAATAAACGTGTAATTTTGTATTGCAACATATTTATCGAAATTGATAAAGTTCTGTCGATTAATGTACCTACTTAATTATGTTTTTAAAATTTGGAAGGCAAGACCATTGTTTGAAAAGGTATAATCAGAACTATTGACTTTGGCAATAAAATTATGTAAGATTAAAAATACATATTCAATAGAATATAATATTATTTATTAGCAATATTATTATGAAGCAACGTATTCTAAAAAACGTATTTGTTATAAAACTTAATTGTAACACTCAAAGGAAGAAAGTAAGTATTCAAATTATTGTTATGAAAACTTTTACATGATACTAACATTTAATATTCAAATATAAGAATGAAAATAAAAGATAACAAAACATTATTACAATTATTATTTTCCTATTTATTTAAGCAGTCCCTAAGTTGTTAAGCAGTTAAGAGATGGAAGTATCGTTCAAAAATTGTATCCACATCTACATTCCGAAATAAAATGAAGGCTTTTCTTGAACAAAAGCAAATTATCGTTCTATCTCTTTATTAAAGTAATTAAAAATATTTGCTACTCTCGGTAACAAAGTTAAGCAACAAAAGCCTGAGTTTTATGAGCCGGTCTAAGATATAATCACCTACACAAAAGAAAGTTTAGATTCATTACTAGCCGAAGCCCGCGGATCCGCCCACGCACAGGTTGGTAGGTATTCTTTTTTGGTCATATCGCTGGTTCTACTTAACTAAATGCAATACGGTGATTTTAAGTCTGGCTAAGATCTAGCTAATAGAAAATCAAAATCTAAAGATGGCGATGCTAAGAAGTCATAGAAATATCTGAGCTAAGCAAAATAAACTACCATGTTTAGACTCATTTGATTTGTCTGATTATGCACTTATTAGAAAGCTTGTTTATAGAGAAGCCTTTTTAAAGATAATAACTTATTTGTATTTAGAGACACCTTACCGTCATATCAGGGATCTGATTAACTTGTTTACGATATTAGTACTATAAAAAGAAATCTATTATTAGCTTTCGAGGAAAATTATTTGTACTTAAATTACGATTATACAAGTTAATTATATCGATATTTTATCTGAATATTGCTTGTTAAGTATTTGTTATAGTTATCGTGCTTGATAAATTATACAATCATTGCCGATGTCAGTGTAATTCATTTGTTATAATTAATATGCTAAATATAACAACTGTTTATTTATAAATAAGTGTACATAGAGTACCAAACAACTTTCACACGATGTATCAATTAAAAGAGTATCTTTGTGATACCTATCTAAAAGTTTACTAGAAACTAGTACATACTTTAATAATGTCGGTTTGTGAAAGAATTTAAAGTCACAAAAATTAAACATTATAATATCACTGCATAATAAAACTAATAAAATCTTTATTTACGCAACCAAAACTCAGTGCCTCGGAGAGCACGTTCACGTTATGTCTTCGGTCCCGATTGCCATACAAACATCTAAGGTAGTCGTTACGCTGGCTGAGTGTCCGGCGTGGGAGGTGCCACGACAGGCCCTCCTGGCAGCCCTCGGGGTGGGAGTCCTCACACTGCCGGTGCTGATCGCAGCGATGGTGCAGAGTGCGGACGCGTGGTCGGCCGCCGCCTCCTTCTGCGAGCAAGTCATGCTCGAGAAGGAGGCGGCGGAAAGGGTTCGGGAGAGGCTGCACAGAGCTCTCCCGAACGGCGGCGGGCGCGGACGCCTAAGGCGTCGGAGGTCTAAAGACCTCCGTCCTCCATGAGCGCTGGCCTGGGGGTGACGGGTGGAGCCGCCTGTCACCCTAGCAGAAGCAGGCCGAGGCGGCGGCGCGCGTAAGCGCGCCCCCCCTATTCCGGGGGCATGACGGGAACCACTCGGTTCCCAAACCCGAGGGGGCCATCTCGAATCCGGAGATGGCCCGGGTCAAGCCGGGATGCGAGGGAAATGCTCTTTGGGCCACCTTACACCCTGGCGTCAGAAGACCCTAGACGGCGTGCGGTTTTAGTCGGTAAGAGTCCGACATAACCTGCCCCGCTGGCCGCGGGGTGGGTATCCATGAGGATTTCCGCACGGAAAAAAAAAAAAAAAAAAAAGGTAGTCGTTACAGCATTCGGAGTCCTTAAAAGTTTGACAACTGGTCTGACTACCGAACTTCACCATCGCCAATTGGTTGTGGAGGTCAGATTGCAGTTGCTTCTCTGAAAATATTAATGTTCAGCCGTTTCGAAGTTTCACTCAAAAGCCGACCCCAATTTAGTTGAGGAATGTATGAAAAAGCATCGCCACTCCTGAGACCACCTTATCAGATGAGGTGAAGTCATATTAACGTGAACAGTGTATAAACAATAATGTTTTTCAGTTGGGCATAATTGAAGTCTTTCTCGTGGTCATTTACTGGCAAAAATGGAAAACAACCTAAGTTGTCTTCATTTTCGTTGTAGACATAAAAAGAAAGTGTAGCCCTTTTTTTGTAGTTCATCAAGATTTACTGTTTAGAATGATGTGTGATATAAATAATGATGAGATTAAATTAAATTTGTGTGTATCCTTATTGTGTATTTGTACACTTATGCGTGTCGTCGCGTCGTTATAAAAGCGCTATCAGAATACCAGCGCTCCTCTTCTTATCTTTTGCATTTGATGGCCAACATCTGTACAGGGCCTCGATTCTGCTAAAGACAAACTACTGATATACCACTGACACTCTCTAAAAATGCCATTTAATTGTAGTCTTTATTGTTATCAGGGTTAAAGTCTAAAGTCAAATGATATTTTGTAGAGCGAATGAAAAAGTTAAATGAATTCTTATCATTTGATTTTAAACTTTAACTGTATAATTGTATAGTCTAATTAAGTAATGTCTAATTAGATAGCATTTTTAGAGTGTCACTGGTATTACAGTGGTTTGCCTTTAGCAGAATCGAGGCCCTGAGATAACGAGCTATTGATGTTCGCACACCTATTATTATTATATTATGTCCATATTTCTGTTACTATTTCTGACCTTTTCAACCATATGACTGAACTAAATGAATTCCTGTCCTACTTTAGAAATAACCACTACGCATATACATAAACTTAGTGATTTTTAATATTACCTAGGACATAAATTTTGGGGGAAAACATTTTTTGAAGGACAATTAGGTATAAGCGAGTAAGCCAATTATAGCAAAAAAAAGTAACATAAGTTTTTTTTCATGCACACGTAGATCCTTCTGTGTGAAATTGTGCACAGAGATTATTTGGCGCCACGTTTATCAACAATATTACTTATATTATGACATTATAATAGGACAGCTACTACGTAGTGATTAACATTTTATTTTTACTTGCATTAACATAGTCCATAAATTCACTTTAATACCTAGTTGTTGATAATATAGAATTTATTGCATTAATATCGTTACGTAGCCATTGATATGTTTCATTTTTGTGATTTATTAGTTATTGGAAATAAAAGCGTAGGTACTCCTTATCTCATTAATCCCAATAATACTATTATATGAAATGAGATACGTCATATCCTGGTCTAATATACTACTTTCATCCAGAAAAATATAAAAAACAGTGAAATTGAGGGAGGCTTGATATCCCTTTTTCTTTATGTCAAGTAGGTACCATGAACTACCTAGTGCAAATAAAAGTCTCGCTTCCCAATGCCCTAAGCAATCTCTTACTATAAAATAAGAATAAAAATAAAAGAATAAAGACAGATTTGTTAGAATTTCCATTCTTGGTGATAAAGTATTATAATTGAATTTTAATCACAATCTTAAAACACAATAGAACTCATTGAGTAGTTCAACATTATTTTCACTTGAAAAATATATTGCTTTACCTACTCAAAAATAAATCTTGAAAATCTTAAAATCATCATAATGCTTTTGACGCTGACTATACGTACCTATTTTTGTGATATGTACTTACGCCGGTAGAGGTATTGGCGTAGGTATATCTTTCAAATTATTCGTTCTACATCGTTTGACTACAATGGGCAGAAACAATAGCTCGCCATCATGCTTATGCGACAAGCGTTCGGTCGATCGGAGTAGCCTTATGACCTACGGATTCCGTAGATTTAGATTCGGATTACTTTCGGTTTGAATCAAAGTTAATTAAGCTTTGCTGGAAGGATTTCGAGCAGTAATAATAATTGTGGTTTTTGCGAACTCTGGCTACCCTATTTACCGGCGGGAATACAACACGATGGTTACTATTGCCGCGGTCTTCTGTAGGGCGATGGTACTACCCCAGTCGGACGGCTCAGTTCGGACGGGAGATACTGTTGTGTCCTGTCTCCTGGCGTAACTATACTAACTACTAACCTTGGTCTTGGACAACACAGAGTGTTGTCTTCTTGAAGGTAATATTGTTTCTTATTATGTTATGTATTTCAAATAGTGCTTAAGTAGGTATGTCATACTTAAGTGCGTTGCGTAATAAAAAAAAATTACTTTTCTTTCTTCCTTGCGTATAGTTACTATTCATCTTCTTTCGTGTCGATGTTGCCATAGTAACTATAAAAGTTGTGTATTACTTCTATTAACCAGCTTGCTGTAAGGATCGCGTGAGTAAGCAAGTACGCCTATTGGTAGCGATAATTAAATGATTGTGGTTATTAACACGGCGATGAGTAAATGGGCACACAATAAATAGATGTAGAAGGCCATCTTTATTAACCGAGTCAAGAGGAAAGGCACGTTCTTGTTGACATAATTACGAGAACCTTAGCTTATTTTAATACAATGATCAAGGATCATTATTATAATAGCACGGCGCCGCGCTTTGATGATTAATATACATACGTACATAACGTTTAAAGACTTAATACACATATTAAGTCATTAAATTAATAATTTAATGACCTAAGGCGTCGGAGGTCTAAAGACCTCCGTCCTCCATGAGCGCTGGCCTGGGGGTGACGGGTGGAGCCGCCTGTCACCCTAGCAGAAGCAGGCCGAGGCGGCGGCGCGCGTAAGCGCGCCCCCCCTATTCCGGGGGCATGACGGGAACCACTCGGTTCCCAAACCCGAGGGGGCCATCTCGAATCCGGAGATGGCCCGGGTCAAGCCGGGATGCGAGGGAAATGCTCTTTGGGCCACCTTACACCCTGGCGTCAGAAGACCCTAGACGGCGTGCGGTTTTAGTCGGTAAGAGTCCGACATAACCTGCCCCGCTGGCCGCGGGGTGGGTATCCATGAGGATTTCCGCACGGAAAAAAAAAAAAAAAAAAAAGGTAGTCGTTACAGCATTCGGAGTCCTTAAAAGTTTGACAACTGGTCTGACTACCGAACTTCACCATCGCCAATTGGTTGTGGAGGTCAGATTGCAGTTGCTTCTCTGAAAATATTAATGTTCAGCCGTTTCGAAGTTTCACTCAAAAGCCGACCCCAATTTAGTTGAGGAATGTATGAAAAAGCATCGCCACTCCTGAGACCACCTTATCAGATGAGGTGAAGTCATATTAACGTGAACAGTGTATAAACAATAATGTTTTTCAGTTGGGCATAATTGAAGTCTTTCTCGTGGTCATTTACTGGCAAAAATGGAAAACAACCTAAGTTGTCTTCATTTTCGTTGTAGACATAAAAAGAAAGTGTAGCCCTTTTTTTGTAGTTCATCAAGATTTACTGTTTAGAATGATGTGTGATATAAATAATGATGAGATTAAATTAAATTTGTGTGTATCCTTATTGTGTATTTGTACACTTATGCGTGTCGTCGCGTCGTTATAAAAGCGCTATCAGAATACCAGCGCTCCTCTTCTTATCTTTTGCATTTGATGGCCAACATCTGTACAGGGCCTCGATTCTGCTAAAGACAAACTACTGATATACCACTGACACTCTCTAAAAATGCCATTTAATTGTAGTCTTTATTGTTATCAGGGTTAAAGTCTAAAGTCAAATGATATTTTGTAGAGCGAATGAAAAAGTTAAATGAATTCTTATCATTTGATTTTAAACTTTAACTGTATAATTGTATAGTCTAATTAAGTAATGTCTAATTAGATAGCATTTTTAGAGTGTCACTGGTATTACAGTGGTTTGCCTTTAGCAGAATCGAGGCCCTGAGATAACGAGCTATTGATGTTCGCACACCTATTATTATTATATTATGTCCATATTTCTGTTACTATTTCTGACCTTTTCAACCATATGACTGAACTAAATGAATTCCTGTCCTACTTTAGAAATAACCACTACGCATATACATAAACTTAGTGATTTTTAATATTACCTAGGACATAAATTTTGGGGGAAAACATTTTTTGAAGGACAATTAGGTATAAGCGAGTAAGCCAATTATAGCAAAAAAAAGTAACATAAGTTTTTTTTCATGCACACGTAGATCCTTCTGTGTGAAATTGTGCACAGAGATTATTTGGCGCCACGTTTATCAACAATATTACTTATATTATGACATTATAATAGGACAGCTACTACGTAGTGATTAACATTTTATTTTTACTTGCATTAACATAGTCCATAAATTCACTTTAATACCTAGTTGTTGATAATATAGAATTTATTGCATTAATATCGTTACGTAGCCATTGATATGTTTCATTTTTGTGATTTATTAGTTATTGGAAATAAAAGCGTAGGTACTCCTTATCTCATTAATCCCAATAATACTATTATATGAAATGAGATACGTCATATCCTGGTCTAATATACTACTTTCATCCAGAAAAATATAAAAAACAGTGAAATTGAGGGAGGCTTGATATCCCTTTTTCTTTATGTCAAGTAGGTACCATGAACTACCTAGTGCAAATAAAAGTCTCGCTTCCCAATGCCCTAAGCAATCTCTTACTATAAAATAAGAATAAAAATAAAAGAATAAAGACAGATTTGTTAGAATTTCCATTCTTGGTGATAAAGTATTATAATTGAATTTTAATCACAATCTTAAAACACAATAGAACTCATTGAGTAGTTCAACATTATTTTCACTTGAAAAATATATTGCTTTACCTACTCAAAAATAAATCTTGAAAATCTTAAAATCATCATAATGCTTTTGACGCTGACTATACGTACCTATTTTTGTGATATGTACTTACGCCGGTAGAGGTATTGGCGTAGGTATATCTTTCAAATTATTCGTTCTACATCGTTTGACTACAATGGGCAGAAACAATAGCTCGCCATCATGCTTATGCGACAAGCGTTCGGTCGATCGGAGTAGCCTTATGACCTACGGATTCCGTAGATTTAGATTCGGATTACTTTCGGTTTGAATCAAAGTTAATTAAGCTTTGCTGGAAGGATTTCGAGCAGTAATAATAATTGTGGTTTTTGCGAACTCTGGCTACCCTATTTACCGGCGGGAATACAACACGATGGTTACTATTGCCGCGGTCTTCTGTAGGGCGATGGTACTACCCCAGTCGGACGGCTCAGTTCGGACGGGAGATACTGTTGTGTCCTGTCTCCTGGCGTAACTATACTAACTACTAACCTTGGTCTTGGACAACACAGAGTGTTGTCTTCTTGAAGGTAATATTGTTTCTTATTATGTTATGTATTTCAAATAGTGCTTAAGTAGGTATGTCATACTTAAGTGCGTTGCGTAATAAAAAAAAATTACTTTTCTTTCTTCCTTGCGTATAGTTACTATTCATCTTCTTTCGTGTCGATGTTGCCATAGTAACTATAAAAGTTGTGTATTACTTCTATTAACCAGCTTGCTGTAAGGATCGCGTGAGTAAGCAAGTACGCCTATTGGTAGCGATAATTAAATGATTGTGGTTATTAACACGGCGATGAGTAAATGGGCACACAATAAATAGATGTAGAAGGCCATCTTTATTAACCGAGTCAAGAGGAAAGGCACGTTCTTGTTGACATAATTACGAGAACCTTAGCTTATTTTAATACAATGATCAAGGATCATTATTATAATAGCACGGCGCCGCGCTTTGATGATTAATATACATACGTACATAACGTTTAAAGACTTAATACACATATTAAGTCATTAAATTAATAATTTAATGATTAATTTAATGACTTAAAAAAAAAACTTTCTAGGAAGTGCATAACCTAATGAACCCAAATATGACGACGTTACCTTGTCGAGTTCAGAAATTCCAATAACTACTTACCGTCTCTATTTTTTAATTCGAGTTATAATGATATGGTGGAATCACACTTCGCTATTCGCCTTTATTCACGTGTGTCATAAATCGAAGACTGGAGGGCTTATTCGTGTGCTTTGTATGCGTATAGTACTACATTGTTAAATTGGACCTAGTCTGTAAGAGCAATGTATGATTTAGTTTAACAAATAAATAAATAAATGTCATGATTGAGCACAATTTATAACAGTTGTCACGGACATAACGTAAGCCTACGTATTAGCCAGCCATAGCCATAGCCATAGCCAAAGCCAAAGCCGCCATGTGACCTTCTCGATCCGCCAGCCAGCCAGTATGTCAGCCAGCCATATAATGTTTATGCTTTATGGAAAGAGATGTGTCACATGGAGCCAATGCCAGCCATTAGCCAGCCATTTTTTATATCTCTGATTGCAAATAAAGCGAATAGTCAGCGCTCTGTTACTTTTATTTACCGCCCGTTTCACAGTATAAAGACACTAATTGCCATACTAACGAGATTTAAGGGAACTCTCTCTATTTATTTTAAACCCCGTGGGCCATCTGTACCTATTAAACAAGTGACATGGGAAAAAAAACGTAACCTCCGGTTTTGTGGTACTGTTAAAATAAATAAGTTTATGACTGTCGGCCGTTGGGTTGCCGCTCTCATCGTACGTTACCTGTTATATGTACCAGGGTCGGGGTGATGATATAATCGGGGCGAAACCTTAATTGAAAAAGGTTTACTGACTCTTTGCACGCCGTTGGGAGCGTATCATTGCAAAATGAGTAGTTTAGGATGTGGTGGTAGGTACACATTTAAAATTACATTTGAAAATCTTTCTAACAGTGAAACACTCTGTACATTTTTTAAGGGCACTTGAGATTTTATTGTCAGATCGGTAGATCGTTCATATAATATATGTTTTTTTATACGTCACGTCAATTTGACTTCACCTCGCCTGATGGTAAGCTGAAGGTATGTGTCTCAATACGGATTCAATTTCTTCTAGGATACCAATTTATGATGCGTTACATTTAAAAATATAAAGAAAATTGTTTTATGGGATTAGGATTTCAAGCAAATTTACTTATTTATTAGGATTTACTGCTTACTATCAGTTGATAGACTCATGAATACGTTATGCATTTTGATACCGCGCGACTAAACATTATCGTGTTACACGGGTCACAGCTTTGTTGTTATGATACTGAAATGATGCACAAAATATATCTCACGTTTCAATAAACGTGAGATATGTTTTGTGCACCCTATCCTATCCTAGAATAAGTAGGTACGATTACCTACTTATTCTAGGATATTCTATATTATAATACTTGGTAAACCCAAAGTATGCACACCATAGCTAGCTAGAACGCGGATATAGGTACATACTTAGATACATTTTCTGATTAATTATACTTATACGTAGAAATATCCAGTCTAATGCATATAGGAATAAATATGCCTACAAATTAATATAGGTACATATGCACTAAGCGGGAATAGATCCCGCTACGTCGGACGTAGCATTCGAATGCGCTCTACCGTTAAGTACGTCACTACTGAGCACGAAAAACCTTTCGCCAAAAGGGAAAAACAACCAAAACTGTATGTATCTATAATTATTTTATTTCACCCGTTATGTATACATACTAATAAATAATCAAATTGAGGAAACGAGTTCTCAAATTTTTATTGCAGAAATGGAAAATATTACGTAGGAGAACCTACTTTATTGTTTCTTGGGTGCTCTACAGAAATTTAATGCAGGTATATTGTAAATGTAAATTATATGAAGACTTGTCTCAATGAGAATATAAAATTTATTGCTTTGGGGTGTGTGCTGAAACAATATAGACATATTCGTATGAAGTCGTCGAATGAACGTTTACTTTACTTCAGATCTACCCATAACACATGCGTAATGTGTTTTTAATGTCAAGTCTTTAATATTCGACGAGTTACTGTGACAACTGAAGGGTCTGTTAAATGTGATATTATATGCCGAAACAACCATTTCACTTATTAACCTGTTTGATAACCACAAATCTGATAGCACTTAACTCAGAATCAGTACTAGATTTGATGACGAATATTTTTATTTCAAATCATGACTTCTATAATATCTTCTATTTAGAATAAATATTGTATCACAGTTTCGGGATAGAGACAGGAATGGAGACAATGTAAGTACGGGATGCAGAGATTAGATATATGCTAACAGTACCTAATACTTTTTTTTGAGAATAATAATCAATTGTGGTACCTATATAGAACTATCGCAAACACTGCAAAGATGCTATGGTATTACCAAATTTGTATATACTATTTATAGAATTCGGTAGGTACTTAAAATTTGGAATACACATAACTACGTTAAATTGTTACACAGAGTAACATTATATTATAGTATAGCACAAGTAATAGTAATACTAGTAAGTTTATTTGTCAATTAACTATGATTTGTAATACGTCATTTCTTAAAATTTCTACGTAAAACAGTACGTACAATATTTCAAGATCTAAGAGGATGTAATGTCTTATAATTAATTTACAAACGTTGCGCTAAGATAAACAATAACAGCTATTTGTACAGATCTATTTGGATCAAGAGACTTTACAAAGAACATAGAACATTGTACAACTCGTAAGTTATGTTATTGCTCCTTGGGTACCGCAGTAGGTACGGTTCCGTTTAACGAACCGTAGACGACTAGGGACTGCAAGCATTGCAATGTGTTCGATCTCAGTATACCACGTGTACATCGTACGTAATTCCCTGCTTTCATTATAATTGTATTGAACAAGCTTCCAGTTAAATTGTGTTACAGGCTTTACTTACCTACTGCTGAAAATTTGTTATAACCATTAAGTTAAGTACATTAAATACTAACTGCCCGCGCGGTGGTCGGTTATCGTTTTAGGCCATTATCTCCGAGTCTACATAAATAATTATAATCAAATATACGGCCGATTTTTAGTCTGACTAAGACCTTGCTAATAAAAAACTTTGCATCAAAATCCATTCACTAGTTTTTGAGTTTATCGCAAACAAACAGACAATCAGACCAGAATACTAAATACTACTTATACGAATGAATGAAAGTAATCTTTGAATTACCACATAGTTTGCAAATTAGTTTGCATGAACTTACGACAAATAAACAATATAATTACATCCGTAGGTGTATATTTGTGACGCAGTGGAACAGTCCGTATCTCTCAGCAATTGTGTAAGTGTTAGTTATAACATTACGGTGGTCAGGTCTATAGATACTAAGTGACCGATAACAGAAAGTCGCCGTCCTCAGACAGTCCATTCAAACTAGCATAAACCAATATAAACATGTTTATTATTGGTCTATGAAACTAGTTAATAAAAACTAAAGAGAAACGATCAAAGATGAAGAGAAAACAAAATAAAGGTCGAAGAAAGAATGCAGTGCGACAGGTTAATATATCATTTTTGATAGTCTGTCTAGGCAGCTAGTCTTTAATAAAAACAGCATAATGTTTGGCATCAACTTAAAGGTCCGAATAACTACTTTAGTGAGTACCTAAGTATTGCGTAAATCAAAAGTTTCTAACACTAGAGCAGGTAGTAGCAATTGGATACTTGATTTAACATTTAAGAAGGTTTTAGCTGATTTACGTGATTTGTTTCCAGTTCATTTCCTTGGGATCGCTTAGATGTGGCAATTTGTCATGTGCTACGAAACTGAGTACAAATGGGAGGCATTGAAATGATCGCTCATTTAGACCCGTGGCTCAATGTATAAAGTGCCTATTATTGGTCAATCCGGTGACCTTAACCACATGAATTTACTGACTCCTGTAAACTTACATATATTGCACGTACATGCCTTCAACATCTGAGTATACCTACTTACTTATTCCTGACCCGATTTTTACTATAGTTGTTTTATTCTATAAAAGTAAGGTTTGACTTGGTTACATTTACTAGAGTTGAGGCATGGTAAAATACCACTTTTTATCATCGCACCGCTCGCCACAGGCAGGGAATTCATCCCCACACGCTGCATCCGCCTGCAGTGCGTACTGTAAGGTATGAAAGAAATTTCATTCCGCGCACGCTTAGTCTGTTGAATGATCTCCTTGCAGTGGTTTTCCCTGGCGGCTACAATATGAGGTTCTTCAAGAAGGGCATTAAAAGGTGACGCTCCTAGTGTTGCGCACGTCCATAGGGCACGGTGACCGCTTCCCATCAGGTGGGCCGTGTGCTTGTCTGCCACCTATATGGTAGGTATAAAAAAAAGTATTAGCCGTTCCTGCGGCTTTGCCTCCTCGTGATACTAACCCCGTTACCACAACTGCCAGTAACTTATTCCGATAACAAACATTTTCAGGTGCTATTACTGACTATGATCCATCTCCGTGCTGAGTTTCATCCTGATTTGTTCTGCCGTTCTGCCGTGATCGAGGAATGAGCATTCCTCCAAAATTTTGCATCTAATAGAATACCGAATACTGCACGATGTACGGACGTACGATGGACCTGACGAAAGTAGCTTGGATAGACTGGATGCGCAAGGCGGAGGATCGGATGCTATGGCGTAGGTACATTAGGAGAGGCCTATGTCCAGCAGTGGACTGCAATAGGCTAATTGATTGATTGGAGATATTATAAAATAAAATAGCTATTACCCTTTTAAGTGCATCAGAGAAAGTGCAACAACATAAAGTTTCAAGTATAATATAAAGTTCAAAAATCATATTTCTATTAAAAAAAGGTAGTTTTATTAGGTCAATTGTTTTTGCGAATTGGCTACTGTTGTATCACAAAAATATTACTTCATGCACCGATGATATTGAAGTTGCCGCACCGTTAAGCAATCTGCTATCTATATTACAAGGGGATTGATGACTGGGTCCTGCCTCATGCACGTTAATGGACACTATCGCTGAGTGCATTCACATTATAGTTTTACAAATATATCTAACTGTTATTGGTGTTCCGCGTACCTTCAGTATCTCTTGATCCGTTGACAAAACTCGCATTAACCAATTGCCGGTATAAGAGTAATTTACGTGCCATTTCAGTTATTGGTCTATCTCTGTAGGCCAAATTTTATCCATATCAAATCGAGTCACAAATATTCATTTATAATGTAAATTGCTACACATTTTTTCGGTCATTTGCATTTTGTCTCTTGTTACGACTGTATTCCATAGATGGTAATATAAACATAAAGAATATTACATATATTGCTCAGTATAAATTTATATACTCTACATAAAAATACTTGACAAATTCCACATAAAATTTCAGAAGGAAATCCTTCTGAATTTCTATAAGAATTTTGAGTTTTAATGCTCCACAAAACATAGAATAGCTGCAGTGATAAACTTAATGTTTAAAGAAAACTGGGCAAGACGCCCAGGCTTTGTGTATAGTATATAATATCTATACTATACTATAGTAAAAATACTACACTACACATAGGTACTATATAAACTGTACGCTTAGCGGTCAAATGCTGTTACTCGGAACTTTTGAGAGAGAAGTTTAGTCGCAGGCAATCGCTGGAGTGCGTGACAGTTATTACAAACTTGCCTCGTGACAGCTACAATTAATTTGTGTGTTGCATTAATAAAAGTACTTATCCAACTCATAAATACTTTTATTGCACTGACATATTTTGTGAACAAGATTATATTTCATACTCATTAGGCAAGTTTAAAAATTGAAATACTAAAATAACATGTACTATAAGTTGTAAAATTTATATTTTAATAAGTTTATCCACTGGAAAAGTCTGGCCAAGGTGACGCGAAGGAGGAAAATATTGGATACCAGATAAAATATGGCACTCACTTAGATACTTACTGAAAAAATTCTGTTCAACATTATTTCAGTACAAAATCCTTAGTCTAAGTGAGCACTGTATGCAAATAACAAATATTGAGATCGATTTCACTGACAAAACTCTTTTAATAAATATATGAAAGAAAACTAGTAAACAAGACTAATTTAATAATAAAACGAAGATATAAATGTTTCTCTTTTTGATTTGAAGACGAAAATGCAAACGAAAAAGCAAAGTAAGAAAGGCAAATAACGAAGTACTTTTTAGAATTTAGCTACATGTTGTTGAGTTCAAGTATATACAATAGTTTAATAGCGATATGTGTACGAGTACGAGTATACCTTAGAATAGTATTAGTAATGAGCAACTCAAACGCTACGATCAAACTGCACCAATAAATCGATGTGTGTGTACTTTAGAAAAATCTTAAAACTGTACAGTTTTTAACACATACAACATATATTTGAACAGTACGGAAAGTTTGATACGAACGATTTCTTATAGTGTGTGTGATCATGCCCATTAATACTAGCGCCCATTAATATTAAAGTTTTTTTTGTTTAGTTATTTTCTTTACCATTTTATTTTATGTTATGTTATTTTATGTACTTAGTTGTTTTTTGTTTATATTTATAACTGAATTATTTTAATTGCCGAAAAGGCAACGCTAAAGTAACTTTTCACAAAAAGTTGTCTCATAATAATAATGTGATTTAAAATAGGTACAAGCCTTTGCTTTTAATGGTAATTATTACGTAACTAATTTCTGCAATATGTGTATTTTATTGTGAATCTACTAATTAAAGCGGCCAACAAAACTTTCTGTTCTCTTTCGTGTAACTTTATATGAAATTCAAGAAAATACACATCTTTATGATAAAGCTCTGCAATGCGGTATTTTCAACTAACTCTCTAGTTTACTTGGAAATTTGAGGCCTCTTGCAAGAATGCTTAGTTCAAACCCCGAACACCGACTTAGTTTTCTCCACGGAACAAAGCATTACGTGAAATTAACGGCTGGTCCTACTAACTACTTCGACTAATGCAGCTATGTAAAATAGAAACTATTATAATCGATTTAATGAAATGTTTAATTTGTAATTCGCTATAATGGATTTTTGTTACGCTGTTATGTTACTATAAGAATATTTATGTAAGTCTGACTTAACCGATGTCCAATCTGACACTCTCACTACAACTGTGACTCTTTTATGCTCGGATCAACAGCAGTGACCCTAAAAAATATAGAACATGACCGTGTAGATGCCTGTGTAAATGTAAAATGGAAGATAAACTGTCTTGACTCGTGCAACAATTTTGATCAGCAGTAAATTGAAGGAGTTGAGAAAATAATTAATTATGTAGTATATAGAAAGGATCTTAGTTTTCGTATCTGTCTATCAGGTCTATCTCGGAAGTCGATTTAGATAAATAATGAACTATTTTGTATTCCAATTCAATTTCCGAAATTGAATAAATACAATTAGTGCTGGGAATCAAGATTAATTTAATAAATTAAACTCAGTAGACAGTATAAATATGGACTAAGACGAGATAATCTTTATATTTTATTAATTAATCAAAGTCTTTATTACACGATTCAATACTTATTCATAGTCTGAAAAAGAGAGTTATAAAAGTAATTTGGAAACTGTTTCCCAGAAGTGAGTTAAAAAACTCAAAGCGGGCAAAATCGTGTAACGCGTTGGAGAGAGTTGCCCTATTACCGCAAACTTTAAACGCAGATCCAGTAACCGAATTTACTCAAGCATTTTGGTGTTGTGAAAATATGTGATTCGAACTTAAAACAAACGTCAAGTCTGTAATAAGCTATTTGGAAATTATAAGTTGTACTCGTACTCCTTGTGATCTTATAACTCGTATGCTGAACTAATGTTTACAGTGTATGGTCATTCATTTTAATAATAACGAATGTGTAACGGTTTTCAATAGTAAGTATTAATATGCTATGAAAGAATGTAAACAAGTGCATTTGAATTTATAATAATTTTATTGTTCTAAGGTGAACAATAGGTAAGAATTTTATCATTGTCCAAGAGTTCATACGTGTGCGTTATTCAGCGTTGTGGCGCTATGGTGGCATGCAGACTTAGGCACACAATTATTCACATGATACAGGGCACGTCCCTTGTCCTCTAACCGGGTAAATTTACGGGCGGCCTGATCCGTCGAGCCGGTGGCGTCGTAAACTCCATGCTCTTCACGTTCTAACTCAGTATTTTAACAATGTAGCAAAACGTGACGTTTGTTTGTGCTCACAATGTTTTATTTTTAATTTATGTCTTTTATACCTAATTTAATTTGGGCTTGGTAGGTTTTACTGCGGACATCGTACGGACTTTGTGGCATTATTCCAACTTTACCTTACGAAAACAATATTTGACAAAACGTAAAGGGCAGTGTACTATGTTATTATTTATAATTATATACCTAGGTGTGTAATTGCGTACTGTGTTAACGAGTGGCACTTACGGTAACTCGTTTTGTGTATTATTTGTATTAATGCGCCACTTAGAATATGTTTAATATATTTCAAAAAGATTATAGCCTGAGAAATATCTGGTAAAAAAATCATGAGAAACAAACAGAAATCTGTTGTCTAGTCCATTTTTTGTTTAACTGTATTGTCTTGTTTGGAACTAGTGATGTCTAAATCAGTCAAATCTATGAGGATTGTTACGTTATCAGAATGGTTAGCTAGTTAGCAAAAGAATCCTTAGCTCATAAATTTTCATTGTTCAGTTCAATATAATTATTTATTTACTATTCTAAATTGGCAAGATGTCTGCACAATCGGTTTATTAACTGCTATTATACTATATCTGAATTTGAGATGTATCTTGAAGGCTTATGATATAATATTTATGCCCAAGCTAATCTTATCTGTAAGCCGGTATATCTGCTGATTGACAGGCGAGGGTCTGGCGCAGGCAAACCGAATTAAGGATAGGTGAGCGGATCCCGTGTAACAAATTGCAAACTTTGGTTGCAACCGGGATTGGCACCCGGATGAAGTGACGAATATTTTTCACTGAGATAAATTCAAGTTTAGAATACTAGCTGATGCGCGCGCGGAGGTTAATATGTTCCGTTTTCTGATCATACCGCTAGTTCTACTCCATTAATTGCTATCAAATATATGGCAGATTATGAGTCAGACCAAGACCTTACTAATAGAAAAAACCGCATTAAAATCCGTTCTGAAGTTTTTGCGTCCATTGTGAACGAACACAATGATTAAAAAAAAATGGTTGGTACAGAATCGTTAATTAAACAATTTTTTTTGAAATATCTCCAATGTACAGACACAACAAATTTACAATTTTATAATACAGAAGCAAAGCGTAATTATATCGGACGAGAAATATAATTTTTCATAAAATAAATGGTTAAGTGGCTATACAAGCCATTGTTCAAACAACAGCGGACGTTCAAACTAAGTAATGAAATGTTCCGACTGAAGTTTGGCGGGTAACTTTGTTAACGCGCCCACGCTTTAGGACATCTTTGTTTAGCCGAAAAAATTTGCTCGAATTTTTATTAATCTATACCTAACCAATATTTTTAAACCAAAATTTTTTTGTACATAATTAAAATTAATATTAGTTTTTATGGGTCTATTTTGAACACCAAATATTTTTTTATGTTTCAGTATTAACTTTGGGCTTTAATATTAGAGTTAGTGATTTATTATAACTAAGTAAACTAGAGTGAGATCCCAGGACCGCCACATATCATATATAAGAAAACCGAATTCCAAACCGAAACCGATTACTCTAATAACTTTGTGAGTGTTTTGATTAAAGAGTGCCAGAATAACCGTTTTTTTAACGTGTATCAACCCCCACGGGTCTTCACCGAGGCGAAACGGTGAGTTGGCTATGTTGGAATTCGACCCACTAAAAGGATAACCTTGCAGAAGTAATTCAAGGTCAATTACCTCTAAGAGCACCAAATCTGTATTAATTACACTCTAAGTATAAATGAACGTTCTTACTGTAAAGCTGCATTGTCATTTTTGAAATGAACAGGACACAATCCGCAGTAGAGCTTTGCAGGTCGTTTGTAAAATCACGCCCTGTATCCAAACTCAATAGAACAGCAAAACAACTTACTCCCAATAATTCTCGCACTCTATTTGATTTATTGTAATAACTGTTCATACAAGTTTGGTAGCAAAACAAAAACTAAGAAAACAAAGCCTCTCCCATGAGCTTTACTGTAGTTCAAATAAAAATAAATATCTTTCAAAGGCAGAATCAATTATGGAGAAAAGAATCGAGAAACCATGTCTGCATTTTGTGTGTCGTATTTCTACGATGAAAAAGCTTTTTAACATTAGAATGAGAGCCGTTTTATATTTCCTGATGTAATAAATCAAATCTACTCTGGGCGCACTGACGTCCCCCTTGAATCTCATAGGCAATACTGAATGGATTAATTTCATATTTTGTACATGGAGGAAACAACTTCTTAACATATAAGTATTTTAATATCCAAGAATTTTCTATACTTACACGGGGTACAGGGGTGGCGCAACTTGAGGTTATCCAGACCAACGCCAAATCGCAATATCGACCTCTACCAGAGGATTTTTTTGGCTCTACGAATAGAGGGATATTTTAAAGGTCCTTATCCATTCAATGTCTTCATAATTAGTTTATTAAAAAAACAACTGTAACCATCAAAATTGAATAATATAAGCTTACTTAATTATAGAAAATACAGATTTACAGCAACGCTATATTTTTTGTATAATGAAAAAAAAAAAGGAATGTCCGTCACGTTGAAAATGGTAAATTGTCTTTGTAAAGAACAAGGCTATTTTCGATAGGTCTTTAAAAGATCTCACATCTATTCAAATTACAATATCTTTATGTAGACCATCAGCATTTAGGATCAGAAAAGGTTGTCTTTTTGCCAATATAATTATTTTTGCTAATGCTGCCGTTGGCAAAAAATATTTTGACTGTCCCATGTCACCCTTTTCACTAAGTTTTGTACACAAAAGCTGATTGGGTTCCATCATGGAGTGTAAGCTAACCTTTTTCGGACATTATTTATCGTTTATTTGAAAAGGATCAAGGGAGATTCGCGTTCATCTTTTTGCTACGCAATCAGTAAAGTACACCCGTAGAAAATATTGCATCACAAAACAGACGTTTTTTGTACTTTGCTATATTACTATATTTATGAGTATTATAGGATTGTGTCAATTCATGTTGAATTTTATACTTTTGCTATAGTTCCTTATATTATTGCTTTATTACATGACATTATAGTACTGTAGACTATAATAATCTTGCATTACATAACTAATCGAATATAATATGTACGTAAGTATTAAATACACACCTGCCTGGCCCTATCAAGAGTTATGGTCATGAAGCTGTGTGTATATAAACAATAATTCATTTTGGAGACATAGGTAGGTACGTAATCAACAATTTGAATCTCTGTGAACCATTTGTTTTCACCTTTCGAAGAATATCTAATCCTATCGAAGGTAGGTAGGTTCCTACCTCGATTTTAAATTCTCAGGGTTACTTATCTCGTTTTATCAAATCCGTAAATACGTTTTCCAAGAAATATTGTTGCAATGAATCAATACTTCGTAACAGGGATTATAGATAGTCTTATCCTTACTAGTTGTGGCGGAAGCGGTGGGATAAGCATCATTGTTATGTTTATATAGGCATAAAAATAACTGCCATCCCCTATGGTTTCATTCGTATCTTGGGTAAGATAGTTATTATAAACATATGGCGTGACCAGACAAAATCAATCAAAAAAATAATCTTGAAGTATACTGAGACTCCAAATTAAAGATTAGGTTTCTGACAACACATATCTTTCATTCCTTTATAAGTATTTAGGAGTCATTGCTGTCTGACCTCCTAACCCCGAATGAAAAGCCTGCACACTCAATGAGTTGTCCGTCAATCAGTTGGTGTGCTGGCTAGCAGGTGAGGTTGGCTTTACCCCAAAGGCCCATAAACATAAACATAAACATAAACCCAAACTCTTAATCAAACAATTTGTTAAAAACGAATAAGTGTGATAGATTCGGCTTTCTACAATAAAAGAAATAAATTGACTAAACGGAAAATGAAACTAACAAAGGCTTAAATTAAAGTGGTCTCGGAGAGGAAAATGTAAAGAAAAACGTTCAACTTTTGTTTGCGTTACTCGTATGTTACCGTGAAATATTTGTCTATAAAGTAACCAGTCTGCCCGGTGGAATGCTAAGTGCTCTGCAAACGGCCGCCACGCGTAAGCACAGATTGAAAAATATAATTCATAAAGCTGATATATTGTTTAACTCGGAAAATATTAAATGAATTTGGAGAACAAAACTTCCGCTGGTCAGTTTGCTTTGTGGAACCGGTATTTAATGTACATTGGTAAAATATGTAAGTAAATTAAATTCTGTGAGTAGGTATACAGCAAGATTTTCTAATAATGCATTTTTGAAGTTAATTTGTTCTTGCAATCTTATAAAGCTTACTGATAGCCCATTTGCGTCCGGAAGCGAACACCGGGCGTGTTCGCTTATTGTTTTTGATTGGTAGGTTTATCGGTTTTTCTGGGAGTGACTACCCTCTTACCTCGCAGCTTAAGAGGAAAGCTTCGTACGTTATTCAGTAGGTGAATCAGCAAGTGGGAAAGTTGGCTTGGTAACGGTGTTGTTAGAGACCTAGGTACGACTCGAACATAATTGCATCGTCGTGCATGCTATTGGCAAGTTAATACATACTTGATGATATATTATCTACGTGAAAAAAAAAGAAGTAAATATGAAAACATACAAGGAATAGCATCTAATAATATACCTATCTAACTTTCCAAAATAACGATAAAATAAGTTTGGTAGATTTTAATTGTTGATAGCATTTGTGTACAAATCAGTTGTTTTGTCAGATGATGTTATGCATTATCGGATAACAATGGTACGACAAGCGCAATTGTGAACATCTGTCTATGAAGGATGATATTATGTAACTACTCGAATGGATGCTCCCATTCAGGGGATGAGAGCCCTCCGCCCACAATTTACATAGAGCATTATCCGGTGATGTTAAAAGCACTTGCCTGGCACCACTTAATGCTATCTAAAATTGCTTTAATACTGTTCGGCATTAACCTTGATTGAGCAAAAGAGAATCCAAAAGTAGTTTATGTCTGATATTACCGTCGTTCAAGAGAAATGGTTGAAGAAAAGTTTAGTCAATGTCGAATAAACACCATTCGGTGTTCTTAACGTACCCGTTTTGTCTTTCTTCTTTTTCCTCTAAATAAAACTAATGCTTAGGTTCCTTATATATACAATTTGTCTCATTTGTGTGTGTGTGGATTAGTTTTGCACACGTCCATAGGCCACGGTGACCGCTTCCCATGAAGTGGGCCGTGGTCTTTTCTGCCGCCTACGTAGCTAGTATAAAAAAATACGAACAAAACTTGAGCGTTTTGAGTTCAACACAACATTTACAAAAATAAATAACAATTATATGTCTTAGGCACATATCGGTTTTGCAGAAAATTACACAATAATTACAATTTATATTTTTTTTATACATTATTATTTATCAGTGCATTTGTATGTTTTCTCTGTAGTTATAAACAGTGAGCCTTCGTATAGCAGCTGTTGAAGACTCTGGTAGTAAATTTAAATATTTAAATAAAATGATTTTGATTGGCTTTAATATTCAGACGAAGAAAATAAAATTAATCAACAGCCGGGTACGGTTGAGAGCTGAAAACAATCAATTTTTCAAACAGTATTCGGAATTATAAAAATAAATTCTAAAATTTCCTAATGTATTGAATTTATTATACCTAAACACTTTTCATTAGATAAACCAATTTATAAGTAAGAGAGGAGTAAGGAAACAGACTTCGAGCTAAGTGGATTGGATGCAGCGACAAAATATGACATGCCTTTAAAGAAAAGAAGAGTTTCCATTAATATCATTTAAGACATGTTTCATAAAAGGTATTATTAAAGGAATATTGATGACACATTCTTTAATAATACTCCAAAGTTAAATGTCTCCTGTTGGCAAAATTATAAAATTCCATAAAAGATCCAAAATTCAGATAAAACTCACTCTGCACTTCGATTTCACTTTCAAAATGCTTACATTTATGACCTAGTAGTAAAACCCACACAAAATAAATCGGTCCACATTCAGAAAGGAACTTGTACCGTGACCAGTCTCTATCTATTATGGAGAATACTCTAGTAACTGAGCTGCTTGTACAGTATTCGTAACGTTGGAGCCAACTAATTTAAAGATGTATTCATTATCATCATCGTCTTAGCGTCGAATGCTTGCCTTTGGGAGTCCGTGGTTAGCTTTTTTCTTCTCCTCGTTTTGGTTAGACTTATACTACTTTAATGAGACCGACTGCCATCTGATCCCTCAACTCTGAGAGGCAAACCTGCGTGACACCTTAAGTAGGCAGATATAAAATCATTTTACTACGATCTTGACGTGTCTTTCGCTTGTTCTATTTTATTTTGCTCGCTGGTTGCGGCTACTTTTTATCCTCAATCTGATTGATATATGTAGGTATGTGTAGGTACGAATGTACAAAAGAAATAAACATACCTACAACTTGAAATACAAAACAATTATAATCGCCAACAGCAGAATGGCTCTTAACACGGTTACATTTCACCTTCTTGTAATTGGAGAAATAGCTGCAGGTGAGTGTGTTTACATCGCTTTCTTTATTTACGTAGCGTTTACCTCACATACAAGAGTGAAGTTCTCACCAGCTAAAGCTGATTTAATTAGAGTTGTTGGAACAGTTGCGCGGTGCTTGTAAATAATAGGCCAAACATAAGAAGTGTATTCGAAGTTGCGGACCGAAATTTCGGCCTATCGGTACCATGTAGAGATTCCAAAGGTATGTATATACCTATACCATGATCGCGTTAATTCTCGTTAACATTTGAGATTTACTCATTTCTGTTCTTAGACACTGACTAAGCTTTTGACATAATATGCTACGGGTTTAATAAAAATAGCGTATACACCACGAATAATTATCCCGCAATCGGATCCGACGACAATACATGTGATCATCATAGAGCTTCGTTGGGCCTAATTCAAGTTTACTTCATGGTAGGTACGTAGATGCTACGTCATTCGTTCGTATTTCATGTGGGCCCGAAGTTTTAACGTGTTTTATAGTAGCCCCCCTAAGTTCAACTGCACACAGCGCTCAACGCTCACTACAAACGCCTTGCTTTTTCGTTATTGCTAATAGACTCGTAACTGTAAAACACTTTACTTAAAACAGGCTCTAATTAATTACTGTTGCCGTCAAACACCACTCTAGGCGAGCAAATGAGCTTGTTTTTTGCCACTGAACTTCCAACAATGACCTCGGAACATTTTGATGTTTAAAATAGAAGTTCAAAACAAAAGTATTATCAAAACTGGACGGTGTTTTAACATATAACATTTATTCTAATTACCTTTAATATATTTTTTGCCTAGTGGTCTGGGTAATAGTCTCGGGTTCGATCCCAGGCTCACCATGGCACACATCAATGACTTTTCGATGCTTTTCGAAGTTATATGTGTATTTATCGCAGGTTTATAAGTGTCCGGCTAATGGCAATAGGCTCGGCACCTTGACATACACCTTGACATTACATTGGTACCTAAACATAAACTGGCGAAATGTAGGTGCTAGCACCTCTGCCTACCCCTTCGGGGATATAGGCGTGAGTTTATGTTATGTTAATATAATTTGTAGAGGGTTTTGAGATAATTATTTTTTTTATTTACAACCTAACGCCCCTAACCCTCCCGTAAGTCCCCCAAGCCATAAAGGCCCCATTTTCCTCCACCACCGTCTTCTTATTATTTTCACCATCAGCATTTAAAATACTTTATATTTAACACCGAGTTTCACCCTGAATTATGAAACCATATCGATAATAACAGCATTCCCACTTTACCTGCAATCTATTCTGGTTCAGTAGACGTTTATCACAATGGCACATACCTTCCTCTAATCTACCTTCCTGCACCGCTGTACGTTTTCACTTCATGAAGTTATCCGTAGTCCTATCGCTGTGACCACGCGTTGGTACCTTTACATAGAAAGTTTGGTGTTTATCTAACGCTGTTATCTTTGGTAATTCTTGAATGACAAAGCCAAGCGGCTCAATAACCATCCAATTTGCATAACCCAATTTCTCGTGGCTGCGTCAAATTGCTGACAGATCTCAGAGCCCGCACTCTGATCATAATGGATGGGACGTCGATTTCGATAACACCGTAAACTGACAAGAATGTATTTGATCATTAATGAACAGTGTTTTATATACAACTACTATCTATAGGTATTGTTTATAGTTTATTATCTAACATTTGGATTGATTCTATTCAACTAATTAGTGGAATCTATAAAATATTTTGAAACTTGATTGTAATATAATGAACAAATAAAATTAAGGTTTTTAAGTTTGAAATCTGTGTGTCTGTACACTATATATGAATCGGTACATAGAGCTCTAAGTTTTTAAACTTCATTATCCACTCGAAAAGCTGTTCCAGCGTACGCTAACACTTTAAGAAACTTTCCACTAGTTCGTATAACCACGCTGCACGTGCTCTTATTACGTACTTTTTCATGCTACACGTAAAGCAACTCATCTAACAGTTTAAATGCTACGTCATTTTTCCTACATCGAAAAAAAAATACTGTAATGCCCAACATGTCCAGCGCTATCTAGCGAATGCAAGCTGAATTACTACGGAACTAATCCTACATCGCGATGAAAGTTCTCGGTAGGAGGCTCATTACGCACTGTTCCTCTCCCAATATTATAATCGCTGGCTATGATGCTTATAGATTACGTAATTTTATTAAAAACTTAGGTACTTACTTAAATTACACGCCGTGGTGAACAATGAAAACTACACTATGTATCCCAACACAAAACTACAAAGGGAATTGTTATTATTACGCTTTGTTTGATAGAAATTCTAATTTTATTATGTAAACCAACTACGGTATAAGTAGTACGAGTATGAAGAATCTCTTCATACTCGTATTACTATGGTTGTAAACAACCATATCTAAGGCATGCATTAAGATGGGTAGAGGTAGGAATTCAATGTATCAGAATAAGGGGTCATAACATTAAAGTATAAAACATCTAGATTAGATAATGGAACGATCATACAAGGCCGCAAGGGTATAATAGAATATTTTTATGTAGGTACTACTCACATTCTTATGTCGATGTTATTTGACACCTAATTAAACTCAAATAATGATCATTTCGTAACTTTTTATTCTGTATTGGAAATAATTAACAAAGTATTTAAGTAAGTCTTTGTAAGTCCTTCTGAGTCATTGTGATTCACTTTGTTACAGAACTTCAATCGAGAGGAAACTTGGGACTTACACCATTCAAAATTTAAACTTGAGTGATGTATAGCAAGTCTGATTGAGTGCCGGATAGTCTACGCCTACAAGATTTCTTCTAACAATTGTATGATATTTTGAAGCCAATTATTCTATTTAATAATTATAAAAACTCAAGTCACAGTGTTTGTGGTCGCACTTTTCTAAAACGACTTGATCGATTTTAATGCTAATCGACAAATTGAGAGGTAGGTATGAGAATAGTTCGTAAAGTATTTTATATTAGTGTTTCCCTACCCTACCTACAACTTCATTCAAAATTGAGTATGTAGTAAATTATTTCTGAAATAAAATATATATAAAATACATAATTTAAGAAAGTGCTAAGGAACTTGGCACCTATTCTGCTCTCAACTTTTCACTGGTGACACCGTCAATCCTTAGTGTCTTTTGTACCAAACTTGGTAATATTTTACATAATGTGTTTGTTGGAATTCTACTAATGTAAGTTTATGAAGATAATTGGATGTTTAGTATATTGATCACGCTCAAATGGGCAACGAATACCGTTCGAATTGGTGCAGAGATAGAATTATAGAACATGTTCCCATGGGTTGCAGAAACAAGATCAAGATTCAGAGCCAGTCGATAGAGTTTGAAGTAGTGCTACAGGCAACCGCTAGTATCCTACGATACATACTAAAACTAAAAAGTAAGATGAATATATTACAGCGTACAGCTACGTCAGCAAATTTATTCTGAACAACTTCAGTTCTCCAAGTAAACAACCGATTTTCCTTAGTTTATCGATTACTTTCTCACATTCATTTTGATAATCAGTTGTATTTTTTCCAAATGGGTAAAAATATACGCAGTTAACAACCACCAGTGGTTGCAGCCGTGACACATAAGCTCGTAAATATGGACCACTGAATGGGGACTCCGCAATACTTTATCCATGAATGCCTTTCCATGCAGAATAATCGTTAACTGATAACACCAAACTTTTATGGTATAGCTAGTTCTTGCATGTTGTGCAAAACGAAAAGTTAAACTTTAATTTAGATTTTCATTAAATTCGATTTCTATAGAGACGAACGATAGTTACGAACCTACCAAGAACTACATGCATTTATGATTACTTCTGTACTATGAATTAAAAAACCAAACATTTTGTAGAATTCCGCCCATATAAAGTAGTCGAAAGATTACCTTTTAGTCTGCCAAATAACATCGAATATTACAGAGAGATTAGTCCACAGAACATTAAAAAACCATAGAAGTAGTAATTAAGTAAAAATACAAAGGAATAGCTGTCGCCAAAAAATACACTCACACAGACTTATAGGACGTCTTATTGGTTGCATACATTTTACCTTAAAATATAAGAAGAGCAGAACTACACACCTTATTTTACTGAAAATGAATTTAAAGTACGTTTTGACAAGGTATAAACTTCAATGATGCTTACAGAGTACCATCAAATCTGCCCCCATTTTAAAGTAATATACAACAAAATTATGTTTAAGCCACGTTGGAATAGAGTACACATTTATTTATCCCAATAATACCCAAATCTAGCGGTCAATAGCAAAATCAATGTACATTATAGTTTTGCTTTTCACCAATAGATGTCTAAAATTGTATTGTATTGCAAATCAGTCCTTAAATATAACAATGGTAAGGATGAAATTAACTTAACTCAAAATACGGACACCACATTCTGTCGTACATTTTTCACAAACTTACCTAAAATGATAATTTTGACAGCTCTAAGTAGTGTACCCCATATAGTATAATCGAAAATGAATCTAATCGATTTTCGATTATCGTTCCCGTAGAATATGGAATCGATAGTTATAAAAACACAAAAGCATTTATTTTTTTATTATTTTAGGTAACTTATTTCAGAATGATAAAAGAGAAGTTTTATGGTACCTACCGTAATTATGTCTTGCATTATACTTAGCCACTTTTATTATTTTATTTTATTTTATTTTATTTGGGAAACAAACAGTTACAATGTACGGTCTTATTATGCTTATAAATTACACTTAAACCAAAACAGTTTATATTATATTATTATATTATATTATTATTAGCTATATTACAAAAAATTGTAGTAGATAAGTACTTAAAAATTTCAATAAATTAATTTAAGTTCGATTCATTCGATTCCTGTGTGTCATAGTCAATTGTGCTGAATTCTTGCAAGACGCTTCACTATGAAAAGTGGGCGGTACTTGTCAATGTGCTACGATAATTTTAGAGGTATTATTTTGTATATAAAAATACGATACTTCATAGACGTGAACTGTCAAAATTATCATTTAGCATCCTGAATTGGACAGGTATAGAAACTTCTAGAATATTGAAGTAAATATTTCGTGAAAACTTATAGGAAAATAAACCTTAAAATCAATCGCATAAACTTGTTTTTTGATTATTTTAGCCTGCGTTGTGCACATACACAAGTGTATATGTGTGAGGTAAATGCAATTACACTTAGGTTTTTGGCGACACAAACACGCCCCCATACGATTTCTAGTCCTAAGGATTTTTCTTTGTTCTGTGGATTAGTCCATAGGCTTCAAACGTCACCGTGGCCTATAAACGTGGGTAACACTATATTATTGTGGTCTTTCCCTCTTTGTATATAACAAAATATCAGCGATGTATGTACTTCCAGACTTTTTATATTTCGGCGCAATTTTTAAAGTCAAGGTGACTAACCTCATCATCAATTTTTGAAACTTTGTCTCAATACCTACTTTTGACGCTTTGTAGTATAACCTACTTCTGACACCTGGATATGATCATGAACTTTTGACGATGAATGTATCATTTAAAGACATAAAAATTATTGGCTGATTTTATTCTGTTGATCAATACAGCTCAATTAGGTTTGAGTGCTATTCAATTATCGTAAAGGACAGAATGATATAGGTATATGTATCTACATTTGTACAGTTGTAACCACACTTTCAATTGTTATAATTTGGCTCATCGTGGTTCAATTGTGGGTGGACGCTACTCTGATTATACCTATTCATTTAACTGATATCAACGCTGTAATGAAATTATCAATTTTATTGCTTTTGATACCGATGCTTTGCCTCTGTTTTGATATTTTAGAAACGACACTGTACCAGAAAATTGTCTTTCTGATATTAAGTGAATTAGTAATAATGTTTCTTATGAGATTAATTTTAAGCGTATATCACAATGCACATGCATTATTTTTGCTGCACTAATACTGTGTATTGGGCAGGAGATCAAACGACATTGTAATGTTTGTAGATTAACATAGTTATACCTTTAATCAAAAGTGTAATAAATATTTTTAACCTGGGAACTGATATTTTGTCTCTACTATTGATATGTGAAGAGACACTCTCAACGAAACTTGGCATTACATTTACTTCTTCTATTATTTTCTATAGCTAACGTTATAGTATAACATTGATTTTTCATTCATAATATTATGTTTGGCCAACAAACTCAAATGAAAACTTAGCAGTAGTAGTAACGCACGAGTTTTCCTTCCTTAATTTGGATTATTAACCCATGGTGACCAGAATAAAATGTTAAGAAATCTGTATTCATGGGTCAGCTAGCCGTATATTGAGGGCATCATTGTGAGGGAAGTTTGTCAGGAATCTACGGAGAAAAATTAAATTCCTACAGAACACCAGACCAGGCCGTGTACGTGCATTCACGTTGGTACGGACGATACGTGACCGAGGCTTGAACTAAAATGCCTATAATCTATGTATAGTATTCTGGTAAAATAGCAATAATATCTCTTAGATTTTTGTACCATGTACGAAGTAGGTAAGTACTAAGAGATAAGTATATTAGCGACAGCCAGTGCCTGTAAACGTTTGTGTCCTAAAGCGCATCACTAACACTATTAAACAAACTAGTAGTTGCATAAGTAGTGGTATCGATTGTTCTGGGTACATCTCCGATGTAATGTGTTCCTTTTCCTAAAAAACTTGTAAACTTTGCGCAAAATTCAAGCATTAGATGAACGATAGAAATTTTGGTATGTTTTGGAATGTTTTTAATATTAAAGATGGGGGCCCGACCTTCTTCTCTATAAATATCAATCAATAGACATTTTCACGAAAACTAATTGCAGGAGCTATGGCTTATTAGCAAATCCTGTTAGAAACTACGATACATAGAACCGTAACTAAGCAACCACTACTTGCTTAACACTTCGCAAGAGATACGGTGGTAGGTACGGGCGGTGTGTATTAGTTTGTAAAGCTCGCAAACCATCGCATACTTAAGTGATAAACCTTTTTAGAAATGTCCTGCATACTTACTATGAAGAAGTCTATGCTTTCAATTCATCTGTTGTGTTATTATAGCTATTTTCCTATTTCAATAAGCTTCTTCAATCGTGACAAGAAGAAACAACAGATTCTTAGCAGATTTCACAAATGAATTTGCAAAAAATGCTTTACAAAATGGTTATCGCATTCAAATATGCTACAGTTAATTAGTTAAAAGGTGGTCAATTAACTCAACAGTAGAGTACCCACAAAATAAGTGGACTAAGAACTTAAGAGACTGAAATTTTCAGCAAAGTGAGCAACATGAGTAGCGGCCCAAGGCGACTCATTGTAATCCGGCTTCGTTGTACAGACACTTCTTAATATTCTTTTTGCGATGCAGTCAAAGTGGGGAGGTGGCTTAGCGTACGCTGTAAGTTGTAAGGCGCTGAACGAAATTAATGGCTTTCCTAGCGCGCCTGCAGGCTTAATCCCGCCAACACGTGATGCACTGCCCGCCTCCACCTTTTATCACGGTGGAAAAAACTTCTTACAAGTTTGCTGTTAAGGAGTTTGTTCTCAGGTTTATAGCGAAAAAGGAAAGTTAAGCGTTAACTTGATTAGTTGAGAAGGGTGAAATTTATTAAAACAGTTATTTTGTTACTAAGTTGTGTCGTGCTTTCAATTATAGGCTTTTGAAGTTTTAAGTTAAATTGAAACTGACATCGAAACAACAAGTACTTACTTCTATTTGTAAGCAATATCAAATTCAACGCTATGCTGGAAATAATGCACGAACACTTTTATAACAACATAGCGTGTTGTTGTAAAAGTCTAACTTTTGTATGTAGTGGCGTGCACCCAACCCTTTCTAGAAGAGAATGCCTCCTATAACCTTAGCCATAACCTCAATCGGATAATAGGTCTGCCCTGTCAATTTAGTTAGTTACTTCTTCTTTGTTTTCTCGCAGATTGTTTGTTTTTATAGTCGAGTTGAGTGGTCTCTGCCAGACCTTGTACACCGCTTTGAGAGACTTCACAGGACCGACCGGTGTGTATAATTTAATTTTAAGAAAATATTCATTGACATAATATTTTCCTTACAGACGGAAGATATTTTCAGTTGAATGGGCACGTCAATGAGCAAAATTGTAGGCATTGGAGTCGAGTCATTCACTAAAGAGGAAAAAACGAAAAACTGCAGAAATAAATGTCAACAAATAAATAATTTAATAACAGAAAAACACAAAAGATACAACACAATGACCGTGGCCCCACACGAGGCAAGCACGTCCTGGGGGTACCGAAGACACAAACTGCCTCCTCTTAGCTGGCTTAGTGATGTTTTTCTTCTTCTTCTTCTTCTATAGAATTAACGCTTAGAACTTCATTTTCAACTTTACTCTTGTGGCGATACTAAATCCATCCAGCACCGTCTAGCAAAGTTAATCTCAACTATTCCATAAATATATTGAACTGAGTTTCCACGTTTTACAAAATGAGTGAGAATAAAATTATTGAGTAAAATTGTGCTGATGCAGCTTTAATTGAACTAAACGCCATTATATAAATCTGTAAAATCCAACATAATATGAATGTTCTCATGTTGATTATCAACTATTATACGGAGACACAATATTATAGGTAGGTATTATGCGTTGGGTGGCAACCAACCTGGTTGTAACTACCTAATCTGATCGGAGCATCCTTTCTTTATGCGAGGGAAACATCACATCTCTTTTGTCTATTCTACACTATAATGTTATTTATAGTGGAGTCAATTTAATAGGCCACATTTGACAATTTATCAAAATTCAACATCGCAACCTTGTAACGGCGCGCCGCGGTGGGCATCAAATTATATATTTTTCGTTTTGTTAGAACTGCACAATTGCTTAACTTTTTTCAATTACTATTACATATTTATTGTAATAATGACAGATACAAGTAATTTTACGTTTTGCTTTCACCAATAAACCATTCTAAACATAATAAACAATTTCTGATCTAAAGAACTGAACGTCATTACCTTGTCATTACAATGTTGTGTCAGTTAATCCTTTTTCTTTTTAAACACTAGGCATGTTACTCTAAAAATCGAAAGCTGATAAGTAGAATCGAATGCAATGATTACTTGAGAAGAAAATATCATCATAAAATTAATAACCACGTTGTGACAAAAAATTTACTGATTTCATTTTTTGCATTAGTATCGATCACCAATCATCCCCCAATAGTTATTTTGTAAATATATTCAATGAACAGAATTGACCTCTCTACAGTTTTATTCTAAGTATAGATCATGTACTTGTCTTATTTTGCTCCTTAAATTTACGAAAGAAAAATAATAATGAGACAGGGATTCACCTGAGGATTTTAAAAATTCACATTATCTTTCAAGTCCGTATCGATTCATTCGTTTTAATCGACCTTTTTTAACAGGTCACCTCATTATGAATATAAAACTGACAAACGTCAAATGTGACCTATTAAATTGACTCCACTATAAATACTAAATTTAGGACTTTTGTTCTTTCTCTTCGCTGCATACAGACGTTGTTTTAGAAGCTATTTTTGCGAAACTTCTCTTGTGTTGTGTATTTCCGAATCAGATTGCATTTATAAATGTTGTAGGTAAATGTTGGGGTCGAGAAATATTTTCTGAAATAGCGTCTGAATGTTACCGTATATATTATATGAGATATCATATTTCGCTTAAAATGAACATGGCAAACAATATAAAACTGCTGAAAATGAAGCTGAACTTTCACAGTTTACTATTTTTGCTGTGTTTTGGTGTAACATACATAAAGACTAAATTTGGTAGCTAATTATGACAAGCAAACCCAATCAGGTAAAGTATTATGTTAGTTAGGTACTCTTTCAAGAAAAAACGACTAAATGGATTATACTTTTTACACGGTGGTTACACCGTAATAGGTAATGACCTATTACGATGTAACCACCATGTCTATTTATTTGAAATGAAAGACAAATAAATTACGAAACTACATTTTTCCTATGGAATATAAATCCTGCAAACGTTGACAGAAGTGTATTTCTGCACTCAGCGTGAGAGCACAAAATAGTACAGCACAGTTTTGTGTTTTGTGATTTTGTAGTACATATGGGAAAATAGCTGAAAAAATATCTTCAATCCGGTTTTGATAAAGATAATTGTTAAATGTACCTAACCAATTTACTCCTGTGCTAAATTAACGAGAAAGTTTGCGATACCGGTTGTATGGATGTTTGTTTCTCTTTAACGTAAAAACGGCTGAACCGATTTGGAGGATATTTGCCGCAGAGATAGATTATGGTCTGCAATAACACATGGGCTTATATTTTTAATTCCGGGAATACGTTCCAGTGGATCTCGAGAACGGGACTAAAACGTCACGTGGACGGAGTCACGGGCAATAATTAATAAATAATGTTATTGATATGATTTATTAACTTCTTCATTATAATAGTAGCATTAATCCCGGTTACATTCTAAGACTTTACAGTTAGCTTACCATCAGGCTAGGTGAAGTAATTTTGACGTAACCGATATACAAAACAAAGAGTTTGTTCTTTAAAACCCGAGGTCTGCTCTCTTACTCTTCCTATTGGCTTGGAGCTACTTCCAACCCCGAGAGGAAATCCTGCGCCAGTACCTCGTTGGTTATTCAGTTTGAGTGCTAGCAGGTGAGGTTTACTTGGTCCCTCATACACCGATGGTACTCAGAGCCTCCAGAGCCCTCATAATATTATGATTTATTAACTAATGTGCAATTTAGTCTATAGATATTCTTAAACGCCTAATAATTCTTTATTAAAATCAATCAGGATTTAATAACGACTCATTTTTTAATAACAGTCGTTAAAATATGTCCTGGTATAGCTTCATGCTTATTACGTTTTATGGTACTTGATTGAAACAGGCTCTTAAGAGCTATTAAAATTAAGGCAGTGATTTTATTAAAGACTGATTGTGCCTGTGACTTCGTCCGTGCAAAATTAAATTTTTAAGGTTTTATTTTTTTGCACGGAACCCATTTTTTTTTTGTTTAATGAAAGTAGCCTTTGTTACGCATTCTAATATTATCTATTTTTCAGTGTAAGGCCCATCATAATCGGCCCCGCCGTTTCAGAGATAACCTACTTCTAACAAACAGACAAAGTAACAGCTTCCCGCCATGTGCTTGTTTGTGACCTAAGTGCTATAAAAAATAAGCTAAAAGTAAATAGTAAAGGAACGAAACAATAATAAAAGTAGTGTGAAATATGCACCGTAATGTGCTTATAACATTAAATGAGTAAATCAACTGCGAGATTGCGTGGCAAATATTGAGGCGTATAAAACTTGAATTTAAATGAAAGGAAAATAAAATAGTGGGTGGATAAGTGGATAATAAATCAAAAAGTGAACGAGTGTCACGGGTGTAACACGCATTTACAGCTATTAAAATATGGGTAAAAGTAAAAAGTAAGATATAGAGTAATTAATCTATACAATTTATCAAGTATTTCAAGTATTTAGTTCACCTTTAAGAGACAGTTGTCTTTTTCAATTTATCGCTTAAAGATTTTAGTATAGCGACAGTTCAAATAATTTGCGTCGACTGAATTTAAATTAAACTGTTGCTTCTATTTGACACTAGAACTACTCGGCTAGTAAAAGCAGCAATTGAGCTTCGTTAAGTAAATACAAAGTAACACTTTGCTGTGATTGGTTTACTACTATAAAAGCGAGATCAACGTTTTTACTACGGTATAATAGGTACGATTTGAGGTGCTGATAATATAATAGAGCCACACTAAGACTACAGGGGTCCAAGCTGTCAGGGTAGGAAAAGACAACAGCCCATGATCTGCCACAGCAAGTATGACAAATAACACGTTATTCATACTTAACATGTATCAGCCTTTTTCAACTCATAATATTCAGTTTGAGCGTATGGATATGTGAACCAATGTATGTATTCCTTGAAAATCAAAACTCCTTTACCTTTTCCCTCTTAAATTTTACCGTTGCTCGAACCGCGAGGTACTTACAACATCATAACGTTTTAGAGCCCCATTTATTATTTATCCTTGAACCTTTCGATATTCTGTCGTTCAACGCATCATGATCAGGTGATAAGTAATTCATTTGTTTGCCATATGTATATCGTATCTTTCCAAACAGTTTTATACAGCGTTGATAGGTACAGCGTCCTTTACAAAGCGCAAGTTCGATCGTGTATGGAGTATTGCTCGCACCTCTGTGACGGCTCAGCAAAATACCAACTCGAGGCACTTGAGTCAATTGAGAGAAGGGCCAAGAGGCTCATCAACTGCGATGCGCTGGTGGTGACTAAGCTTCAAAGCTTGGAACATCGGCGTAGAATTGCTAGCCTTTCTGTCTTCTATCGGTTGCACTTCGGGGAATGTGCGCTGGAATTGCATAACCTAATTCCTCCAAGCCCTTTTCATCACCGAACGACCAGACGTACGGCAACGCGCCACCGGTACATGGTGGATATCCCACTCATACGCACAAAACGTTTTGGCAGTACGTTCATCGTGCGTACTGCTAAAGAGTGGAATGCCCTGCCTGAGTCTGTATTTCCGGAAAGCTACAACCTGGGAGTCTTCAAGTCTAGAGTGAATAGGTTTCTTCTAGGCAAGCGTGCTCCACCGTCGACCACATCATCATTTGCCAACAGGTGAGATAGTGGTCAAACGCGTGCCTATTACCAATAAAAAAAAAGCGTCTATTTTTTATTATTCCATACCTATTATATATTATTTTTCTAACCGATGGGCACGCGTTTGACCTGATGGACGAAGATGGAGTACGCTTGCCTCTAACCTAGAAGCAACCTATACATTTTTGACTTGAAGACCAGGTAATAGCTTTCCGGAAACACAGACTCAGGCAGGGTATTCTACTTCTTAGTGGTTCATGCGTATGCGCAGAATATTCAGCATGAGCTGCCCAAACCTATCGCCTTATTCGCGCCTTTCATACTTGATTGGCCATATCTGCCTCCTCCCCGAAGCAAAAAGTACATTTTTATTTTTCGAAACCAACATGTTAGGCCGTATCTCTTTTGCAGTATAAGTGCAATATAAATATATTGTATTGTATTCTGAGTTATATTTCCGGGCATGTGTAAAAGCACTACGTCAGACACAAGATTAATGCGAATGCATTCACTGCCCGTTAAGGTTTTGCATCCTGAAATTGAGTTCAGTATAGCCTTTATACAGTATCACTTTTACAATATTTTATTATCATTTCGTGGTATTATTTATTTGGATGTGAATGTCAATGATCAATTTTTAGGGTACAAATACACACAAAATGGTCATTCATAATTTTGACATGTAGGTACCCCACGGATACCATCCCTTCGGGTCTAACAACCTGGCTATCTTGCCTTTATGATTTGGACTCTTATTATTACAGCATAACTGCATGCTCTATTAAGAGTGCAAGGTCATCGTTTAGGAAGATATCGTACTTAATACTATTGACAAGAACAAAAGACAGCAATAATACAGGTACTTACATTTTAATGCCTTATAAGCTCTGGCTCTGTTGCATATTTAAAAAAATAATTAACTTTGCCTTTCGGCGAAATCCGGATGTATTTAGGTTGAATTATATGGGCACTGGAGTCCTTCGTGTATTCCTTCCTATAATGCATTTGATATCAGTTTAGTTAGAGTATAACTTTGTGTATCGGGCAGTACCAAGATCTCGGTGCCAAAGCTAACCTCGCATGCCTTCCAGTTTGAAGGTAAAGTGGCAGTCGCTCCAGTTCAAGCCAAGATGAACTAAATGAAAAGAAAGAATGGAAAAGCAACTAGGGCTACGTTGTAATAATGATTATTGTACATTTTATCTTTGTTAGTCATCAGCTGTTAGTTTAGTTCTTACTTAATATAAAATCAGTACAATTAGTGCTCAGAATTGCAAAAATACACAATAGATTTAATATAACATCAACACGGTTAATAGGTTACCGACAAGCAATATTATATTATCAAATTGATAGTAATAATATTATCCCATGACGTCACGGCCACCCGGATAACAAAATAAAGAGAAAACGCTCCGCAACTATCGCCTGTATAACTCACAACGCGATTGACTACTAACTGAAATTTAATTTTAGGCTTGTTCTCAATGGGGATTCGAGGGGATTTCACCAAGAAAAAAAGGCCTGTTCTCTGTTGATGATTAACATACTACATACCTATATAATATGAGTAGTAGGTATATTACATATAATATGAGTATGCGGTAAACCCATCAAGACCTACTCGTTTACATTAACAATGACTTAGATGTTGGTATTTAAGTCATTCTAAGCAGAAATCTGAAATTTATAGAAGGTATTATGTGGACACAGTTGTGCATGCAGGGAGCCACCCATAAATCAATGTCAAAAAATGAATTTGCTCGTCTCGCGATGAATATTAATGAAATTTTATGGGCTTGTGTAATATTCAACTCTGTGAATGGTACAAGACAGAAATAACCCAATATTACTTGTCTTCAAGGTTCTTATCTACTTTACAGGTTGAAACTATTTGTAAAAATGGTTTCTATTGCAATTTACTTAGTGTTTTTTTATTAATTGAAAATAAAATCAATATAATGTCATACTTTGCTGGCTTTCCCTTGATTATTTGACACACGTGAAATAAATTTGGAAACGAAAATGAAGTTTAGAAATATTTAACTCTGTTATACAGGTTACAATATAAGAGTTTGAGGCCTTTAAACATTGAATATTGGAGTTTCACGACTATTGGAAACCTATCAACGGAATTTAAATTATTTAAAAAACAAAAGCTGATAACTAATATTTGTATGCCAAACTCCCGAAAGGATTTACGAGGGTAACACCCACGCAAGCGGCGGTGCGGACTAAAGCCACAGTAATGAAATTGAGCTCTGTAGTGGCCTTACCGTTGGTAAAGGCACCTTGAAATTACATAACGTGAACATGTTCACCAGGTTGCTTACTACATTGTTTATTTTAAAATATGCTGCGGTGGACGTGTGGAGAGAGTATTTTAAAGTCTATATTCATAATACAATTACTATGGGTCTTTGTTCTTGGCCCCCCAAGAACTTCTGAGCCCAATTCAACATCTTTTGATTGACGAATTAGATTCCTCCATTCTCTCTCAGGGATAAGGATTAGTTGGCTCAGTCACTCTTTTAAAAGTCAAGATATTTATTTAGCAAGTTTGTATACAACCCTGTGATGATGATGATGAGTATTTGTTTTTATATACTGACCTCATAAAACATTACAGAAAAAGGAGCATGCAATATTATACTCATTAGATTATTGGGCTAATCTCTTGAAAAATGTAGTGTAGTCACAAAATGCACTCTTGCCCACAAGTACCTTAGGTTTTAACAATGTGTCATGTATGTATTCCAAAGTCGATCGTCTATTCACATTCTAAGTTCCTAGAGAGTCTCAAAAAGAGAACTATTTGTCCCCTGGCATGGCAGCTCGATACGAAATGTTGTAAGGACGATACGTATTCAGGATTTGCAACTCAATAAGTTTGACTAAAATTTCACCACTACGGTAGGTATGTATATTGGTAGATAAAAGAGTCTAGTCTAAGAAAACCTATTTTGAGAAGTGGCTTTTTAGATGTTTTTGATTTAATTTTACGTAAATATTTAGCCCGCGGTTCCGCCCGCATGTAATTCTGATCTCGTTTCCGCTGGAAACCTATTTCTAGGATAAAAAGTATCCTAGTAGTATATCAAATCGTACCATTTTTTTTTTTTTATTTTATATCGGTCACGTCAACATGATTTCACCTCGCCTGATGGTAAGCTGAGGCAAAGTCTCTAGAATTTTAGCGTGTATAATCGAGCCCGTACAATGTTCATAGGCAGTACTAATAGAATTCAATTAATCTCTCTGTTTCATACCTCTATTTTAAATCTGTCCCACCGTGATAGACGTCAGTCATGATGGTCAAATATTCCAAATCTATTTTTTTATTTGTAGTTTTCGTATCATTTTAAAAACAGTGGTGAAATGTTTTAGCTATTTAGATTTTAGATTAAGTTTATAAAACCCTTGGTGAGAAGCCAACCGTATAATATAAAATAACGTGGTATCTAACTTTATCTGTAGGTACTAATATTATAAAGAGGTAAAGTTTGTGTGTTTGTATATTTGTTAAATTGTAAGGGGTAATCTGGGGATTGACTGAACCGATTTTAAAAATTCTTTCACCAATAGAAAGCTACGTCATTCGTGAGTGTCATAGGCTATATATTTTATTAGAAAACTGGAATTTACACCCGGGCGAAGCCGAGTCCCGGGTCGCTAGTAGTAAATAAACATGCATGTACAGATACAGGCACGTTACTTGGCCAGGTTTGGGGTAAGTTCGCGCATCGTGCACTTTGAGCCAATCAAATGATTCAAAGTACGAACGAAAGGAACGTTGATTCGCTACAAGACGTCTCTCGGAGACATCTGATTGGTCCATCAAGTGACGGACCAAGACGGACCAATCATAATGTCCGCGACGGCGCAACCGCGTCTCCCGCGACCCGCTCATACCTCAAAGGGGACCTAAAAATCGACCTTTGCACATATGACGCATCTGGCCAATTTACGTGCCGGTATCTGTACCCCACATGCTTCTGCATGAGATCTAAGTAATGTGGTGAACTTTCAATACCTTGATATCGGTATATACTCGTATGTACACGGTTAAGTAACATTTTACCTGCCATAAAGAAATGACTACTTACATAAAAAGTTATTATGTCATCGTCAGTGGTAAGTCGGTTGGGGTTTGAACTTGTAAACCTGAAACCTTAAATATAGGTACCTACATAAAAATATACCCTGCTGTCTTAACAGAGAGTTAAGACAGCAGGGTATATTTTTGTCTGTGTCATATTAAACCATTTATCAGTTTTATCACAACTGAAATGTCGTTTTATCTTAAGAATGCAAAACTATTTTCAGTAAATATGGGTTTGCATGTCAAGGAGAAAAATATGTATAAGAAATAATTTGCCATCAGTATACGAGCAATATGAAATTCTTCTTCAAATATCATTTTCATTTCTGTACGAAACGAGCACATTAGGTTCTCCTCAAACAAATAAACAAAGTTCAGAGGTGTAATTTCATTGTGATCTAGTGCATATTGCTTTTAATATAAAGCCGTATTTTGTATTTGATAATTGATTCTAATAATACATTTTGCTAACGTGAACCACTCCTTTCTAAGACTCTTACGAAGTTATGGAATTAAGCTCAAGTAGATAGAGAAGATACTGATTGAGGTACGAATTCACCATCTCTTGCCACAATCCATTACGCTGCCATTACCGAAAGTGAGGTTGAACTAAGTGAAGCTGATATAGCTACCTTGAGATAGCTACAAAATTTAACATAACTACGTAGAGTCCAAAATTACTTAAGAAATTGCAAATTGTCTTCTTAAATTATTATTGGTATATTAAGTAGTTTATTTTGTGTCAAAATAATAACTTTGCCTGTTGTCTGTTTAGCGGCAATATACGCATGGTGTGATACCCATGTAGAGCGCTATTTGCAACGTTAAATCAAAATTACAAATAATGGAGATAGATTTTTGGAAATTAGATATTTTATGAGTTATGAATTTTCTCTTGTTTTAAGAGTGGTTTGCCAAAATCTCTTAAATAATAACAGTTTTTAGATATTATTTGTTTTTGAATAATAATTGCATGTATTTTCGTGTTGTTAAGCCCTTTTCCTAATAACATTTTTTAAATTTTAGTTCTAAATACAATAAAGTATTGCTCATATTTTAGGAACTTTATGTGCTTTTTACGATTTTTTACTTATTGACTAGAATATAACACAACAAATAAATTAATTCGCCTCACTCAAACGATGTCAGGGCCAAAAATCCGAAAAATATAATTTCAGTATTGCTATACGCGCCTAATAAGAAAATATGGCGGCCTTACCGCAAAAACATCACATAAAGCTTAAGTTATTTACACTGTAATTCCCTAGGTGAGTGGTTCTGACTTGAACGCAGATTACCCGGTATAACTTTAACATAGGTACACCATAACTCAAACTGCTTTGTAAAAGAAAATTGTCACTTAACAAGCTATTTCCCAGAGCAAAAAATGAAGAAATAGCATGGGTTATAATAAGTTCGTGGTAGTCAAATACATCTGCAAGATATTCATGCGCGGTTAGATCTGTCTACCGTACAAATGAAAAAGAAATAGATACTTATTTCAAGGACCAGTCGCATATGGAATTATCTATTCTCTAAACATAAATTGTAACAGTATTGAGATAAATAAAATATAATAATAATATAAAAATAAAAATAGTTTATTTCTTTAACATTTCTCTTACAAAGTTATTCAGTTACCGGAACAACCCAGGAAGCATGTAGTAATGCTTGTGTTGGGTCATCCAAAATTAAGATAAATAGACTGCAATGAGTTTTGCATTAAAATAAATCTTTAGGTAAGTATATATTTTTGATACGTTGATCGACAATTGACAGATGATATTTTATCGCTGATTTTACGCTACAATAAAGATTAAAAAAATTGTGCTGAGCGTAGAACCCCTACTAAAAATATTTGTATTATAATTTCTTAAATATGCAGATTTTAGAATACTTCATATTGGGTATTTCATTGGAAAATGTTACATTTACCGCTCACATATTTATATCTGATGCAGTTATTTATTTTCCAACTATGTAATTTACCTAATTTAATATCATCAAAGGGATACCAAAGCGGACATTAACCTAAAGCGATCACAGCAATTGTGTTCATTTTAATACATTATCAATTCAATAATTCGAACCGAAAACTGAAATTGGAGTTTGTAAACAGTTATTACTCTCACTGGGGTTAATTATTCTAATTTACTACTATCGAGGATTTAACATGAGTAACTCAACATTTTGTAGGTAATTCATAAATATAAATATTATGGTTTATTATCACAAACTTGGTGGATAAAGTACAAAGGTAGTTTAAAATGTCACAGTACTTACATCATAATAATTGTGTCAAAGTTAATTATACTTAGCCATGATCAAAGTCTGTTGGCAGCTGTAGCTACGGTAGGTACTACAGTCATAATATAAGTATACCGTCGTTTGAAATCAATAAATTTATTCTATGCCTTGCGATTAGCAGCAATTGACTTTGATGTCAATATGTCCTAAATAATGACTGCCTAACTATAGCTGCAATAGCTAATAGGTACGCGGTATTCATCATAATCGCGTAAATGGCTTAAAAACGCATGTGGAATAAAAAGCAATTCATTTATACGTCTATAAAATCAGATTAAATATGTATAATGTAATCGATGTCTATCTCCCTGTTGGTATGTTTTATATCAATTTGAAAATCCACTTTGTAAACTAAATTACCTTCATAAATAATTCTACTTCAACCAAAATCTAATATCATTTTCAATATCAAAGAATTTACATTCTTTATTCTATCATTCGCAAGAAATGAGGCAATTATGCGATATTTTTGTACTATCATTATTTTAAGTCTTATTTCACCAAACTTTCATCAATGGCGTTTGAAGAAGCAATATACTTTATTGACGTTACAAATTATAATGGTGAAGATTAGCTCAAAGATGAGTACAGATTGAAAATATCTTAAAATGGTGAAATACGTTATTAATGCGAAAGTTTGGATGAGCAGGTGGGTGTTTGTTCTTTGTTACTTAATTACACTAGACTAGCTGAACGAATCTGACACAGATGTAGGTACCTACCTAGAGTTTGAAAAAGCAGAACACAGAATGGGTTCCGGTTAATCAAGGGGTAATTTAAATAAACATTATATAACATCCATGGTAAGTATACCGTCAACTATTATAGTGAATAATTAAAATTTCCGTAAATAAATATCGCTCCGAATAGAGGCACAATAATATTATACTAATACAGCATCCACTATCGCTCAATATTAACTAACCGTCTCTTTCATGACTATTATCTCTCATAGCCCTGCTAAAAGTTGAAAGAACATCCCTACGTTATTTCAACACTTGGTGAATACCTACCTAACCTACGTATTCTTCACGTTTTAAGTGCTTTCATCTATTGTGTAGTAGGGGTTATTCTTACAAACTCGGGGTATGAAAGACAGTGGCAGATTGCTGCCATTCCGATAATTCAATGCGTCGTTACTTTGATGATACAAAAAGACACAATCAAAACAATATTGTACGTACCAATCAAGATATCAAACAATACGAATTTTATCACTGAAAATCAATGCATACATTTGGTATATATAGGTACCCACCATAATATAATATTGTAATAACGCGGCTGTAGGTAATACCACGCGAAATCAAAAAAAAATTAAATTAATTTTCTTCCGTAAATTTTTTGTCCCCTTCCTTGGGTCGACGAAAATAACCCCTGGGAAAAGGAAATCTTACGTTTTCTTGGCGAGCTTTGCTTGCTTACAGACATGAACACCTCCAGAGAATATTTTCTGCCCAACATAGTAGGTACTAGCTTTTATCCGCGACTTAGCACCCGTGCACATAATAGTAGCTATGTAGTTATTGCGGACGCGAGGTTGTGGGCTAAAAGTAGCTTATGACTTTTCCAGATCCCAGACAACCCTGTCAAGTTTCATTATGATCGGTTCAGCGGTCTAATCGTGAAGTTGTAACGAACAGAATTATAGTCAGGCATGTTTATATTATTGTATTTATTATACCTACCTACTTATTTATTGGTTTGGAAAAGTATGAAATCTATTTCAAGATGTTAGAAATATAATGGAGAAACATAGGATATACATATTAATAAAATCGCGACAGCCGACATTTACACGCGAGGAATTACGGGTGGCAAGTAAGTTATTTACAATCGCACTAAAAATAAAAACAATACCAAATTTTCGATCAGTTTACAATCAACTAAAAGGGATAAACAAATTAATGTTATATAATGTATTGTTTTACCCATTTAGTAATTTCCGATAATGGCTATAGGCCCCCATCCCAGGTAATGGGTCACACATACCTATTACTCTTACGTGAAGTTGGGTTCTGGCTTTTAGCAGTAACGAAAAACGATAAATGTGTCAGGGTAAACTTAGTTAATGGTGTACTAGAACTTTAAACAGAATCAAATTGAATCATGAACATACATTTTGAGTAAAATGAAACATGTTTTCGACTAGGCAACTAGTCGGGTTCAGTAGTACGATTTTCAAAGGTTACCATATTCGAAAATGATATGTTAAGGTTAGTATTTATCTTTTAGATTAGAACCTGGGCCACCACCACCGATTTTTATTGTTATTTATTTTTGCATTTTGTTATTTTTTTTTAATTAAATAACATTTAACAAGCATAATAATGAAATATCAAGAGTTAATTGTGGTGTAGGTAGGTACATCGCTGTGAAACGTGCACGTGTGGTTTCGGTATGAGAGTAATTATATTAATACAATAATAATGTCGTCGTGTTCATGCTGTATTCGCAAAATGTTATGTAACTGACAGTACGATGACAACCCCAATAATACACGTTCACTGTTTACGATTGTGCCTACAAAGTAAAATGCTGTAGACTGTAGAAAGTTTTTTATACTAATGGGTGTAAAGTGTGCTAACACCTTCGGGCCCAAAGTCAACCTCATCTGCAAGCTGCACCAGAGCTCATCTACCAGTGTATCAGCTTGCAAGTGAGGTTGGTTTGGGTTCTGAAGTTCTTGGTGAACCCCATAATAAATGGGATCATAATAAGCTGTAATTAAGCTTGCTTCTCAACAATCTGATGTTAATGAATATACTTACCTATCGAAAGAACCCAGATACAGTGCACCTGCCCGCCTCCTGGCTACTTTCTCTGAACTTTTTTGTAATTCAAACACTTCTTGACAGAACATTATCATGAAGTTAAGAAGATTCCAATACATACCGTACCAAAGTAAACAAATGAAGAGACACAAAAAAAACTTTCGTGAAACTATCAAATTAACATTTTTTTATGCCACTTAGGTGGCAGACAAGCACACGGCCCACCTGATGGGAAGCGGTCACCGTGCCCTATGGACGCGTGCAACATCACACTCGCGCTGCCGATTCTGCAAAAACCATTAAATGCCCTTCTTAATGGGTTGGTTTTGACAAACTTGGAACAACAGACTTGGAAGAAATACCTATTGGTAACAACAAAATATTATTAATGTTTTCAACTAATGAGTCACTTTTTAAATAGCTACACTTAAACATTTTCTTCAAGTAAATCTTCCTCAAACCACTGAATGTTAAACCAGTTATCGATCATAATAATCCACAGCTTTAGTTGTCAAAGGAGACTATGAAACTATTATCTCCCTAGGTAAACATTCCGGTAGCGTTTGTGGACGTCGTTAGACAGATAAAATAGTACTTCTTTGCTAAGCAAAATAAGGCTATAGACACTCTGAATGTTGACAAATCAGTTCATTTTTATGTACCTTATTAACTTATTACGTCTTGCCTGATGGTATGATATTAATAATTTTAAAATAACGGTCTTTAATTTCAGAGTTTTAGTAATGCAATGCATCTTCACTCCCGAAAAAAAACCGGAATTATAAGACGTAAGTAAGAGATAAGGCATACAAAAATCCGAATATTTATTATACGGTAAAAAAGTACTTATACAAACTTATCCAATATCCTTGTTGAGGTCTATCTCTGCATCATTGTTAACTCAAGTCTGATCTATCGTCGTCACAAAATTCAGAAACTAGCAAAATATTCTCAAACATTATTCGGAAAGCTGATAGGAATAGAATAATAGTATGTGTATCAATTTAATTAACACAGAAAAACAAAAAAAAACTGTCACAGAAGTATTAGCAAATGCTTAGCACATAACAAAGATTTCGTAGGTACATGTGAGCAATATTATCTATATATTACCTATACTTAATTAACTAGATAAACCCGGCCATGCGTCGCTTTGTCTGATATTAATTATTCTTGTTCCCGTGGGAGCTTCGGAATTTAAAGCATGTATACACACTTTTGGATAAAAATCCAATTATGCGTTAAAATATTAGGTCAATAATTGCGTTAACATACATAATTTCTTCATCAATGTAATTCTACCTTTATTAAAAAGCATTAGTCTAAAACCAGTCATTCGAAAACCAAGGCGTTTTACTGTAAAACAGAACGGAACATTAAGTTGAAGTTCTACTATCGGAAAAAAAATAATATTTATAATATGAAAGGAAAACTATGACCCACTTTTTCAGATTTAGTCCTGAATCACTGTAACTTATAAAGTGTCAGTATCACGTGGCCTTATAACAGCTACTAGTTACTTTATTAGAAAGTCTGTAAAGGCTATATGCGAATGTCCTGTGTACGCTGTGTAGAGAAAAGTAGTTGCCACGCATGTTAGTGAATACCTGACTGGGCTGGTTCACACAATTTCATGGAGTTTACTAGGAACCCTATTAGCAATATTTCTGAAGACGTATCTATTATGAAAACTGTTGTCGATATCTTAAATTATATCATTGAAATCTACGTAATATTCAGTACTTCTATAGCGTGTCATACCTATTACTGTAGCGAGTAAGGTACGTACGCGATTTTACCAACAATAAATTTTCAACATATTTAAAGTTTTCTGGCATCTAGAGAATGCAATCCAACATTTATATTAATCCGACTGGATGCGGCAGCGTACTTACCGTCGATCCAATGGATTTGGTCGGATCCGGGCAGATTAGGCAACTCTCAAATATTTTGCCTCTCAAATATTAAAGCTGTTCCAACGGGTTCAAATTACAAATTTAAAAATTCTGACTCATTAAATTTAATACATAACAATAATTGTCATCAATGATTATTTTCAAATAATTATAGAATATCTCTTAATAATAAAAATTATCTTCAGTACTACAGAAGAGCCTTGCCTGTAAGAGATTGCTTTTAGCGATAAGGCCGCCATTTGTACTTAATATAATATACATTTAATGTGTTTTCCATTTATGTAATTTTTTATTGGTGTGCAATAAAGTTTATATTCTATTCTATTCTATTCTATTCTATAGAAATAATAACAGCGATTTAAGGCTTGCACATCATTAATATCGCGTTTGCACATAAATAATATACTTAATCAATTTTATTGACCGTATCGCGATATGCAATATTGACTGTCTACATTATATCATTACGAATATGAAACGCTCACTATTCGAAAGAAATTTCAACACGAATATTCTAATAAAGTGCATTTATTACATTCCGCATTAAGTCTACTGTGGTAAACATTGAAACGAATGGGAGTACTCGTATGTTGAGGCATTTATTTAAATTTTTCACATAGATATAAATGTGCATGAGTTTTTTGTATGCCCATCATTCTGGGATGATGAGAATGTATCTGTGTTGTGGAGTATGATTCAATTTACAACGGACCAAATATCATAGGTACCTACTCTGTTTATATTTCAATATTTTGTACTGAACTACTCCCGTTGTTTACCTTAATAACAAAATGGTTAACGCATTAGAACCTAGGCTACAAAAGAAGTGTTGGATGAAGAAGTTGGAATAGTAACTCATCTCCAGGTCTTTCGACGGGCTTCTTCGGGCGCTCCAAGGTGCTTTATACCTTAATTATATAAATCCGTTTTTACTAGTATACCTATTGTAGTCTAAAAGGTAAAACAAGTTATATTACAATTATTATATTATTTTAACTTGCATTTGTTATATTAGTATAGTAGTATAATTTGCATCCTGTTATACAAGAAAATTATGTCTTATCTTATTTATCACAGAATACGTCGGCAACAATTCATAAACGATAAATGGTTTTGCTTTTATTATTCACAGAAATCACACATCGGAGAATTTCACGCTTGAAACATAAGGATATTCTCCAAGTAGGTATATGTGTGAAGTGAGTGACGTGAAAGGCATAAAACAAACTGATTCTGTATACTTACCTACATACCTACTCACTGTGATAAGGAAGGAAAAGTATTCATTTTTTATTACATGTTATTATATTTACACATAAATCAATATAATATCCAACAAACATGTTTGTTTTATTAGTAAATGAAACATTTGGGCATTCATTAATATTGATTCATGAACAGAAAAGTAATATGCGAACAAATATATAAAAATTTATACAGAAGAATTGAGAACCTCCGTCTCCTTTTTGGAAGTCGGTCAATAACGAACACTAATAGATATTAAAATATAGCTTATGTTTTATATAGGTACAGATACAGACCTAGATACAGTTTCAATTGTGTCAACTTGCACTAAAATGATAACACTTTTCGGGTGAAATGACCCTTTTTTATATCAAATTTTAGGTAATCGATACGCACGCACTCTTGAACCTCTGGAGAAAATTGTGGTGATTCGCACGCATTTTCAGAAAAGATTAAATAAAATTTGAAGTGTGCACCTACAGACTAACACTGCAACTTTAGACCACTTATAGATTAACCAAATTTCGTCCAACATACCGACATACACTGCCATCGAAAAGTTTACTTGTTAAACCAACTAAAGTCAATCGTTGGCAACACATTAACGCAAATACAAAAAATAGTGAGGTCAAGAGGTAATAAAGTCAAGTAGATGTTTGTCAGAATAATAATAATATAATGTATCTGCTTGTTCCCACCAACATTTAGGTACTTCCAGCCCAACGGCCTGGCATGCACAGACGCTCCTATGTCCCGGTCCTACACCATACCTATTGTATTGTTACAGAAGCTTTACTAAACGAATTTAACAGGACTGAAATGTATAACATAATCTTTGTCTTACCTTTGGTAGGAATATTTTAGTTCTGTTAAAAAAGATTACAGTGCCCAGTTTGAGTAATTTTCCAGAACTTGCCAAATCGAAAGCCGGGTACTGTAGATGAGTTTTTATAGCAAAGGAATCGGCATCAATACCTAGTAAATATTACAAGGATAGCTTCCTTGCTACGTGCGTATTATTTGTAGGTGGAAGGTATTCTCATCGCTTATCCTGTCGTGCACACCAATTATCGTAATACCACTCGGGGAAGACTGTAACTTCAGCGCTACCCGACTTTTTGCTATAGCCGTTTACCGGCTATTGATGGATGGATGATTATTTAAAAGAAATATTACTCAAAGCGTTGCAATCAAGTGTCTTTGTCCTAGCTCTAAGGGGATTTGTATTTTTCCTTATCCTGAAAAAATATAAAAGATACATTACATTCAGATATATTCGTATCCCTTGCAGTGTAATCAAAGAGAAAAAGAGTGGCACTTTTCGTTCTACCATGTCTGATCCCAATGCTTTATACATTTTTGATGTTAAAAATTATAGTCGGTTGGATGACCCTTATATCAAAGAGTTAGCTCAGCTGTAAAAAAGTATCTCTACATATTTATTTCCAATGTTATTAAAAGATAAGTATTAAATAGGGTTCTTTTTGATTTTTTTATACAGAGAATAAGAAGGTACCTATATATAAAATTGACAATTATTTTTTATTTAAACTATTTACTAACATGAATCATTTCGCCATCTCTTGATGAAGGATGCTAGAAATGTTTAATAATAAAAAAAATGTGCTGGATGGGTTGTTGCGAAGAATAAACACTAAAACATTGGGTTTAAGATCGCGGGATCGTACACATTTTTAAGACAAAATGTGACCTGCGTCTTTCTTATTTGAATGTCTTTCTTTAATGTCTTTTATAAATAATGCAAATACATACTAAATAGAACGTAATATTTCACACGACGTGCTTAAGATACAAACAGCAAACTAGAATCCACCTTTGTCTGTCAGAGTCAAGAATTTATTACAACACATTTATTGTGCAACGGGCTTTATATTTTGGAGCAAATGCTCTAATGCCAAGTTCGAATGTACACCATTAACAATAAGTATAATGTCGACACATTCTCACCTTGGACGATAACTTACGTTAATGTTACTTTGTGTATCAAAAAACTATTTTCCTCAAACTGTCTTCCTTATTCCAAATTGTTTTCCATTGCATGAGCACAGGAGGACTGGACCGGGTATTTGTATTATGTACAGAAAGACTAGTGGTTCGAGTCCAGAATTCGTGGGCGAATAATTTCTTCAAAAGGATAAAATTTCCAAATCAATTTTCTACCTGCAAGTTTTACGCGTCTGAAGTCTCAACAGTTTAGGCAAAAGTCCAGAATGTTGCTGAGATGATGATGATTGATGGTCATGATGATTAGCAAAGCAAAATTATGCAAGATTATCATAAACGAGTGAAAACAATTTACGTGTACTAAATAGATAGGTACTAATAATGCCAATGCGTATTTTGTAATTACTACTGCTACTTCTTAATTACAAGTGCGTTACTATCACTAACTTACTTAAGTTCAATACAAAACCTACTGTGATGTGAAGAAGGATGTAATAATATTTTGTTATAATGCAAGATGTAACAGTAATGTACCTAACAAAGAGTGTAGACTCGAAGCTTAACCGCAAATTACAACATCAAGAATACTGTGTTGTGTTACTTAAGCAATTCTAAATGTAATTATAACTCTGTGCTCATATTGCCTTTAAAATAAGGTCTTAGTTCGTGGTTCTAATACCTACATTTAATTTTCTAAACTTAGCTAAGTAATAAGACGCAGTAGCTATGCACTCAGCTTGAAAATTTGCTCCAGACGACCACTTTTGATTAATGTTGTTGTACTGCAGCGTCTTCTACCTAAGAACTAACTTTTTATATTACCATTTTTAATTTAATCTGTTATCTTGTTAAATGAATCATCGTGAAAAAAGATGTTAAAAATGTTCGAGTAGTAGGTACAATCGCCCTCAGAAGTTATTGAATAACAATTTACAATCGTAGATCGTTTGCAATAAATCAATAAAAAATAATTTTATTGATGTTAACACAAAATTCGATTTCATTAGGTACCTATGCAGCGCCATCTCGTAAGTCGCTGAGGTACATGCATTTGAAGTATCAGCTCCAAATGCTAAAAGATGGCATTAAAAACCAATAGAAAACTTGATCAAAACTCGTTTACTTGTTTCTTGTTATTATGTATAATATTATTATACCTACCTAATTATGATTGTCCAATTAAAGGCTACGGAAGACTGGTGCTAGGTGTCCAGGGTGCGCCGGACGTTGGGAAATCCGGTTCACTTTATCGATGCCGCTCGGGGAGGCTTCCCTCGTGCACCTTTAAAAAATAAAGGAAAGTGAAAATGTTTTTTTTTTTGGCGGGTTTATGGAATTAGCATCTTCATCATCATTATGGATAACATTATTAAATCATCACATTCAATATGACTATATTCCTTTGTCGCATATAAGTTGTCTATATATAGGTACTCAAACTATATAATAACTGTATTTAGAATAAGGAAATGATTGTACCTAAATAGTCCAAAAAACGGCCCCCTGAGTTTCTTGCCGGAGTCTTCGTCTGGGCCGCGTTTCGAACCGGTGCGGTGGTCCATTTTCTTATCTAGATTTATATATTTTTTTTGAAATCATATTATAACAACAAATCTTATCGGCGATTTTTCCCAATTTATTGGCATCCCGATAGTAGCCCTTTTACATCGTTTGCTACAACGTGTGCGATAAAAACAGTTAACATGACTTATACTCAGTAAGTACACACAAAGTTCTTAATCTACCTCTATGAACCTGCTGATACAATCACATAAAAAAAACAGAAAGTGAGTGACTTTCCAATTGTCAACAACATCAATGCTCAACCACATACCTAAGATTATCCTCATAAAAATGTACTTTAGCAGACATACTCCAGAGAATTGTTAATCCAATAAGTAACACAATAAACCTACTTAATTTACTTAAAACACAACGAGTCGATCCGCTTTCCAAAACTCAATTTAGAAGAAGATCAAAACGGAAAAGAGTTAACGTAACGGAGCGGCGACATGAATGCTTTCCAAGGGCCATTTCGGCAGATAATGCAATTTGTTACAAGTCGTTCGCTCGTTTGCTTTTATTATTAGTGGCTATTAAGAAGACCATAGCTCTCGGTGTGGCGGCAGTCGCGCGAGGACGGACTGAGCTTCAGTATCGCCCATCGTGCCTCTGACGCACTCCAAAACTCAATCCAACATCTGGTTATTTAAATTACGTATTTAAGCTAATTACCATCATTACATCGTTGCTATTGAAAGGGTGCCTTAAAATGGATTGTACTTTAATTTTATCTTACAAATACCGACTAAAATTGAATATGAAATAAAACAAAAATTATTTCAACAATACAAATTTAAAGTTTGTAACTGAATTTTGCACCCCTTTGCTCAAAATTCGGTAGGTTGAGCTTGTAATCAATTTAATTACTGGATGAAATCAACTATAGATATTGGTACAGGAATGCTTTAATTAACAACTTTGATTGACGTTATGATAATATAATATCTATTGAAAAATCCTAAACTCTCTCGATAGGTACCTACCTACTCAATTTAATTGAACACATTTTCATTTTACAAATTTTGAAGTTTTGATAGGTAGGTACTGTTTCAAGTTTTCATGAGGATTTATTTATTTAAGAATAATCAAAATTTTACTTTTAATTAAGTCAAAGTAGAGAGTGTAAATAATAGGTACAAATAAGTGTTTACAAAAGCATCGGCAACAAAAAAAGCTGTGCAATTTCGGATTGGAGTGGCCATTACGCGCGCCGACTGTGGAAAGAACGCCCGCAATTGCATTGAAAATGTCGCTTTTAATTTTTGCAAATGCAAAACGTAAATTCGCATTTGTGGCTGGCACGATAACTACCCACCTAAAAGCTCCAGCGATGCAAGCCCCGGTGTGGCTTTGTTGCTGATACAAAGCGCTCGCTCACATACAGATGGTTTTACAAAACTTTGTCTCATCGCAGTTACTTTTACATGTTAACTCAGCTGTGTAGTAGGTACAGCATAACACTCAACATTTGAAATAAAGGTAATAGTTGCTGCGTTATAAGAATACAAAGCACGTGAATCAAAGGAGCTTGGCAGTCCCTGTTCGTTAGAATATTCATCTCAATTGTGTGAACGGTGGGCATGACAGCACGGCGAATTCCCTCACGCGATTGCTGCAATGAAGTGGAAACTCTAGCAGCATCCGATGACTAGGGACCGGCTCTTTTATGTCTCTTGATATATTACGAAATGCCACACACTGACTTAGTAATACAGTTATGATTTATCCCCGCGTCGCAGACAATCCTACGCCAGAAGATGTGTTGTCGACGAGCGACGTTACCATCCTCCTCCTTAGATTAATTTTGTGGCGCTAGTAATGGCCGTATAGTTTTTATTTCTAGTGACAATTCATATTATTTATTCTTCTTCATATGCGTTATATGTAACAAAAATGCAAATGGCGATATTAATACAGACTAAGTGCAAATATTTTTATAAAATAACGATTTCAATACTCGTTGATTAAAAGAAGAACAAATAGCGAGCAAGATGTATCTTAGTATTGTGCTTTTATTCGACGTCTCTAGATTAAAAAGTGGGGCGGACACAATGAGAGGCACGTCGGCAAGATTTCACGGGGGCGGCGGATGACGTCACGACGTGAATATGATGCTTGGATACTCTTATAAAGCTTTTGAATCTACGTTAAGTCGCGTAACACACGTGTTGATAAACCTCAGAGTAACATAATCCGGTAATTATCTTGATAGTACGAGTATATTAACTTCTATGGCAAATAGTTCTACAAACATTTAATAAGGGACATGTACTTACTTATTTTAATGGGGTGCGATTTTAAATCAATTTCTGAAAGCAACTCAAACACTGTTATAAGAACGAGGTATGTTATAAGGATTTCCGAATCTATTATCTTGGCATTAACTTTCCCTCACTTCATTTCCGTGGATTTCTAACGATCTCGATTGTAAAAGCTTTATTATATAAAAATACATTGTGAAGTATTTTTATGAAGACAAACAAGGTTAGCTTTTTCTTCTTTTTTATTTGGGTCTTACAAATTTAGACTAGGCTAGTATTGAAATAATTAAGGTGTCGTATAATATACATACACATTTGTATGTATACACGATCAACACGATTTCGATGCTATCAGCTTATTTTGGGCACAAAAATATTGTGTATGTAAGCCAGAATCGTAATATATAATATGTGGTAATTTTAACAATATTTGAAAACATTACGGCGGCAACATATGGAACGGTTAAATTGCGGTTATATGACGCAAACAGCCCCTAAATCCTAACCGAATGGACTCCAATAAAAGTCTTTCAAGTCAGCGCTATTATTACTGTGTTAAAAATGGGACGCGCTTATGTCATGAAAATAAGATTTACTTGCACCGAAACGAGTTATGAATGAGCAGATTTGAGTTGTGCTACGTCGTGTAACGTTTGCTAATTAGAATATTTCTCTGAATCTGATAATATAATTAATGGGCTAGCGAATAATGCACAGTTCCTTCCATAACATGTACCTACTTACTATTTTTTTTTTACCCCTTCGGGCTATACCTCACCAGAGCAAAAGGCGAGGTCGTTACGTCTGACACGCACCGACTAAAACTGTTTGTTTCGTTAGGTACCTACCTACATCTCGGCCTGTGTGGTTTTAGAACCTGGTGAGCCTTAGAGATGATATCCCAGAGACCCCGACGCGTGGTGCTGGGGATGAGAATCTTCCTTCCTTTATAGAGAAGCGCGCGCACACCTGTATTTGTATTGGTTAGATTCTGAATATTTTTTATGGTAACTAATTAATTCCAGTACTGAGTACACAAACCGGTAAGTACATGACTACATAGCCAACTTAATAGGAAAAGGTTACCCGTGGCCTAAAAAAACCTTCAACATCGTAGGTAAACATTAAATCCTTTTTATAATGATTATTCGTAACCAAAAATACATACTGGTATTAGAAGGGTGTTCTCGTTGGTGGCGTACCTAGTAGCTAAGATTCAAATCCAAGACTTCGGGATCGTAAGGCGGATTCCTAAACGACTACGCTACTGACGCTACTGACGTTTACAAAACGTTGTACTCGTACTATATAATAAAAAAGAAACATTAAACTCTTATAGCACATTTGTACACTCCACGTATAAGCTAAATCTTCGCTTTGATTCATATTTGTTAGTCTACGATGACAACGAGCCATGAGTAAACTAACCGAATAGGTCCTGAAGGCATGCCCACACGGACCAGTGCAGTCATGCCTGTGTCTGAAATGACAAATAAGTTAGTTACCAGCACACAATAATATTGTAGTTGAGTTAGCGTCGCGCTCGCCCAAGTCTGTCCGTCCTATTTACCGAGAGGCGCTCCACACTTGACTCGCGTTTGGCCTCCACAACGTTCAAGTTTTGCATTTCGTTCTCAAGTTAGCGCAATTTGTGTTGCGCACGTCCGCTCGCTTTTATTTGTTACCTTATTTTCTATTTCTTATTAAATATCTTTAATCATCTATTTGTGTTTTTTGACTTGATAAAATAAACAACGAGATTGGATGTATTAATAACATGTAGGACGTAGGTACTTGTCTGTTTCTCGTATTCAATTTTAAAGATGTATTTGTAATGGTGTGCAAAGTGCAAAGGTCTTAATAAGACCTTTAGAACCCAAGCCAAACTTACCTGCTAGATGATACAGCTATTGATTAACGGATCAGGTTCTGGTGTAGGCTTTCCTCTCAGGGCTTGAAAGTCAGTTGTCAGTTGACAAGATGAGCCAAGTCAAAGTCCAGAAAGAGCGGCCCTGGACTTCAAGTCTAGCTATGGATGTCATCGGGACTTACTACCGTGATGTGTGACAGAGGCGAAAGTTGTATGTCAGTATCATAGTGAATGGAAACAAGTGATCTCTACCTACACCAATAGGAAAAAGATGTGACTGTATGAATGCATGTATGTAGTCAACGCTTTTCATTTACCAATAAATGTTGCATAGCGGAATTTTTATGCAGAAGCGATAGCATTTTCACAATACTAGTCAACAAGTTTTATTTAACGTTATATTAACAACATATTTGAGCAATATGCCAATGCAGTTACAAATGCTGGTAAGCAATATCGCAGGTAGGACACCGGATACCTACGTATCTGGCTATGAGCCCGCGGCCAGTTCACTCCTTCCAAATCGCGCTGCATTGCACTCTCGCTCGTGTACAGCCGTCTCGCGCCCGGATGCACACTGCCTGATTTATAAGCTGATATCCGGCTACACCCTCTCTAGAAACTGTTGGCTATCGAAATAAACGATATCCCAGTTTAAGCCATTAGGCTACGAGCGGATCTCACTGAGTCAGCAAACATTGAAGATTATTGAAAAATTTAATCTGACTTCGAGAGACTTCGACTGTGTTTAAAAGGCGTTACATTCTATATTTATTACATTTTTTCAAGTATAGGTACCTAAGTAGAAAATAACGAAGTAGATAGATAATGTAGTACGGGATCAACCACCAAGACCAAGTCGAACCAAATCATGTAAAAATGGGATGGCCGACCCAGAACTCTAAAGCGTAATCCAGAAGTAGTCATTACTTCACGTTTACACTTTGGAGCATAAAAAACGTATTTCAGAAGATACTAGGTACATAAGTGATTACGCTCTAGATTTAATTTTAATGAAAATAATTTTAGTTTTGAAACTATTATATACATACTACAAAGATAATGAACACGGTCTTCATGAACCAATATTATACTTAAGGGTTTACGGGCACACAGTTAGGTACTCAAGGTTTTGACGCGTACTAATAACAATGAACAATGAGGTAAGTAAGTACATAATATTACTTTTACTCGTAAATATACCGTGAGTTATCATGAATATTGTTTACGTTTTAAACAAATTTATTTTACGTCAAAGTAATAAGTTTGTAATAAGTTTTTATTAAAACACATCTAATCTGCTTACCGATAAATCGAAACTTGTCCTACAAAGGGGCAACTTTCGTAATAACAAAGGAAAAAGTAGAAAAAATGTAAGAAAATTTCAATTTAATTAAAAGTTGAAATCTTTGTAAGTCATGGTTAGTTTCTTTGAAAGCACAGTTTGATATGATTTGGTGAAGATTTCAATTACTTAAGATATTTATCGGTTAAATAAAAACGTGTTCCTCTCACTGACTCTCACATATCTGATAGTGTAGTCTTGATGTCATAAACAGGTACTATTTGACGTCATAAATTTATGCAATATCCTTTTCAGGACATTATCTTTCCCCACCTTTCATTTCCATTACATTCACTATAATTGACAAATACAATCATTAGTAGATTAAATTTGCCTGCACTTGGTTAATATTAAAAATAAGAGGTATTGATATATTGTAATAATAACAATATATTAAAACGTCAGGAAAAAGAGTAATTCATTACGGGATAACGTTAGGTACCCAAAATCACCCTAATAAATAAGATGAGGATATTTCACCTCACTCCCAATATAGACCGGCACAGGCTTCCGTGACAGCTGCTGGAGACGGCTTTACGTATCCTGTAAAGCACGCGACTCTTTGTACGCTGGCAGATTCAGCAATAAATCATTGGCATACGCTTACTATCAGGCGGGCATTTTTTCATTTATGTCGTAGGTGGTTGTTACCCATCTACCTGCTTAGTGTAGTAAAAAAGAGTCAATTGAAATGTCTAAATGTGTTAAGTCCTGTAAGCCTTTAGAACCCCCAATAATAGTTTTTCAGTATCAATAATAATTAACCATATTCTTGTCTAAGAGGGACCGTTTTTGTAGAAAATTGGGATTTTTAAAGATTACATTGACTCATCTCATTGCATTGTTTATGAAGAATCTCTCTTGGAAATTTATTTAAATTTAAAAAAAATTGAAATTGAAATTTATTAATCATAATGTATGAAGCGTAAGATCCAGGGTTGAATTTAATTATATTATACCCAATAGAACTTTAATATGAGTGCAGGTAACGCAGGGTTTTGGAGAGGTTGGCTGAGGTAATACTGAAAATATCCAAACGATTAATATATAAAATTGCATACACATTCATATTTATTACGACTTCAAATTCATCTGGATGGTAGGTAGAGCACAGAGTCGTCTTCAGTGCAAAATTCAGGTCGACCGGGAAAAGAGCACCCTCTCACTTATATGAGCACATTGTTTAGATTGCCAAAGGTCTTTCCTTCCTTCTTTTCATTTTTCTATTCACAAAAACCTGAACAGGAAAAATTATTACAACTGCATAAAAACCAAAAATCATTTTTACACTAGGTGCACACTGGGTGACCCGCGGCAGTCTGTCGTCGCTTCTAGACGCCGAGTTGTCGCTGTCGCCAAGTGTGCGCCTAGGGTTAGATGAATTACAAGATTTAAATACGAGTATTACGAAAGTAATAGCAGTAATTGAACTTTTATGGTGTAGTTAGTTTATAGACCAGTGCCGATAGCTATGAAAATGGTAAAAAGTAAAAGAAATTTATAGTAGGATGAAACCTGTTGTAAAAGGAAGAGAATATAATAAAAATGATAGGAAAAATAAATTACGGGCGATCTGAGCTCGGGAAGGGGGGAGGGGGGTGAGTTTTAAGGGTAAAAACGGTTTATCTCGATTTCCGGCAAAACTACAAGTCCTATGGAAAAAAGTTAAATGACAAAGTTGTAGGTAATAAAGAGACCTACAACTTTTGTATTTACACTTTTTTCACATAACCTCAAAAAGTATGTGAAAAATTCAAATAATCAAATTTTTGGTTTTTTATTTGTATCTTAAGCAAAACAAATTAGTTTTCCACGAAATTTGGTGAAAACTTAGCTTTTTATGTCCCAAAGACACTAATTTTTTTGATTTGAAATACTCTTTTTTTCAGCTTATGAAGCTTTTGAGCTTATGAAATGACTAAATACAATAATCACAAAATAGAACCCTGAGCTTTAGCGAGGGAATCAAAAGAGCACAAGGTGAAAAATCTTTGCACTCGAGTGCAACCATGAAGTTATAGTGCAACATGTAACTTTTCATCCCACCTCAACGAGGAAATGACTAAATACAAAAATGTTAATTTCGAATTCGAGTTTTTCTTCTTTGCATTTTCTGAGAACATTTACCATAGCAATGTATATATATTTTTACATTATCAGAAAGAAGAGATTTCAAAGAACAAAAAACTCTTTGACTTTTTTTAAAAAGCTGATATTTTGACGTGAGATTTTTCGATTGAAAATTGGGGTGGTTTTTCGATATTTAGTCAAAATAAGCTGAAAAAAAGAGTATTTCAAATCAAAAAAATTACAGTGTCTTTGGGACATAAAAAGCTAAGTTTTCACCAAATTTCGTGGAAAACAAATTTGATTTGCTTAAGATAAAAATAAAAAACCAAAAACTTGATTATTTGAATTTTTCACATACTTTTTGAGGTTATGTGAAAAAAGTGTAAATACAAAAGTTGTAGGTCTCTTTATTACCTACAACTTTGTCATTTAACTTTTTTCCATAGGACTTGTAGTTTTGCCGGAAATCGAGATAAACCGTTTTTACCCTTAAAACTCACCCCCCTCCCCCCTTCCCGAGCTCAGATCACCCGTAATTTATTTTTCCTATCATTTTTATTATATTCTCTTCCTTTTACAACAGGTTTCATCCTACTATAAATTTATTTTGTCTCAAAGTCTATCTGCACTGGTCTATTAGTGTGGTTAACATTTTCTCTTTTTATTCATTATTTATTATGTAATGCATAATATCGAAGAATGTCGAAAAAAGTATACAATTTTTTTTGGTCCCTCATGCATTATTATCTTGCCTCTATAAAGATGATTTACGTGTACAATATAATCTATGAAAATTTAATATCGCGAAATCGTTCCAGTTCAAGAAAGTACTTGTATAAAGTGATTGTTATCGCGCATGAAATGTGGTGATACCCAAAAAATTCCGATAACATTCTCGGCGACACACAAGAAAAGACTTGAAAGGAGTGAAGGCAACGCTTTGACACTAACGGCCCTCTAAATTCTCTCTGAATAGATTAAAAAACCTTTTAATATAAGAAGTTTTAGTAGCTATGAGCAATTTTCCAACGACGACGGATAACATTTTTACGTTAGAGTTACATATTTGCTGAGACGTTAAACTTTTTATGTGCCTCCGCAGTCGACATTTGCATTTATTTATATGCTGTTAGACAAATTGGTTTAAAGAGAACATCATTCGAATAATATTATAGGATCTGAAATTTAATAATCATTTGCAAGAGGTGTATGAAATGATGAAGGTTCATAATTTTTGATACTGTCTAATTTAATTAACCGATTTAAAAAAAGGAGGAGGTTAAAATGTTCGTCTGTATTTATGCTTTTTTTAATTCAGTCATTTTTACGTATGTTCAATGTTCAGCTATATTTAATTTTAGTCGTTTGTGAAATTATTTTAAAAAAATACTTTGATTTGGTCCAATAAAAATTGTGGAATATTTATACTTATCCATTTGTTCGTACCATGTGGTCGTGACAGCAGGCTGTGCTGTACGACTGATTTGCTTATATATACTCGTATACAAGCACTCGCAATACCTGAGAGGCCATTCGTATGCTGCCAACCTACCTCAAGTACTGAGTGAGTTCTGATACTTACCAGCAGAAAAACAACACCGAGCAAGTGCTATATAAGTGCGGTTTTATGTAGGCTGGAAATAATTTCCGGGTGGGTACCAAAAAAATTCATACCGGGCATTTCGTTATGCCCTAAGGCATGAAGGCTCTTTCTGGTATTTAAAGCACTACGGTATTCTAAATTTTGGTATATCCTTGGCTATGTAGACAAGTACCTAATAAGTTATAATAATATGTGTTAACATCTTAAGGTAAGCCAATAACTAAATTACTAAAGAAACCAGTTTTTCAGCTGAACATCTGTAGGTATTTGTTGTGTTGTTAGACAAAATTTGGTATTAGTAGGTAATCCACAAACCAATTGGAAAGTCTATGAGAAGTGGAAGATATAAGTAATTGTTGAAATTTATTATCAAATGCATCTTCTATGTTCAATTGGATAAGTTCATTATTAATTCATTGAGATAGATAGAGTACCTACACTATATTGTACTGTACAACAGTAATACATGTAAACAAATGAAAAATGCTACAACATTAGAGTTTTATAATTTTTTACAGTAGTGGTTAGTGAAAAATATCAGCACAATCTTATAAGATTTCACATTGAGTTTCTTTCACGTCTAATTTCATACACGTACGATACGACACTGAGCCTTTCTTCTATTTATTTGATTGATTCCCTGAAGTCCCTGATACGTAATCAGGTTGTGACTGTGTTTTGTAGTGTACAGTCCAACATGCATCCGATAAAAGACAGATAGGAATATTTCCTCGTATTTGGTAAGTATCCTAAGGCGGCAACAAATCGCCAGATGACCTAAAGTCATACCGACCAATCACGGTGATATTATCGTTAGGAAAGCTATTAGAACACATTTCAGCACTCCGGCTTACACCGAGGGGAGTGAAGTTTGCCTTTACGTTGGGGAAATCGTCAATTTATATCATATTGGTTAGGAAAATTGAGTTTCAATGCGAACTGGCTATTAGGTACGTCTTGAGATATGCAAACTCTCAAATAAGCTCATAGCCCGTTTGGTAGTCAGTGGTTATCATAACCTGTAAATGACTCGGCGATTTCACTTAGATATTTATATTATCACCAGAGTGTAAAAGAGAAAGGGGAAAAAGAGGGACAGTGAGGTGAGGCCATTCGCCGGAGAATTCTTATAACCCATATAAAAATACATCATATTCTACTGATGCTAAAAATTGTTTGTATTGAAACTAAAATTGTGATATGCCCTAAATTTCTCTTATTGATGTAACAAACGTAATTTTTAGTTTTTTTTCGTCTAGTAAAAGCTTTCAGGTTCTTTAAAACGGCGCGCGGCGGCCCCAATCATTTTGCAGTAATTTTATAGTTACAGTAATTTAACATTTCATAGTACTGAGCTCCGTACATATTGTACAATATAACACATACACAGAGGTACCTACTTATCTGGGCTTTATGTATCGCTCCGATAGGTGCGACTTTAAAAAAATCCTTTCTATAAAGAAGGTGTGCTTACAGTTGATCTCCACAAAACCTTCTCTTTAAAGTTCTAGGAACAACAATTTCATCTTTAGGTACTTATATTAGCATCGAATCTTCTTACAGCTTGTAATCGATAAGATTAACCCAAGTTATTATCCAGATAGAATAACTTATTATTGAACATGTCGATCTATCATGCCAGTCTATCAGCCATCCAATCTATCCCAGCAGTATCTACATAGAAGTAATACAACTCCTAATAAGTAGATCAATCTACTAGATTTAGATATTTTATTATATACATTAGGCACCTTACATTAATAGTATAGCATTGGGCATGGATAAAAGCTAAAAATTGATGAACAAACTGACAAATATTGATATGGCCAGTAAAAGTTCTATTTGTCATGAAATGCTGCGTATTATAGGTATCATATGACATGATCCATTCCGTGAAATGGTTTCGTCATTAATACTGATTTTTTTGGCTGCAATGACTGAATGTAACCTAAGTATATCAATATAGTATCATACCTCCCACAAATAATACTCTCAACTGTAAAGTGGTTTTGATTCACGTTTCTATTATACCCGAGTATATTGCCTTCATGAGATTTATATCATCTACCTTTGAGTATTGGAGTAGAAAATGTATTTTAACTTGTACTGAAACTTTGTTCCCCACCGATGTTAAGTTATTACAAATCCAATTTTGAGACTTTCAATGAAGACCCCCAATGTATTGGATTTCATCTTCTTTAGTTAGTAACATAATTAAAAACAATTGATTCTCACATCTATTTATACCATTATATAATTGTAAAGTACTCGTAGGTGAGTCTGTGATAAGAGATATTGAAAAACAGCTTGGGTTATGTTACATGTACGTTTCTGAACACAGAAATATTTTTAAGGCATTTTCTTATCTATTAGTTCGTGATGGATAGAATTAACTACTAAAAGAATTTATAACACCATTATTTTTAAAGGTCTTGGTCAGTCTTAAAATCTTACACATGTTTGATCACAATCGGTTAAGTAGAACCGGAGATAGTCAAAAAGCGTGAAAACCGACACCCACGCGGACTTTTTCCAACATAGGTACTCTGTACATGTCAAAAACATTTAACAATATATTTCTAGAAATTCAAAATATCTATCTCCCATTTTTAAATAGCATACTTCACACAGTGACGGTTGGAGAGATATATGTACGACCTAGCTATCTCCTCACGTGGAAATCTCACTAGGTATCTATTTCCAAACGCTTAAAATCCGATCAATCCGACTTCAGTTCAGCTGAACGAAGTCGAGTTCGGTGTTCTCTAGATATATATTTTGGAAACGTAATTGTATTCCGATAAGGTAATACGATTTCTACGGTGGCTCTATTCCGTAGTGTGCGAGTTGGTAGTGCATAACGTAATTATCTACACTTTAACGTGATACTGGTTACGTAAGAAGTGTTTTCTTGATGGCATTATACAATAATTTATACTTACTTCTTGTCACCATTTTGCAGCACAAAAATATTTATAATATCATCTTTTAGTGTATTTTCTGTTAGGTGGTGGGTTCTTACGATATTATCATATTGATTGGTAAAGTATTTATCTTTAAACAGATTGCTTTTAGCTTACCATCAGGCGAGGTGAAGTCATATTGACGTAATCGACATAAAAAAAGGTATATAAATGATTTTAATTTTTAAATGCTTGTAAATTAACTCATCTGTCACGTGGTATAAATTCTATTCTAAAAATAGGTCTCTCTAGACCATCATGCATCAGCATCAGAACTCATACTTCAGCATCCAGTAATTCATAATGATTGTTAAAAAAACATAGAAATTACTGGAGAAATTTTCGTCTAAAAGTAAAGTGTGGTGTGGTGGTGGTGGTGGAGTTTGACTTTGAAATAACCACTTCGTCTTAACCTTAAGTTGGGGTTACAAAGTAGAATAAAATTAATGCGTTTGAATCAGCTCTATAATTACTCAGATTACCCAGATAGTCTTGATTGACTTTGTAAACTAATCAACAGTTACAACTGACAGGTTTACAGACTTCTAACTTTCAAACGAAAGCCTCTGCTCGACTTTTCTAGTCCCTTAAAATAGGTCTAGCTTTCATTAATACATAGTTTAGAATTAATTTTCTTATTAGTTACTTAATTGAATTTTCTAAATTACTTTTTTTCTACTTTTCAATTTAAAAAAAATCTAAATCGTCCATTAGGACACAATATCTCTGAGGTCTTATTATTACAGTGCCATCATTGTGTATAACATCTTTTACTCTATCTTTTAAATTATCATCGATTATGAGTCATTTAGAAGATAAATGAATAGAAAGGCAACAAATTATTTCGAATACGAGAAAGATTTTTGACCTTACATCGTTTTATCGACGTGAAATTTATCTTGCAGACATTTAATTGAACTGTTTGTTAAAAATAAGTGTTCCAAACTGTTTCAAATACAGCAGGCTACGTCTACACAACTTATATAAATTTTCTAAATTAATTATACTCGCTTAGAGTTAACCAACAGACGAAGTTGGAACAGGCCGAGCAACATTATTAATCTTAGTACCTATGTTAATGAGATCCACCTTCAGCTTATAATTAAAATAAAATATAATTAACATAAAATGTTCTCCAACCTCACACACCCTCAAAGTTCCGTAGACAGGGAGACTCTATTTTATCTACGTCATCGTGTTCGTAATAAACAGTTTCATAAAATATTTTTTTATCTTAATTACATATTAGTCTAATTAATAAAATAATTTCATCCATCCTTATGATCGAGAGGTTCCAGGTTCGAATCCTGGCGAATCCTGAATCGTTGAACTCGTTCTTAATACAAGCAATTTAGCTTAACTGAAGAAGTTACCTGGACGACTAATAATTTGTCTTGTCCTTGTCCTGTCTTGTCCCTTTAATAGCGAATAAAGGGATATTATAGAGTAGTGTACTTAGGTAAAAGTAATCCGTGTTGTAAATTTTCTAAACAAATCCTCAAATTGAACACGGGTCCTCACGGTGCACAGTAGTCGCATACATTATCACTTTGTCGGTAAGTCGGGGCAATCAAAGCAGAAAGAAGAATTTCTATTTTCAGCTACAGGATTTAACTACATAGGTACACGTATTTCAAGTAAAGATTTTCGAAAATTTTAGTAATGATACAGCATTGTTAGTTTCGTTACTCATGAGCCTGAAATTCTCTGAAGGCTCCATGCACCTCAATCTCGTAAGTACTTAATATTCCTTAGTATCAAACTGATGTTAAATTCATAATTTGTGTGCATCCATTACGGCAAGGATTGCCAAATTTGTTTACTAAACCTGTTACTTTCGTGAATGCTGCGGCAATTTGAACAATTTAATCGGACGAGTTTACTTGTGCCAAGTTTGTTTTAAAAACTGTTAGTTACTGATCTGCAGGGCGGCTAGGAATAACACAGAGACTCCACGCGTACATTACTTGCTAGGACATAGGAAACCTACTGTTGGTCTAATATTTAATGTAATAAGATTTTTTCTCTTTTGTACCTAATTGTATTTTGCTGTAAATTTCTCTCATACAAGTGAAAGAGAGTAAACTTCTCTCAAAGTCTTTAAGAAGTAAGAATTATGCGCAAAATACACATGAATAAAATGCCAATAATGTGTTTGTCTCTTAAAGAGATTGGCAGTTAAATAACTGGACGATAAATTGATTTTAAGGAAGTCCTACCATTGTTAATCACAATACAATGACGCCTACGTTATCTGTTTTCTGGAGTAACAACGATGTTTTATTGTTAAAGAACCAACATTTTTACTCGCACAAACGACAGTCTGTTTAATTCGAATCTGTCTAAAATGTCAGAACATTACCATTATTGGAAAAATACTACATTTTAGAAACTGCTTCATATAACAATAGGCTTTACGAAAAAATGCCATCCAATTAATAAGGAACGTGGTTACTATTCGTACAAATGAGATAACTTTTCCAATTTTGAAAAGTTTCCGTTGAACAAGCCGCAGAAAATTTTGTCGTATTATGCAAAGCTCATGTGGCGCGGGGTCCACATTTGGCGCTTGATGAAACAAAAACACCTCTGATGGGATGCTCCACCTATTGCCTACTTAGTCGCAACGTACGCTATATTTTTGAGCAAAATTTAACAGCGGTTTAATACAAATATTTACGCTACGGGGCGTAAGCAGTTTATATGCGTGGTTTTTTTTTGTTTTTTTCTGCGAATTAGTTTAATAGTAGGTACACTAGCCACTTACCTATCCACCACCTTATAAGTACAAACGTATGATCAGCTATAAAATATATTATAATTATATAAAAATGATATAATACTATAAATAAAATCATAATAATATAGTATATTAATTTAATCTACATCAGTTATTATTACGTATGTTGGTGTATATTCTTGAAAATTAGGTATAAATTCTCACAATATTAAGTTCATAGTTAATTTGCAAACACACTACAACATTTACCGTTGTGGGAAAAATACACGTGACTTCGACTAAACTAGATGTGTCTCGTTTCATCTTGGAGCGTGAAAAGATACGAATGAACGCCGCGAAGCAGTAAAAACAGATGGTCGGGCGTGCAACTAGCCTTCTATTTTTTCTTTTTGTGAAGGAAGTGCTTACTGAAAGGTTCTGTGAACGATGGAAGCAAAAAAAACTTAGTTATTAAATGAGTATCTTTCTCTGCAAAAGACGAAGAAAAAAGCATGAATTGCGATAATGCACGAAGCTATTTGAGGACACAATTAAAAAATATAGCACATTAGGTAATAGTTATTAATACTGGTTTTGTTCTAAGGCAGGATATATTAGGTATTCCGGATAAGGAAAGTTGAGAACTTAACTATAACATTCTTCTTCTACAACCTAGCGTTAATCATCCCAGTCGCCTCCAAAGCTTTCACCTCGGAGTCTGGGATCCGCTTTACCAGTCTAAACTTAACTATAACATTAACACTTTTAATTTTTTCAATTAAAACAGACCTTTTTCGTCGGCCATATTGGATTTGCAGTTTAAAGTAGGTACCTACTTTAATCCTTTTCATTTGATATAATATACTTATTGAGGGTCTTGTAAAAAAAATTGCAAGAATTTAAAAATTGTCCAGATATTTTTGGTGGAGTTAATGTAATAGTCTTTGGAGATATAATGCAATTGCCACCCGTCAAGGACAGTTGGTGCTTTAAGCAACCAGCTACATTCCAAGGAGAGCCCCATCTATGGCATTACTTTGGGCTTTGTAAGATGCAAACTAATGTTAAGCAACAAAATGATGGTCAATTTATAGATCTTTTAAATAATTTACTTGTATGTGAGTTGAATATGGAGCAATTCGAAATTTTACTGGAAAGAAGTCGTGTGTCTTTGGATGAAGACTTTGCCGATGGCAAAGCTGTACGGATTTTCCTACAGTTAAATTAGTAAATAATTATAACGATAAAATGGTAGACATAATAGGTAAATCAGTAAAAATCTATTCTATAAATGCACTCGATGAATCTAAAGAAGCTGCAACCTATGGTCAAAAACCTAATGATACTTTTGTCTTGCAAGATCCTAACCGTACGGGGGGTTGCTATGTACAATTAAAATAGCAATCGGTAGTAGGGTCATGTTGCGCGTAAATTTGAACGTTTTTTGAAGGGCTGGTAAATGGCAGTATATGGGTATAATAAAAAGAATTGAATGGAATGGACTTCGCCGTGAACAATTAATTGGAAGTTGGGGAACTTCCAAAAACAATAAAAATTACATTTGATGACGATTCTATTGGGCGGAGTTGTAAAGATGAAAACAGATGGATTCCGATAAAGTCTCATAGTGTAATTTTTAAGGTCTTAGAGGTTACGGGAATATTGAGAGGATAATGTTTCCGATAATTTTAAGTTGGGCGGTTACGGCACATAAATTGCAAGCGACCACAGTGGAAAAAGCTGTCGTATATTTGGCCAAAAGCACCTTTGCAAAAGGTCAAGCTTATGTGGCCTTAAGTCGCGTGAAAAGTCTACAGGGTGTAGCAATTTGTGAACTCGACCAAATAAAATTATTTCATAACCCATGTGACAAATCAGCCTTAGCAGAATTGCAACGATTAAGAAACAGTAGCACTGACTGAACTGTACAGAGCTCGTAGACAAGTGTTAAAAGTCTAAACTGCTAAGGAATAGAATAGATTAGGTTGACCAATTACACTCCAGCTCGTGATTCAGCCGCGGCGCGCGCATAGTAGGGGAAAGGTGTACAAAATGATCCCCCTAAGGGAAAATGCCTGCTGTGTCAAAAATATTAAACCTATAGTAACCATTTAAGAAATTTTAGTTAAACCATTTAGTTATACATATACTAGCAAACCACAATTTTGTAATTTATTTACGTTTTCCAATTTATTAGACATTTTTCAGAAGTTTACTAAAGGATCATTTTGTACACCTGGGTGTACAAAATGATCCCAAGGGTAGGGGTTAAATGATCCCGGGGATCATTTTACCCTCCCAGTTTTAATAAAATATTTGTGTATTATAATCATATTTATTACCAAAAGTTGCGTTAATAGGAACAAAAACTCTATAACAATATATGAATTATATAGTTTAACTAAAAGCCTTTGTTATCTTCTAGTAATCTTCTTCTAATTATATTCTAATATAACTAAGAAAATAAGTCTTCTACTTAGACATCCTCACTCCAGTTTTGTCGAGTATTTTTTCTACAGTACCTAATTACGTGGCATGATCTGTAAAAGAATAAAGACATATGCTCGTAGAAGAAAGAAATAAAGATTAATTGATTGAGAATACACTACACAAGAATTAAGTATCCATTCACTACTCCACACTTCACACTCCACTCCACTCCACTTTCCACTTCGCTCTCCACTCCACTCTTGAGTCCACTCTCCACTGCACTATTTACTCTACTGGTCTCCACTCGTCTAACCAAGACCTATCTAATAAAAAACCGCATCAAAATCCGTTCAGTAGTTTTTACGTCCATCGAGATCAGCGATGGACGTCTTGCTTAGACTCAAAATTTACCGTATTTGGTTGTAACTGGTTAAGTAGAACCGGAGATATGACCAAAAACGAAGCGTGGGCGAAGCCACGGATATCAGATGGTATAAAAAGTAACCTATATGTTGCCCAGAACTATGAACTATAATCGTATCTACCAAGTTTGATTAAAATCCCTCCAGTAGTTTTTGATCATGCATGCGCATACAGACAGACAGACAGAAAGACAAAAAAATTGCATTTTTATGGATCACCAATTGCCCCCCAATAGCTATTTTCCTCCCCCCAATAGAATTGACCTCTCTACAGTTTTATTATAAGTATATAGAAGAAGATATAGAAACAACAGGGTAACTAATACCAAAAAGATTCCATAATACAATGCAGTGGAATTAACTGTACTGGCAACATTATGAAATTTATAGCTGAATGTGGCATTATAGATAATATTATACTTATACTAGGTACTAAGTATACATTATAGTAGGTAGGTATCCCAATATATTAAATCATATAATTGTATCCTTCTATTTTGGTAAACTGACAAAATGTTGTAGGTAAAATGATCCCTGGGATCATATTATACCCGCAATAAGTAATCATTTGACCCCAATCGTATTATTTCGAAAATTTCGTAAAAATAACCTGAAATAGCTATCATATTGAGAACCAACACCTGTTCAAAATGTTATAGAAATGCTATAGAAACCGTAAATAAAACAGCTATTTTCCAAATCACAATAAATTAGCAGCAATTTAATATTATATTAAGGCCTAACTTAGATCGAGCACAGTGATTTTCTTTTTTTATCAATTTACTTACCAATAGTGATCACACCGCCATGAAACTTCGCCGAACAACTGAGCGGGATGCGGGGAATACGTTTGTGGCGATTTTAAACAGATGGCACTAGTGATTTGTTTTAAACAGTTGGGAATCATTTGACCTCGAGGGATCGTTTTGTACACCTTTCCCCTAACCGGCGACGAACTTGGATGTGATTGGTCAACATAATCTAAGTATTCATTTTCTTAGCGATTTACGCTGTGACACTTGTCTACGGGGGCTGTTCTTGAATATAGCTATTTTTAGATTAACCAATTTTTGTAAAACTTATAATGAACACACACACACACGCACACACACGTCAAACTTATAACAGCCCGTTTGGGTTTCCGTCGGTGGTTAAAAACTAAGTACGTGTTACATCTGTGACGTACCTATATCAAGTATAGAAATTATCTTTATTCATTTTACTGCTAGTACTTTAGGTACTAATGCCATTACTAAAGATTTTGATATTTTATAGGATTAGAATAGAAATGACGAGCATAGATTCCGAAAAACAAATTCAACGCGTCCTTTCGAGTTCATAAACCAAGTAAGGTTAATGTAAAAAACGTTAAAGTAAACCTTTAGCAAAAGACATTAAATGAAGGAAGCCTTTAAATAGAAACGTGATGATTTAAACTAAAGCCTACTTAATGGACCTCACGAAATGATATTGTGACATAATAATAAGGGAGGTAGCGTTATTTTTTTTAGCAATTTTATACCGAATGATTTTTAAATTAAGTACTTCGGCAGTTGCTAGAGATTTAATCAGCAAAATATGCGTCAGTCACCGCACCCGCGGTAGAGTCGAAGGCAAGAAGCATGTAAAAGTTGTTAAAATTACTACGATAAATTTCATACTTACCGCATCAAAATTTATACAGTGATTCCTGAGGTCAAAAAACGTAATATGATTTGTGATAGGTACGTCCGTTAATTTATTTATATGAAGTTATCTAATCTTAAACTCAAAATCATCAATCTTCAAAAAACAACTAAGAAAAAACCTTTTGTGCATCATTATAAAAAAGAATGGAATACCTACTATCTAGATTCTAAGAAGTTATTACGAGTTATCATCTAGTAATAATACATCTTTTTTTACGACCTCATTGCAGTCTATACAAAATTATAGTGAATTGTATGCTGCGCCTAACAACATAGCGCTAATGAAAGATATCATTTATGAGATTTTCATTAACACGGAGAAAGCTTTTAGGTAATATCATTTAATATTACTCCATGTGTTTAGCATAAAAGACTAATTTTATTACCGCGCGCCATATGTGAAGTGTGCGATAGTAATTAATATTATTTCTTATTAGCACGATAAAAGATTTTCCTGAAGTATGAGGAGATTTCCTTAATTTTATATCGCTATAAAAGTGACCATTTCGGTCCATAACGATACTAACCATGGTGGTAACATGTCGTTACTTTACCGAAATGTTTTTCGAAGTGCTTGAATTTTTGGGTAATACGTGCACTCAATGTGAAATACACGAAAAATTATATTCTTCTCAGGCGTTTTATGTTGTTATATAAAATCATTGCTTCTACTATTCATATAATAAATAAAATCAACAACTTTTATTTTTACCAGTTATATTTTATACGGAATAAAACAAGACCGTACAAGATTAAAGTCCTTGCCGAAATAGGAATTAGAACCCAATCTAAATATGAAATTATTCAACTATCTGTGGTATAGGTACAATGTATTAGGGTAACTATATGGAAATTGGGATCCCGGGCCGTAATAATTTCAATGTTTGCTGGTATACATCTGGTAACCCTTAAGTAATATTTCGAACTATAACGTTCACCGAAATCCGATTTTATTACATTTTTCTTAGGAATATGTATACCTACCATATTTATTTATTTGATAAATTTTAACTCTTGAAACCGTCATCATCCTCTGAGTACTTTAATATAATAACCTACTACTTATAATAATTATGCTGTTTGCTAACACTATAAATTTTGCAGGGATTTAAAAAAGAAGCGAGGACGTTTTGAGGCACTGGACAGTTATTTTAAAAACGTGTTAATGTTCATTCTTATAAAAAAATCTCAGTTATTAATGAAATATTTATTTACCACTGTGATGAATAATTATGTATAACGCCTTTGCAAACAAATCATAATAGGTATATTGCCGTTTAGTTTTCTTATTCAGTCCAAGTTTCTTAATATAATACAGGTATACAAAACATTTAAACCATGTAATATAATGCTGCGGTAATGCTGACATTATGAGCGTTTCGCCACCTGACGGTAACCCAAACTCCCTTCTTTTTTACATCAGTACTTTTAAAGTACCTTAACGGCCACTTATACGAAAACGATCACTGGTAACGAACGAACGGTAGGGTCTTCTAAAGTTATAGGTGAATCTATGCCCAGCTTATTAAACTTCATACATATTAACGGCCGTATTTCAGGAAAGCTGATTGGGCAAAAACCGAGTCAAGTTAAAATAATTTGATACTATATTTGCAGCCATGATAATAAAACGGTCTTAAAATTGCAAATAATTACTACTTATATCAAAATTATTATCAGACAACTTGGTGGTTGGAAACGAAAGAAATTTTCAAATGATTTTTTTTTCAAATTTTTCAAATGAAAGAAATTTTGATGACGATTCATCATAAGCGTGCCGTGTTTGTACGTGATTATTGTAATAATTGGAACAACGAGAGTGCTCTTGATTATTCAATTTTCAAATACAAATGAATGAAAACGATAATAATTAAATTTGTGATTGTTTTGTTAAGATTTAATTAAAAGTTGTCATGTTGAGTTTGATATCAAAGAGCAACTGCGCTTTCGTACTGCCATTAGTTTAAAACAGTAATGAAGCAAAATACGTCACGTCTAGGCACTGCTTTGTACAAGAGCTAGAGATATTCTTGTGATGAAATTGCTTTCTAGAACAAACTGTGACGTCTAACTTACCAAATTCATTTAACTGTTTTTTTTTAAATATTTTTGACTTGTTTAAATTGGTAACGGTTCTTGGAACAGAAACAAACAAACAAACAAACAAAAATTAACTTTCATAACCTTAGGCATATTATTACCATCTAATTTTCCATTAAAAACGTGCCTCATAGCAACAGATATTTTTACAGCGAGGAAATAGATAACATAACATAACATAGATGCAATCTTATTTTACATCATACTAAGATTACTAAAGTGTCGATGTACAGTTGAATGATTATTTTTCAATCACGTCAGATCATCTGAAGGTTACGGATAAAATTTTGCACAGGGATAGATCATGGCCTAGAATAGTACGAAGACAACTTTGCATCCTGGGAATAAGGTGTTGTGGGATAGGTGTATGAGATCAGTGTGTACCACGAGCCACGAGTAAATGGCCTGTGTAACATAATTATGTTTAAAATATAGAAAGATAATGTCAAAAGAATGTGAACGAATTTAGAAACCCAACTCTTTCATCGAGGGTCATCAATGTCAACCATTATGCTATAACGACATTTAATGACCTGTTTGACATTCATATAAATGTTTCATTAAAACTCAGTCTGGTTCATACTTTGTATTTAAATGTGTACTTAAAATAAATGAAAGGATTTTCGAATGATTTTTCATGTTAGTGTAATTCACCCATATTTTTATTTAATGAAACTTCGGATGTCGAAAATGAAAAGTCGAATTTCGCACGTGAAAATAATTGCGTTCAAGTTCAATTATGGCATTCATCGAGTACAAAGCAGTTTAGTGCGATTTAATCATTGTTATTATGTGCAATGAATGCTCAATAGAAGCAATTTATTGCACATTCATTGGAAAGTAATATAAGACTGATGTGATAAAATATATTATCTGATTGTGCTTATTTCGATCGTTCATTATTATGACTATGTCAGGCAATATAATAAAACTAAAAACTTAATTAATGATTTACAGAAAGACTGCTATTAATATTCATATAATCGGATAGCAGTCGGAAATTTAATATTTGAAACAAAAGTAATAACAGTGTAAAAGGCATAGTAAAATAACAGTTCAAATATAATCAAGTATAATATTCGCGGGTAAGTGCAATTTTGTTCAGATAGCTTACCGAACTGGTGCCTTTCTGTAGTAGGCCCAAGAGACACTTTCTGGGAACTCGCTCAGCAGACAAAGCTACACTCTTTATTTTACAAGATAAAACTTTTTAACTACCTTCACTTCACAAGATCGCGACTTAATTTAAAAATATGAGTTGATTATCCTTATTTAATGTTTTGTTTGTAGAAAATCCTTTTAATATCCCAAACGCTTTGTTCAAACAGTACGATGAATTAATAATATAATTTATTTGATCAGTTAGATGAAGATTGTTCATATCATAAAATCATTTTATATTATGTAACGTGCTTTTACTTCTTTTCGGTTTATATGAGTTATTTTAACTCAAGCAAAATATAAATTAAGTAAGGCCTATGTTCATCAGTCCATATAATGGACCACTCAAATGGTGAAGGATTATTTGATAAGCGTAGTGGTTACGAAGATTACTCTCAACATACACTGAACAAACATAATAAACTATGCAAATTAAGTGTCTTCTTGAATCACTCTATCGATTGATGAAAACCGCATTGAAATCCGTTGCGTAGTTAAAAAGAGCTTAGAATAGGCACAGACGATGGACAGCAACACCGTTTTACACTAAGTGAAGATGCGAACTTTCCCCAAATCTCGAATCTAGTAAGACTAGCTATATGACTGTTTAATTGTGTAATTTAAAAATGAAATGAGCACTTTTTTGTGTCGTTTGAGTTTGTAGATTTGCCTTTATTCTTTTTTTCAGCCTCAGTTCATTGTGGTTATTATGGTGTGTTAAAGTGGATGAAATTGTGTGTTTGCTGTTTAAATAATAACTGACCAAAAAAAAAACAATTTGACTAATCGAGAAAAAATTTGCATTTTAATTTATGTGCACTAATGGTGAAGCTAATTTAGCTGCAAACTATATGACCAAACCAAGAACGACTTATGACGCTCTCAATTATTAATAAAATTGGTCCCCGTTAACGTAAGAATAAACCATAACACTGACAGAATGAATAGATACGTTTACGTTTAATAATAACGAATGAAGCATTCAGAAATTTGGAAGCAAATTCAAAGATATTCAGACGTTCAAATAATATTGATGGCGTTTAAGTTGTCTATACAAATACTTTAAAGCGAATGCAAACTTTATGAAGACAAAGCAAAATTTATAAATCTAAATTACAATAGACATACCTACTTCAAAAAGTTCCTGCCGACTCAACGAAATTCTAATGAACTTCACTTGGTATCATCAATATAAAACCTACAAGTAGGAATTCTCATTTTATGGTTGCTAACGCGAGAATTATCGTAATTAGTTTCTAACTTGGTAAACAATTCGAGTCATTAATTACTTTGTAATTTAGACGTACGTATCGCAACGCGGAACCATAACTTTCGGTAAACAATTATTTCGTTTAAAGAAATGTTGGCAAACATCGGTTTTATTCGGTTCGTAAGAGTGAGTCCGTTGAACAAATAAAACCGTTGTAAGGGCCACTCGGCTGTCACCACAAATTGGATTGACTCTGCAAGATAGAAATATACGTCCGCTCCCCGTGGTGCATTTGAGGTTACGACAAGACGAAACACATGTACGCTTAATGCTCCTACTGTAAGTACGTAAAATTGTACTATTGTACACTAAATATAAGGCAATTAATATTAGGTAGGTACTTTACTAGGTAACTTACTTATAACTATAAGTATTGCTTTTTCGAAACTAAGTTACATTAAGATACAAATAATAATCTTGGCAACCATAAACGATCGTAAATCACTTATTACAAAGATAGGTAAATTGGGAAGATCAATATCCAGAACAGTCTTGAATAAATAATGATAGGATCATGCTAAGTAAATACTTCATTTACTTCTATTAGGTTGCCGCGTAGTGATATGCGCGGGTTACTTACATACACACAAACAAATCACGCCTTATTCTCATTGAGGTAGGCAGAGATAACATCTTTCCAATTGCTACAATCTTGGCATTTGCCTTTCGCATCTTCAACTTTCATAATTATTTTCATATATGCACACCGCTAGTACCTTTTTTTTATCGTGCGGAAATCCCCATGGATACCACCCCCATCGGCCATCGGGGGTGGTCACACCGCTAGTACCTGGAAACAAAAATTGGTTTAGCAAATATAATGTGTACTTACTTTCGAAGGGCTATTTAATTGGGATACCTTCCGAAAAATACTTATATATTACACTGTAATATTTTATGACAGGCGTAAAACTAGCCATCTTGTTTACCAGTCATACTCAGAACACTAAAATACTACCTAATGAGAAAGTTGCTTTGGTAGGCACTGTTACACTGTCTGAATATAAAATTGTAATAAAATATTTTATTAGAGCAATGCTGCACCGAATGTACGTGTTAGATAGTTTTACATTGTTCTATGTTGGGTCTTATTTACGACCGACGCCCAGAAAGCGGGAGTTCAAACAAATTGTTGTGCAGATCCCTCCGGCTAAACCTCGGTAAATTGTCGACATAAAATGTTATGAGAAAACGCCTTAAACCACACAAGGCTCACTCCAACCTCTTGCTGCCGTATTATGCATCTAGAGTTACACTCAACACCGAGTTTTTGGTCCCAAGATATTATTGTCATGCCCATAGTATTGTCTGCGCTACTTGCTATGAACATTACCCACGGTTAACCGGGGTGCGAGAAAAATGCCTTATTGGGTAACCTTACAGTCCGGTAATTGAGACCCGAAACGTCATAGCTACCCCTGAAACCCGCGGAGGTGGTATCCCTGGTGATTTCCGTACGAAAGAAAGGACCAGCACTCTTATAATTGAGCGTTATTACATAAAACTACTTTTGACCAACCGACTCAGTCATAGCTCACTCACATACACACTTGTGATTGTTTTTGTCAATTAAAGGTCAGCTCCATATGTAGACCGATTAAGAACCTTTAATGCAACGTTTATAATCTCTTTTAATGAACACCATTGATGTCACGTATAAAGTGCAACATACAATGCAGTCTTTTTTGTAGCGTGATGTGATATTTATGGATTTGTAAGGAATATTTAAATTTGGTAGATTTCCAAGTGCAGTCCTTGCCAACATTTTGCGGAAAGGATTTATGATCTTAACTGTCAGGGCAGTCAATATCAGGAAGACAGAAACACTGTGAAGTTGCTGCAACAAATACGTACTCAGCGTCAAGTATTCCAAAAATAGCTTAATTTTAATTCACCCTTACTCCTCCAGCTAACCTAAATTGCTTATACCTATTAGGAATAGGTTTATGTCAGCAGTAGCTAGGATTCTAACCTACGGCCACTGCGTATAAAAATCTAACTATTTAAATGTAATCGAAATAATTAATTGACAATTTGACTCAAACTGTAAATTTATTGTCCCCTTAATTTTCCAAAAAAAACTTTCGATGCTGTTAGGTAGTTGCGTTTCAAGATGCGACATATGTATTATTGTTGTGTGACCCCATACATAATTCTTCAAAGAGACTAACGAAAGAGTCCCAACAGAATTTATGGACACTAAGAAATGTGTGTTGTGTCCGTAAACTCTGTACAGTTTCCGTCTATAAGTGTAAGAGATTTATTTTTATCAACTACTATAATTTAATTTGAGTCTTCGCATTCGATCAGATTTCTTTGAAAATTGCATCTATTCTGGTACTATTTGAGAATCATTCATACCTGTCGCCTTCCACCTAGCGTCATATTTGGAATACATTAGTAGACCGTTGATAGACCCAGTACAATTGGTAATGTGATGATCATTGTGTACTTCCATTGGTTATTTTTTATCACAACTTGTAATTCCCTTTTTTTATACTACGTAGGTGGCAGACAAGCACACGGCCCACCTGACGGGTAGCGGTCACCGTGGCCTAAGGACGTGTGCAACACTAAGGGTATCACATACGCCCTGAAGAGAAGGGAGGAAGGCTTGGAAGAGGTGGGTAGGCTAGGAAGGGCGGAGGGGTACAGTGAGCTCTGGCTACCCTACCTACCGGCTGGAACACAACACAATGGTTATTATGGCCGCGGTCTTCTGTAGGGTAGAGGTACTACCCCAGTCGGACAGCTCATTTCGGACGGGAGATACCGTCGTGTCCTACCTTCGTTTCTCTAGACACATTATTATGATTTCATATTGTTCTTATTTTTTAGATGTAAGGCTAGTATTATAATACTCAACAGTTATGTACATCAGTAGCCTTAGTTCTGAGAAGTAAATAAAAGTAATTTCAATAACTATCGATCTTTTTTCTTAGAATTTGTCCGAGCAAATAACAGTTAAGGAAGTTTGTATTGCGTATAAATCAAAGCAAAAAGCGGTGAATCCATATATTGGCAATCACGAATACAAATTAAACTACAACGCCATCTGTCCTGATCGGGATCACTAAAGCATAGAGATTAATGATTAATCCAGGATCGTAATATCGTTACAGGATATTATTTATGACTACAAGGGCAATGATGGGAAGCAAAGTATCCATTTCGAGAGAGATTTATGTTCTATAGCAGAAGGTGTGAGTGAGACAGGGTATGGAAACAAACAGTAGGATTTGCCGACGTGACGCCAGCTTAAATATTCATCTCTATCAATCAAGTGCGTAAATAACATAGTGAAGAGTCGGAGGTCTCGTTATCGCTAAAGAATTACGACTTTATCCAGAATAATAAGACTATAAATTATTCGTTCATTATCCGACCTGGCTTGTAGTTATAGTCAGCGCATAATTTCCTGTAGATATAGAAATAAACAATCTTATGCACAGATCTGTAATTGCAACTTAATGTCTAAGTGACCATACTTGTTATAGAAAAAGACAATAAGTGATAGTTATTTTCTTATTTAAATTAAAATGCTTAAGTATAAGGAATGTAGGTATATCCACAACACTGACCTTATTCTTTCAAATTTAAATTCTAATAATCGATTTTAGCTTTGTTCCCAGTTGTACCCAAGGCTTTCTTATCACAAAGTCCGCTTATTCCACCTTTAGAATTGATTTGTTAATCAGTAGGTGAGTGTCTTGCTGGTGAGGTTGGCTTAAGTCTCTAGGGTCTTAGTTCTATCCCTTTTCTGTAGTTTCAACTTATAACACGTATTTTTCTTCTACTAGAGGCATCTTCACGCTAGCTGTCGTCGATTGCATAAAATGAATGTGCGTGCATTTCAGTTCTATTTTAGAATGTTTAATGACATGACAACCTAATTTTATGATACTCGTCATTTACCCATTTAAATTTAATAAAAAATATTTACACGGTTCATGCTCAGCCACTGGATGCAACTAAAGGTTACTGATTACTTGATTACTAATTCAAACTAATTAAAGGTATTTAAAATTTAAAAAACAATATCCCTCCGAAATGGAGATACGCAAAAGTAATGTGACCCGATCCTTCAGTAGGCTTACGTGGGGACAGGGGTTGAATATGTGGAGGATCTTTGAGATACGTATTTAATCCAATACGGGACACACGCTAGGGATAATTTACAGCTGCATTACCCATTAAAACAATTTTTATACATTCTTATTATAAACTTCTTAACTCAAACTCTACCGTTTCCCAAACTCGCATACCGTTCCCATACCTTTACCAACCTTTAAGAACATTATGGAGAAGTCTCTAGCGTGCAGGTTCTCGACAATGTTTACCTTCCACACTCCGCAAGCGATAATTAATTTCTAATACGCACATGAAATTTGAAGTATGTATCGGACGGGCGTGATAGGGGATCGTACTTGAACCGGCGGATTAAGTTGAGACGACTATATTTAGAGCACTTGGTTATTAAATAGCTATTTTTATTATCCTACTAAATTACAAAATGTGAACATTTATGAGGGTATTATGTACCTATATATATGTTTGTTACTTATTTACGCCAAACCGATCGAACAGATGTGGATGTAGTTTAATACAGAGATAGATTCAGTATTATAGTCTAGTAAATTTGAACGGCAAATACTGTTATCTTAATTCTACTAAACCTCGATCAATAGGGATTGTAGCAATTATGTGTAAATCGTGAAGGAACTTAACAAATATTGAATTTGCGGACAAAAAATATCTTAAACCGATGTAACTATTTTATTGCAAGTTTGTAATGTTCGAGGTATATTTGTCGAGACGTTTGAGATATATTAAATAGTAGTATAATACTAAATAGTAGTGGAGTAGTAATATTATGAAATATTGAAACTTAACGAAACTTCAATAATTAATCATCATTCTCTGAACCTTTTTCCCAACTCAGTTGGGGTCGGCTTTCCAGTCTAACTGTGATGCGGCTGAACTTCGATATTTTCCGTGGAGCGACTGCCATCTGACTTCCACAACCAATGGTCATTATGACTAATGGCGATATCGAAGTTCCAAGTTAGACTGGTTGGACTTTTGTGGGCTCCAACTACCCGTAACGACTGCCATAGATGTTTGTATGGCAACCGGGACCGACGGCTTAACGTGCTCTCCGAGGCACTAATAAACCTGCGATAAATACACACATAACTTCGAAAAGCATCGAAAAGTCATTGGTGTGAGCCATGGTGAACCTGGGATCGAACCCGAGACCTCGTCTCAGCAGTCCATTACCCAAACCACTAGGCTACCGCGTAGGTTATTAATTAATATACCTCAAAAACGTCTAACACAAGTCATGCTTACTTTACTGGCACCAGAATACCAAAATCAGATTTCATTACTAGCTTCCGCGTACACTAATATTATTATGCTTAAAAAGAAAATAAAGTCAATTATTTATTAGGTATACTAAAGTTATAAGTGTAGTGTACCAAGTGAAAAAGTTTCACTTTCTTGAACAACTTGTTACACATTAACCTTAAGTTATTTGAGCCACTCGTTGATATTAAAGATTTGGATTACAACCACGAGGTGTTTATGATGAGATGAGATAGGATGGGTGCTGAGATGGTAACTACTCCAATAAGTAATGCCAAACCTTAAGGAGTAGGAGTACCTATGCGGACATCGGGCCCGAGGTGACAGCCTGCAATGCTATCGGGATAAATTCTAAAATTTCAATAAAATGATGTTGTGGTTGGAATGTATCTCTTCATTGTAAGACTAGCCTCGAACTTTAACATTTATATACTACTCTCCTTAGACTATTATACTTACCTACATAATTAGATATAAAATGAAATTAACACCGATAGATAAGTTCTAAACTATAAAGTATTACGATTCACAAGACTTTACCGTCGTACCTCTCGTGATATTAAAGCTCTTTATTGCCGTCTTTATGTACCACTTTCTTGGCTTAATATCCTGCAAGGATCATATTTTAGTTTTTATTATTTTCTCGTATGTTATCACCAGATAAATAAGCTGTTGTTTTTAAGAGGTATTTTACCTGTAAGTCGTTTACATGGGGCTTATAATCCTGTGCTTACAAACATGATTAAAAGAATTCAAAAAATACATCCTAGTCTTCACAGTCACCTAGAAATCGTTAGAAATCGGAGAGGTGTTTGACAGTTTATGTACTACTTACACTATACTTACACTATAAACTAGGTACTTTAATAGTTTGTCATCATGGGACGTAAGATGCGAACAAGGTATTGACATGAGAGGGAATTCGGAAAATCGTGTTAACGGCAACGGTACTTTTCTTTCGTGAGGGATTAAACACTACCGAAGAAAGCGCTCTTGGTTGGTTATAACGATATCTCAATCACTATCTTAATAATTATGGTAGGAAAAATTGAATAATCATGCAATTATCATCAGTGGAAGGTTGCCTGACAGTAGAAGAAGCTTATAAGTGTGTAGAACAGAAATATGGCAGACTACCGCCTTTTTGATTATAATCGACTAAGAACGAAATTATGAATTAAGAAATTAATTTTAATAGGTACTCAAAAATCATTTAATAGTCAAATGATTCATCGTCGTCATCATCTCTACAGGTAAAAGACGATTTACTGTTTATTAATAAAATTGCATAGGGTCCACAAATACCGTAATCCGAAATATGGCTTTGTTTATATTAAGAGATATAAGTAGCATTGTTGGAAGGGAGCCCGGCAATTATTAACGAAGATTAGGTGAGCGGCTCAGAGCACAAATAATCATTTCCTTGTATGAGATATATATATTCTTATTTGTAGTACATACCGAAATACATTTTACTTATGAAGGATTATGCCAACCTTAAACGTTCAGGCTTTCTCTTCAATGCTAGTAGCAATTATTACGACGTCATTCTTTTTTATGAGATTGTTTAATGCTTATAATTCTGTTTATAACTGAGTTCGTACGATTTTTTACTGTTATATATCTTTTATATGTTAATATTGCACAAAAGGAGCGATATCTTCACCGAGTGTAAACAAATTATTTTTATTTTATAAAACCTCAGTAATATTCGTGTAGCAACCTGGCATACGATCATCCTGATTCACCCGTAGGCTTGTCCAATGGACATATACATTGAAATAACACTAATTCTATAATAGATATTTAGAATAGGTTTCTGTTGGTTGCAGGAACGGTATCAGTTGATCATGTGAGTGGAACCGAGGACACAGAATACCTAATAGTACTCTATCTGGTACAAATGAGATATTAGGTATACCTAGCCTAGTTTCAAGCCAAACTTATCGATTTGTACTACGTAGGAACTTTTAATAAAATTATGATCATGATTTTTAACTCATAATAATCAGAAACTTGCTATAATACAGTGTTTTAAAAATACAGAACTTTTTATTTACATTCCCCGCTTCAGGCATTTTTATTTTCCCTTTGTACCATTGCCTCGAATGTTGCTCTGTAATCTTTGTACCTACCAATACCTATCTAGCAAATTTTCACAAAACATTAAAAATGTTTACGTGTACCCGTGAAAAGAGTAATTGACTGTAATATTCGAGGAGAGAAACATTGTTACAATCACAGGTTACAATAATATTATCTCAAAGGAATAATTTTCTTTCGTGTTTTGTTTAGAATATACGAGAAGCATACAATATTATAATTTAAAAATAATTACGTGAATATGGAAACTTTGTTGAAAGTCAAACTTTTTTGCAACAATGTCTATAGGCATATGATTTCCAGGTTCTTTTATCCTTAAAATGATTCCTACTATTTAACCTTCCGTCCATAGGCGTAGATAATCCGTAGGAGACAAAAATATCATTTTGCACCTATATATTGTAGTGTAAAGTTCCATGTTAATACTGTGCCTACCCCGCGATTACATAATGCCGTAGGTACCTACTTGGTTCTATTCGAACAGCCAACCGTATCTTCCTACACTTTTTCTTATTAGGCCTAGGAATCACAAATTGCAAAGTTAAGGTAATCAAGAATTATACGTTCAAACAAATCAACTTCATTCAACGTTCACACTATTCACCAATCATCAAATTACTTACACACACATACCTATAAATAAACGAGTAAATAACAATGTCAGTCCTGAATGTAAATTCTGAAATCCTTTTGTATTAAGTTTAAATTACTGATCATGTAGATAAATACCTACATATTTATCAATTTTACCATCCCAAACTATAAGTATTTTCGGGTGCCTTAATATAAAATTAATTAAACTTTATTAACCTAACTAATTTGTTCTGTACCGAATTGATTCAAATTTACTACATCCGTATTCAAATTTATGGTCACTCCTGGCTGGTGTATATTTTACTAACTCACTTCGGAAAATAGAATTTAGAAATAGCTTAAGAATTATTCATGAATTATTTGAAACAGCTCACGAGTTCTGTCCCATTACTTACCTTGAACAATCAGAACGTGAACGTTGGTATTAGTTGATACATTTAAGTTGGTTTAGTTTTACAGCAGCTCTTTCTTGTCTTCCTCCAATTGAAACCGGCTGCCAAACAGAATAATACCACTAATCTATCATTTGGATATGGTACCTTGTCATTTTTACTTAAAACTATTTTAACATTAAATATATAAAAAACAGACTTAGGTACATTATACTCATATCTGTATATACCTGAGGGCGTATCCATAGATATAGGTATTGATTTCGTCAACTACTGTTTCCCAGGTCCATCAAGTTGCAACTTTATACCCCTCGTCTGTGATGATTTGTTTTTTTTTTATTTAAGTAATGGAGTCGGTAGAGAGATTGATTTTCAGGGCCTGTTATAAAACCAATGTATCCAATCTTAACAAAACGTTATAAAATTACATGGTTTTGTTAATACCTTGTAATAAACATAAGGTAAACGATCCACATATAAAAATAAACAAAGTATAATAATGAAACTTAAACTAAAACTAATAAAAATAAGGCAAGCCATAAACTAATTAAAATTACCTTACAGAACATTCCGAAGTTAATAACGTATTAAAATATAACGGAATATTCAAAGTTTGCCATAGAACCAGGAACCGGAATGCATCATTTGCAAACTTTCCAACAAAATTGGGTTCAATGTCATAACTGTACCCATCTTTGTTGCGTTAATGTTGAAGACTTCGGAAATTAATTTAAGCTTAGCTAAAGATAGAAATAAAATTATTGTTGAATTTAAATTACTAAACGAGAATATTACTATTGATGGTCAAATTATTTTGAACTTTGAAATATCTACTATCCCTACCTAGAATTATCTGAGAGCTTATATTGCCTTTTTCAATAGGTATTTATTCAAAAATAGAATTTAAGCTTGTTATTACCTAACCTTATCGCAAATATTCATAGACCACAATCACTTGCTTGCGGGTGCTAATGGAAACTGAAGTTATCTTTTATACTTTTAATGAACTTCCGATTGCATAACATGTTAGTGGTAAACTTAGAATTACTTAAAATGAATCGTATAAGTAATCGTCAGTATTTTGGCAGTCGTCCTCAATTCGATCACAATCAAAAAGCTTGTCAGTTAAGTGATCTCCTTCACCAGAAGTAGACCAAATCAATAGAACACACGTGTCACCAAACTTGAGACGTAAATTAGAGAGCGAGCGATTCGGTTGAGACGCGCCAACATTGCCACTTAGACTTACCTAGTTAATGTCTGCCGCATTTTGCAATGAAAAACGAGCAAGTTAATGGTTTGTTGTGGAACATTCCAACTAAGTATACTGTTAATATTCTTTACCAAGCTGAAAATGTGAAATTAATATGATGTCTTACGTTTTAACCATTTTAAAGTAACGTTGAAGTTCACGACATCTTCGCTCTGTTTTCCGTGATCGCTGTTTGGTTTCATTTTAAAACTTCGTGTATTAAAGTATAATTTTAAAGTTAGAAGGTACAAACATGTGGCAATTGTGTAATAAGAACGAATAGTGCACACGTAAGAGGTAACTTACTGTGAGCAGACACTTGAGTAAAGAATTGCTTGCTTTTGTTGTAGGTACTAAAAGCTACACTAGGTAATGTTTTGTTTTAACTTTTATATTTATTAACTTATACAACCGGAGATATTCTGCAAATATTGCTTGCTTGACTTTCTTGCAGTTTTAAATTTCATATGTTTATTCTAAAGTTCTTTATAAATATCCTTATGAAGTTAAAAATTATAGATATTTACGGTACATCATCAGTGCAACCACTTACTCTCATCTGCATTCTATCTAAAGAATGTCTGCATAAAATCGATTTCAGCGATAAAACCTCTCGACGTACCTACTTGCGACGCTACTGTTGCAAAATTGTACTTACGTATATTTAGAGTACAATAAATAGTATTTATCTACATAAAAAAGACATTATTTTCTTGAATTTCACGTGTAATTATTCTGTTCAATTCAAAATAAATAAGTGATCAGGAGCGTAATACTTATAAAGTGCCCAGATCATAAGCAGTTAGCGTAATCCATAGCTGCTTACAACACCATACAGTGCACATAATGCTCTTTTGCGATTTGCAATATTGAACTCGAATTACTCACTGCTACATTATGAAATCTAGTTCAACTGTGAACGTGTTTAAATGGCAGCTGAGGTCGGTCTTTAATTAAAAAAGGGATGAACTCAAATCCCAGCATAAATTATTATCCTAATGGTGGAAGTTAGACTACGCCATTCACTGGGAAGTATACCAGAAAGTTGAAAATCCCAGCTCCTTAGCTTAAAAGGAGCCCTGGAAAAGTATACTAATTAATTACGATACCTACTATGTACATTGTTTCAAATTCGTATTTATATTATGCGCGAAGTAATAAACCTAAAATCTTGAAGCTCATCGTCTTTACCACACGAGGCTGTGCGCATACTTGTTTCATAACACCTCCGCGTAATCCTGTTATTATTTTGTCCTCTTAACAAATAATAAAATTCTCCCAATTCAAACACTCTTTCCTCATTCCATTTACTCGGTTGATTTTTTGACAGTCATTTGAAGTAATCGCATAAAGCCCGCTTTGTAGAAAGGTATATAAATGAAATATCTGGTATTTTGATTGTAATTTGAAATATTGCTCGATGAGTGTACGTAGGTATGATATTTCGATAATGTTTAAAGTCTTGATTATGGTAGGTACTCTAACAGTGCCAAAATATCAGACACTGTCGGATGCTAATATTAAGTAGTTACCATTATAGTAGTTCCAAATAGGCACTGCAAAGAACTACTTTACTTTATTTTAATTTTCAATTGTGTTATGATATCAATTTTAGATCAAAATCACGTTGTACTCTTTTACTTATCTATGCTTCGTTACGATTGACGGTGTTTAGTTTAGTAACGAAGAGATATTTGATTCATAGCCTTTTCCTGTATACCACTGACATGTGTATCCTTACCGAACATTTCAATATGGTTGTAAATTGACCGATTTACAGCCTATTGTTATAAAATAGTGTAATTCTTTGCCACAGTTACGACTTAATAACTCGAGTAAGGAGGATACAACACAGTTCTCCTAATTTCATAATGCATATTACCTACCGAACAAATTTTCAAGCTTTGTTGTAAGAGATTGAATAAATTTCCCTACAAGCAACGCAATGCAGCCATGCATTAATAGCCGGTGTCCAAACATTTGATTAAATATGTACGATTCCTAGTGCTCCGTGCCGATTTTAGGTAACCTAAAACAGCGCGCTGGTTTAGTCCGATAATGGATGGTATTAAAAACCTATCTATGTAGAACATGATTAGATTGACTAACACTGAACTCAATTAGAGTACTCTCTTCTGAATGAATTCTAAATATTGACTACCATATTGTTTTTTACAACTTTTTTAGCTTTCAGTACCTATTCATAAAATTTGAAAACCTTTTAAATTATAATAAGACACAAATTTATTGTAGAAGACACGAGGTCGTTACACCTCTAGGTAGTAGGTACACTCATTAACTGTCTCTTACCGCAGCCATAGTGAATGTTCTGAGGAGCACTTTCAATTACCACCACTCTACCCCCTCAATACATGTGTGACCACCTACCTAATTAATACCCACCGGTACAAATGGATCGGCTCGATCCAAATAGATCAATAAATCATGTCTCTGAAATACACTAAAATTTGAAACTCTTTACTATGCAACATATTTTTGAAGTGAAAACTTCTTTAGCGGCGCTGAGCACTTTTTTTTGTATGGGTAAAAACTTTCAAACTCGCGTCAGGGTCACGTGATGCTGATCGAAAAAGCGTAAGATCGAGGGGAAGGGAGAGGAACTAGTATCTCCCACTCTTTCCACCGTGCCTGAGTGTGCTGCTCTGTTTAGGCGGCACAGGGCGCTTGCGCGAATGACCGTGTGTGTTTATGTACAGCGTCCCACGCGTATCCAAGGATGGTGACAGCTGATTGCTTGACTGTTGTGTAGTAAATACACTGTTGTGTATTCGTAAATGTGAATTGTTTAAATTATGGAAATCGAACAAAGTGAATCTATTAATGAAAAAAGTGATGATGAAATAGTGAAAGAAAATGAGTAAGTACTTTATAAATTACTAGATGAAAAACTCTTACTTGGCTTTAGCCCGTAACTGCCGTCAAGAAAACCAGCTATAAGCTGAGAACTATAAAACGTAAAAAAACGAATAATAATAATAGTAATAAATATAATTTTAATAATAAGATTAGGTTTCGATCTAGTCTGTATTGACACATAATAGATGTAATATTTGTAATATGTTAATATTGAAGTTTTCACTTCTGCCGGCACTCCCGGAGTGCTATTTTTTTTTTGATGAAAACCTTTCTTAAATATAGGTACCTATCACATTTAAGTAAATACTGTAGCTGAACGCTTAATTCTTAACTTCTTTTAATAAGATGTCAGGAATGTCGCCCAAGACAATAGTTATAATTATTATTTGCTCTAAGTAATTCAATAAAGGGTAACAGAATTCATTTGAGTCGGTTTGCTTAAACTTTGCACGATGTTACTTCTGCTAACTGTCGAAACTTTACATAACAGGGTAAATATTGTTAGCCTAACACAGCGACAGTTTGATCTCACAAATTATTTTGCCGGCAGTTTCAGCATAGACCACACGGCTAGAAGTTGCACAATATATTACCTATGTTTCATATCTACCGGTACGAATAATAAATTAGTCGGGCTTTTTAACATTTAACCTAGAATTAATTAAAACTACCGCGATAGCCTAGTGGTGTGGGTAATAACTGTATTTTAGTTTATTGATTACCAGGTAAAGTGACTTAATTAAATGTTTTTATACGTTTCCTGTGGAATATAAATATGTATGGAAAATTGGAGGAAAACCAAAGTGTATCAATTAAAAAAAATATATTGATATCACTAAAGCTCGTCAATAGCTGCTTAGCAAAAAATAAAAAGAAAATCTGTTGACAAACAAACGAGGATTAGGTGCTGAACTGCTTTATCTTTCCTTATTATTTACTAATTAGATTACTGATGATTTGAAAAAGAGCAACTGTGAGATTTCAATGTCATATTTTTCCTTATACTTAGGCTCTGATTGCTTAAGCGTTACATTTCTATCTAAACGAATTTAGATTTTAGACTTTTTGATGTGTTGACCTCATTTCACCGAAACAATATATAAAAATACTTAGGTATATGTAAAAATACAAAAAATCCCATAAATGTATACCTACTTATAATTAAGTCCCAAACAAACAATTGTGATTTTAGTGCCAGAATAAATCAACAACAAATTTACGATTTTTGTAAATATAGAAGAACGTATCACAATTTTTATTTAACAATGCAAATGCAAATTGACATAAAATACCACATGATTTAACATACATAGTTAAAATATGACGTTAACAAACCAAAATACTGTAAATATACATATTGCATTAGCAAGGCGTCAACACAAATAAGAACTCAATCCTTCACTCCAAATATGATTGTATATTTATCATTCATCACTCGGAAGCCGTTCTTGACTTTTTAAGAGCGCGAACTCCATAAATATTCTTGCAAATTCAAAGATATTTTATTATTTTCACAATGAAACGGTGTACGATGTTTTGGTAAGTTTAAATACCTATACTTAAACCATACTTACTTATGGTAATGGTATATCTCTACTTCTTACGACTGAAGTTTAAAAAATCACATGAAATAGAACCGTTGATCAAATTTTAGAATTTTCGAAAATTGCATTGGCAATAGTACCTATTTAACAAAAAATGCATACCTTTTAATGAAATAGGTACCTATGCATTTTTTAGTTGAAACAATAAACCAATCAGATTTTATATTTTTAGTTTTAGCTAGACAAAAATATTGCAATGGAATTGGAAAATTTTATTTATGAAATTCATTTATCCCAAATCTAAAAGAATCAAAGATTATACTTATCACCTAATACCCAACTTTTCAAACCAGGTTTCAGTGGGTATTTAGGTAGGTTGATTTAGCGATAAAGTTTAAATACTAAACAGCACGACTCAACATTACGAAACCATTTATTTCTCACTTTTGCGCCTGGTCTTTTTGTCATCGGTAAAGGGCCACTGAAAAAGTTGAACTCATGCATTAGTGTGTTTGCGAACGTGACTAGGAGCAAAATTCGTATAACAAAAAAACGCTCTTTGTCGACCTTTTGCAATTTAGTATTTGCGGCTATATTTTTGCGGTTTGAAATAAAACGATCGCGTAACTTTCGGCATAAAACCAATGACCTACTTTCTCCATTTTTTAGGTAATCTGTAGGATTTGTTTTAAATATGGGCTCTCGGTAATTCGCAAGAAGCCAAGACAATGGAAGACAGACACTAGACACTTATATTTTATCAAAACGGTCTCTCATATTTTTGAACCCTCATAACTTCAGCCTGGATATAGGAGGTAACGGTAAGGCTATGAAAACGAATAGCTGAGGAGTAAGAAATACAGGTCGAAAATAAAAAGAACTAGAGCGAAAGCCCTCACAAAAATTCCTAACGTACTTTCACCGTTATGAAAGCCTTCGGGCACGTATACCTTCAAGCCCTTCCATAAACCTTAGTGGTCAAAATATATGACTGCAGCTGTTCTTCGGCCGTCAGCTCCCGCAGAGACACCATGGACTCACGAGGTAAAATCTATCCATAAGTCGTAGTCCCGTGTGTCATAGTAACTTTTTTAAACGGTTTTATTTAATTTGACCTGACGCCTTTCAGTGATATTTGGCAGAAATCTTTAGTTCTGATGACGATGATAATAATGATAATAATAATAATGATAATAATGATGATAATTTAAAACCGTTTAACTTAAAAACGTAAAAATATTGTTTTTAATAAAAAAATATGCGAATGCATGTTTATCCGTGATAGTATAGACAGAGGATTATTAATACCAATTAACACTTCTATTTTGCCAATATATGTTTTCGGACCACGTAAGCATATTTGCCTGACACCTAACTTCTGCTGAGAGATTCTTAACAGTACAACCAATAACACTGTATCTGCTAGTGGTAAGACCTTGGCAGATAGCATTTCGTTGGCATCATCACAAACGATTTCTCAGAATATACTTAACTAAAGCTTTTTATACATTTGGTCAACTTGAAACTAGTACCCTACAATACAGAATACCTAATAGTGCTACCCTACAAACAGAGAATTACTACTATCGTTTGCCGAAATTTTTTCCAACACAGTTCGGGGTATTCTTTCTAACTACGAAGCAGCCAATCTTCAATACCATAAATATTCATAACCGACCTAACAAATAGCACCAACACACAATCAAGTAGTTTATTTAAAACAACGCTGTAGCCGTACTTCCAATATTAAATCACGTATGAAGATGCATTCTAATGTAGGTCGTGGTACGGAATATAACCGTATTTAGCCTGGCTCTTATACGTCTTGGGAACGGGATTAGTGCAGCTGTCTGCTCAGTCACGTAGACATCGTGTCGAGTGTCAGCGAGTGGCGGTGGATATGTGAAGGCGCGGGGTGCGCTGCGGGCTTGAGGCCCTGCGCTTATGCCGGTGCACGCGCCGCCTAACACCCCGGCGCGACGACTCCAATCCAAGTCTAGTATACATATATAATATAGTTGTCAATGATTTGTTTTTCGTTCAGACTCGAACATTGTTGTAAAATATAAACTTAAGATGAATTAACTTATATTCTTCATTCATGAATAATTCTAGGAGATTGTTGTGTAATAAAAAATTGCTGTATGACTCCATTGGTTGAACTTATATTTATAGAGAGGATTAAAATATAATATTCATTTTTGTGATACATTTCAGATATAGCCATAAAACCATATATATATATATATATATATATATATATAACCATAATATTTTTATTATTTTAGCGAGATATACCCATATACCTACCTCTAATCTATCAATCTATCAATAAAAATGATTTACGGGCAATAGCCGTAAATCATATTTATTGATAGTTTAATAGCTTTCTAAAACAAAATGTATTTTTTTATAAAAATTGCTCTAGCCGTTTCGGAGAAGTGCGATCACAAACACCGTGACACGAGATTTTCATATAGTAGATAGGTTCTTAGTTTATCTGCATGTTTGTCCGCAATTATCTCGTTTTTGGTTGAACTGATTTTGATGCGAGACAACCACAGACAAAGATACATGTCAAACTGTGAACCTTCTTTTGAAGTCGGTGAAAAACTTCTCAGATATTTTTTATCACATCACATTTTATCTATTATAGAATCGCTGAAAGAATGCGTTCCTGACAGGTTGTGAGCGAACGGGCGATGTAACTTTGAACTGGTGTATAATTTACGGCAAAATTTTAAATATCGTTTATTGACCTTATTAACGAGTGATAACATTAAAAATTTAATTACTGTGCCAATTTACAATACACAGATTAATTTTGGGCTAAAATGATTAACAATTAATTAATTAAAAATATAAAATCAATAGTTTTTAAAAGTCATACACGTCAAACTGCGCTGTTTCAAGGTTATGTCAAATGTTCGCTTTCATACGGCTTTCATAGTGATGAGACAAAATAACAAGGCAATTGTAACCGCGTATTTTAGTAATCTTAATAATAATAATCTGTTGGTTGAAAAATATAAAATAGAACGTTATTTTGTATTTTTGTTAATGTGTGTTAATGTGAACAAAAATATGTAATTTTGTAATAAGCCCCTACCCAAGCTAATAGAAAGAATGAATCATATTTTTATAATGAATGAAATGAATATGTTTTTTTTTTATTATTTCAGGCAATAACCCATAATTACAATTAATAATCACATAAAATTAAATAAGAATGAAACAAAATTAAAAATATAAAATTGGAAAAACAAATAGGGCGGATAGATAGCCAAATTAGAATAAAATTAAAATTAAAATGAAATCACGTTGTCACAATTGCTGACTGTGATTATTATTATGTTATTGTAAGTTGGGAACAGGTTTAGAGAACGGTTCTAGGTACAAGTTATTTATTGTACATAACTAGTCATGACGAATTGACATGTGTCAGGAACGCATAGTCTCAGCGGCCAAACTATAAGTACGTTTTATGTAGTCTGTGTCGCAAATTTAATAATGCACCAGTACCGTCTTACGAACCACATAGTAATACAGAGCTGACAGTTAAACTTTAATACCAACGTTTTAGAAGTTGCATGTAAATAGGTAAATAATGCATGATGCAAGTGTATAAAATTGTTTGTAGAGAACTTGCTATTTTATGCAATTAAAGTAATAATAATATTTTCACCCGTATTTATAGCATATAGCAAAAGAACCACGATATAATCCGTTAGAAATAAGGTGATTTCGATGTGTAGATAATATTCGCGTCAACTTCCGACAGTATCATTTAGGTATACTGTTATAACATTGCAAATTAGTTGTGTCTGTATAATGGAGATATTTAAAAAAATTGAATTATGGTATATGAGCGATTCTGAACTCAAAAATATTATTTTAGGAATCCTTGTCTGTTTATCTGTTTATTCACACATTTCTGTCGCAGAAACTTAGAAAGGTTTTGTGAAGACTTAAAATTACGCCGTATGTTTGATTTCTATAGGTTAAGTAGAACCGGCGATAATATGACCAAAATCCGATAACCGATCTCCGCGCAGGCTGAGGCGCAGGTATCAGCTAGTATACAAAGTTAGCTTATGCTACGCAATTATGATAGCAATAATATTTTGGCAACAATTTGATGCGTAAGGACCCAATTAATTCTTTTAAAACTTATATAAGTACCTACAATCGTTGCGTGTTGCTATGGAAATCGTTTACAAATGGTAAATGATAAAAAATATCTCCTAAAGGTGTTATTTGAATATCTACTACAATTTCAGTAACTGTCATAAATACAAAATGGTTGTAATAGCACAAAATCGAGTAATAATACTATCATTAAAATTTTACTGCGTTGAAAATTGGTCCAATCCATTATGATAAATGACCACTCGTGAACAAATTGTCGCGAAATGAACATCACTACTACATTTTCATCTCAATTTTATTGGCAATTTAACTAAGGGTAGCAATTTTGTCTTATTGCAATGAAGAGTTGAAATACACGAATAGGTAGATATAAGTATATCAGACTTAACACAAAGATACATATAAATATCATAGACGAACTGGTAGGTCCATGGTAATAACTGAAAATGCAATATTTTAACACGATTATTCTATTTTCTATTACATATTTATACCTAGTCAGGTTATTATAACACGTATTAAAAAATATTACGTAGGTAATGTACGAAAAACAAGTCGGTTTTCACCTACCTGCACGGTATTTATGTACACTTGCTAGCGTTTTCAAAGCAAGTAGAATTTTAATATTGCAGCTCCCAGGTAGATGGGTAAAGTTCTGTTCATCGAAAGATGCGAGTTCTTTGTGTATAACCACTGTCTGTCACGAGACGAAAAAGAGGAAAAGTTGACGTCCAATCTACTGCTTACTTTCAAAAATGAGAACATCGTCGGTCTAAAGACGCACGTAAAACTTTCTACATACCTAGGGATATTTGTCACGTGTTTTAAAAACTAAACTCAAGTCTAATGTTGGAACTTCAATACTCTTTTGGTTTTAATACTCATCAGATATTAAGGTCAAAGAGCGCTCATGTTATTATGTTGGTTATAAGGTAAACATAAGTATTACTTGTGCGAGATTTGACCTCAGAATATTCACTTAGGCGACGCGACGTGTATAGCGCGTCTTTTCAAGTTTACGATCGCAGTTTTAGCTGTGATATAAAATTGTCTTTATTGTTAGTTCGTAGTGTCACAACGATTTCAGACAATTCACACTTTTTATATCATCTTTGATGTGACAATTTGGGTCATATCTGATTATCCATTTTCGAGGATTATTATTTAGTATGAACATGAACATAACTCCTTCTGGGTAGCTGGATAAGAATCGTAAAATGTTAATAAAATACGAACGATAATCCTCTCACAGTCTTCGCCTGCATAATAAACTCAAATAATATCGTTTATTATTTCTGTTTGAAAAACATATTTAAGTAGCTATCCATCCATGTCGTAAGGTTCCATTCAGTATGGAAAAGGTAGCAACCCTTTTATAATACAATGATGTACTGTGTGAACTGTCATAATTGGACAGCTTCATTAATATACATCAATGATAAACTCATAAGGATGCGCGGTGAATTGTTCATTGCTCGGTTTGTCTGGGAAGTTGGGAGCGGGGAAAGACATCCCAACAAATTTAGGATTATTTGACTGTGCGACAATGGGTATTGTCTATCTTTAAATGGGTTGGGCTCGAGCCTGGGACAATGGGCTCATTTATTCCTTCCCTTAGGCGTAGACATAAACTACAGCTATAGGATTAACGGGTTGAACACAACGAAATAATTACTTTTCGTGGATTGCAATAAGTAGGTGTTTGTTCGGTAGTAATGAAGTAAAACAAAATTAAGGTATCATGGGTACTTTAAATCTTCGTTACTATTAACGTAAATTTATTAATAAGATACGACTAATAAATGAAATTGATGAGTCTGTTTGTAATATTAAAGTAAGTAAGTATTTGACTTTGACTTTACGAATTTTAAAGTTTTTGTCTTTTTTCTATCTGTCTCTCTTTATATTTAAACTTGAATACAATCTGAAACAGATGAGCCAATTTCTAGGAAGCTTTCACTTGCAGATAGCTAGTATACCTACTTACATAATATGATGTGACCAAGCATTATGTTTTTTCGGCAACAAAATTTGAAAACGGTCTCGCAAAAATTAATTATAACCCAGATTGAAGTCCACACGGACAAAGTCGAAGGCACAGCTAGTAATTTATATACAATACAATATATAATACAATGTAGCAAATAGCTAGCAGCTACATTGTATTATATGGTACTAGCAGCTATACATTTAACTATATTTTAATAGCTAAATATATTAAACAGAAACCATTATCTTCATACCTACGTCTAACATAGAATACTTTATTATCACATGAATCTCGACCGCGTCGTCTGAGTACGTACTTGTAAAGTCTCCTCAACGCAGGGTGAGATATTTTCTGCTTAATTTCAGAAATAATAGTACGATAACTGCTATACATCTTCAAGCTTTATTTTTTTAGTATTAGTCAAAGTAAATGAACAAATTAATCTCATTTTCTATTAGATATGTTTTTGTTTCTGATTCTGAGAATGTTATTGTTATACTTATTATAATTTTGAGAGTCAAAGTCGAGAGTTGAACAGATCGAGGTCTGTTACTTGATTATGCCTGAACAGCATGATTAAGAAAAATATATCTAGAGACTGGCTTAGCTAGAGACAGAATATGTCTGGTTTTGAGGCTCTTTCATCAATCTTTGCGTTAAAAAAATTATATAAACTAGTACTCATAACGAAAACTGGAGACATAAATAATCAAGGCAAGAGATTGATGTTTAAAATTCGTACAGTAAAAGACACAAAAAGAGAACTTTAAAATTGCCATGATATAGATCGGAGGCACTAACGCATGAACATTAAAGCTATTTTCATTGTGTCACTCACGCCCGTTTCGGCAGCTATAAACACTGGAGATGTAAAAGTAAAAGGACGCTGATACATATCTCCAGTAAGAACTCATAAACCCTATCCAGCAAAACCTCCAGCGAATTCCTTCTATCATTTTGGAAACCCTTGTCACTTCCGTTACGTTTACCGGCGTGGGAGCTCGTTCTGATCCGCCGTCCTTCATTTACCGAAGTTATGGTCTTCCCATATTTTCAAAGTTACACGTACTTAATTTCCAATTTTAAGCCTCGGTTGAGTCATAAATCATTCTCTGGTTATTTGATTTAAATGCATGCCAAACGTTTGTTTGTTTAATTACTCACAGACAATCATTATATTATTAACATCCATTAAGTACTTATTTGTAGGCACTATTTACGTTTGTAGAACTGATCATTTAATAGATAATTATGTACTGTACTTACATCCGAAATTAATTGTATCTATAGATAGTTAAATAAGTAGTTTTGGAGCCCAAAAATCTTGGTATGGCTCCATAAACACCCAGTTTGACGCCATATATATGATGAAAGAAATAATAATGAAAAAGACAAGTAATGACTCCGAATTCGAGTATAAGATGACAAGTAGATAATGATTTCTTTCATAACTTATAATGATTTGATTTCATTCATTCAATTTGATTCGATTTGTTGCAATATTTACAAGTTAACTAATAATTTAACTCCGTACTTAAACCGGGCAACAGCATGAAGATGAATGCTACATGAATGAGTCATGATAACATTGCGAAGAATTGCTACCTATTCACTCTTATGAGTCGTAAGCCGGTAAATATTAGATCAACCTAACCTTCACAAGTTGAAGTCCGTAGGTGGCAAGATGTATCTCTTTTTTGGCTTTATTCTCAAGATTTAAATGGACTTTTTGTTCGTAGCGTACGATTGCTAAATTAGTGATTTCGGCTTCTATTCCGGCGCTGTGAAAATATGTATAGGGGTGTTTCTAAGTATAATATAAGTATGTATAATATATATATATATATTAATGCAAACACCCGGACTGTGTATGTGTATATTATATTATGTATTAACAAGAAAAAATGCCCATCTATGCTTACTATGCGTCTAGACAACACTTTGTAGTCCCAGAATATTTATTTATTAATAATGACATGTAACTGTAACGAAATACGTATAAAATATTTTTGTACCTATAAGATTTTTGTAATAGTATATGTCAGGAATAAAACAATAACGTTAATGTTGATCTGTTGTCAAATAACATTGTGTGAGAAGGAGTATATTTCTCATCATATTTGTACTTCGCTAAAATAACAGCTCTGAACTCGTGGTATTATTAGCCACTTGAGTGACTAGAGGGCATCCACGAAAGAGTAAAGTACATAGTATAAGTTTACCCTCCACTCGTAACACAAAGAAACTAATTTATTGTGAATCTCAACGAATACAAACCTCGTCAGATTAGTTGACTCGTTCAAACCACATTTGAGTTTAACCGTGAAGAATTTGTTGTAATAAAATTTTATTTATCATTAATATCATTTTAGACGCCTCGACCTTACGTTGCTTAAATATGCAGCTAAGTTAAACTTACATAATATGTATTAGATGTAATTTTAATTTCATACATTTTTCCTTGCGTTATTTTAAAATTAATTTCAAGAAATCTATAATACATGAATAGAGCCCAGGTGGTCAGATGGTTGAAGAATGCGAGAACATTGGAACTATTCTCGGTTTAAAACTGGATTCTTGATTGCTAGCGTTGTTACGATTGAACGTGACTCCAAAAACTATTCCTTTCGAACGCTACCTCAACTAGGGGATTATAGAATGCATTTTGCAAATAACCGAGCTAACAAGCGCATGAAATTCCCCTGCGTCTTTATTTTAGGTAAAATCTTCCCATGTTTGGTAAAGTTTTCCCATGTTTTCCATATTTGAAGTAGTGGAGATTCATTTACTCTTGTACAATTTCATGTCGTCGAAATGAGAGATAACTGTTACACGTATTAATGGCACTGTTTATACCTACCTATATAAAAACAGTGATAGGTACGATATAAACACGATCGTTAATACGAATAACAGGATCAATTCAACATTGGCAGGTAATCGTCAGAGAAACAATTTTACGCCATGTATTGATTCGAAGTTGTGCGATAAGTTGTCCGATTTGACTGTGGCGGCACGAAGTGAAACTTACGAGCAATACAGTTTATTGTTCGCTGACGAGGGTCTAACCTGCGTGAAACAATTCTCCGTGTAAGTTAATTTAGAAGATGTTACGCCTGTAAAAGAATTACACAGAAAATTACATAAGTGTATATTTTTATGCTTTAGATTTTTTGTACAGAAAACTTTGATTGAATAACTAACTAATACCCGCGACTGTACCTGCATGGCTTTCGACATCCATTTATGCACCTGCAGGACATTATATGCCTGAGATAAAAAGTATCCCATACACTATTTCAGAACTGCATATAAACTAACTACATTTTTAAAAAATAACTGCAATTTATAATAACTTAAAACTGAGAAATTTAACTAACTCGTGGCAACCAAACATTAATAAATTACTACCGAATGAAAACTTATATCGGGACCGCATTTCGTACATAAATTATGATTTCTCGCTAAAGTTCTACGTGCAGGAACCTTGAGGAAAATCTATAATATATATAGACACGGAATATTCCCACAATATGTAACTCGTCAATACGTATTCATGCCACCCTACATCGTGTCCTGCCTCAATAAAAACCACAAAAAGGACTAAACATAACCAAATTACTCTATGAATAAAAAAAACTTTCTTTTCATTTCGATTTGCTTTTTCTCAGTTCAAGCGTCAAATATGTAGAAATGTACATTTTCATGGATAAAAATATGACACTCATTTCAATTTTGTAATGGTTTTTGTTTTGTAAAAACACTGTTCACCTCAAATCCGAATGCGATCAGACAGTAATGCAGATTTTTTAAATAGTTAATCATATATTTATTCTGATAAGAATAAATAGGTAGGTATATGAATGCCTCCGTCGCTGTATACCATATTCTCAAAAGACCACATTGTTCGGATTAGGTAGGTACTAGTTTTACTTTTCTTTTTTTTAATCTTCCGTCATTAATTTATAACATTATTTAACATTATCTTAATCCTAAATACATGCCCTTTTATGGTTATTAATCATTATCTAAACCTTCAAATGAAAAAGTTTTAATTGTGTATTGTGCTGTATATTGGTGATAGATGGCACGCATCCGCTATATAGCATGCACCATCAATACACAACGCAACACCTTTATAAAAAAAATAACTTTAAGTATAGGTAGGTAGGTATACTTCACTTCTTTCAAATTTCAATGATCAATATATTTGTTATTGTTGCGGAAAGTGGTAAAATGTCTAATCCAAAGCCTTGATCAATATAAATAACCACAATTTGAAAAAAAAGAAAATTATTGTTTTTATTTTTGTTACTGTATGATTACTTTCAAACTGCTTTCCCCTCGATCGTTAAATAAATAACTACCATGGTTCATTCTACGCCGTCATACTTATATTTATGTTTGGAAATAACTTTATTTCACCACAAACAGGATAATAGAACATCTATTTTATTTGTGATATAAAAATATAATGTAATGCTATTAGCAGAATATAGTCTAGGAATCTTTTGTCTGATAAATCCTGTGCGCGGTAATTATAGCACCAGTTTACACGTTACTCACGTCAAACAATTTTCCGAACGTGTACTTGGCGTACATTACTTGCGGTGCTTTAAAATGCTCATTAGGAGACAACACGAGCACAAAGCTTCATGGCACACACTAAACTTAATCAAGCATTAACGTGTATTCGGGTTCCCTTTTACTGACATATTTCGTGATAATTTGGAGCTAAGAAGTGGAATAGTATAATACTAGCGTACCCGCGCGCGGCTCCGCTCGCGTGAATGTTGGCTATCGCCACCAAGTCCTTTTTAAGCTTAGGGACTGCCCGTACTAACTTTCAATGTCTATTCATTCGCAAACAGTGGTTGCAGCTAAACGTATTCATTTCATCTCAAGTTCTATCAAACCCTTCAAAGTACAGTGCCATGCATCGCGGCCAAAGCCCGTTTATTTACCATCATTATCCTTTTTCATTGTCTTCTAGATTTTATGGGGATTAGATAGCTGCTCTGGCCAAAGTATGTGTGACTCTGTGTGACACGGAAGAGGCCCTTTGAAAAACCCTTTCATCATAGTTGCATTGCACTTTCACATTCGATGCACTATTTCAAATTAGTGAACTTTATTTATTTCCGAAAATCTGATTTTTTATTATTAAAATCTTGCTACAGACATTGACATTTGACAACCTAATTTAACATTCAAGAAGTTCATGAAAGTAAAGAAAGAGGATATACCTACTAATAAATACCGGTCAAGTGCAAATTGGGCTCGTGCACGCAGGGTTCCGTACAAAAGTGGGTTGAGGGGGATTTCCGCACGACAAAAAAAGGGGGCGAACCTAACTTTGTTGCAGTGCTTCTTGTCTTGAATGACAGACATACATTTTTTTTTTGGTGAAGTAGGTAATATTTATGCTTTCCGGACTTTTCCCTGTACTTATGCTATAAGATTTTACTTTCTGCAAAATATCTGGATTCTAGCCCAAAGGGAATTACCCCTTTTTTTTCGTGCGCAAAAATCCCGTCGGGCTTCACCTCAACGGAGCCAACGGAGAGGTTGGTATGTCGGAGTCCTGCCAATGCCTGTGTGATCGAGAAATCTGGTGTGTCCTAAAAAGGATATCCCAGAAACCCCAACCGGTTCCGGCCACCAGCACTGGCGACCACGACGTGTTATTAGGAATCTAAATCCCCCATCTCTATAAAAAAGCGCGCGTGGAAATATAACACCCTGCCACCCTGGGTCTGCTTCTGCTAGGGTTACGGTTAGCCTCAACCGTCACCCTAGGCCCGCACTCATGGAGGACGGAGATGGTTCTGCGAACTACGCCGCCCGGTGCGTCTTCATCGGCACGGGGGAGTGCTAGATTTCTCCCGTAGCTTTTCCACCACCACTTCTGCGCGCATTACTGCCTCGCAAAAAAAGCGGTGGCGTTCCACATACTCTCTATGGTGACCATGGTCGGCACCAGGGACCTCACCATGAGGCTTACCCCACCGACGTCTGCTTCTAGGACATGGCGACACTCTATCCACTCTGGAGACTCTACCAGTGTATGAAGAGGTGGTGTGCCCACGGATAAGCCCCGGCAATGGTGGCATTCAAACGTCAGCACCCTGCCTACGCAATGCAGGAACTCACCAAAACAGCCATGCCCATCAGTAAGCCTTGGATAGCTCAGGGTCAAGGGTTACCTTAAATTTCGGCGTCTGTATACCCAAGATGGAGTTCGACTTTAGTCGGTCAAGTCCGATATTACGTTCCTACTGGCCAGAGGAGGGGAGAGATAGTGAGATAGTCGATAGTGAGACCACAGTTTGGATATTACGCTTCGTGTAATGCCAAGCATTATCCGCAACATTCCTTTTATCTAATTCAACTTGATTCCTCTACGTGTTCTTAAGAAAGAGGTCTTGACAGACAGGCAGACGGATAACGAAGAGATAAGGTTTTTTTTTCTAATTAGGCACAGAACCCTAAAAATCAAAACATTCTATTTACTTTTGAGGAAAAAGAAGTAAAGGATATTACTCTATGAAAATTTAGACAAAGTCAATTTTAGTTCCTGTTGCTATGACAACTATTATAGATGGCGATAAAAACGTTTGCAACATCTAATTTTCTTTTTATTACTAAATTTTCTGAATGAAACATATATTTTTAATTATGTTATATGCTATTCGAGGCGGAGACAAATCCAAAAAATCATAGATCATGAAAATCTGTTCAGCCGTTCTTGAGTTCTGGCAAAAGCACGTTTTCAGCCCTTTTTAGGGCTTTAGGGTTCGAATTTTAAAAAATCCTTTCTTAGTACACCTCTACGCATCAAAACACACATATTCTGCAAATTTCAAGTCTCTACGACCAGCGGTTTAGGCTGTGCGTTGTCTCTAGGTCAGTCAGGACTTTGAATTATATAGTATAAGAAGATTAATGACATACCAATTCATTGTCATCTACAAAGTGCATTAACATGGGGACTTTACATTTTGCTATTTGATTTAATTTTTTGCTATATTTGAAATTCGCCATCTCCTTAGTTGCCGATTTAGGTATAAACTGCAGGCTGTAGCTGGCTTTAGTAATTTGTACAGAAATTTTACAGTTACCTTCATCTAACTGTATAAATTGAAACTAACATGATATAATGCAGTGGTACAAAAAACTTCTGTCCATCGGATTTTTATGAATACTTAATCCCTCGAGTATAAAATTATATGCATTAAAAATAACGACGAAATATATAACTTAATGCATAGAGGGTACTTCTGTCTGGTACTATAACGGTAAAGGTGAACCTGTGAAAACTTTACACTACAGACAACACCCTTTTAACTATTGTCATTGTTGTCACGTAGAAATATTTACGGAATTCTTTTCAGTATTATGTTCGGGTCAGAGTCTTGAGCACAATAGAGTAGACTTGACATAGAAGTTAGTGGACTGTGAAACCGACCCTCATTATTCCGTTATCAGTCTAGAGTATTACCTATTGTTATGTGGGTCAATCATATCATAGACTCAATTTAAACTTAACGATTATATTTGTAACTAGCTGGTCCTGTGACTTCATCCACGTGGGCGTAGATCTAAGTTTTAATGTTTTGTGCAGAACTAAACTGACTAAAAGTAGTCTACGTTACATTCAATAATATAAAACCAGTGAAATTCTCGTCAAAATCGGCCCAGCCATTTCAGAGATTATCTAACTTAAACAGGCGGATAGATAAAAGTTACAGACAAAATTATTTACCTACTTTGTTTTAAATCTGCTAAGTAGATATCAAAACGTTTTTAATACCCATAACACAGAGAGGTTTACTTGAGTTTTGCCATCTCGTATTTCTGTTAAGTATTACCTACCTACTTGGTGTATTAAATGCAAAGCAATACATCAATTTCATTTCGCCTGCATCTCTCTCGTACAATTTTCAAGTTTGTGATTAATGATAATCTAGTTTTGTCCCGACGCAGTTCCGTAACTCAGATTACACGTGAACGTGACTCAGCTAGCTAATTACTTCGATGAATTTTTCGATCTTCTTGTTTTATGAATCTTTTACCAGTAAACTAAAGATTATTTTTGAAAAGAGACGGCGCGGCGTGCGGTTTTAGTTGATTTGAGTCTGTCATAACTGGCGTTATTGGCCAGCAAGAGTGTTAGCCATGGGATTGCCGCAGGATAAAACATAACGAATTTAGGAAAATAAATTATATACTGGAATAGTACCTAAATGTGCTACTTTTTGTACCAGTAATGATTGGAATCAATAAATCGACGCGGGCGGAGCCACGGTCAACAGCTATTAATAGGTACATAAACAAGTTTTTCCATTGAATCTATACGATGTAGAGTCGATATGGCGCTATGGTCATCATCATTACGCATATCTGTTGTATTTTGGTATGGTAATCATCATTACGAAGCCAAAAGGCAATGATGTCTTCGCCGAATACTCTCGGTTCAGAAGTAAGGCCATTAGAGGAAGCCTTGCCCACTATTTTCTATAAAATTATCCGCTAACGCATGGAACGATCCGTGAGATTAAAATAAAGAGTTAACTTAAAACATGTGCTGAGAATTGGCGTAAAATATTTTGTACAAAGGCGGCGCACTTACCGGTGGTGAGGTTAATGCCTCACACCACGAATTCACTTTGCCGCACGTTTTATTTTGCCCGTGTAAGGTAGCATTCCAGTATTTTTGAAATCTGCAAGCCCTTTTTTAGACATGAGTGTCATCTCCTGTAGGTAGATTTTACCCGCAAGAATTTTAATGTTGGTCTTCTATATACGTATCTATCACGCCTAATTTGATTTATTTATTAGCTATTTTAGTCAAAATAATAATCAAAATTGCAAAGTTGGCACTTATTAATAAATTATATAATATTATTAATGTAAATAAGTAATAACATGAAAACATTAAAAAGGGTATTTGCGCAATTTTAAACACTTCAAATAATAATAAGTGCTAGATTACTAAATAAACTTAGATTAACATAAGAAACGGTTCCATAAGTTAATCAACTTTTTTTTTTAAATAACTTGGTAAAAAAATATTACGGATGATAAACTTTTATAATTACTTACCACTTATAATAAATAACTCAAATAAGTAAAGTAAAATAATATTCAGCTAAAACACTTAACAAGGTACTTAGTTCTAAAGTTAATTTATGTAACGTAAAACTATACTTGTAATAAATTTAATACCAAACCGTGTTTTTTGCGGGGTTTCCAAAAACTTTTTATAGAAGGGTTAAAATTGAGCATGAGTTCATTGTTAAATCAGTGTTCATTAGGTACCACCCGAGATATTTTCTACTCGTGGCTTACTCTTAGACTTCACTGTTTTCATTGTTCGATTCATTGGTTGTTCAAACAGACCCTGAATAGACACTATGTTTGATTTATACTTCGATTGGAAATTAATTGGTATCATAATTTAACGTATTCATGTAAATAGAACTAAATACATTTATTGCATACATCTTTAAATGGCTACATAACGTCGCTAAACACTTGGTAGGTACCTACCTTGCTACCCACATTGTTTTAAAGGAGTAATTTAAGCTTATTTATTTATTAATGTTGATTGTTTTTTTTATATCAGTATTGTTTTGTGTGAAAGAACCACGAATACTAATTCAAATTTAAAAATATCTATCCTTAAAATTTATATTCAGTACAATGTGCACTATAAACCTACGAAATAAAATCAACCGATGAATAAATGTTTCGTAGACAGTAAGTGCTACGCGGGATGTTACATCGACGTAGCTCGTCTCTGAATCCCAAACGGGCAAAATCTCGCTGAGAAATAAATCAAATTCACAGAATATTTGGTTCTCTTTTTTTATTTGACGTACTTATAATTTTAACTTTGTTCAAAAATGTATTCTATAGATGACATAAGTGCGTACCTAGCACCTAATTTTTGTAATCACAAAACAAACTGTTTAGGTACACTTTTTATTATTGTTATTACTAAAAACCACTCCTTTTGCCCATTTTTATTAACATTTCAAATAAATCACTGCTTATGATTTGACTTATGATCTGGTATGTACAGTACACACAGCTGACTAAACAGCAGGTAACTTTTTGGTTGCGTATTACATACTTTTTCTCGAATATGTTAAGTCAGAGATATAACAATAAAACGCAGGTGAAGGTACTGGTAACGGCCACTTCTCAGTACAATAAACAATGTTTATCTTATGGCTAATCGCTAGTCTGACCTCTCCATTGAACTTCTAAACTCATGAAACGCCTTCGTCGTTTTAGCTTTTAGTTTTGTTTTTTTAATTCATAATAATTCATTGTATTTGTTAGATAACCTCCTGTCCTGATAGGCGATTATAGTATTATTATTAAATATTTAATCGCACTCAATCCCGCCGGGCAGAGCTGTGGTATATATGGCTGTTAAAATTTAAAAAATGTGTAAAAGCAAAACACATGACATTGCGAAATGACATCGCATTATCTCGGTCAACCAAATGAGGGACCTGGTACCGCAATATATGTGACCGGCAATCATTCGTATGGTATGTGAGTAGGTATGTGGGTTGTTATACCCTTGTAACTTAATTTTAGAAGATAAACACACTGATTGTATTGTGGAATGACTCAAAGAAAATTGCCAGAGAATTGTTAAATTGGCATGAAGAGTGCCAATTAGATGATATACTTCCTTCCCTCTAACAGTAGGTAGATATACAGTCTTCTTGTCCAAATTTTATTAGAAACTTATTTGAGATGATATCAAACTAGCTGTTGCTCGTGGCTCCCATTCCAACAATCCACAATTGCCTATCCCCCGGATAAAGTAGTAAATTGGACACCGAGGGATTAGGCCATATGGTATTCCAGCTATTGTCTATCTCTATGCCAAATTCTATCCAGATCTGTGTCGTGGGTTTTTATTCGCATCCATATATTCATGCGCAATATTCTCATTTATGATATTAGTAAGAAGTAGAATTACTAGGAAGATCCTGTGTATCGCAATCAATAAATCTTTTATAAAAAGCCACGTTACTATGACGATTATTCAATTTGGATTAATCTCGTCCTAGGGGTAATAGTGTGGTTATCATCCGCTCGCAGTAACCGCTTTTCGCTTGCAACTTGACCCAATATGTGCTTCTTTGGCGCTATAAACGTTAAATAAATTTTAAAAGTACAATAGTAGCCGCCAATTTATTGCATTCAAGTAGGTACAGAATCATATACGTGCATGCAAGCGTGGAATGTTTTAAATGGTCGCCTCGCCAACTGGCACTGCGTCGAGTAGTGAGTTCGATCAATACAAAAGACAAATGTAATTCATATATTCGGAGCCTTGGTATGGCATAAAAAGGACTGTGATTAGGTAAAACTCGTTTGTCCACAAAATAATTCCTAGCGTTTAACGTGTGATAGTTTGCCATCTCAGTAGCATAAAAATGCAATAAATATACTAACTCTAAATTTGCGGTCAAGTAATATGGCCCTCACGGAAACTTTCAAGATATTTGTATGCGGCTTGAATGATGTGTGGGCGGCATAAACGGCCTAAAATAAGGGGAATTTTGCCGTGAGCGTATTATATTTCCTTTATACCTTAGTTGTCAAATATTCACAGGATATAATAATAAAAAGTATATTATATTATATTTTACTTTATCCTTGCATGTAACTAACCTAACGAGTTAGAAAATGATTGAAACCTGGGGTTTACAAACTAATATAGGTACAAGGCGAGCTAAGCAGCGAGCGGGTTGTATGGCAGTTTTTATCATTTTTGCTATTATTGCCCATAATTCGTAAGAACGATGCTAAGTCCAAAACAGTTAGATATAACTACCTATTATATAATACATAGGGTTGCTGCTAGATGGTATTTTGAAGATACTTGGACATCGACATATATTATACTACAAATCGATACTTGATGGTCATAGCTAGTGCCTCTTACAAGGTTTTAATATTAAACAATAGAGCAATATGTAGCTTTACTATCTCTCTTGCTACGTGAGAACAATAACGTTAGCAAGAAGAAGAGAGAGCAAGTAATAACAGGTATATTTAGAGGACTTTTCTTTGTCTGTGCGCACACCATAATACATGTCTAGGTAAATGTTAAATTCAAATGTTGTAACACGCTGACTAATTGAATATCAATCAAAAATTCAGTATCACATAACGAGATGTATACATTTTTGGGTCTGAAAAATAAAATTATAGTTGTCGCATGTATAACCCGAATGAAACTTTTAGGTGAATGATTACCTTTTATCTCGTTGGAAGCTGGCCAAAGTATAACCTCTTTTCCGTTTTCAGAATCCCTTTAGATCCCCTCAGGGACTTGAGGTATCGCAGTCGGATTTCATTATTATTTATTTTCCTAAAAGGATTCTATAGCTAAAAAACATATCATAAATATTATGTTTGTTCTCTCAAAATACTGTGGTTAATTGTAGATTTATGCTAACTTCATAATAGATGAATTGACAGAATATTGGTAGGATAAAGCAGTTTCTTTTCTATCTGACGTTCTGAAAATTTAAAGATATATCGCTAATGGAACCACGAAAACAAAATTGTCTCATGTGTGATTCGAGATAGGTAGGTATACAGAAAAAAGTGAATTTCATTTTCTTTTCTTTTTTTATTGAGGACGAGCTCGAAAGTTCAAATTGGATAGAGTCAACACTCAAGATAGGAATTGAATCCACGTAGTAATAGCGTACGGTAATACCGTAAGTTTACTTTGCGTAACTAAGCGACCTGAGACCCTGCTTGGGTGTTGAATATCTTACCAATTCCCAATTCTTAATAATTTTAACACAAAAATAGAACCGACTTACAAAAGGTTACGAAGTAGTTTAAGTCAGTTAAGTACCTATGCCAACATATTCTTTACAATGTAAAAAATACTTTTCTGAAAACCAGGTCAAACATACATACAAAAATGAACCTTCTTTTTAAGTCAGTAAAAATATTGGAATGTTAGTCCACGGCTTCGCCTGTGTGCAGTACTGATTCTATTCCCATGATCCAAAGGATCCTAAACCTAGGACAAAAATAAAATGTATATGCTGTTCCATACTAGGTATATAATCTCTGTGTCAAACATCCAAATCCGATCAGCCGTTATTGCGTAAAATATTAACAAAAATTAATCAATAAAGACACTTTAAAAACTTCCGCATTAATATACGAGTATTATTAGTAGAATTCTGAGCATAATATGTGTTACAGGGTTACAGGACAAGGTAAGGTAACAAAGACTGAATTACTCTTCATATAAACCTATCTAATTAACGTGGCTTGTAAAAAAATGTAGCCAAACTTTTTAAATTATGGTATCCATATTTTACTAGTAATAAATAAATTGTAACTGGCTAGACATACATATAAAAACTTTTTACGCGGGCTGGTGTATAAAATATGAAAATAATAAATCGTAGTGCTTCGGGGAGCGAAGATTTAACGTTTTTCGACTCCGATACGATGTATTTTCGAACATATCACCCGCCTGATCGCTGATATGAGAGCTGGCAGGAACAGTAACAGCATAGATATATCACTCACGTGTAAAAAAACACTGTAAAGAAAAAGAAATACGAAAAAATAACGGTACTTTGTAACATGTTTCTGTATGTGTCTAGAATGGCCACCCGTCCTCTGGATTTTACCCCAGCTTTACCATCCAGCGGAGTAAAGTCAATTGACAGAATGAATATAAAAAAAACATATTCATGTATGTGTAGGTATACTACCTCTATAAACTAAGTATTCATAAGATCATTCAAAGACTTAAAGTAAGCATAGCTTAACTAGCTTGCATTATGGATTCTATAATACCGAATTGATACATTTTTCATAAATAACTACATTACATTTATGCATAGAAACACCCAGTATAATACAATTAAAATATAACTATACGAAGATATATAATAATCTACCGAATGGAACTATAATTACGTATTCATTCATTCATTCATGAGTGAATTCGATTGAAAGCTGCACCTCAGCAACCGTAGTCAAATAATTATTAATTGAAAGTGCTCCTTGTTTGAGATTCTAAACTCTCCGCAGTAGATCTAATGCTCCACAGAGACATGTATGTATATCTTGAGTTGGGAATAATCTTATTAGTTGAAACTGTTTCGTTAATCGAGACCCCTACAAATGCGCAACACTGTTCATTACTAATGTTCCAGTTAACCTATTTAATTATATATACCGAGGTCACCCTATTATTGTTTTGGAATCAGTAGGTATGTATTCAACGGGCTATTCATTTAGTCTAAGGATATTAGGGTGCGAGGAAAGTGCCTTTTGGGACACCTTACCTACACACCTTACATTGAATACCTACCCGATACGGCGTGCAGTTTTAGTCGGTTCAAATCCGACATAACCGCCTCCGCTGCCTTCAGGGGTTGTATCTATCGCTGTAGGGGTTGTATCTGTGGGAATTTTTGCATAAAAAGGATATTAGGGTAAAAAGGATGTATACCTACATGGGTCAAGCCCTTTAAGACCCAAGTCAACCTCACCTGTGTAGGTGTACCCTACTGATTGACGGACGAAGCTCTAATGCTAGACTGTTTGAATAGGGTTATATATTTTCCATCTCTATTAAAAGGGTACCATACCTACCACAGTTACGTAATTATGGTACTAGATCGGATCAGGATTATGGCATGCATTCCGGCATGCGTAAATATTCATAGAATGTCACTATGTTTCAGAGGTCCGGCGTGTGGTTTATAGAATTGCATGAGAATAGAAAATATTAAATTTAAAAACACACCTGTTTCAGCTCTCATTAGATGACAATAAATTTCATAACGTTCAGAGACAGCTTCAGGTACCTAAATCTGGTAATGAAGCATGAACTTGAAGACTCTAAGAAAAAAAATAAGAAGTAGTGCTAATGTTCTGCGAATGCTTCTAAAACTCATGCAATTAATGAGGGCAGAATAAGAAAAAAAAATGCTGAGTTTGTTATAATAGCCGTAGATGGCTATTCCACCCTTACACGAATAAAAATGAGAAATTCAATTATCCAGGTAAAGTAAGTAGCTCAGTTCGTAGGGCATGCCCATACAACTCTTACTAAACTACCGTTGGATGTTGAGGTGTTCCATTTTAATTCACAAAAACTCTATTATTGCACAGCATAACTTGCTTCCGAGTTTATCGTTTACAAGTTTTTACATCTTTTAATACAAGATAAAACAACTACCTCGATGAAGATAAAAAAACATCGCTTTACTCCACAATTTTCTGAAAACCTTTATTATTCGAACAATGAAAAGTTCTTCACAGTGCAGTAACTTACCTCGCTTACACAAACTAGATCTACAACGAACTCAACTTACTCTTGGCGCTGTATATAAACATATACACCACTATAACAATAGAAGTAGAGACAGCCTGCATTTTGAGCAATCGTTTAAAATGTTAGGCATAGGTTGTGTCTCCGTGTATGTATTAAACATTTTTCCAAAAATATCTGCTTAAAAGTTTACTTACAGTATCTTTTCCAAGGTTTCTTTATAAATGCTTATACTTATAGTTATATATCTTTCCCATGCAGGCAGACAGAGGTCTCATGTTACTACTTGGTAAGAACCTTTTATAACTAAAATAAAAAAAATTACGCCACCCAACTAATGTTAAAGGGTTATTGTGACCTGAACGCTTGCAGCACTCAAGGTGCACTCATTTGTTACTACTTGCACAAGCGAAGAGGCAGGAAAAAAGGAAAATGATGAGAGCTAAGGCTCTCACAATTGTTTAATATTTATGCCCGTAGGTATACCACCAAAGAGGTTAGGCAAAGGTATACTTATTACGCAAACACATACCTATTATGCATACTTACGGCGATAAACGGTTACTATAACCCTATGACGCATTTATCTACTATTCATCAATAGAGTTACAACGTCCAAATTCAAGCTGGTAAACCGCTTGTGCTTGAAAATGCAAAAAAAGATTAACATTTCAGTCGAGAATATTTAGACTTCAGCTGAAGTGGACCCCGGTAGTATATAGGGTTTGTTAATATATTATAGCAGTTAGAAAATATTGTTTTATGCAAATATGGAATCATGATATAACAACATGCGCTAGGAACTTAATATTTGGAGTTCTATTCGTGTAAGGTGCAACCACGTTACACTTCGCTATTCGTCATTATTCACGTGTATTATAAATCGAAGTGGGGAGGGTTTATTCGTGTATATTTGCTTTATTCGCACGAATATTCGCCTTAGTCACCCTTCTATGACGAATAATTATGGAGGGTTTAGTCATCTATAAGAATTTCCTCGAATACAATATAGGCGAATAGCGAAGCGTCGTTCCACCATAAGACATAATGTAATTAAAAACGCGCAAAATTATCTTTTGACATAGAAAGAATACCAAATAACGATCACAATTTTTTGTATATGAAGTATATCAGAAAAATATCATACTTGCCTCCATAGCGTAGTATATTTAACTTCGCACTTAAGAATTTAAATTTTGGTTTTAGTGCATATAGTCGGGGGAAGATGAGCTTTCAGGGTCAACCGTATTGCGGTTAATGTTGACCGTAAAACATTCCGCCGTAACGTAGTGTGCTGCTCCCGCCCCCCTGATCCTCACTGATGTATTTACGTACCACGAATTATATGGAAGCTTGTTTACATTTTAATGAAAGGCGTGCGCTTGTAAATTCTCTGTTTATATCCGCGCTCTCGCTGAATCCCACAATTCACTCGCTCAAAATCGTGCCATATTTAAGATACGTCTCATAAATGTTGCCATAATTAAATACAATAAACGTAATAATGGTATTTATCAGGTGCCTTGGGGATTTTGGCGTCTTCGATAACGTGTTTGTCACACCTCTTGCGTATAACCAAATTGTTTTATGATAGCGGCCCGTACCGTGTTTTACCCTGGTAGAGATTTATTTTAAAAAATTCAGGAAGTCTTTAATGTAAACTTTATTAACCGGTAAACCAGGTGATATAATTGATTTTTTGAAAGTGGACATAAGGTTGTTACATCATGTCACAAATATCTAAAACACAGTGTTACTATTACGAGTATACTGTCGTAAACCATAATCACCGAAACTTTCCATTAGCAAACCCCGTAAGAATACGATTTAAATAGAAGCCTGGAAATAAAGGGTGTTCTTAAATCACTAAGATTAATTTTCTCCGCACATAATTTATATCAGCAAACCAGGACGCGGGTCGACGAGACCATGAGGCAATTTACAAACTCGAAAATCGCGGAAGTTCGTTAATTATTCGGTGCGAGCAGGCTTGGGCGCGCCGGGACTCACGGTTATTGACAATTAAGACAAGGCCCGACCGCTTCACGCGCCTTATTGCTCTACTTGTGGTCGCCCACTGCTACGCAGGCCAGATTTCAGATATTCACTATTCAATAAAGTGCACTAATACTGTAGGCGAATTTAGAGAGGTCTTACCAATACTGAGCAGTCCCGTTGAACGCTTAGCGCATTCAAAAATACATCATATTTACCTACAATAGAAACTATCTCTAGAAGTTATCTCTATATTTGTACATCCTTCCTACTAATATTATAAACGCGAAAGTTTGTAAGAATGTATGTCTGGATGTCTGGATGTCTGGATGTCTGGATGTATGGATGTATGTTTGTTACTCTGCCACACAAAAACAGCTGAATGGATCTGGCTGAAATTTGGTACAGAGATAGATTATAGTCTGGAATAACATATAGGCTACTTTTTATACAAGCTAATACCGCGGTTCCGCTCGCAAAGTCGATCGGTCGGGATTTCTAGATATATCTTTGTTACTCTTTCACGCAAAAACGGCTGAATAGATCGGGTTGAAATTTGGTAACAAGATAGACTACAGTGTGGAATAACATATAGGCTACTTTTTATACAAGCTAATACACGCGACTCCGCTCACGGAGTCGATCAGTCGACCCACGGAGTCGATCAGTCGGGATGTCTGGATGTATGTTTGTTACTCTTTCACGCAAAAACGGCTGAATAGATCGGGTTGAAATTTGGTACAGAAATAGATTATAGTCTGAAATAACATATAGGCTACTTTTTATACAAGCTAATACCGCGGTTCCGCTCGCAAAGTCGATCGGTCGGGATTTCTAGATATATCTTTGTTACTCTTTCACGCAAAAACGGCTGAATAGATCGGGTTGAAATTTGGTACAGAAATAGATTATAGTCTGAAATAACATATAGGCTACTTTTTATACAAGCTAATACTTGCGGCTCCGCTCGCGAAGTCGATCAGTCGGGATGTCCATATGTTTGTTGCTATTTCACGTAAAAACAGCTGAATGGATCTGGCTGATAGATTGTAGTGTGAAATACCATATAGGCTACTTTTAATACAAGCTAATACCCGCGGCTTCGCCCATGGAGTCGATCAGTCGGGATATCTGGATCTATGTTTGTTACTCTTTCACGTAAAAACGGCTTAATAGATCGGGTTGAAATTTGGTACTGAGATAGATTATAGTCTGAAATAACATATAGACTACTTTTTATACAAGCTTATACTCGCGGCTCCGCTCGCGAAGTCGATCGGTCAGGATGTCCAGATATTATGTTTGTTGCTATTTCACGTAAAAACGGCTGAATGGATCTGGTTGAAATTTGGTACCGAGGTAGATTGTAGTGTGAAATAACATATAGGCTACTTTTTATACAAGCTAATACCCGCGGCTTCGCCCATGGAGTCGATCAGTTGGGATATCTGGATGTATGTTTGTTATTCTTTCACGTCAAAACGGCTAAATAAGTCGGGTTGAAATTTCGTACAGAGATAGATTATAGTCTGAAATAACATATAGGCCACTTTTTATACAAGCTAATACTCGCAGCTCCGCTCGCGAAGTCGATCAGTCTGGATGTCATATCTCCAAATTTTAGGTCTGACCAACATATATCGTATTTGGTCTGACCAAGAAAACCGCACTAAAATCCGTTTAGTAATTTTTATCCGAAAGGTTTTGGCTAGACGAGTGGAGACCAGTGGAGTGGAGAGTGGAGCGGAGTGGGGAGTGGTGTGGAGAGTGGAGTGGGGAGTGGTGTGGAGAGTGGAGTGGAAAGTGGAGTGGAGAGTGGAGTGAACAACGGAGTGGAAGTCCGTTTAATTAAAATAGACTTGGTGGCGATACTGAATTCCACGCGGGCGAAGCCGCGGGCGGAAGCTAGTTTAAATCTAACCCAGGAACTAAGTCGTAATTTTACGATGTTGTCAGTATGATTCGAAAACGATTTATTAAGTTTATTAAGTTTTTATCTACGAACACATAAGCGATTATTTTTAATCGACTTGAAAAAAGACTTAATTCGACGCGATAGATGTATGTTATGTAATTTATAAGATCTGCACCATGTTTTTCTTGCTGCTGATGGTCAACTATGCTATACCCGCTACTAAAACATACTATACACTATTACACATAAAAATTAAGTATTACGTAATCAAATCCAATATCTTCAGACTTAAAATATCATTAACGTTCGAATATCTCACGTTATTATTTCGAATGCCAACAGAAACAATGTACCATGATACGAATGAAGGGAATATCCTCAAGGAAATACCGACTAGACATTTATCCTTTTATTACCGCCATCGATGAACCTTTTCTTAACGGTGCCATCGTTAGTGACAAAAGTGTACTTAATTTTATAAGTAGGGAGAGCACGTTGAAAGACCGTTATAATCACCCGCTCGGAATATACTTGTATAAAAATTATAGAATAAAAGGAATTATGGTTATGGATCTAAGTGAACGGAGGTATATTTTTATGTATAATGCCACAAATGTGGTAAATTGAGGACTCGTGATAATAAGTATGGCATAATCTTGATATTTATACTAGAGTATGAAACCTTTCTTGCACTAATGTGATACTTATCTATAATGCCCACCTTCATTACAACGGTTATCTTAACCTTAGGATATTTGCAATACCTGGGAATATGGGAATATTCCCACGCGTTGTTGATCCTTTAAAAACTGTTTGATTTAATTTCAGTAAATAACCGCACAAAAATTCAAAAATTTCAACGTCCTTGAAATGGAACTTTTTCTAACCCCGTAGTTGGACGTACTCATATTCAGATTCATCACCAAAGAGGTAGACATAGTTGGACTAATATCCACTATCTGTATTTCCCCAAATCATAGTCAGCTTATTGCCTTCAACAGGGCCCTTTTTTGTGCCTATACCTGATATATTTGCTGCTGTATTTTTTTTTCACACTATGCGAATATATAGAATGGGATAGGAACCATGCCTACCACCTTATGGTCATTGAAAAAAATCCATTAATCGTTAATGCCATCCATTAAGTAAATTGCAGATTCACAGAGTATATGCATGCCCAGAAATTAGTAGAAAAACTTTCTTGGCAAATATTTCTAGGCATCAGCAAATTGCTGAGTGCGCGCCGTAGTGTGGAACAGCACCTACAGAAAAACACAGTCAAGAGTGAAGATATCTACACGCAGCAATGGTAACAAAACACGCAATGTAAGTTCAATGTAAACAACTAACTCTGTACCGAAATCCCTCTCAAAGTAGGCCATGTATCGTATTATGGGAGGCTCCACTCTGTATTCATAGCGAATCTGGGACAGCGAGCAAGCCGAAATGGCGAATATAAAAATGAGTTAAGTGATAGTAAACGACGCTCTGCCCCGGGATCGGATATTATAACTTTCGTGTCTAATAGATTCTAAAAAGAAACTTAAGACGACCATATTTAGTCGTTCCATAAAAGTTCACCAACTTCTGTTCCTTGTTAGTAGATAACTTTGGCAGCGTTATCAATTTTGTTTACCTAGTATTGGGCAAATTTTTTATGTTTTGTTGTGTATTTTTAGAATTTTTTAGAAAATAATAATATAGATACCTAATCTATATTATTATTTTTTTAATGTAAGTATTTGTCAAATGAACTGAACTTTTGAAAATGTCTCGTTGTTAAACTTGTAAGATGTAGTCAATAAATATTGTAGAACAGTACAAGTGTCTTCATTCAATAAATTATGAAGTAAGTTTCACTAACAAGTAACATCAGTGTACAGTATAAAATGTTTATTTATAATGGCATGTCCTGGTAATATAGTTAATTAAGTTAAATGGTATCTGAATATTTTCTTCAAAGTTATAGTCTCATTTGAATTGTTAAATACGCCAACAAAATATGTTTCATTCAGTGATATAAGAACTTAAGTAGGTCTGTACATTACATAAATGTAACGTAATTATCATTCATAAGCATATATAATGCCTTTGAAACAAAGGGCGCCTGTTAAAGCGCCATTTTTGGAGAGAAACAGTAAAATAAAACAAGACAATGCGAGTGATGGCACTCGAACGACAAAAGTTTATTAGACAATTTACAAGTGAAATCGAAGCTCATGAAATGTTACAACGTGCCCGTATTAGGTCTTTTAGCCTATGTTAACGTGATGTGATTCACATACCTAACAACTTATTTATTTATTTATATAATAGGTTCATCCACAGCAAATGCATTAAAAATTGATATATTACATGTTTATCAAATAATGTGTAATGTGTGAAAATAATGTGTATCAAATAATAACAACTAACATATACTTGTAAATGTTGTGGTGATTTGATTGCAACAATTAATAATAATTATAATATAATAAATATTTTAATAAAAATAGACCCGACTTCAAAAACTAAGAAGGGGCTAAAATGTAAAATATAGGTAGGAACTATGTTATGTGTAAGGTAAACATAACATAGTACATACATATACAGTAAATAAAGAACAAGCATCTCGAATTTTAAAACATTCATCTTAAAATCATACGTAGGTACATTATGAGAAAGTAGGTGCAACATACACGGTAAACAAAATAAAATATAATAACTGTGAAGAGTATGAATGAAGAGAATAAATTATTTGAAGTACGTTGGATATGATAAATGCGCTGCATAATACCATTTGATATATACTTGCTGTAGACCTTTATAAAACTGTTCCTAACAAAACCGAGATAGCATTAAACAAGTTAAGGCTGACTTATTATACAATTGGACTGTGTACATGCAGACAGTTATATAACTGGTTTTAACTGTATGTAAATTGAACTGTGTATTTATTTAATTGTGGTTGATTGTTATGGTTATTTTATAAATATAACTATTAACAAAATAAAATAACGTAGGACCTTATGTTACCTTCACGGGTAACTTTTTCTTGTGCCTTAGTTAGAAATTGTGTCTACAGTGTGTTTATAATTTTATGATTGTGTCACTTACATTGACACTGCATGAACCTGAATCTCAGACTTCGAATAAATTGAAACAGAATGTAGCTTTAAATTGATTCTTACATTTTTACACGGTTAATTGTTGAACCTAATTTCTGCTATCAAATAATGATAATAATGATAGACTATACGACCACGGTCTTTACATTACCTAATCCTAAAGTAAAATAACTGTTCCTCCTTTACCTCCATTCCCTACTTTTTTTTTCAATGTAGCTGCCGAATATTATCACGCAAGTTTTTCTTAAACAGCACAGTGAGCAGAACAGTATCTATACCTAACTATTTTTTGATTAAAATACCTGAATCTTTTTTTTCTACCTCGAACCTAATGAACTCCTGTAAAAAAGTTTATAAATTACAATCTTGTGGGCACGATAGCGGTTGTAATTATGAACGGATAAATCTCAAAGTTATGCCAAAATCAGCATGATTAAGAACTGGAGTTAATTATTTTTGAACGAAGTCGAACCAAAGGGCAGAATTTTGATGTTTTGTTGAAAAACAGTGTTTGAATTATATAGAGTAAAAAGAGCAAGAGGCGGTGGAGGGGACAGAGGGGAGAATCTGAAAAAAGGTTGGATCGTTGTTAGGCAAGACATCTCAATTAAATTACCAAGTAGACCACTAAGCAAGAACAGTGGGTCTTCGGGTTTGTTCGAGGCTTATTCAAATAAGTAAGACACAAAGTTATTCAGCTTTTATATAAAAGCTTATCTTATTATTTGGAAACTTATATTATGAAACTAGGTGTACCCGCGACAACACCCGCGTGGATTTTTTAGGTTTTATTTTTTATGAGGATTCTTTTTTTATGTGACGAATAGATAATAATATCTTTTGACGAGATAGAAAATCAAATAACAGACATAACAAACAGATAACATTTTTTAAAATTGCATTACATTACATAAGTATACTGATTTGCATTTATTTCAAACCTGTTTGATATCATTTTATAGATAACGAAACCCATAGAAATAAACTAAAATTCTAATGACTCCGTGTAGGTGTGTAAGTGAATTTTATTAGCAAAAAGAAAGTCTAGTTAAACTAATGTGCTCAGCAAGTTCTTTGTGATTCGCCAGAATTACCCTGTTTGACCTAATGCTAATATTATGTTAGCATTTACATAAATATACGTTCTTAGTATGTTAATGTTCATTTACACATAAAGAGATTAATTTCATCAGCAAATATGATATAACTTGCCATCAAAATGGCTTCCAATTATTGTTAGAAAATTATTCGCTCTATTTAAACGTCTCAGACAAAATAATCCCTTTAAACATAATATACCACTCGAAAACAAATAATTGATATCAAAATCAAGTGAAGGAATTGAGTACGTTTTTATCATTACATTGAAGTACACATTATACACTCGAGAGCAATGAATCCGGGTCACTTAAAGAATGTTAAAAATCTCGGAAACTAAAAATGATAGGTTAATGCAATAAATTGTATTTAATAGACAATGTAATACTCCTTAAATGAAAGTAAAAAAAATATGAGTCACCATACATTTTATTAACACAAAATTACATAAAGAAAAAAACTGCTGATCTCTCCTTAAAACAAAAATAGGAAACAGGGCATATCTTAGTCTCGAAATACGATGCCCACGCTCCAGTTTAGGGCCGTTTGCAGGTCTAAGGGGTTTTAAGTTAGATTCAGCAAGCCGACGTCTTACTGTCCATGCACTTGGGTTACTTCCTCCGAGGCGTCGAAACTGATTGGTGAGTTCAGTTCCTGTGAGAAAGCGATTTCGAAGCATGGTGTTCACCAAGTATCGGTCTTCTCGTGCTGTGGTACACCTGGTTCTGCCCGTTCCTGGTCTGCGTAGGTTAGAACCAGTTTCTTCGTTTAAGTGACCCGGATTCATTGCTCTCGAGTGTACTATATTAATTTGGCATTTAAAAAATATTTAAAATTCTTTAGTACATAGGTACAAATACAAAAACAAATACAAAATTCTTTCGTCATTTGGTTTCCAGTGCAGTTTCGTAAAAATCTAAAGTGATCAAATCTTCTTTTTCTACGTCATCGAGCCAATGGCTAATAATCTTTTCTTCCTGCTAGATCTTGTTAGTCCAATATTTGACCACAGCCGCATTGTCCATTGATCTACATAGGTCCTCGACAGTAGGTAAAACTAGAGGGGTACTCAGTGAGCACGAGAGTAAATGCTATATGGATTGGGATAGAGGGAGTGGGGGAGGATTTAAAGAGAAATGTACTAATATAGTTTCAAAGGTCGTACAAATCATAATCAATAGTAGAGGTATTAATTTAAGCTAAGCTGATAATTGAATTAACTTTCACCATCAACAAAATAAGTTTGGATGCTTAATCATAACGCTAGAAAAGCCTTTACCGTACGAAGTTCATGATAGTACGAGCAAATACGACGCGCGTACAGGAGCAAAAAGATTGATGTAAGCTTGATGAAGCAAAATAGCTAAGTCAGAGGCTCCATTTATAAAGACAGGGATGGGTACTATTGCCTACGCGTAATTATGTGCCCTGCATACGTACGTAGGCGGCTTTCTGAAATAAACAGGATTATTTTATCAAGAAAACGTGTAGATTAGATTGTACAAAGTGTAAATGGTAGGCCGAGACGTGCGCCTAATAAATGTAACTGAAACCAATTTTTTATATACTTACTTACAAAAATGTAAAGATTAAAACAACTTATTGGTAATGTACCTAGGTATATTTAGGTGAATAGTTTAAACATGGTTAAAGTACCCAATTTTCGACAGTTGTTATGGGAACCACTTAACACATTAAGATACTATTGTCGTCAACGGAGTATTTTTTTCTGACTGAGATTTGGTACTAAGAAAATTCAAGAGTAAAACCCAATAGGTAAGCCGTTTTGCTCGAAACCGTAATTGAACCCGAGAACGCATCATGTAAACACACAGGTCAAACTATTGGTATCGCTGCTACAAACCATTATGAATGAAATACGCGTTAATTATTATTTATATTTCAAGATAAAATTTAATGCATAAAGTAAAGTACCTAGTCCAAAAACTAATCAAAAATTATAAATTTCCTAAGGCTTTGCCGATGAATTTGGTCATCGACCGACCCATCATTAATACTGACATCTTAATTGTCGGAACGTACCTTTCGACACGACAAAGTGAGGATTTCATTAAAAAATAAATAAAAAAGGGCATAAAACTTTTCCTTTTTATCTTATTGGACAAAAATTTCTGGAATTAAATTGAATGGTGTCGTGTCCATCATTAATCACGGGGTGCTGGCTTGTTCGCGTAGGTACCTACTTCTCTTATGAACTTTTCCTTTTCATAAAAAACAAAATTTCTGTTTATCAGTTTTTTGTGAAGGAATATTATAGCGGACTTAGTATATTTTCATCGAAGTTAAATAAGAGCAATGATGTAAACAGAAGAAGAATTCGGAGTCTAATAGAGAGTTCAGCACACATGCTTGAAACAACACAAACTTTAGGTATGTGAAGCCTAATTAATTATGCACGCAATAGAATTATGTGATGCCATATATTTCGACTATTATGTATAATGAGGATAACGTGGCTTTATGCACATCTAGGTACTACCTATACATTTTGTCACATACCACCAGTACGAGTATTAAGATAAATGTTGTGTATGTTGATATACACGTATGCAATATTCTGAATGTTGCGTATAAAAGCTAGGTAAACCTACGTATATAAAAATAAACTGGATAAAATGTCATAAAAAATAACTATTTAAGTATAGGTATTTAATTAACGACGCAATGGTCGGACGACTATAACCGTGGCAGAATATTAATCAGAGACAATAAACGTCAGATACCTGAACTAATAGCTAATTAGTATCTCAAAAACCTTACATACCTGCAATTTTATAGTTAATCTCACCTTACAGAATTTTGGCACAGCAACTAAAGTTAGGAAACTAATTTTGTAGGAATGATGTTATCAAACTAGCTGAGCAATAGACAAACTATGAAAATTTATAAAGTTTATAAATTTGACTAAAAGTAACAACATATTTTATGAATACCCACACACTGAAATATTACAAACCGTTATCCTCGCTCTCTTTTCTATATTTATTTTGGTTCCATTTTTAAAATATATATAGGTAACTGAAACGATAAAGCGGTCATTTGGTCGTTCATAGTCTTACAGAAAGCGCATCACGTAGAAGCATAAGCTACGATCAGTTTTCAGCGCACCTGCAGTCAACGCTCGCATACTAATCCACGGAAATATTCATATTACGTGATAAAATTAACATACTTTTTAAACTATCTGTAGAATAAAATTCATTTCAACATTTATTGTTAGTAAAAGTCATTTTAAAATATTATTTTTGTTTTTTGGTTATATTTTTATTATTTTCATTTTTTTTTCTTATTTGAGTACAAAGAAAATTATCTTCTATAAAAACAGTTAATAGTGCCCTTGGTAGGTATATGTAAAATATGTTTTTTGCATAAACGAGAATTTTTCTTCCTAATTACCTAATTGAAAAAATAAATAATATAGTTAACAATTCATGTTCTTAAAAGAAAAGCTCTTCCACTCGGGTAAACAAAGCCCCAACGAGTTCTTAAAGAAACTTCGCCAGGAACTTCACCAAAACTTCACCTACTTAAATATCTTTGTTACCAATTTTGAGCAATAACGTTTTTGCAAATGCGATACAAGTATCAATTCTGCAATTATTATTTATATAATATGTAGACAAAAATTAATAATATTTAGACAATGACGGTGCCCATGGGGGCCGACGCACGAGCGACTTTTGAAGTGATGATGGAAAAATATACCGAATGCTAATGCAATATACGTCTCTCTCGCTTTGTAAATAGATCTACTCACAAATTTGTGAGCACATCAAACGCGGCGCGCGTAAGCTGTAAAATAAAAGTAAGTGTTTGAAGAGGCGTGAATTATGTAACGGCAGCAGTGAGCACACGGCGCACCTTCGTTTTCTTACCCTACCCTACATGCAAGCGAGCTCATTTGCTCATATACTTGGCAATTACTCGCAATACCACTTTATTTACAAATACATCATCGTCTAGACGGCTAGCTGCAAAATAAATGCAGAAAAACGTAACTTGTAGGTAATTAGCATTGTACCTAGATTGTGGAATGTAGATGCCTGTCATTAAGCGATAAAAAGAAAGGAAATTTATGTCGAGGACTATACAATGGTTGCCGTAAAATGCATTTTCAATATAAAACATTGAAGTACCTATTCGTCCTATTCCCTCTAGAAATGAATTTTATTGAAGTACCTATGTATGTTTGTTAATTAGTTATTCGTAAAATTTATGTATTTTGTAAGTAATATTTTCGAGACAAATACCGTATACGGGTATATAATAAGTATACGTATATGAAATAGGTATACGGTTAGGTACATAGTGTCATTTACATATTGATATTTTATTATAAGGATTTTTTTCTTTTTCATTCATTGTTGGGAACCTATAGCGAATGTCATTCTAGTTGAAATTACTCGTAATAAAGAAAGTTTCGAAAAATCTCTGTGCTGTAGCTGTAGAGCGTTCGAATGCTAAGTCAGAGCTCGTGATTTCAATTCCCATTCAGTGCAAATATTTGTGTGCATGAATATGATTTTTTTCATTGGTCTGGATGTTTTTAATACGTTTGTACTTACATAAAAACATACCTAGTCATAAATACATACCTAGACAATTTTATTCAGATTTATATCCAATAACACAACTTAGTTAAACTATACTTTCTTTGAATTTAGATAGCGACGTATAGAATGTCGTAGAGTATCATAATTTTTATTTATTCCCATTTTTCTCCGTCGGTCTCTTACTTTGATCTGCAGAGTTCCCAGAAAGGTGTCGAAGTTCACTGCAGCCGCGTCCCATTGACCTTCCACGCCGACGACTCCACTCGTCCCACTCAAGACTATTTGAAATTGGCACCATTGATGCTCACGGCTAGTTACTCAATACTCTTAGTTTAACAACGTGTTGATATTTGATGTTTTTTTCTTAATGTTAAGTTGTAATAAAATTCTCTTTTAAAATTCACCTTTTTTCGTAAACTGAGCTCACGTCACAATATACTTAGGTATTTTTAATTACATACTCGTAGTACAATTATAAACGAGGAAGTTTGGATGTTTCATGCCAAAACGGCTCAACGGATTGGGCTGAAATTTACAGGCACAAAAATAATCTGCTCTGAAATAAAAAAAAATCCCAGACATAAGGTTAGTGTGAGTCGTGGAAATCAAAATTTCAAGCGGACAGGGCCGCGAGCAACAACTGGCAAATCACAGATCAACAACGATTTCAGTAAATGCTAAAATAATCATTCTAAACACTATCTTTGATAAAATCATATTATTATTTTTTTCTGGCAAGGAAGCAAAAGTCCTGAGGCAGTTCAAAAAGCAAGGCTCTTTTTTAAATTCTAATATCTCACTTCGTCACAACTTTATATCCTGGCGTTGACGGTCTTAAGCGTAGTTTCAAAGCACTTTACAACTATTTTAAGTTATTGAGGCTTTACAACACCGCAAAGTTACAGCCGGTTTATTGACATTACATATCATGATGAAACCAGTAAATGTACTAACATTTTACCAGTAAAAACCAGGAAAAAAATATCTTCTAAAAACGAATCGAATTTCTATTCAAATATGGATATATTATGCTCAACGGAGTTATTGCAAACTTCCACACAACCATATTCTGTATTCTTTGTTCTTACTCTGCAAAGTTTGAAATGACGCAGTACTGTCTGAATTTTTGATTACAAACTGACTATCTAAAACCCGCAACGCGCTAGTGATGCAAATGCTCATGAACGCCTGTGACTTTCTTCCAAGTAACACTCAGACTTGGAAAACACGTTCAATCTACAGCATGCAGCTAATCTGCAGTATTAGCATAGTGGTGTGTTCTTGCCAAACTTGACTGGAAAAGAGCTTCAATGGCGCAAAAAGAATCTCTATATAATTTGTAAAAATAGTTTTATTTTTATGTGTAACATTCGCGTAAACTTTTGACAATATCAACTACAGTATATTAACATATAAGTGAAAAACATTTACTTGCGACTAAGCTTTCAGCAAAAAAACATGCCGTAACGTCGTTCAAGCAGCTATCAATCAGATCTGATGGAAGTTATCCATCAAACCTTTCCAAAAAATATACGTACCTACATCCTTCTGCCACCTTCCGCATTTGTAGGGATTGAAAATAATATTATAATATTACCAGCTATTGCCTGCGGCTCTGCCCGCTCGTTCGAACCTGCAATACATATCGTGTTTCTATGTATTTACAAAAAAAAGTATATAAGTATGTTTATCAGCATTCTAGAGCCCATAATACAAGCTAGTTAAACTAAGCTTACTTTGGGTCTAGGGAGCGATGTGCAGAATGTTGTAAAAAAAAAATATGGCAATCGTAAACTAAAGAAAATTATCATGATATTACTTAACAGCTAGAAAGCTTTCTTCTTCTTTATCTGGGTACCAATCTCGCATCTCATTGTATTATCTAAATCTTCGTAATATTTCGTTTGCTGAAGGCGTTAGACCGCGCTCTACATTCATATATAATCATGTTCGCATCTAAATGTAGAGAATTCGAGATATTGGAGTGAAATGTCAAGAGGGCGTGAAATAGTTCCACGAAATATAAAATTCCAGCATTACCTTTCTGACCTATTAATAAGGAACTCTGTAAAAATATTCGGTCACCGTTTCGTTTCGTTTTACAATTCTTTTTAGAGATGGATGGCAACTGGTGCATTAATTTTAAAAAAAAATAATTAAAAAAAAAGCTTTTACAATACTGCGAAACACGTATTCACAAATTTGCCGCCAGGTTAAGCTAATAAACATTATACATAATTCAGTTTACTCGCTCACAAGTGAATGAATGAAAAAACTCACACTAAGTAATAAGATATCTAAATTCATACAGCACATGCGGATTTCAAACGGTTAGTTTCAATAATCCATTGAATAAATTGAAAACGGACAAAATGTGTGGTAAGTCCACACCGTTTGTTTGTTTTCCGTCGTTTCGAAGGATTAGCTTAACGAGTGAGCTTGATTTCACGTACCCTCACTGTAATTTAGTTTCCTAAAAAGAATTTTAAGTTGAATACTTTGTACTGGGATTTTCACATCAGTAATTACTGCCCCTTAAATATTTGAGGAGATGTATGGTCATTGTTTCAGTTTAACATATTGTAGGTATTAGATGATTTTAAGTACCTATATTAATGGCTTTGTAGAAATTAAATAAACAATAACAGCCAAGTGCTGTTGTTATTTTAATTTCTCTATACTTTAACAGCTTACACCCCTTCCTGCATCTGTAGACCCTTTTTTTATCGTGCGGAAATCCCCATGGATACCACCCCCGTCGGCCATCGAGGGTGGTTATGTCGGGATCGAACCGACTAAAACCGCACGCCGTCTCGTGTCTTAATTACCGGGACGTAAGGTTACCCAATAGGCATGTCCCTCGCACCTCGGCTGACCCCGGGCCATCTGCGGTTTTAAGATGGCCACCTCAACCCCTTGGCTCAGCTGATTAGCGGGATGGTATCCGTGGGGATTCAACAATTTTATTATAAATTCATCTTTGTAAAATACGCCAACACGACGAAAGAAATGAGAGAGGTAGAAACGTCTTCAACCCTCTATAGATTCTCACCTTTGTACATGGGTACACCTTTTACCTTTAATTTCTTATTAAAGCCTTACCTTCACCTTTTGCTAAGTGTTTCCCTGAGTGCTTGCCACCTACATCATAGCAGTGACATAAAAGTGTATTATTACTTGATTTACTATAAATCGTACCTACCTACCTATACATATACCTAATACCTAAGAACATACGATACTAAAAAATAAAATTTTAATTTACGCAAAACCATTAAGAAACTTTGTATGCTGTAACTGAAAATGAAAACGATAGTGTAAATTAAAATCACTTTGTCCAATATCCAAATGCTCTAATTGAAATTGGAGATATAACATAAATAATTCATCTTAATACCATCCGAGGTCACCGTATGGCTGACAAAAATCGCTTTACGAGTGTGGGAACTTGCGGGAGGCGACGACGTCCGACGCGCTGCCGGGCGGGAACGATCCCGCGTTGATATAACCCGGTACAGCCGGCACCGCGCAAACAAATTGGATGCTTAAAATTCAATTTGAAGGTTTCGCGGTCCGCTTCATTCGCTCTCCCCGTTCGTTACAAGCTGGACTTGTTCACATATCCAAATGGAAACGTAATTATTTTGCCGTAACTTGGGTATGTACAAATAATTACCGTCAGAGGACAAACAGTTTGTTTAAATAATAGGGGTGGCGTTTTCAAGAGAATTAATAAGAAGATAATTTGAATGTTATTAGTCATTGTTGGTGAGTATATGATTCGGAAAGTGGTGAACTTTGATAGCAGGTTCATTAAACCACTTGTAACACATATTTAAAATGATATTGTAATCCTGCTGGCTTGTCATTACAATAGTTAATTATTGATTATTCAGAATAAACATAATATTAATAGCGTAACTATGCATACCATGTTGAAAACCTACTATTAAATGAAAGCAATTTCTGCTACCTACGAAAAAGCAACAAAAAACAGTCAAAAGTAGTATTGACTAAGAGGGTCAGTCAAATACGATAATAAAATTATACTACTAATTGCTTAAAAATGTCCCAGGCATTAAGTCCGCCTTTGTACAATTTAACTGTTAAGATGTAGTAAGTAGATAGTACAGTCTTTGGAAATAAAAAAAATGTAGAGGACTCACCACCAAGCAAAAATTCAAATTGAAATAACTACTAGACCAAGTTTCTCTCCTGCAGATTCACAAAACTTTTCGAAATAAATTCAAGTTTCGTCAAGCTGAAAATTGATGAGTACCACTATGAATTTAAATATTATCCGTATAATTTGAATTAGCATAACGGCAATAAATCCATCCGTGATATCGGCACGTGTGATAAATGCGAAATGAGCTCTCTATCCTGAGGAAACAATAAATAGACTTTGGTATAAGTTACGACAGATGCAGGTCGTGCTTATATGTAGTAAGGTTGATGTTCGTCGTCCCCGTGCCTTCTAGAACTTTTGTAATTCTATATTCTTTCGTGAAGTTTTCTAATATTGCGAACATAACAAGCTTACATGTCCGCCTAATCCGACAATATACGGAACGAGGAAGTGCACAAACTTTTCATAAGGTTAACTAATTTATTCATGCGTCGAGCTGAAATAGATACCTATATTACGAGTATATTGCTACTAACTATACAGACCTATTTATTTTTTAGCTCCAGATTTTTATGAATACTTAAATGAAGGTACCTATATTTCACAACCGTAGTTAAGTACTTATTAGTAAATTGTACAATTTATAATTCACCCAATACGATGAGTTTAATCTCCATATATTATTATCATTATACTATATATATGGGTCCCAGTAGGGTGTATATGGGACTCCACCAAGATCCTTGGGACTCAATCCAAGCTGATTGATGGACTTAGGTAGTTCTGGGTCAGAAAAATCATAACTGTTCTTCTAGGCACGTGCTCTTACTGTTCCATCTTAAAAATACACCTGGTATAGGTACCTTTTTTCTTGCGGAAATCCTACCGGATTTCCCTGTACCTACTAACAGCGGGGGCATTGTGTCGGACTTGTACCGACTAAAACCACGTGCCGTTTTGGGTCTACAGACTTCTACTGACTACTTCTTGTAGGTATCATCTACGGCTACCAGACGGCACCCTCGGGCCTGTATAAATAGGTACCTACCTATACCATAATTGTGTTAATTCCCGTTAATATTATTGTATGTCCTCATACGTTCGGCTAATTCGTGGAAATGGATATACCCGGTATCATGAATTAATCTCTGGACGTCGAGAGAAATTAGTCCGCTGCTATACCAAACACACCACGTAGCTTTGTGACAAAGTAACCAAATGAACTAAATGAATTATCACGTGATGTCGGCGCCGGATTCACTACTTTCATTAACTTTCCACCACCCAGTGATAGTTTATCTTGCCTTCTTTTGTTAACGATACATTAGGTATGCATACATAAATATACACAATCACGCCACTTTCCCATTGGGGTAGGCAGACCTTACCACTTGTTACAATTCTGGCTCACGCCTTTTGCTTCTTCTCTTCTACTTACTACTGCGACGAGGCTCAAGGGTTGGGAGTCAAATGCCACTAGACATGGGCTACAAAGTGTAAGTTTTGGATATAACCAAGGTAATGCTATGTATATTGTATTAAACTTAATTAAAATGCTTAAAAAAACACCAAAGTTGAATTTCAATTCTTTATTCGACACCATATTTTTATGCATTCCATTTAAACACCAAATTGTAACAAAATGCTGATCGGGACATAAAATTTGCAACAGTTACAAAATTGTGTATTTACTACTAGATATTAAACATAACAATAAAAAATTATACTATAACAACAGTAGTAAACATATGAGCAATACAACAACTTAATTTACACAATTCCTCTAAGATTAACTAATCCTTGTTTATATTATAATAAATAGTAGATTCTTAATCTTTAAAACAAAATATAATTATTTTTATTCATTGAAATATCTACGAGTATTATACGGGTACTCGTTTCGACTATCATTTGATTAAATATATTAAAATTGATTAATAAAAGGGATGTTTCATTATGTTTATGTTATACATAGACTCTTCAAAGATATTAAATCAATTTTTAAAGTTGAATATCAATAAAACCTTTTAATTGGTTTATCACCAATAAGAATCTGATCGTACTAATATTTGCTCGTCGTGGAATATTTTCGTAAATAAATAATCATTATACGACAATAAAGTTTTATTAGGATAATATTATTTGGCGTATAAAATTGACATCCTTCTGGATTTAATTCCTTGAAAATTTTGAGCATACATTTTGTTCACATTATCTTTGACACAGATGTGTTTTGGCGTTCTAATATTTTTACAAATATTCTAGAAGCTACGTAAATCTAAAACAATAAGGTATTTATGGTAAATTCCAGGTCAACTTTACACTTTACCGACTTACATGTTGTGTAAATAAATTTTAAAAGAGTTCACATTTTGTCACAATGTGGAAAATGGCGTAAGTTTTAAGTATGATTCAATCACCAATAGTTAATCATCATCAATTCCTGTGAAGATAAAAATATGGACGAGTACGAAAGAACTTAGTAGTTTGAATCGCAGTGGAAATATTATGGATCATGCAAACAGTTTAGCAGCGAATAAATTAAAACTACATAAAACAATCGTTTCTTATATTATATTTAGATCGAAATTGTATCATAATCTCATTATAATTTACTTAGGTTGATGTGTGTTTTAGTTTGCTTACGAAAATGATTCAAGTTACAAGGCATTTTACTACTCATAACAAAAACTCGTTTTTGTAATCTAAATATTTCATAAGTGGACCAAGTTTACGAATTTTAGGGAGAGTTAGTAGACCACTAAGAAACAGTACACATTTAAAAAAATATTGCCTGAATATAAATTAGTGACTTACATTTTAAAGGCTGTTTATAATATATATAGCTTGTCTATAAAGTCGTGAAATTAAATGAGGGCGCTGCTGAACTTCATGTAGCAACCCTATATAGTGCGACTAAAATGATCTTGAAACTAGAAGTTCGTTCCTAGTAAAATGAGTTAGTAAAATAAAACACATTATGCAGTCATAATATTGTTTCTGTTTTATTTATTAAACCAGGTGCAGTATAAAGTTTTGAACCAGATCTAGAATAAAGTTATTGAACCAGATCCAGAATAAAGTTAGTTCAAACTCAAACTTAATCATTTAATAAATTCAATCAGTTACAAAGAATAATCACTCCGGATTTTAAATATTAAATATTGAAATGCGTTTCATCGCCACTTTCAGCAGTACAGTCACCACTGTCACCACAAATATTAAAGTTATCCATTTCTTTCTTCAGCCGACCTTTCATGTGTTTCCCAGGAGTTTCAAATTTTCCATCATTGTTAAAACCTTTGTTAACTATCCGCCAACTATACTCTGATTTTCCTGTAAAGAGTAAAAATAATAATTTAATAATTAATTACTGAATGGCAACAAGTTATTGACTTGAAGCAATTAATTCAAATAAAAAATTGGTACAGATTGAACGAGTTGTACCATCATATCAAAAATTTTGATCGCACTATAAAAATAACCTACTGACAGTTTTAAATCTAACCTAAAAATTTGCAATGTAAACATTGCCTTTTTTGCCTTCAAATCGTAAATTCAGTAAATTTGTAAGTTCAGACAGATTCAAAACAAATAATAACATGATTACATACCCATCAAAGATGCTGTTCGCTCATTAACGTCCTACAAATCCCATAAAATTGTCCAGCTTAGTGATCCGTGATTCATTGCTGGAAAACTTTGAAAATCACTTCCCACGCACCACTCTGATTTCCTTTACTCATTTCTCAACCTTTTATGCGTAGTTTGGTCTCAATGTATTGCAGTTTAATGAAAACAATTAAAAATAAGAGAAGAAAACTATAGTTCGTCGATAGTATTGACAACTGACGTACTTATGTTTGGTGTTGCCACTCACATGTTTAATGTTAGTTCCTCAAACATTCTTTTCACGACTAAATAGACAAGCTATACCTTTATCTTGAAAGGCGTAAAGAACATAATGACGGAATACATTACAAAACGGAATGATTCCCTTCATAAAATAAACTTTACGACTTCTATCTAGTATGGCCAGGATTCTTGAATGAGATTTATTCTTGGATGACAGAAGCATAGAAATGTGGTCTATTACCCTGATTACCTTCTTGGGACTTTATAATAAAACATATGCATACAATTCCTTTGGAAATTTTCTACGTACTCGTCCATTTTGTAATAATAAGTTTTCAATATTTTACTTATCAAAAACTACTCCAAATCAATACACCTCACTTAAAATTAACTTTACAAAAAAGTACAACATATGCGATGTTTTTTAAACAATTTTTATTAATAGTTTTTAGCCTAAATACCTGAAACACGTTGATATAAGTATGTACAGCTACTGTTGGTTTGTGGTTAAGTCTTTTGTCCCTATGTTATTGTTATATTCACATTTATTATATACGTATATATTCACAAGAGCCTACAATTCCTTTTGTCTATTTCTGACGGCAGAAATAATTATTACATGTACCTATATATGTTTGCTATAACAGGCAGCTTATGTACTGACTATCTCTCCTGTATAATATAGACAAGAAAAATAGGGCGTGGGACTCGAGCCAAGTCTAGTGCCTTTTATAGCAAATCAGATAAGATCACTTTTACAAGATATATATCGTCATTTATTAAATAACTAGGCCATAAAATTGAGTTTATGGTATAGCAGGTGAGGAACAGTCACATTATTAGCAAACGCGCTTCTTCCCTACTAATTGGTTTATTTTCGCAGTTAGCTAAAGATATTTGTATGAACCCGACGGTATTTATTCACAGTGTAATATATTAACGGTCCCCGATCGTGAAGCGCATCACGTCCGCACCGCATCCTCTGCGTTTAGTTACACGAGTGTTCATACATTCCCGAACCGCTAGCAAACAGAGTGGCAAAATGAAGATGTATTCGCGCACACAAATTTATAGCCACAGTTTCATAAAACAAGGCAGAAAAGTCCCACGGGATCCATTTCTATTTCGCTGCACGCACTGCCGATTAGTTTACTCTATATAATATTTACACGTACGTAAGATAAGTTCACACGGTTCTATGTACACAGTAAATTATATCACAAATCACAACTTAGTCCGTTTGTTGACAACGACCTCGGCGGCGGCGTCGAGGAACCCTCATACGGATATTTCTTGTATTTGTACTCTCTTTTTCATAATGCCGGGTGGCGCTGGAGCGGCAGGCGGTGGAGGGGCGCGGAGGATGCCACTCCCAGCTCCTGCCTCTGCCTCCGCGCCCGCCTCCACCGGTGCCTCCGCTCCATCTGGACCAAACTTCACTTGCGTTGAACTGTCCACTACGCGTGGCTCGAAAGTACTCGTACGCCCCACTGCATCAGACCGTCCGTCCACATTCTGAATGTCAGGCTTTTGTGTATCTATACACACCACGCTTCCTGCCTCAATAGCACTACCAACGCTCACATCAGGCATTGAACTCCGTGCTGCGCGATGTTTTTCATCATAGCAACTATATTCACCAAAAGTTGGTTCGCCACAATCTGATAGCGTCCTCAGATCAAATTTTGAACCAACTGCACGCGGCACGTGTGCTGACTTACACTCAAACCCGAATCCTTTACCATCAAAAGCACGCACTTCATAATCCAGTTTGCCATCGTAATTGTCAGAGGAAGACGAACTGCCAGCTTCCGCTAGATCGTCTTTGGAGCGGCGGGGTCTAGAACCTCGTTGGTGATAGATACCAGCAAAAATAAGTACGTTGAGTAGTAGCAAGAAACAGCCAACTGCTATGGTGACTGTGAGTGCGGCAGTGTATGACTGGTAGTGAGATGAAGCAAGGCGCCGCAGCAAAGCATCGTCAGGATGTACTGGTGGCGCAGTAGCGTTAGGAGGGCACTCTGTTGAAGGTGGTGCGGGAGGTAAGCGGGGCGGGGCGGTACGGGGAGGCAGCGTACTACGCGCGCCTGCACCGCGGCCCCCATCTAACTCCACCACATGCGGCACGTGCGCTCGTGACATCGACTGCGGTCTCACAGCACCTGGTGGTTAATCTTTTTGTAATTAATCTGTCTAGTTTATTAGATAGCAGTTTTATAAATTTAAGAATTTTATAAGCTTCATATAAGACGATAAATATATATACACAACGGCGTAATAACAAGATTGTATGTAAACAACCTATAAATTACATAGGATCAGATACATGTCGACAACTTTGGCCATATTACTTAATGGTAAAGAGAAAGTGATGTTTTGGACAGATGGATAGATAGGTAACAAATGGGATACCTTCATAGTAGTTAGCGTTGTTGTCCTGGAAGTGGTGATGTCTCATCGCAGCATCAGGCAGGTCGGAGCCGGGTCGGTGGAGCTGCGGAATGAGCGACAGCCACAGCGACATTTTGTGGCCACGGTAGTGACTGCGCATCTCCGGCTTACTACCTGTCCCCGTAACGAGCGAGAATTGAAATAAATGAGACCAACCTTTACCCACTCGACTTCCTCGACCCGAAAGTTTTAAATGACCGACCCCAAATTCGGCGACACAATACTCTAATCTATGTTGATTGTATAGTGTGTTGTTGTGTTTACTGATGCTAATCTTCGTAACTACTCAAGAAGTAAAACTTTTCCGAGTTTTTCTCGTATATACTTTAGTGTAATGCTACGACACCGAATTGTTGAGCTATAAAGGATCCGAGGGCAATGAGCACATAAAGTACGGCAACTTATGTATTCCAATAACCTAATCAGGAAGTTGTTCGTTGGTAACAACGCCTGTAAGTATGAGAACGGTACTCACTAATCTCCATGTAAAGTTGGTTGATGGTATCATAAGTGTCCCAATACGGCGTTTGGTCGGGACCCAGTCTTGGAGTTTCTCCCAGCATTGGACTTGGGGGTGGTGTCGCCGATGGATCGTTCGGGTTTCTAAAATCAAATATCATTATTAAAACAAATAGAATAATATATAGAAATATAGACATCTTCTTCTGAAATGCGTAAAGTATTAGCCCTGAACTTGATCATTTCGGCGTGTAGTTTTATCCAGAAGTTTTTAAGGACAAACTTTCTTTTAACAAACAAAAGTAGATAATTTTGCAACATTCTGTCTGAACACAGCTGCGCGTTAGGTGTGGAGGAACTTTGAAAATATTTCTCAGCAAACTGCTTACGTAATTAAGCCTTTATCGAGATCATGTTTCCCAACAAATTCAATTCGAAATTCCGTTCTACACCACAAAATTCTTAACTTATCCCGCTAAAATAGTTTTCAGTTTACGTTATGTTAACTCAATAATAATCTAGGTGTATTATATGTGCAATTCGTTACAAATTCATACAATGCTGCTAAAAAGAACACACATATATACCTAAATCTCATTAAAATAATATGGCTTTTAACATTATAAATACTATAAAAAGTAGCGTTTTTAACCAAAATAAATGTGTGACATTTATGTTCACTTTGTGCGTTGAAAGCCTTATAGGTAATATTGTTTTTCCTCTATTTCCTTCTACTTAAATGGACACACATCGATTGATTTGATCATAATATTCATGCTAATATAAATAACCCAATGTAAAACAAAGAAAAAAACGGCCTAAAAAAATTGTCCTTTTAGCAGATTCAATTACTTTACGCAGCACTATCTATAACATGAAAGGGATACCTACATCGGTTTCAACCTTCAAAACTACAGACGCAGCCAGTCATATATTTCTAACAACTGAAACTATTTCGGAGGGCAAACTATTGCCTTCGGGCATAGACCACTGTCATCTACACTTATCATACCGAAATATCCTTTATCATCACCAAATTGTCACACAGTATGGTCCAATCTTAGTATTGACAGAATTATGTAATAACGCTTTATTTTACTGTAATATTATTACCAGTATTATTTGTGATATGTTTGTAAGCCTAATTTTTTTATTTGTTTTTGTCAGTATTTAATCCTGCCGTAGAATCAGTACAGTATGAACGTAATATATTGGCGATCTGTACGGGTAAACGGAATTTTATTTTGTGATGCTGCATAAAAAAATTACACCAATCAAGCCAAGCATCTAAGTAAGTACATTTTTATGTTTTAATTTCTTTTTACTTTTATTACATGACGAATGTCTAAAAAATATTTGTTACGAAACGGAACAACGTCCACACCTATCTAACTTATGTACCTTCCATTAAGTGTGTCACGTTGCACTAAAATAAACAGCTTTTTTTTTCGTCTTTCTGTCTTTCATATTGGCCACCATGAGATTTTAAAATCAATAAGCGCCATAAAGTACCTACCTCTTAATTTTGTAAATTCATGAATATGGAGATCAGGTGATTGCCACTCTAAAGTAAACCTGATATTACCTCATTAGACTAGAAACCGAACACAATACTCTTGGGAGCCTTAAGGGTGGTAGATGTTTAAACACGCCAAAAACAGCAATATTATACTCACCCGTTTTTGACGAAGTTGGAGATGTAATGTATACATAATTTCGACACACGTTGCTCCTGTTGAGTGTAATTCTGTTGGTGATGTGTAGTCGATAGTGGTACACCCAGGTAATAGGGAAGCTCCTCACCATGAACTGATCCTGGCCTCTGAACAATCATTACACAGAATAAGTTTATTTTTGAAATACAAACAGTTAGTTTAGTTTAGAAATACAACATTACGAAATGTATGCCTTCAACTGCGTTACTGGGTTTCAACAAAGTACCTATTTGAATAGGTACAATTTGGCTACCCGCCCCTAGCAACACAGTACTTGAATGTTCAAAAAAATGTACAACATACAAATACATGAACTCCAAATTCTGATGCAAATGGAAACACCTACAACTTCAACCACATGGGCCAAACACTCTACGAATATTGAAACTAACTTTGTCCTTAACTCAGCCCTTAAATATTTGAAGCTAAATTCTAAATCAAAACGATTGAAACCCGCATAAGCCGGATAATAAGTTCATTGGTGTGTAGTTTCAGGGCTGTCGCGATAGGGTTGTCGAAACAGATGGGTTCGGAATCGTTTCAATAAATTAACGACCGCAAGCTTGTTGATACATCGAAAGTATCGCAATGTGCCGAAGACTATAAATCTGCCGTCGTAAAACGTGGCTAAGTGACATCTGGTAAATTTTCACATTTTAATTTTAAACAAATTAGTTAGTAGAACTTTAATCGTGTAAAAGCTCAAAATATATCCATCTTCTGACATAATGACAATTATTAAAGATTTGAATAATATTCTTATAATCTCTTTAACAATGGTTTGTTTTATTAGTTGTGATTTCATTAAGTTTATTGTAACTGATTTAAATTAATAATGAACTAATATCATATTGTGATCATTTTATGATACGGTGACCTAATCATTGAACGACCTGTGTAGTGAACTGATTAATTAATTACGCATCGCATTAATTAATTTATTATCGTTTACGTACGCTGTAAGCGAAGTGACAACACAATACAGTTAAAAGTTGTTAAAATGAACAAGTTTGGCAAAATAAACGCCAAAAAGTTATCCAATGAAAAATCGATAAGTATCAATTTTATGTGTGTGCATCAATTTATACTTGGAAGAAATTCATATGTGCTAAGAGCTCTACCCATACAAAATTATTTTTATTTGTAGAAAACGAGAAAAGAATTGCTGATGTGGCGGGTATCAATCCATATGTTTAGCTTGTGAAACTTGGGGGGGGTACTTGTGATTATCGATATACCCACATACCGGTTATGTGGGTATATCGATAATCACAAAAATAACGGCTGTGAGTTTGCGAGCGGCGTGCGTCAGGTGATGCGTGCGGCACAGCCAGTCACGCCTGGAGCTTCATACGCGATAGAAGTGTCCCAGCTGGCTTAGGAAACACAATTATAGTGTTTTCGCCCCGGGTCTACAACTCCGGACACCGCATACGAGACGATGGGCTGGTGGCCACCAGCAGCAGCAGAACCAGGATCGCAGCCGAACAGCAGTGCTGGGTGAGTGATATACACGTTTTACTTGGTTGTAGCATAGCCCCTTTCGTTCTCGGTAAAGACATATTGGATTGACCGCCCTCCACACCATCAATCGTAAGTTGTTCTCAACCCGCTCTGGAGAGCACGGCTATTTACACGCCTGCTCCTCCAAATGCACTGATACACGAAGGCCTAAAGCCGGTTTTACTTTTTGAATATTATATAAATACTCGTAGAATAAAAATCGAATTTAATGTTCCTGTATTTGTTTGACAAGAACTAATATGACTCAGGACCGTGCTTAGGACTAAAGATTTTTATTCAATTACCTTAAAAATAAACCAACACGGAGCATAGAAAGTAACACATGCATTCGTCAGTATTCTCACTAATGCGTATCATTCATATAGCGAAATGAGATAGCTATAGATTTTGAACTTTTTGAATTTATGTGCTACAAATACAAATTTGCATCAAATATAAATGAGACTATACTCTTTGGAGACGTTCAATGTGTTTTGATTTAATTATATACTTGTCTGTTATAAACACGGGTTTAATCTCTGCACAAAAACAAATCTCTTAAACATAAGTGTCCTTTAGTTCACCAACCAACCTTTCAACACGGTTACAGTGTAAAATTATACCTAACCCTACCAAGCCGGTCAAATTCAAGACCTTTTTATTGATGTGTTAAAAGAGCGACGTAGTTAGTAGGTACTTCAATTTGGTAGAGAGCTTGTAATATTGTAATTTCAAAAAGGTGGTGGTCTCAGGGTGGTGGCTTAAGCTTCTAGGCATCGGATTTGGCACTTAGTACATGCCTACGTGAACTCACTTCTAATGCATGCATTTGTACCGTACGCAGTACCGTGTAAACTGGTGTAAACGTAGGTACTCTGATACGTCAATAGATTTTTTAAATTGAAACCAATACTATAAAATATAGTAATTGGTCCTGAGAAAGGCGTACACATAACTGATTTACCTATATACGATTCTATACCATTAATACTAAACGTCACTTTTTACAACCGCAATATTTATTAAAACTTATAAACTTACTTGTGGATAATCTTTTTCTTGTGAAAGATGATGGAAATGTGTAAAGTAAGTCGTTCCCCCACGTAATGCATGTAGATATCCCAGTCTGATTAAAGGTGCCGCAGTCCGTCCATCGCTTAACACCTGCGTAAAAATAGACATTATAAGAAATTCCCTTATTTTGAAACACACAACTTTGAGAAAGAATAATCGAGAGATACATTTGATTAACATAATAAATTAATTCATCCATTCTTATCACAAATTTATAAATCTTCAGTGAAATGCAAATCTATCTTATCTTTAGTATGACAAAAAAACTTGAAGTAGGTACGACTTCATTACACAAAATCATGATTAGTCATCGGGCTGCAAATGGTTTGGAAATAATTACTTTATGTATTTAATCAATAGGGATATGAACGCTACGTGTAACTCGTCACTGTCTTTCGTCAATAACGCATCTGTGCTTGCAGAACAAAACTAAATCATTGAACTTTTTATTAGATTGCTGACTCATATTAGTATATTGCTCAACTCACTAAAATAACTGTGTCAAATTTGATCAAATTGAACACACCTAAACTAAGTTAACGTATTCACAAGTTGTGAAACACACGGTCTACCAATACCCTTATTTTAGAGCTCTGACAAAAATAATACAAATATCTGCGAACAACCGATCAAATCCAATACATATCCAAATAATTGTAAAGCAAAAGGCACGCGTAAGGCTAAAGTCAATATAATCGAATCATAACAATGTCGTCGCTCTAATTTCTTATTTGGCGTAGCAAATATTTTCCAATAAAGGCTTTCAACGCTACGCGGTGCGGCGGCGTCGTGTATTCAGGGTGCGCGGGCGTCATTAACTCCCTTTGTCGCGCGTTGCGAACGTTCGGTGAGTAGCGAAAACCACTTGAGGCTTAAATTAAGATCGTCTGTGAGGCCGACGGAACCGAGAACATCGGTCGAGAGCTAGGGTTACCAGACTTAATATTTAAAAGACCTGCCAAAAAAAGTTACATATAAATTCTTTGTTACTTTCTTTCAATCCCCGGATTAAGTGAATCGTGTTTAAATAATTTGACGGCGACGAAATGAAAATAAATGATGAAAAAACAATTATTATAACGTACCTAAGTTTGCTTAAACTTCACTTTGAAAGTTTACTAATTTTAAATAACACTATTTCTATTTATTATTAACATTAGTTAAAAATTTAAAGAAATGCGTAAGATCATGATGATCTTGGTGTTGAAATCCCGAGAAGTGCCTAAAATCATGATAATATAATACAAATACTAACGTGGGTAGCCCTATTCGACGCTCGAGAAATATCAACCCAGCTGGCAGATATCAACTTTCAGCAGTTTCACTATCGATGATGCTAATCGCGTTTTTTCTACACAATTTATTCGAGCCACAGAAAAACAAAAGCCGCTAATTCTATTTATATTCAGCGTCTCCCCTATTAAGGCCGATGTTATAGGAACGGATATGCATTAAATAAATATCGAGTTTCTATTGAATTTAGTTTGGGTATCCGCGTGTTTTTGTTTGTGTATTCACAATGAAGGATTTTTAGTTTTCTGCCGGATTGAATACTCAAGTTTTTAGTTTTTGGAAATACTAAAAACAGTATATATTTTAGTGACGCAAATCAAAAGTAAAAATATTTGATGTATCAGTATCGCATTTGCAGAACGAATAAACACTTAACATAGCTCAGTAAAAAAATAAAATTATCTTAACAAAATAATTAGAAAATTAGTAACTTAAGAATTAGACGTAAATTCACTTACTTCTAGGGTTGCGTCTCGAACACTAAGAGGATTTTGTACAGGTTTATCCCAGTCTGTATATTCATTCTTCAAGGTAGAGTAGATCTCGTTGAGGTGATAATAATAGGCATTGCGAACAAATGTGCGAAGAATGCGATCCCTGCGGCTCTCATTGAAGCCAAACTCCAAGTCTTGGGCGTTAAATTCCAGGTAAGATTCTGGAAGGCATAGCATACCTCTTATTTACATATACTTATCATTCACCGCCTCGAAACCCTCATACAATTTATTCGGAAGTATGTTAACACTCTGTGAATTACAACTTTAGTACCGAACAATAAAGCACGAGTAGTTATGTCGTTTTCATTGTGGCTGACATTAATGAGGATTAAAATGTATAGACCAATTCATAAATTAAAGGGAGATGTAATAAGATGGATCTTATCCTGGTATTCATGTTTGTCTTTATACGACGACATTCCTTTTGACATGACAACACAAGAAGGAATATTAATACAAAAACAAATTCAAGTTTTCGAAATAATTTCACGATGATACAATTCATTTGAATTAGAAGTACAAATGATTTTACCTCTCGTAATAAAGCATATGAAAACGCTTTTTAACATTTTCAATAATTGATTAGAGCATCGTGTGGTATTTTTTGAAACATTATTACCTACAGTGATATTTTACTTGAAAGTATCTATATAAAACAAAATATATATTAATATATTAACACCTATCTCTATAATTCATGAGAAGAACATAACAAAAGGGGTGAGTAAAAGTATACTTATTGCTAAATATTTCTTAAAATGTTACCCGTCGTTGTGAGTCCAAAAAGTAGTTCTCTATGAGAGAAATCAGCCAGTTCGTGTCCTGCTGCGTTGGCGACCGCCGCTGCGCCCGCGCCCAGTCTCGAACTGTCCGTCGGTGGTGGTGCCTGAACAAAATATATTTTATTTAATAACAAACAGAATCATCATCACCACAGTTCAAAAGCTTGCACTTTGTTTGAAACCAGGAGTCCGCTCTCTAGAACTAGTATATCTTTGTGTTAACGTTCTTATTAGGCTGACAATTTTGTATATTATCTATAGGCACAGTCTGACATGCGGGGATGTGGGGCGTAAAAAGCAATGACGCGTAGCCGACCGCTACACGTCGTTAAATTACGTTAAGATAATAAATAATATATGCTTATAAAATATTTTTCAGCGCATAATTTGCATTTTATAATAAGTATAAAATGCAAATTATCTAGGCAAACGTGCTCCACCGTCGACCACATCATCACTTACCAACAGGTGAGATTGTGGTTAAACGCGAACCTATTACCAATAAAAAAAAGTATGAATGTTTTCGGATTGCTATTTCTAGTGCATGTTATAGTTACTTAAAACTGAAAATTATTGCACTGATCTATATTTATAAATAAAATAGACACAAGGACTTCACAGTCCTTGTGTCTATTTTATTTATTTTGTAGTTTCGAGTTATTTCTAATTGAAGTCGATTTTGTATTGCACTTAAGTTATAAATAAAAACTTGTTTATTGTTATAAAAGTATTATACTTTGCATTATGATATCTATTAGTTAACCGATAAATTATATTCGGTATGTTTACAACTTTGTTATGTAAAAACAACCACAAATAAAATAGCACGTAATAACTCGCAATTGGATCAGTTAAAACAGTTTTATTTCAATAAGAAACATGTACCTAAGTTAATTGGAACAAGTTTAAAAAGAATAGCAGTGTCGTTTTCTTTAATAAGAGCGAGATATAAAAAGAATCTCAAGGAACAAAAAGAGATCAAAATGAGTATAACATTACGCAGATGAGAAGGTTTGTAGCAATATTAAATTCAAAATTTGTAGACTATTAAGAAGCAACTGGCGTAAACATCTTTTCTAGATTACTTCGTTTATTGCATACAATTTGTATAAGTGCAAATGCTATTTCAATTTACAAATATAAATGTAAACTGTATTTCTTTAAAGTCACCCTTCACTGTTTGTGATTGAACTCCTTCGAAATGTGTCGGCCGATTTTTTTTTGTACCTATACTTGGTACGAATGGTAACGATCGTAAAGTAGGTATTATTTTGGCATCCTATCTTCACGACCCGTATTTTAATTGCGATGTACGTATTTGGTATGAATAATATAATTTAATAAGCATGTACATTTATAAATCTTACTAACTTCAACAGCGACCAGATTCAAGATGGTGTTAAATGCTTTGAAAATCAGCAAAATCCAACTTATTGGCACTTTACATCAATTAAAAGTGTCCTTTTATTTTTCCAATATTGGGCGCATTCCACCTACAAGTGATTTACATCCTCTACAGTCCCAAAATAATTACAACTTTGCCATCCCAATCTTTTTAATATAAATTGTTGAGTGGCATAAATCGTGATCTGAAATAAATGTATTTGCCATTCGTTTTCTTGTCAGTTTATTTTCATATCGGTTAACTTGAGATTATTATCAGCCCCTTACATATTATTTTTCTCTTTATAAACTATTCGTGTCATACATAATTATCGTTTTATTTACATTTATTATTAATTAAATGTACTTAAATACAAATTAATTATTTAAATAGCTAGCTTTCGGAACGAAAAATACCTTATCACAGGTATAGATCTGCCATGTAGACGTCGTATGGCATTAACAATCAGAATGGCATTACTGGCATTACCTACTTACTAAGTATAATATAAAAAAGCTAAGTACTAAATGATCCCAAACGCGGTTATTATTGAAACTGCTGACATGACCGCTGACCATGTATTATTATTACCCCATATTATAATACTCCACAAGTTTCATATCAGAAATAGCTTTATCAAGATTTGTTTGTGGTAACAATACTGAGTAACATATTGTACAAATAGTGAGATAAATTGTAATATTTATGTGGATACATTTAGGTATTTATACTAGATAGATATTACCATATCGGTAATATATCGTAACCACAAATGTACATACCAATTTTCCTTCTCCACATTGTGTACAGTATCTATTTACTTAGCTGTGAGTATACTAATATACATCCAACTAGTGTTACTAGAAGCTAAGATATTATAATATCGTAAATCAAGGACTGGCTCAAGACCCAATCTTCACACTGTAAACATAACAGTCTAATGAATTGATACTACTACCACAGAACACTATGTATTCTGTGCTACTACTACCATCGACTATCGATATTCTATTGAGGTAATAATAGGTATATGATGATAGTACTATCAGGGCCTGGACATTGGCGTATAACAAAAACACCAAATAATTTCATATTTGAAATGATATCAATAAAAATAACGTAAAAAGATTCTAATTTATCATTCAAAATTTTTACGAAACCATAACGTAACGTAACCGTTAAAAAATAACTTAACCATAAACGGTTTTATTACTTGTATTTTTATGAGGATTCTCAATGTAGGTATATTTGCTTAAGCTGGTAAAACTTGAGTCTAGTTGGGTCAAACCTGGATTTAAACTTGATTTAAATGAAATATACCGGCTTAAATTAAATACAAAAGAATAGTTATGGATCTAGGTGTCTAAATCAAATAATACAAGTTCTCTGTGTAAAAAAAAATCGCATGTAAATTAGAATTATCTTGTAACGTCGTTAAATTGCTAACTTACAATGACGTAGAAACCAATTGTACATATTAATGTATACGTCCTTGTTACGATAATTAAAGGTGACTTACAGCGGACGGGTTGACAATGACGGTGCCATCGACAAAGGGTGCGAAGCCAGGCAGAAATCGCGGCGGCTCGAGTCGCACCGCCAGTAGCTCTGCGAGCGGCTTGTTGCGCAGGCATGGCGCTAAATCATCCTCCAACAAATCACCGTGACAGCCCGTCTGCTCCGCCACCTGATAAACCACCCCCGTTATAATAATGCTCATCAAAAAAGATTCACAATTCGTACACCGAAACGGTTAAATGAAATTTCACTTCAGACAATTCTATGCCTGTCAGATTTATTATTTACCTTAAATGGAACATAATTTGTGTAATATTTGCCATAAAAATGAAAAGGTTAAGTTAGAATTTGGAATTGAAGACGTTTATAACGTTTTATTTTGCTTTTTCGTCTTTTTCTCCTTTGACACATATCATGTCATAGTTAAAAAAAAACAAGAAGAGGAAATCCAAGGGAAAATATATATCTGTTGATATTGTTCCTGTGTGTCTTTTGGAGACTGTGAACTGACTAACTGTGTTGTGTGTTGTGACTAAATGTTTACAAACTACTAAATAAGGTAATTTTCCTTTTAGGTATACCAGGTTTAAAAAATAAAACGTTTAATTTTTTTTACCCAGAATAAAAAGAAAATTGCTATTATTATTGTTATTTTGTTATTATTATTAATTGTTATTATTGCTATATTGCTAAGTATTAAGTTAAGTTGACATAGTTGGTTACGTAGATACTCAAGCTTAGAGGATTCAACTATCAAGGCGAGGTCTAACAATGTTATTTTACTGTCTATGTCTAACTTGGTCTAACCGAACGTTGCTGCTACGAAGCTTTTTTATTACAGTAGTAACTTTGATCACATTATAACTCGTAGGTATAATAATGTATGTAGCCGTGTGCATTCGTGCTGAAGATTCGTGACTGTTACCTTGTGATATTGTCGCAAACCCCTACTATTATCCCTAATGTTTGTGTGAGGATAGAAATGTGTCACTGACGTTATAGGTAGGTATGCCGAGTTAGGTAAGGCATGTACCTCTTGATTTTATACGCAGGCTTGAGCAGTTATGCTACTATTAAGTTTATGAACATTTATTGACATATTGGATACTATCAAATGAATAACTATTTAATCAAATGTAAACTTTATCCATGTTGACAATCTACAATCAAGTATTCATACATCCTATTAATGATGACATGTCATTTCATTTGTATGAAACTGCACACAAAGGTGATACCTACTACGAGGTGTAATGTATCATTCGAAGTGACTGACTGCACGAATGTTCACTTTGTATCATGTTACAATACGCCGTGTAACGTCGGTCAAGATGTAACTGTGAAATTCAGGTTTGAAATTAGTTTTATAGCATCATTATAATTATTGATGCAGTTGCCAACACAGACGTTTAAAACTGTACGATAAGTTGTGTAAGTATAGTCATGAGGTGACAACCTGGCATATTTGAAACGCCTTTTTTAATCTGCTGATGATGCAGTCTATGATCATATACATACACTACCTTTCTTTTTATTGTGAGAGGCTCCCTTTGCAACGCCCATGAACTCAGCCCCGACCCACTTAACAAGATGACTCGCTTCAGTAGTTCTGAAACAGATAAACCTAATTTAATTTTGTCATTTCGTACAAGGATCACTGAGATAATAAAGTCTCTTCTAAAGAAAGATTTTTATTTCATCCTCGCTTTCGTTTTAATAACATAAGTTGTTGAGAACAGTCTAAAGAATGATGCTGAATTTATTTTTTAATTTCATTGAGAAAGCCTCGCTCTTGTGCATGTCTAATGTGACCCTTTTAATCGCATTAAGTGACGGAGGATCCAAACGGGATGGTGACACGTAATAATGAAATCTGCCTGGAGCGGTATAATTAAGGACAATGCGTGTCCCGCGGCCATGCCGTAAATGAACTTGCCTTACCTGCACGCGCAATAAACGTCCCGCGTCCCGGCACATTACCTTTTACCCGTCCCCTTCATAGTTAATTAAAAATATATTTAACTTATTTAAAACAGTCATTCTTTTTGCACACAAATTAATACAGTTAATTACAAAACAGTTAAATAATAAAAAAAAACAATTGTCGTCATCGTCCTAACATGGTTCCCGGCTGCATCCGAGGCTAACGTATGGATGGGACCATCAAAAATAATTGTGTAGTTCACCCAAAACACAACAAAATACCTGCATATAGGTAAATAATATTAATAAATTATTTAGTGGATCACTTACCTCTAGCGACAGGTGAAACCGCCAGAAAATTTGCCAACGCTGCCCCCGTACCATGCCCCATGAGTGTGACCCTCTCTGGGTCCCCGCCAAACGCTGGGAGGTTTTCCCTTAGCCAGTGCAACCCTGCCACTAGGTCCATTAGGCCAAAGTTACCCTGCGCCGACCCCTTAGCACCAGTCTTCAAAAAACCTAAAACAAATAAAATGCTGCTTGAAACCAAATTGTTAGGTAAGCTGTAAATGTGTTTTCTTCTTCTTCATCCGAGTGCGGTTGCATCCAAAGCTTCCATTTTGGAGCCCGCTTCAAAATGCAAGCATTGGATCCAATCAGGATCACTAATTTGGTTTACAGGAGCGACTGCTGTTTAATACTACAGTAAGAACACGTTAGTTTTATAATTTATTTGTTATAATAAAAAATAATAGAGAATAACACCCTAATTCAACGTATTTTTGCACCCCGCATATACGGCTAGATACACTCCAGTGGATTCCAACACTTATGTAAATATCTACCTACATATTTCACACGATCCCCCGCATATGTCACCGTTATTCAAAGTTGCTCCGTACATACACGCTCACAGGTATATCAATATTTTATACCACATCATTCAACTTCGTTGGATGTAATATGTAACTATACCTACTTATTTTACTATTTTGACATTTGTTTTTTTTTTGTAGTTACGGTTATTGGTAAAGATTTTTATGTATTTTCTTGTCAAAAAACCTAAAAACATTTTAGATTCAGAACAATCACTTGCAATTATTTTGAATACCTACTTAAAAATATGCATCAGAGTTAACGAGATGTTTACCATGTAATTTTGTGTTTTAGTGACCTGATTCATCATTTAAGTAGGTATCTATGAGAATTTTCTATTTAAATGATTATACAACCAATTTTATTTGTGCAATTTATGAAGATGCGACGAACGAGCGTACGTATTTGATACAGATACCTACATAGAGCGACATACGAGTATTATGCATTTGCACGAAACAGCACACGGTACGAGCGCCAGAGCCTACATAAGAGCCTCGTTCGCTAATCAGCAAGTGGGATTGACTTGGGGACCGTTTTGATATATTCAGAAAAATACACAATGTTACCTACTACAACGAATAACATATATACTGGCCCACTTAATCTAATACTTGTTAAACTTGCTTTTTATTAAGTTAAGTTACAAAAGGAAATATTTTTATTCATGTATGACACAACTTTCTAGCCTTTTACTTTTATTCGACCGTTATTTAATATCTTCTTTATACAGCGTATTTAAGTTGTCGGAACTCTAAAAGCATTCTTGAATACTTTTTACTTTACGCCAACAAAAAGAGAGAAGTGACAAAATGACATTGATTTGAATAGACGTAGACGAACTTATTTATCGAAACAATACCGGGCCTTTACGTGTAGATACACCTCTATTCAGTTGCTGAAAACAGACCGACAAACAGTTATATTGAATTTGGCCACAGTTTTGAAGATTATCTTATTTTCTTATTATTATTATTTTGATTATTTTTTGTCAATGATTTCAGCGTGTTCAATAATTATGTTGAATTTTATTAAATCTCTTTCGTTAAAGTGACAAAATAAACATTGTAATATAACTAAATATTTGTAACAAAAAACTGTAAAAAGTATCCTGTAACTTTAATGGGTTGAAAGTTTGAATGTTATTTCACTGTTGCACACTTTCCTTTTCCCTCAAATAATCAATACCGCATTACCTTTAACTCAAAAAATAAACGAAATAAACATTGAGGAAAATTATATCCGTTGCTGTGAAAATGAGAATAAATTTTCTTTTTATTATTTTCTGAATGGACTTTTTACTGCTGAATCCAACGTTTCGTATAACTGTTGGGTATAAAAATTGAAGCACCTAGAATAACAAGAATACAATTTTGATTATGTAAAATATATTATTTAATTTGCAAAGTATACGTGTATAATTATCTTCGTAATTACGAATAAGTATAAACTATGTGTAGCTTTATTCCACGTAGTGATTTCTTCATGACAAACGTCTTTTGTGAAGTTTAACACTGAACTTGCTAATTGATTTAATAATTGAATTCAGAGGTATTGTAATATCTTTATTTAGCTTATCCAAATATATTAAGACATAGACGTTTTATATTTTACCCAACTTTTGAAGTAATTATTCGAATGTTATCAACTAATCGATAACAGAATACTCAATCGTCTCTTTACAAGTATCATAAATTGCTCAAAATGTAGTTTTTTTAGGCGATAATGAACAGATTTTTTTGTGTAAGCCACTTAAGTGAGACTCTTTTAATTAAATTTTAAAAAGAATAAGACAAAACCGTTTTTCATTCTTTGTATGTATATGTATAGGTAGGCTAAGTTATTATTAATACTCATTTATCAATAATCAATTTATATCATATTTTACGTCTGTGTTCAAAAAAATTATTGGTATACATTTTGAAACGTTTGGTATCATTATTCATTCGAGGTCCATCAATCCGGACATAGATGCTGAAATAACGAAAGACACCTCTGCGGCATGTGGTTTGATTTCGTATTACAGAAGTGTTAATTACAACGTGTGGAACACTCCAAATCAACTGACTATTGACCTGCACAAATGTATTCAGCTACTGTTAGTTAGAAAAGCTTTGGCGATTAATTCATGGAACACAGACACGAGCAGTACTACGGTTCGTTATGAATCGCTAATAAATCAGTTTGTCGGCATCACGTTTAGACTCTAACATTTCTTGAATAAAATATACCAAAGGCTGAGGTTTATGTACAAACTTTCAACAGGCTCCATTATCAAATCCTTGTATTTCCCTAAATAAGATTTAGCTGTAATGTGTGGCTACTTACTGTGTACAGTGAGCACTAACAAATTTATAAAATAATGCACGTATTTTCTAATCTGCAGACGACAAGTTTAGATATTTCAAGTTTTATCTATAATTTTATGAAAGCCTCTAGAACTATGTTGGTCGATAGCTTTAGTCAGCGTTAGCTGCTTCTGAGGTAGACTTAATAAAAAAACAACACACTTAGTTTAAACAAGTGAATAGTAAATAATTAATAACTTACCCAATACACCTAACCTAAAGTTGATGGTAACGACAACTATGTTACCGTGCGCCGCTAAAGTTGTGCCATCGTACGCGTTCCCGGAGCTCCATTCATAAGACTCGCCGTGCACAAACACAAGGCAAGGCAGCCCACTCCCCTCGCCGTCTCCCTCACCCCCTGTACAATATAAACATTTTCGTCAAACACAAACAAAACTCCAGATTAATGTTGCGATAAAAATGGAACGGTAAAAGATCTTACTGATGGTAAAATATAAAGTCACAAGTAATATACGAGCAAAGAAAGATTCGGAGTTGTCCCTAAATATAAAATATAATTGACTGGTAGCAAAAAGTTGTAGAAAGCGGAAAACACACCAAAACATTTATTTAATTGAATGTTTTGTGTGAGTTAGAAAGATGAGTGAAAATAAACTTAACAATTGAGAATACTAAATTTCTGATTAGACTTAAAGTTTAAGCGTCTACCACAACCATCTACATCTAAATCTATATCTAGAGGTATATAAATAAGGTTTATTTAAAATAAATATCATTATATTGACAGTGGCTGTCTTCTCCACAAAACTTACATCCTTTGTGATCTAATCTAACATTGGTTGATCTTGATCTGATATAAAAGGGACAAGCGGACATTGTCAATAGAATCGGCTCTTTCGTGTGTATATTTCGAACTTATCACTATTGCAATCATATGAGCATCAATAAGCTTATAAATAAATATTAGCTGAACAAAAAAAAATTAATATAGTAGAATAAAATTGCAGCAGTTTTTCTCTTGAATTTCAGGCAGACGTCTGTCGTTCTTGATCTGTCGATACGGGGTGCCTCAACCTCACTTCCGCACTGCTTGCAGGGGGCGGGATGCACTGCAATGCACTACGGAATTGAGGCCTCGACATCCCTCTACCACAGCAATACTTCGCTTCCTCTTCAATGATGCATCTTCTCTGTCAGCTTATACAACTTCCGTTAAGAGCTGGCTTTTATTAACCCACACGTCGTATGAGTTTTTACCATGTAGGTATATATACACAAGTAATAAGTTTTACATTTGTTGGTGATTCGTGTGTTAAGTGCTCGCAACTAAACCAACTGTGCATAAATTATGTTCCCTTCAAGTTTAGACGCAGGTAAGTTTACAAGCTAGCTCCACAGAATAGAGTGCCCGGTTAAATATATTACATCAATATTTAAGTATTTCATAACTAATAAAATTACTTGGTAAGGGTTCCAATCTATAAATGCAATGTATCTTGCATTTATAGTCTGTTCTTCTTGAACCCAAAATAGTTTTAAATGTCTATACCTCTGTAAAAATAAACAAAATTGAAAGTTGGTCTATAATACTAGAATAACAGGTTTGAAGTAAATGCATACGAGTGACATATAATTATTATGTATATATAATAAAAGCATTTTTAATTTTTTATGTTTGCCTGTCTTTCTGTCTGGTAATAAAAGATCACAATGCTCTGCTATTCGGAACAAAATTAAATTTTAATTGTATACGTGACATGAAATTAGAGAGTTTTCCGGTGCTATTTGTGAATATAAATACTGATGGCTATTCTAAGCTGAAAAAAAACCACCCTTACGGCCTAAAAATTACCACTAGGTGTGAACTTTTTAATTATTATAGATCCCATGACGACAGTTAAATTAAACTCGTTCTAGGAAGCTTAACACAAATAAATTATGTATCCATCGTTTGAGCGAGTTATTGTAGCACTGGCTCACTACTGTTGGATGCCGGTTCACTACTAACTATCATCCCCTTTTTCATCCCCATACGGATTAAAATTTCAAAAACCCTCTATGGCGCTATCTTCGAAAATAACAAACCTTCATACAAATTTTCATCCCCTATTTGAGCCCTTTCAAGTCATTTCTCGCAACACAAAGAAACAAGCTCCTCCAAATTCTATATCAAATTTCATCAAAATCGATTCAGTAGTTAGACGTGAAACCGTAACAGCCAGACAGATAAAGAGTTCTTTTGCATTTATAAGTGAAATATCTTTAACGTTATCAGGTCGCATGCTGAGTCCAGGGAAAGACTAGAACTAGTAAATTTGTAAATATTATATTCAATTTTATAATCTCTGTGAAAGTCAATAGTTAAATAAATTCCGTTAAGTAGACAATCGGTACGTAAAATATGTGAGAGACTCTCTCTAACTACATGGACAGTATCCAGAACCTTTACAATACGGATAAAATCCTTTTTATAGTGTCACATAAGACCATAAGTACACCGCTGCTGCACCGCAGGAAATACTATTGTGGAAACCTTAACAAATGGTTATACCATAGCAGAACCAGTATTATTACAAAGTAGGTAGACTAGGTAAGTATCACGCATACGTATTAGGTATTGTTAGGGGTTCAACCATGTTCTATTTTTATATTAAGATCATCGTACAGTTGATATTAGTCGGACTCAAAAGCCGGGTCTTTTGAGTCCGACTAATATCGACTGGTTTCGTTTTTGTTGAGTGCTCCTTGTATCGTGTCAGACTGACAGTTTATTACCTTTATAGGCAATGAGTGTTCACCACAAAGACCTAATTAATCTTACAATCGAAGTCACATGTTAGTTTTTACTTTCAAATATGAAACTAAACTCTGACTAGATAAAATAAAAGAATATCATACAGCGAAATCCTTTATGAAATAATCTTCCAGGTCAAAGTGAACGACGTACATGACGTGGAATAATAAAGGTTAAAGATACGCGCATCAATCATCATACAAGAATCCCTTGTCCAATAGTGTGATGTACGAAACTAATGATGGTCATAAAATATATAAATCGTGTCTGTGATTATTTCGAAACTCGTTTCTTCCACAAAACAAGAGCAGTTAAATGGCGTGTGAATGATAAGCAGCTGATTCATTCAATTTCTTTTTTCTTTTCTTTGTAAGAATTGAATTCCTATCGTCATTTAAAATACGAGTATTTCTATGCCAAATCATGAGGAGCTATACTGCTCAAAGGTTTGCTGGTAGAGAATCCTTGCAGAGTTAAATCGTCTTTGTACATAATTATTTGACCTATTTTGTTTATGTAGGTATACATTTTGTATAAGACGTCCTTTTTAACCACAATAAGAAATTAAGATTTAAATTAATCAATTAGACCTACATTAGGTGTAAGCATAGCTTATAATTTGAGTTCTAGAATGTGAAATAATCTGAATGGTAGGTAATAAATATGTATTTAAAATTTCAACTCAGTTTTATTAAAAATCTTCATCATTGTATCACGATTTTACAAAATGAAATTTTGAACAGTCCTAGATCTAACCAAGTACCTTATCATGTCTAGGGATGACATAACAATTATTCTCAAATTCTAACTGAAACCACAGTTTATTTATATGTATAAAAGATCAAAATAATACTTATTTCGATATGTAATTATAATGAAATATTCGGATACATTTTGTTTCTTAGACAAGTACAAAAATGACAGATTCCAACTATAAATTTCTTTTATAGGCAGCCGTAAAAGGCGAGTCCATAACGGTGCAAATTTTAAGGGCGGCCTGTTAACAGACATTGAATTAACCACAAAATGACGTGAATGAATTATACGAGTATGAATAAACCGCTGGCAAGGATTAATGAGCACCGCAAGTTCCGTCGCCTTTGCTCGCTCTATTATGTTGTTACCATTGTTCTACTGTATTAGACAGCTATGCGAAGGTAAAGAAATTATAGTAGGACTCACACCTTGAAATCTAGAAATTTTGGTTTAATAAAATTTATTACATTAGGCCTTTTTACGCTTCTTGTATTGTAAAGCTGACTGGCTATATTCGGAGTTGAATGTTCATCATACACCGAGTGACCTGCATGGTTAGTGAGTTAAGGTTACCGATGCGACGAATGCATTACATAATGACCGATTTTCACATGTCAATGGACCTGCTATCGTAGGTTAGAAGTGTTAGAACTCACTAATCGAATAGTTAACATATAAATTTAACAATATTATGAGTTTGAAATTAAATGCTAAGCATTCTTTAGCGATTTATTCACGGAAAATAAAAACAACTGAAATTGCCCAACTACTGTCACTTGTAGTTTTCAAATGCTGTTGAGATATTTAACTAATGATTGGCTACATATAATTGAAAATTTTAGATTTGCTCTGTATTGTAAATTATACATGTCATGACCAAATTGACCAACCATAATAAGTATACGAAATTTTGGCGACACTTGCCCAAAACACTTATATTCCTCCGATAGATCCATGTAAGTAATAATAAATTATTTAATAGGTAGGTAATACTCACCGTTTACAGGCACATAGAGGTTGACGTACAGGCAGTCCTCACTCTGGTTCGCTAGGACGGGTAGCAGTCGTTCCAACTGGCGTATTCTGGCACGAGGGTGTAATAGGAGGGCATCGTCACGCGGCACGGCTGCGGGCGGGACCTGTGGACACGCTGGCCCCGACGAGTCCGCCAGCCGTGGAGTCCGCCACTGCGACGGCGTCACCGGTGGCATGTATCTAGTCAATAGTACTTACAGTTAACTTACTGAATGTCATCTGTTTCCAGTGGGTGAAACTTAAAGGCAAAACAATACAATTGTTGAACACTAACGGTTTTAGGATAATAATAAAAGGTGGGCATTCACTTTTCACCTACTCGGTTTCAATTTCTAAATTATAAGTAAACTCTAGACAAAATACTGAAATGCCATCAAGAGATTTACCATCTCTTTCTCTGAATTTTCTCGATGCCTTATATACCTAAGTACATTAACTTATTAAACGAAGCTTGAGTGATTACTCCTTTGAGAATAGGCTCTAGTTCCCCGCTTAATATCCTATGATGTAACGGTAGGTACGATTTTATAAAAACAATATAGGTATATAATATAATAAAATATTTGTTACCTGAGACTACCTAATGGTGGTGTGGCATACGGCACGCCGAGGTAAGCCTCGACTTGCGGGTGAGAGTGGACTACTATCCCACGCAGCGGCCCGTACTTGGTCCGCACGACACGCGTGCTGTACTTGTGCGTAGAAAGCGCCGCCGCGCAGCAGACGAGCCACGCAAAGAGCGCGGCACGGTCCGCGCGCATCACGCGCGGGGCGCAGGCGCGAGCGCGGTCGCTGGCGACCCGCCGCCGGCTTCGCGCGCGCCCCTACGCATCACGCGCCCGACCGCGAACTCGCGCACGCGCACTGCCACCGCCACGCGCACTCCCAGTACGACATACTATCTCAAAACCCCTCGCACACTGACATTACACATCGTTATGCACTGATCTTCTGAGCTTCGAATGACACCTATTCACTACTAGAAAGACAGTTACACTTACCCGGGTCATGTTTTTGTTACACTGCTATTGATATTCATAAAATTTACCATTTGTGCTACCTGTAACAAAAAGAAGTCTTGTTATGCTCGCAATATTAGAAAGAATAAATAAGTCATTAGGATTATTATAAAATTAGACGGTTAATGAAGCAGATAAATATCACAAACTGTTCAGCTATTACACCTATCCCGCTTGTAGTTTAATCTCGCACGTCTAAACGAAATTCGAAGAACGTTCACTAACCCTCCATTTATGTAACCAAAGACTAATTCATCGCAATTAAATGTTAGAACGCCATTCTCTTGGATCTTACGAAAGGAAAATGTTTATGTCTGTAAACATTAAGTAGATTGTACCTACTGCCGAGGCGTATTGCATTAAACACTTAAACAATACTGAGTGTAATTTTTTGAAGAGCAAGTGAAATATGCAGATATACGAGTAGTACGAAAATGTTACAGACATCTCATCATGTCACGTCGAAATAGTTCATAAACGTTTATAGGTGACACAGCCGTGATGTTTATGGACGTATTTGGTTACGCAAGTGGCCCACAAAGAGCGGGACAAATCAGGGGGAATACCATCAATCACTCCAGTGACATGCAGAAGCTTTGTGGTCGCTCCGCATTTTGTTGCACGCCCATTGACACCCCGTCACCATTGACCTTTGAAGTGAAATATTTTAATAAATTTAAGTATTTTGTCAGTGTCACTAAAGCGAAAATTGCATTATAAAAGTCTTCCGGGAAGCGTTTAAAGAAACGTTTAAAATTCATGACGACAGCCAGAATCAGAGACATTAGCAGAACCATTACCAATCTTTGAAAAGTTACCGGTATCAACAAAACCATTACGGCTGAATTAATCTGCAGTAGGTCTTTACGAAGCTTTGCGTTATATGTATATAAGTAGTAATAGCTGTATCTATAGCCGGTACACCTGCTGATTAACGGACGATGCTCTGGAGCAGGCTTTCCTCTCAGGGTTAGGGGGTCAGAAGGCAATCACTTATAGATGTTCTATTTCACGAAGGCGGTTTAGCTGTCATTGTAGTAAAACATTATGTACACATTGCTTTTAAAAATGAATTACTTGCAATGCAATTATTGTTCTACTAACTGCTACATGAATTTCTTTTGACGTGACATGAACTTTCAAACACACATGTACGCGTATTTACAAGACACATGTTGGTACTACTATTTAATTGTTCACCCGCCTTCGTGAGATAGAATAGCTATTCGCGAAAACTAAGATAGGCCAAATCAAAAGAATGAGTATAAAAGCGGGTCTAGTGCTTCCAAGTACAAGCTTTGAATATAACCGGAACGGCTATGCTGATTGATGACCAAATAAAATAATAGAGGTCTGAAGAACAACTGTAATGAAAATATTTTAAATAACAATTATTATTCCGTTAAACAAAAGGGTTTTGTCAGTTTTCAGATAGAATTAATTAAACATACTTAATCATTCAAATGAGGGTATCACCTGGACCCTCTTTTGTCATCATATACCCGCCTGCTCCCGGTACATTAATTACAAAAATATAAAGCCACTCCCACCAAATGGTCTAGCCAGGGCTGAATTTTATTTTACTTTGAAATATTTTGTACTGAATATTTAAACGACTGGTATCAGAATTCACGATTCTAAGCTGTTCAAAAAAGTGAAGCCTATTAATGAAGCATAGCATATCTATTATGTATAGTGCTTAAATAACTGTAGTGGTAAAGTGTTTGAGTACTTAGTTAAAGGTCGCAGGTTCAAATCCCGCTTAGTGCTAATAATATATTTGCGTGTTCCTCAGCATTCTAGAATCCATATAATAAGTTAGTTAAGCTATATTTACTTTGTGTCTAGATAGTAATATGCGTACCTAGTATTTCCTAGAATACTCGTCTTTATTATACCTATTCTTACAAACATTATATATATTATATCTAACAATACAACCCATTTTCTACAGAAAATCACGCTTTAATATCCATTCTGTAGATATTAGGTGACACCATTTCAATTCACCTCGCTACCTGTCTCCACTTGGAAACTTTGAGTATTCTCCCAAATGATTCATAATAATACGTCACACTCTTGTCACCACTTACGCTCCAAACTTACTCTTATATAGTGAGTTCACTATAGTCATTCCACTCCTTATTTTTGCGTTTGACAGCAGTTTTAGAATGTAACTGTTGCACTAATCCTACAAGTAAACTTGGAAATGCGTGACCAAGAAATTATATAAACTGGCGTATCATATGTATCTACCCTATTTATAACTCATTACCAAAATTAAAATGCTTTAATTGTTTCGGTTGATTTAAAATTTACGATTATTTGCTCACTCAATGAAAACGGCTACACTCTACCATGTCTAGTGTGGGGATCGAATGAAATCGCTGCAAATTACGAATCTAAAATAATCGTTCAAACTTACTTACATTTACGTCAACACAAAAGTTGTTGTAACAAAGCTTTGTTTTTATAGTGTATTATGGATTCATGTACTCGTCTTCGACGGCCTTTTGAAACGCAGCCACAGCTTCTTCGGCATCCATAAAACGTTTATCTCGGTATTTTCTTCCTTTTTCGGAAATAAATAAAAATCGCAAGGTGTGAGGTCAGGGCTATTATACGGCGGGTGACCCAGTAATTCCGCAAATTGTTTTTACCATGACAAAACAATGGAGCCTAAACTCGATAGGCTTATCTTATTGGCGTAAACCCATGACAGATGATCGGTATGAACAGCCTATAAGTGTCGCCGAATAATTGATACATTCAGGAGGAGGAGGATGGACGTAAAAAGTACTGAACGGGGTTTGATGTGAATTTTTTTAATAGAAAGGTCTTGGTTAGACTCAAAATCTTACGCATATTTGATCACAATCGGCTCATTAGAACATGCGATATAGTAAAAAAACGCGCAAATCGACGTCCACGCGGGCGGAGCCGCGGGCAACAGCTAGTACAGAATATAAATGATTTTTGACTTTGATTTTGACTTTGACATTGTACACGAAAAAAGAATGTTTATTACAAAACATAAAATTTTGTAGGAAGATCTAATAATAGCCATTATTTAATATTATCATTATCATAGACTTAGGAAAAGTATGGACGGAGTGCCTAGAGTAACTAGTCTGTGTCAAAAAATGGCGGGCATCAATCATTGTGTGAGTAAATTGTAGGGATGCGAGGTTTTACCTAAATTTCCCCATTTTTTATTATTTTAGTTGAGGAATAGGGAGAATTATTTGGTAAATTTTAAAATATATAAATGAACAATCATTAAAGGTGATTTGTGCATTATTATTAAAAATATTATTTTATCATAAATTAATGAAAATAATATTTTAGTTATTTTTTACATTATTTTTTTCATTATACCTATATAAAAAAAAAAACTTACATGGATGGTAACCGTGGGGAATATTCACACGATTAAACTAGGTACCTAATTAACAAAAAAAGTTAAAAAATTCATATTAGTTACAAGTTGTATTTTTGCGATTCCTAATCCCATGTATTTATAAAAAAGAAGTTAAATCACTACGGTTATCACTACTAATAAATAGTTTATGCTATTTCATCATAAAGTCACACAATTTACAGATTTCCCCAAAATATGGGAAAATTTGCACACTTTTATGTTGGAATCACTGGTTTTGTACCGAACAATTGAAATTTGTTTTGAAGTATTGAATGAACATTTATGTATAATTATTAGATAAACATTAAGTGATTGAAATATTGATTAACCTGTGAAATGTGATCCCTGGATTTATTTTCTTCCTGTCACTACGGTTTTTACACCATTTCACTGCACAAGACATGAGTTGTATTTGATTTTTTTTTCTTCCCGCTTAAACTGACAGATCGACCGATTCGGCCGACGTTTGCCGCGAAGTGGCTGACTATGATGTGAGAGTGTGCGTGGCGACTGTATACGTATACGAAAGTTGGCTGACTATGCAGCGTCACTTTTTTGTTCCCTTGGCTCCGTCCATAGTTATTCCTAGGTCCATGATCATTATTATCAAAATAAAAATATTTTTAACAGATTTCATTGCGAATTATTTTATTCAATTATACGTCTGGCACGCAAAAGAAGTATAAAAATTTGAATATCGAGCAGAAATAAAATAAATTGAAGTTTGAAATCGATTGCAACTTCTTCAGAGACTAAGTCGATTATTGTTTGAAATCGGTCAGGTTACGCATTTGGACATAACTATTTGACAGAAAATTGAAATGTCAAACGCAAAATAAAGGAGTGGATTGACTATAGTTTGACATGTTTTGATTGGAAAAGACGAGGTAGTGTAAGTGCTTTCATGTACGTTGAAATGACGGACTAAGTTAGATGCAAATTGCGGGCTGATCCTCCTGCGTATACCGACAGAAAAGCGTGAATATTATGTAATTAGATAGCTACCTAAGTACTATAAACAGTCCTAATATACACCCCCGGGCCTGAGACTTCATCTTTAGCTTACCATCAGGCGAGGTAAAATCATGTTGACGTGTCTAACATTAAAAAACCATATAATAGGTATAATGAGGTCCACCAATATCTTCAAGTCCAAGTCAACCTCATCTGATAGTCGGTAACCTACTGATTAACGAACGAGGCACTGTAGTCAGTCTCGTACAAACCAAGATAAGCCAAATCAAGATATAGAGTACGAGGACGGACACTGAGCACTGAAGTACACGCTTTGGATGCAACCGACACTTACGCTGGCTGTGATGATTTAGATGGTGATGATAAGAAAGGATTAAAACATTACCTAACCCCATAGTTACTCTATTCTAAACACCCAAAAATACTCCCTAAGTCCTTATAATTATTATCTTAGTATCAAATAACGAAAATCAGTTATTTATTAGTGAATGTGCAATATATCGCCACCGACACAAAGCTTATTTCGTTTCAGCAACAGCCAATTTAAAGACTAAACGAGCTTTTAAAGTTATTGGAAAACTGATACAACGTTAATAATTGCATATTGTGAAGCTTATGAAACTCAACGTTATATTTTTCAACGTGTCAGCATCAATCTGTGCCATAATATATTAATATGTTGAACCATAAGTGGGTTGTGAGCGCCGCTGCGCTCAAGATAACATAAGGATTACCAAATTTTGCTTCCCGTACTGGTTTTGATTGATCGCCTGCTTAGCCAAGTAATCCAGGCAAGTCGATTTTTAATCTTTATTAATTTTTATTCAAGTTTGAAGTATATTTTGATATTTCTTATAAAATTAAGGTAATACATTCAATTATTTATATCCTACTATTAAGAGTATGTGAGAATGTTAGGGTGAATGTTCATGCAAAATCAGCACAAATCTGAATGAAATTAGGCACAAAAATAGACTATAATCTAAAATAGTACATACGCTACTTTTATCCCGAAAATAGACTTACAGGAGGTGGTTGAATGAATTTTTTAAGCAATTGAATGCTAACTATTCCTACTACTACTATTCCTAATGATTTTCTGATCCGGATCCGGACTTGAACCCGTGACCAGTCCTTTAAAGGGGGAATCCCTGTAAGGGACTGGTCTCTGACCAACCGAGCTACCTGGACCCATTCTAGATTTTCCGATATATTCTACGGCGCCCTGAGCCGTAAAATATATCGGGAAATGCCCCTGCAAGGGACTGGTCTCGGGTTCAAGTCCCGTCCTGGATGATCATTTTTTCCAATAAGAAAATCATTGGGCATTACAGGAGGTAGATCGCAGGAACGAGAATAATATTTAGCGATCATAAATTATAACTGCAGGTATGGATACTTGCGATAGCATTTACATTACTCGTACGTAGCTGACCCTACACGAATGCGACGAAGAGTGTACTAGGAACAAGGTTAGTTCCCAGCTCCCAGCTGTCGGTAAAGTTTCTCCTTGCGAAACTTCGGGGATACTACTCATAACAAGCAACACAAGAAACGGTTACTTTGGTTACGACTTTTTGAATAGTCGAAATGTTTAAAGTTATAACTGGTTTGGGTTTGTCTTGACTATAATTATAGCCTCTAAGCTTTTAAGGAATACTTTTTTAATTTAGATCAAAAGGTTTAACTAGATTCTTAAACTGTACGACAATATTTCAATTATAACAATCATCATCAACTTAGTGTTGTTACCGCTTGCACGTGTTGATCAGCATTCATTCATCACATTTTATCACGATTTATTTTTAGTTATTTTAAATCTACACGTTTATTTCAATCAATAGATAAATTTAGTTTATGAAATGAGTAAATAGTTTATAAAATAACATTAATGAGGAAATAAATTATTTGAGCATAGTGATAATACAATATTTGTTCTGTAGCTGTGGTAATCTACACTTTGCACTTTATTAAAATTTTATTACAAAAATAAAATAGACAATCAACGGTGACATTGAATATCAAAACTGCCAGTGTCTCTGTTGCTCAAAATAGTTTCAAATCATACAACATTATAAAATAATTCATCTTGTATCCTTAAATTACAAGGGGTGCTCCAATCTCTTATCCCGCATTTGTAATTGGAATCCCAATCTATTTCCAAAAGTTTGTACGTCACCCGAGTGTGCTAAGTTGGAATTATCTAACTCGACGCAGGTGTTCACAAAGTGTTAATTAATTTATGTACAAGAGAATTTATTTTGAGTAACATTTCATTGATAATGACTGAAAGAACACGTTATAACCTATTATGTTACGTCGTCGGTATCATTAGGTGAGATTCAGACAAGATAAACTCAATAATCAATTTAATTAATGAGTAAAGTTAAAGCAGAGAAGTGTTTTATAATTGAAGTGGGTACGACAGGTGCTTGAAATATTACGACGGTATATTTAATGTCCTTGAAGTACTTTCATTACTAATGTATACTTAGTTAAGACTAGGATTGCGCTTGTAATTTGATCATGTATATTGCTACTTGTAACCGCAGCCCGTCATTTGCAAGATAGTTGCTATTCCAGTATCATGAGATATTGGGTCATACGCCATTATATTACTTTTTTATTCTTTCATCCCAACTCTATCCTACTTTAGATTATGTCTATATCTATTTGAATTAGGCTTTGAAAAACTTGTATAAATACCCTTAGATAAAATTATGTAAATTCTTCATCCTACTAATATTATAAACGCGAAAGTTTGTAAGAATGTATGTCTGGATGTCTGGATGTCTGGATGTATGTTTGTTACTCTGCGACACAAAAACGGCTTGATGGATCTGGCTAAAATTTGGTACAGAGATAGATTATAGTCTGGAATAACATATAGGCTACTTTTTATACAAGCTAATACCGCGGCTCCGCTCGCAAAGTCGATCGGTTGGGATTTCTAGATATATCTTTGTTACTCTTTCACGTAAAAACGGCTGAATAGATCTGACTGAAATTTGGTAACAAGATAGATTAAAGTGTAGAATAACATATAGGCTACTTTTTATACAAGCTAATACCCGCGACTCCGCTCACGGAGTCGATCAGTCGACCCACGGAGTAGATCAGTCGGGCTGTCTGGATGTATGTTTGTTACTCTTTCACGCAAAAACGGCTGAATAGATCGGGTTGAAATTTGGTACAGAGATAGATTATAGTCTGGAATAACATATAGGCTACTTTTTATACAAGCTAATACCGCGGCTCCGCTCGCAAAGTCGATCGGTCGGGATGTCCAAATATTATGTTTGTTCCTATTTCACGTTAAAACGGCTGAATGGATCTGGCTGAAATTTGGTACCAAGATAGAGTGTAGTGTGAAATAACATATAGGCTAATTTTTATACAAGCTAATACCCGCGGCTTCGCCCATGGAGTCGATCAGTCGGGATATCTGGATGTATGTTTGTTACTCTTTCACGTAAAAACGGCTCAATAGATCGGGTTGAAATTTGGTACAGAGATAGATTATAGTCTGGAGTAATATATAGGCTACTTTTTATACAAGCTAATACCCGCGGCTCTGCCCGTGGGAGTCGATTGGTTGGTAATCGTTTTTTGGTCATATCCCCGGTTCTACTTAGCCAAATGCAATCAAACATACGGCAGATTTTATGTAAAACCAAGACCTTTCTAATGAAAAGGCGACATCAAAATTTTTGCGTCCATCACGAACAAACAGACAAGGATTGCAAAAAAATAGATATTTGTGGTCAACATAACCAAGTTTTTTTTTCAAATATCGATTATTACAACTAAAAGTACTGTTATAAAGGGATAATATATGATGTCCACACTGTCGCCATATGTGAACGCTGTAAAGATGGTGTAAGGTGAAACCAATAAATAAGGAAAAAAAAACTTTTGGTCATATCTCCAAATTTTAGGTCTGACCAAGAAAACCGCACTAAAATCCGTTTAGTACTTTTTATCCGAAAGGTTTTGGCTAGACGAGTGGAGACCAGTGGAATGGAGCGGAGTGGGGAGTGGTGTGGAGAGTGGAGTGGGGAGTGGTGTGGAGAGTGGAGTGGAAAGTGGAGTGGAGAGTGGAGTGTAGTGGAGATTGAAGTGGAGAGTGCAATGTAGGGTGGAGTCGGGAGAGGGGATTGGACAGTAGAGTGGAGGTGGAGAGTGGAGTGGAGAGTGGAGTGAACAACGGAGTGGAAATTCGAGTGGAGAGTCGTTTCATTCAAATAGACTTGGTGGCAATACCGAATTTCACGCGGGCGAAGCCGCGGGCGGAAGCTAGTTTATTTATAAAGAGACGTCCATGTTGGATACTAACCACTGATTGTTTTGTTAATAACGTAGCCTCAAGGAAAAATATGCCTCCAAGAAAACGTACTACAACACAGCTTAATGAAATTGTCTAAGAGACGCTTTTTTATCATAACACCGCTAGCTATAGGTAGGTATCTACGTCTTCACATTTTCAAGCAGAACGGTTACGTATTACGTTGTTTCAAGGAAAATCCCCGCAGGCGTTCTAATTTTGCAATTATATTTTTTCATAAATAAATATTTTTCTAACTCTAATTAAAACTTCGCTTCTGAATATCTTTTGGAAAAAGGTTTTGTTATCTTACTTCTTTTTGTGTAATAAAAATATTAAGCTTAAAATATCGACCCCGGAAATTTCAATTGTCGTAAAGGACATTTTGACGAAAATGAGTTATATATATATTCGGAATCAGCGTCGCGAGCTCTATCGAATGGTATACTTAAAGTCGTCCTATCTTCAAAAAAAAGTTCTTTACTACCTAGATTTTCAACGAGCTCTGGCTTGATTTTTCTTAATAATTGGGGTGTATCGTAAAAGTAATTTACATCAGGGAGCGTAAAGTCATATTTTTATTATTTATAAGGTCGTAAATGTTTTATTTGATAATCGATACCCTTACGACCTAATCTACGCTTTGCTTTATTTTCTGTAATTACGGCGTAAAGGTCACACGGAGGTGCGCGGAAGCACGAAGCCTAGGGCACCGGTGAGATCAGTTTAGGTATGGAATATTATATCCCCTACACTGATGTCACCGGTACCTGCAGGGCGCGTCCCTGGTTTGGGCGCGAGTGCGCAGAGGCTGTTCACCAGAGCATCCGCGCAACGCGATCCTAACGTAGGCCAGTTTAAAGCAGCGTACAACAAAGCCACAAAGGTGTGCAAGAGGGCTTACATCAGAGCGGATGCCCAGCGCATTGCACGGCTTGGGCAGGAGCTTGTGGCGTATCTCAAGGACAGCCGTGGCTACTGGCGCCTGGTCAAGGCCGTGCAATCAAACTTCTGCCAGCCTTCGCTGCCCCCGTTGCGAAACCCCGATGGATCACTGGCTCATGAGCCGCAAGAGAAAGCCGACTTGCTGGCTAATTTCTTTGTGGCTAATTCCGGGATCGATGATTGCTGTATGCAACTGTGACCACGCAATGCCTGATATCCTTATCAGGCAACGCCATGTTCGTGCAGTGCTGCAATCACTCAATGTCCGGAAAGCCAGTTGTCCCGATGGAATTCCAGCGGTGGTTCTACGTAAATGTGCAGCGGAGTTGTCTCCCATGCTTACGCATCTGTTCCGCATCTCATACACCTCGGGTACAAAGCCGCCAGCTTGGAAGGAAACGAATGTGCAGCCGATCCCCAAGAAAGGGGATTGGTCAGACCCGGGCAATTATTGACCCATAGCCGTCACCTCAATGCTGTGCAAGGTTTTTGAGCATATCATTAACGCACAGTTCATGCGTCACCTAGATGATCACTCCCTAATTAATGATTGGCAATATGGCTTCAGGCCGAAACGGTCAACGGGTGATCTACTAGCATACGTCACCCATTTATGGGGTGAGGCTATGAACAAGCATGGCAGCGAGTCATTGGCTATCAGTCTTGACATTGCCAAAGCTTTCGATAGGGTCTGGCACAAGTCGCTCCTTTCCAAGCTGCCTGCTTTTGGTCTACCTCCCCTATTATGCAGTTGGATTGAGAACTTCCTGCAAGAGCGCCGCATTTGAGTGCTCTGCGATAGGCGGAGATCGGCGTTCTTGCAGATCAATGTTGGTGTACCACAGGGGTCCGTTTGGTCGCCTACTCTTTTTCTTCTGCATATCAATGACATGCTGTCAGTTAGGCAGCATTCATTACTATGCAGATGATAGCACCATACACGGAAGATATCACGATCACCCTGCGGACAAGCAGGCTGACGTAGGGGAAAAAAGACAGCTTCTTGTCACTGAGCTTGATCGAGTCCTGAATCACATTTCGCAATGGGGCTCTGAGAACCTGGTCGAGTTCAATGCCAAGACGCAAGCTTATGCGTTTACAGCAAAACTATCTCCTTTCCTTCCCCTCCCTACTCTTCGGGACACTCCACCACCACTTCAGGATAACCAAGAGATACTCGGCATGGATGTTCGCTGCAAACTGAATAATAAAAACTACATCGAGAGCATCATCAAAACGGCCTCTCGGAAACTCGGAGTCCTGAACAAGGTGAGGTGGTTTTTCACGCCGGAGCTGCGGTGTATATACAAGACACATCCGTTCCGGTGTGGAATATTGTTCTCATCTCTGGGATGGCTCTGCACAGTACCTCCTAGATGCTCTCGACAGGTTGCAGCGACGTGCAGGCCGTATTATTGGGAGTCCTGAAGTTACCAACGCTCTCAAACCGTTACAATTACGGCGAGACATGGCCTCTTTGGCAGTTTTTTACAACCTCTACCATGGTGATGATGAGTGTTCCGATGAGCTCCCCCAACTAGTTTGACCCTCTCCTTTCCTATATAAAGAACAACACGTGCAAGGCTGAGATACCACCCTCATACCATGCAAACAATTCCATCAAGAACTAAGCGCTTCGGTGCCTCTTTTTTTTGCCGCACCATAAACATCTGGAATTCTTTACCAGCCCACGTATTTCGTTACTCCTATAGTCAACTAAATTTTCGTAACGTTTTTGACTGAATTTTTTGATTAAAAAATACAAAGTATTAAAAATCCCTTTTATTTCACTTAGTTTTTTATTTCTTAACTAGATCTTTAGCTTCTTTTGTTCCTTGTACCCCCTTAGTCTCCGATTTAATTGACTCGTACGACCCATTGATGATCAAGATTAGTTCTTTACTACGTATCTAATTTTATCACAACCAATTTTTTGTGGCTGTAAAGTACTTCAGTTCAAATTTTATGGGTCGTAACGGACACTCATTTTCGTCAATTATTAAGTTTGGTTTATTTTCTTAATTGAAACGGATAGAACACAAAAAAATAGTTAGGGTCTCCTTTGACATCATGAATATAGCACTTTCTTTAAAAAAGTTATAAGGAAAATAAAATTATTTTTTTCGTTTTTTGGCTCTCCTGAAAAGTCGTGTTTTGTCCTTTACGACAATTGAAATTTCCGGTATCGATATGGTAACAAAGGAAAGAAAGAAACACGTAAAACATGCCAGCCTTACCCTGTTATTACCAACTATTAATGGTATTCTATTTTACGACATGCTAGTAATGCATATCGATGGCATAATTAAAAAAAATCTAGGAATGAACTCATACATTTTAAAACTGAGCCAAATTACCATTAAGTGGAATTATTTTATAATAAAACTTTCAAATAAAAAATAACCAATTAGAGAGATGGAGCGTGCCAAGTCGTGTAACGACGGAGCGGGCCGGGTGGTAGGGAACCCTGGACGAGTGGCGAATTGGCGTCATCAATCACGACGAAACCGTCCGGCGCAGAGCTTTAATGGGCGCATACTAGTCTTCTGGTTCCGGGCACCGTTTCATCAACTCAGTATCGATTACTTTGCGAAACTTAAAATTATTTGGCCGTATATGACGCATTCTTATACTGACGATTCAGTTTTGATTTGTCACCATTTGCACGTATGAGATAGCTGTATTACAATATTGACATAGTATTTTATTTGTAGTTATAACAGTACAAAAATTAAAACATAATATTCACTACATACATCAAAGAAATACTTTTAAAATCTACGCCAATTTCTACTTTGATTTGCATTGTAAATCCAGATGAAAATTCAAAGCGGTTCGCAGTGTAACTTTAAATGTCGACGGGCTCTTAATGGATGCCAGAACTCCTTGGCAGATATATTATAAGTACAGCTTTTTTGCGAAACTAAAGCAGGACAATTCTTTCTTAACGCACGTATATTTTGCAATTTTAAGTAACATTATAAAGTCTGCTGGTGGTTGCTTGGTTTGTTAACTGTCGGTGCAAGCTCGGCAAGAAAGATTAATGGTTTATCTTGACTAGAGGATATTACAATCATATTATCGTTCCTTTGGATGAACGATGTACGATGGATGAACGATGTAGCAATATGCAACCAGCTACAATTCAACATACCCCCAGACCCACCAGAATTTTCAGGGTCACGTGCAAGCTAAAGCTGATCGGTGGACAAGGCTCTGACGCTGGCTTGCCTCTCGGAATCGGGGGTCAGGTCGCTTTTTTTTTATTCATGATAGGCTTACGTTTGATCTCTATTCGTGAATGAAATTTCCAGACACACAGACTCAGGCAAGGAATTCCACTCCTTACGTGTCAGCAAAGCGCTTCGCGCGTATTAGTGGAATATCGACCATATAGCGGTGGCGTGACGCTGTTCGTCTGGTCGTTCGATGATCGCTCCCGTCAAAGCCAAGATAAGCTGTATTAAATTCAGAAGAAAGAATTAGCGGACTTCGGGCTTCAACGCTAAGATGACGATGAATAATGTTTGGATGAATAAGATTAACGAACAACAAATCATGGCTTTCATGGCCTCGTATCGTATGTACCACATCCAGAGCCTATTAACTGCCACTAGCTGGGATAAGACTTTCGCCCTACAGAAGACCGCGGCCATAATAACCATCGTGTTATGCTCCCGCTGGTAAGTAGGGTAGCCAGAGCTCTCTGTACCCCTCCTCCCCCACCCCTTTCTAACTTCCCCACCCACTCCAAGCCCTCCTCCCTTCCCTTTAGGGTAGGCAGCGCGTGTGTGACACGGGTGATGACACCCTTAGTGTTGCACACATTCATAGGCCACGGTGACCGCTTCCTATCAGGTGAGCCGTGTGCTTGTCTGCCACATACGTAGTATAAAAAATCTAATAACTAAGCCTCCTTTGAAAGTCTAGTAGTTATTTAAACAAGAAAGACTTGTGAATTGCTCATGAAATTAAAATGAGCATTTACCTATAGTTCGTAAATTGTTCCTTCTGTAACACAAACTATTTTTTGCTTAAAATTCGAAATAATACCTAAGTATATTTAATTTTCATTCGTGTTGGAATTAATATCCTGCAAAACCAGTCCACTTACCGTATTGAATAAACAAATTGAATCCAGATTTTCCCAAGATAGCTTTAAAATAGAAATATATTATGGAAATGTTGATACAAATTGTATAAAAACTGTGCTTCCACAGTTAATTTAATACGATTTATACTCAAATTTCTACGCTTACCAGAATCTACATCATTACAATTCCGCGAAATAGCTGCTCTAAATGAAGTGCCATTAATCAAATCTCAAAACCAACGGCCGTTTACATAATTCTATCCAAGCGAGCCGGCGCTTTGCGACCGCTTCCATTGTGGGCTGTAATCATTGATGTTGTATGAATAGGGCTTAATATTATTACAACAAATATTTCTATTTTACATAGAAGGATCTACCCGACAGGCTTTCTTGCTGGAAAAGTTTGGGACAGAGGGAACTCGCCACTTAAAATCTCTTTTTATTTATCCTTTGGCTTGAAACAGCTTTTACTTTAGATAAAAAGTGTACTTATAACTAAACAAATATAGAAACAAGTTCTTATTGTTCTAAGCGGGCCTCCTAGCTGGCAATATCAAAATACTTTTGAAGTTCAGGGACATTTTATATTAGGGTGCTTTGATTCATAATGCAATTACTAAAATAAAAGATTGAGACAGCGAACACTCTTAATCTCATCATTATCACTTGGCTCTAAATCAGGTTATGAAATTACTTCTACCAATATAGGAGTCGACTCAACTTTGACGGGATGTTTCGCGATGTGACATATTGAAGTGTACGCAAACAAATACGTTTATGTTAACGATTGTCAGGGTGCCGATGAGGCACTAAAGACCACGATGAAATACGAGTTTACTAGCCCAAAAACAATACATTTTAAAGGCAACTGTAATCTTTGTATATCAGATTAAGGAGTTAATTAAATAAACTTCTAAATCATCTAATCAAAGCGTTATCGTAGGTGCACATTGTGTTCACGAAGATAATTCATACTGATACGTGAATATAGCGACAGGTTTTCTTGTGCTTGTCTCATAAAGGTGGAGAGGTTCGATCGATATTGGCTGTCGGCACAAGTGGCTTGTGGGAAGAAACGTAAGGCTATTTGTGCTAGGCTATTCGACTCAAGCACCCTCCGGCCGCGACCCGGCACGCCTGCTGCCATGGTTCTACCACACAAACTAAATTAACTAGCCGACCTTATCTCAAAGACCCTACATCCAGAATCTCTATATTATACAAAGTGGTATATAAATTTAATGAATATCTACATAGCAGATGTAATATTTTGTCATAACTATAAACCCCAGGTGATTGAAGGCGTGAAACTAAATCTTATGACACGAATATAATAATACACAACAATTATCACATATTTTATATATAAACTGAAATTCTGAACTACAAGGATTGAAATACGGTACGGTACCTATATTACCTACGTCGAGGAGATTTTCAATGAGATATGCACTAAATTGTTCTTACCCTCGAAGTAATGGTGTGTGAAGTGGTTAGGTAAATCGATATAGATTATTCTCATTATCCCTTTGGATTATGAAAATCAAGTATTATACATATTAAAGTTATCGATGAAAAATGGTCCAGAGGCATCTCAACGGAGTATATGAGATTAAAGATTAAAGAAAGTAGGTATAATATGTGACAACAACAATCAAAAACTTCTTTAAGTTCCTAATATAAGCTATAAATAAAAAAGTGGATGTAAACTAAATACGTTTTTAAGCACAGAGTTTCTGAAAATTAGGAATTACGTGCAACTGAAATAAAAACTACATCGAACGCTAAGCAAATGGGTTAAACCGAGTCTCTTAAACCTCTATCAATAGATTATATCAACTCATATCCGAAAGAGAACTTAGGTAAACGAAAAGTTCACGTCTGAACCTAAGTTTCCTTTTAATAGAACTGCCCTAAGTCTCTCATAAACATTTTCTTGCCTGCTGTAAAAGAACCTTCCTAAAAGCAGCCACTAACCGTATTACGTCAAGATACAAACAAACAAAAAACATTATGTCAAGTACCAAGCCTTCACATCTTATATAGCGAAATGAGATAAATTTGCTAGAACTTCCGACATGATTATTGTTTGCCAACTAGAAGTACCGCCAAGAAACAACTATGTACAATTCTACAAACACAAGAGTCATGGACTTGTAGTGCGTTTATCTTCAAGAGGACAGAGTGAGATATAAATAAATCTGGAAAACAAAACAATGCTTTGTAAATCCCAAACAGTGAGTTACATTCCGGAACGGGAACAGGCGTTGGCAGAAGAGCGGCCCGACAAAGTCCACAATACACGTAAAATCAATTTAACAAAGCCACTTGAGCCGCGCTGACCTTTACATGTTTATTCACACACGCAAATATATTTATCTCATTTGAAGTTAACAATAATTTTAGCACAACACACTTTAGGACAGAATAGATATTAGGACTAATTTAGGTGTTTTTCATTAAATAAATACTTAAATAATGTTGGGTTATTTACATTCTTGCGTTAGTCCCGGTCGGATCCGAGATTGTGACTTCGGAGTCTGGGTTCTATTTTCCGACTTTTTCTTCTCCTCTTCCCACAATTTGGGGCAATAATGAAGAGTCTCTTCTACTAAATATTTTAGTGATAATTAAACCTTTTCTTTTAGATGTACTTAAAGTCATCATCACTATAATCTCCGGTAATACCACCGCACCGCTCTCCTTTGTCTTCTCGTCCTGATGTAGCATTATCTTAGCGTCTAAGGGAGCGACTGTTGTCTGATTTTATAACCTGCAGAGGAAAGCCTGCATCAAAACCTCATCCGTTAATCAACAGGTGAAGTTGCTGAAGTTGGCCTGGGCGCCAAAGATCTTGGTGGCACCCTATACAACTATAGATAAAGTTATTAGTAAGAAATACTTCAGCTATAAATACTTTTACAATAAAGAAAATCACTAATATTGTATTTCAATTTCCCCATAGAACTATTCTTTTCGTTTTGTCGTTCACGCCAATATTCTAGTGATATTAAAATGGGACGAGGTGATAAAAAGAACGAAATTGCTATGATACACAAAGTTGGTATGAAGCCAGATGCAATTTTTATTTTTATTTTTGCTCGACGTTGTTACTCGTATTATTACAAGATTACGGGTATCACAATATAATATTGCGATTAGTCTGAACTATACCAATTAGGATTCATAATTGGTACAGATTGCTCTGCCTATGAAGATATGCCGGACGCAAGCGTCAGCTGGTTATATAATAAAGTTCACATAACGTTTTTCTTAAGCAAGATAAAATAAATATTTGAATACATAATCACGAGTAATCAGATGTTTCCACTGAAAGAGCGAACATCGAATCTTATTTGTTTTGTAAACAATGCTAAAAGAAAATACTCGTTAAGGCATTTCCCGTGATGTAATTACATAGCCTAATAGGTAATACTTAAATCGAGGCTTTTCACAGAAAATACAATATTTTTTCTTGAAAGCTGTTGGAACTACTAATAGAACTATCATTTTCATAAATTCACAAGAAGCTTACTAATATAGCTTAACACTATCAAAACATCCATTTATTGAAATGATAAAATAACTTTGCTTGAGAGAATAGGGTAAAAGCAATTAATAGAGGTAAAAACAATTAAATTGGGTAATTCCTATTAACCCTTTAAACGCCAGACGATTTAAGTAGCCCAAGTAATTGTGCCCAAGACGCCAATGACGTCTTCAACTTATGTTTGAATTATTAACCGCCTGGCCACGGATTTCAGAGAAGCGGCGGGCGGTGCGTTGAGCAGCGCGGTGAAAATGGTCATCATACATTTGGTTCCGCTGCACCGCAGTGCACTATGCAAACGAGGGATAATTCTTAAAATGTTCACTTTTTTACTCCTTCAAAGTAGATTACTTACAAATAACGCATTAAAAGTACCACAAACTTTAGTCTATGTTTTTTTAGTCATGCTCGAGAGTGACGTACACTGGATAATAGAATGGACTTACTATTCTATTTTAAAACGTCTTTTTTTCTTAAACCTTACGTAAACAACTACATAAAACATATTAGGTACATAAACCGGAATCTCAAAATATTTGGTACCAAAGCGCTTCACTAAATTACTGAGCACCGAATGATTGCACGCCGCGTTTAATAACTGGTAATATTTCATTATCACATCAGACATCAGATCTTTTATTAATGATTCAGGGAATTATGTCACAGTGAACCAAAGTCCTTCGTCGGCGCATGCCTCTACATAGCTGGAAGGTTTCTATAATTTGTTCTAGCCTCTTACCGCGCCGCCCGACGCGCCGCTCACTGCTTAAGTCCATGGCTGAACAATAAGAACCAGTTGAGCCGCTATTTAACCCCCCGCTTAAATGACTGCGGCAGTTTGAAAGCATGGAACTGATTTCGTTTTATGGCTCGTGGTCGGAGATATGTCTATAATATTATATCTATCTGTCCAGACGGTTCCATTGTCCATTCTTCTTTTCTTTCAAACTCTAAATTGGTTTAATATTATATTGTTAAGTATCATTGGTTTTGACAATTTTTTTTTATTTTGTTTTAATGTGTATCCCCGTTACATGGAATACACAACATAAAATACTCACTTGTTTCTCGTGTTTTTCGAACTGAACTAAATCTGATAACGAAGGCAAAAACTTAAAGGATACAATTGTATGTTATAAAATAACTAAAGCGCCAATATGAATTGAGACATGGCACGTGGAGTATGAGTTTGTGCTGGAACCTAACCGCTGGCATTCACTGCATACTTTAAGTATACGGTCGCTACAATTCACACTCCATTAAATACTACCCCGTATCATATTCTCCAGTATACTTACCGTTTAATACGTGTATGTACCCGATATGGATAGTAGCGTATTCTTATTTGCTAGTATCTATTGGAATAAAAATTTTAAACTTTTTAGGTATTATATAACTTTTGTGAAAAAAGTTAAATGTGTTATTGTTATTATAACAGCGTGATAAATAGGGACAAATTTAAGGATTAAATGAACCTAAATGTATTAAAAAGAGATTTTGTTTGATTTGTTGCTTAAACTTTTATCTTGCCCCCAATAAAATCTTCGATACTCAAACCAAACAACTCAATACTTACTACTGATGATTTACATACGAGGTTTTGATGCAGGCCTTATAACACTTGTAATAGAAAAAACTATTGCATTTCCAGTTTCCGGGAACAGTAAAACAAAAATACCTTCCCTAAAGACAGGTACTTGCTATGGTAATCTATGCTATGGCATGTTGTAGCGTGACGTGCAATTTGTTCAACAAAATGGCTTTCCCAGAGATAACTATAATAAACTTATCCGTCAAAGGCGTATCTGCATCCTCCGTATATAAATGAGCCTGGCTTTCAAATAGATGATTCAATTTTATTTTAATCTACTTGACCCTTAGCTTTAGTTTACTACATTAAATAGTTTTAAAATTAATACAGCAATGTCGTATTTTTTATTCAGCATTGTTAATATTCACGTTATATAATATTAAAATTATTGTTGGAATTTATTAAAAATAAAATAATAATATAATAATAATATTGAACTATGATCATTAAGAATAACTTATAATCATTGGCTACTCAATGATTGTAATAACTAATATATATAATAAATATACTGATTCGTTTTTCGTTTTCACTACATCGTGTGTTATAGAAATAAAACCTCTTAAATCTATATAGGATTTTTCGTTGTTCTGTGATCTATATCGAATATTACGTGTACTCACTTTTGATGAAATCGTATTAAGTTTAACGATGATGATGTCGTAGTTCCGATCACTACAATATTATTTATGATTTATCACGCCGGCAGCATTAACACTAAACATGCGTGTTTTTAAATAATATCAAGTGTACGAGATAACCCCACTAGATTAATATTATCTTCTTAGAAAACTTTATACAGCTAATACCTAACAAGTGACAAATCTGACTCTTCTTCGAAAATATTATAGATTCCATTTAATTACAATCACTCAAGATGAGGCTTTCTTATGAAGCTCACTCACAGTTTCTACGAATGTTATTTATGCGTTCATAATACTGCCTTGCCATTACAGCTCCCGGTATAATTAATTTAGTCGCCTTCTTGGCGCATTACTTTTATTATTTTATTACTAATAATAAAATACTGCTGGTAATGTGGGGACAGGGATATCTATAGTATTACAAGAATATTTGCTTAGTTAGCTTCTTGTATTTTTACGACGAAAGTGTTTGAACGCATACCCTCTTGCGAATCCAAAACCTTATTCTATCTTACCTATCCTTACCTTGTACAATCTTGACTTAGCTACACTGATTAATTGCATAACATGACAAATAGATACTAACAATAGCTGTAAATGCACTGGTTTTAAGTATCGTCAGAGTTCCGCTTCGTTTGCGTACCCCTCATTACTTCCATTCTTTTAGTAAGAATACAAGAGAGGTTCTGTATCTGATAACATACAAAACATAGTTTTATCTTTATGATGACACCCGGTATCTGAAAAGGATACCTGGTAGTTGTGATCAACAAACGAGTGATGTAAGTACTATTTATTTACAGGAACACAATCCATTTAGTACTTATATATTACCAGTGCGATAAATATTATTCTATAGGTGCGAATTCACAGGTGGATTATTATAAATCACCTGACCTGAATAAGCCTGAATAAGTCATTAAAATTGTGTCAATATTGTCAAAACTTTTGGAAACGAGTTCCATTTGCCTTTCATAAAAGTCTGAATTACGTAATCCAAGTTTATTAGAATTTCCATAAAGTTAAACAACAATGTAAATGGTCGGATCAAGTCATTGTTATGACTGGCGTGAGACGAAGGTCTGTGAGAGCCAAATTGTACCAGCATATTAAAAATCCGGCCTCATATAAAGACTTGTTTTTTTTCTTTCTATGCTAGTATAGCGAAATATTATGTACATAATGGTTTAATCTATAAAGCCTATCCTGTAAATGATAGATGTTCTCGATACCTGAGGACGTTTCGCTGTATGCGTCAGTTGGGTGTCGTAGATCTATGGTTGCATGCAATTGTAAACCCTTATTATAAGTTTCACGAATAAAAAGATATATAAAAAAGACCCTACAGGCCTATTAACTTACCTGTTTACAACGTGTTTAAAACTATGAATATGTAGGCACTGGTAGGCACCTAAAATTTATACCCTTAACTTTTGATTTATAGTCGGAATCGAACTTGAAATTGGTAAGGAAATATGTACTATGTTTATTCTAAACAATAAGCCTCGTGGTTAAAATTTAGAGACTTGAAATTGATAATAGAACAGTTTCAATGTTATCCCTTGGAAAATATTTCATTTAAAATAGGTTGCAAAGACTCCGAAGTTTATATATAATATGCCACTTTTAAAAATATTATCTTCTTCAAAATCTGATCCTGAATAGAGATAAGTCGCTTTGCTTGTGTTCCTGGGGCTTGCTTGTTACTGGGCACTGTTATGAAGCAACTACCGTGCGTGGAAAACAAATCAGGTACATCACAACAGTCTATGTAATTGGAAAACCACGCTAGTCCCAAATAACACAAGTCAACCTTCATCCTACCAATGTGTCACTAAAGCGGCGGGTATCCATGTAGCAAAAACATACTATATTTATCTTATTCTTGGGACACAACAGATGTTGAGCGTTTCTGCAATACCATTTATCAGTGTCGCTTCTATCTAATCATTCCTACGCACATTTATCACAACATTTTTTATGTATACGGCATTCGGTAGATCTCACCGGCATCATAAAATGTGACAAATTGTTGTCATTTAACATATTTTTTCAATGCAATTTTTTATCTGTTTCAATTACCTTTTATCACCATGGAAAGCTATTTGTTGCATTTAAATCCTCGACACAAATTACATGTTATAATTTTGAATGAAAAAAGAAAATAATAGAATATCGAGTATCACATAATACAAATTAATTGGATGTAGGTATGGGCTCCTGCCAAGATCTTAACTCCTAGTACCTAATTGTCGCACTAGGCTCTAGCGCAGGCTTTTCTCTCGCGTATGGGAGGTAGGACAACAATCGAACCCATAAAAGCTATACAAACCAAATCAAAAGGAGGAGCACTCCTCCTACACCTTGTAAATGGATTCGGGGTTCTAACGTGAAAACCTCGGATGCTATCGGGAACTATGTCAAAATGATAGTGAAAACATCCAGTAGGTACTTACATAGACACTCTGATGTCACAACTGCAACCCAATGATTTTTTATACCACTTAGGTGGCAGACAAGCACATGGCCCACCTGATTCTCGGACATCAATCAGAGTAATAGTGCGACAAAATACTAAGTCACAATGATTCATTATTCCACAACGGAGTGGGCAGAAGAGCTCAAATACCACAGTGTGAATATTAAGCAACTACTTATATTATTATACGTAAACGGGAATTAACGCGATCATGGTATAGGTATATACATACCTTTGGATGTCTATACCATGATCGCGTTAATTCCCGTTACGTATAATAATCATGGAACGCGAAAGTTTAAAAGTTAACTACTTATATTGTTTTTTTTTATCATTTTTTACTTTTAGTTACTATGACCTTAATTTACAAGATGTTTAACACTTTATTGTGATATTAGAGATCCTATATCTACTATCTACCTATGTAATGTTTTTAAGAAAATTTTATTCACGGTCCGCCTACGGTACCTAGAACCCTAATTTATCTTCAGAATTTATTCAGGAATACGTTGTATATTATGATAAAATATGCAGCCTAATGATATTTTAAGCTTATAGTGAACTCAAAGTCGAAACAGTTAATGGAAAAAAGATTAATCATTTCTAAAATGGCTTGGAACAACATAAATGTTAGCATACATGTCAGTATCTACTACAAAACTGTGCTAGCGATTATTTCACATCAATCATCATCATCAAACAGATTTTGAATACATATTTACCAAGTAGTACATATATTTTTTCACAGTATTTTTTTTCTGAAAAAAATTTTTTTTAAGACTTGAAGCCGCAGGTATCCTCTAGTCACACATAAAATTACAAATCAAGCACTTCATAACCCACTTGGGTTTGAGTGGAGCACACTACATACATGATGATACGAGTATGCTGTGATTGTACATTATATATTCTTATCACTAAGTCACTAACAATCAGATGAGTACATTAACTGAATGTATATTAAAAGCTCACACGTATGTTCAGCCTTCTATAAACCAGACAAACACGACAACAATAAATAACGTACAATACCTTTCTGGACTCTCGTCACTCCATCCTCTCATTCCTTATAAACTTCACAGTAAGATTAGAGCATTTAATTGCATCATTAGAGCATTGACATAAGATGATCTCAACAGCTTCTACTTTAAAGTCAACGTTGTCATTCTCAATTAAACTAAATAAAAGAGTTTCTAAACAAAATATTGATGCAGGTATTTTCATTCATCAATTCTGAAAAAAACTGAAGAGGTATTTATTCTGTTACAGCTTGTATACATAAATACCAAATGTGAAAATTGGTAACACTAACCTTGAGTAAGTAATGTAGGTACGAAAAAAGAAAAACCTCTCCACAAATCCTTATGACTAAAACTAAGCATCTACCTGCTTGATGTAATCCAGTTTCTTTGTCGTCGAATAAACGGAGAAAATAAAACTTCTAAATCTCAGTGAATCCCTACAATATAACTTGAGCTAAATATCTGAGAGACTGTAGTTAAGGTCAAATGAAACTTATAATACTAAGGACATGTACCTTCTTAACCGTCCTCTGAAAGCAGTCTAACATTGAAATTTATAATGTTGCCTGCAAGGGTCCGACTTGAAACCATATATCTTGAACACAATGTTTATATAGTTACTGTGTTCAATCTGTCAAGTGCGAGGCTGCTACGCGGCGAAAGGGTTCTATAATGAAATTATATATTGCGTTCTTATTGTACATTACTCGTGATACTTTAAATCTTGATATTTTTATGTATCATATATTAATTCAAATTCTTTCAGTAAGAAAACGCCATGAAAATATTCTATGAAAAATGCGGTTGTTGCAATTTAAGGTAAAATTAAAAATCGAGGTAAAGTTTTCAGTTGTATTTTTTGAGTCGAAGACGTTTGGGACACAAATTCTACGGACACTGTGTCCCTAAGTGTACTTCCAAATTTATTTATTTTTTCCAAGACGTTACGGACACCAATATAAAACGATAGTTTTGTACAGTCAGATGGAAAACTTCTAGTTGTTTTTAATACATAATAATAAATATTATAAACTCATAAAATAATGAGTGTAGTACGGAGTGAAAACGCGCTATACTTTGTCTAATGTAGGATGATAATAATGACAGCTCTGAAAAGGGTAGCCCATATAGTATAATCGAAAATGAATCATTCGATTTTCTATTATCGTTCCCGTAGAATATGGAATCGATATTTACAAAAACACAAAACTTTTTATTTTTTATTATTTTAGGTAACTTAGGTACTTCAGGATGACAAAAGAGAAGTTTTATGGTATAGTATTTATGTTTCGTATCATATTTAGCTAATTATATCACAAAAAATTCAGTAGTATAAGTACCTAATAATTTCAATAAATTATTTTAAATTCGATTCATTCGATTCATTTGTGTAGAGTCAATTGTGCTATATTCTTGCAAGACGCTTCACTATGACAAGTGGGCGGGGCTTGTTTATGTATTACCATAATTTTAGGGTTATAATTTTGTATAAAAAAATACGATACTTCATAGACATGAACTGTCAATTTTATCATCCTAAATTAGACAGAGTATAATAATTTCGATGAATAATAAAAATAGCTCTATCTTTTTTATTTATCTGTCTTGCTCTTTTCGCTTCAATGAAATACAGATAATACAGAGATTAATTGACAAGAAATTAAACACATTATAAAATGAAAGAAAAATCAACAATATAATTATATCTCTTTTTAGACTTAGACTGCACTAAAAAAAATATTCTTACTTTTTAATATAATTTTATTATACCATATCAACAGCCTCCATATTTTTTTTTTATTGACTGCCTCTTATTTTTTTTTGCATCGACACCCGTTCTCTTCTTGTGTGGCATTTGCAATCTAAAAAAGAAGTAAAAAATATATATGAAACCTAGTGCAAATTAGCAATCTTGAAAGAAACAGTTATAAGGGGACGTCCCATTCAAAACCGTTTGTTGTGTCCCTTTCATAAATATCATACAAAAATTAAAAACATAACCACAAAATCAATAATATTAAATGAATGTTCACAAACCTTATGTTCTTATATTTCTGGATGCCCAACCTATCTTAAAAAGTGATTCACACATAAATAATTAACTCACAGTGCTGTGAGTTAAAAAATTGATTTTATGATAGATCATGGTAACCCACTATTTTTAAAATATACCTTGCATGATACACATATGCCAAGTAATATATGCTACTGGGAGCTCCTGGCAATGCACAGGGGCCCCGGCCCATAGGTCGTTGAATACAAAAACAACAAGAAATGTACATATTCGATTTTCACATAACATAACATAACATAAACTCACGCCCATATCCCCGAAAAGATAGGCAGAGGTGCTAGCACCCACATTTCACCAGTTTATGTTTAGATCCCAATGTAATTATAACACTTTTGTATGAGACTGTACTGATCCGATTTAATAAAATGATAGTGTCCGTAACGTCTTCGAAAAAATAAATAAATTTGGAAGTACACTTAGGGACACAGTGTCCGTAGAATTTGTGTCCCAAACGTCTTCGACTCTATTTTTTTTATAAAGCGCATATAATATATTCCCTATTTACTAAGCCTACGTGTAACTTCTAACAACAGTCAACAGATCTAAATTTATAACCCGCACTGGGGCTTAAAAAGTAAAAGCTTAACATTCAAGACGACTAAATAAACATTTGGAAGCGAGTTCACAAAACAGGTTTTCGTTGTAAAAGAATTCCGAGAGAATGGTATTGGAACTTGATTTCAGTCTTAGTAATGCCCTCGTTACTGGCAAGCAATCAGAGTTCATTTACTCAAAGAGCTTCTGAGAGTCAAGAACAAGCAATCAGTAAATAAGAAACTCGATATCTATAGTCGAACCCCTAAGGACAATTCCGTGAAACTAATTAAGAACACAGTCATGTTTGAAATCAGTATCGTGCCAAATTAGAACGGTAGTCTAAAGGGCAGGTGACCAAATTAGAGAACATCACAGCGTTCACTTCTACGTGCCTCAAGTGCCAACTGTTTGTTTGTTTTTTTTTATCGCAGCGAATAAGCTCACCTTACCATAGATTACCTAATAGTTGGGCGGTACCGTGGTCTATGAGAACCAAATCAGAGATGTTTTTCACACGTTGGCACCTGATGATTAAGAGATAAAAATGACAGTGATTAAGAAATAAGATACGAGAGCCATAAATCCTATAAAAGGCAGTATGCTGTTAACGCAAAAATAACAACACGAATCTTCAACTAATAGGAAAAGTTTGAAATCAACTGATTCAACTGTTAAACCTCCCACAGGGCAGAAACTCGATTCGGCAAATCCCATGATCGTGTTTCTAGTTCAATATCGTTCCACATAGAGGTAGGAGGCCGCGCGTTGGCCATAAATATCACACTGAAGCACCACGCCTACACGTTTTGTGGCTTGTAGCTGCCAATTCGAAAGGTTTATTTAACTTAACGCAATATGTTCTCATATTAGAGCGGATAGCAATACGGGAACAAATTGCATTCACAGTGTGCTAGGCAACAACGTTGAAACTTGAAGAAATTTATTGATACAATAAAGTTAATGCTGTACTTATATATATATATATATAATATAACATAAGACAGTCTCTGTAGCGTAGCGCAAGAGCGTTCGACTACTAAGTCATAAGTCCCGGGTTTAATTACCGCTCAGTGCAAATATGCATACAATGTGTTAATTTGCCTTTGCGCATTATTCACACGGCAGATTGAGCTACGAGTAATAGTCGTGAAAAAATGGTGTGAGACAAATATTAAAAAAAAACATTTAAGTATATTTTTATTTTATTTGCCTGTTATTAGCGGAAGCTCCGTTAAAACTCTAGTGATTACAATCGTAAGAGTTTTTCTGTTTATTATTGTTACATTGTGATTTTAGTAATAAATTTTATAATAGTGCAAAGGTACTTGTAATGAAAGTTCTGTTAACAACGTGTCAATGCAGTTAAAAAATGTACGATTCTATTTTTCAATATTTTAAACATGGTTCTTTAACGATTTTATGTAGCTGTGAATGATGTAGGTACAAATGCAAATAAATGCATTGTATGTGCATTGTTCTGTGTAAAAAATGTATCTAAGTATCTGTACTTTAGAAACCATATGACTAATTCTTCTTAGTTTGGACCTGGGTGGCACTGTGTAATGATATCCAAGAATATTTTTATTAGGTAATAGAATGTCGGAATTAAGTATATATACTATTTATATTCTAAAAATCGGAATAAGAATCACGTGACTTCATTCAAATGTAATTTCATGCTGATTTGTATTGAAGCGTTGTGCAAAGATTTATTTAACGACGAAAGGGGAGTTCCATTCTAAGAAACGCAATAATCGATTGGGGATTCCTGGCAACATTCAGAAATTGAGTTTTTCGTGAAGAGATTTGGCGAATAAGCAAAGTGGGCATTATTCTTTACATTGCATACAATTCTTTTTATTTTTTCCCTTCGCTTTATAGTTTTGAATACAATATTTCGAAGTCTGATAAGTGAACAGAGAGGTTTTAACTGCACACTATTTTCTAATCTTATTCAAGTTTTATTCACCACATAACGTGATAACCCGAGCCGATAAAGAGTTTTTGGCCTTTTTATGACGCTATCTTTATCTCATTTCTACAATAAATGAACACAATTTGAGTGGTAGCCTGGCATTGCAACATAACATTTCACGACAAATATTACCACAGAACGCTGCTATCTACAGTATATAAATTGCAATAGGAATATTACGCTAGTAAGCTTACCGAGCATATCTCTCTGTTAATTGCTATATTTCATATTTTCACCTATTTTCACAATGTTGAACATGTAAATGTTAAAACCGTGTAGATTTCAAAATTCATATTTCGTTTTTATAAAGTGTAGGTAATTTAACTTAGGTAAATATTTTAAATTCAAACATACTTCTATAACATCACCTCAAATGGTGGGCGCCTGCTGGTTATTTTAAACACAAAAATGCTTACTGTGGGTTGTGGGTGACCCTTTAGAAGCTTTTTAAAAATGGATAGAAATTGACGTTTTTGTAGGTCTTTTAATACTACACGTGTTACCCATAGGTATGATAGACTACAATATATAGATTTAGGTTATAGATTCAAAATGAAAAGGTTAGGTGAATGTTCGTAACCCAATCACACCAGAACGGCTAAACGGATCTGGATGAAACTTAGTATTTTGATGAAATTCAGATAGGTTAGTTATACACATATTACAACATTGGGTACTTTCTATCCAAGGAATAGGTGCTAATGGGTTGCGGGAATAGTATTGCAGAAACAAGTAATTATTAAACGGTTTTATTTAACTTGTTCTGTCTGTTTAGTTCAAATCAAGAAATTGAAATTTGACTCCCTTTCAGTAGAGTTGATGACAATACCTATAATTTAAAAACCGTTAAACTAAAAAAAAAGTTTTCTTAATTTATTATTTATAGAAGAAAATTTACAACGGTAATGCAGAAGAGTTATCTACTAACATTCTTATTTAACACTGTATATATTATTTATGTTATCTATGGATTTAAAATTCAGCCAGAAAAAGGCAGTTGGCTGTTATCCACTTCAATAATGTTCTCACGGATGCTACGACTGAACAATATAATGAGTTGGCATGAACGAAATGCCCCCAAAAACGTATGATTGCTTTGATAGTGATTCCTCCGCCTAATGTATCAGAAACAGTGAAGACACAATTCGATTATATTAGCTGTATTGTTTATATTTGTATGTATATATATGGGGCAGAACGTAAAATTTGCATGAAAAAGCGTGTTTTCTACACTAACCCCCGCTCAGGCGTGAAAAAGCGAACTGTCAGTTTTATATAATGTGATAGCAAATAACAATATCGACCACGAAGTGAAAGCGTAACCCGAAAACTATTCGAAATGGAACCATCGCGACGTAGTTTACGATCATTGTTGTGGAAAGCGCAGTGGGAAAAACTGTTCGGTTTTTCGATACACGGTCATATTTTGTTAGGATTTTGTTTACTTATTTCTGTAAATCTATTTTTTACTTTTGTGAGGTCACAGAATGTGGGATAAATTTCAGTTTGGTGCTGCGATTTCAGAAATAAAAATATTCGTTGACTCTAAATTTTAAACAAACCCTTCATCCTACTACCTGCTAAGTTTGTGAAGATGTTGGAATGTTTGTTAGCAATTATGCTCAAAAGGCTAATCGCATCTTGCTGAAATTTGGTATAGAATAGTCACAGGGATAGAGGTATCGGGAATAACACATAGGAACGGGATCTAACTCCACGCAGACAGAGCCCTGAGCTAAAGCAAATACGTTATATTATATTATAGGCTATTGTGTACACACGACGTATGAGGTATTTAATTTAACTTAATATTTATGATGTCGTGCCCATTGAATATCAATGCGTTAAAATTAGTTCAGACAGGCAAACAGCTGAATCGATTACTGAGCTTTTAGTATCTAATCAGTGACATTAATTTATCTCTAGTGACTGGATTCAAGCGGCATTTACTGAGTAGCCACTTTATATGTTGATTGGGTAATTTAACCAAAGCCACGCTTGATTCAAACGATTTGGTGCTGCGATTTAACTTTTTCAGATTATCCACCGACGTACTCCGATGATGAGGGAAATAGTCACTGAACCAATTTTTTAAATTAAATCTCATGTACATGCATGAGCTTTAATTTAAAAAATCGGTCAGTTACGACAAAATTAGATGTATGGAAATTCGGACAAAATACATAAGCTTTCTGATATTTTTGTTGACCTGCAATGTTTGTGCATTAGTTGTCTTTATATATTTATTTTTAAAACATAAATTTCAAGTTTGGTAACAACGTAAATAGTAAAATGGTATAATTTATGATTGCCCGTCGAGCAATTAAGTATGAATGTTATCAATCATTTCACAATTTGTAGGGTGCAATTTAGCTTATTTCAATTATGATTTCAAATGAAAAATCTCTATCATATTATAAAAACTTGGGTAGACTATTATAGGGATTACTGGTTAGGCTCACAAAGGATAAGCTAGCTTAAAATATAGTTTGCTTTGAAGTTGACCGGCTGCAAAAGACCCTTGTACAAGAGGGGTCAAAGGTAAAAGGGTTGTACATGTCAAAGATAATTGAGAACCTATTTAAAGAATATTAAATATAACCCAAGCATAAGTAATAGTTTGGTGTTCTATATTTTTATAAACCATTTCTTTTAACAAAATAATCCTACTATGAATGCGTAAGTTAAGAAGTTTCTCTATTTAACACTTTATCACGTAAAAACAGCTGCACTAATTGAGCTAATACTTCCTGTTCCATTGTAAACATATAGGTACTCCATGCGAACAAATAGAGTTTGACTAATGAAAGCTGGACCAACAAAACCGCGGCAAATTTAAAAAATTTAGGGCAGGTATCACCCGTTATAGTTGGATGAAAACATTTTGATCGTGAAATAAAAGTATGTACCTATTAAAGTTTTACTGGTATTTTTAATGATTTTCATCGCGCTTTATTCGGTGTCATTATTATTTACATGTTGATTTCTTTATTAAATACTATCTATTGCCCACGACTTCGCCTCGGGAAGAGAGAGAAAAGGTAGCAGGTTTATTCGTGTAAAAATCCCCAACGAATACCCGTTGGCCATCGAGGGTGGTTATATCGGAATCGAACCGAGTAAAACCGCTGATGTAGTGGAGATATAGACTAGCTGTTGCCCACGTGAAATTCTGATCCCGTTCCCGCTATTTCTATTTTCAATTTTCAATTCCAATTTCGTTATTTTTCAAAATAGTGCAACGTAATTACATCTTTTTGACGTCAAAATTACTTAATACTAAGTTCACCAACGCTTCCTAGGCGCTAGTGGAGAAGAAACGGCGCAACAAACTCCACTGCTGCATTTTCAGACGTCCGGTTATACATAGTTATCTTAAGACTAAATATGGACGAATGTACATTTTTGTCTCGTGTCAATATAAAGGTATATAAAAAACGATAAAAAAGATATAATAAATTTTAACCCAAGTTTAACAATAAAATAATTGAAAATGTCAAAATATAGTAATGTCAAAATATAGTAAAAAAGAGGTCGCGTGCCTACCACAATATCATTATATTGTAGTAGGCAAATGTCACAACTACAGCATTCTATAGTTGTAGCACTTTAGCAATCTAGCTACCCTTGAGTATATATTTTAGGGACAAAATGTGGCCTATGACCGTGTGCAAGACATTTTGCCTGTGTTATTCCAGACTAAAAACTATCTTCAAGCAGGCTTATAGGAATCAGACGAAATTCATTCATTAGAAAAAAATATTATTAATTATAATCAAAATTAGATTCCAAATATTCTTCACCATCATCCGAGCTGCTTGATCCATCATCAATCACACTTATAAATTAATTACATTATTTTAATAAATATTGTCGAAAAGTAAAAATATCTAATACAAAAGCGAATATTTTTGGATATCGCATCTGAATCTCGTTAATATTTGACGTTAATACAACAAAGTATCAAAATCATTATGTAAACGCGCAATCACAGAGAAATGACAGAAGGTGACATTTATAGTTTACTGGTGTTGCAAATCAATAAATGTCGTGGTTCAGCTTTCATTAGACAAACTCTAGCTAGTGCTAGATAAATGAAATATCAGCAGCAAATAGTACTTGGAAATGTCAATATGTGATAAAACCAAGAACATTAGAAATTTCCTTGTACTTAGCTGGACGATTCATTTCGAACGAGCGGTTGTCTCCAGGATTTTTGAATCTCGGCCGGCGGTCATCTCTCTCGCACACTGCCTAAAATTGCCATGATACGTTAAAATTTCCCAATCCAAACCTGTCAAAGTCAAATTTACGCAAAGGCTGAGTTCTTCGGAGCTTCATTTTGATTCTAGTTGAGCTTTATGAAAATTCACAGAACACCGTACATATCAATTATTATTAATTGAGTAATATTTATAGAAATTAATAAAAAAATTGACACATATTCGCTTCTTAGATTATGGGTGACAGCCATTTTAATAAAGAAGCAACACTGTTTACCAAAAATTCGTAAGGTGACCAACCATCCGTATTTTGCGGGATAGTCTCCTACTAGAAGCTCCTGCATTGCAATAAATACATAGCATAGTCCGACAAAACGTCAAATGCTTTCCGCACGTTTACAATATCCATCATAATATATTACAATATTAACTGTAGAGAGGTCAATTCTATACATCCATACTAAATTATTATAAATGCGAAAGTAACTCGGTCTGTCTGTCTGTTACGCTTTCACGCCTGAACCGCTAAACTGATTTTGATGAAACTTGGTATAGGAGTAGATTAGACCTAGATAATGAACATAGGCTATGTTTGGTTGCGATAACCGACATCCACGTGGGCGGAGCCGCGGGCAGCAGCTAGTTGAATATATTTAAAAAATAACTACATATTGGGAAATAATTAGTGATCGATACTAATGCAAAAAATGCAATCAGTATTTTTTGTCTTTCTGTCTGTCTATCTGTATGTGCACGCATGGATGAAAAACTACTGGAGGGATTTTGATCAAACTTGATACGATTATAGTTCATACTTCTGGGCAACATATAGGCTACTTTTTATACAAGCTGATATACCCATGGCTTCACCCGCGCTTCGTTTTTAGGTCGTTTTTGGTCATATCTCCGGTTGTACTTAACCAATTGCAAGCAAACATACGATAAATTTTGAGTCTAAGTAAGACCTTTCTAATAAAAATTCGTTCAGTACTTTTTACGTCCATTGCTAGGAAGCTGGTCATATTAAGTATATAATTTCAACTTTGACGCTTATTATTTATTGCTTTCTAGACATAACCTATACCTACTCAAGTAGGTATTAAGTTATCGTTTCTAAAAACCACTACACTTTTTTATTTGTTCACGACTGTACATACTTAGACCACGGTAGTATAAACTTACTGTATACAGGTTGACTCAAAATATTATTATATATTTATTATTCTTCACATACAGACAGATAGAAAGACAAAAAATTTACTGTTTGCATTTTTTGCATTAGTATCGATCACCAATCATCCCCCAATAGCTATTTTGTAAATTTATATATGCAAAGAACAGAATTGACCTCTCTACAGTTTTATTATAAGTATAGATCATGTATTTGTCTTATTTTGTTCCTTAAATTTACGAAAGAAAGTATAATAATGGGACAGGGATTCACCTGACGATTTTTAAAATTCACATTATCTTTCAAGTCCGTATCGATTCATTCGTTTTAATCGACCTTTTTTAACAGGTCACCTCATTATGAATATAAAACTGACAAACGTCAAATGTTACCTATTAATGTGACGCTACTATAGGAAACACCCTTTTGTTGCTACTCTGTCGCATTGGGTTTGCCTGTAATGACACTGTATGTATAAAATAAATAAATACATAATCCTTCATTTAATGTCAATAATTTATTTTGTTATTACATGCTTACATAAGTAAGTCTCAATTAATAAATAAATAAGTTACAAAATTACTGTTACAAAATACCATTTATTTTCATGAGCATAGACGTAAACTACATCATATATCCCAACCTTGCAATTAAACATGGTCACCGCAAAGAAAGGTACGCAACCCAACCAACTAGATGGAGACACTGCAATGTATGGCCTTGCAGTATCCATTACTTTTAATATTCTTGGATAAAACAGTAATATACACGTCATTGCACGCTATCAAACATTATGCTTATCGATATCAGACAAACTTTACACATAACCGTGTTATTATTGCCGAAACTATACCAAATGTAATATAATAGTTACGTCTTCCATTCTAACATACGCGTATTTTGCCCTGTAAACTTAGGTAGGTACTGCTAATATTTTCTTATATATCTGGCGCCTTACCTTACAGTTTGAAAGACCTTACCCACTGGGTGTGTATTTCCATGCATAACATCCTATGTAAATAGACATTTCTTTGCATGCAAATAAATCAAACTGCAACCTGTGACGTCACAGTCATACATTCTTCTACGACGACACACAAGGCGTATATATATATATATGTATTTCAATTCGGTAAAGTGTGCCACACGAAACAATAGCAAATATCTTTCGAGACCACTTAACGCCTGACATAAGGAAATATATTTTTCGGGAAAATGCCCGACGGCCATGCGAAGTGTAACTGTTTAACCAACAATGGCGATGAAGTTTATTTGTTGAGGAGAAAATAGAAATATATTTGCTTCAGAATTATCTTTACCGTGTTCCATGTTAGTAATGATACTTGATACATGATAACTATATTTCAACAGAGATTGCCATCGTGCGATAAGGCCGCCACTAATAATGTGATTGTTTATAGGCACGGTGCTTCTGTAACTCGACTTACAATTAAAAGATATATACTATTTCTACTATTTATGAAGTTTGAAAGCAACGAGAAGTTATGATAGAGATGAAAATTGGATGGGACCGTTAGTGCAAAAAAATGTTTTACTGCCACGATAGAAAATTAACAGTAAACAATAATAATACTGCCTCAAAAAGAGACTCCATGTTCATTATCCAGAACACAATTAGTTATGATTCCATACCTAAGGTACTCTGATAACAGCTAGGCGCAGATAAATATATATTACTACTTATTCTTTATTACGTGATTACTACACACTACAGTTTATTTCGCTCTAATAGCTCCAAGATCGATTTACAGGGACGAAAGATCCGAAATAAGGTTTGGGTTACTTATCGTAAAAAGGAAAACAACCACTGAGCTTGTCCGGTCCGATCCGATCCAATGGGATGACCTCTGTAGGGTTTTATCTTATACCTAGTGACTGATGACTGCTGCAAAGCTTACTCCATTCCGCTTGGCTATTGAGACAGGCGGTTTCGATACAAATAGAGATTTCTCAAAATGTAGATTTCATTACAATTTAAAATAAAATATTTGTAATGTTTTGAAACCATAAATATTATTTTATATAAATTTTGAAATACGTTTGAAGTATATTAGTCATAACATTTTTTGATAAGTTTTTAACAAATATTGATACTCGTAAGAGATAATGATAAATTAAATTGATAAAAATGAAAGTAAGTACAAGTCCGTTGCATTTATTTAAAACCTGGTATTATAATATTTACAAACAGATAATTCAATTTTATTTATTTGTATATATAGTGTATATCTATACACTAAAGATAAAGATATTTCTGTACCAACTTAACTACCTAGAAGCGTCCTGGATTTGTTGAATTTCTCACTCTGTATATCTCTAAGAAAAGGTGTGAGTACGAGTATGTCTATGTATGTCTTCATATAATTCTAAACAAGACAACAGTAATAAATTTCGATTCCTAATATTGATTCGCCCACACGGCTCCGCTCATTTAGCTAAATGCTCGATAGTAAATATACAGATAGCTCTGACGATGCCGAGCTTAAGCGGTACTTGGTGCTGGCATATTCCCGGGCGACGAGCAGCGGCGGCGGTGCCGTGACGGATGGCTTTCATTAAAACCCGCCCGAATAAACCCGATTATCTTTCTCAGCTCGCACCTGATCTATTTTGTCAATACAGCCTTCTAAAGAAGATCTACAATTTATCGTAGAATTTTATTTAATCGTGACATATTTATTTGCACTTTCGAACTGAGGTAAAAAATTGGAAGTTTATAATGCAATAAGTATTATAGTATATGTGTATTGTAAATCTCACCTTTAGCTTACCATCAGGCGAGGTCAAGTCGTTTTGACGTGTCCTATATAAAAAAAATCTCAAGTTGCAAAAGCTCTGCACCATAAACGTCATATTGCTTTTAAATTTATTGTAATTTGCATCAATTTAAAATTTTCTTTCTTCTGTCTTGGTTAAAGTCAAAAATATACAAAAAAAAGTCATTATTAAATAGACTTGGTGGCGACTTCCACGCGGGCGAAGCCGCGGGCGGAAGCTAGTAATAAATAAGACTTATAAAATAAAATTTTATGTCGTCGTATTATGGCACTCATGCCCAAAAAAGAACGCATAATAATAACCTAGCACCTTATAATAAAATTACGCTGAGGTAAAATTAAAAAACAACAAACTTACTAAAAAAGGGTGTATTATCTTTACGCGAACAAATCAGAAACTAAATCACGCTCGAAATGTATAATGGTGAAAACAAGAAACATTTCCCCGCACTCGTTACAAAAACGTTTTCAAGATATAGCTGCTCCATCCTCCCTCGTAATAAGATTAAATTTTACTAATGAAACAGAAAATGAAAATTTCTTCAGCACAAACGGAATATCCTAAATAACTTTTTGCCATTTGTCTTGCTAATTAATGAATTTCTTTCTTACTCTTTTATTCTTAAACCCGTGTCGCCGCTGTCAGCGGTATTAATAACATTCTACTGAATATGAAATTTAATGTATACTATTACGTTATAGTTTCATCAAGGTTACTTAAATTCGCTGTATTGTGTATTCTTCACATGGTATTGAACTCATCATTGTCTTAGCGTGGTTCTCAGTTGCATTCGAGGCTCGAGGCTATAACTTCGGATCCTGGGATTCATCAACTCGTTTTCTTACTTTAGATTTGGCTTAGGTATGCGCCTTTTATGAGCAACTGCCGTCTGACCTCTCAACTCCGAGAGGAAACTAGTCCGTCAGACAGCTGGCAGGTATACCGGCTAGCAGGTGAAGTTGGCATAGCCCAAAAGGTAATGGTGAGGCCCCCTACACAATTTTTTACATTATCATAGTCGCAGTATGTATACTTAACATACTGTCTAATATCGCAAGTCGCATAGGAAACAGAACACAAATTTGAGTTTATCTAAGACTATAGCTTGAATTGCTTAAATGAAGTTCTCTATTCGAGTAGTTGTTCCGTACTATGACGCAAATTTACATAATATTAAACGCATTCGTAATACCATGTGTAACCAGTGTAACTGGTGCAAACGAATACAAGAGCCACCCCATCTTTTCCTCTGGATATCGTACAAGGTTGTTAAAGGACAGGACTGGTCTCCAACCGACAGTAAACAGCCATGATAAAGGGCCCAGCTGACGGCAATAAACTCTACCGCTATTGCTTCTTAACGAAATGATATTTAAGAATGGGGGTGTTAATATAACACTGTCTAACCCCTCGAGAATATACAGATGTAAGTTTACATAACATACTTACATATACGTGTTAAATTCGCTATTAAGTATTTGTTCACAGTTTGCTTGTTGCCATCTGTTACTGCTATTACATACGGTTATATTTATAAGTTGTAAATGTTGTTGACAATCAGTGTATGTCGCCCAAAGTCACAACGCAATATAATTAATGACGTCGCTTTTTCTAGACGTTCGCTTATTTACATGAAGTCGTAAACATTTATGTTCTGACGTACCAAGATTTGTACTCATAAAATATTACAAACGCTACAAAAGTTAGCATCAAAATAATTCAGTAGGGGAGCGGTTTAAGGGCTATTTCCGCAGCCGCAGATATTTTCGTATATACCATACGATGAATTTCGTATAAAGCAGCTTAGGTAATTGAATTACTACATTAAGCGATGTTAGATATAATTATAAAGTGTTAATTGAGTTTGATGTGCTGCTTGATCTGTTGATATTTATAACAACTCAAACAATAAACAGAACAATGAGCAAATTAAATTTGTCCTTTGTATACCTAGTACAAAAATCGCAAGACTTTAATTTATTTATTGATGTTTCGGTCTACATTTGCGTTTTGTGGGCTTTACCTTTTACATGTTTGTTAGTGTTCAGTAACATTGATCCCTTTACAGCCTGCCAAACATTAATATGTACACGGCATCGCCCCACTAAATTAAATGTTGCGAACGTACTAGCATTTTAAACAAATGTAAATGTACACCCGAAGGAATTGTGAGCCCACAGCTAAAAAGTAACGACCTCTGGAAAGGGTTGTTAACTCTCCAGAGAGGAAACCCAAGCCTAATTCCCAGGATCGGATTCGGGTTTTTGCGTCTGAAATCATGATCCGATCTGAACACCGACCTATAAAATCTTGGTCACCTTACATATGGGACATAAAATAAGTACTTTGTACAACCGTAATTGGAGACCAGATTCAATCAGAAGGTCACTTTTATGATTAAGTGATGTTTCTAGATACATAACCAAATAGGTGTGTAGCGTCTGTATAAGTATTTGTATAGTTTTGTAACGAGATTAGTTCGTACTCAAAATTCAATACTCGTACGTACCCTGAATATAGGTATGGAGTCTACCTATATTTTAGGGTACTAGGTTTATAAGTAAACTCCGTATTTATATTTAGGTAATTTGACAAGTGTACACCATACCTACTCCTTCAAATATACCTAATACATTTTAAATAAGTAGGTATGATAATTTTTTTTTTTGTTTTAGGACCGGGTAATACTTACTAGTATTTTGAGCAAACATATACATATATTGTAAGACATTTTACTCAGAGTCATTTAATTGAATCGCAATCAACCTTTGTGTTCATGCTTAGAATTTTTACGCTTTATTCTAAAGTAACCAACTAAGAAAAGCGTTTCAAAAATTGTTTCTCAGTAATGTAAAAACGGCTTGAAAACTCTTAAAAGTAGTTTTAAGTGTTTTCAAGCGATTCTACATTTCAACACCATCAAAAGTAGTTAACGATTAATAGAATGCAAGTTTCAGCTTTCGTGAGAAGTTATGCCTTTGAATAAATATTTAATAGTTTAACTATTTTATTTTCTTAGTTTTTATTCTTCAAAATACCGTTGACCATCTTTGTGGTAAAAGAACTTCTAAAATGTAAGAGTACTAAACTATTATATCTCAATACATGTTTTATTTACCATTATAGAGCTTTCAACAAGACACCAGATTAAATATAGAGTCTATAAGTGGTACTCATAATCAGGTAACTACTTACCATATCCATATTAGAAAAAGTTCAAAGTTTACACTCTACAAAGGCCTTTCTCAAGGAGTAAGCGTTTAGTTTTCTTACAACAATTTAGCATCAAATACGTTTTATTTCTGTAAGTAAATCACAGAAAGGTAATGTTAAAAGAAATGAGAGGGCCGTATTCATTAATAGACCCTCAAACTCGTTTGCCAAACACTAACCTTTATTTCTGAACAATCGCATTCTGGCTGCGCTCTTGCGCCCACAACGCTCTCGTGAATTTTAATAGGTCTCTAACTTCTTAATTGAAATTCTAAACGGAATTGTTCTTCGTGTCTATCAACATTCAGTTACGGATTTTGGGAGATCCTTATTAATTTTGTTTGTTCAAAGTAATAAACTGTTAGACTTTGGCTACGTGTCGCCTTTACAAATCATTTTATTGCGTTGGATTTTAATACGCTACGGTGGGCACCCTTGTTTAGCGATTGAGATAAGCGATTAGTTATATAAATGATTACGTATTCATACTTAGAGCCGAGTTGATACTCAGCGTCGGGTCTTTGTGTCTGGTATAATGCTGAATTAAATTCCAAATCGGCACAGCCTTGAGAATCGTATTATAAATTCTATTTAAAGATATACGTATAAAATCGATATAATGGGTCAAAACAGTCCAAGCTTTTGAAAATATTCATATTATACATCATAGTATTTGCAATAACATTCAAAAACTGTGCTTAGGATTGAAAATGTCCTTGCAAATGATCAAAACTCAGTTGACGTATTGGACCTCTCGTCTCTCATGCTGAATCATCATCGCGGCCTTCTTAGACCGGAGTCCGCTGTTTTTATATACTTTGCATGATTTTAGGCGTCCATGGAAGTAAGAGAGTATCATTTTTCAATAAATAACTACAAATATCCATGATCAGACTCCAATAACCTAATAAGGTTGATATATAACCGCTTACGTTATTGAAATGGATATCTAGTGCTATGAATACCAAGTCGACTTACTGCAAACTTAGCAGACAGCCCTAGCCTACATCAACAAAATTACGCCTAACCGCTACGTTTCTACTGCGATTCAGATATCTTATTAGTAGAATTGAGTAGCTGTTTGTATTCAGTGCGAACCAGAAAATATTTAACTTCGGATCCCAAAGTGAATTGGGGTCAGGAAGGAGCAAAGAATCGAGTGATTGTGCGAATAGCACTGTTAAGTATTTTTGTCGGAAACTTCGTTTCTATTGTGAATCACACAAGAGATATGTAAGACCATTAATCTATTGATCTTACTCAGTTCGAAACCTGTCCAAGTATTGAGTCAGTTCGATAACTACTTTCCCTTCCAGTACTTTTAAACTTCGCAATCCTTCTTTTTCGCGCGATATATCTTATTTTCCTATACACGATTTACTATATGCACAGATTGTATAAAGGAAAATTGAGTACTGTTATAAATAAAATAACTTCTTTTGTTTACCATAATATGTCCTTAGAAAAAGATTTGCTTGAATTGACTATCCTCGTTTAGAAAAAAAATCTTATTTTATTCTAAACGAGGATAGGCAAATCAAGCAAATCAGAATGGCGGGCTAAAGCTGCATCTAAATAGATAACGTGTAACTCAAGAGTAAATAATTAACTGCCTAAACAATGTAATGCCAATGGACCTTACTATCACAGCAGGCAGGTAAATTCTAAATGATTTTCGGATCGGAAAAAATGATCATCCAGGACGGGACTTGAACCCGTGATCAGTCCCTTACAGGGGGAATGCTCTGACCAACTGAGCTACCTGGACCCATTCTAGATGCTCGAAATTTTCCGATATATTCTACGGCAAGTCCCGTCCTGGATGATCATTTTTTCCGATCAGAAAATCATTTGGAAATAGTTAGCATGCAATTGCTTAAAATTTCATTCAAGGTAAATTCTAGTGCCGAATTTAACTCATAATCATATTCTTGTGATAACACAACGTGTTCAAAACATTAACTGCGTGTTGTATTCGTGATATTACCCCATTCATCACACACATTTAAAGTAAAAATGGCTTTTAACGCAGGCAACATTTTTAATATGTTAAGAATTTCGTTAAAAATAACAGCAAAAAAACAGCAGTATATGAAATTGGTTTTGACGTCGTTTAATCACGCTGACAAATGTACCGTCACCGGCCGCCACTGGCAGCCACGTATCCCCACAAATTGATAATGCTCGATTACACGCTCTACAATATGACTTATCGTTATTCAACGTGTAATTGACAGACTGATCCAGTTTTCCACACCGCATTTTAATATGCATATTTTTTAATTTATTGAACATTTGGAAGTAATGTGCTGTCTCATACCCTATACACACGTAACAGTAAAGGGCTTAATCCAATATTTATTTTTGTCCTTATCCGCCTTAAGAGGTCTCTCTACTAATTTTTTTAAATCTGTGTGACTTGGTAGAACCTTCGAATGTCGCATACATTAGAGTCATTTCTAAATCAAATATTCATATCCACAAGACAACAATTTGTTTTCTTACCTTTCTCAAATTTGACGTTATACCTGTCCCATAACCTATGGAGATATTTTGTAGAACCTGATATTTTATAATGTTTTTATGTAATACTAGCTGACCCGACAAGCGTCGTCCTGTCATAACGTGTTAATAACGAATAGTTCCAATTTGGTGCATTGAAACTCCCATTGACTACCAACAACTTACGACTCCAACTACCAAAACTCCATATTAAACTGAACTTAGGTTTCGTAGTAGTACACAAAACGACAACAATATCGATCCATGAATCTACGATAACTATATAAAAATGTCTAGACTAACACGATCATTTTAATTCAGAGAACTTAAAATGTTGAATTCAAAGGTTGAGTAATGTCCAATGAATTATTTTAAACGATCTTTTAGGTAAATACCTAAAAGCCTTTTAATTTGTAACTCATCTTCCACAAAAGAAATTCTGTAGCACAATAAAACAGCGATTTAAAAGTGAAAATATGAGTATCATATGGATTAACGCAATCTTTATTAAGCATTTTCCAATAAAGACTCCATTAATAATTTTTATCAGAGCCGCCATGCCACCGATGGTGCTTTTCAATAAATACATATTTACGTTTTTCATTTTATTTATACATTTACGTGCATTGAATAAATCACAATCTCTTTTTGCCAGGGGTTTGTTCCTGTGTGGTAAAGACTGTATACTTTGCTAATTCAACAGTCCCTTGCCGCAGGGGTAATTTTTGTAACATTCTTTCGTGTAGGTATAGATATCAAAAATAGAGGCCAGGTAACTGATGAAGAAATTATGAATAGAAGCACTGCTTATTATCTAAGAGAGCACTTTAAGCATTCATACCTTCAGGTTTAATTACAATTTACATAATACCTGAAACATACGCAAATGCTAATCTGGCACATACATATTTGAACTATGTTTTGAAGCACATTGTTACTTACGAGTAGGTAAATAAATTTTGTAATTCACATTAAATCTTTTAACATTCTCCATCCAAACGATACATATTTTTTCTGTTTTTGTAAATTTCACCTGTAAAAAATCTTAATTGACTAATTTTAGAAGATTGACAAAGAAAAATGAAACGAAAATGGTATCAGTACATCTTTCGTCGAATGTATATCACAAAATATTACGTGTGAAAACATCGTAAGCAATTCATTTCCACCATCTGACTACGCACGCCCCCTTGACTGAGCCCTACATTAACAGCTACACTAAAATACGTTTATCATAATCAAAAGAGACTAAAGGTCATTTTTTCTGTTTGGTCAGTCAAGTTGACACACCACACTCCAACTGATGGTGAGTTAGCGGTGTAGAAACGGGCAGATTTAAATGAGGTTTGGTTTTAATGTCGTTTAAGCTGATCTACTAAGATTCACATTTCATATTTTGTTATATTATACACCATATGAGCGGTCGTTTGCTATTTATTCCTAAATCTTCGGACCATCTCTTGTTATGCGTGACTTGGATTTTTCTTTAACATTTTCAACTGACATGATTGATCGAACTACACTACGATACAATTATTAGCAACAAGTTGTTAAATGTTATGAATGAGAAGAAAGTTTAATTATGTCTTATTCACCGTAACTCACTTTTTGAACATTCATTATTCATTACATATATATGTTTTATTATAATACAAAGTCGAAAGTTTAGCTTTAGCTTACCATCAGGTGAGGTGAAGTTATATTGACGTGACCGGCATAAAAAAGTGGTGAAATAGGAGCCTGCCCACATCATCATTATCATTCTAGCGCATATCCCGATTGTATCCGAGATTTTTAACTGACAAACCGGGATCCGTTTTCCTTTTCTTCATATTCAGTGCCCCACAAAAGGAGCATTAGATTATTTTTTGCACTTATATAATTTTCCATTACTTTAGTTGTAAAATAAAATGTAATTTTTTACATTATTAAAAAAAAGAATATTTCATTAACTGCGCATAAATTAAAATCCTAAGACTCCGTTTCTAAATGCTAGTCAAGGACCTAATTAACGATTTATTTTTCAACGAAACGGTCTTTTGAAGAGGACTCTTAAAATTTTATTGGTTAAGGTACCAGCCTGCGTCTAAAGAGATTAGAATCTCGATTCAAAAGTCCTTTGTCTATCGATAACAAAGGGTTAAGTTTGAATGAGCGCGTTCTGTTCATCGATTAGGTATTAGAAAGCCCAAATCGGGTGAATTGGTAGGCACATAAACAATTGAGTTATTTTATGTGATTAATCGCACCTGTACTAACACTGCTGTGACTTAATATGCCGGAGTCAACAGCAGTGACATAAAAAGACAAATAATGATAAGGCACTAGCCATTCATATCTTATTGTGGAGATACAACATGACGTTCGCACCATTATGTTTCAGGCTCAGACACTAATTTCCAGACAAACGTTTTACATATTTACAAAACAAAATAAGGTTCACTATTGACTTAAGGTTTCACAAACTCACGAGATGGAGATACACTTATTTTATCTCTTTATATTTACTCTAAGATTAAAATAAACATTGACCATAAAAGCAAAACACTAAATGTTAAAATAAACCTTTACATTTAAGTCAAATTGTCGGAGACCATTTTACATATTCAAATAAGGTACCTTCTTTCGAGGTTCGTGGTTACAGCCAATTTTATTTGATAGGACTGCGATCGTCTATGAAACTATAATTTATATGCCTAGTGTAACAAAACTGGGTCAAAGAAGTAGGTACCCAGAAAGAACGTCACTCAAGTATGAAATACATGCCGAATATTTCAGAATTGATAGGTTTTTTACTTTGAAATATTATTGCATGCGTAAAGTTTACAAATTCCACCTGCGTTTCCACTTACATACGAAAATAAAGCAAACTTTACTTCCGCTTGCAAGTGAGATCGCGGGAACAGGGACAGTGGCGTCAACTAACTGGAATTCTATTAGTGGAATCGGGCGAATTGTCAAAATTATCGAGTATTGATTCAGTAACTAGACGTTTCGATATATTTATAATATTCTTGATCTGTTAAATGAATATAAGCGTTGCAAATTTTCCGGCGTTTATTTTGAAGTTTATGGGCTGACTTGCAGGTGAGATTACCTTGGGATACGAAGATTTTGGTACGGCTCACCCGTAGGTACGTATAAGTAAGTTTATCCGCATTATAGAACTCATAATACAAACAAGATAATCTATCTTTACTTTACTTTAAGTAGATGATGTTTTCCTTTGTCCCACTTGCTCTTATTACCAAAAATTCTTTATCATACTCCGAGCCTTTTCCCAACTCAAAGTATGCTTTCAGTCTAACTACAAAGCGGTAGAATTTCGACTGCCTCATCTAAAACCCATTGGTGATATCGAAATACTGTAATTAGACCATTGTTGGACTATATATAAGGCTACGATTACCCGTAACGACTGCGATAGATATACAAAAAGTTCTATGCTTTGTATGAACACTAAATAAAGAGCTGTCCACGATAGTGCGGATATATGCTTGTTTACTAGATACCTTACTATAAAAACAAACAAAGCAAGAAATTCACTACGTTTCTCTCTTCATGTGTTAATATCACTGACTGGACAATGCACACGCCACACAAAACGTCACTCCACACGCAGTTGAACTGCGGCATATAGCTCCATAAACTGCGGCCTGTCGCATACAATAAAAACTACAATTATTATTCATTGTATTTAAACTATAAACTATTATTGGCTGAAAACTTTGCTAAAAAAAAAATAGTGTATTTTTGATTGGTTGTAGTTATAATAATTTTAAAACTAAAACTATGTACACACAGTCTATGAGATATGTGTAAATCTTTACATATACCTTTAATGTAAAGACTTCAGCTGCAACAGTCATCAAGACAAGAAGAAGAAGAAGAAAGAATACAAATTTATTGCTGAAGATAGAGCTCCAAGTAAATTTTTTGTAATTGGAAATTTGATAATGACTTACAGAAAACTGGTGACACGCTCATAAAAGCAAAGAATATAAAAAATACTTTGTTCTTGGAAGAATTTCCTTTCTTTTATTACTGTAATAAAATTACTACATTTCATAGTTTCGTACTGTTATTTATTCATCTGTTAGTATGCCAAACTGGGTAGGAGAAATACATCTTATTTCGTAGACTATAAAGTTATGTTGAATGTTTGCCTGTACAACCTTATTTTCTTCCTGGTTTTCATTTTACCCTAATAAAATCGGTCACAATTAAAAGTCTACCGGCACTATAGTAACTATAATAGTTAGTACTTTCCGCTGTTGCTGTGTCTTTCTTCGATATGAATGAAACTTTCTCTCAATAGCACAGTGAAATATCGTTTACTTGTATTTTAATGGGTCCAAAACAAGACTAATGTCTACTTTTCGCTTAAGCATCGTACTCTGTAAAATTACTAGTACAATTTTAAAGTAATTTTACAGAGTTTATAGTACAGAATAGTACAGAGTACGATGCGTACTCTGTAAAATTACTTTAAAATTGTACTCGTATTCGCTTTCAACCTAGAGTATCAATATCGATCGTGAGTCGGCAAACATCATGTAGATAAGTATTGATATGAAAATATAGCTGGATATAGTAAGTACCTATCAATGTTTTATAGTCACCTGACCCACAGTCACTATGTTAAGTGTTGGTTCCACAAATGTGAAAATTACATGTTTCAGAAATAATTCTTCTAAGTCTGTGTTTTCATTATCTCTATTAATAGTACATTTATAAAGGCAAAGTCACCTTACATGAAAAGATTATTCCTCTATAGAGTAATCTTTTCGAAAATTCAACAATAAATAGAATATAATAAATAAAATACTAGTAAAATTACCCTGCCACGATTATAGCCAGCTCAAACTTTATTATTTAGCTAACACAAAGTCGAGAAATCATTTGAAATTCTGACAGATTTTTCCACGAAATGCTGTCAAAGTGTCTTGTATTTCGTAACTAAAAGTTAGCTGGCATTTTAAATATCAACTTTATGACAGTGAAGGAACTTTAGGCGTGAATTTTCTTTCATTTTAATATTAAATACCATTTGTATACTGATTGTAATACAGAACCGTGACTATTGGGTTATTTTGCCACTGCCTAAAAAAGGCTATTTTAAAGAAAACCTTAATGAATTTGATAAATGTATCTCTAATATCTATAAGAAAACCGATTTTATTACTTGCTATTTTACTCTGGACTTGTTATCACGTGCAAACCGCGGTAATACTTCGGTATTTAAAAAAGTTCGGATGAAAAAAGCAAAGCGAGATAAAATTCAAATTTAGATATTTTAGTTAAATTTAGTGAAAATGTACGGCAGAATTGACGTTAATATAAAATAAAATGGTAAAATTTAAAAAAATTGTATGTGGTAGTCTCACATACCAATAGAAATTACCTAAAACGATATGTGGAATATCACTCAGTATCAAAACAATATAACATTGAGGTATCAAACATGCAAATTACAGCAGTTAGTCGAATGACTGTCATTCATCAACGAGCATGTTAACCACAAACTCTGTGCATGATTCACACAGCACGTCCTAATTGCTCCACTACTTGACATTAAATGACAAGTGTTTAGTCTGCCAATTAATTATTCACATTCGACACAACTCGCGTGTCTCCTCAATATACCGCTTATTCAAGTACAGTTAACTGATAGCACTGATTGTAAGCGTTATGGTTTACATTACTAATATAATATCACATCTGCACTTGTCTAGCACATAATTCGCTGGTATTTGCAGAATTTCGTCATCCACATTAGTGACTTCTTCTTGTATAGATAAAATTACTAGAAAAAAAAGAGAGAGAGTAAAAGAACAATTCGGATTAGAGATGAGAAAATGTAAATCTTAATTTTCTGCTCATTCCTAAAAAGTAGCTCTACGCAGAATGAATAAGTTGGGGTTACTGTACCATATTATAGGGTTATGTGGGCTGATTATTCAGGTTCATCGCGCCATCTGTGAGTAGGTCAACCAAGCTGCCATCCAGCTTTTAAAGATCTAATCTAATTTAGGCAATAACGATAGGCTGCTGCATACTGCAATGCGGGAAACGTGTCTAGCATAGTTTTAGTTTACTTAGGCAACTTGTTGGAGCAATTCAGGTACAAGTAAATGTCTTCAAACGTGCTGGCAAATACACGGATACTTGCATGAATTTTACTTTAGTCTAGAAGTATTGAGTTATGTATTAACATCCATCCATACTTATATTATAAATGCGAAAGTAACTCTGTCTGCCTGTCTGTTACGCTTTCACGCCTGAACCGCTGAACCGATTTGGACGAAATTTGGTATAGGGGTAGATCAAATTAGACTTCGAGACGTAGACTGTGTTTGGTCGCGATTACCGACATCCACGCGGGCGAAGCCGCGAGCAAAAGCTAGTATGCCATAATAGCAAATGGCGGTATTAGTGAGATCCTAGAACAAAATAGGTTCCTCAATAAAACTATTATTTTAAATAAGTCACGCCTCTCATTACCACACAATAGAGTGCAATCTAGCTTGCTTGGTGTAACATACCCATTATGTCCAACGCTTATAATTGTTCAGTATTCAGTCTTGCAAAGAATGGCTTATAAATTCAACAAAAATTTCAAAGAGAAATAAATTGACTTCGATCCGGACATATACCTTCAGAAACATTTGCATACCTAATGCGCAAAGTAGACTCCCCTAACTGTGTGGGGCTTGAAAATGTTTACCATAGACGGCGTCTGGGTTTTGATGCTCATTCGGACATTTAACAGTATAATGTTTTGTTGGCTTACCCCTTATCAGGTCATTACAGGAAACTACATAAAATGATAATACCCACATTAAAATATAGTTATTTGTAGTTATTTATCGATTAATTTGTAGTAATTGTCTATGTTATATTTATTTCCTATTAAACAGTTTCCTAGGAATAATGTATTCATTTTATGTATCTCTATTCAATAGGTCACCATTCAATGAAAAGAAAAAATCTGTACAGTATTATAACTGAATTATTTTGGTCGATCGTGAATACTATTTGGTATATCTATAAATAACTAACACATTTAAATTCGTACAAACGATAGTCTGCCACTATTAATGATTGCCTGTAATGTAACGTTATAATGAATACTACTTAACCTACCCAGCCCAACCTATTAGCACAACCCATTGATTTCAATATTCATTTATATAGCATAATGTTGTTTACAGCGCTATATAACTGTACTGTTACTTTGGCTTTAACGAAGCCTTATAACCACATAAACTACAACCAGCATAAACATGAGTATATAATAACCAACATCATCCCATTTCATTACGTCATAATGAAGTGAAAACCTCCCGATAACAGCAAAATAAACAAAGGGAAAAGCGCTGTACTACGTTAACTGTTTCCGATTAACTAATCGAAAAAGTTAAAATCGCCTGTCAAAAATCATTGTAACGTTTTTAATCAAGTAATTTAAATTTTCGTACAGTTGACAAACTTAAAATCTAATTATCAAAACTTTGGAGTTACTTCGCTTACCTTTGCTTGTTATTTTAATTTTTGTGTACCTGTTTTAATTAAAACGGGAGTTTAGGAAACCAAAGTTCAGAAGGCCGTACCTCTAACCGCTTAATGGCACTTTGAACAATAATACTAGCAGTATAAGATGGGACACTGTTCCACTTGTTTTAAAATTTACAGAAATAATAGCCCATTCGTCTTATACAAAGACACAAGGAAAATAAGGGATTCAAAAGGGGCACGCACACGATAACGTGAAACTGTTCACACTGCGGCGTTACTCGCTATGCAATTTCGACGGCCTCTGTGGCGTAGCGGTTGTGCATTCGACTGCTATGGCAGGAGGCGCGGATTCGATTCCCGCTCAGTTTAAATATTTTTATGCATGAATAGGGTAGTTCTGCCAGTTTGCCGGCCACTGCCAGTTCTCGGCCATCTACGATATTTTGTAAAGGAATAAGAAAAATACACGTCACCAATTTGAAAAGTCTATGTTATACTATTAAGACGGTAGTTACGCGTGACCTTACGAAATTTTAGGTTAATAAAATCTTGTTAGTCGCATCAGTGTGCCCTTGAAGTTTAAAGAGTGTAAACGTGTGCGGGAATCAACGAAAAAAATAGTGCGCCGCATTTTGTTCAAAGGTAAGTTAAACGGTTAGTTATATGTATTTCTGTGACTATTCGATTTTATTCTGTTAAAAGCTTGTTAAAGTTTCAGTAGGATACATTTTTTTTAAGAATAAATAAAATTTACTTATAAAATTTACGTGGCCGGCTAACTCAATGCGTATTAAACAAGATTTCTAATTCTCGGCCAGGTGGCCGACAATCTGCGGTTCCCCCAAGGTTTTCATTCATTCATATCTTCAACAACTATATCTATTTCTTGTTTGTCAGTTCCAATGTAGAGAGTGTAAACAAAATCCAGATCCAGTTTCAGTTTCCGGCCACAAGGACTCATACAAAAAAACGGAGAAAAAAGTATTTTAATTTGATAACTTCTAGCGGCCGAAAAGAGGCATTCACGTATCCTTTTCTCGGCCTAAGTATATCTATAGGAAAGCACACACAATTATTATTTATTATTTTCTTGAATTCTTTTTAAAAATAATCCTTATCAACAGCTTCATCTCTTATTCAATCATTAACCTTCTTATTCATTCGATTTTTAACACAAACTCATCTAAATGTTGTGACTAAATTGAGTGACCGAATATCTAATTGAGGTTTATCCAAGATCACGAACTGTTTTTTTTTTGTAAATACGTACCTATACCCTATACCTATACAAAATATAAATATTTGATGGCGAACTATGCGGCCGACAACTAGCGCCTAGTGCGGCCGATAACTCATATAGATGGCCGAAAACTAGCATATTTACTACTTTTCTATATTTTTATGATTTAAAATAAATAGAAATATATGGCTTTATAATTTCTAGACACTATAAAAGTATAATTAAATTTCCGTTCACACGGTATTAATTTTTTTTATTTCTTGTGTTTGGTTGCAAAGATATACGAATCAGAACGTGAAATTCCGCTTAATTGGCCGAGAACTGGCAGAACTACCCTATATCTATTTGCATTGGTCTGGATGTAATATGTATGTATTTACAAAATAAAGTATATAAGTATGATTATCGGCATTCTAGAACCCTTAACACAAGCTTACTTTGGGTCTAGGGAGCTTTGTATAGAATGTTGTAGAATATTTTATATATTATTTATTCACTTACTTTTTTTTTAGATCGTTAGTGTATTTAAGTTGAAAAGAAAACAAAATTGAAGGCATCATCTTGGAAACACCACCAGTTGCAATAAACAAAATAAAACGGATACGTAAAGAAATCTTACAAAATACACCCCTGTATTTTTCATAATAAAGTACAACGCACATAGTGTACTACATAAGTTTTTGTGCAAATAGCAACAGTTTTGCACCCAACGTGGGAGTTAATCGAGTTTGATGGTGAGCGGCGTCAAATAATTTGGTTGCGCTACATGCACCTCGGGGCTATTTGCTACGCCACACCGCTACGCCTCTACATTTCCTCTACGAACCTACGAGTTATTGTAATTACGCCACCGCCATTTGCGCACACATTGATGCTGCAACTCATTAAGTCAATTCACAAACTATAATGTAATGCAATCCTGCATGATATTATCATTCCCCTATAGTACAAATAATCAAAATTAATGTGCTGTATTGGCCGCTTGCTGATATCGGTGAGCGTGCAGTCCATTGGCATTTGAATATATACTCACGGGCTTGGGACTCTACAGATGCGTGAATAAATATTATAATATTATATCGAACTGAATATTTGGAGTGCATTAATTAAATTGAATGTGTGATCTCATTGCTCTATTTCCGATTCGTGAAAAGTGAATTTGGTTTTTTTTATAACAAAGTTCTCATTTGTAGCTCGGAGACAAACAATGTCAAGTGTCAAAATCTAAGAATCTTAAGATCTTTAAAAACTTTCACTATAAATTTATAATATTACTTGGTAGGATTTTCTAAGGAAAACTTGCCATAAGAGGCCTCCATCAAAAATTACAGAATGATAAATTCCACGTAGTCATTCCTGTTTACACTATGTTAACTATGGGATCAATGAACAATGAACCCGCTCTTTGAGCTATCAAGCCAAGTTCCACACCGTATAATTAGTCACCTTTGAGTGCAATGCCTATTACAGTTACTAGTGGCGATGCATTCAATTCAAAGGCCGATAAATCTCTTAAAAAGACGTATGGGTATAATATGAAAATTTAAGCCATTATTTTACACTTAAAATTTTAAATTTATATCAAATTAGGTATGTCTGCTACATTTTGCTGACTGTAGTTTGTAAAGTAATTCTTAACAAGATAAAATAACTTTTTATATACAAATTTCACATCATTGTCAAATTTAATCACTTTGATTACCTAATATTTGATACCAAAATTTGTTACTATTCATATAACACAAAATACAAAATAACGTGATGAATAATTATGCAGCAACTTCTTTATTCAAATACGGCCAACTAGGTAGTTTGAAATTTATGGGCGGATATAATTCAGCTGTAAGGAATTCGCCCGTACTCTGTAGAATATAAATAATGTGAGTGAAAGATTTTATGAGGAATAGATTTTAGGAGGTATAAATTACCATGTAACTAGCTCAGCTCTGGCGTTGGCAACTGAACAGGTGTAGTTTACTTTTAGGTAATTATGAAAGCGTAGTCTATAACCAATTGACAAGTATGTAGTAAAAATGTGTGTGAAACCGAATAATAACTGACGAAAAGAAAATATGTAGTTCAAATTTAAATTAACAGGAAACTACGATTAATATTTTCTCCTGTTTTAGATTACTGTAAATTAACTATACCTCTCATACGTCTTGGTATAATTCAAACTATAAATTAATTAAAATCTTTGAGTTTAACTGAACTAAATTAAACTCGCCGTCGTCGTGGCGCAGTCACCGCGAAACCGAGCGGTGTCATGACGTGTCGAAAGCATAACATTAACTTACGCAGTATATTTTAATAAATACTGTTAAATACCAATTTTAACAAACTGTTTACTCTGGGTGGCGTGTCAGTTATTTATAGTTGATATTATCGGTTTTACGATAATGTTGGTAAACTATTCGTGTAATAACGCCATAACAGGTATTTTGCAGTACTTACGTAGGTACAACATTATATATGTTATATTCACTGCGGTAAGCAGACGCAAATCTGTAACTAATTTGAATGTTAATCCCGCTAGTAACGTAGCCGCCATAAGACGCTGATTGTAACCATTACATGTTTGTATACAATTTATTCATGTAAATGAACAACATGTCTATATTTGCTTGCTGCTTTAGTGCGGTTTATAAACTAATTTGTTTTATTATTGACATCATTGGCGCACTATTTCTTACTAAACATGGTTTATGTTAACTACGACTAAGTTCGTACAACAATGTTTGATATTTATATTATTTCTTAACAGTTTCTATCTTCTGTCCTAATTTAGAGAATTGATGAGCGAATTATCGATGCTTTTTGACCAGAAGGATCTCTTTTTTAAACCCATTAAAAGCACTGCGATATGACTTGGCCGTGACAAGGGAGCTGTGATGCGGAGGAATTTCATGATGCGTTTTAGGTTTGTATACAGCTCACTTTACTTCTGTTTTCCCATTCTCTATTTTCTTTGGCCATACTCCTGTTTTTGTTACATATTTTCTACATTTCATTTTCCTCTTTGGCTATTTTACATTTCATATTCATCATCATCATCATCATACTCCGAGCCCTTTCCTAACTCAGTTGGTATCGGCTTTTTCAGTCTTTATATTTCACATTGTGGTGACAAATTGCCAATGGATATATCAGTATATTATAACAGTTGGTGAACATAATTATATTTCTATTACATTGTATTAATATCTATTCACCGCATTCTATATACTCGTACATACACACCTTTATAACCATCGCAATCGTTTATTCATCGCCTTATACTTCCGTGATATTCCTTGTCCTTATTGACGTTATAAAATCTGCTTCGCAAGTAGGTATAATTAGTAACTTTTAGTATGCCATAAACCAAAATAATAGCCCCAGCACAGTAAATATAAACCCATGTTTTGCATAATTTGTTTAACATGCAACCACTTAACGCCACGACATTACTGTTTATGTTGTACTGTAAACGTCGCAAACTAGAGCATTTAGTTGAATATGAACGAGCACTTTATTTATACTGTCTGAATGCAACGCTTCTATGCTAATGAGTAAGCACTTGAGTAATGACTAAGAAATAGTGCGCCGCAGACGGTCAGTTCATTAATTACATTCAAGTTAAATTACTAACTACAGGACACTGCAAGCTGCAAGGCCTTACCGGTGTAAACTAGACTACGACCAGCTTGTGGCTGGGAAACTGTTATGAAACATTTTGTATCACAAATTTATTTATACATCTCTAATCTGTTTGATATAAATTACGAGTGATTAAGTTTGTTAGGAATTTGTATTAATTATTTCATCATAATCTTAGGAAGTTTTCCGGTTGCTTTTCGGATCAATCAATGTTTCTGTGATACTTATTTACATTTAAAACGTTTCATCTGTATAAAATATTGATTAAACCAAAAGAAATATAACGTGTTGAAGCCAAAAACATTGTAAGTTATTGAAGCAACAAATAATTTATTGGTAACTGTCGGTCAGAATCAAAGTTTTACCATGAAACCGGTGAAGGCCCTATACAGTGCTCTAAATTTGATGCGTGAAAGCGATAGATTGGAAAATGGTACTTGCTCCATGCGGAATTAGAGTGCAGCATTCCGTACTCTAGCAGGTTTTAATAGCGGATTAGAGGTCAAGATTTAGGGACACATCAAGATCTTCCGAAAAGACTCAAGTCTGCAAGCTGGTACACTTCCTGACCGACGAACGAGATTCTTTCATAACTTGCTCTCTCGGGTTGGGTTACCAGTCATCAGTTTCTTCTTTGGTTCAGATCAGATTCAGAACTGGCTTTACAGATTCAGCGAAAACTTAATATACTCGTAGTAGAGAAAAAGTATAAACCTCTTTCGTGATATAAAGATAAATTCTAGATGAACACGTACAGACCCGTACAGAAAAATATAGTATTCATGTTACATTATCAAATAGGCACTCAAACGACTTAATAATTCCAGCTTTAAGACATTTTGGTCAGTGGCATGTTATCGACATACTCACATTCATTGAATTTTGTATACAATGTAAATGGCGTTCAACACTTAACAGAACATGTACGTGAGCTTGCAAATGTGAACCATATTAAGCTCTCTGCGACGAGCCGTTTCTCACAACTCGAATGTTGCCAATAACGTTTATGGGCGGCCACTGCCACTGTATGAGTGCTGCAAACGTATTGTCTAACATATTTATAGACCGTCTCATAGAATATTTAGTGAGATGAAGCACGTTATTTTTTCTCAGTATCGATTGCTTCTCAGCTTCCGCAAAGAAAACATTCCACATCATAATATAAAAGTACATTTTGTATTAAGTGTGACGAAAAGTATAAAGATTTCATCTCTTAACGAGTTTACCTAAAAAGTTAGTGTCTCTTCAAAAAATTTACCATACTTACCTCGTCATACGAAACAGGTAAAAGTGACGCGGTCGATCGGCTAAAACGACCTATAAAATGTACACGAACAAGGCTAGAAAACGTTTTTTTATAGAGCCATAAACAGAAATACTCGTTTCGTAGATCCACAGACCCAAAATATAAATACATAAACGTAATATTTGCTACTGCTACATACTACAATGACTCCCATTCTTTCAACAGAAAATATGTTTACTGACACTTACGGTACGGTTTATTCATACTACTAAAGTGGTAAACAAGCAAGCAGCTTGTTCAATAAGCGTTTATGGACGCTCACAACACCTGAGGTTATACGTGTCGCGCATTACCAACCCTATCCTCCTCTATCCTCCCTAAGGAGTTCTAGCGAATGTAAATAGTTTGCTATGTGTAAATAGTGTCTTTTGACTTTGGTTTTATGTTAGGTGGATGTACTTTACCTGTGGTAATAATGCTATTATTTACTAAGACCATGGCTTACGATTTTAGTTACATATTTCCAATAGTGAAATTAGCCAACCAACTTCAACAATGAAGTATTATTTTTGAACGATACCAGTAATATTATATTTTTTACTATTATTTTTCTGCCGGAAGCTTCCTGAAAGAAACTAGCTAGTTTCACACACGTATATTTAAAAGAAGGATATTATCGCTTTTAATTACGCAAAGCGCTCACTGAAAGTTCAGTTAATAAGATTTAATCCTCTAATGACTCAAATAACAAATAAAACTTAATTATCAATTATTACTGGGGGAGAATTCTCAGAACTTTACCAAACTATGACGAGGTCAACAATCCTCGGGAACACAAATTAAATTGCGTTATTTGCATACCAATTTCTGAGTTACTATACATAAATATATTCAAAATACGTGTACTGAAACGAATCGATGAATGTCTACAGTGTAGACAACTTTTAGTCTGCCTAAAAAATTGTGTTAATTTATTAATGCGTTATGTATAGGTACTATCGTATACTGACATACATATATTATATTATACTCGTAGGTACTTAAAATAATGAGAATTTAAATCAGTAACATTAAAGCCACGTTACATCGGAAATCTGTTGTTTTAATAAAGTAAAATCTGTATTAACTATATAATGTTGAATTCTTTTCATACAGTTTATAGATTAATAAGCTTGATTTTTGGTACTATACATGTTGCAACGATGTTGTCGACTGGTCGTGTCGTGAGATCGCGGTATCGTGAAAAACCATTGTAATGTATATCTCAGTGTAATGTAATAGCGTCATGATAATAGAGAACCGTTAAGTTTGTAAACTTGTGGGTAAACATTGGTGTGGCATCGTTGTAACACAATTTGAGTAACACCATATCAAGTTTCGATTAACCTCAGACGCAATTCCAATGTTGTGGCGGTTTATAACATTGTTTTATGCAAGTATTATTTAGTTTTCAATAGTCCTTTTAATACAATCATCATCATATTTTCCAACGAAGCCAAAAAAGTTGTTAGACATACAAATGGGAAGTTAAGGAAGATATCATAAATTTGAAAAGTAGGTACCTAATTACACGCTAACGTAGCAAACAAAGGATAATTTACAAAATGCCCCATACGTTGATACGTTATTCAATTACTTATAGATACTAAATAATTCTTGTATGGTGGGGTATATTTACGATGTATTGAGCCGTAAACATTATTTTTTTAAAGAAAGACTAGAATTATTAGTGAAAATATCACGATGAAGCATCGTAATATTTTCACAATATATTACTACTTCTTCACTTGGCCGTAAAAATATCTACTGTAATAAACATAAAGGAAGCAAATTTACCAAATACTTAGTTTACGACTTAATAAAACACACCCGTCACGCATCGTTAAGTAAAGTTATATTTTGGTAGATTTATCAAGCTGATACAAAATTAAGGAAACCCAGCAAAATCGTTGAGTGAACAGGAATCGCGAAAATCGAGCAATACAAAAATATTCGATATAGGAAAGTGTGTTCTTAACGAAAACAGGGAAGTAGGAGTACATTCAAAGCCACTGTTGTTCCCCCTCATGGGATTATGTGTACGAATATAATAATAATAATAATAACACTTAAACTGGTTCAGTTTCCCCATAGATTAATACACTGAAAGTTCTCAACATGCTAAGGAAAATTTTATTGGGATCAGTTCTTTTACTGGTGAGGGCCATAAAGGGAAGAGTGAACATTTTAAATAGACCACCTGTGACTTTCAGTAATATAAACATGTTTGGACGTGTTTGAGATTTCTACAAAATTTAAGGAAATAGAGTATTTTTACTGTTTGTAAAAATAGTGATAAATGATAGAATTACATAATTATGATATTTGACATAGATGTACAGTGGTATGTTATAAGGCATATTTCTAAATATTTGTGATCACTCACAGGAATACTGATTCTAACACCCACAACCAACAGGAACCTAATTCCAAGATATAAAGCCTGAGCGCTATTTTAGAATATATCTTATCGTATATCGCACATTAAAAAAGTGAATAGGTATAAAACGAGAAGACTTGAATTCCATTTGCGCTCGACAGAATCACGAAGGCCTTTCAAGGTTGAATATAAATGTGACTGTGTACTTTATGGACTGTTGCGATGCTTAACTGCGCTACTGATTCTAATTGCTTTTATGTAATATATTAAGATAAGACGTGCAACTGACTGACAACCTATTAAAAAGTGAGCTTAAAAGTATAATTACATCGATTTTCACAACTTTTGACTATTATCTCCGGTTTTACTCAACCGATTGTGATCAAACATCCATCTGATTTTATTTCTGACCAAGTCCTTTCGAACGAATAATAGAAACCCATTTATGTCCCACTGCTGGGCACGGGTCTTCTCTCCTCTAACGAGAGAGCTGACAGGTTTAGGCCTTAATCCATACATGCTGGCCTAATGTGGGTTGGTGGATCGGACATGTCTTTAGAATTTCTAGGACATGCAGGTTTCCTCACGATGTTTTTCCTTCACCGTCAGCAGATGGTAAATCATGTGATTAGCACATTTAAATTCCATAAAGTGAAATTCACATTTGTACAGTCCGGCCGGATTCGAACTCGATACCCCTGAGTATCGAGTTCGAATCTCCGGCCGCGTCCTTATCCATTCAGCTACCATCGCTTTCGAACAAATAACCGCATCCAAATCCTTTCAGTAGTTTTGGCGTCCATCGCGAACTAGCCGACAAATAGATAAACAGACAAACAGAAAATAATCCCAAAAAAAATCATATAACATAACCCAAGTCTGTTTTTTAACTATTTCCAATGTACAGACACAGTTACTTCACAATTTTATAATAGTATAGATTTAAGCTTCATCCACATACCTAATAATGAACATACTAGTTCATAATGAAATAATGTTTCAGTGACGTGGAACGTATAAGTAAATGCAAAAGTCACTTCATCACTTATAACAAAGTGACTTTGCATCTACATAATGTACCTAACGAGATTTCGCTAGTGCTAAATTCAGGAATCAATTAGCCAGCGAAAGAGACGACGACGTTCTCCATAATTCATAAGTCGTCTCTAAAGAGCTCATTTCTGTGATATCTCGCATGAAGGCTGTATACTAACGTGTACATTTCCCTCAAAATTTCCCTATCTACTCACATGTTTTTATACTCGCTTCAATGAGTATTTTGTTTAACAAGCCCTTCATTAAATTCAGAGTAACAAAAGGCTACCTCACGGTCGGTTTTATACAACTTGCCTACCGATGAAAAGGTATACACATGTATAGATACATTATTCAAAACAATTAGAACCCGTCCCTTTTTAGTAGCCCATTAACGTAACCGCGCTTCACGAAATGTTCGTAATTGTATTGTTTACCAAAAATCTCAACAAAACGAGTACACTGTGGACAGTTTTTTCATTACTGAGGTACCACAATCTTACGGCCCACCTGATGGTATGCTATCACCTTAGGCTACCTAAACCTTTTTTAAATGTCTAGTAAAAATTATAAATACTCGTACATAGAAAAGTAAATCTGCAAATAAATATATAGATAAATAAAAACAAATATAAGTATATATATAAATGCGAGCTAATTCCAAATGAGTTTTCTGCCAGCAAAGAGTGAGTCACTTGGGAAAACCATGAGGGGAGGATATTCCTCAATTTGAGCGTCCGCGGAAGGAAGTGCCTTTCGAACCGCATTAAAATACGTGTTGCGACAACCACACCCCTTTCAAAATTGACGCTCTTTTAATAAAGCGTTATGGGTAAAGGTCGGCTGAACTTATGTAATAAACTGCTGCTAAAATGACACGAATAATAATAATTATATTCTTATTATATTACTAGCTGTGTAACCGCGATTACTTCAAGTGAACTACGGTCCGGGTTTTTAATTTTTGATGCAAGCCATAATACTATCCGTCAGCTATATGCAGTGAGTTGAAATAGAAACCCATATACCCTAATCCTATATTTTATATTAAATTCATATCATCAATTACGTTTCGTATACAAAGAAAACCCAAGATTTTAACGGTACAGACAATTAATAAAGCTTCCTTTTAATGAGGCCATCGGGTATCAAATTTTTGCTGAAAAACCAACAGAACTCTTACGAAGTCATGAAACGTTATCATAAATTTTTAGAGCACCTCGAGCCTAGCAAACGAAGTCGCAAAAAATCTTATCTTTATGGACACAATTTTAAGGTATTCGGATCTCCACCGTGGTTGTATTATGGCCAAGTAAAACATCGGAAGCGTTAGTAGGTGCATACTATATAGTCTTGTACTCCAACAAACATAAATGTATAGATTTACTTAGCTATAAAGTGGTTATTTTATTGAAAAGACTAATATTTTTATAAATTCGAAAAAACTAAACGGCTCAAATTTTACATACATATAAATCATGCCATTTTTCCATTGGGGTAGGCAGAGACAACATCTTTCCACTTGCTACGATCTTGGCATACTCCTTTTTAAATTTTACACCAAATAGTTCCCTTCCTCCCTTCCTTCTTATCCCGAATAGGTTTTTGTGGGTCACGAGAACTGAATCAGTATTTGTCACGTGCAAAGCAGCGGCAATAGCCGACAGCTAGAGTTACTATCTAACATAGTACATTTACGAGTACTATCTATGTACTAAATGATGAGAATCAATTTATATATAAGTACGATACTCGTATGTACTGAACAAAATCTTTTATTCCACATCATTTCCTTTCGAGACTTTGAACAAAAAGCAAAAGTCTAGAAAAAGGGATGTTAAAACCCTGAATATCATAACTGAATTTGAAGTCAATATGGAACAGGCTAGTGCCAGGCACTCAGCTATCGACTTTCACAAAGAGATTACCGATAAAAAAAGAACGGCTTTATCTCGTGTATCTGGCTTCATATCGACGACATGTTTTAAACGAGTTTATGAAGTTTCAAACTTTTTATGTACTTAATAAGTACAGTCAACGTCATAATTCGATGGACATTTTCAGATACATACATATCTCAAGTCTTTTTCCCTGTGGGTTAGGCAGAGACAACAGCCTACACGTGTTTTGTTCTTCCTATAAGCCCGGGTCCTGTAACCGGGGCGTGAAATAGCAGGCCTAATGAGGCCTTTAAACTGAGGGTCACCAAGCGAAGTGAAGTTATATTTACTTGCCAAAAAATGATGATGATGATGTTAACGATGATGATGCGACGTTGCATACCAAAAAAATCTTTTAATAAAAACATCAATCCATTAAAAACATAGAGCTTTTTATTTATGTTAAAACATTAGAAGCACAATAAAATACAATTTAGAATAAAAAGGTGGTTGAAGCATATCGTACATGAGTCGGGTGACTCCTAAACGTTATCCCATTATTTACGAACACCGATGCGAATGTGAATAAACAGCACAGAAACACGTGACTCGAATGAATGGCACTGTAATATGGAGAGACGAGCACGAGGTACCGTGAAACTAACGTTCACAAATGTTTATATTTTATTCGATACACAACGTCTTGAAACAATTTTTTTAAAACTTTAAACTAAACTGCCTGAGGTGGCATAGCAATATTACTATACTACTTCCATGTTAAATTGTAATCAAACTATTAATGTGTTTTTAATTAGAGCCTTTGTAATGCGTAACTGACGGTTATGTTCGTAGTATGGTTATGTGTTTGCCAGTCTATATACGTATACGTGGTAAAAAAAATAATATTCCACTGTAACTTCTAAGACACTGAACTGATTGCGCTGTATGAGGTGATCACTTTGGGTGATGGACCAATATAACGATTATTAGATTCAAAAATGTGAGACTTCAAAACATATTTTTAGCTATCGTATCGAGTGTGATACCAAACGAAATGGGAGACCGTGCAGAGTTAAGAAATATAATGTAATACTGAATAATATGAATGGAATATTCAAAGAGATTAAAATGTACGAGTATATTTTACAGTCTACTATTTACTTATAAAATATATTTTACTGTTCTTAAGATTTCTCGTTCGCGTCTATATTTTTACTCTCCAAAGGGATGTCTGCAATTTTAAAAATGTATCTTGTGAAACATTCACTTGTGCAAGCGTCTTGAAGAACACTGATTCTATTTCAATAAAAATAATGAAAAGCATACACTTTTGCTTTTTAATCTTTCATTATTGTTCAAATAAACGCTTGCCAGATACACGTATAGTGAACCGAAACATACATTTGAGTTGCCTTAGTATTAGTAGTAGTAGTAGAGTAACTTGGGTAGAGATCTAGACCAACGACTAGGTGTCTAATGTAATACTTAGTTGAGTAGCTTAACATCAGTTTGCCTACTACTTAGCCTTCAACCTTTGAATCACAGATTACATCATGCTTTAGCTGTCAACACAACATGCCTGTTAGCTCACTGGGAGCACACGTAAAGTCTACCTATGTTATAGAACTGAGACAAGTCTGTGATGCTGAAATTTAGCTGTATTGTACGTCAGCAAACCATGTGCTATAGAGAATGGATCAGTATGTAAACCATACACTACCATACATAAGTATACAATACACTGAAGCAATTCTTTTAGCATTAAGATTCTTGAGTACATTGAGGCCAGTCTCTGGGATAAATAGCGTTAATTGTGGGTTTATCACAACCCATTTACATATTATTTCAAGCAGATTGCATCATAGAACTGAGATTAATAATGAAATGTGTTATTTATTACCATTTATTTAACGAATTTAATTAAAATGATGCTTTTGTATCGCTTTCATACTATACTATGTAGACCTACTATTAGAGAGATAAATAAATATTACTATTAGAATAGCTGAGGGAATTTGTGTCTAATAGTAATTTAAATGACCATGTCAATCTAAAGTCTCATAAATAAATTATATTATGACTAAACATGAGAACCTATGGATTATCACTGATGAAGCCTTAGACCGTATTTTATCGATGAATATCAGCGTTTAAGTAATTCAATTTAAACTGCGATGCATGTTGAATTTCAAAGAATAAAACGTAAAAACTTAATTTAATTCAATGGATTTTTTCTGATGAAATTCAGTGGCAGCTAGTTTAGCAAATAATGATTATTGAGAAAGTAATGAGTCAATATCGAGTGGGTGAAGTAAAATATTCTTTTGGATTGAGAGAGAGCACATAGCTCTCTTAAGGTGATTGCTACATAAAATTTTTGGCACAGATCTACGTTGAATACTGAGACTGTTTTTGTTTTATACACATCGATATATCACTTTTGATTACATGAGCACACTTTTGGATAGCACTCCTTCGTTTTACGGCTACGACTGAGTTGAAGGTACTTGGGTGACGTCGCCATTGTAGGTACTGTCTGTAAACAGAAAAATACTTAACTGTCGCGTTGGTACTTACTGCGGGGTAAAGTTGGCTTGGCACTATAATATTAACACGCTTCGAGATTGTTTATCAGGATTCACGAGGATAGCTATATATTGTATTGTAATGTTTTATCTTATTTTTTACAAAACAAACTAATTACTAAAGACAGTACACAATAGTGTCACAGTCATTGATTGTGCTTTAATTTACGTAATCTTTAAGAATACCTACAATCTTTTATTGAATTTAGTATTTTATTACACATCACTAGGTTGCCTATACATAGAAATACGTTTTTTTGAATGACATTAATTTCCAATATACTTAATTGAAGACGATTGTTTAGAAAAATGCAATTGATCCAAAGAATTATCGGCTAAAAATGTATCGTACATTGATTACTTTATGGATCGTTACTATTTGTATGTTGTGAAATTATTGTTGATGTTTTGTAAGTGCCGCATTTAATGGTCTACACAGAATAAATTATTTTTGACTTCGACTTTGACTATGTATTTCCCTCCTACAATCTCGGATCCCAAAGAACTTATCGAGGCCGTCAAAATGCTTTACGTCTAGCCGGGTAGAGACAGAGAGAGCATTTTGACAAGTACTTACAAAAAAAATCTTAACATAAACTTTAAAGAGTCATGCAACTTTTAGCAAGTACCTACGTATTGAATTACACAACACGCATTATTATAGCTGTTAATTATATTTAGTCTGCCTATGTTTATCTGTGTATATTAGTTCAGCGTTGATGTGTCTGTAATTAATGTTCTATTAGAATCTCATCGTATAATTCTTAGAAGAAAAGCTTTTGTGTTGCTAATGCGGTGCAACAAAGGAATGCCAAGTCATGACCAAAAGAAAATGAGCGCCACATCTAATAATGAATGGTTACGCTGCGAGCCATAATTTGTTGATATATCGTAATAAATCATTCATCGCCTCACGTTCAAGTGAGTGCGCATTTTGCTACACGAGATTGTAAAACTTTTCCTGTCGACTACGATTAGATATAAAACTGTAAGTCAAAATTAAACTGTAAGTTATAATATTACTAATACAATATTTTTTTACAGATGCCCAATTAGGTATCAAAAAAGATGGTGTTTCGCTGACAAAAATTTTATTATAGCATTGTAGTTGTTCATGTTATGACAATAAAATATAATAGAGAGATTTGTCGACATTCAGTTTGAGAATGGGAAGGATATATGGATGGTAGTACTTTTCTGTTGAAAAAAATCGGTTGTCAGTAAAGTCAGTTTACTGATGATAGTGGAACGTGACAACGTCATACATGTATTTAATATCGAATGAATCATTACATTTATCGCCGCAATTATCGTTGCTATGAACAATTGACACCCCATTTACTTTTCACTGCACTTCATACCTGACGAAAACATGTAAATGTATTAAAGTATAGCAGCTGTCCACGCGGACGCATCGCTCACTCAAGTAGGAGAGAAAGATGTCGAACGCTACCGAATGCTGAGGCCAAATTGTTCCTCTTTATCGCTCGTTCCGCGCTCTCGCTTGCACTTCAAGCCTTAAATGGAACGCCTCAGAGCGAGGTAACGCCGCATGAGTCATGTTTTTTCGTGCGTGCAGCCGGCTCCATCGAATTATTTGTGTAATTAAATGTGATTGATTAATCCATAAGTACCAACACGGGTAACCACATTAGTTGATAAACCCGCTGTTTCCAGTATTACTCATTAAATTTATGTCGGCTGCAACGTATGCGACGGCAGCTGTGTTATTTGTTCCAATAAACCGCCAACGGTATGGTCTTTCGAAGCTTAGTACTATAGGCTCTGACGCATTCATTATTCAACTGCAAATGGCGATCGAAATGAACACCAACCTGTTCGCATATTCCATTCATTCGGCCCTTTTTGCCAATTCACTCTTTAACACCTTCTTACGGCCCGCTTCACGACCTGAATAAAATAACATACTAAAACCTCATGAGAGAAGATTGAATGACTGAACAGACGAGCTTGAAATACTAATGGTACATTTTAAAGCTGACCTGGATTTTAGTATAATTAATTTAATGGCAAAAATCTATTAAAACATTAGAACCGTTTCAAACTTTGCTTCAGAAATCGCTTGACATTTTGCACTTGACTAGCTCATAAAATGATTACCGCAGCAACTAGTCTACTAATTAGTTTTTAGTAACACTCTGTTATAATCTTAATCTCCATGTCTCCAACTTTTAGTTGAAATTTTGATTCAGTATAGTTCACATAATTACGTGAATTAAATAGCTACACTGTTTTATAATCAAATTTTATGTCATTCATAAAATAAAAACCTTTTTAAAATTCTAAATGGTCTCAGTTCAAAGTATAAAATAAAATAAATGAATAATGCTTATACGTGTAATTTGAAAGCTGGCGCAACTTTCATATAATTATTATACATACATTTATATAAAGTAACACTCACGACACACGCGCAAAACAATCAATCAAAAATATTCATTCATGAGCTCATAACTGGTTTCCGAGTACCTTAATATAACGTAAAAAAAACTCTATTGTTTATTTCTTACGTGAGACGAGAACGTACTTTTTATATAATAAATTAAACTGCATAAATAACGATATAATTTCATTTTATCAAATGGTTACCTTCTTATGAGATTTTAATATGCCTAATAATAAATAATAAATCTGTCTTAGTTGTTTTTGTGTCAATTCATAATATAATTATTGAATTGAATTAATTGAAATGTATAATGCTTTGATAGAAATATTTCAATCCAATTAAATTAACCAAACAAAATAAAATAATAATATGACTATTTGATCTTAAAACGTAATAGAACACAGTGATTTATAAAAAGAAACTCTTGTTTCACAATAAGCAATGCGTTGGGTCATAGTACTTCGAGCAAAAGATCACGACCGTAGCATTCGAACTTGTCAGAAGGTCTGAAAACGAATTTTTAAAGTACCCTGTGGTCGTGAGCGACGTGAGGAGAATCACGGTGATTTTCGGCCCGCTATCTATTTGTTCGTGGAAATTTTCTGTAGATACGTACCTAAACTCGTAATTTTCACACAAAATTGAACCGCAGGCGTCATCGGACGATTTATTTTGTGGACATGCTTGGGGTTTCGTCTGTAGATAAGAACGTCTTCGTTTTTCGTATTGTACACGACTGATGTAAGCTTGCCGCTCCCTAGGGCAACCTTACTTTTATTTCTCTAAGTTATAAAAAGTAATGAGGTATTTTATGTCTAGCTGCTGCGTTCTATTGTTCGAAGTAATTCAACCGAAATGGGTCTCTCAAATAGATTTTTCCCCAATGTCTTATTAAGATTATTACAAATATCGATCTAGGAACATGTTGGGAATAGCAATAGGCTACCAGAATACTCTTAAAAATAACGACAATAAAATAGTTGTATGTGCTGAATATAAGTTGATCCGTTTCGTAATTTCTAAAACTATTTTGTGTTAATCTAAATTCAAAATGTTCAAAGTTAGGTACATTTACAAAATAAATCTTCTGACATTTTCGTGGGTGATTTCAGTTATGAAAATTATATCAGTTTAAATATTAAGTACATTCATACTCATATTCACGTACATCATTACAAATGAATGTGGTGATATCAGTCGTTGTGTGCGTGTATATTTCATAAATAAATAATAGCCTTGCTGATAAATCAGAATAGCATAGCATGTTAGCGGATGCTATGATGGAAAAAAAAGATGCTTATAGGATCAATTCGTTGTATGTCTGTCAATACCTTTTACTCAGGTACGCGTGGAGGTGTATAACTTGGAATTTATATCTCAAGATTGCAATGTCTTGAAACGGTAAAAAAATAGAACTTCTGAGTCCACGCCATCAAAAGATGCAGCATAGTTATAAAATCGCAGAGGAATCCAGACCTCTAGCGTACCTCCAGTTAGACTAGAATAATGAAATTTTCAAAGAATAATAAACTTAATTACTTATACAAAGTTTTATACTCAGGTATTATTGTTTAATACTATTATGATTAACTTGACCTATGAAGTGTCAACCTACAGCTGCAGTCTTGTATAGCTTTTTGGAGCCGAGCTAGAGAATTCCGTAGAGGCATATATTACGATCATATCACGCATATTTGAATCCACAACGTGAACCCAGTATATTTTTCTACGAACATTTTTAGGCTAACGACTGTGTTATTGCAAGGCGTCTTTTTACGGTCACAAAATGTACTATGAGATATAGAGACCAGCCTTCTTTGCTTTAGTAATGCTCTTCTCTACATCCAAATGCGAATTTCTGGTTTGTAATCATTAGTGTAACTGTTTATTTTCTATAATAAATATATGCCAATCCCAGTTGCCTCTAAACTGCATCTCCCACTCCTTCATTCCACAATTTGGTTTATTTTTGCTGTTATGATTTTGCCGTTTGATCTCAATATCCCGACAGGTAAACCTACGCCAGAGTATTGTCTTATTTCTTCAGAAGGTTTACATGCAACACAAAAGGGCATGTATCCAAGGCGTGAAGGCCCTCAGAGAATTTTAATATGAAATAGGATGGGTCATTAGTGGGTGTCCCCAACGGAGGACCGTCCACGCCCGCTATATTAATTACAGTAATGGGCCATCTTCAGTAAGTACTGGCCTTCACTGAAATATGAATAATAAAAAATAATCTGATAATTAAAAATATCGATCACGATTGCCTGCAATGGGTACCTAAATCTTTGAATTTGGCTGAACATTTTGCTAGATTAATAACAATTAATATTAAAAATATTCATTATTAAAACTATTAACTTGTCAAGTTGTGCCTTAAAATAAAGTAAGCCCAATACGGTTATGGAAATACGACATAACTACTTCACTAAGTTCACAAGCCCTGTATATTTGAATGTCAAACCGTAGGCCGTCCAGGTATTCAAATCGCATAACCTAAAGGCAATTGTTACAACTCAGAAACCGAAGTGGATTTTCTTATAGTACTCTTAAAAGGATATATTTACGCTCAAAGAAAGAGAGAAATAGTAACTTGAATTAATCCTAATACTTAAAGAGACCTGTGTTAATTACTTGGACAGTAAAAGGTTTTAGTGTCCAGTTGTTAATAGTGCTATTACTTGTAAAACGTTGAATATAACTTTCTTGCACAGGTATTTTCTTATCAGTTATCAATATAACTTATTTCAGAGATCGTGGATACATAATGTTTTAAGTGAGTTATATTATAAAAGTGACAAGGTAGCGTGGAGCTCCTGGAATGACTGTTAGATAGAAAGATCATTCTTCATAACGCATCAAAAATATAAATAGATAAATACATTAAAGGCATCGTGGCAGATTACCTGGAAGAGGTCGCTCGAAGTGTCGTGAAGGAAAAGAAAGTAAATGGGATTTGGAGAAAACATTATTATTATTATAATGCTAGAATATAAGCATGTCTCTACTTGAGACTGCAATGAAATTCAGAAACGTGCTTATATTTACATAAACAAAGTATAAATCCTATGCAAAAATTTTGAAGGCGCTCAAGCTTATCAAGTTGCTCTTCTGGGAGATGACTGCTGCGGTTTAAAAATATGCGCAGTCAGATTTAGGGAAGAGGTCTTGCAAGTAACAGGTCAATATAGGAATATGAATATACAGAATATAGATGGATACGTGAAGTGCGCCTCGCAACACTTGTACCTACTGCCTTTAAATTACTACACACCCAGAGATTACTTTGGGGCCCCATCAAAATCTTCCAACTTCACCTGCTAATTGACAGGGAAGGCTCTGGCGCAGGTTTTCCTTTCGGGGATGGGAGGTCAGCTGAAAGTCGTTAAGCGTAGGTATAGGCCAAGTCAAAATGAGAACAAGGAGTACATGGACCTCGTTCTTCGAAATGAAAGCCTTGGATGCTTTCGGGAACAACACTAAGATGATGATGATCTACCCTTCAGCTAAGAGCTACTAGTTCAGCTAAGAAGATCCATTAAGTTGGGTGGTCCAAACAGAAACTGATTTGAATTCGAATTTGGTTTAACTGGAAACTGGCTACATAATATTTTCAGTGATAAGATATAGTTTACTCTGGAAATACTCTACAAGTGCATCAAACATTGGAATCTTCATCAACTTGCCAGTTTAAACTTATATCGAGGCCCAAGTCCCACACAACACGAGTTCTCGTGAACCCACCGCTTCATAATTAGTTTGAGGTTTATTAGTTCTTATTTAAAAAAAGAAAAATTGCAATAATAGCTCATATCTGTTCTGAGACTTGCTGCATCAATGGCGCAGTGCATTTGCCTAATTCTTAGTATAGATGTCAATGTATATTATGAAAAATATAAAAAAGCAATAAAGTAATGAATTCATTTTCTGTTATTCAAAGACGAGCCTATTAAACATCACACTCACAAAATGAATTTATAAACAAAGCTATATACAGTAAGTACAGTATATGTATATTTATATGAGTTCAAGTGCTTTTAAATCTCATAAACAAAAAAGCCTGTTATATAACGCACGCAAAATGCGTTTCTTCAAATAATACAGTCAGTCTGCAAAGTGGCTATAAAGGTAATGTGAAACAATCTACACACCTAATAGTAGTTTCTTCGTTACAAATAAATCATCAGAAGGTCAATTATCGGTAGACAGTAACGGCGGCAATATGTAATTGCGGGTTGATAAGAATAATAATTAATCGAGTAGCCCGTTCTTTAAGATGGTGAGCAGTAATTAACAGCACTTAGAATTCCACAAGCGGCATCCACAGCGCCCGCCCGCTTTACCGCCGCCCGCACCGATAACGCACCCAACCCTTATCACTACGCACTTCTTACCGTTTGTCATAAATTTTATCACTCCGATGAGCGGACGTAAGCGAGACCTCTTTTTTGGGATTCCTTCTTCCACTGAATTAACGACCCGTGAACTTGTGAACAACGCTCCAAGTGTCTGTATCTTTTTTCAGTCACAAACACGATCACTTCAAATGATAACGATACACGATTTTTGTACTGAACACACAACACCAACGTTGAATTAATTCAAATTAAATCTCCAATAAATATCCCGCTATACTTTTTTTATAAGTGTTTAAAGTATGTAAATAAATAAAGTTTATCACTATCTAAAATGCGTCAATTCAAAGTCAGACTATTCAGTAATTAATTCTGTAACATTAAGTTTCGAATAGTTTCGGGCTGATAACACCAGATCAATTCCTGCGAGATAAGCGATTTGAGGTTGTACGAATGTTGTTGCGCGTTGAATGTCAAACGTTGCGACAGAAGATACGCGCAGAGGTGTCGTAGGCAGTCGCTTGGCTGGCGGCCGGCTGCGGACTGCGCGGGTGGCACACAGTCGGCTCGCGAGGCTCGCTGACGCCGCCCGCGCCCGCCGCCGCGGCGCAAGCGCCCCGCGGGGATCGATACACCCCGCCCCAACCACCGCCGCGCCCGCTGAATACCCACCCCATCGCACACACGCTTCGCATTGCCTGTCGCCACGCTCGCACACAGTTGTCTCCTCTGCTCGCTCCTTTCGCGTGCCTTGATTTTTTGAATTCTCCTCCACAGTCACCTCTCAGTCAAGTGAAAACCGAAACTTTATACAAAATGTATAACAGCGGTACACGAAGTTTAGTAACTAGTTAAATATGCATATTTTACATTTTTCGCTCTCACTGTATAGGATAGCGTAGCATAGAGTGCTACAGCTTTCTACACCTATTACCTGAAAAAGTAATGACATAAAAAGTTATTTAATAAAACAAGTAGCTGAAGTAACCTTATTGCAACTATAAACTAACTACCTACCTACTAAGCATAATTACTATATCACATTTATATATTAATTGAGGTATTTTGCCCACACTCGCAGCACCAGACTGTTCAGCTGACTCAACTATTTGTATCTTCTAGTTTATCTACGTCATAAACACGTTGGTCTGCTAATGTGCCGAATATAGCACTAGATACAACGATATGTATGCCAACTATTTATCGTGAGGGGAAATTTGTGTGACAGCATTTTACTTAAAAGTGAATGGATAAGGTATACGGCTGGAGAGCTCTGTACCTTAATTACCTCAAGAAAAGTGGATGAAAACAGAATTTTTACAAATGGTGAAAAGTGTTGGTGATCATGTATATTTATTTTAAGGAGTTGTCGCCCCAACCTCGGTTAATTCCATCATACCTACCTTTCTGTTCATTACCATTTACTTTTATGTGCTCGTGACGCATAATCTCGTACGACTCATGCAGTTACCGAAAGTGGCTACATACAACATAACACGTGCTTACGACAACGGTTTCACAATTTGACAATTCTCTCCAAGCTAACTTAACCATTAAAATTCAAGTATTTAAGTAATGGTAAAATCCCTCGGGGACGCAGCACTAGCGAGAATTGATGCCGTACAAGAGACCCCAGATCGAGCTAAGTGTTATTGAATTGTCTGTTAGAAAATTTTCATTATCAGCTTTCACCGGAGTTAGGAAAATGTGCCCTATGGCTAACTATGGGATATACTCACCATTACGTTACGTTACGTTAAAACGAAAAATGAAAAGCATACATTTTTGAGTACATTGACGATTAAGTTATTACGTTCATATATCTATTTGATTTATTTATCCATAAATCAGGATTTAAGAGAAACCGAATAAGCATAATTAGGAGCAAACGAGAATATATGTATTAATATACCTTGACAAAGGCATCAGAGTTCCATGCACGTAGAAAAGCAATCCAAATTTATGTGGCGCTTAATCAGTTCGAGATAACCACTCCTCTATCGATACATCGTTACTCTAAATCGTACAGCGAGCTATCAGTCTTGCGGAAGCTCGGATTTTCACGACTTAACTTGGTAATATTTAAACCTTTACATAAATACCATTATCTTTATTCGTGGAGATAAACTAAAATATAAATGCTGTGCCCTCCCCTTCGCCCTGAAAGTTCGCGCACCAGTTGGTTGGAATTTTTAGGGTTCGGGGTCCAAGCCAACCTCATGTACAACCCAGTACACCTGCTGATTGACAGTCGAGCCCTTGGTGTAGGCTTTCCTCTACGAATTGAGTGGTCAGTCGGTAGTCGATCCGGTAAAAGTCAACATAAATCAATAATACATATTATAAAGAGCGGACCCAGTACCCCAAAGTGCAAATGATGATGATGGGTGATGAGGATTTTAAGGAACTCCTTGGAGATCGGGAACAAGGTGGGTATAACCTGTGGTGTACCCAAGTTTATGTTACTCATAACCACTGACTCAGGTTGCTTATTTGTTACTTATTTTGCTGTTTGGAGAAGGTATACTAGTCAATGTGTAACTACTGGACGAATTGAGGTCATGCTTACATATTATGTTTGTTTTATCGAAGTTATACATCAAAACTATTCCAAAAACGATTCTAGATAACTTGAACACAACGAAACCCTGGTACTTCGTTAGTAAATAAATATGAAAGTAATAAAGATTGGTAGACTTTATCGAATATGTATGTAAGTCACGATAGATTAGAAATAGTTTTGTTGTAACTTTAATTTAAAGAAACCAAGGCACATTGTGCTATACTCCTAGTAAGGTTAAGCGTAGTTGCCCTAATTCAAACGATATCTTTACCATCTACACAAATGTGGGTGCTAGCACCTCTGCCTACCCCATCGGGCGTGGAGGCGTGAGTTTATGTTAAGTTATGTTATGCTACACAAACCCCAAATCACCAAGAAAAGATTAAACTCATAAAAAGTTCAAAATTAAATGAAAACACATCTCCGTCGCACGAAACATTCCTAATCAAGAAGTTTGATCAAATAATCAAATAAATATACCCAACCAGCTGTCTCGTAAAAATCACAAAATATTCATCGGGGCTGGGAGGCATGCGGGAGGCGCAGTCCCTCCGCATTACTCCGACAAAAACCTCCACTAAACCAGAAAAAACTTCCATTCAACTGCCTAAGGAGTACATAAAACGTGATGAAAGGACACCCTAGAGCCGCACCAATATGAACACTGCTTTTTTTGTGTTCGATAATCTTTTATATTTACTCTCGGACCCAGCTCTGCGATCGTCTTTTTTAATTAAGATATTATATGATATAAAATAAATGTTTCGTTATGTATGATTTAATGCAATAATGTTATCCAATTATTTTATATACCTAAAGCACTCTCTATTCCGATATAATAATATTCACATTTCGCAAGCTATGATTTAACCACGCTTATCGCTCGGTTAGCAAACCTATTTATCATCATTCCAAGGACCATACATGGTAGTATAGTCGCTGCAATATACTGTTACTTTTTTCAAACTAGAGGGCATGTGTGTGGAGTACAGCACTTTACTCGACCTGGGTATGGAACTACTTCTTCTTCTGTCGTGTCGATGGCAGGTCATATTTTGTTTGCCCTGCATGCCGCTACCATTGTTGTGTTCTCAGAGGCGCTCATTAGCTCCTCCGGTCTACATGTGTTTGGGCATGCAGGACACGTCAGTAGGTCGCACTCGCTGGCGATGTGTCGTCCTGGCTGTTCAATCTTACTAATATCCCGAGTTAATATGTACAGTATTCTGAACAGTGAAATCCAACTATTTGGCTAGATTGTTATATCGTTCAATGACTTTATTCTATTAAGGATTATATTATTTGAAATAACTTGAAACAATGGAAAGTTGTTAATAGACTTTCAAAAACTTTTTGAACGATATAACTTGGATAACAAATATTTGCAGTGAGCGGGTATTATTTTTAATAAAAAGACTTTCATTTAAATATTTTGATATGAGATGTGGAGTGGCATTCTTTTTTTTTTTCATTTAGTCCGTGCGATTTACTGCACCCCGCCTGATTGTAAGCTGAGGTGCAGTCCTAAAAGTAGTGGTCACCATTCCCAAGGGATACCCCTAGAATGGTGACCTCTACCCAGACGGCCTGACAGGTGCTTTTTCACGCCCGCATAAAGAACCCGGGACTATAAGTGGAAAGGAACACGTGCGAGGGAGATTCGATATTTGCCTGTCGCAATTTTGCTCATGCACCGTTATACTAGCGTGAATGTTATGACTCGTGCAGCACGGTCCCGTGGCACGTATGGCCCGCTCCTAACCACCTGTTTGTTCCTTAAGGCCAGCTTGTCAACTGGAATGTTAAACGATTTATCATATATTCATTTCGGTGTAACAGTGATGGGGTTATAGTGTCCGTTTGAATTTCATAACATTTACTTTCCAATTAGATTCCCACTCAGTGCATTATTGTATCTATAAATAAGTTTATTTGCATTGAACTTCTAGTATCCATTTTATTAGCAACGCTTAGTTTGAATCTAAAAAGCCCAGTATTAATAGATATTTTATTATTTATTGAAAAATTTTATCATATTGTCTGATTTGTCCACAACTACGCTTGCGTGAAATACTATTCCCGTGACCATTAAAACATAATTATGTTCTTTCTACTTAACGTTTCTTTCTTTCCCTTTATACCCCATTAATAAAAAATACAAATAAGTAGCGACGTATATAAAATTATGCAATTTATACAATTAAAACAATTAAAAAAAATGAGACAATTAAAACTCTAGATAACCAGTTAAATCTTAAAATATTGTTGTCGTCGTAACGGCAGGCAGTGCGGCGATCAAATAGCAGGTACCTACGCCGAGAAAATTTAATATTCAGCCGCAACTTGTTAAAATAGGAATCAAGGCCTTTAAGAAATAATAAGGATTTCATTCCTTTTGGGACGTAAATTAAAGCTTGTTTTGCATTCTTTAGATCAGAAATATTATAAGATGGCTTATTCAATTAGATTACTGTCTAATGAACTTATCGATTCTATAATAGGATATGTATAAGATAATGAATGAGTCCTATAACTCCCATAACCCATAACGCGATGTTATAAGTCAATCAGTTAAGTTACTTCGTCAAGAAGTACATTGGTACAAAAATAAAGCTTCGTTTATAGTTGAACGTGTTAAGACAAAATAAGTTCGGCTTGAAACCAAGCTAGTTTGGTTTAACTTGAATTCAACGAAATTTTGAAGCAAATCGTACACTAACTTCTGAAGATTTAGCTTGGAAACTGTGAACATCCAAGACGGGGTGTAAAATCTATAACTTGACCTAATTAGGTCAAGATATTCATGAAAATAAAGAATTGTAACGAGTGGAAATCGAACTTGCGACCTCTGACAAAGTCGGCCACTTTACCGCTACGTCACAGAAGTTATCAAATGTCATTAATGCATACATAAAAATAAATGAAATGATTTCAATAGATCTAAATGAAATTTATAAAATTTAATTTAAATAAAAGTCACATAAGATAAATCACTAAATTGCAGAGATATCACTCATCTCATTTTTCATTCGGCTAAACAGAACACCTGTTACCTGCAGCTTGACAAGAGGCAGGACTGTCGTCTAATTTAGACTAGTCGACTTTTCAGTACGTATATTCGTATTTTATAGCATTAGAAATGTAATAAGCGGACCGTAATATGTGTTATAGATATGATGGTGATATTTAATATCTATTATCAATTACTATACATTTTTTGGTAGTAATAAATCATAAGTTAATATGGACGTTACTCGTTGGAGATACACGGTCTTCAAATTCACGGATGAAATTACGGCCATCATATATTTCGTAGCAACACTCAAATTCGTAGACGCTACGAAGCTACGCCGTAGCAGATTAGCTACGAAATGTCCGAAAGAAATAGAACGGTCACTCAAATATTACAAAAATATATTTACACGGACGATTTATAATGGAATATATAGAGGGTATCAAACGTTATTCCAAACATCGGGTGGGACGTGACCAGGGTCACTTGATATACAGACACTTTTTTGCGTCTTCACAGAGAGGTAACAGCTGGCCGAACTTACAAGGTGAGATACTAAACATTTTATATTTCGCAGTGCTATCCTAAAATGGATATCATAAAGGGGTAATCTTTTTCTCGTTTCCGAAATTTAAGTGATTCTTAACTGTTTGATATTGTGCATATAGTAATAGTTATTTGGTAATATAAAGTTTTGGTAAAAGTTTATATTGTTTCTCTACAAACCAAATTAATTCAAGTGGGATTTAATTATAACCAAGCTTGTATATCCTTTAGGACGCACCAGATTCCCTACCTATGCATGCTGATGTAACGAGACATCGTATGGTTTTAGTCGGTTCGACTCCGATAAAACCCTTTGCCCGGCGGAGGGTATCCGTAGGGGTTTCCGCACGAAAAACAAAGAAAAAGGTATGTATTAACAAAAAAAAAACTTCCTCACTGGTGCACCCAGTAAAAATTAAATAAAATTTGCAATATAATTATGGAAGATAAGTTTAGTTTTATTTATTTTTTATACCACTTAGGTGGCAGACAAGCACACGGTCCACCTGATGGGAAGCGGTCACCGTGGCCTAGGGACGCGTGCAACACCAGGGGCATCACACTCGCGCTGCCAACCCTAAGTGCAAGTATAACCTTAGACAATAAATTAGACGTTTATATATAGGCAAACTTAAATCTTCCTTTAATTGAGCGTAGTATAACAATAGGTTTGAAGAGATTTATTTTGAAATTATTAATGTTTGCATATACAATCCTCGTACATACTTGATTAATCATTCAAATGCCATGTCTTTCTTACACCTAAAATGTCTTGTCCGCTAAGTGAAGGGACTTATTAAGTTGAATCCAACCGCAAAACTGCTAACTCAGAAAGTAATATTTGACCTATCTATCTATCGGAACATATAACCAATTACTCCAGAAAACTCTCCTAACTGGACGGTCAGCTAAAAAGGGCAACCTGATTAAATATCGCTGGATCACTCACGGAAAAATGATACTCTAATAAACCGATTGTGCTATAACTAGGCTCTTACTAGCCGATGCCCGCGGCTCCACACGCGTGAAGGTAGGTATCGTAACTTTTGATCATAATTTCCGGTATAAAAATTGTTTTTGTATTCAGTATTTTCTATACCTGCAGAATATATAGCTTATTTACAATTTTTATAGTATAGATAGATTTGTTGCATAAATATTAAATTTTTCCTAAAAAATATTTATTAATACTTTTTAAAAGGATTAGTAGTAAACGTAATTACCAGTATTCCTATATGTAAGCTAAATTGCTTGTGTTAGAAGTGAGATCAGTAAATCTTTCTGTTCTAGAGCAGATTTTACTAGTATTATTAAGTATGAGTTAACGGGATATTCACTACGTTGTTATTTTGAGATTTTACCATTTTTGAATACACTATACAGACATAGATTAGAAAATTCACACACATCACTATTTACCGTACCGAATAGACTACATTTTATCCCGTGAATACGTTCCTGTGGGCACCGCGTCCGTCCGTAGCCGCAGGTAATAGCTAGTTTAAAATAATTACTTATTACTTAGAAAATTGGATCAATATTCGTGAACATTAATAATTTTCCGCTTACGGCTTACCTTGAATTAATTTGGATTGCTGTGTTATGGAACGACTGAATGTAGGTACTATAAAATAAAATAAATAAAATTTTAAATTCCGTCTGTCAACAGAACTTACCTTTTAGTTTTTATGATTCATGCCTCAAAAAAACCTACTAATCTTCTCTGAAAAAGACGAATTCGTTCATCAAAAAAACTATACTAACAAACGGTTCCTATCAAACCAAAAATGTAAGTTGGACCTCTGTGATTCATCGAATGCGAATATTTGTCATACTCAAAAACTCAACTTCGTTTTTAAAAAATGTGAATACTCTTTTCGTCTAATCCATAAGTTACTGATTCAGTTTTCTTACTAAAACTTTACCGTGTACATTTTACTATGAATTTATTACATGTTTGAGTTTATAATAAAGAAAAAACAACATAATAATATATCGTATTTTACCCACATCTAAATTGATTTGATTTGCAAGCAATTTTGTTACGAATTGAGATGTTTCTAAACCTTTGTCTTTTTTTTGTCTCATGTCAAACGTTAGGATAGAATATAAGATAGCATCAAAGCGGTGGTAATGATTTCATGGAAGATGAGAGAGTAAAATATTTCACAGTTCAGCGACCACCCCGTCTACACAGACAGATCTGTTCGATAGATAAGAGCTTTAGCAACTCTCAGTAGGACAGCTAAATACGAGTAACATTATTTACTATGCGCATTTTATTTCAATCTATAAAACTAATCCAAATAATGGATTTCATTATGGTGTGTCTTTCACGCGTGAAAACAATTACGTTTATATGCAAACGCAATAAAACCCAACACACTGGTCCCACACAAAAATATTTTCATTGCGGTATTTCATGATTGCTTGCGAAAACTCGAGAGTAAATTTTTCAAATATATGGTATATGTGGGTACAATACGTTTACGGTTAAATGAATGACAAAAGTCACATTAGGCAGCTCCAGATCAATAAACAGTATTGGATATTAACGGGCGGCGCGCAAGTGATGCACACACTCTCCTCAGTTTCACCATCACACATCACTGAGTTTATTTCAATCTAGGCGAATACCATTCATGTTAAAGAATGATAGTAGTAAAATTTTATATTCAGTTCTAGTTATAACTTGTGAGTGACAGTTGGAAATATAATAAAATGCTAACGTGATCAAAATGATGCCCTACGTGAATATTAAAAGTTAAATGAGTATGAAATATCTTCAATTTGATTTCTAACCTCTGGTAAGACATAATAGATACTAATGATGCAAAGTCCGATGTATTTTTTCTTTCGCATATCTCAGATAAATTGGTGCATTTATCGTAACAAAATCCTTGCAAATCAAATACCACTGCCGTTTATGATGGATATTAAAGTGACTTTTACATTATACGAAATAAATAGATTTACAGGTCTCCTTCAGTTAGTTCAATCGAAAGTAATATTTTACGGTAATCGTCATCGGAATTCGATTAAAAGTCACTTATACAAATTCGATTAAAAGTCACTTATACATTATACGGAATAAATATGGAATAATTTACACGTCACTTTCAGATTAGAGCAATCGTCATTGGATGACGATTAAAAATGACTTTTACATTATTCTGTATATTTATTATCATGTAAGAGTGACTTTTAATCGAATTTAGGTGAGGTAAAACGGTTACTACTATTTTACATTCGTGGCATTATTGCTTTCCTATAGTTGTAGTTGTGTTGTAGGTAGTAAGTAATCTACTGGTTGTACATTGTGGTAATGTAAAGCAAGTATGAATGTCGTGCGTGTGGGTTCTTTGTCGCATGGTATCATGCAGTAGGTGAGTACTCTCACAACGATATTTGCCACGTTCTCAAGTACAGAACTATTTGCGCGGCAAACACTCGGGAGTAGCTGACGACCCCTCGCCCGCCGAGCAACCAATGAAGCTATTCACCTGTCGTGCTAGCTAACGATAAATTGAATACTTTTACTGAGTTTGATTTCGATAAATTTGTGAAGAAATATAAATATAATAAATATAGATAATAGTTGCAATACGGCATAATAATTTGAAATGCATGTCAATGGTCTCACTGTCCAAAATGCCGAGCACTCCTCGGCATTTTGGACAGACAAAAGAGGAGAGGAGGATGTGAAGCAGTAAGATTCGTAAAGCAAACCCCCGGGCTCCTCAGATCCAACTGGAACATATCTCTGAGATGATGTTTTATTATTTAAAATACAAATAACTAATTTCGTACATAAGTACAAACATCTTCAGAGAACACTTCTTCTAACGCCATACAAAGCATACAAAATTGTAAGTGAAGTTAAATATCTAGACAAAATATCATAGATGTTCTGGAAACATTTACATAACGCTTCGTGTTAGGCTAAATTATTTGGATAAACGAAACATATGCCTAAAGCTAACAGTATACCAATTTCAATTTGGTAAGCGATTTCGTATTAGAGTCAATATGTGTAGCTTATATTAATACTTGGAGTTCCAATAGAGTACAATGAAATCAAGAATTATATTATTAGAGAGTGATACCTCCAATCGAAGTGGCGCTCATTATTAGAACATTTTCCTTGATAAGAGTATATTTAATCTAAAATTGACGAATTAGCAGTGGATAGAAGTAGATGCTTTGTATTACAGAGGTATAGAAAACATGGCCTAATGGTAAGCGGTTACGTAGTGTAATACTTACAAAACACGAGGTGTTTACAGAGAAAAGTGGCATTAAAAAGAGGGCAGACTTAGAACTGAAAAAGAAGTACTAGGCACCTAGAAAGTAATATGACATTAAGTTACAAGACATGTGATTGGAGACAGGAAATTCGATTGCTGTAGCGAATTGAAAAAGGCTACAACAGGCTAATTGATTTGATTGATTGACAAGGGAGCGTACTCGTATACTATTTCAAGCAGTCATGTTTACAGAATGTGAGTTGGGAAACATTCTATTTGCTTATTGAATAGCGTCACTATTACTGTTGTATGCAAGAAGGTTGTATGTGAAACTTCTGCCTCACGGACTTGACAACAAAGCGTAGAGTGGCGTAAATGGTTGAGCCACTCAGCCTGTGACCACAGCTCGTGTGAACTAACTGTGACGTCAGGCGTTCAGGTATAGAGGTCATAATATAAAGTTACCGTACTCCGCTTTTGAATTGCCACATCGTGCATCGTTAGGCAGAACACAAACACTTAAAATAAATAAATTAAGGTACTTTATTTTTTATGCTTTATTTAATAAGTTAGGTAAATAAAGGACATTACCTGAGTGCTAGTATATGTCTTTGTAATTGTATAGTCTTTTATTACTGGCAAATGCCTCGTAATCACAGGTTCTATTATGACAAAAAATTTACAGAACACGTAAATTATGAAACACATGAGCGATACAGAATATTGTCTTCTTTGTATTGAACAACATTCGTTGACAATGATGAAGAGGTTCCATTTTTAAAAGGAAGCACGAAGTCAAGACTTCCATTTCCGTGAGAAAAATGAAACGAATAGACAGGAAAATAATGATTACTGTGACATTACAACGAGGTGGCTTTTCTGTTTATAATTTTTAATAGTTACCCAGTGTCAAGAGAAAGTGTCCCGTTGGTGTAAATGCGTGATCTAGTAGGTACCTGGGATCTGTACCTTGCATTTCGAATCATACATATAAAATGTTAACTATAATGATAATAAGCATTTCACGAAATAATCTTGAATTAATCAAACTAATTTCAGGAATCTGCTAAAAATATGGTTGTATTCTGATTGCTTTTGTGGATTGTATTTTGTGTTATTGATAGTACCAGCCAACCCTACGTTAATTTACTAAACGAACTTACGACTCTCTTTTCATATACCAAAAATATCAAGCATTTAATCAAAGGCATCCCGCTGTACTTAATCAATTACGGTGTCACTAAGCGTGTCTAACGTCACTGCATTGGACCATCAACACATCGGAGGTCCGGCGTCAAATTCCTGGCTATCTGGTTCGCCTCTCGTAATAGAACATAATTCGGTTATCGGCCCACTATGAATATGTGGTGCTATAATTTGAACCAGCTAGTCAAAGCTAAGCTACCAACCAAACCTTCAGTAAAGAATATACTCGTAAATACAACGAATAATAATGACATGGTGGAATTTTTAACGTCTAAAACTATCGGTTTGTATAAAGGTATACTTATTACTTTCTTTGAATTTTTTATAATAATTATCAGGGTATATAAAAATTATTATTATTGTATATTTGAAGAACTATAAAAACATCACAATATTTTGTTTAGCAGTAGGTACATAGAGCAAGACTAGAAAAGCTGGGTATATGAACTCCCACTAAGGGCTCCAAGGTCCAAACCACACCTACGTAAGCTGGTACACCTACTGATTGATGGTCAAGGTTCTTGGGGGTGGGAAGATCAGACGGAAGTTGCTCCCATTAAAACCAACCAAACCAAATTAGTCTGAAAGTGAAGTCTAGTCTCATGCAAGCTTTAGATGCAACCGGAACTGGCATTCAAATTAATTAGAAAGACAATTAAAATTAAAAAGCGTCTCTTTCTAAGATTACCTATTACCTATTACATATAAATTATGTAGGTACTTAGCTTTTTCACTCTTTTAAAGTAATTTGGTCAAGATTTTTTGAAACTTCATTTCAAAGATAAACGAATAAAACTACCTCACATGTTGATAAGCAGGTACTAAATCTATCGTAATCCTCATGGAGGTAAACACGTAAAAAGCGAAACGTATATGTACCTACCTCGCAGCTTGGCGTTTATTGATTCGCCATTTGTTATTATGAAGATGCTTGTCATTCCGTCTCTGATACGCAATGTGATACATTCGCAAATAATAAGCTGCTTCTCGTAAATGCTTACGTTCCAGAACAATGTTTGTAAGCAATATACGGAAAAATGTAAACGAGTATAAAGAGACGCAGGAATGCGTCGCGTGCCGGCCCACTCTGCACGAATGCTTTATCTTAAGAATTATTTTGCAAACAACACACTAAACAACAACAACAGAGTCCTTCTTCAGCGTTGACAGCGATTACACGAAATAAATTGTACACTTGTCGTTCGTTGTCCTAGTTGTAGGCAGATTTAAAATAACGTTGGCTAAAGATTGTATCACTTTGTTATTCAATTGTCGTCACAACATGTATGTTCATACACTCACGCCGCCTTTCTATTGGGATAGATGCCATATCTTTCCACTTACTACACTCCTGATATACAGCTTTTGCTTCTTCTACTTTAAAAAATAAATACCACGTAAAATAGTACAAACCTCACATAAAGTACCTACTTGACAACCACTTTAAGAACAAACTTTTTAAATTAAAACGTTATTTATTTTAGATAAAACAGATAACATTAACGTAGTCATTTAATACTATCCTTCAATAATTCGGTAATCAAGGTGTATGAAACAAAAGGAAAATGAAAGAAACCTATAAAAACATTCAATTACCAAAATTCTCTTTAAAATAGTTTCTGAGAAACGAGCTTAGTTAGTAGTTTTAAAAACCCACTCATGTAACATTTAAATACATGTTTAAAACAAGAACTTCTAGGGATTTCTTAAGGTAAACTTTTATCTAACTTAGAAAAGTTGTAGTAAACGTGTGAGTAGTCTATGAGTTTCCAAACTACTTACATGTAAAGAACACAATGGAACGATATATTACTAAGAGCTATTCTATGTCTCTGCAATGTGCTTGCAGATATACTGTAGCACTACACGTTTATTTTGCTTGCCACAAAACAATGAGCAAAAACAATAAAAGGAATAATTCCGCCATGAATATTAATGAATAAAAGTTCACACTCATTTCGCCGCTCGCTTTTTTATCCCGTATTAATAATCCTAGTCAAACACGCAATTGCTTCTAAGTCAAACATTTAAGTCTTTAATAAACACGGAAGTATATTGATACAGATCATTTGAAAAGCTTTTCATGTTCCCTTTGAATGGTTTTACATAAATAAGTACAGGTATTATTTAAATACCCCACGAAATTTCTTAACATTTTTGTGTGAATAAGACTAGTAATTTCTATTGAATATTTTAACAACTGCCGGAGTCTTTTACCACTAAACTGACACTTAAATCATTCCTTTTTTTATAAAACAACTGCTTATTGAGGAGTATGCAAGTAAATTATCTACAACCACAACTACTAAAAACCAATATAGCCAATTTATTCGTTTTGAGTTTTACCTTGTGGTTCTCACTAATAAATTGACTTGGAAAACAGCTTACCGATATTACGGCCGAAACATAGTAGCAAACGTTTGTAGAACCGCAGAATGTTTGTTATGTCAACACTGAGTCTAGTAACGACCGTGGTCATATCGGTAAGGTACACACTGGACCGGGTCCTTCAAAATATAGTACACGAGCAAACAGACACAGTATTTCATCTACGTTTCGACTATGTACTACACCTAGATCTGTATATTTTTCATGCAGGCAGGTGTAGCATTGTACTCCTTATATTATTATTACAAATTAACGTTTTGACGGACACAGCTGACGTTATCATCATCATCATCATCTTACATAGCATGAATATTGGAAAGTGGGCCCGAAGTGGATACCTCTGATGCAACCAAGACCAGCACTATGAGGATCATGACGTGGATGATTAGTAAGCAAAAAATAAGAGAGCAGAATCTTCAAATTAAGTTGACCTAAAACATCAATAACGAATCATATTTCATTCAGCTTAAAAATATGCGCCTTAAAAACACCATTATTTTTTTACTGCAGCAATAAAACCTACCGTGTTAAATATGATGCATTATATATGTATGTAAGAAATCCGAAAGCGTGTGAGTCAGCGGCACATTTGATGGAATAATAAACTAAGTTTTATAGTCTTTGTTCACCTCTATAAATCTCTGCGATTGGCCGACACAGATGCGTGTAGTGATAGCACAACCAGCACAGTTTGTTGACACCAAGAGTGATAAGATCGTTTTATATCGGCTATTTATCTTTTTATTGACATTCAAATAATAAACATTACTTCTTTCAATTGAGAAACAAGCTAAAAACGTTATGCGTCTGTCGATAAATAATAAAGGGTGAGATTGATATATAACTGGGAGCGCAATCATTATCACGGTACAACCTGAACAAGATTACCCGTTTATTTTTTTTATTTATTTTTTTATACTACGTAGGTAGGCAGACAAGCACACGGCCCACCTGATGGGAAGCGGTCACCGTGGCCTATGGACGTGTGCAACACTAAGGTTGACACACACGCGCTGCTTACCCTGAAGTAATACCTATTCATGTTCTTCTGATGAGTAAAATCACCTAAGCTCGCGAACTGGACCAAGTTGTAATGTTCAATGGGACAAGTAGTGCCATTAAGTTAATATTTGATTGGATGCACTAATGTCACATAAAGCTGCATAAGCAGGGGTTAAGAAATTGACATCCAAAGTAGAACACTAACCTCACCTCGCTATAAACCTACTTGTCTTACCACTACATTAAATTACACAATAAGGAATAGTTTCCAATAGTGAAAACCATGAAAGCATTCATTTAGGTAACATACGAGTACTATAGTGAAGTCATATCGATTCACCAATCTTGCATCAAGAAGGAAATTACTTGAAGGTTTTTGCACGTCGTCGCTTCTGCTTGAGCTAATTCCTACCCAGTATTCATTCGAGCACGAACGCGTCAGACAGAGGCGTTGCAGACGGCGACTCGACAAAGATCAAAGGAAAGTACCTACTTTCGATTAAACGCTACCGGTCCTCATAATTTTTTGAATCTCAAATGGGCACACTTCGCTACCTTGACACTTTTCTACATTAACTGTGACATTTGAGTTGTATCCTTATAAAAACTACGACTCCTACAGTTAAATATTAATCATTTACAGTTATTTGCAGCCCTAAGAGGGAGCTTATTAAGCCCAATCTCTATTGTGCTAATATACACAGCATACGAATTATTATACGCGGTATTAGAGGTTTGAAAATATTGCTGTAAAAGTATCAATATTTAATGAACAGTTATTTTTAACAGAGAAACAAGTTATCGTTAAACCTCCTCGAGTAACGCCCAATTAACGCAAAACGAGAAGACGACTCCGATTGCGACATAAATTTTGTCAGCACTTTGGTTAATTGAATCACAAGATGCCATGAGTTTAATAAGCAAATGACGAGTAAATCAATAGATATAATAATTTGTTTTTAAGTTATGAAGCTGTTATGTAATTATCATACTTTTTACTATCGGCAGCTACAATATTGGGACTTACATGATATATTACTTACATGTTATACAATACAAGGTATTCGAAATATTATCTGTCATACCTAGCATATTTTAATGCCTGTATTATCTCGAAGGGAGCTAAATTCTTTTCAATGTTTTGTGGTTCAACGTAATAAAGAGCGAGCCTATAGCCACTAAACGAGGACTTTTTCATGAACGGTATGTTCGTTGTCAGATGAAATGATAACAATCGAAAATTAATGTGAACATTACCATTGAAATAAAACTAATATTTACTAGTGGATTTTATCGCGATCACTGGGTTATTTTTATCATGTACATCATTTCCAGCGTATTGAACGTCTTTCATAGTCATGGTTGCTGTGGAACTTAATACAAAATGCTTATAGCGTAGCTCAAGTATTTTCAATCTGTACCAAAACAGACTTGATAGATTATATTATACAGTTCATTTCATTTCATACTTGTTGCCAGTACAAAATATGATTATAGTTCATTGTATTATGCAGAGCACGCTAACATAATTTACAATGCACTGGGCCAGAGCTCGACCTGAGCTGAAACCCTGCCAGCAAAGCTATTATTACCCTCTGAAATAAACATAAGTACTCCCCACCTGGTAATTTATATTCTTTCCTTGCCGAGTAAACTAATTTCATATTCACTCACTTTGTTCCAGCACACCTCCATGCAAAACTATTTGTGTAAATACGCGTCTAGACTGTAGTGATAACCTTACAGGTTTTATTATTATTATCTGTCTTATTCTCATTACGTCTCGACACGTTCACAATCGTCGACGTAGCATGAAATCTTATACATTCTGTGCCATTGTCAACATCTGTGGGTAATGAATGCTATTTCATGTTGCTTCCATTAATACATTTTCCAGTAACAGTCTTGTTTCTAATTATAACTTTTGAAATGTATTTTTATGTCTCACTTTTGTTTTGTTACAATACTAGCTACTTTTATTAGTGTGGATAGCCAATTTTATTTCAAGACTTTGGTAATATTCTTCACTATTTTTACGTTTGACGTTTAATACATAAAACGTTTAACCAACATTAAAGAACTAAAGAAAAGTAACTAACTAAAACTAATGACAATACAATAAAAATAATGTCCTAAATCCCCCAAATCCGTTCAACCTGAATGGTTGAACGAATTTGGAGGATTTAATACTTTCGCATCTTTTATAGATAAAAATTATAACATAATCCGCAATACAAAAACCAAATGTTTTTTCACGTTAGTTACTTTACGTAAGACGACTTTCATCATTACATAAATATACATTTTCTCATTTCCTTAACCTTAATTTTCAGTCGCAATTGCGTTTTTCGCACAGCTTCACTACTCCCAGTTTGTAATACTCATATACATTTCATTACGTCGGTATAACTATGTAATTAGGGAGGGACGATGTCACTCAATCTTTTTACAAGGCCGCCGTCCTCGCTGGGGGCTATTTCCTTCAGCTCCGTGTACCTACGCGTAAAACTCCAGTACGGAACTTGAGTGCGCAACTAACTCCAAAGTGGAAAGATTGACTCCGTATATGTACAGAGATTCGACAGAAACGGCACACTTCTGCCTACGTATGTACCATTAAAGTACGTAAGTACACATCGTGGGAGTTCCAAACTTTGCGCTAAAGATCATTAGATTAAAGTTTATTAGCTTTTTTCGTCAATTAATTACTTAGTTGACGCTGAGTAAGTGGAAGAATGTATTTACTGTAATGAAGCCATGTGAAAAGGCGAAATGTGAAAGGGAAGCGTCATCGTTAGTTAAAGGATTTGCAATAGAGTTTGTGAATAAAATGATAGAGCTATACTTACCAACACGACTCTCTTAATCAAATGTGTTTGTGCAAGCCATATTTACGGTACTTACAGAATGTCGAAAAAGATTATATAACACATACCTTCTAGCCTGACCGCCATTGGGTCGTAGCATGGTCCTGTCCTGAGGAAGCCTTAGGCGAGTATGAGTTACTAGACTATTTCTGGGGGTTTTATTTATAGAAAATACTGATTTAAATTAATAATAAAATATTTATAATAGGATTGCAACAGCTAGTTCCTAACTATTATAAATTTAATCCCCCCTACCTCTCCCCCCTCCCCAGGGTCGACAGCGCGAGTGCGACATCCGTGATGTTACACACGTCCATAGACCACGGTGACCGCTTCCCACCAGGTGGGCCGTGTGCTTGTCTGCCACCTAAGTAGTATAAATAAATAGAATGTTGATTGGGCATCAAATCAAAATAGCTTTTCTAACACGTGATCGTCGTGGTTAAATCATACGAAATATGAGGTAGAGCCTAATGGTACATTATTTCAACGTTTATAATTTTATCCCTTACAGTTATTGGCGTCTTGACCTTCTCAGTAAATTTAACGGAAACTGAGAAGGGTTTTGGAACGTTTTCCCATGAACCCGTAAACCTTACAGGTAGCACACTTGCATATAATTCCATAGAATTCCAAATTATTAAATCTTTAGTTAACTCAATATCATCTATACTGTTATATCCGTAGGGAAGTATAAATGTATTTTACAATTTTACCTCAATCTTTTTCACCCGACTGGTATAATAGGTATGTATGCATGTATGTAGTTTTCTTTGTTCCCCTCTAATCATGTATTCTCTCTCACGTAAAGTAAACTTATTGCCGATAAGTCAAACCGAAAAACGAAGACATAAGTGAACCACGAGCTCCAAGGTGAAAGATTTGGATGCAACTGGGAACAAGCTACATTTGAATACTGATGATGAACACATGACATCACATTTAACCCTACCCCAGAAGAACTCTGTACTTCACGACCGCACACAAACAAACCCAACTTATACCACGAGACATGTTACTTACTTACCTTATAAACTCATGAGAACCAAGTCTAATGTTTGCTCAATAATTTTTTTAAAGTACATAAATAGTGATGCAGTCCATTAAACGAATTATAGTTCCAATAAATACGCAACAGAAGTGAATTGAGAGAGACAGCAAAAAATAGGAACCAAAAGTTCGATGTGGCGATAAAATAGGGTGACAAATGAAATACGTGCAACCCGGCATCAATCACTACAGATTTTTTTTCCACTTATTCTCTGGCTATGGTAACGATGGTTAGAAAATCAATGAAAGACCGAAACAGATCACCAACTCTAATAATATTTATCAACCATCATTATGATTAATATCACGCACCGAGTCTAATGTTGACTTTTACAGGTGCAACAGTCTTCTGACCCCCACCCTGAGAGAGAAACCTTCGCTAGAACCTCGTCTGTTAAACAGTAGGCGTAATGACTACCAGGTCATTCACCTACACGTTGCCGTTAACGACAGGTTAACATGTTAACTAGGCCCCTTACACCTATTTCATAAATAGTTTTTGTCTACCTATTACCTATATCGCGTTAAACATTGTGACTTAATAACAATATCTCTATGAATTATTTTGGCAGCCATATCACAACCTATCGATACTTATATCTATAAAAAAATTATGTACAAGTTTAGATTACATGTAGGTTTGCTTATTTTTCTCATGGCATATTAAAGATGACCTAGGTATAACGAAAACGATCATAGGGAGGCAGCATAGGTCATTACTGGCAAATGAAGTCAGCGACGCAAAAATAATTCGATAGCCGTCTGATTACCGGTATGAGAACACGAGACCCGCATACTGAATCCGAACGTTATTATTTGAATGTGTGCCGTTCATATTTACAAACGTATTATTACTGTTAGCTTACAATTAATTAAATCCGAATTAAGATTGGAATTGGAAGTAAAACTTATAGATCAGCTACGGATTAATGATTTAAAATGGATATACCTATAAAAGAAAAATAAAGGTAATTTAAAAATCAATTACAATTAAATATTATTCTTCCTATTGTTTATTTCTGGTGTAAAGGATAGTCATATTGCAATTCAGCGAGACAACGCTGCTAACATAATGGGCACCTTCGCGCCGGCAATGATACAGGGTGGGTTATTTGAAGTGACTTTATCCACGGGTGTCACGGGTTTAATTTGTTTAGTTGACGTAGTTTGACGTTATGTAGGTATATTTACATTACAAAACCTTATTCATTGAAATTGCAACCAGCTTAAATTCTTATAAATGTTACTGATAAACAGAAGTTTACTTACCTACTTATGATTGGTATAATAGCCGATTTCAATGCCCATCTATTCTTCTCAATAATCAACTACGAACTGGATAAAACAGAAAAGAAGTATTTCCTATTTGTATTTTTCAGAATAAAAATGATCGTTTTTGTATTTTTTATTAGATTTCTTCCATAATAACAAAACCTTTTTTACACGTCAAAGCGGGAAATATCACTTGAAGATTAGGATGTAGAAGATACATATCCTTTTTCGTTCTGCACTCCATAACGCTGCCTTGGGCACTTTCCGATATATCTTATCGACACCAAGACCTTCGAACGTTGGGATGTTGCTTCCACAAAGCGTATAGAAACTGGCGCAACGAGTATCTTTATACGTAATTATGTCCTATGAAGGACATTTCGAGTGAACGGTTTTGAAATATTGTTAGTTTTATATTTTGTTATAGCTATGTATGTACGTATACCTATAACAACCTGTTGCATTGGGACCTAAACATAAACTGGCAAAATGTGGGTGCTAGCACCTCTGCCTACCCCTTCGGGGATATAGGCGTGAGTTTATGTTATATGTTAATATGTAGGTACGTATGTATGTAAGCTGTACCTGTACCTACAAAGAAATGAGCTGTCGTTATTTGCAAGTATTTTAGATTGGATCAAATTTCTAATCCCGGTCACCCAATGTATGCATTGCCAGTCAACATATCATTACAAACACATTTTATTAACACTATCTACTTACTTGCAAATTAGATTACACTCTGAGTCCGACTTTTTTTATTAAAAGCTACCAAAATTATCGGAAGTTATTTAGTTCAATAACTTATTGATTTATAATTAAGATGACATCAACGATGATCCCACTCTCTATATTTGTAGTTAAATTTTACTGTAGAAAGTGATTGTTATAAAATAGGAGCTTTCGTTAACAGTGTTCTGTGAATGTGCTTCAGATCCCTGATTCAAAGTAATATAGCCAGTGACTCTCTTCTAAATGAACATATATGAATGAGTGCTCTGCAAACAGTACTCACCGGTATCAATCCTTACTAATATTAAGTATAAATCTGAGAGTGTGTTCGTGGCTTCAGTTTTTGTTTGTTTGTTGTAACGAAGTACCATAATTTTAACATAGAGATAGTTTATGAATCCCAGAGTGAGATTTTACCCTAAAATAATATATGGTCACTATTTCGTTGGGAAATTTAACATGCCTAGAGTCGAAGGTAGGTAAAAGCTATTATATATTAAATGAACAGAAATCACAAATCACAACTACTAACTATTGACTTCTATTAAGTAACTTTTGGATGAAGATCTTGTTCTTAGTGTTATTTAAAGCAAAATAAAGAGGAATAATAATTAATTCTTATAATTAAATTCACATTAACAAAAACATCAATGCGGTAAACTAATGATGGAAATGTATGGCCGGGGTTGTAGACACAGGAACTGAAATTAACCCGTCGCCGTTCGGCGGTGGGCCGCGTTACTCTCCCAATGATCAGTATCCGGCCTACTTCCGCCGGGATTGCTGCGTGGACACACTCAATTACTCACCAATCGCCAATGTAAGTCGAATAGGTAATTCATTCACAATAAACACATACATTTGTTTACTTGTTTTATTTAGACTGTACCTACGTAACACATTGACTTAGCTGGGTACTAATTGCTAACTGAAAGAGTACTCAGTTATTTTTTGTTAATACATTTTTGTTAGTACATTTGGGTGAAAATTAACATAAATCTAAACATAATTTTTCGCGATTTCTAAAGCACCATTAATATTCTACTTCGTCTAATAGCCTACTGCGTCTATCTGTTAAATTAATTTGATTTTTTGAAGAGTATATGTTCGGTGATATCGCAGTAGGTGTATGTTAAGACTAAAGCAAGTGCAAACAGTGCCAATTTACCTCCGAGCGTCTGAAGACCCGAGATGTCGCGCGGTTGTAGTGAGTCCGTGCCTGACACAACCACCCCTAATGACCGCTACCAACATCTTTGGAGCTCAATTCAACCTTATCTACTAGTCGGTGCGCCTGGTAAATAACAGACGAGGCTCTAGCGCAGGGTTTCCTCTCGGGGTTAAGAGGTCAGACGGCAGTCACTACCGGAAAAGTCGATCGCAATAGGAGTACCAATCAAAAATAACAAACCCCGGACTCCAAAGTGCAAACTTTGAACTACAACGCCACTGAAAAATCGATATGAGAATGATAGATTACCTACCTTAAAATTTGATCAGCTTATACACAGTCAATTAATTTATTCTCTTGGCATTACCAAGAGAAATTGTTCACCACCAAGCTATGTCGAGTTAATACAGATGAGTAACAATGTCGTCCATCGTGCTAGATTGTAACTAATCTAATGATCAACTACGTCTTGATTGGATAAATTTCCGGCAATAGAAACAGCCATATTCCACCGACGCGACGTGTGGGCGAAGTTCTTCATTTGCGGTTGAACTGACGATGTCTCATATAATCTCTACGTGATACGAATAGGGACAATTATTAAAGTTATCCGTACAAGCCAATGTTCACAATGGAAAAAGTACAAAGATATACTGGCTGGGGTCAGTGGCTCTGCCTGCCGCGACGATTCGATTACTATTTATTTATAAGTTCATCTTACATACTCTTTGAGTTCATCATAGGAGGCTATCGTAACTGGTGGCATTTCGTTTTTGGCAGTAAACTATCATACGTAAATCTATATTCATAAAATGCCGAAATGTATATGCGCACGCGAACAACTCTACCGAATTGGTTAATTCTTTTTTTTTTGGTTGTTTATTATCAGGACAAGGTTGTCAACATAAAGGATCTCTGACTCTATCCGACATACGTCCTGTGAAAAGGGAGTTTAATTGCGATCAAAGACAAGCTTCGTATAGGTAACCTTTTTTTTTATCGTGCGGAAATCCCCATGGATACCACCCCCGTCGGCCTTCGGGGGTGGTTATGTCGGGATCGAACCGACTCGAACCGCACGCCGTCTCGGGTCTTAATTACCGAGGTGTAAGGCTACCCAATAGGCATATCCCTCGACCCCCCGAAATGGAGGGGTGGGGTTTCGTGCTGTACGTAACACTTAATTAATTGTATAATTAAATTAACCTGCCAAGTTAACATTTTGAAGAAATTTAGATGATTATGATCGATTTTAAAGTGCATCTAAACTTAGCATTGGATTGGATTTCAATCCTTTCTTAGGCGAACTCTTAGCCGATAGGAACTTGGCCCCCTTTTTAATAGGTATGTTTTTGGTGGGATGTAGAACTACAAGCTTCTTCACGTTCATGTGCGTTGCTTTATTATATAAAGAAGTAGAAGAAAGACCCATAAGTAACACGTAAAGCATTTTGATTATGAATAGATTCCTCACCAACTTAGTATTCTTGACATTTTCGTTCGTTGAAAGGCGTCTTGGGTTGATAGGAGCAAGATAAAGATACGTAACACATTTTGTTAAACGTTTTAATGACGTAGAAATATTTACAAAATCTCGGCAATATATTACATTACTACGTGCCCCAAGATGATTTGCGTGTTTCTGTAAGTTGGCGCGGAATAAAGGGTCTGAGGGAAAATCTTGAGTGACACAGGTCGGACAGCGGGGGATACATTTTTGTCATTCTGCGCCTTTGCATTAGTCCTCCTGACAGTACCATGTCCAATGGCCATTGAAATAAAATGGTACAGATAAGTTACGCGTCGAACACGACAAACTTTATCACAAATTGCTAAAGAGGGACCTTTACCCGACTTTGATTAATTTTTTAGCCTTTGTGCTGGTTGAATGGGAAATTTATTATATCGTGTTTTTCTCACAAAATTCATTTATTCCCTAATTGTTAATTCAGGTTACTGAAACAACACTTAATTAAATATTTTCCTTATTTCATTTATTTTATGAGAAACACCTAATGAGGCAGGACAGACCTTGTAGCCACGTGCTTGAAGGTACTATGGGACTCTCTTTGTTTTACATCTAATTTTCAAATGATTTAATGATAATATGTATTTATTTAAAAAACCTACAAATTGATAACTTTGCATCTAAAGTACATTGTCAAAAGTTTTGTGCTTATCTATAGATATCAAACACCATATAATATACATCAATGGTTTAAACAACCTATAGTTTATGCTTCGCAGATTATTATTACCTATTACGTATGTGCAAAATCCATTAAACATACCACAATACGTCCGAAACTTCGAGCCCACGTGAAACAACCATGAAGTTAGGTACATCTTTCTTTCGATTGGGTTTAGGCGGAATTCCCCGATTCAGTTGACAACTTCAGATGTAGGTACAATTCATGACAGCCCTGAAAATCTTTATTTATAAAAATGATTCCCTATACCCCTTGGTCACGGCATCACGCTGGAACGGCTGGACAGATTTGGCTGAAAATTGATGGGGAGGTTAGAACTAGGAGGCGGACATAAGATACTTTTTATTATGCCGCGGGCAAAGCCGCGGGGTACAGCTAGTTTAAAATAGATGAGCTGTAATAATAATGTAGATGTAAGTACATGAAACGTATACGTGAAGTAAATATTAATTTGTGTGTGATATGAACTCTCTAACGAATACTAAGTTATGTGTTATAGTTGTAGTTAAGGGTATTACAAATGTGAACAAAGTGTAAGCACATTATGTGTCCCAACGAACAATTACCTTTTGTCAACTTCGTTTACCTACATAACTACAATCTTACATTTGGGTAAAGGTCATTCTGTATTTTGTAAAATAAGTAGGAAACGGCCTAAGTAAACATTATGGCATAATTTTAATATCCATGTTGGCGTATTGTACATATAATTCCCCGTAATCTCCTTCTTTCAGCTTTACCAACATTGAATTTCAAAATAATTATTAGCTTTTGTTTATGTCGCTTTTACATTAAAATTAATTCCCTTTCTTTATAAAAATACATTATACTTAAAGGAGATTCTCCTAAAGATTTCATTTGAAGTAAAGGACCATTAAATACATTAATCTGTATCCCCAGATCTCCATAAGCTAGACGGTTAGCAAGAGGACCGTCTTTGATCATTATGCGATTACGTTATTTATAATTTTACAGCTAACTTTCAATTCTTGTACGAAGTGTGCTATCATTTCTGACCCTACTTCTTCTCAGTTAATTCTGTAACTGGACAAATGTAAAAATATCACTTTACAAATCGTGTTACCTCCCACTGTAACCAAAATGAAACACAATTAGGTATAGTGAATCCGTATGCACATAACCGATGACGAAAAAAAAGCAGATGGCGGGATGTTGTCTCTTCCTACCCCAGAAGAAAATTGGTGTGAGTGCACTAACATTGGCGACAACAAATTACGGGAACATAATTTCTTTGACTTAATAAGACTTATGAATATATTTCTCGAATGGTATCTGAATTTAGGTTGCTCTCAGTTCTATTTATTCAATGTTACATAAACCTATTGAAGAAATATCTTGTGAAAGTACTGGTCCGCAATGCTGCTATTTGAATATCTGCATGCACCCTCAGGGAAAACGAGTGCAGATGGCTAAGAAAGATGAATTGAGTAAGTACGTGGCTCAGATGTACGGATATACTGTGTGAGTAAGAGCTGTGAAGGCTATACCGATCAAGACTGATCGAATTTTCCATTGGACTATCTTGAGTAGGTATTTTGGTTTATAATATTGAGAATAACGAACATTTTAGATTTAAAAACCTATAATTTCATTATTTGATACCTATCGATAAGTCTAGTCCTAATAAATCCATTGTAAAATGTATAATGTAATTATTATTTTGCATTAATCAAAACATCAAGTCCAAATTTCTCTCTAGGGCATACCTGTAATCATAGTTTGTAACCTTCTTGTGAAAATTCAGATAAATTTTAATAGATACGACTTCGACTTAGATGCGCTCTTGATGATTGATGATTTAAATGATGTTGTGTCATAAAACATAATTTCGGATTCCCATTACGATAGCAAAAATAATACAGATTGAAATCTGTAAAATAATTTAAGTATACATTCTATAGCTAAGTAAGGAACTGTGCTTCAGAAAACACGTTAAACCATCAATCCAGTTTGCTATCCGAGCATCTGTGACATTCGTTACGGGTGGTTGGAGCCCTAAAAAGTCTGTCTCCCGCTTTTGGGTTGTGGAGATCGCTTCACCGAAAGTAACGAAGTTCGGCCGATTCATAGTTAGACTAAAAGCCAACCCAAGAATTGGGAAAATCAGTAGAGTATGAAAATATTGAACACTGTACAGGTTAGAATAAATCACATATTTTACATCAATAGATCGTATTGCTATATCAGGCTGTAATCCCGTTGAACAACCAATGTTGATTTGCCATTCAGCATCAGAGGCTCAAATAATCCCTACCTCCAACATTCAGGTTTTAGTAAACCCCTAGATTTATAAGTAATCCGTTTGGAATACATAAAGCAAACATGATTTCATCATTACTCTTTAAATAAATAAGTATCTGAGCGAAAAGGTTTTAGCAGATAAACAGGTAACCGTCCTCTGGGGTAATCTTGTTCTGCAGCGACACTCAACATCTCAGGAGATATCTTAACATGTTCTTGCTTCACACAACAACGTCTCAAGATCTTAATAGTCGTATGTAACAAGAATAAAAGCATATAAGTAGGTGCAGGTCTGTACAGATATATGTTTAAAGGTAAAGATTTTTTTTAAGTTTCCTACCTAACTTTTTTGAATCATCGTGTACCTACATAAGGGATAGACTAGGTAGGGTTAGTTTTCTATTTGTTTGGTGAGGGTTTGAAGACCTTTTGATTAGTAAACTTAAAAATCGCTGATATATTACGTGTATGTTTACTTATTGTGAATACTAATATGAAACGATAAAATCTTTTGTCCCATTCTAATCTATTTTAAAGATTATTGTGTTATTTTTATTTTAATTTTTAGTTTAATCGATACGAAGACTTAAGCTGAAGATATTGCTATTTCACACTTGCATTGAAAGTGCGGGGGTGTTAGTACTTTGTAAAGTTAAAAGCCGTTGGTTTAAAACAAATGCTAGTGGAGATTTGACGAGGAATACAGTACCAAGCAAGCATTGATAAAAACATGCCAGCGGCACTTCTTTGTCGATAAGGTTAAAGTTTATTCGACAAAGGAAACTTTCCTATTGGTTCTTCTTAAAAAATTTAGAAACTGAATGCCGCATCAATTAAGTAATGGTAAGGTAAAAATATAGCTAACATGTATATCCCTATTTGTTGAAACAAAGCTCGGTATGCTAAACAAAGCAACGAAGTACTACGAAGCCATACGAAGCAAACACAAATGCGGTGGTAGGATAATTGCTAGGCACTTGCAATCATGAGGTTACTGATTCAATATCACTCAGTGCAGTGCCGATGACAACACACACCTAGCAATTTAGATTAGTTGAAGGGGTTAACAGGAATTCCTACCTACTAAAGTGGTAAATGTAAATAGAATAATATAATACCTTCTGTTTATTGTGCGAGTACCTACAGCACATTTTTTATTTATAATCACGTCATCTTACCATACATGCTTTAAACTTATTTGGTCTCTCAGTAATTTTAAACAAATGATATAAAAAAACCGCTCACTCTTTAAGCTTTTAACACTTACATATCGATACAATACAGATGAATATTATATCGATATTTCACCAGAACATGCAGAAATAATAAAACAAAATCAGTTATAGCAATAGCAACTAGGCCTCGTTTCGCTTCGATTTATATGAGTTTTTTAACAGTCAACGTAATTTATATATGATATATGACTTATATACACATAGACATAGGTTTATATAATATAACCCTATGGTCATCAGAAATATGGCCCCTTTCAGATGGTGAAAGAATTTTTCCAATAAGTACAGCGGGTACGAAGATTACCTTCAACCTTCGGCATAATTATAAACAAACGCCCAAATTCAACTTCTGTCGTTATAATACTAGTATAGATATTAATATGGGTCTAATAAGGATAAAGTTAGTCCTAAATGTCACAACGTAGGTAAGTAAATAAAATACGAGAACGTGGTAATTCATAAAAAAATTTGATAATTTAAGATTTTGAGACGTACGAAAGCAAACTAGGGCTTATAATATTAACTTGATTCTAAAATCCATCTAGGGTATACTCATTAGTAGATCCCATATGGATTTCATATTTCGTATGGGTACTTTAGAAGAAAATTACGGCTAGCCGAAGACTCTTCCATTCATCTCGCTTGCCCAGATTTATGTTGACTCGTTTAATTACAGAAGGGCCAACAATCCCGGCAACTTTTAAAATTCTGATTAATCCGACCCAGAAAAACAGCCCATCACTTTCTGGCGGCCCAATTACAATATTTTTACTTCGAGACGGAATTTATGCCAGAGCTAATTAAATAAAAAGATTGCCGTTTAGCACTCCCGCAGTACAAATGTCTAAATAAGGCTGTAGATTTTGTACGCAGTTCTCGTAGCTACGTTCATACTCGTTACAAGATTTTTTATACTCAACCAGATGTTACCCGGGAAATACCAGTTCTGTTCCCAGGATATAAAGTAGTCCCTCAAGACTTTTTCAGCCATTTTGATGTAATTGAATAACAAACACCTTTCCATCCATACATCCACACCTGCATTCATCAATCAGTCCAAACTTTCGCATTTATAACAGTACCTAGCGAGTTGGCGCCGAGCAGAGTTACAAATAATTCTTCGGAGATAATGACGATTTCCTAAATATATGTGATTGAATTAAGTGTGTTACAGTGAATCACACAATTTTCTTCGGAGATAGCCACCGACAAAGCTATCATTAAATACCATTAGTTTCAGTATCATTCCGAAACACGAACGAGTATCGTGAACGTGCTAAATCTTTACGTCACCATTTATTACGACTAACGCCATTATATATCACAACTGACAGAAATAAAGCTCTGCCGGGGCTCTCTTTCTATATGAATATCACATATACACAGCACAGGGTACATACCAACTCTTTGCATATGTTGAGCATAACATGTTTCTTACAAACCTTAATTTAAAAAATGTCTGTTTGCCGTCACATCGTATGTGGTAATATTGTTTACAGTAATAAACTAATATCTTTATTATTTATGATATTATTATTGGAAGGACATTACGGCCGCCTACTGGGAAACATTGTTTCAATGTCAGAATGGACCAAATTAGGAATAGGAGAATGCACCCCGACTCCAAAGAGCAAGGGTTGGATGCTACCAGCACTGGCAGTCGGATGATAATGAACAAATATATGAAATATAACATCGATTTCCAGAAACAATCTTTGGTAAGCATGTTGGTAAGTAAGTAATTCAATAGTATACCTAGTTTTATTTACTTTTATACTTATACCTATTAAAAATTATTTTACAAATGCAGTGTTCATAAAGTCTAAATAAATAATCCAATTCTGTATCAATAAATATAAAAAAGCAAACAAGTTATATACAACGAATCAGCTTTTCGTATTTCGTACACAATTGATGACAACTATACACACATCACTGCGAGTATGTCGCCTTCGTGACCCTCCACGATCTTTTCTTCCGGGAAAATTGGTTCCAATCCCCTTCAAAGAGGTCAGTATGTTTCTGATTTCCATTTCGTTTTATTATTACATATCCGAATATAAATGTTATTGGAAAGCTATATTAACTCGACGAAGCTATGGGTTTGCGGCGAAGACGTCTGATACAATTATTTTTTAAATCCCATTTATAATACCTATACGTACAAATATATTTCCTTTGGTACAAATGTATATAGCAGACTGATCGAGAAATCACATATATTCACATTAAATAGACATCATGAAGCATTAGTGCTCAGTTTCGGGTTCATCAAACAAGCGGATCATGTTACACTACCCAAAATTCTTTTCCTCCTATCAAAAAAAAATATCAGAATGTTTGTTGCCACAAGTATTCGTATCCTTTTTTCTTTTAATTGTATGCATGGATGGATGGAAAGTAAGTAAAAGTTGGTGTACTTTAATCACCAAGCTAAACTCATTTGCAATCCAAAGGCAAATAAACATTATTGACGTCAAAGTTATAACCGAGATAACGAAGGTTCAACAATCTCACGATGTTAGAACATAGACCTTAAAATTTAATTAAGTTAAATACTTAAATGGCTCAGAAAACAAAAAGAGAACAACTTTTCATAAAAATTCTCGTTGGATATGTTTTTATACTCGTAGTAGACTAGACTGACGGTCACGGAGTCTTTCATAAAAGGAATAAAATATAATTGTTCACAGCTGACACTTTTATGATTCCTCTGAGGTGCTACGAATTTCATCATTAGATAACTACATATTTATACTTACAATGTTATTGTTGATGAGAAAATAAAACATCATTATCATTGTTATAAAACATGTGAAATATGGAAAATGTAACTATGAAGCAATGGTGTGCATATTAGGCGAGGTATCACAATTTCAATTAAAATTTAATAAAAGTTAATATAAAAAATAATCTGCAGATGTTCAGATTGAATTTGACTTTTTCTTAATTTATTATTAATATTATACATTTTCGATAAACAAATGAAACAGTGTTGACGTAGGTTGAGGGGTTTAAGAGGTTCTGATAGAATGTAAAATACAACCAGCAAAAATTTATGATAAATTGTTCGTGGATTGGCTTTTGTAGAACATCTCTTGTGTGAGATGTGGTCCTACAGCTATTACGAGGCCACCGCACTGATACCTTGAACCTCTACAACATGCAATCATGGTTTAAGTACACAGATAGCTTTGAATTGCCTGAAGTTTAAACTAGAGTTTACTAACCTTGATCACTCATAAGTTTAGGATGAATGTTCAATATCCAACGAAATCAACACATTCAACTTTTCAATTTCAGTTCAAATCCAAGCGCAATAACAAAACTGGTGACATGGGACTCTTTATTACAGACAGCCAGCAAACGTAGCCGTAATCGAAGGACAATAAATTGTGCAAACAATTTGTCTGTTACGAGTGCTACGAATGATACCGTAGCATTTCGTAGAATACTATATCGTAGACACGAAAAATAGGGAACTACGAATATTTACTATGATATATTATAGTTTTTTCTGGTTATCGTCGTAGTAGTATATAGTATTAATAAGAGTGAAAATTCCATATCACTACTATTTTTGAATCTGAAAAGTGTTTACAAATCATTATAATTATAATATTATTCCATAGCATTATTCAGTGTACCTATATATGTTAGTAGGTACGCTACAATTTTTTGTAGATGGCTCCTACGTTTTCCAATGGGAAAAACCGTGCCCTAAGATGTGTTTAGAATCCAGGTAGCTCGGTTGGTCAGAGTGTGTAAAACTAGTTGGAATTGTGTTATAATTACCTCTTTTGTGTAATATCATCTCAAATATTTATCATTTTAGTCACACTCAGTGATGGGTGTCAACCCATCTAATTAGATGGATTTATGCTCTGGCATTTATGAACACCCGATCAATGCCCAAAAGCCCAGGGCACAAACCCATCACAGGTCACACTCAAACCTCAACGCTCAAGCACATTTCGAAATGCTACGTACATTCCATTGGAAATTTTACAAAACAGTGGCATAAACCGATATTTCGTTGTTGTATTGTAAAAAAGCAATAAAACTGCGTGTTTCTCCATGGACCTCAGCCAAATGGTGGCTTGGTGAGATTGCAACGCACTTATTTCAATACAATCTATAACCTGCACTGAAATTTTGAAAACTATAATGTCTATTATAACAATGCCACCATTCTAGTCAAACGACAGTTGAAGACAGAAGATACGGTAAGACTATTCTTATACTCACTTTGCCATTCTAACTCTTCGCATCCCTAAAGCCCTAATGAGTATCACCAGTCACCAGCCCACTGATTAACCAATTGAACAGACAGAAAGAGAATAGCCAATATTATTATATATTGGTTACAATGTCAAACGCACGTACAATATTCAATGTCTCGAATAATATTTTCAAGTGCGAGATATTCGAGCTTGTACTACAAGCGGGCTTATATTTTCTCCTATTGTTCTAGGAACAATTTCCTGATATGAAACCCTTTGTTATAGTGTGATGCAAGCAGCTGGCTCGGCGCCAGTTTCCCCACATGTTTCATATTTCACTGGATCAGCGCAGTTTACAATAGCTGATGTGTGTTCTTTAAGTTTTTTGTACTATACCGACGCATTTTTTAATCAATTCCATCGTTATTTCCGGGGAGCTTCGTCCTGCCTGCCTGCGCGAGACAGTTTTTAAATTTTATGATTTTGTAACAATAACAATAACCATTAGATGACCACTGTGATTGAATGCAAATAGTAGACGCGCGGCGGCGACCACGTATTGGCGATACCGTATGTTTTCAAGACGATGTGGGAACATTTTACTAGTGGAAACTTAACTAAAATTTCTATAATTATTAGCATTGTGCCTTATGAGGCCTACGGAAATATAACGATATAAAAATAATGCCATGTAAATATAACAGCAAAAAAATCGGTCAAGTGCAAGTGACACGTTTGTTGTATGAGAGGCATGAGCTGGGAGCCCCATCAAATTATTTATTTTATTCTGTTTTTAGCATTCGTTGTTATACCGGCAAACAGAAATACATCCTCTGTGCAAATTTCAGCTTTCTAGCTACCACGACCGGGACAGCGGAGTCTTAGAAATATTGTCCCTTTTTGCCTTATGGGTACGGAACGGTAAAAAGAGTTCCTATGTCATCTAGATCTATTTCGAAATCTACCAATCCGTTAAAAGTTGGCTATCTAGCAAGTCATTATTATACTTGATAATGCACCCTTTTCTTGCAAATAGGGGACGAGTGGAAAATGCCTCGATTCAAGTGGATTCATTAAGGCGAATACTTCACATTCGAATGAAAGGTAATGGTATTGCTTCAACGGAAGACGGTATACTACCGTGCATAAAAGAGAACCGTTCACAAAGGAAAAGCGGTTTTTAACATGCCGATGTCCGCTTTAGATCTATACATTGACTTCTTTATTGTACGTAAGTACCCACTCTTTTATCTAGCAATGTGGGTGCCATAGTAATCTTGAATTCGAAAAAATATAGCTAGTGAACGGATTTCAGTTCTTCCCTCAATAAGCTTATTTCCACCAATTCTCAAGGCTTGCCAAACCCCTATTATAGAATTAGCAAACTTGCAAATCTTGCGACCTCAGAGCTGCGTGTTTTTTATACCTAAATATGAAAGTTTTGAGACTTAATTCAGAATTGTACAATAGTTCCATGTCTACTAAAATCATTTTTTGTACACGTGTGTAAAATACATTATAAGTCCCGTAAGTATGACTTCACCCGTCTTGATGGGAAGGAGCTGCACTTATAGTAAGTCTAGTCTAGTCTACAAAGTTAAAACGACCCTTTTTGGGTGCCAACAATGAGCTATACTAAAATGGTGGTCCTCAATTTAATGGTTTCGATAGACGCTTTTCGATGGTCCTATTTTTTTTTTGCTCACAATATTTTTTATTATAGGGTAGGGCTACTATCTGTGGACTCATTTCATATTTTGTTACATGTTACTACAACCAACTCTTTACCTATACGTAAAATTTTATTCCAAAAACACACTGAGCTAATAAAGAAGCAGATGATGCTTTACTGAAAAACATATTACAGGCACATATTGAAATTAATATTGAAATATAGATATTTATGGTACAATCCTTAGATTATTAATATGTCGTACAATCAAGGCATACCCCTACACATTTCCTCTACATATATGGGTATCCCAGTCTAATGACGTGTATAAAAAATGCGAGAGCATCAAAGTCGCTGAGTGTTCACCCATCCAAATACAAACTCATTTGTACGATACTTAAGGGTCCACGATAACATTTCACCTCACTGAATATGTTCACTGCATGTAAAAATACAATTTTGTGTATTATACTCGTCGTATTATTTACCTAAGTAGTGGATCTCGGTGAAGTAAAACTACTGTTTAAACACTGTGACATGGTGTTTGGATGAAGACATTGGTCAGTAAGTTTTTAAATTGTGTTTCTTAATAAATTATAGTCTATTCTATTCCATAGGATTTTAGATTGACATGGTCAAACAAATCAATGGTATTATAATAGTTAGCGGTAACAAAAACAAACAAACATGGTAAATATCCCGTTAACTATTATAATACCTGTGATTTATTCTATTCTATTCCTACGGCTTGTAAAATATCAACTAACAATATTTTCAATTTTTGATATGTAAGGTAAACCTTGTTGCCGTTATCTACAATGTGTCTGAGAGTATAATTATATAATATATGCCGATGTGAAGAATGAGTACACCGCATGTTACCCGTCACTACTAATCAATACAGTCCATCGAAAGGTTGTCTGTAAGATTAGTTTGCGATTGCGACCGCCCATTGTACCAAAATCTTTTATAAGACCATAATATAATTTTCTGAGTATTTTGGGGTACAATAAGCAATATTCTATCATATTCTATTTTTGAAAGGAAAGTTGACAAAACTTAGAAACAGAGAAGCAACTATAGTCTAGACAACTCACATATATTATGTATATATTATATTTTTCTGATCACCTATCCTATAAATATTACAAAATTGTGAAAGTTTGTGAACATATTATTAAATTTAGATATTCATGCAATCACTCTCAAATGGCTGCACGGATCTGGCTGAGATATAGTACAGGGATAGATTGTAGTCTGGAATAAAACATCTAATAGGATTCTTTTTATCCCTGGAATAGGTTCTCATGGGTTGCGGGAATGGGATAAATTGGATTAGAATTCCACGCAGGAAGAGGGGCGGACAGCACTAATCAATAACTGATTGATGCGTGAAAATTAATTTTGCATATACGTAGACTCTAGTCTTACTTACTTGTCAAATCCGTACCCGGGTTTCACAGCAATTCAATAAACAAATCTACATCTATCACAAATCACAATGAATAAATGCATACATAACATAGGTTATATTTATAGTTGATAGAAACAATGTTTTGATAGAATCTGCCCTTAGCGCGAAACTTCATGCCTCTACTGTAGAGGCTCAACGATACACAGTTTGAATCTTTTTACACTTTATATCTGGTACATAAAAAGTCATAATATAGTGAGATATTATCTTATACATCGCAGGGTTGTAATAAGCTTAGGTAGAAAACTTTTCTACCGGACATTGATTGGGTAAGACAAAAATTTTGTTAACTAGTGGTTTAATAGTTTAATCAGGTTGGTTCTTGTGTATTTTATCTGGATACTTACCACTGCATTTTGAGATTAGTTCCCCTAGTACACATTGAACAGAAATAAAATACTATGAATACAACCATATCCTATAAGAGTTAGGTATAAGTCTTTCAATTTTATTTTTGACACAATTGCCTTGTCTTTATAAATACAACTTTATGTAAAACTTTCTATAAGTACCTACTTACAATATTGACGAGTTATTCACTACAGACACACTGTTATGAAATCATGTATCAGGTTCGTTATCGTAATGCATCCTGTACCCCAAGTCATTGAGATACAAGATCTATCATGAGATTTGTAATTATGGACGAGCACTAATGAGCGCTACGATTTCACAAGTCTGACGTTGACTTAAAAGGGAACAGGGTAAGGTCTACGGGGATCAGTTTATACATAAAGGCTGCGTTGTTCATTACTACTATTCTACTATTATTATATTCGGGAAAGCTTATAAATTTTAGGAAAAAAAGTGTAAACTGCAGAACGGATTTGGCGATGAACCTGACCTAGGTTTGTAAATAGGTTCTAAAACTAGGTACTTACTTTAAAATATTTTGTATCTAATATCCGCCAAACAAAAAGTAACGACATATATATCATTAATCTATCCACAAAAACATTTCATTCGTCAAGAAGACTAGATCGATTTGAGCCAATCGCAGACGAATGAATATTGAAATAAGTATTATGCACATTCATTGGGTTTCCTTCACTTCGAGTTCAATTCTTAGGTATTATTTGAAATGTCATTCAATTTTTATTTCAATCCACTTGTATGAAGATGACATTGGAAATTCTTTTCAAGAATACTCAGATTTGCGGTTTTTTTTTAATTTATTTATGTTTATTCGTTTTATAGTAAGGTAATTAATTTTATCGTACATTTTATTAACAATCTATGACTGACAAATACTTGATGAAAATAAATAATATCAACGTCACATAACGACTACGGCCCAGACTTCGTTAAGGCATGAGACTGGCAAGCGTCGTCGTGCAAAATGATTGATCACCATAAAATTAAAAAGGTTAATTTTAAATGGTTAAGTTACTGTTTGCAACATTGATTGCAAAGTGTTACATCCGGTCTATTAATATTTTGTGACATCCATTACCGATGTGTAGGTAACGGATTATTGATACCTATGAATTTTGCTCGCATTGCATTCCTACAACGATTTCATCCTAAAATATTGAAAGTATGATTAATAAACATAAACGCAATAATAATAATAATAATTTGAACTGTTTTATAACATTACACTCAATGAATTCGATTTAGTAAAACGTGAAAACTTAGTATATTATGCGGAATTTCGTTTGTAAAATCCAGATCAATTTGCTGACTATAATCTTAGTTCAGAGACTTTTTTGACAATAACAGACAAATGTTATTATTGTCAATCTTACCGCACGAGAGACACTAAAATAAATATGGGATAGCACAGTTACTTTTGCTTTGTGTAGGTATAGTTTTTAGTAGGTATATACTTACGCATAGAAACGTAATTAAATATCATGAAGAGAGAAGGAAGCAAAGTAAAAAACATATAATTACTATTGTTCAACTTCAAAATAAACCAATAAGTCTTATTTATTTATATACTATGTAGACACAAATGCACAGAAGCCCGACTCGTAAACGGACTATCAGTGGGAGGAAATAAGGCCACAGCCGCGAACGCACGCACGGAAATGAAGCAACCCGCAGATGCTTCCTTGCCTTGCACGCACTCCGTTTGTTAAAGCGCGCTCTGTCGGGATCACTGCGGACATTATCACTGACCCAATACGCTTATACGCCTTAGCTACCTACATAAACAAAGACAACAGTTCAATAGCTTTTTATCCTCAGTTTGTCCACAGATATTATTGTTTGTTTATTAGCCATGGAATTAAATAAATATAATTTATGAATAACCTAGCCATTCGTAAAAAAACCAAATGATTACGACTGAATTGGCCTTGGGTGACCATTAAATATACTAAGTTGTATGAATAGTGGGACAGAATAGTAGCGTTTATTTTCCAAACTGCTAAATGTATTAATAAGCTACTGAAATCATCAACTAATGTAGGTAGGTATTATACTTATATTTTAAAAACTAATTAAACTTCTAATCGTTCATTAAAAGATTTCGTACCTAATGTCTTATTATGAGGCTAGGAAAGTCGTTGACAGAGCGCGGTGATAGACATACTATCACCCTCCACTTATTATTAAACGATTTTATTTAACTCAAACAGTTTGTTTGGGTCAAATCTAGTGCCTAATTGAAATTAAATTTGACCCCCTTTCAGTGGTCTGATTGGTCTAATATTTGGCAGAAGTCTTTAGTTCTGATGACAATACAATTAAAACCGTTTAACTTGAAAAAGATTTTTCACAATTGATTATACATACCATATTACATAATAATATATTACCTACATACCATATTCCCTTTCCCTCGCTTGTCTATCACAAGGATAAAAAATAATAAAATGATTTATTTAGTGTAAGATAATTAAGTTGCCAAGATCAATCGCAATTTTTATTAACCAATTTAAATTCCATCGGCGTATAAGAAATTTATTTCTGAGGCTTTCTTTATATCATGATCAGAGCTCCTTACTCGAGAGCGGTTTAGTTTATATTCGACGGCAGTATCCGTACGGCACATTTGCTTCGAATTCAATTCTCTGCTCGGCTCGTTGCAGCAGTGAATGAGCCATCGCTGAGATTGTCTCCTCGCCCGCACCCTGCGACCGCCGCCCGCCCCGCGCCTATCGTCGCGACAAAATACCTTTATGCCTTTACCTGCGAGCAAATCCGTTTATGCCGTTATATAACAGTAATGTACGCGTAAATTACATACTTACTCCTTGGGGAGCGATAACTCAATAACAGTACCGCAATTTGACAGTAAAAATACTTGGTTTTATTAATATGAAAACATTCTTCGAAACAGAGACTTCAATCTTCAATCACAACGCATTACCTAGTGCTTAAAAGCATACGTTCAGTCAGTACAGTATTCTCAGTATACGATGTGGGTGAATTGCATTGCACTTACGTGAAACAGAATGATAAATACTACTTAAACTGAAAACAACGCTCTGAAAACTTTTTACTTTGCCCGCAAACTAGTTGGAACTGTAGTAGATATTCATTGCGATGCTGATTTGTAACTTCAGACTACGGTAGCTATTCTACAAACCTTTTATGTTATTACTATTACTTATCCAATTGATTTAAAAAAATTATAATTTACAACAACCAAATTTTAAACTGCAGCCTATTTACTCTACATGTAATAATTATGCAATTATCAAAATTTGACAAATTTGCAGTTGCCCAAAAAAATTTCTGAACACTAACAAATTGCCAGACAATCTTTACACTTTGCTATACAAGCACACGGCCAACTTTTTTTTATCATGCGGTAATCCCCATGGATACCATCCCCGTCGAGCACACGGCCCACCTGGTGGGAAACGGTCACCGTGACCAATGGACGTGGGCAACACCAAAATCGGTGAAATTATTATTAACAATTATTACACAATGGCACTGAATGGACAATAGTACTGACAATAGGAGACATAATTCTAGATCGACATACTTAGAAGTAAAACCCTTTATCTACGAAGATAGATGAGATGGGTTACGCCTCTTTGCGGTAACCGTTGCAACATTTTCAACCACTATCTATGGAGTTAGGAAGTACCTATATGATGCGAAATAATTTATTTTTCACTTTAAATTTGTGTAGGTAACTGTGATTTTCAGGCATTCTTTAAACGAATAATTACCTCCAAATTTAAACTATTAATAATAGGTATTACTACTACCGTTAATAAGTAGGTACTTAAGCAATTATTTATTTTTTTATGTATTGGTTCGACGTTTGACCACTATCTCACCTCCTGATAAGTGATGATGTAGTCCACGATAAAACACACTTGCCTAGAAGAAACATCCATTCGAGACTTGAATATTCTTAGGTTATAGCTTTCCTGTAACACCGACTCAGCCCCGACAAATGGCAGTACCTCTGTAACTTCAAAGGTTCATGTTTTATTGTTTTATATGAATTATTCGATTCGCAATTAAATTACCTAAACATTAAGTAAATACCCTTTTAAAAAACGACACGCCTCTTTCATGTACAGTATCAGACAATCAAAAAATAATATCATAAGAGCCGTAATAATTATGATACCTACTTGTTGGGCTCGTATTATGCGGCCTGTAACATTTTATAAATATTGATAAACTTCACCGAGACACCATTAAAATAAAAAGGGAGGAAGGATGGTGATTTGAATAATTATATTATTTTATTTGATTATTAATTTAATTTCTAATTTAATCTCATTTGATTTTAATTTAATTTGATTTGATCTGCTTTTTAATTTATTTTATTTAATTTTTAATTATTATTGTGACAAATTAATTAATTTAAAATTTCATTTTAATTTTCAACTTTATTCTAATTTGGCTATCTACTGCCCTATTTGTTTAATAAATTTTTAATTTTTATTTATTCTTATTTAATTTTATGTAGTTTTAATATATTTACTTATTGATTTGTAATGATGGGTTATTACCTGAAATAAAAATATTCATTTCATTTCATTAACATACCTACATCTCAGCGCACGGTAATGCACAAGCCAAGTTCCAGCTATAATTTTTCTCCGTTCATTCTCATCGTAATGCAAATAAGCACTTTCACAAAGATCTTTTTCCAAGCTACGAGACATTTTTCGCATCATTGCTTACAAGATATATTTTTAAATATCTACTAGGTTTTGATTACATTCTACTGTATCGCACCTCTGAGGACAATATCTAAATAATTCTTATGACGTAGTTCGTTTACATAACGCCGCTGTTCTACACTGCGTTAGATACCTATGTAAATTCAAAATGTCCTAGAATATAATTTCCAATTATTCATTTATGATTCCATACATTTAGCGATTATAAAAGAAATAAGGGGACGAGTGGGTTTCGTCATATCTCCGGTTCTACATAACCAATTGCAATCAAACATACCTACGGCAGAAGTCTGACTAAGACCTTCATGCTTATAAAGCACGTCCAGTAGTTTTTAAGTTAATCGCAAACTAACAAATAATAATTCTAAAAAATATACTTCTCATAAGAAAAATCGCATTTTTCTGATAATCCTTAGAAAACATAAACTTGCAAGGTGTTTCGATTTTTCTCTATATATTTTTATGTTCATAATCATTCATTTAACATAGACCAAATATGTTTTTTTTTTATTATCTCCAAAGTACAGACACAACTAATTTACAGTACCTAAATAGAAGTACTTTGGTTACAATACTTTGGTTGTACATACTACTTTAACAAAATCTATATTTCTCATGAAAAAAATTCTTGCTGTCCGTATATACCTACCTATACCTGATGCCTACGGGGTAAACGCGAATAGCGTGTAGGCCAATTGCGAATACTCTGGGGTAATTACGATAAGTCTACTTCTCCTCACAATTTACAAATATAACCTTGGCTTGTGCGCGTGGGTGATTATTATGTGCCCAATTTTGACGCTATGCTCTTTACCCAGTCACAGAATATATGATAGTAGGTACTAACGACCCAGTCTTCCGTAGAATGCAAAAAAGTTTTAGGTAAGTCCCAATAAATAAGGACTTGTATTCTTGTTGTTACTGACAAGACAACCTCCGGTGCATAGTAGTAGTAGATTTCAACTGCTAAGCCAGAGATCGCGGGTTCGATTTCCTTTTAGTGTAAACAATTGTATACCTACATAAATAATACCTATACCTACCTATGTGTATTTGCGTTGGTCTGGGTAACAAGATCAAAAATACATATGTAAGCATCTCATCATTTCATGCAAACAGTAGGCACTCAGCCCTAAAACTGGTTTGCAGAGAATTCCTATATCTAATTGTGTAGGAAACATTGTCAACTGCATGGTCAACTGTCACAAAAAGTAGAAATCAAAAATACATTTTAATAAAGTACTTATATTTTCCTAGAACTGAAAATTTGAACTCCTAGGAAAAAATATATTTTCATAGAATTTTGTTGGAGCGTTTATTTCTTCATATTCATGATTTAAACGAACGACCCACTTTGACTTCGCACCGGCAAGGGCAACCGGTTTAATTTGATTTTCGTTTCTTCAAAGTTTTTAGAATGAACGTAGGTACCTACCCATACCTACACTCTTATACACAAATATCTACCTACCTAATATTGCAGTGTACCAAGATCAGCTGTTGTATTATAGTTTAGACGAAGTTAGCAGAGAAACAGACAGACTTGTAAATAAGTATATTTTCAAAACACCACCTCGGAAAGAGTAATTGAGCTATGTTATGCAATAACGTGTCAACCCACAAAATCATGAAAGTTGAGTTAACGACATCTAGGGCTCAAATTGGCAACTTTCAATCGTTTTAAAAAATGTCCGTACCTGTCAACATCACCGTAAAGCGACATCTATCAAAAAAATATTTTTGCAGTTTATACGACTTTGGGTCAACAATTTTGCAAAAACCGATTACAAACGTATCGTAACGTGCTCAGTGTTTCTTTTAATGAAAAAAATGTACATTTATTTTAAAAATGACTTAATGTGTTTCAGTCAAAGATTTATTATACTTGATATCAAAGTTTTCATCGTAATTCGATCGATAGTATAGAATTTCACATTATTTTAAATGTTTTTAGTCGACTACCTGCTGGAACGAATTACGAGATACTATGTTTTTTTATGTTTGAATTAAATTAGAAAATGAAATTAATTACAGATATTGTAGTTTTTACTCTACTTAATGAATTTAAGTAATAATTTGAACAAATATTACCCTAAAATACTAATAAACTCGAATTTTTAGTTCACATAAAGTTAAACTGGTTATTGCAAAACAAAATATTCTGAGGATGAAGAATTTAAACGTTTTTTATTTTGATAAATTTAGTCTTTAACTTTGAAAATATAGGTGAAGCGATTCTTTAGAAGAACGATTTAATAGGTTTAATATCCTATTAAAAATCAATAGATGAGAAGAATCCAATAAAAACATTATTATGGAATTCTTGATTGGTTATTGCAAATAGCGATTGGATAAATTTGCATAATACTTTTATAATCTCATTTCAGGTACTAATCATGAGTTTCAGGGCTCAAAAGTTAGTTGCAATGGCTTGTAGTAAGCATAAATCTGCTGAAAACTTTGAATCAAACGAAGAAAATTTTACACTTTTAGAAAAAGTGTAAAACCTTAGGTCGTTTGAAAAAAAGGCTTCTTCTGCAGGTCCAAAATACTGTAATTATTCATGAATCAAGTGCTATCAATACCAATACAGAACACTGTCTTTGAAGCCCTAGTCTAATACATCTTTAAGATTTAGATATTGTTCAGAAAAGCTTGGAATGTACGATTTTGGATTATCATAATCCAAAATCGTACAGTCCAAGCTTTTCTGAAGAATATTATATCTGTCGTCTTTATTAAGGCTAACGAAATTATAGCAGAAATCAAAACTGAAACTAATAATGATATAAACGAAGCCCCTGTGGATTTAAATAATATAACAACCAATATTGTTGCTAAAAATCAATCCAAATTTGAACGTATAATATTTTTGCAATTGTGCGGAAGGTAGTTATAATTAGTATTTTGCAATAAACAGTTTATATAATTTCTAATTGATTTTTAATTTCTCTCATATCGTAATATTATTTCATGAAGTTACAGTAATAGTAGGTCATGTAGCAACTCTAAATCATTTTGAAAACTAGGTTAATTAACTATCTATAATTTTAGAACTGAAAATCAACTTCAACTCCTTATTTCTCAAAGTTAAGGTTTGTGGGGTTGACATGTTATTGCATAACATAGCTCAATTTTGCTCTTCGATTTCCGTGTGCAAAAGTCGTTTTTAAACGGTTTTATTTAACTCAACCTGTTTGTTTGGGTCAAATTTCAATTACTAAAATTGAAATTTGACCCCCTTCCAGTCTGATTGGTCTGATATTTGGCAGAAGTCTTTAGTTCTGATGACAATAAAATTTAAAACCGTTTAACTATGCCGTTTAACTTAAAAATATTTTTTCACAATTTATTATTTATTCATGGTTATTCACTAGTAAGTAAAATAAATTTGAATTTAGAACATCATGTGCGCTAAGTACCTACCTTTATACCTAATCATTAAACCAAGGATATTTTTTAATGTTCTTGCATTAAACTTCTGCTTCTATGGTGCCAAATTTAATATAACTTCAACTCTTTTTTAATTTTTTTAAAACTCAGACTCGGAGCCTCCTTGGTACACTTTTTTTTTAATTTGCTTTGCGGAATTTTTCTTTTCACAAATATATGCTTAAAATCAGGTGTAGGTACGTTGTTAGTTTTATCTACACTAATACGTGGGTTGATCAATAAATACCCGTGTTCGAAATGAAGCTACAATTTTATACAATTTTTTTTATTCTATTTTTCGACGTAGTCTCCTGCGAGGCTTATGCACTTTTCCCAACGTTTCTCCCATTTTTTTAATCCTTCCAAAAAATAAGATTTCTCAAACCCTGTAAAATACGCTTCTGTTTCGGCTATAACTTCTTCATTTGAGTTGAATCTTTTTCCTCCTAGCCAGGTTTTCATGTTGGGGAAGAGGAAGAAGTCACAAGGAGCTAAATCGGGCGAGTAAGGTGGATGAGGAAGCAATTCGTATCGCAAGTCTTGCAATTTAGCCGCTACAATGTTAGAAGAGTGCGCCGGTGCATTGTCGTGATGAAAGAGCACCTTTTTTCTCGACAAATGAGGCCGTGTCTCCTTCAATTTCTTATCGAATCTATCTAATAAATCACTGTAGTACTGGCCTGTTATTGTTCTACCTTTCTCTAAATAATCAATGAGAATTATACCTTTGGAATCCCAAAATACCGTCGCCATAACTTTGCCGGCTGAAGGAACGGTCTTTGCCTTCTTCGGAGCAGGTTCACCCCTAAAGATCCATTGCTTAGATTGTCTTTTGGTCTCTGGAGTGTAGTAATGGATCCAGGTTTCATCTACAGTCACAACTCGACGAAAAAACTCCTGCGGATTTTGATTAAAACGATCCAAACACTGCTTTGATATTGTTACTCGTGCCCGTTTGTTGTCCGGTGTTAATAAGCGCGGCACCCATCGCGCCGATACCTTTCTAACTCCAATTTTATCACTTAAAATTTTTATAGTTGTACCGTACGAGATGCCTACTTTTTCAGCTACTTCTCGGACTTTCGTTCGGCGGTCAGCGACAATGATATCGTGGACTTTTTTGACAATTTCATCAGTAATTACGTCCGAGGGACGTCCTGGGCGCTCATCGTCGAAAACAGACGTACGACCACGTTTAAATTCGTTGAACCAATACCTTACAGTTGTCATAGAAGGTGAAGGGTCCCCATACACCGCATCCAACTTTACTTTTATTTGATCGCAAGTTTTTCCGTCCAAAAATAGGAAACGAATTACGGATCGGTATTGTTCTTTTTCCATTTTGCTTACAAACACAAGACACTAAAAATTCAAACAGTTCTAAAAAAAAATCTAGCCGATAAAATAACTTCAAATTACGCGCGATGTCATGTAACAGACTATAAAACATGATGGTAATATCAATTTTATTTATCAATGCCATCTATTTTAAAAAACGGGTACTTATTGATCAACCCTGGTATTATAAAGAGGAAAGATTTGTACCTATTTTTGTATGTTTGTAATGAATAGGCTCAAAAAGTACTGGGCCGATTTAAAAAATTTTTTCACCAATAGAATGCTACATTCTTCCAATTTGACATAGGCTACATTTCATTTTGAAAAAATTAGGGATCCTTGGTTAAATTTGAACAATGTAACCGAAGGTGTAGAAAAATGAGTCTTAAAATGTCTTTCGTCGAATGCGCTGCCGAAACTATTAGCGATAGAACAAAATAATGTACAACAATATTGAAGAACATCATAATGTCTACAAAAAACTCCGCGGTAGCATGGCGGTAGCATATGTCCAACTATTGTAGTTATGTCACTACAACAACTTTTTTCACTTTAAACATTAATGAAAATGCTAACCAAATCCAAACCATGCTATTTATGTGTTTATATTAATCCTTATCCAAATAAATTATTTTATGGTCCTCTTTATAATATTAGTGTAGGTGTAGATTGGAAAATTTAAACTTAAAATTTACACCCGGGTGAAGCCGGGTCCTGGGTCGCAGTAAATAATAATAAAATTCTAGTATAATTCCTCTCAACACAGATAAAAAAATAGTGTAGGTACCACAAATTATAAACAAACTACAGTAGGTACATACTGAAAAATATTATTTAAAAATTTATTTCAAAACTCGACTGCCTAGACTACCGGACATCAATCTAAGTGCTTATTTTTTTTATTTTAGTTTTAGGCAGCCAGGTTTTTAAAATTCGCACACCATGTGCAGTTCGATCCAACTTGAGAGATAGGATAGTTTAAATCTCAAATTATAGTCGCAATTTTAATTTATTGCTAATTATTTGTCTGTACCCGGGCGAAGCCGGGTCGCGGGTCGCTAGTAGAATATGGTATGGTATGGTATGGTTTAACGGGCTGTTATCCGCAACTCCACGTCCTGGCGCGGTTTTTGCGTGTGGGTGGGCACGTTATTCGATCCACCCGACCTCTTGGAAGAACGCCAGCAGCCCTTTTATACTGCTGGTGATCTCCCGGAGCGTACCTGTATTGTTGAAGTACTTGACCCTGTATGTGGCGGTTGCAGGGCAGTGCAGGAGCACATGTGCTGCCGTTTCCTCCTCCCTCATGCAGGCTCTGCATAGAGGCCTGTCGGTGATGCCTAAAGTAAAAAGGTGTTTATTAAATGTGCCATGTCCCGTGATGGCAGCTGTAGCTGTAGTTGTTGCTTAGACAGGACCCGGAGACGTCTGGTCAGTCTCTTCTCGAGCACAGGGAGGGCTTCCCCGGCCTGTCTACATACGCTTAGGTTAGTCCAGTAGTCACTGTGTTGGTCCCTTGTCCGTCTCTCCACGATGGTTCGTAGGTATGCGAAGGGGATTGGTATGATGGGCTCGGGTCCCACTGCGGTCATCTCAGACCCTCTTCTCGCGAGTTCGTCTGCTGCATCATTGCCTCGCGAGCCGCTGTGTCCCTTAATCCATTGTAAGATTACGTTGTTCGTGCTGCCTATCTGGTTCAGCCTGTAGTGGCACTCCAGTATCAGTCCTGAGTTTATGATATGGCTGTTCAACGCTTGTAGCACGGCCATACTGTCCGAGAGTATTCTTATTGAGTGACCCTTCACCTTCCTGGCCGTAACTGCTGAGGCTGCCAGGGTAATCCCCATGCATTCTGCTTGGAATACGGTGTTGTGGGTCCCTAATGGTCTTGAGATGGCGATATTTAGGTCTTCAGAGAAGACTCCGGCGCCAGTACCTCTGTCGGTCTTGGATCCGTCCGTGAAGATACGCATCTCCGTTAGGCATAATGCCTCGCATCGGTAGTCTTCATAGAGCTGGATTTTGTACTTCTTGTCGAAGATGTACTGTTTTGGTACTCGGTCGTTTATTGCTCCTATTATCGGCACCTCCTTTATGAGGTTTGAGAGCAGTAGTGTATGTTGTGTGTGCCCTTCGCTCCACAAGTTGAGTGCACTTAGGCGTATAGCAGCAGCTGTCGCTTCCTGTCTGATGAACAGGTCCAAAGGTGGGAGCCCAAGCATGGCTTCCATTGCCGCCGTAGGGGTGGTTTTCATGCATCCGGTGGTTGCCATGCAGGCCAGTCTTTGGGTTTTTTGTAGTTTAGCCGATGCTGTGCTGTTAACAGTTCTTGGCCACCACACTATAGCGCCATACGCTATCATGGGGCGGATCACTGTTTCGTAAATCCATAGGATGATTTTTGGTGTAAGCCCCCACTTTTTGCCGATCATCCTTCTGCATTGCCAGAAGGTTATTGCGGCCTTTTCTAGTTTATTGTCTAGGTGACTGTTCCATTTCAGCTTGCTGTCTAGAATAACACCAAGATATTTGACTTCTTTTGACAGCTGGAGTTCAGTATTAAAGAGTTTGGGTAGTCGGTATTCACCTAAGACCCTTTTGTTCGTAAACATAACTAACTCTGTTTTGGTCGGATTAACCGATAGGTCAAATTCTCCACACCATCTTTCCACGGTGCGTAAGGCCTGTTGCGTAAGGTTGCATACTGTTCCCGCCACCTTTCCTGAGATAAGGATAGTTAGGTCGTCTGCATACCCTATTGTATAGTCCCTGTTTTTGTTCAGCCTTGTAATCAGGTCATCTATAACTAGATTCCATAGGAGGGGAGATATAACTCCCCCCTGGGGGCAGCCCTTGACTATCAGGGCCCTCTGATTTTTATCCCCAAGGCGCACTACTCTTTTGCTGAGCATGTTTGTTATCCACTCTGCTAGTACTGGTTCCGCTCCATGTTTTGCTAGGGCAGCTTTGATACTAGTGAAGTTGGTTTTGTCGAAAGCTCCTTCAATGTCTATGAACGTGCCTAAGCAGATGCTTTGGTGTTCCAGCGCCTCTTCTATACGGCTGACTACCAGATGGAGGGCTGATTCCGTAGACTTGCCGGAGCTGTATGCATGCTGATTTGCGTGTAGGGGTATCCGTCTTAAAGGACCATCTCTCAGCTCCCTCTCACATAGGCGTTCCATGGTTTTTAACATGAAGGAGGTCAGACTGATTGGTCGGTGTGCTTTTGGGTTAGTATAGTCACCCTTTCCTGGCTTCGAGATGAAGATGACGCCTACTTCTCTCCATCCCATCGGCACATATCTGTGTGCCAGACAAGCTTTATATATACGCACCAGTCTACTTGTGACTGGTGTGTGACCCCACTGTAACATGGCGGGAATGATCCCGTCGGGGCCAGCCGCCTTGAAAGGGTGAAAACAGCTAAGGGCCCACTGGACTTTTTCCAGGGTAACCACTTTGTCTGCATACTGCCAGTCTTGGTCAGTTGGTGTTATGGTTTCATCTTGCCAGTTGATCTGTGTAGAGAAGACGCATCCTGGAAAGTGAGTTTCTATAAGGACGCGCCTGGACTCTTCTGGTGATGATGTAAGAGAGTTATCTCGTTTTCGGAGGGCGGTCGGTGCTAGTAGAATATAAAACTATTAGCTTTAAAACAACGTACGTTCGTTTCGTGTCACATAAAGTTTAATGTTAGAATAGGTAATCATTATTATAAAATAACAAATCAAATATTCTGTATCATTATACCTCATTATACTTATTGTTTATTTTAATTAATAATTTGACGGATCCGGATTCCCATTCATAGGTACACATACAGGTAAAACGGCTGTGTTATCTGAGAAGTGAGTATACTGATTTTAAATTTAAAGTTAATAATTTATTAACCAAAGTTGGGCAATTAGCGTTCAAAACACAAAAACCCAACACGGTGAAAGAGTTATTGACGCCATCAGCCATCCTAAAGTCCCATTATCTGCAGCGGGTATATGGAACAGTGTCGCCACACAGAAGGCCGGCCTCGGCAGACCTCTATTCAAGCTACCTACGGTTGATATCTACCTACCACTAAGTACCTACTACTAACAGGTAGGTATACCATAACCATAAATCTATTATCAAATTATACTTAAATGACTTAAAATGCTCAAACATACAGGGCAAAGGCGTCACACTCATACACAGCAAACAATTTCATCCAAGAACCAATGTGTTTACTTACGTCTTCTCACAATCCCGATTCTTTTAAGGGGAGCGTAGATTGTAAATACTTATGCAGGTCCTCAAACTGAGGACCACCGTTTTAGCATTGACGTTTGTTAACATCTATGATAGCTTACAGCGTCTTACATCTGGCGGGGTGAACGTCAGGACACCGTTTTAAAGCTATTGCTATTGTATAGCTTTTATCGCGGGCTTTGAGGGGACCGACTCAGGAAATTACGTAACGAAAATTTTACCACGGCAGTCTCCGAGTGCCACACGTATTTTATTTATTAAATATAAAGGACACCGTTGCCGTGACCAGAATAGGCGGCACCGACCCCCCTGTGAGGGGCGCTGCCGTCTGCGTTACCCAGGTTGCCCTGCGTAGAGGTCCTGGCCCCTGCACCCCAGTGTGTACATACCTACCTAATTTGATTTTCACACTAAATTCCAGAACAGCAGTTCCACTTTGTAATATAGGTACTTAAGTCATAATTATTTATGAATTATTCTAGAAATTTGCATAATTATCGAATTAACATTGTTCCGCTTCCAGCTGGAATCATTTTAATGAAGGGAATGTCCTCAATTCTCTCTTGGATCCTTTTTTTACGACTACCGTTGCCACTTATTACAGAATAAATTTTAAAGAAGTAGGCGAGAAAATTAAATTCGGTGTTGCTATTTTAATTAAAGTCTTTAAATTGGAGCTTTTTACTTTACTCAACATTGGATGGTGTGGATGTGGAATGAGGAACCTATTAGTAATCGCTGCTGCCACGGTTTAGTTTGAAGTTTGAAACCAATACATAGGTACATTTTTTAACGTATGGAAAGCAACCCCTCCCTATTTTAGGTATGATATGTACCTATATTACTCAACTGCCGAAGACTTTTTCGAGACTGGTATGTGGATACGTATGCATGTCCATTTCTTTGGCACGGCCTAAACCCTAGACGGCTTGGCAAATTTTGACCTGCGATGTGTCATTTGATTCGTCGTGATTTTGTGCGACAATAAAATTTCTAGAAAATCATAATGCCGGATTTTGGCTTCAAAATGAAAATCTTGTACGTTTCTCTACACTCTGAAGGTATCCGGACGGAGTTTTGTGTGCGAGTCTCGTCATTAGCGAGTTCTGTCCGTAGATTTAATACGTTCATGCCTCTCCTCCTAAACAAAAAACGAGGCAAGTCGCGTCAGTAGGCTTTCCTTTCGAGGTTGGATGGTCAGGCAGCAGTCGCACCCGGAAAAACCGGAGCAATGAAAAAATAATAAGCGGACCCGAGGCTAAAGTGCAAACTTTGGGCGCAACTGGGCAATCCCTGTAAGACTGATGGTTACGTAGGTAGGTACGTACACTACGTACTTATAGCTAAAATTTTCAGTTGTGATAAATTAAACTGGAAAGGATAATTTAATAAAACTCGTATTAGGTATAAATAATACGGCAGTGTTCATTTCAAATTTACTTTATTCAAAAATTAAATATCTTTAAAATATGTTCTTAATCTGTATGGTTATCATTAACATTAAAATGTTTAAAATCAAAGTCGTAGTTACGAAACGGAATAAACAGGCAAAGCCGGGAATGGTAAGTATAAAAATGCAACTATAGCTGGCTACACGTTTCCCTTATATTGTGATCATAAAGGAATATGTCAAGCGTTTTAGGGTTTGCAGACTTGTGTGACGACAATAAAATAATAATAAACACTCGAACTGAGAACCTGAATTTAACATAAATATGTAAGTACCTACAGTACCGGTTTTTTTTTGGCACACTGGGCACAAGCGAGAGTTCGGTTTAGATCGATCTCCTTCGGTATTGTAAAGCCGCACAACGCATATCTACAGCTGCTTCGTATGTTTCTAGAGTAGTTAACACCGAAGCTATAGTTTTAACAATTCACAAAGACAAACTACTCTATAAAAGTATGAAAATATCAGTCCTATGTGCTATATATAGAGAGAACGGTCTACGAAACCGAATTAAGCCAATCTTGTCCGGCTATCTACTGTAGGTGTTATATAACAAATTATATTAAAACATCAGGAGAATTCATTATAATAATTATAAAATGTTCATTTTCCAACAATAAAAAAAAATTGTCATCCCTATTTCTCAACTTCAAAACCAGCAAATAGTTATCAGAACGCAATATACTTCTAAAAATATTTCACAGTCCAGCGTGAGCTAAAGCCAGGTCCCACCACTACTAAATTATGATTTCACTACTGATACGTAGCAATGAAGATAATATATTTCCTAAGACTTTGTGTAAGACACTGTACATTAGCACCACATAATAATTTTAAAAACATACGTACAATAGAAGAGATACTTTTAACATACCTATCTAGTAATGAATTTATGACTTAAGTACAATTAAAGGGTAGGCAAAGAAAGGGTAATGTCACAATTTTGTGTACTCTATTGAAAGCAAATCTTTGTCTATGATAGTTTAGTTCCCAATCACTAACTTTTAAGAAAAGCAAACAGGGGCCTTGCTATGAGCTCTTATAGCAATTCAAATGCGATGCAGTTCAACTCAGCGAGAGAGACGGCGCTATACATGGTCAGAGCTCCATCTCTCCCTGAGTTGAACTACATTGCATTTGAATTGCTATTAGAAGCTCATAGTATGGGGCCAGTCGGCGCCAAAACGTTCGTTTATGGACGAAGCGATACGCCGATCTTAGTAAAAAATATACACTTACTTCTAAAATTTTAATTGCATTGCCCTCAAAATCTATTCATCAGGACATTCCCTGTTCTATGCCTATTCTCTTCTTATGTTTCCTACACTTTCATACATAATTTTTACTTAACACATTAACATTAATAACACTTACAAAAAGTGTATGACACAGTAGTGATATATTACAATATTCATAAACAAGGGTTTACTAGTCAAACGATAACTACAATAGGCTGCACCGTGCCTCGAGGAGCATGTTAGCCCATTAATCCCGGTTGCTATACGAACGTCTGTGGCTTCGATACGTGCGCTAAAAGGCCCGACAACCTGGGCCTCTAGGTTATATGCTACCGGTGGAATCACTACGAAGCGAATTGTCAAAAGTTCCAAATGTATGGGACTGACAATAATAATTGTAACACACACGTCACGTTACATGTCAACAAACAATGTCATGCCCATACATTTCGGCCTCTTCGCTTCGTAGCAATACCACTGGTATAATGTAACTTTGTCTAGGGACCCTGGTCTAATACAGAACTTCAAATTCGCCATGGTCGTAAGGTCAGATGACAGTCACTTCACCAAAAACATCGATGTTCGGCCGTCCCGTAAGTGAAAAGCCCCAACTATGTAGGGAGGACTGAGGAAACCCTAAATATTTATCAACGTGCAATTCATTGACTTAAAAAAAATACAAATTTAACAACAACACACTAATAATACACTAAACTGTAACGTAAAAAATACATAGAAATTACCGACATATAATTAACGTTGGTCAAACCCAGAGGCTTAATTCTCGTCATAAAATATGTTCAAACTGCAGTTCCCATCTCATCTCGATCTCACAAAATGTGAAAAAGGTAAGTCCAATATTATAACGTAACGTGTAATAACGTGTGACTGAATCGTGACCGAAAGTTAAAAAAAGGGCAAGACAGGTATTGTGCTAAACTTAGAGTTGGTCATTAATAGTTTAATCTCTTCCTTGTTTAAGTATGCGTAAAGTTAGACTTTTGTGAGATCGAGATGGAATTGGAACTGAATTGAAAACATATTTTATTCTGGGAATTGATCCTTAGCTACATTTGTACTTTTTAACGATGATCTCAAACGTATACACGGTTCAACAAATCGTGAGCCAGGACATACAAGTGCGTCGTCGTCACCGATTAGCGCGGCATCGCCGGGCATACTCCGGCGCGACTTGATGCAGCCATTGTGGCTGTATGACGGACACTGTGAGCATATAAGCTCGGTTCGTGTGGAGTAACTCTGTATACAGCAGAGTGGGGGGCGATGGCCGGACCGTGTGCAGCGAGCCGGCGGGGTGCAGCGCGGCGGCGGCGCCCCCTGCCGTCACGTAGCGCCCCCCAGCACCCCCCGCGACTCCCACGCCTCCTCTCAACCAAGCACAGTTTGTGAATAACCCGCAGAGAAGACACTTTAGTAGCTGAAATAAAATAAATATATTCCAGATATAATAAAACACAGTTTATCCATTCTTGAATGCGAATAAAAATACTTACGATACACTTTTTTTGTAAATATATACTGCTAATAAGTTATATATATATATATATATATATACATAGTAATTTACTGACATAAATAAGTTCAAAGTATATCTTACCTGATCATAGGCTGTTCCGCAACTGCTTACAGTCATATTTAACTTCTGGCAAATAGCAAGCAACTGTTGACGCACTTCGCTTGCATACGTCAAATTCTTGTGATTCAGGTAGTTTTCTTTACACCATTGCTATCACAAAAATGGAATTTTATTATTATATAAATATCGAATTGTATTGATACAAAAGTTGATAAAAATAACGATACCTATTGACTAAGAACAACACTAGCTATCTACCGTACATGAGCGGTGAATAATTTATTTGGGGGCTCCAAATAAATTATTCACCGCTCCTCCCCGCCCAGCTCCGCTTCAGTGGAAACACTGACCACTTTTCACCGCTTCTCTCCATCCAGCTCCGCGTCAGTGGAAACGCGGCCTATCGGCGGCTACCATCGACGGAAAAACCATCGCAGATCTTCCGCGACGAAACACATGTTAACCTATCTCACTAATATCCCATCCTATCTTACTGATATTACAAGTTCGATAGTTTGTGAAGATGTTTGGATGTTTATTACTCAATCACGCTCAAACGGGTGCGGGATGAGATTTGGTACAGAGGTGGATTCCAGTCTGGAATGGCACATGGGTAGGTACTTTTTACCCCTGAAATAGGTTCCCATGGGTTACGGAACCAGAAAGTGAATTGGATGATTGGTCGTCGGTGTGTATGTATTCAGTCGTCTCGTGCAACACGCCGCAGCGAAGCGGGCAGTCTGTGTTAGACGTTCAGCAAGAATGGACGTGCGCGCACGAAAAGATGCCTAAACACTAGGTACCAACCTTTTTTAAAGGTGCTTTAGAAAAAGCTTTGAACACGTTCAGGAGAGTTATGTGGTCGCCTAAAGGTGACAGGAACTTCTGTTTCACTTTTATAGCCTCCTCTCGCTTGTGCATTGGTGTGTGAAACAGATTTTCACTTGATAGAACTGCTACTAAACTCAAAGCCTGCAAACAAAAGTCTCACGTTAAGACTACATGCTCTGCTGGTATGCTATTTTTATAACATTACAATTACATTGGAATATAAGTTATACCTCGTCTAAACAGTTATATTCCGGTGCACTCAAAATCACTTTCGAATATTTTGGATCTATAGGAAACATTGACATTTTTTTCCCAAGCACCGTTAATTTAGGGTTGGAGTCATTGTCAATTGCACCTGAAACAGAAAAATAGTAAACATTCAAGTAGGCATAATAAATCTAATAAAAAAACTTCGTCCGAGCGTCAATTCCAGTAGCATGCAAAGCCAAAACCTTTATGCCCAGATGCTTTCCATGATCTGGTTAATTTTGGTTTTTGGGGAAGCGACTACCAGCCTTGTCTGTCCATCAGTGGATGTAAGTACCCCTTGCATATTGACTTACGTATGGAAGATCTTTGTAACCCATATCCATATTTAACAACTGAATAGTATTCTTTGGGCTTTACCTTAGCTTACCATTAGGTGAGGTGCAGTTACCAATAGTTGTTTTTATGTTTTGGATGTTGTAGTAACATCTAAACCGTGACGATGTCACTATCACTTACCTAATTCCTTGAGCAGTGTCAACGACGATTTAACAGAATCTGGCGGAGGAGAATCAATCAACGGAAAAGTACTAGGTTCAGCCCCCGCTGCTATGAGCAGCAAAAGCGTAGACGCAAGTGGACATCTGTAATAGATAATATTTTATAACATGGTAACTTTACTAATAGGCGCAGTGGCAGTGCTCTATTGCTGTACATTTGGTTCTGGTTTCGATTGCCGAATCAGACAACCTCTTTCCCGTCTGAAGGTCAATTCCAATTGCATCCAAAACTTAGGAGGCTGGAGTTTGCTCTTATGCTGCTCTTTATTAGTTCGTTTTTTACTTTTTTTGGGACCCACTGCCATCTGATCATCTGACCTTCCAACCCCGAGAAAAACCTGCACCAAAACCTCGTCCGTCAATCAACATGTGTACCAGCTTGCAAATGAGGTTGGCTAGAACTCGGAATATCTCGGAGCTCCATCTAGAACCAGGTTGAGCTAAGTGTGATAGGCTGTAACGTTCAACACAGCAGAAAACATGATGTGCAACGATGGGACCGTACATCATTTAATCCCAGCCTTTAAGCCAGGTTACCATGGCACAAACCAATGACTTTTCGATGCTTTTCGAAGTTATGTGTGTATTTATCGCAGGTTTATAAGTGCTCGGTTAATGGCAATAGGCTCGCCACCTATTACATTGGGACCTAAACATGAACTGGCGAAATGTGGGTGCTAGTACCTCTGCCTACCACTTCGGGGATATAGGCATGAGTTTATGTTATGTTATCATTTAAAAAACGAGCTCAAGTTATTAAATAACAAAACGTTTACCTCACTATCTCCGGCGTATGGTGGTGCGGCCGCGCTTTGAAGTCTGCTGCGGTGTAGAGGCGGTACGCGGTGCCGGGGGCGGTGCGGCCCGCGCGGCCGGCGCGCTGCCAGCCCGCCGCCTGCGAGCAAGCGCGCACCATCAGGCGCTCGGCGCCCGTACTGCCGCACCACGTCCTACAATAACAACACAATGTTAGCCTCATTTTATTATAATGTCATGATATACTAAAAAAAACTAAAAATAATATATTGGCGTATGTGAATAATTTATTGTAATTTGTAATTTTTGTAAGTTGTCAACAATATAAAAGAGACTGTGACCCACAGATTAACCAGTCACACGGTTTTGTTGGATATGTTTTTACGATACTTGTGCTATTTAAAAAGAAATAAACGTTTTTATCTATCTTTCTATCTATGCTTTCACTTCACAAACACTTTACAAAGTAACATTTACTAACATAATTATATGCGGATTGTTACTAATATCTGTATTAACAGTATGGATTGAAAAATGATCGTCGTCGGTCATCATCGAACGACTAGGCTTACTGCGACGCGCTAGCCATACATAGTGGATGTTACACTCACAAGTACAGCGTTTTAGCAATTATATTTTATTATACGCACTTCTAAAGAGTGGAATCCCCTGGAGAGAGAACAGTGGTCATATGCAACCAAATTATTGATTGCTACAGACTCTTTATCTGGAACTGGTAAATGTAAAAGTAAATGATTCATACCTTTCTTTTACGACACCCGTGTCAATGACACATTTAATATGAGGTATAGTAACAGAGGCCTCTGCTATATTTGTAGCCAGTATTATTTTCCTTGTGCCAGGCGGCGCATCCCGCCATACTTGCAGTTGCTTCGCTGCAGGCAGACCAGCATAGAGCGGGCATACCCTAAGAGGGGGACCTGTGGCTTCCTGGAATTTTCGATCTAACATAAAAGCAAATACAAGGGTAATTACACAGTATATTTCAAATAAATAGCAAAACTAGATAGGCTTAAAATGTAAAGAACCCACTTTGGCTATTTGTTTAATGTTATGTGCAGCTGTCTCAATTTCTTCTTGGCCCGTCAAAAACACTAGAAAGTCATGGCTGAAAAAAAATACAAGAAATATATTGATATGTACCTTATAAAATAAAATACAAATTATCTTTCAAAAAATGTAATTACTTAGCCGGCGTTGTTGCATGTAACTGAAATATGGTACATATGGCAGCATACTGATAGTCATCTTGCTTCATTTTAGAGTGGTAGATAGTGACTGGGAAAGTTCGGCCCTCCAAATAAATTACAGGGCAATTATTAAAATATTTACTAAAAGCATCCACATCCATTGTTGCAGACATGATTATGAGCTGAAATTTTAAATTTCAATCATTAGTATCAGTTTGAAGATAAACACAAATTAATGATATAATGATTTTAATTTTCAAATTAATAAAAATCACTTAAATAAATATTACCTTCAGAGGATTCAACTTCTGTTCATTTCTATCTTTTTGTGCTAATTTTACAATACCAAACAGCACATCAGTGCTTACTGTCCGCTCATGCGCCTCATCTAGTATTATTATGGAGTACTTTTTAAGCAGTGGATCCACAATAGCTTCTCTGAGCAACATTCCATCTGTCAAATACTTTACCTTCGTTCTTGAACTAGTGACATCTTCGAATCTTACTGAATACCTAGAACAGAAAAATAAAACAATTCTTCAGCCCTTTCATGCAGGCTTAAATTTTCTACTTATACTAATTACACAAATAATTGCTTACATCATCCTCATCCTCTGAGCCTTTTCCCAACTCAGTTGAGGTCGGTTCTTCAGTCTAACCAGTTGTCGGACTTTTTAAGGCTCCAACTACCAGTAACGACTGCCATAAATGTCCTTATGGCAAACCATAACGACAGCTTAATGTGCTCTCAGAGGCACGGCAACACAAATACTTGCTGTATAACATGCTAATCTATGAAACTTACCCAACAATGGATCCTATCTCAGTGTTCATTTCAGCAGCAACTCTTAGTGCAATTGTAATGGCAGCAACTCTCCGAGGTTGTGTTACAGCAATAGCACCCGCACCTTCAATTCTCTGTTCGTGTATCAACTGTGGGATCTGTGTAGTTTTACCACTGCCCGTTTCTCCTATCACAATCATTGTATCATTCTTTCTTACTTCTTCTAGAAGTCTGAAATGGTAACATAATATTATTAGGTGATAAACTAACACTTAATTCTGCAACAAATTAAGTAAGTAAAAATAATGATATACAAAAAATCATGATATACAAGTTTCATCATCATAGCGTTGTTCCAAGTTGCATCCAAAGCTTTCACCTCAGATACCAAGTCAAGGTTCTACTCCCCCTTAGGTTTGGTTCGTGCCCACAGAGAAACCTCTCAACCCGGAGAGGAGAGCCTGCTTCCTGGTGAGGTTGGCTTAGGCCTCTAAGATCTTGGTAGATACAGGAAAATTGTCAGGGTAGTATCAATAGTACCTAGATGCTGATTGCTCAAATTTCTAACTTAGAAATGTGAGAGAAAATTATTAATTTGGTTTATACAGTTTTATTGAGAGATATAAATTACTTTCCTCAATAATTATCTAATATTGATAATCTAAAAATGATCATCTACTTTTGACGTTAACTATACATCTAAACCGAACTGAACTTCTAAAGATCCAGTTCAGTGAGCAAGCTTACAGTTATGAATCACAATAAAGTTCAAATAGGTGTATGCAAAAGAGTAATAAATAATTGCTTGAAAAATATAATTACCTGTTTCTAACCATGTAAACTGGTAACTGCCTTCTTGCTTCCAATAACTCCTGTGCAGTTTCTTTGACAAGCTTCCCATCATTTACATTAGCACTTTTAGGTCCATTTGCCTCCACTTTCTTGCTATTGGCTGTATTTCCATTTTCATTAGATAACTTCAACTTCTTCTCTTTGATGTTATCAATCATAATTTGATTTCTTTTCAAGCCATTGGCTTTAGAATTATGGGCTACACCCATACATGCATATTTAGAATCCATTTTCAACAGTTTTTTAATTTAAATTTAAGTCACTGTTGATTCTTTAATAGGCACCTATAACAAAATAACACCCATGGTAGTAAATAATAATATACATCACAGTTGAACAAATTTTTGTTTGCAATAAGTTAGTTTGTCATTCATTACGCTAATACATTATGTCCAAGTAACTAAATGTTTATTGAGGAGAGATTTATAAAAAACTAAAATCAAACTATAAACATAAACTCACGCCTATATCCCCGAAGGGGTAGGCAGAGGTGCTAGCACCCACATTTCGCCAGTTTCTGTTTAGGTCCCAATATAATAGGTGGTGAGCCTATTGCCATTAACCGGGCACTTATAAACCTGCGATAAATATAAATACATACATAATATATAATCGAAAAGCATCAATTCAGACTATTATATAGAAAATCAAAATCGGACTATAAAACTATAATAAAAGGAATCCCTGTCCTCTTGGTGATTAAGAGAACAGGCAGGCAACAGCTAGTCAGACAAAATAACCACTATCAGTCATACAGTTGTTAAACAATAAATTGTAGCAATCCATTATTGTTCATTAGCAATGACAATAGCTGAAATAAAACCTGTGATCATGCTATAATATTGGTCACTATCTAAAGTCCCATTGGATCAATGTGCTATCAGCAGAGAAACTGTTTCTCCTTTCCACATTATAATACTCAAAATTATACCACCGATTTTGCATACCTTCATAGGCTACGAAGGTACTAAGTTTTAGTTGAACCATATGTTTACCGACTCAGTGTTATAATAACAATAAGAAGTCACCGCCGTAACTGCGAAGTAATTTAGTCTCTTGGATTTTTCAATTGGATTATAAAAAGGTGGCGTGTTATATATTAGCATTGCATTACTTACACTTTACAAGCTGCGTCGTCCATGATATAATCTTGTTGTCATTAATTTGATATCATATGTATTATGAAAATAACTCAAATAAACACGTGCGAGCACAAATTTAGCCTTAACGTGGGATAAATTTCATGAACATCAAAATGAACACTGTTTTCATTTCTTCGATGACATGAATGATGGATGTGATGACTGATGAGATGACACTACCACAGAGTACAGAGAAATTCAAATCTGACTTCGTATTTTATTGACACCGTAGACAGAGAATAGATTCACACGCACAGAACTAAGGCAACATGAAAGACCGCTTTTATTTTTAGATGGACCCTCCCTAGATACAGAGTTGTGTTCTATTCTACAGGTTCTAATTAACGTAACGTCTAATTAATATTTACTGTATGCCCAAAGTGACAGCATAAACATAAAACTTCATGATAAAAGCGTAACCACCAACCGCCAAAACAACACTCACTCGCACTCCATCAGTTCTATCCGGTTCCATCACTATCTTAAATCTTGCAATCAAATACTGTCATGAATGTCATGTCTGTCATAAATGTCACATGCGTAAATAGAAATACTTGGAAATACTGTAGTGTAAAAAAAAACCTACGTTTGTTATTAAATTATTATCCCAAAAATAGAGTAATTATGGCTTTAAAACTACTATTTAATAAGAGATTTTATAGTAACATAACACCTACTCTTTATAACAGTACTCGGCGTATTAACCCTATAAAAAAAACAATTGATGTGCTCTCAATGGATATGCCATCAATAATTACGAAAAAAAAAGATTGTAAAGTCTATCCAGAGCATGCTGACATAGTTATAATAGGCGGTGGATACATAGGGGCTGCTGCTGCATACTGGTTAAAAACAAGAGCCGGTGACGGGCTTTCCATTGTAGTCCTGGAAAAAGATTTATCAGTAAGTATTTAAATGGATTTTCTGGTCTTTGTCAACCCTTTAAGCTCTTTAGCCCCTTTCTGGGCTTAACTTTAGAAACCCCCCCCCCCCCCTCTTTCCTCCCCACCACCCACCCCCAACTCTTAAATCGTACGCGGCTAGTCCGAAGCCCCACACTTAATTTACTTGTAGACCTACTATAATAAGTTCAATTACTAGGATTTCAAATTATTTATTTATTCTTCTAAATCTTAAAAATTATCATGACGGGTTAACTTACCTAATGTGATAGTGTGGCTATAATTGGTATTAGTATGTATATGTAATATATAATACCAATACATACTTATATATTATATACATAACATATACATGCATATATATACCTATACATAAACAAAAAATTTAAATAAAGTCAACATTTTTTTGTAACATAAACACATATATAATTATTATATAGTTATTATTTAGATGTTTGCACTAAAACATGGATGTTTTTATTGTTGTGATGTGTATAATGTTATTAGCAACATAACTTTAATCTGTTTCAGTATAAAGAAGCTCAAACAAATATATCTCTAGGTACACTGAGTCAGCACTTTTCATTGCCTGAAAATGTGCAACTCTCAAAATACTCAATAGACTTTTTGAGGACAGCCAGAGACAATTTAAGCAAAGAATGTGACCTTCAGTACACCCCCACGGGTTCTTTAGTTTTAGCAAGTGAGCAGTATGCAGATAGATTAGAAGAAAACACTGTTATGCTAAATGAACTTGGTGTGAAAACTGAACTTCTTACAAAAACTGAAATAAATAAAAAGTTTCCATGGATCAATACACAAGATATCAAACTAGGTAAGATTTGGTTTGTCTAAACAGTGACCTTTATTTTTTTTCCGTGCGGAAATCCTCATGGATACCCACCCCGCGGCCAGCGGGCAGGTTATGTCGGACTCTTACCGACTAAAACCGCACGCCGTCTAGGGTCTTCTGACGCCAGGGTGTAAGGTGGCCCAAAGAGCATTTCCCTCGCACCCTGGCTTGACCCGGGCCATCTCCGGATTCGAGATGGCCCCCTCGGGTTTGGGAACCGCGTGGTTCTTGTCATGCCCCCGGAGTAGGGGGGTAGGCCGCCTCGGCCTGCTTCTGCTAGGGCGACAGGCGGCTCCACCCGTCACCCCCAGGCCAGCGCTCATGGAGGACGGAGGTCGTCGGACCTCCGACGCCTTAGGCGTCCGCGCCCGCCGCCGTCCGGGAGAGCTCTGTGTAGCCTCTCCCGAACCCTTTCCGCCGCCTCCTTCTCGAGCATCACTTGCTCGCAGAAGGAGGCGGCGGCCGACCACGCGTCCGCACTCTGTACCATCACTGCGATTAACACCGGCAGTGTGAGGACTCCCACCCCGAGGGCTGCCAGGAGGGCCTGTCGCGGCACCTCCCACGCCGGACACTCGGCCAGCGTGTGCAGCCCTGAGTCCTCGTCCGCATCGCAGTGATGGCACTCGGGCGTTGGCTCCTTCCGAATCAGACACAAGTGATCCCCGAAGCACCCCTTACCAGAGATCACCTGCGTCAGCCGGTACGAGAGGCCCCCGTGAGGCCTCTCCAGCCAGTCCTCCATGACGGGTCTTACCGCCGCTACAACGGCGTGCCCCGCGCTTGGTTGCCCAAGTCGGTCCTTCCACTCCACCACGGTATCCCGGCGGAGCTGGGCGTGAACGGCCTCGATGACTCGAGGCTCCGGGTCCAGTCCCCGCTCCTGCGCCTCCTTTCGCCATCAATATAGGCACGAAAGGGCTCTCGCCTCCAGGTCCCACGGTGGAGTCCCGGCAAGGAGACTCGCCGCATCGAAGGAGATCTAAACAGTAACCTAAGACATACCATACCAGGCCTTGGAAAGGGCTAATTAAGTTATATATAATCCGAAGGTATTTTAGAATTAAAGGCTACTGTTACTGTTGACTGTTGAGTCTGTAGGCCTATCCTACTAATAATTCATAAACACAAATCAATCAATCAAACAATGAATGTCTGTTTGTATGTTGTTTGTTCCACTTTCATGCAAAAACGGCTGAATGGGTCTGGCTGAAGGTACAGAGATTTATATATTATAGTCTGGAATAACACATAGGCTACTTTTATCCTGGGAACAGATTGTGCCTGAGCCCTAATATTATTAATCACTTAAATCTGTTTCATAAAACGATAAAATTATGTTATACTAGCTTCCGCCCGCGGCTTCGCCCGCGTGGAATTCGGTATTGCCACCAAGTCTATTTGAATGAAACGACTCTCCACTCGACTTTCCACTCCGCTGTTCACTCCACTCTGTACTCCACACTCCACTCCACTTTCCACTCCACTCTCCATACCACTCCCCACTCCACTCTCAACACCACTCCCCACTCCGCTCCACTCTCCACTTCACTGGTCTCCACTCGTCTAGCCAAAACCTTTCGGATAAAAAGTACTAAACGGATTTCAGTGCGGTTTTCTTGGTCAGACCTAAAATTTGGAGATATGACCAAAAGTTTTTTTTTCCTTATTTATTGGTTTCACCTTACACCATCTTTACAGGGTTCACCTAAGGCGACAGTGTGGACATCATATACCTTTATAACAGTACTATTAGTTGTAATAATCGATATTTGAAAAAAAAGACTTGGTTATGTTGACCACAAATATCTATTTTTTTGCAATCCTTGTCTGTTTGTTCGTGATAGACGCAAAGACTGCTGAAAAAATTTTGATGCCGCCTTTTCATTAGAAAGGTCTTGGTTTTACATAAAATCTGCCGTATGTTTGATTGCATTTGGTTAAGTAGAACCGGGGATATGACCAAAAAACGATTACCAACCAATCGACTCCCACAGGCAGAGCCGCGGGTATTAGCTTGTATAAAAAGTAGCCTATATAAAACTCCAGACTATAATCTATCTCTGTACCAAATTTCAACCTGATCTATTCAGCCGTTTTTACGTGAAAGAGTAACAAACATACATCCAGATATCCCAACTGATCGACTCCATGGGCGAAGCCGCGGGTATTAGCTTGTATAAAAAGTAGCCTATATGTTATTTCACACTACACTCTATCTCGGTACCAAATTTCAGCCAGATCCATTCAGCCGTTTTTACGTGAAATAGCAACAAACATAATATTTGGATATCCCGACCGATCGACTTTGCGAGTGGAGCCACGGTATTAGCTTGTATAAAAAGTAGCCTATATGTTATTCCAGACTATAATCTATCTCTATACCAAATTTCAACTCGATCTATTCAGCCGTTTTTGCGTGAAAGGGTAACAAACATACATCCAGACATCCCGACTGATCTACTCCGTGGGTCGACTGTTCGACTCCGTGAGCGGAGTCGCGGGTATTAGCTTGTATAAAAAGTAGCCTATATGTTATTCCACACTTTAATCTATCTCGTTACCAAATTTCAGTCAGATCTATTCAGCCGTTTTTACGTGAAAGAGTAACAAAGATATATCTAGAAATCTCGACTGATCGACTTTGCGAGCGGAGCCGCGATATTAGCTTGTATAAAAAGTAGCCTATATGTTATTCCAGACTATAATCTATCTCTGTACCAAATTTTAGCCAGATCCATTAAGCCGTTTTAGTGTGGCAGAGTAACAAACATACATCCAGACATCCAGACATCCAGACATACATTCTTACAAACTTTCGCGTTTATAATATTAGTAGGATTTTTAGGTTCTATGGCCATTGAAGGTGAAGGCACATTTAATTCATGGTCTTTATTAAAAGGCCTAATCCAGAAATCTAAAGAACTTGGTGCTGAATATGTTGATGCTGAAGCAATCAATTTTGAAATGGAAAAACAAAAAGATGTTCTCATGGAAGGTGTTACACCAGGAACATTTCAAAGAATTAATAAAGTAGTGTACAGAACACCAGATAATGGGGAATATGAAATTAAATTTGCAATCTGTGTCTTAGCAGCTGGTGCTAATTCAGGGCACCTGGCTAAACTATCTGGAATAGGCACTGGTGAAAGTATTCTAAAAGTACCATTGCCAATAGAGAAGAGGTAAGTTACAATTTTGCCACTGAAGTACATACCTACAGTATTAATATTATATAATTATTAAGTTCTAGTCTTCTATACTGTATATGAAACTATCCTATAGCTATCCAGGAAAACTTAGTTCTGCCTTAGAATCAAGTTATGGTGGTTACCTTATCAGCTGAATTTGGTTTGCGTACACTTCAAAAAACTAAAAAAGTTACACATTAATTGAGCTAAAATTTAGACAAATTCAATTTTTTTTACGTCGGTAGATGGCGCTGTAATCGGGTTCCACGATTTTTCATGAATTCATTACTAGGCGAAACCAGGAATCAAAGCCGCTAGTATACAGGGTGAATTTTTCAAAAGGGCTTGGATGGCCAAATCCGAAACTATAAGGAATAGCGAAAAATGCTCAAAGGAGTTACGAGCCCGATTTTGATGAAACTTAAAACCTCATCATTAGATTTTTGAAAAACCAAATATCCTAGCTAGGAATCGAACCTGTTGATTTAAGAAAAAAAACACACCCTATATTATTTCACCATACGATAGTGTTGCTATTAAGGTTCTTATTCTGGGAAGTAATGATATACCGAAAACTAAAGGAAAGAGCTCATCTTTAACAAAATACATTTTATTTTTCTTACATTAGCTGATTAATTGTTCAAAATATAGACCATTGTTTTCAATACATAGCTGGATTTGAGACCTCAAGGATCGTACTGTATTTAGTATTACAATGTTATTGATTCCGTTTAGAATATTCTTCAAAGAACGTTTCAAGTCATCTGTATCTCTGTAACATATTATGTGTCTTTGTAAATTTCGTTTTTGACATACCCCCAGAGAAAGTAATCTAAGGAAGTAAGATCCACGGATCTCGCTGGCCAAGGCATAGGACCATGCCTTACAATCAAATTATCGTCCAACTGCTGAATCATAATCTTTTTTACGGCTATTATGGGCTGGAGCTCCATCTTGTTTAAAAAAATATCATTCATTATAATCATTCTGAGTATAATTTAAAACACGGAATAGTTTTGATCTTTTCTGTGATTTCGAACGAAACAAATAGGTACATGAAACATGAATTTTATTAAATTCCAAATTTTCCTTAAATTTGCCGTATATCATTACTTCGCAGAATTTGTTCCTTAACAGCGACACTATCGTATGGTGTAATAATAAAGGGTGTGTTTTTTTTTTCAAAATCAACGGGTTCGATTCTCAGCTAGGTTTATTGGTTTTTCAAAAATCTAATGATGAGGTTTTAAGTTTTATCAAAATCGGGCTCGTGACTCCTTTGAGCATTTTTCGCTATTCCTTATAGTTTCGGATTTGGCCATCCAATCCCTTTTGAAAAATTCACCTGTATAATAATAATCATCAAAAAATGAATTATCGTAACTGTTAATGTTCTCATTAGGTACCTATTAGTACCTTAATAAATAAGTATGCGACGTATTTTACAAATGATTAAGGTAATGATCATCAGGCAGTTATGAAAAATTAGAAACCATTTTAAAATAAAATTCTGGAAAGTATAATTGCTTTTAATCAATGTATTGATTACTTTCAGAGAATACAATGTGTACTCAATTGAAGACAAGGCCACAGAAACAGGTCTATGCACTCCATTAGTAATGGATACGACAGGATTGTGGCTAATGAGGAATGGTTTAGAAAACAACCTCCTGTGTGGAAATGTTCCAATGATGAAAGATGACACTAAAGATATGTCGGAAACTGATTATTACAATAATATTATTAAGCCTTCTGTGGAACATAGATTTCCAAACTGTAAAAACGCAAAGGTATTTATGCAAATTATATTATGCTTGCTAGTTTTCAACTATAATAATCTTGGTGGTAAATGAGGTTTGTATTTTTATTTTCTTTATTTTTTGTTTGTTTTTTTATACGTTTTTTGTACGTAATGAGGTTTAAGTCACACGCCAATCCCTATTGCGTCCAAAGCTACTTTTAAACTACTCCTTCTATTTTGCCTCAATCAGTAGGTGTACCGGCTAGCAGGTGGTCAACTGGGCCCCAAAAACTTGGTTATATTAATGGTTAATTTCTTTACAGATTAAAAAATTTAAAACAGAGAGTCATGAATGTAACACTTATGACAATTCTGGTATATTGGGTCCACATCCTTATCACAATAACTTATATATTGCAACTGGATTTGGTAGATATGGTTTGTGATCTTTTTATTTTTATATCTTCTATATACTTCTAATTCCATTAGGTATCCAATTTTTTAATACCACTAAGTGGTAGACAAGCACACGGCTGACACGGCCCACTTGGTGGAAAGCGGTCACCTATCCCGAGGCGGGGATTGTGGGACCCTTTCTTAATATTATTGTGTTGAATAAATAACTTTATTTGAAGTAAATCCCAGAATTCATGTTAATTTTCCTATTTCAGGATGCCAACATGCCCCAGGAATAGGCAGAGCGATTTCTGAATTAGTAATAGACAGTCAATACACGAATATAGATTTAACTAGATTTAGCTTTGATAGATTTTTAATGAATGAAGCCATAGTAGATTTCAATGTATATTATATTTATTTAAAATAAAAGAGTATGTTTAAATAAATTAACATTTATCCACAGCTTTGAACAGTTACTTCATTTTACTATTTTTAAGTACAAACATTTCACTTAAACTGAGCAGGAGGTGCAGCAAACAAGGCTCCACCCTGTTTGGATGCCGCGCGAGATGGGGCAAAGCCTAAAAGCTTCTGAATGTTTTGTCTGAAAAAAATATAAGTAGTGTTAATATTTGTCAATCGAAACAAACATTAGCTCTGCTACTACTACACTTTCGTTTCCCTTTCAAAATTGTTTAGGTACATCTAGGCTTGTAGGTACTTAAGCCTTTTGAAACAAATGGGAATATCTCAAGAATATTGATTAATTGTACAGATACAGGCACGTTACTTGGCCAGGTTTGGGGTAAGTTCGCGCATCGAGCACTTTGAGCCAATCAAATGATTCAAAGTACGAACGAACGGAACATTGATTCGCTACAAGACGACTCTCGGAGACATTTGATTGGTCCGTCAAGTGACGGACCAATCATATGTCCGCGACGGCGCAACCGCGTCTCCCGCGACCTAAAAATCGACCTTTGCGCATATGACGCGTCGGGCCAATTTACGTGCCGGTATCTGTACCAATTCATATTTTTTAACTTTTACTTACTCAAACAGGTAACCCCAATTATTATGGTATACTAATGAATAAGTTATTTTCAGAAGGTAGGTACACTGTGAATATAAGAAATAAGCAGATTACCTTATGCTCATTGTACACAGTATGTACAAGAAAATAAAAGAACAGTCAGTGTAATTGTCGCCTGGCAGGTTCCTGTGACTAAGACCTTGAATCCACGATATAGGGTAAAAAGGAAGTTTGGCCACTACTCTCCCGTCAAAGCTAAAAAAAAAACAAAAATTGTGATGTTTACTTACTGAACTTTATAATTACACACAAATTCGTACTGGTTGTAAATAGGCATTGATAATACTTAACTTCGATGTCTCAAATTAGTCTACTATTAAACCACTCAATGGAGAATTCAGGTATAAATAAGAACTTATTTAACTTGCTAAAACATAAGCCTGACCTAACAAGTGCCTATTAGACCAGTGCCGATAGCTATGAAAATGGTAAAAACTAAAAGAAAATTATAGTAGGATGAAACCCGTTGTAAAAGGACGAGAATATAACAAAAATGAAATGAAAAATAAATTACGGGCGATCTGAGGTCGGGAAGTGGGGAGGGGGATGAGTTTTAAGGGTAAAAACGGTTTATCTCGATTTCCGGCAAAACTACAAGTCCTGGGGCGGGCCCCCGTAAGTGAGCATTTGAGTACGTCCTCGTCGTCCAGCCCTGGACCCTGACCTGACCACCGTAACGGAGTGGCAGGCAGGTGACCAAATCTCTGGCTCTATACTTGAGGGGCATTCGAGCGCTAGTGACCCTTCGTTCGAAGGCACTTTTCAGTGCCAACTAAAGAACACAGGACACCTTTGTCGACATTTTGTGCACAACAAAAGGTGCTTTTCAGCGCCAAAAAGGAACGCGTTTGATGTCAGAATCGATGTCAGACGGTTTCTTCGACTGGTCTTCGGACCAGGTTCCCGGCCCCCGGGCAGGGAGTGGAGCCGAAAGGCCCCGCTCTCCTCCCCGAGAAGCCAAGAACCCTGAGGCGGGGGGGCAAGGGACCGAAAGGTCCCACTCCCCCTCTCCCTTAGGGGCGTCCGACCCCGGGGACGGGGGGAGAGAGACCGCAAGGTCCCGTTCCCCCCTCCCAGGGGTCTTCAAGGAGGCGCGCGTCCTGCCCCCCCGTCTGGGCGGCAGAATGCGCACCTTCTCCGAGTCGTCCGACACCAGCGTCGATGCTGGAGTCCCCGCGAGCTTGCGGCCGTCACCCTCCGGCAGACTCTGGCGGAAACGTCCGAATTCTGCTTCGGGGTATGATCGCTCCGAGTCTGGGGGCTCGGGTGCCGTCGCTGCTGTCGGCAAAAAGCAGCGTGGTCGTCCCCCGACGACCGGCCAGTACGTCGGTCTGGCAAAAGCCAAGGCCGAGCTCAACCTGGCCAAGGAGCGAGAGCTCGAACTTCAAGCGGAGGAGGAGCTGGCGGAGGAGCTGCGGCAGCAGAAGGAGCAATTCCTCCATAAACTGCAACCGCAACCGCAACAACAGGCGTCAGTGCCACCTTCTCACCTTCGGGCTGAGGAGCTGACAAAGGCCATAGAGGCCGCAGTAGGGACCGTTCAGACGGTGGCGAAGAAGTCGTCACATCTGAAGGGTACGTATGTGCGGGATCTCAACGTCGCGGCGACCTCCATTTTGGAGTTCGCGCGCGAGTTGAGGTCTCGCACAGAAACGGACGAGGTGGCCAGGCTTCAGGCCGAGCTGGTCACCCTCCGCGCCGAAGTAGGGGTTTTGAGGGAGCAGGCGGCCCTGGCTCCCCGCGCCATGAGTCGTGACGAGATCGGCGTTATGGTCGACGCACGGCTCGCGGGGATACAGGACCGTCTGCTGCCCGAGAAACGGCTCCGTCCTCCGCTTCAAGCGGACATACGGAATGCTGCCGCCGCTGTATCCGCCGAGTCCTCTTCCACTATAGGTGCGGAAGAGTCAGCGCTCCCCGCGCTGGCGTCCGGTGCGCCGTCCGCGCCCAAAGCCAAGGCCAAGCCTAAGGCTAAGGCCAAGGCCAAAGCCGCACGCCTGGTTTCGCCTGTGGTGGTACCCCTTGTGGAGGTAGCACCGAAGCAGGCTCCCACCAAGGCGAAACCCGCGTCGGCCGCGACCGAGCCACCTTCGAAGTTGTCTTCAACTTCGGGGACTGCCTCGGCTGCGAAGAAGCGTAAGGCGGGGAAGGCGAACACCGCTGCCAAAGAGGCACCGGTGGCCCGCCAACCTCGCCCGCTACCGCCTCCTCCCGCGTCCATGGACGAGGGATGGACCGTGGTAGCGAAGCGGGGCCTCCGCAAACCGGCAGCGAAACCCGCTCCAGTTGCAGCCGCCCCGCCGACCAAACCGAGGATGGCTAAACTCCGTCCCCCGCGTTCGGCTGCCGTGGTCATTACACTGCAGCCGGACGCGGCGGAGCGGGGTGCCACGTACGCGGGCATACTTGCGGAGGCGGAGCAATCCATCGATCTCCAAGGCCTAGGGATCGATGGTGTCCGCTTCCGCAAGGCTGCAACAGGTGCACGCATCCTCGAGGTGGCTGGCGCCGGAAATGCCGAGAAGGCAAACGGGCTAGCCAATGAGCTCAAAAGAGTGTTGGGCGACGCGGTCCACGTGTCCCGCCCGGAAAAGTGCGCAGAAATGCGCATTTCCGGCCTGGATGACGCGGCCACGACGGAAAAGGTGGCAGCGGCCATCGCGGCCGCGGGTGGCTGTGCCACCGATGCGGTTAAGGTCGGCGACATCAATCGCTCGCCTGGCAGGCTGGGATCGGTTTGGGTGAAATGCCCTACCGCCTCAGCCCAAAGGGCGACCGACGGTCGTCGAATCTTAGTAGGGTGGTCGGTCGTCCGACCTACGCTTCTTGAGCCCAGGCAGCAGCGGTGCTTCCGCTGTCTGCAACCGGGTCACATTGGGGTGAAGTGCACTGTGGGCATCGACCGCAGTGCACTCTGCTTCAACTGCGGTCAGCCTGGTCATCAGGCGTCCTCGTGCGCGGCCGAACCCAATTGCCCGCTCTGTGCGGCATCGGGCAAGGCGTCTGGGCATCGGTTGGTCAGCAAAGACTGCGCAGCGGGTGACCGGAAAAAGGAGGGCAAGCGGTCCCAGGGACGGAAGGCGGCGAAGGGTGGCCCCGCGGCGCCCTCGCAACCGGCTGCTCCCACGCAGTCCGAGGAGGCGATGGATACGACCCAGTCATAAATGGCCAGTATCTCCTTCCTGCAGGCGAACATCAACCATTGCATTGCCGCTCAGGACAACCTGATGCAATGCATGGCGCAGTGGCAGGCGTCGGTTACGGTGATCTCCGAGCCGTACTACGTTCGCCCCCGCGACGACTGGGCGAGCGACCGGGACGACCTGGTCGCGATCGTTACGCAACTGCACGTCCCCGGCTCCGCTCCCTTCGACAAGGTGTTGAGGGGTCGGGGATGTGTAGCGGTCACGTTAGGCGGCATCGCAGTGATCGGGGTGTACTGCCCTCCCAGTAGAACCCTCGCCGACTTCGAGCAACTGCTCGGGGAAGTCGAGGGGATGGTGGTGGGGGTGCGCCCCGCTCATGTAGTGATTGCCGGAGACTTCAACGCACACTCGCGTGCTTGGGGATCACCGGACACCGATGGTAGAGGAGAAATGCTGGAAGAGTGGGCCGTATCTACTGGAGTGGTTCTCCTCAACAGGGGAACGGTGAACACGTTTTTAGGGCCCCGAGGTGGCACGTCAATTGTAGACCTGTCGTTCGCCAGTCCCGCACTGGCACGCAGGACGCGGAACTGGGGAGTCGTCGAGGACGAGGAGGACATGTCTGATCACCGATTCATTCGGTTCGACATCTCCTCCTCGGCCGCCCCCCCTCTCGGTTCAAGTAACCGTTCCCCTGTTGGTGACAGCCCGCGCTGGCGAGTAGCCACGCTGGATCGGGAGCTAGCTATCGAAGCGGCCATCGTGGAACGGTGGGCTGGTGCCGGCATCACCCATCTGGACGTGGATGCAAAGTCGGAGCGGCTCACCGAGTCGCTGACTCGCGTCTGTGACGCGTCGATGAGTAGGGCAGGGCCGGTTCCTCCCCGGAGACAAGTGTACTGGTGGCGCCCCCACCTCGCCTCGCTTCGGCAGGCGAGCTGGGCTGCGCAACGCCGGTACACTCGTGCCCGGGGTAGACGGGTTAGGGACCTGGCCCTGGAAACAGAGCTGCGTGCTGCGTGGCATGCCGCCCGCGCGGCATACAGCGCAGCGATTAAGTCAACCAAGGCGGAGGCCTGGAAGGAGTGGCTTGAGACACTCGACCGAGATCCATGGGGACGTCCTTACAAGGTCATGAGCCAAAAGCTCAAGCCGTGGGCGCCCCCTCTCACCAGGTCTCTCGAGCCCTCGTTTGTAACGGACGTGGTCGGCACCCTGTTCCCAGCGCGAGACGAATGGGTCCCTCCAACCATGTCGTCTCGCACCCAGGAGCCAATCGTGGCGGACGAAGTCCCTCCCGTATCCGAGGCAGAACTGGCGGTGGCCGTTATTCGACTCAAGGCGAAGAACGGCGCCCCAGGCCCGGACGGAGTACCTGGGCGGCTAATCACATCGGTGATTGACGTATTCGAGGAGGACATACGGTCCCTGATGACGGAATGTCTGACGGGGGGTAGATTCCCGTGTTCTTGGAAGACCGGGAAGCTCGTTCTTATCGGTAAGAGCGGGCGTCCGAAAGAGTCGCCGTCGGCCTACCGCCCGATCGTGCTGCTTGACGAGATGAGCAAGCTGTTCGAACGGGTGATCAGCGCTCGCCTCGTCAGGCAGTTGGAGGTGGTAGGACCCGACTTGCATGACGGCCAATTTGGCTTTCGGCGTGGGAGGTCAACCCTCGATGCCATCTCGTACCTACGAGATCGCGTAGAGGAGGCAGAAGCTCAGGGAGAAGTGGTACTAGCGGTCTCGCTAGATATCGCCAATGCGTTTAATACGCTACCCTGGGCGACTGACACTTAAGTACCACAAGGTTCCCGAGTATCTCAGACGAGTGCTCGCGGACTACTTCGTCGGACGGGCGATCACGTACTCGGGTCGTGACGCGCTTGTCCGTCGCGACATGTCATGCGGTGTTCCACAGGGGTCGGTCCTCGGCCCGCTCTTGTAGAACATCGGATTTGACAGGGTCCTGCGCGGGGCGAATCTCCCGGGAGTCGGCATACTCTGTTATGCCGACGACACCCTGGTTACCGCGCGGGCCCCCAACTTTCGGAACGCAGCGGTGCTGGCCACGGCTGGTGTGGCGCAAGTAGTGCGCCGCATCAGTGCGCTCGGGCTCAAGGTGGCACTCGAAAAGTCCGAGGCTCTGTTTTTCCACGGGCCTCGGAGACCGCCACCAGTAGGCACTCAGATAGTGGTGAGCGGCACCTCTATCTCAGTCGGGAGGACCATGAAATACTTGGGCCTCGTCCTCGACAGTCGTTGGAGCTTTACGGACCACTTCCGGCAGCTAGGTCCAAAACTCCTAGCATATGCCGGAATGCTCGCAAGGCTTCTCCCCAACGTGGGGGGACCGGGTGGTGCATGCCGACGTCTATACGACGGCGTGCTCCGCTCAAAGGCGCTGTACGGCGCGCCGATATGGGCAGATGCTCTGAGCGCGAACAATATGGTCTTGCTGCGGCGTCCGCAGCGAGCCATAGCGCAAAGAGCGGCTCGGGCGTACCGTACCGTGTCTTACGAGGCGGCTTGCGCGATCGCATCATCCCTTCCGTGGGACTTAGAGGCCGGGGTACTGTCGCAGGTCTACCAGCGCTGTACACTGGTCCGTAGGGACGGGGGTCAGCCAACTGCCGAAGAGATCACCAGTTGGAGAGCGCAAGCTCGCAACGTGCTCTTCGACAGATGGTCGGCCTGATTAGCGGACTGCACGGTGGGGAAGGAACTGGTTCCTGCCATCCAACCCATCCTGCGGCCCTACGTCGAAAGGCGACACGGGTTCCTAACGTACCACCTCACGCAACTCCTTACCGGGCACGGTTGCTTCGGTAAGTACTTGTGGAAGGTGGCCGGCGTCGAGTCGGAACCCTCGTGCCGTCACTGTAGCGGTGGGGCTGTGGACACGGCGGAGCATACTCGCGCCGTGTGCACGGCCTGGAGTGGGGAGCGTTCGACTCTAGTAGGTAGGATCGGACGGGACCTTTCGCTGCCGGCCGTAGTTCGCACGATGGTCGACAGCGAAGAGGCATGGGCTGCCGTCGTCTCATTCGCTGAGGCGGTCATGACGGCAAAACGGGAGGCGTTCAGAGAGAGGGAACGCAGCGGACTGACGCTCCCTCCTCGCAAGCCCAGAGCGCAAGGGCGGCGACGTACAGAGTACGCCCGCCGCATGGCCATGGATGGAGGACGTGGGGGTCCGCCAACAAACTAAATGGCCTCGCGACCTGCCATCCCGCTGGTGTTCGCCAGGAAGGCACAGAGACGGTACGGGGGGAGGGCCGGCCCTACCCTCGGAAGTCGGGCCCGCCGCCGGGCAAAAAACGCCGGTCAGATTGCAGTGACATACTATTGCCTATCCTGCGATGTGACTAAAGCGACCAGGTGGACATAGTGAGGTTTAGTGGGTATGCCCTTTAGGGAGAGTCCCACATAGGTCTACGGGTTTTCCCCAAACTCGGAGATATCATGCATAAGCACGCATTCCTCACTTAAAAAAAAAAAAAAAAAAAACTACAAGTCCTATGGAAAAAAGTTAAATGACAAAAATGTAGGTAATAAAGAGACCTACAACTTTTGTATTTACACATTTTTCACATAACCTGAAAATGTATGTGAAAAATTCAAATAATCAAGTTTTTGGTTTTTTATTTTTATCTTAAGCAAAACATATTTGTTTTCCACGAAATTTGGTGCAAACTTAGCTTTTTATGTCCCAAAGATACTGTAATTTTTTTGATTTTAAATATTCTTTTTTACAGCTAATTCTGACTAAATATCGAAAAACCACCCCAATTTTCAATCGAAAATTCTCACGTCAAAATATCAGTTTTTTTAAAAAAAGTCACAGAGTTTTTTGTTCTTTGAAATCTCTTCTTTCTGATAGTGTAAAAATATATAAACATTGCTATGGTAAATGTTCTCAGAAAATGCAAAGAAGAAAAACTCATTCAGTCATTTCCTCGCTGAGGTGGGATGAAAAGTTACATGTTGCACTATAAATTCATGGATGTACTGGAATGCAAAGATTTTTCACCTTGTGCACTTTTGATTCCCTCGCTAAAGCTCAGGGTTCTATCAGGCCAAACGCACTGTATGTACTTGCGCGCTATAATCACCTATTCCGCGCGGGGTCTAGGCGGTCTCTGCTATACTTTATTTGGTCGGGTTGTCAACAGCCGTTCGCGCGCTCGTAACGCGTGTACTATGCGTTCATCCGAATTTTGTTGGGTTAATAATACATGCTATTGTAATATCTAGGTACTCCTTGTAAAGTACGGATGTGAATCCAAAAAGTCAAATATAAACCTGTCTTTTTGATACTGTATTAAGATAAAAAAAAATGAATTAATTACATACTTGTGTTAGGCTATTAAATTAATAAAATAATCCGGCCTAATTATATTATGAATGACCAGCGCAGCAGTCTGGGTCGTGAGTTCGCACCGGGATACATTCGTCCTAGATACCTACTTCTTTTTACCCGACTGCCAAGAAGGCTTATTAATATAAGATGAAGAATGTCCTACTCGTACATACCTTCATGTGAGGCAAAGCTATCTTTGTTTGTCTTTTTATTTTGTTAGACTTGAATACACACGTGAGTAAATACCTAGGTACCTTCCTATATTGTTATTTAGATTTTTATTTTGAGAATAGCAACCCTAGCATCACAAGGTCACTAGTACGGCCAAGCGGTTGCAATGTAAAAGTAACCCTACGGTCGAGTATTAAGATACATATTTGCACGCAGCCGTTGGTCACGTGGATGTTTAGGTATCAATCTCAGTAGGTATCGTTGATTTTCCAGGCAGTGCGTTATCTGTACGAACTATTAGGTAATCGGTGGTTCTATTTTGTGAATCGCTCGCTACGCTTGTGATTCAAATTAAGAACCCTTCGTTTACTCGGTCATCAAAACTGAGCACGCGAAGGGTTCTAAAAATTGAACCCAGAGCTTTAGCGAGGGAATCAAAAGTGCACAAGGTGAAAAATCTTTGCACTCGAGTGTAACCATGAAGCCATAGTGCAACACGTAACTTTTCATCCCACCTCAGCGAGAAATGACTAAATACAATAATCACAAAATAGAACCCTGAGCTTTAGCGAGGGAATCCAAAGCGCACAAGGTGAAAAATCTTTGCACTCGAGTGCAACCATGAAGTTATAGTGCAACACGTAACTTTTCATCCCACCTCAGCGAGGAAATGACTAAATACAAAAATATAAATTTCGGATTCGAGCTTTTCTTCTTTGCATTTTCCGAAAACATTTACCATGGCAATGTATATATATTTTTACATTATCAGGAAGAAGAGATTTTAACGAACAAGAAACTGTGACTTTTTTGAAAAGCTGATATTTTGACGTGAGAATTTTCGATTGAAAACTGGGGTGTTTTTTCGATATTAACCCAAAATAAGCTGAAAAAATGAATATTTCAAATCAAAAAAATTACAGTGACTTTGGGACATAAAAAGCTAAGTTTTCACCAAATTTTGTGGCAAATAAAACCAAAAACTTGATTATTTGAATTTTTTACATACATTTTGAGGTTATGTGAAAAAAGTGTAAATACCAAAGTTATAGGTCTCTTTATTACCTACAACTTTGTGATTTAACTTTTTTCCATAGGACTTGTAGTTTTGCGGGATATCGAGATAAACTGTTTTTACCCTTAAAACTCACCCCCCTCCCCACTTCCCGACCTCAGATCGCCCGTAATTTATTTTTCCTTTCATTTTTGTTGCATTCTGGTTCTTTTCCAACAGGTTTCATCCTACTATAAATATTTTTTGTCTCAAATACTATCGGCACTGGTCTATATGGTTTTAATGGTGTGGCGATACCACATATACCTAGCGCCATCTAGTGACAGCACGACGAACTACTTCGATACTACAACTACGTAACTATGATCCTGAACCACGAAAGTGAAGTTCGCGCGCTGGTATAGCATATATATACAAGATCCCAACGATAACCGTTGGACCGCGGCCCACCAGGCGTGATCACCTTGCCTGGTCGACGGATCCTCCCTTTGTGTTGGAGGGACGTTACATTCCGTTCCTCCAAAATGGTATACCAAGCTATCCATGCAAATTTAATTTTTCTCTGATTTGGATCAAAATTTTTTTGCCTAGAAAACTAAATGCAACTAATAAACAAAAGATGTGACATTACATGCTGTTAAACATGCTGAGTAGAGCTGTAAATGCAAATCCAATGGCAAACATAGACTTCATCTTCACTAAAGAAAGATCTCTGTTGTTGTTCTTTAGCCTCTCTTCTTCTCTCTCAATTTTCTTCTTGTGTTGTTTATCCAATGAGTCTCCATGGGCTTCTTTACGTTTTTCAACTGAAAAATTAAAAGTTATGGCAATCTTACATTTTCTATACACAATAAATTTAAAGTTGAAATGAAAATACTATCCAATCCATGCCAAGCCAAGGGGATTTGTACTAGTATTACCTATCAAATCAAATCATTTATTTGCATAACACACCTACTCACTAAAATTGGTTCACCAAAATCATTTCCCAAGTTTTACGGAATGAAATTTGTTGAATAGTATGTTTTTATAATGTAGACTCTAACAAGTGATCGGTTTTTGTTAAACCATAAGCAGTTGCGCTATAAGTATGCTTGACATGTTGGGCATACCTTCCCATTGATAGGGTGCCCTCTTTCCACTCTCTATTACATGTTATCCCATGTATACAATCTCTTCAGCCTTCTTGCTTCTTGTTGTTGAATAGAATGTGATAATGTAATATAGTTCCCTTAGCTCTTGGTTCTTATTGTAAGTGCAACCCAACCTAAGTTGACGTAACATGGTCTAGATACATAGGGCCAATGTGTCACATATGTGAACTTTGTACATAGACACTGGCAGACTTGACCATATTTTCACCAATAAAACAAAATGGATATAGACGAACATAGAACCTATACCCTTTTGAAGTCGGTAAATAAATTTGATGATTCACTCAGGACATTTGAAATGGCTTGTAATAATGATGCTACAATAATAATAAAAACAATTTCAGACAGGCCTAGATAAGTTCCGTTAGCACTCCAGCCCAACGCAAAGCACCCATTGGTAATTTGGCAAGAAAATTAACTTATTCTGAAGAACGATAATTAGGGTGACATTATTTATAGAATTTGATGGAGAATAACGGTTGTGATTCAACCCCTTAAGTAGTATGGTGGTCTAGTTGATTGCATGATGTTAAGCTGTTAGTCTACCAAGTCTTGGTTATTGAAGTACCACCAATGTTACAGCAAGGAATTGTAATGTAGATACTATATTTTTCATTATGCCTTCATCAGAGACTGCCCTGATAAAGGCAGCAACTATTATGTAATTTCTAATAGTATTGTTCCCATCAGTTAATGATGACAATGAAATACTTACGTTTTTTACTTTGACGTTCAACTTCAACTTTTAGTTTTTGGTATTTTTCTGTCCGGTAAACCAATATCCATGTTAGACCTATAAAGTATGAAATTTTAGTGGTTTTTACTAAGATCTTAGACAAAAGCAATAGATCAGTATCAGCCATGACTTACCTTCACCTAAAAACGCCGTACATATTGAAATGAAAACAATTAACAAGGAATCACTCCACATTATTAGGTATTACAGGATAAATTTATGAATGTACGATATTCTTCTGTATTACTTATCCAATCTACAGCTCACTTCACACTTTACAAAGCCCTGGCTTCGATTTTGGATGCATAAAACGCCAAAAGTTAATTATGCCTATTCAGAATAAAGTTAGTATGGAGTTATGGAGAGAATATTTGGGGCTTTGCTTTGGCTGGGCCGGGTTTAGTTAGTGAACATGACGTACCTAATACGTCAACCAAACGTCAACAATGTGACATTACATCTTGGACTTGTCATCATGTCATGTCCTCATGTCGTAACCATGAAGCTATAGATGGAGGCCAAACCGGGAAGAACAGCTTGATCCAAATACCTACATGTCTGTATCTCACTCTCTGTGGGCCGACTTCTCTTTCGTGTATTTGTACAATGTTGCTATCTTCTTATTAGTATCTCCTAGTAAATTATAGAAATAGACCATACTAACCAAAAATGCAAGTAAATGATTTATAAATAACTCTATAGTTCGACTACGATTATTAGTGTGGAAATTGAAAAATTATATGCCATTTATTATGCATGATTGGGTTGTTGAATCAGGAAATCAGTGAATTAAATTCCCATTGTCTATGGATTCAGTACGTAATGTGGCAACATTGGTACTACATGTTGTTTGCGCCGACATGCCTATATTTTATTATTATTAGTTATTCGTACAATTTATTCCTATTGATTATTAAATATTCCAAATTAATTAATTTTATAGTTAAACCTTTTAGTAATATCAATTAGTAAGAATCGACTAATTACCTACCTCTTATATACACATTATTTATTGTAACATGAGTTGTAAACGGCTCACTTGATTTATGCGAATCATCGTTAATTCAATTCATTCTTCCTTCGGACTACCTCATAGTAACTCAATTGTAACCAGCGCTCTAATTACTTAAAATTGTAAAGGAATAAATTAATATATTTCAAGAAATCAAGATATTTTATTTGTCTTTGTTCTTTACCGAACAAAAGTGGCGACCGTGACAGGACATCGAACCTGCAATCGTCGGATACCTACGTTGCAATCTTCGGGTTCTACAGTACCTACGTCCAGGTGGTATACGACTGCGTGGCAGCGGAACTAAGCATTTAACCAGCTTTTGCATTTTAAGGCATAAGCTGTGTCTCCTAGCTCCAGCATCCAGTACGTCGGACTATCTGCGACCGAGCGTCTAGAAGTTGGGTACGTCGAGGTATATTTCCAGAAGAATCACGAAGAATCACCTGCGAGCTTCCCACAGACAGTTAGCGGCCGGCGGACGTGAGACACCCATCATCGTTCAGCATTGCCTAACTGATCAAGTGAGCCCGTTCCTATTTTTCCTATTTTTTCCACCCTCAATTTGTATTTTGGGAGGCTTAGTTCCTCAGGTGGAAGTCTTGTGTATTTAAGTGTATCTAACCGTGTGTGGATCACTGTACTCACCTGATTGCGAATATATTTAGCATTAAAATCCAGGTGTTTTACGGCCACACAATTCATTTATTTTTTCACGAATACACCCACATTTTAAATTTTTTAAATTTTTTAAACTATTTTGTTCTTTAAGTGTCCATCTTATTAGTTTATTACACAATAGAAAACATTTTTTGCATCGTAATAATAATAACTTTTGCCAAGTTCATAAGAAACGTGTCATTAGTAGTCCTTCCCTAGTGCAACTAATTTTAAAGTTTCGTTGTCTCGTAAACAAAACATTCTAGGTACTACGAGTATTATATTCTAACGCTAGCCTGCATAATTCCTTTCAGCGATAAATTGCGCTGCACACACTCCGTGCGTCTAACGGCACAAACTGCGCGCAGCGATTGAAGCGAAACCTTCACCGGTGCGCCAGCTACCTGCGTTTGACCCATCTGGCCTGTCGACGCATCGCGGGACATTGCATTGAGGAGCGTATCGTACCTACCTATCTATTTCTATATTTCATTTTTAACTCATTCCATTTCATTCATCGCTTGCTTGGTCTTGGACAGCTCAGTGCAAAATGAGTGAAAAAAAGGCTAGTACAAGTGATAGTACTGGTGCTGTTAAGGGCTCCTCACTTGTGCTAAAGCGTAGCACAATAAAGGGCCGCTTAACTCGCTTCAAAACACATCTAAATGAATTAACTTCCAAAAACACTTTATCGGATCTCGACTGTAGCAAGCTTGCACTGAAGTTGTCTAAGATTGAGGCGCTTTGTGTTAGTTTTGACGAGGTGCAGAGTGAAATTGAATGCATCACTTCAGATTTAGAATCTGAGCTATCCATAAGGGATTCATTGGAGGACGAGTTTGAGTCGTGTATCTCGTCTGCACAGCTACTCATTCAAGCTAACACGCCTAAAACAGCTTGCGCGGATGACCGTAACTCCAATTCGTCATGTAATAATTGTAATGCGGGTAATAGTTTAGGTTTTAGTTTGCCGATTATAAAGGTACCCAATTTTGACGGTTCGTATTACAAGTGGTTGGAGTTTCGAGAATCCTTTAACTCACTTATTCATGACAACGATTCCATCAAAGACATTCATAAATTTTATTATTTAAATTCATATTTAGAGGGTGAGGCTGCCCGTGTGTTGTCTAATTTAGAAATAAGTAATAACAATTACCCAGTGGCTTGGCAGTTGCTTTGCGAGCGTTATAATAATAAGCGTCAACTTATTACCTATCATATAAAATATTTATTAAATTTTGAAGCCATTAAGGAAACTCACAAGTCACTGCGGTACGTAATCGATCACGTAAATAAAAATTTACGTGCTTTAGAAACTTTGGGTTTGCCAACCAGTCAATGGGACATGCTACTCATCGATTTAATTTCTGCAAAGCTCGATCCTCAAACTTCTTTAAAATGGGAAGAACATAAACCTAATTTAGATGAAATTCAAACATTGAAACAGTTTTTTAGTTTTTTGCGAAATCATGCAGATTTGTTAGAAAATATTAAATTTAAAGGTTCCAAAATTACATCTGTCGGTACGTTACAAGATGGCAGTCAGCGAAACAAGCTGCAAACCAAGTCTTACGTACTTTCGGCTGATAATAATAATAGGGAGTTGCAGTCTTATTTGTCGAGTTGTTTGGTTTGTAAGGGTAATCATCGTATTTTTGAGTGCAATGCATTCAGATCTAAAGCTCCGGCCGATAGACTTGCCTTCGTCAAGTCCCATAATTTGTGTGTTAATTGTTTGAAGGGTGGTCACTGTGTTAAGCGCTGTCGTTGGCCAGTATGTTGTAGCAGCTGTAACCAACGCCATAATTCTTTGCTACACCAACCTTCAGACATTAATGACAAGCAGGGAGACGATTCGGCGAGCCTATGTGACGAAGCCGTCTCCATGTCCGTACTCTCGACATCAGAGGTGCTTCTATGTACTGCCCTGGTAGATGTTGTCAATCCTGATACGGGTGTTACTATGACTGCTCGAGTATTGCTAGACAGTGGCTCACAGAGCTCATTTATCACCGAGTCATTAAAAGATAAATTAAATTTAAAATCCCAGCCGTCAAACACAAATGTTGTCGGTATTGGTGATAAATCTTACGTTAGTGTTGATCGTTGCTCACTTAGACTGCGGTCAAAAAATACTTCCTTCCGTTCTATTATTTCCTGTCTTATATTACCAAAAATAACAGCTTCTTTGCCCAGAACTACTCTTGATGTTAGCTACCTCAATCTGGATACATCGCGGTTAGCGGATCCCAGGTTCTTTGAATCGTCATCAATTGACATGCTTTTAGGTGCTGACTTGTTTTGGAGCATTATCGGTACAAGACAGCACAGCTTAGGGAGAGGGAATCCTGTTTTGCGTGACTCCAAGCTCGGATGGCTTGTGTCTGGTCCACTTCATTCCAATAAAGGGTCAAACTAAGCTGTAATATTAATAACTTTTAAAATTTTCTAAACCTTTAATAAATGTTTTTTTTTTTTAACCTAAACAGCGTAATCATTACGCATGTTTGTGATTATTTGCGCATTGCACAAGTGTTTTGTTTGCCAGCGTCTTGTCACAAAACACTAAAATCTATTTACAGGCTGAATAGGCTTACAGTAGAATTTCCATCCAGCACTTTTAGTTACGGCACGTTTTTGATTACTGATAGGCAAGGACGTGACTGTAAATTAAGAACATATTATTTATTTTATATTTTTGTTTTTTTTTTCTGGATGTGTGTTAGAGACGTTTTATGCTATCGTGAAAACGATTTATTGCCTGAAGAGGCGTCTTTTCACAGATCTTCTGTGATAATAGTAGGATTGCTGCGGGAGAGATACATGATTCCTTCGAGTCCTGCGGTGACCCTTTGGTCAACTTTGCCTCTCGTCAAAGAATTTAGTTTCGTTTCTCACCCGTATACGCTCCTCACTTCAATGATTTGTGTTAAATCCGGAGTGAATTTGGCCTATCATGGGGTAGGGCAAGGTTTAGGGAACACACGTCTGACATTTGAGGAATTAGGCGTCCTATTTTACAAAGCGAGGCCATCCTCACCAGCCGTCCCTTTTGTCCTCTCAGTCCCTCACCCATGACTTTATTCCATTCACCCCGGGTCACTTTTATGTTTGGCAGACTGTTGACTTCCGTTCCTGCTCCGTTAATGATGGATATCAGCACTCCTTCATGAATATGTCGCTGGCCTACAACCTGGACAGCGTACTGGATGAAGAGTTGCAACCCGAGGACCTTGTGTTGCCTATGGATGACAGCGCACCCCCCGTCTGTTGGCTGCTTGGCAGAGTTGTCAAGTTTTTTCCCGGATTAGGGGATCTTCGCGTCATTGAAGCCTCAGCCCCGGAGTTCAAGAAATCCATTACATTCACCGTAGAACGAGACTTCCAGCTTCGCCCAATGAAGATTCTTGAAAGCCCTTAAGCTTTCAAAACCCCGGAGTATGTTTGCGCCGACATGCCTATATTTTATTATTATTAGTTATTCGTACAATTTATTCCTATTGATTATTAAATATTCCAAATTAATTAATTTTATAGTTAAACCTTTTAGTAATATCAATTAGTAAGAATCGACTAATTACCTACCTCTTATATACACATTATTTATTGTAACATGAGTTGTAAACGGCTCACTTGATTTATGCGAATCATCGTTAATTCAATTCATTCTTCCTTCGGACTACCTCATAGTAACTCAATTGTAACCAGCGCTCTAATTACTTAAAATTGTAAAGGAATAAATTAATATATTTCAAGAAATCAAGATATTTTATTTGTCTTTGTTCTTTACCGAACACATGTCAACTATCAATAAACAATATGGCGGTTGTTTATTATTGTTTTGGTTTTTAACATATTTAAAGTTAATTATAAGTATAAACTCAAAAAATGGTGCAAAATTGTATAGTGCGTGGTTGCGGTATTACGTGGCATCAAGGATGTGATATAAAATTCCACGCGTAAGTGTTTAAACTTGTTTAAATGGTGATTTATTGCTTAGGTTATAATACTTAGAAAGAGAAGTCGGCCCACAGAGAGCAAGATAGTAAATACAGACTGAGCATCAAGTAAGTATTGGAAGTGAGGCCTCCATGTTTATCTATAGCTTCATGGTCGTAACGTATATCCAAGAATATTAGAACCAATGGATACTGCAAGGACATACATTGCAGTGTCTCCATCTAGTTGGTTGGGTTGCGTACCTTTCTTTACGGTGACCATGTTTAATTGCAACGTTGGGATATATGATGTAGTTTACGTCTCTGCTTATGAAAATAAATGGTATAGTCTACGTTTCCATATTTACTTTAATATTATAAAGAGAGGCCAAATTCATTGAAAAGGTTATTTTACTATAATATATTTAAAAGCTATTAAAGATGAAAACAGTAATTTTGTAACTTATTTATTTATTAATTGAGACTTACTTATGTAAGCATGTAATAACAAAATAAATTATTTACATTAAATGAAGGATTATGTATTTATTTATTTCATACATACGGTGTCATTACAGGCAAACCCAATGCGACAGAGTAGCAACAAAAGGGTGTTTCCTATAGTAGCGTAACATTAATGGGTAACATTTGACGTTTGTCAGTTTTATATTCATAATGAGGTGACTTGTTAAAAAAGGTCGATTAAAACGAATGAATCGATACGGACTTGAAAGATAATGTGAATTTTAAAAATCGTCAGGTGAATCCCTGTCCCATTATTATACTTTCTTTCGTAAATTTAAGGAACAAAATAAGACAAATACATGATCTATACTTATAATAAAACTGTAGAGAGGTCAATTCTGTTCATTGCATATATTTACAAAATAACTATTGGGGGATGATTGGTGATCGATACTAATGCAAAAAATGCAAACAGTAAATTTTTTGTCTTTCTATCTGTCTGTATGTGAAGAATAATAAATATATAATAATATTTTGAGTCAACCTGTATACAGTAAGTTTATACTACCGTGGTCTAAGTATGTACAGTCGTGAACAAATAAAAAAGTGTAGTGGTTTTTAGAAACGATAACTTAATACCTACTTGAGTAGGTATAGGTTATGTCTAGAAAGCAATAAATAATAAGCGTCAAAGTTGAAATTATATACTTATTATGACCAGCTTCCTAGCAATGGACGTAAAAAGTACTGAACGAATTTTGATGCGGCTTTTTTATTAGAAAGGTCTTACTTAGACTCAAAATTTATCGTATGTTTGCTTGCAATTGGTTAAGTACAACCGGAGATATGACCAAAAGCGACCTAAAAACGAAGCGCGGGTGAAGCCATGGGTATATCAGCTTGTATAAAAAGTAGCCTATATGTTGCCCAGAAGTATGAACTATAATCGTATCAAGTTTGATCAAAATCTCTCCAGTAGTTTTTGATCCATGCGTGCATATACAGATAGACAGACAGAAAGACAAAAAAAATACTGATTGCATTTTTTGCATTAGTATCGATCACTAATTATTTCCCAATATGTAGTTATTTTTTAAATATATTCAACTAGCTGTTGCCCGCGGCTCCGCCCACGTAGATGTCGGTTATCGCAACCAAACATAGCCTATGTTCATTATCTAGGTCTAATCTACTCCTGTACCAAGTTTCATCAAAATCAGTTTAGCGGTTCAGGCGTGAAAGCGTAACAGACAGACAGACCGAGTTACTTTCGCATTTATAATAATTTATTATGCATGTATAGAATTGACCTCTCTACAGTTAATATTGTAATATATTATGATGGATATTGTAAACGTGCGGAAAGCATTTGACGTTTTGTGGGACTATGCTATGTATTTATTGCAATGCAGGAGCTTCTAGTAGGAGACTATCCCGCAAAATACGGATGGTTGGTCACCTTACGAATTTTTGGTAAACAGTGTTGCTTCTTTATTAAAATGGCTGTCACCCACAATCTAAGAAGCGAATATGTGTCAATTTTTTTATTAATTTCTATATATTACTCAATTAATAATAATTGATATGTACGGTGTTCTGTGAATTTTCATAAAGCTCAACTAGAATCAAAATGAAGCTCCGAAGAACTCAGCCTTTGCGTAAATTTGACTTTGACAGGTTTGGATTGGGAAATTTTAACGTATCATGGCAATTTTAGGCAGTGTGCGAGAGAGATGACCTCCGGCCGAGATTCAAAAATCCTGGAGACAACCGCTGAAGGCCAATGAATCGTCCAGCTAAGTACAAGGAAATTTCTAATGTTCTTGCGTATATCGTTCGTAAGCACAGAACACCAATGAATCGTCCAGCTAAGTACAAGGAAATTTCTAATGTTCTTGCGTATATCGTTCGTAAGTCCTAAGGATTTTTCTTTGTTCTGTGTTCGTAACACAGACATATGAAGAGGAGCAGACTAAACATAATTATACGCACACATTAACCATGTAAAAAATTACCGTTGTCACTTTCACTATAACGTAATATAGTATATCTTTATCTCTTTTTTTCTTGTATGGCTACAATAACTCCCACATAGACACATCGGAGATCGTGCCCTTTTGCTTCAAAATAAGCGACAAATGGCCGCAAAATAAGCTACACAATGGCGGCTTGACGTTGTGCTGTGGTGTTTTTATTTTATTTTATTACTACAAACTGCAAAAAGAACTAAAATATAATGGTGAAATGTTGTGTCCCGAAGTGTGCCAACGCATCTTACAAAAAATCTCCAGAAATAACCTTCCACCGGTACGTAAATATCGTTTTATTATTGTTTACCTATTATTTGTGTTTAAATAGTTAGCCATGCCTTTGTTTCCCTTGAAATTGGAAGATTACGTTAGGTTCTTTAGAAAAAAAGCTGCTGTAACTAGATTACTATATAAAATACATAAGATTTTATTAAAGAAATTTCTTAAAGACGTAGTTTGACATTTTAAGTACTAGGGCATTTAAAAGGGTCGAACTCAGAGTGAATTTTTAGGTTTATTGATATTTTGGTACCTACTAAATAGTTAGCTTGTGTAGCGTCGTCGGTAAAGCAGAAAAAAACGTATGTTATATGTTATACTCACTATACTTACCTCTTTTTACAGATTCCCCAAAAATGAGGACTTGAAAAACCTGTGGATTAAAAATCTAACTAAAAATGACTGGCAGCCTAAATCGCGCAATGTGATATGTTCAGCACATTTTGAATCGAACTTATTAAATAGAAAAGGCCACCGCACAATTTTGGCTCCTGGTGCAATTCCAACATTATAGACAAAACCATACAAGATGTGAGTTTATTTAACTACTATGTACTTACTCATATTTAATTACTGTACACTTTACTGTTACATTATAAACATAAAACCTGTGGAAGATGTTTGACAAGAAAATCATTTGAATAATCTGTAACTTGTAGTGTTTTTTTTTGTTATTTACAGAATAAAGAAAATGTGCAGGAAGCTCCAGATAATTTGATGACAAAAAGGACAGCCACTCAGGCTTCCCACTCTCAAATTCACAATTTATTACCTGTAGCATCAGAGAAAAAAGGAATAGATCAACCCAGCTGTTCTTACAAGTCTATTGTAATACCAACCTCGGATGCTACTACTGCACATGTAAGTTTATATGATATAAAACATTTTATAGGTGCAGTAGTTGTAGCTAGTGTATAAATTTGAATACTGATATTATGTTTTACTTGATTAATATTTTAAGATTTTATAAAATGTGTATACACACATACGGTGGGTATATGTGTATACACATACTCGAGCATTATGATCAAGTCCCACACACTTTAGCTTGTTGAGACAGACTTGTTGAGGATATCAAATTAATCTAAGAAAGCATTTTCTTCTTTTAGATTCTCAGTAAACACTCATTTAGAAATCTTTTTAATGAGATGTTAATAAAATCATCCCTTTTCATTTCCAGCATTCAAAGAATTTGACCGAGAGTGCTACAGTCACTAAATTGCAGGACAAAATCATGATGAAAAATAAAAAATAAAAAGTTTACGAGAAAAAAACAGAAGAGTTAAAAAAAAGGTGCAACAATTTTCTGATATAATTGCAGAATTAAAGAAAAATTATGATTATCCTATCAGAAAATAATGTAAAAAGCCTCATGAGATTACCTATAATTTACACTCAAACATGCATAAATATCTATTTCTTGAGAATTTCAACTACAAAAATGTAATATATTTTAGATTTATTGTCTGTGGTGAAAACGCTCTGGGTTTGGTGACAGCGCTGATTACATCATGTTCTAGCAAACACGACTTACATGAACAGACACAAATACTTTTTCTCGGGATTTATATACAGATATTTGTACAGTGTGACACTTTATACATCACTTGGCCCACTAAAATGTTGAAATTGCATTGTTTTTTAACTGAAATATTTATGTGATATATGTTTATATTATAATGTTTTATGGATTATGTAATTTTAAGTAGTTTTCCATAAATAGTCAAATAGCATATTATTTCAAAAGAATTGTAATGTTTAAAAATAAATAAGCACTAATCTAAAAGTTTTTGGTTTTTGTTTTATTTTTTACTAGCTGTTGCCCGCGGCTCTGTCCGCGTGGATTTGGAATTCCATTTCATACTTCTTTTTTCCTTCGAGCAGCCCTCTACAAAGTCGCCGTAGCACCCCGTTCTATCCTCAAATGCATGCATAGCCGGGCAGGGGGGGTTTGTGGTCGCAGCTCTAGTGGGACCGCTGGGTGTTACGTGGTGCTGCGACAACAATCCTCTTTTGACGAGGCTAACAATCTGAGTGCAACCATTGAACATGATACTTACGTGTATGTAATAGTGATCATCTTTCCTGAGACTACCTTTCGCTAACCATCAGGCGAGGTGAAGTCAACTTGACGTATCCTACCTATATAAAAAAAATATTCTCGAAACTAAATACTAATTTGAAGTGCATAATAATAAAAAAAACTAAATATGCATAGAACTAAGTGTTGTTTTATTTTTTGTTTTTTCTTCATACCTACCAAACAATTTTTATGTAGGTATATTTACATGAATATACACTCATTACTCTGAATGAAACATTCGAAAGATCAATCCATCGATTAAAAAATATTTGAAAAATCGTTCAGTCGAAGCAGCGTTTGGCGACAAAAAGTTGTTTCGCAGTAAACTCTATTCGCACAATCGTTCATCCAATAATCTAACTTAATGTCTCTCGAAATTAAGTCACGGACCCCTTATAATGCTGAATTCGGCCCTGTGTTTTGTGTCTGTGTGAGTAATGTTTGTTTGTAGTGAAATTTGCCACGCATTTTCATGGGTTGTGTTTAGTCTGCACTCTTTCATATGTCTGTGGTTCGTAAGCGTAGAGGGTCGTTCGTAAGCATTCGTAAGTTAACCGTAGACCGTAGACAGAGAAGCAAATAATTACATGTATTAACGTATAGGTATTAGTTGTCACAAAATAAAAGGCCCACTTTGACAGTTCTTGCCCATGAAGTTCTTAATTTTTTATCAATTGAAATGTTCTAAAGATAATTACATTTTTCATTGACAGGTACCGCCCACTCGGCTAAGTGCTGTGCATAACGATTTTTTCATGTAGTCCACAGACTATTAATAATCAGTTAAGGAAAGAAAATATCGAGTGAGATATTTTATTTCAAGCCCGAGTTATGTCCCTGTAACCACGGCCCTTATCTCGACCACACACTGGCCGCGAGAACAACAAGAACATTAAGATAAACTTTCCGTATCACTTCCTGGGACTCAGCGACACAAGAGCCCACCTGTACTCAAGCAGCCATTATTATGTAATTAGTATTAAGATAAACAACACTAAGATAAACTTCTCGTATCACCTCCTGGGATTCGGCGACACAAGAGCCCACCTGTATTCAAGGTCCTATTGTTGTGTAACTAGTATATAAGCTTACATTAAAATAATAAAGTTAGTCTCATTCTGCTCATGAACGTGAGCACATGTCAACACACGTGTTTTAAAAAAGCCTTTCGCCTCCGCCCACTACCTAACTGGCGCAGTCGGTATCCGCGACGATAGAACCGAGTTCTTCGTGTAAATCCAGGAAGATCTAGAAGTTCCGCCGCGTGCAAAGAATCTACCAGTGGTGCAGAGCAGCACAAGAAAGCAAGAAACACCGTGCAACGGCAGCAGACTCAAAACATCAAGCCTACACTTCGGCTATGCTCGTGGGGTAAGTTCAAGCTCATTTACTCCCGAGACCCCCAATTTAGTCCCAATCACTTTTCTGCAATTTTTGTAGTGTTTGTGTGAAGGTACAAAGTGTTTTTGTGTAAATATTAATCACGAAACAGTAATTGACGATTCCCTTACTTTTGTGCTACCTATTTCTTTGGATTAACATGGCCAACGAAGCAGGAGCCCAGGGTGAGAAATCCCTTATTATAGAATCAAAACCAGTAATCACTGATTTTACAACATTCTCGCGTATATTGCCATCATTTGACGGGAATAGAAAAACGCTACCCTATTATATTCAGGCAGTAGAGAGTGCTTTAAGCATGCTAGTGGATCGAAACGACCCTTGTGCGATCCACTTAATTAGAAACAAAATAACGGGTAAAGCTGTTGAGGCTTTATCTCTAAGCCCAATGACACAAAATTGGACAGATTTAAAAGAAATATTATTAAGAAATTTCGGTGAATATAGAACAGAAATGCAGTTAATTAGCGAGTTAATACAAATAACTAGAGACGGCAGTTCCCTAGACGCCTTAGGCGACAAAATAAAAAACATTTTATCTTCGCTTATTCAGAAAAACCCAACAAAAACCCAATTTTATGAAGAAATGGCACTTGAGACATTTCTAAATAAATTAAACCCAATCACAGCTCTTTGCGTGAAAATAAAATACGTAACAGATTTAAACCAAGCTATAACAATCGCAAAACAGGAAGAATTAACCTTACGGGTAAAACGCGCACAATTAAATTCCGGTAACTCATCTAAAAATAATACAGGATATAATGGGTCGAAAAACAAAACAAAACCCACATCCTTTGTGAAAAAAGACTTTAAGAAACCTATCTCTAATACCGAGCAACCTAAAAAAATCCATTATCAAGAAATAACCGAACCTGATAACGATCAGGAAATTAACGACGAAGATCAGGAAGACGATGCTTCCGAGGAAATAGACGAAAATTTTCTTCAGGAGTTTTCCGACCAACTGAAAACGTAATTTTTATGAATACAAATAATCAAAGTCGTCTTCCTTACATATACTTAAATGAATTAGGAGGAAGATTTCTAATCGACACAGGCGCGTCCCAATCACTAATCAGCCCGAAAGTTTTAAGCATTATTAATAAAGCAAAAATTAAAATTAAAAATGAAACACATTATATCAAAACGGCACACGCAACGTCTAAACACAGACAAGTAGCATACATAGAATTACCAGAAAACATTTTTAACGAAAGTATAACACATAAATTCCTAGTATTTAAATTTGACCCAGATTTTGTTGGCTTGCTAGGCTTAGATTTATTAATACCATTAAAAAGCAAAATAGACATTAAAAATATGATACTACGAACAGAAAAAGCCACTATACCAATAAGGGACGATATTAAATCAACACAAAAAGTTTCCCCGAAATGTGAGCAAACAATTAACCTTTTATGTAGCTATCAAGAAGGTGAGTACTATTTTAATGGCTTAGACACAAAGCAAGGATTAATTTTCCCACCTGCATTAGTCTCAGTCAATAATGGGAATCTCACCACAACAATAATTAACACATCGAATAAAGCGTTTTCGGTAAGAAAATCATGCAATATAAACTTACACAAATTAAATATAACTAAATCAGAATCACCACAAATAATATCAAATAAGAACAAACAAAAGCTTGACGAATTACTAAAGAAAAACATGGACAGATTACGCACTGAACACATGAACGTAGAAGAAAATAGGGAAATCCGAAAACTTTGTTTTAAATATCGTGATATTTTCCACTGCGAGGAAATCCCATTAACATTTACGCATGAAATTAAACATGAACTCAGATTAACAGAGGATAAACCTATTTATGTAAAGAATTTCCGGCAGGCTCCTAAAACAAAAGAAGAAATTAAAAAACAAATTAATAAATTATTAGAACAAAAAATTATCAGGGAAAGCAGTTCGCCTTGGTCTTGCCCGGTGCATATCGTACCAAAGAAAATGGATGCATCAAATGAACAAAAGTATAGATTAGTTATAGACTACAGAAAACTGAATGACAAGACTATAGAAGACAAATATCCACTTCCAAATATTGACGATATCTTAGATAAACTAGGACGTGCACAATATTTTTCTACGCTAGATTTAGCATCAGGTTACCATCAAGTAGAGATGCATAAAAAAGATATTGAAAAAACAGCTTTCAGCATAGATAGAGGTCATTACGAATTTCTGAGGATGCCCTTCGGCCTGAAAAATGCACCAAGTACATTTCAGCGACTTATGGACTCCGTATTACGTGGTCTAGACAACGTATTAACATACCTTGATGACGTCATAATTTATTCAACTTCACTTCAGGAACACATAGAGAAATGCAAACAGGTATTTGAGCGATTCAGAGAACATAATCTAAAAATTCAACTTAACAAATCAGAATTCTTACAAAAGGAAGTCAGATTCCTAGGTCACACATTAACAGACAAAGGTCTACAACCAAATTCAGATAAAATTGATGCAGTAAAGAAATTTCCTATACCAAAAACACAAAAGGAAATTAAGTCATTTCTGGGATTAGTCGGTTATTATAGAAAATTTATACAGGACTTTGCTAACTTAACTAAACCACTTACAAAATGCTTAAAAAAAGGCAGTAAAATTCAACTAAACGACGAATACATACACGCATTTGAGAAATGCAAAGAAGTACTCATAAACGCACCTATTTTACAGTACCCAGATTTCGAAAAATCATTCATCCTCACTACAGATGCATCAGACGTAGCAATCGGTGCAGTTCTCTCGCAAGGACAGTTAGGTTTAGATAAACCAGTGGCATATGCCTCAAGAACATTATCGGATACAGAACAGAGATACTCAACAATTGAAAAAGAATTATTAAGTATAGTATGGGCTATTAAATATTTTCGGCCCTACCTGTATGGTAAACGCTTCACAATATATACGGATCACAGACCATTAACATGGATTATGTCTATTAAAGACCCAAACTCGAAATTAACTCGGTGGCGATTAAGACTAGCAGAATATAACTTTGATGTACAGTACAAAAAAGGTAAAACCAACACAAATGCAGACGCACTTTCTAGAATTAAAGTAGTACATCACAATAAAAGCATCAACAACACTGACTCAAATGAGCCACAACCTAGTACTTCAGCCATAGACACAGAACTTGCAAATATAGACATACGAACATTATTAGATATACCGATAACACCTGAAAACTTAAGTCAACAACAGGATTATCCAGCTAATGTTCAAATAAATGAAGCACCTACACCGGAACCATTCCTCATACCTATGACACCTGAACCCTTAAGTCAGCAGCAGGAGCAAACAACAAACGTTCATACAGACGAAACAGTTGCACCAGCACTAGAAGTAGACATAAATAAAATACCCGAAATAAATGACGCAATAGATAGACAATTGAAACAATTTCACATTAGAAAATCTCCAGGAAATACCTATAGAGTGGACGATAGGTCTAAAGGTAAAACAATAATAAAAGACGTTTGGATTCCAATTAATGACACAAAAAATCAAATTATACAATTCCTGAAAGAACACACTATACCCGATAGACTATTTCATTGCTACTTTCACCATGAACACTTTTATCAACTATTTTGCGAAGTATACAGAACGATATTCAGCAATCGAGGCCCTAAACTCATACGCTGTCTTAATAGAGTAACACTAATAGACAATATACAGGAACAAGTAGATATTATCAGAAAATACCATGAAGGAAAAACAGTACATAGAGGAATACAAGAAACATACAAACATATACATAGAAATTATCACTGGCCCAAGATGTTAACATCAATACAAAAATTTATAAATAAATGCGACAAGTGCTTAAAAAGTAAATATGAACGCAACCCCCTCAAGTTACCATTATCCCTTACGGAAACCCCACATAAACCTATGGAACATATGTTCATGGATCTGTACAGCAGTGGAGGCATAACTTTCTTGACTATCATAGATAACTTCACAAAATATGCGCAAGCAATACCACTTTCTGCAGCAACAAGCATACACATTGCAGAATCTTTATTGAGCTTATTTTCAGTTATAGGAATACCGAAAAAGATAACTACGGATTCCGATTCAAAATTCGATAACGAAGTAATAACAGAAATATGCGCAATGCACAATATACATATTCACTTTACCACCCCGTACAATCCAAACTCAAATTCACCTATCGAAAGGTTGCATTCAACCCTTGCTGAAATGATAAGAATACAAAGAATCACAGATAGAGATGAACCAACAAACTTAATGAAATACGCGATTATGGCATACAACAATGCAATTCATTCTGCAACTGGCTTTACACCTTTTGAATTATTATACGGTCACACCGATAGCAGGAATCCATTGGAGCTTCATTGCCCTAAGGAATTTTATCAAGAATATGTGTTAAAACACAAACAAATTATGGAAAACACACATAAGTTAATTAACGCCAGATTGAATAATGAAAAACAACAGTCAATTGAGAGAGCTAACGCTAACACCGAGTCAGCACCCTTCAAAGTTGGCGACATCGTTTACAAGCAAGTAGCAAAAACAGCGAGAGCCAACAAACTAGAACCTAAATACCTAGGTCCTTATACAATAGTTAGAATTCATCCAGAACAAATAGCAGAGATAGTTGGCAAACACGTGAACGCAAAAACTATCAGAGTTCACTTCCGCTTACTAAGGCGACCTGAAAATGTTTCAGGAGTGTCATCACCATCATCGCAGCCTTCAGGCTCGCCACAAGCACAGCGATCATACAGCCAATAGACAACCATAATGGAGTGCTAGTGCTAACAGAAGCAAAGGCACAATTTCAGATAGATACCTATCATTTAGCAGTAACATATAACATAACTAGTTTAAAAGAAATCTACTTAGAAATATGTAGTAATTATTTTACTTTTAGATCAAAACACAATAGTTCGATAAGTACTGTAGCTATTAGAAAACAAATAGAATACATCATAGATACTATAGAAACTAGGCTACAATATTTAGGATTACAGATTATAGGATTTAAGTCTAGATACAGACAAAAACGTGGATTAATAGACGGACTAGGATCAGTAGTAAAAGCAATCACAGGTAACTTAGATCAAAACGATGCAATTAAATACGACAACGAATTAAAAGCAATACAGTCGGCTTTAAATAATAATAAATCAAACCAGAAACGCACAATCAGCATTATGCAGGAATTCATTAAAGAATACGAAAACAACTTAAAACAAATAAAAACTAATCAAGACACAATTGCGAGTGCAATCAATAAATATACTAAACAAAATACCGAATTGGAAACAAACTATTTAACAACAAGTATCTTTAATGAAATAGAGACATCGTTTCAGCAGCTTTACGATAAATTAGAAACGTTAGAAAATGCCTTAACGTTCTCTCACATGAATAAAATGCACCCAAGTATAATTGACCCAACTTTTCTAATAGAAGAATTAAACATAATTCAGAATGAAATCAGTGGTAAACTACCATTCAATCCTAACGTAAACTCTATCCACCTTTGGGAAAAAGCAATAACAGTTAAAGCCTTCAGCACAAATGGAACTTTGACCTTCATTCTAGACATACCAATAGTTGCAGATCAATCCTATAACCTACTACACCTTTACTCCATCCCTAATAACAACAACACCATACTTATACCTAAGAATCCTCTCCTAGTCTTGGGAAATAATGAGTTTGCATATCCTCACGAGCCATGCATCGAGATTGGAGAAGACAACGTCATCTGCAGACACCTTGAATGGCAGACATTACTACACTCCAACGACTGCATCGCGCAACTGATACAGCATCAAGAACCGCATAACTGCACTTATGCAACTGCAAGCTACAACACTAACGTAATCGAACAAATCAAAGAAAACAGTTGGATTGTGATTATGAAACAGGAGGAAGTCATGAAAACCATTTGCAACGACGACGTGCAATATCAACGCAATAAAGGAGTTTTCCTAATTACCACAGATAACAGCTGTAAGGTGCAAATATTAGACAGGGTATTGATGACACACAAACGATACATAAGTCAAATAGCAACAATACCCTTACCTAGATCCAGCCACAATAAAAGAATTTCACCAATCACCATAGAATTGGAAAATGTAAAACTAGATACCCTAAAGGAAACTTTGAGAAAAACCAATGAAATTAACATAGAAGACGAAGACTTCAAAATAATCTCAACAACACCCAGCTGGCCCTCAGTACTTTTATACATCATCATCATCGCAGCAGCATCCGGTATAGCAGCCTACAAGCTCTGGTGGTTACCCAAGTCGACGCGAACCTCAGCACAGCAGCCTGAACCTGAAGCGGTCCAGTTGCAGCAGCAGCCATCGGCGCGCCTCCATCTTAAGGGGGGAGGAGTTATGTCCCTGTAACCACGGCCCTTATCTCGACCACACACTGGCCGCGAGAACAACAAGAACATTAAGATAAACTTTCCGTATCACTTCCTGGGACTCAGCGACACAAGAGCCCACCTGTACTCAAGCAGCCATTATTATGTAATTAGTATTAAGATAAACAACACTAAGATAAACTTCTCGTATCACCTCCTGGGATTCGGCGACACAAGAGCCCACCTGTATTCAAGGTCCTATTGTTGTGTAACTAGTATATAAGCTTACATTAAAATAATAAAGTTAGTCTCATTCTGCTCATGAACGTGAGCACATGTCAACACACGTGTTTTAAAAAAGCCTTTCGCCTCCGCCCACTACCTAACTCCCGACGCGCACTTTTATTTTTATTTATTTTAATACTTGTGTTTAGATTCTGAAGACTGATTTAATTATTCTTGTTGTTTTTGTGATTGAGTGAATGTTAGTGTAAAAAAAATATTAAATATAGGTAAATTGACCTTTAATAAAATTGTATTGTTTTAAAATACCCACAAAATCAAAGGTTAAGCAATTTTTTCTAATCAGAACTTTAATCCAATGCAGTTTACATACATATTCAAATCGATTAAATCCCCATGCAAACTGGATTCGATTCATCCTGAGTATCGAATACCGAATCGTATAGGTACATAACTAGTTATGCCAGGAGAACAAACGTCAAAACGGGCCTTTTATTTTGTGTTGAGTATAGTGTCAAATAGGAATTAAAAAAATATCGAGACCGATCGAGACTAAATATTTGTCATAACAACAAAATATCACTTTTGCAGTTCATTAAATATTTTAAAATGATCATTTCTCAATATAACAAAAGAATATTCGTCATCCCTATTCTACATCTCAAAATCGATCACCGTAATCGATTTTAGTAATTCGTCCGCAAAATGTGAAATACCTTTGGAAATTTCGTAAATTTATACTATACTAGCTTCCGCCCGCGGCTTCGCCCGCGTGGAATTCGGTATCGCCACCAAGTCTATTTTAATGAAACGACTCTCCACTCGACTTTCCACTCCGCTGTTCACTCCACTCTCCACTCCACACTCCACTCCACTCTCCACTCCTCTGCACTCTCCACCTCCACTCCACTCTCCACACGACTCCCCACTCCATTCTCCACACCACTCCCCACTCCGCTCCACTCTCCAATCCACTGGTCTCCACTCGTCTAGCCAAAACCTTTCGAATAAAAAGTACTTAACGGATTTTAGTGCGGTTTTCTTGGTTAGACCTAAAATTGGGAGACATGACCAAAAGTTTTTTTTATTTATTTATTGGTTTCACCTTACAGCATCTTTACAGGGTTCACCTAAGGTGACAGTGTGGACATCATATCCCTTTATAACAGTACTTTTAGTTGTATAATCGATATTTGAAAAAAAGGCTTGCTTTATGTGGACCACAAATATGTATTTTTTGCAATACTTGTCTGTTTGTTCGTGATGGACGCAAAAACTGCTGAACAAATTTTGATGCCGTCTTTTCATTAGAAAGGTCTTGGTTTTACATAAAAACTGCCGTATGTTTGATTGCATTTGGTTAAGTAGAACCGGGAATATGACCAAAAAACGATTACCAACCAATCGACTCCCACGGGCAGAGCCGCGGGTATTAGCTTGTATAAAAAGTAGCCTATATGTTATTTCAAAGTATAATCTATCTATGTACCAAATTTCAGCCAGATCCATTCAGCCGTTTTTACGTGAAATAGCAACAGACATAATATCTGGACATCCCGACCGATTAACTTCGCGAGCGGAGCCGCGAGTATTAGCTTGTATAAAAAGTAGCCTATGTGTTATTTCAGACTATAATGTATCTCTGTACCAAATTTCAACCCGATCTATTCAGCCGTTTTTGCGTGAAAGTGTAACAAACATACATCCAGATATCCCGACTGATCGACTCCATGGGTCGACTGATCGACTCCGTGAGCGGAGTCGCGGGTATTAGCTTGTATAAAAAGTAGCCTATATGTTATTCTTCACTCTAATCTATCTTGTTACCAAATTTCAACCCGATCTATTCAGCCGTTTTTGCGTGAAAGAGTAACAAAGATATATCTAGAAATCCCGACCGATCGACTTTGCGAGCGGAGCCGCGGTATTAGCTTGTATAAAAAGTAGCCTATATGTTATTCCAGACTATAATCTTTCCGTGTACCAAATTTTAGCTAGATCCATTCAGCCGTTTTTGTGTGGCAGAGTAACAAACATACATCCAGACATCCAGACATCCAGACATCCAGACATACATTCTTACAAACTTTCGCGTTTATAATATTAGTAGGATAGCTAAATATAGTTCACAAGCCACAAATAACAAAGAGCTATCATGTTTCTTCATTAACTTTTAATTTTCCATTACGAACAATAATCTTCAACTCAGAATTCTCAGTCTACGGTATAAAAAGTGAATATGGCAACACAGGTAATATATCCTACCAACAAGGAAATTTCTAATGTTCTTGTATCCTACTAATATCCTACTAATATTCTAAACGCGAAAGTTTGTAAGAATGTATGTCTGGATGTCTGGATGTATGGATGTATGTTTGTTACTCTGCCACACAAAAACGGCTGAATGGATCTGGCAAAAATTTGGTATAGAGATATATTATAGTCCGGAATAACATATAGGCTACTTTTTATACAAGCTCATACCCGCGACTCCGCTCACGAAGTCGATCAGTCGACCCACGGAGTCGATCAGTCGGGATGTCTGGATGTATGTTTGTTACTCTTTCACGCAAAAACGGCTGAATAGATCGGGTTGAAATTTGGTACAGAGATAGATTATGGTCTGAAATAACATATAGGCTACTTTTTATACAAGCTAATACCGTGGCTCTGCCCGTGGGAGTCGATTGGTTGGTAATCGTTTTTTGGTTATATCCCCGGTTCTACTTAACCAAATGCAATCAAACATACGGCAGATTTCATGTAAAACCAAGACCTTTCTAATGAAAAGGCGGCATCAAAATTTGTTCAGCAGTTTTTGCGTCCATCACGAACAAACAGACAAGGATTGCAAAAAAATAGATATTTGTGGTCAACATAACCAAGTCTTTTTTTTCAAATATCGATTATTACAACTACAGTTTGGCCGCTGAGACTATGCGTTCCTGACATATGTCAATTCTTCATGACTAGTTATGTACAATAAATAACTTGAACCTAGAACCGTTCTCTAAACCTGTTCCCGACTTACAATAACATAATAATAATCACAGTCAGCAATATTGTGACAACGTGATTTCATTTTAATTTTAATTTTATTCTAATTTGGCTATCTATCTGCCCTATTTGTTTTTCCAATTTTTAATTTTTAATTTTTTTCATTCTTATTTAATTTTATGTGATTATTAATTGTAATGATGGGTTATTACCTGAAATAAAAAAAAATAATAATATTCATTTCATTCATTATAAAAATATGATTCATTCTTTCTATTAGCTTGGGTAGGGGCTTATTAGAAAATTACATTATTATAAAATTATAACGTTCTATTTTATATTTTTCAACCAACAGATTATTATTATTAAGATTACTAAAATATGCGGTTACAATTGCCTTGTTATTTTGTCTCATCACTATGAAAGCGAACATTTGACATTACCTTGAAACAGCGCAGTTTGACGTGGTTGGACGTGGTATGACTTTTAAAAACTATTGATTTTATATTTTTAATTAATTAATTGTTAATCATTTTAGCCCAAAATTAATCTGTGTATTGTAAATTGGCACAGTAATTAAATTTTTAATGTTATCACTCGTTAATAAGGTCAATAAACGATATTTAAAATTTTGCCGTAAATTATACACCAGTTCAAAGTTACATCGCCCTTTCGCTCAAAACCTGTCAGGAACGCATTCTTTCAGCGATTCTATAATAATAGTACTGTTATAAAGGGATATGATGTCCACACTGTCGCCTTAGGTGAACCCTGTAAAGATGGTGTAAGGTGAAACCAATAAATAAGGAAAAAAAAACTTTTGGTCTTATCTCCAAATTTTAGGTCTGACCAAGAAAACCGCACTGAAATCCGTTTAGTACTTTATATCCGAAAGGTTTTGGCTAGACGAGTGGAGACCAGTGGAGTGGAGAGTGGAGCGGAGTGGGGAGTGGTGTTGAGAGTGGAGTGGGGAGTTTATGGAGAGTGGAGTGGAAAGTGGAGATTGAAGTGGAGAGTGGAATGTAGGGTGGAGTCGGGAGAGGGGATTGGACAGTAGAGTGGAGGTGGAGAGTGGAGTGGAGTGTGGAGTGGAGAGTGGAGTGAACAGTGGAGTGGAGTGTGGAGTAGAGAGTGAAGTGAACAGCGTAGTGGAAAGTCAAGTGGAGAGTCGTTTCATTCAAATAGACTTAGTGGCAATACCGAATTCCACGCGGGCGAAGCCGCGGGCGGTAGCTAGTGTGAAATAACATATAGGCTACTTTTTATACAAGCCAATACCCGCGGCTTCGCCCATGGAGTCGATCAGTCGGGATATCTGGATGTATGTTTGTTACTCTTTCACGTAAAAACGGCTGAATAGATCAGGTTGAAATTTGGTACAGAGATAGATTATAGTCTGGAATAACATATAGGCTACTTTTTATACAAGCTAATACCGCGGCTCCACTCGCAAAGTCGATCGGTCGGGATGTCTAAATATTATGTTTGTTGCTATTTTACGTAAAAACGGCTGAATGGATCTGGCTGAAATTTGGTACCGAGATAGAGTGTAGTGTGAAATAACATATAGGCTAATTTTTATACAAGCTAATACCCGCGGCTTCGCCCATGGAGTTGATCAGTCGGGATATCTGGATGTATGTTTGTTACTCTTTCATGTAAAAACGGCTGAATAGATCGTTGAAATTTGGTACAGAGATAGATTATAGTCTGGAATAACATATAGGCTACTTTTTATACAAGCTTATACCGCGGCTCCGCTCGCAAAGTCGATCGGTCGGGATGTCTAAATATTATGTTTGTTGCTATTTTACGTAAAAACGGTTGAATGGATCTGGCTGAAATTTGGTACCGAGATGGAGTGTGAGTTAGAGTCTGGAGTAATATATGGGCTACTTTTTATACAAGCTAATACCCGCGGCTCTGCCCGTGGGAGTAGATTGGTTGGTAATCTTTTTTTGGTCATATCCCCGGTTAAAACCGCACTAAAATCCGTTTAGTACTTTTTATCCGAAAGGTTTTGGCTAGACGAGTGGAGACCAGTGGAGTGGAGAGTGGAGCGGAGTGGGGAGTGGTGTGGAGAGTGGAGTGGGGAGTGGTGTGGAGAGTGGAGTGGAAAGTGGAGTGGAGAGTGGAGTGGAGTGGAGATTGAAGTGGAGAGTGGAATGTAAGGTGGAGTCGGGAGAGGGGATTGGACAGTAGAGTGGAGGTGGAGAGTGGAGTGGAGAGTGGAGTGAACAGTGGAGTGGAGAGTGGAGTGAACAGCGGAGTGGAAAGTCGAGTAGAGAGTCGTTTCATTCAAATAGACTTGGTGGCAATACCGAATTCCACGCGGGCGAAGCCGCGGGCGGAAGCTAGTTATATATAATTATAAAAAATATTGGGTAACCTTACGCCCCGGAATTGACACCCGATCGTTCCAAGTATGACATAACCACCCCTGATGGCCGAAATTAATTTTAAAAATATTTGATTTCCAAAACATGCCTGAAAACCTTTCGAACCGCTATAAATGAAGAAATGGATATTTCATATCTGTAATTTCTAATTCTCTTTGTTAAAATAATTATTGAATTTGCACAGTAACATAACACTTTACAACACAAAAGTATCTCATATCTTCAAAATTGTACCTCAAGAAATACCACTTTTATGCAGTGTTTTATCAAAATAGCCATTATAATTATTCTCAATAGCGATATAGATAGCGGCACCGGCGACGTTGTGACTTATGACGTCACAGGGTATTTCGGCGGGGTGGCGAGCGTTTTTTTTTTATACGACTTTTTTTTGAGTTTTTGAGATTACCGCACTATATCTTCGTCATTTTTAATCCGATTCAAATCATTTTCACAGTATTAATTGTCTTTTTTATTTTGGCTGATCTTTATTGGTAGTGCCAGCTAGTGCAACAATATTATTGTAGTATTTTTTCATTCGGAGTTGGCAGCACCTGCACACTCTGCACTGTAGGTTTAATTTCCGTGTCCGGTCTCATTGACTGTCATTCGTTCAATTCATGTTCCATTCCATTCATTCACCGTTTTACTTTCTGCCTGACCAGTGTTGCCAACTGCACCATAATTACGGTAAAAACACCGTAATCAGCAAGGATCTACCTCCTACGGTAGAATTATAAAATTACGGTAGCAAAATACACCGTAATTCCCAATGAAGATTGTGTTATATTAAATCTTGTCTATGTATTATGTATAGTTCTACTGACGTCACCAAGTTTGAATATTTATTTTCATCACGTAAGGGTATTTTCGTTTTATGCATTGAGAAATCACCGAAAAGCGCGGTACCAACTTGACGATATCATCCAAACGAATTCGATGGACCTTTTGAATTTCAATGGGTACGTTACCAGTCGACATCGATGGGGAGGAATTCTTCGACACCTAAACTTTTGTTAAATTTGTACATGAATACTTAGATCTTTTTAATTAACCTAGTTTATTTGTCCCTAAGTCGAAATCGAATAATTTTCATTCCTGTATATTATGCATAATCACGACGTTAGAGTTCATTTGTGTTGTGTTGACTTTGAAATTAGTGATAGGTATAATATAGTGAGAGAGAGTACCTAATAGCGACAGCTACACTGATCGAAAAAATAGCTTAGCACAAGTACCAGCTAAAAGAAATTGTTATAAGCAGAAGTTTAAAGAAGAATGGTTGCTGAATAAAGAATAATTATAGTGATTGGCTAAGAAAAGATAACAGGGACTTATCGAAGGCAACCTGCAATGTTTGCAACACATATTTCAGTCCCAAAATAATCATAATAAAACGCCATAAAGAAAGAAATAAACACGTGAGTAGTATAAAGAGGTAGGTTACACACTATCCCCCGCCCCCTCCCCACCCACTCCCAGCCCTCAAATCGACGGCAAACCAAGGAAAGGAAAGTCAAGACGTGAAATTTGACTCTCAAAATAAACAAGGTAATTCTATCGTAATCACTATCACTACATAGTATAAAACAAAGTCGCCTTTTCTGTCCCTATATCCCTATGTGCGCTTAAATCTTTAAAACTACGAAACGGATTTTGATGCGGTTTTTTCCAATAGATAGAGTGATTCAAGAGGAAGGTTTATATGTATAATACATGCATCATATACTAAGGCAACATTGCTAATTTTAGAGGTTTCTAACGTGATGTCGTAAATTAACCTTTTTTTTGGGCTTATTTAGCAATTTAGCAAAAACGCTGCCTAAACCCTACGAGTTAGATCAAATTAATGTACTACAGTATTGTATACCATAAAAAGGTCTACAAAAAAGTCCGCGATGGTATATGTTTATCTTTTAGGGATAACCCACATTAACCATTTTTATTGTTTACTTTTTACGTGAAAAAATGGCTTATTTACGAAGTTATTTTAAGCAATACGGCATTAATCCTTATCGAATTAAGTACCTTAAATACAGTGTGCAATTAATATAGATCAATATGGTTCCTTACAGCATGTAAATTAAACAAATATTTTCGGAGATATTACAAATTTAAAATTTGCGTTTGCGGCGGGCGGTACCGGTCGGACGGGGCAGTGCGGGGAGGCCGCTATGTTTTTATATACAACGTTTATAGTTTTTCTGTAGTGCATTTAATTTAGTATCAGCATTGCACCCGTGCGAAGCCGGGGTGGGTCGCTAGTTAAAATATAAATTACAACGTAATCTAAGAAAATCTACCGTATTTTTAGAATAATTCTACCACCCATCAGGTTTCAGAGTTGGCAACACTGTGCCTCACTGACTCCTGTTCATTCATTCACTTTTGTTTTATTCTTCAAGCAATCTCTTCGCTTGCCAGCCGTTGCGTTTTCTCTCGGATCGAACGTCTAGCTGGCCTCGGCTTGGATTTCTGCCAACTCACTGAATTATTAAGTGCCGAGTATTCAACCAATTTAATGTTTTCAATATTTTTGCAAGGATGTTGAAATAATACTCAATATTAGGATTATTAAAATGATTTACATACAAAAGTACTAATAATAAAATATTGTCACTCCTGTGATTATAGACAATTGAAATAAATATATATTTAGATATATATTGTTTGAAATAGTGTAAATGGTATTGTTAATGAACTGAATAAACTAGAAAATAAGTGTTTCTTACGTGCATTATAGAATGTTACACAACCATGACACGTCGCCATGTTTTATCTGAAGCTTAGGGGCGTGGCAGATTGTGGAGTCTGGTGTCGTGCTAATTATTGAAGTACTAAAAATTAATAATGGTAAGTTTTGTCCTACATAATACTGTTAAATAGAATGTATTTATCAGTTTTACGAATTTACAGATAGATAGGTACCTATTTTAATGAAAGGGCCCCTATACGCATAGGTACGCATTCATCTCATTAACATTCGATTTGTTAATTTTATTACTCATTAAGGTAATAGTGAGTAGGTATGCATTACGAAAACGAGTACCTAGGTTATTTTACAAATTGAACAATGTTCGATCTCGCTTGTCACGTGGTGCTTTCATGGTCAACGATGACGTTAACTGTTCGACGGCAACCATTTTGAATAGCCATTTTAAGACGCAATAAAGCTGCTGTACTTTGAACCCGGATCCAAATTCATGCTCATAATGACGGCTAATGCCTAAAAATAGAATCCTTTGTGTTTTCGCCTGTATAGCATATGCATATATCGCGTGCTCAACTTATTTTGTAGATTCTTAATAATTGGTTTTCCTTACCTATGATAACCTATAATTTCACTATAGGTACAATTGTACCCAATTAAAGACTGGATGCCATTTTTCGGTTGCTCTTGCATACAATGAGGCCACGAGTGCAAGGTCTAATCATCATTTTGTCTAAAATTGGTCAGATAAGAGAAAAATGATCTACCTAGTATCGATATGATACCTTATACCTACTGCTATTTGTAGACATTTGTAGACTGTTTAGTACCTACCTACCAACGCTTTTATACAAACCTTTTTCTGATTCTGACATGCCTTTGTACCTTTGTAGTGCCTGCCATGTTCATGAATAAGTTTTATCAAGTTATAATAATATTAATATCACTGCCTTTATAGTAGAAAATGGGAGAAGAATCCGTATACCTACCTACATAAAATATATAGGTAGGTACCTATACTTACCTCCAGGCCGGCTGTGGTCGTGTCGAGCCCTAAGTAGGTTATATACCTAATTAGAAAAGAAAAGAAGGAACTGTGGACTGTTTTCTAAATTGAGGAATTGAAGTTAAGGGTCGTTAACGACTACTTACACATTGTTTCGTACGTACTACGCACTTTGCGCAGGTAGGCGTTTACGACACAACTTCAATTTCTCTATTTAGAAACCGGTCATTAGGCACTGTAGGTACCTATCATATTTAATGCATTGTTTCTATTTTGACCTACTTTTCAGCGTTTGGAGTGTTGCTACTCAATTAAGGAAAAAACATAGGTATATTATTTATAAATAAGTATTAAGATCATAGACACCTACTTTTACTTACTTGGGTCTAGATGACGTTGTGTAAAATGTAGAAAAACGCCATAATTTTAATAAATTGTATCTATTATGTAACAGCTTTTTTGTTCAGTCTTCCGGACGATTTCGGGGATCTAGTCGCTCCTTCAGAAAAATACAAGTAGATATTATTAGAAATTACAATTGGATCTGTTTAATATTAGTCCTAATACCTACTTACTAACGCGTGGCAGGTGATCACTGGGTCGAGTTGCTTCTCTAGGTGTGAGATGTGACTCTGTTGCAACCGTTGTCTCTTTTCTCCCTTTTATTTGAAACTCTTTGCATGTGGTTCAATTGTAAACAAAATCATTAAGTACTTGTTTGCTGCATGTGAATAAATGATCTGTAGTACCTAATTAAAACTATTTGTTTTCCGAATAAAATAATTTATCAATATGTACCTACTGTGCATATTCCTATACTGAGAACAATATTGACGACCTTGTAAAGGTTATTTAGAATGTTCTCTGGTTTTAGAAAAATAACTTTTAACCTGTGACATGAAAGTCTATTACTTATATTTACCTGAAATGTTACTAATGTTATACCTATTTTGCTCTTAGCTCCTAAGCTATAAACATTGGGCAAATTAATGTTTCTTCCATGTAAGTACCTACAGTTCAAAAAGTTCTCTTTACTGTACATTATAACCCTCTTCCTTACAGTGTAGTGCATGCCCAGTGTGGCACCGATCCGCCCACGCAAAGGAGGTCTATGTGGCCTTAAATGATACGTGTAGAATAATTACGGGCTGCCTCAAACCTACCCCACTTAATCTCTATTCTATCATTTGAATTCTATCATCGCACCGCTCGCCACAGGCAGGGAATTCATCCCCACACGTTGCATCCGCCTGCAGTGCGTACTGTAAGGTATGAAAGAAATTTCATTCCGCGCACGCTTAGGCTGTGGAACGATCTCCGTGCAGTGGTTTTTCCTGGCGGCTACAATATGGGGTTCTTCAAGAAGGGCATTAGAAGGTTTTTGCAGGGTCGGCAGCGCGAGTGTGACGCCCCTGGTGTTGCACGCGTCCATAGGCCACGGTAACCGCTTTCCATCAGTGTGGGCCGTGTGCTTGTCTGCCACCTAAGTGGTATAAAAAAAAAAAAAAAAATCTTAATCTTCTATATTCTCTGGCAGGCGTAGCTCCACAAGAACTCCGATGAGACATAACTTGTGCAGTAGAGAAACATAGACAACAAACAGATTCTCGATACCCACTGCACAACCACGAAATGCCTCCCGTTCGTTTGAAAAGTTATCAAAGCTTCTTGAGAACAACCTCTGCCTCAGACGGCGACCCGCGGCGGGTAAGATAGCAAATGTGGGCCGACAAACATCCAGTTTATCACACCTAAACAAAACCTGCCGTCTGGACATCATCTCCGGTGGCCAACATGGAGATCATTGAATCGCCTGCGGAACCAAGTTGGCCGCTATAAGGAAAACATGGCAAAGTGGGGCTTTACTGACCAGTCGCGAGTGTCCTGCGATTGCGGTACCCCATACCAGTCCATGTCGACCTTGCTTTCTTGCCCACTGTGCCCTTCCACCTGCACTATAGAGAATCAATAGGAGGGAAAGATTGATATCCATTAACTCAAAGAAGACTGCATGCCAATTGGTCACTTTAGAAAAATTGAGACCTTGACGTTAGTAGTATCGTTACGGGTCTTACCACGAGGTTTTTATCGCAATTTAAAAGCATTACAATTCAGCTGAGGGAGAGAGATTGAGCTTTACACCGTGCATAGCTTAATCTCTCTCCCTGAGCTCGACTGTATTATTTTTGAATTGCTATAAGAGCGTTATGGTTAGGCCCTAGATCACTTTAGGCGGATCCCCATTCTTCAAAGTGTTCGCATACTTAATTAATAGATGTACCACCGGATAGCAGGTGAGGTTTGTTCGGACGTACAACTTTTTCATCTTAATGTTCTCACTAAACCAATCCTTCCTTACAAAATCAACTTAACCATCTCAGCTTTTCACCCCGGTTTCGTTCAAAGTTGCCATTTTGGAACCAGCGGTTGGCTTATATTTCTTGCCCGGTATCCTATCCTACCCGGTTGTATTGTCACCAAGGTCAGATACTTGTTCTTTGTGTAGCAAGGCGGACGCAAAACGTATGTACCTACAATTTTGCAGCAAATTACAATAAAAAAAATGTAAACTCACAAATAAAAAAATCCCTGAGTACAAGTAATTGATAATACGCTACTTACAATGACCGTATCATTAACAACTGTCACTGGCATCGCTGTGCTGGTCGCTGATCGCTTTACTCGGGGATAATGTAGCATTCTAATGATGAAATAACTTTACAAATCAGTTCTGTAGTTTCCGAGTTTACTCGTTTAATAAGTACTCAATATTAATCTCTTTAAATGGGATTGTGGCGCTTGCCTAAACTTATAAGAGCGAACGTTTACGTGAACCTTGAGGCAAAAATCTAGAACAAACTTCAAAATTTGCACATTTACACTAGCTTACCAATATCCTATAGAAGGTCTGAAGAATCAATGATGCGGAGTCCGCGACTAATTTTATACATCTATAGGTAATTGATTGATTGAGTGACTTACAAACTCGTAACTTCGATCTACAAACAGGGACCTACAAACTTGTAACTGCCAAGATTTTTTATCCCTTTATATACACGAATATATGATATTATGTTGATGATCAGATATTTCGACCTTGTTGCGAGTGCCCATGATCACGTCGTACGTCCGTATCCGTAGGTACGTCGAACCTAACAAACAAACATGGTAAATATCCCGTTCACTATTAGATGCAATAATAATTGAAATAACTATGTTACTAATAATTTAACATCAAATTTACAAAAAACAGACTTAAATTCGTGTAGCGCTTTAAATGATTATCACTTTCGAACCATGTTAAATCTGAATAACATTCTTACGCATAACACCAAATGCTAGCTAGGTATTAAATACCACCTATATATTTCTGTTTAAATACTAGTAACCGAAAATACTAGTATGCCCGTTAACCTTTAAGTTAGACGTAATTGCTCTTTAGGAATGGGGTCACGTCAGTAGTGTAATGGCTAGAACTCGAACCTCTTGATCATAATGCAATAATTTTATAGAACTTATGAATAAAATCTCCTAAAATGCAAATCGCTATTTCTGATATATTGATAGTCATTATGTCAGAAATAACGCGTAATTATATATACTACAATATAATATATAATATATACCACCACACATTATTTCAATGGGCATTGAGAAATTATATGCAAAAGCAAAAAAAACCTTAATTACCTGGCAAACCACCAACTTAATAAGTGATAGACTAAGTGAGCGCATGAATTTGATTATAATATTATTTTGTTTGTTGCAGCCTCGAATCGACCCTATTCAACTGCTTAACTGTCTAAGCGTGCTTTTATCACCCAAAGGCGGTATAAAGAGCAGAGATGAAGTACAGAGACTAGCTATGTAAGTTTTTATTACTTATTTGCATGAAATTATTATCTTAAATTGCTGGTAAATAAAATAGTTAGCAAGTATTTTTAGGTTGCACCTAACATTTTTATTTTATTCTTTCAGACTTATGACTAAGTACTCGAAGAAATTGGTATCTAAATGTATATACATTCAGATATTAAAATGTACAGAAACCGATTTACTTGGATTATTTATGGGTTCTGAGGGATGGCTACTAGTACACATGTGGTTAACTGAAAGTATCGTGGCTAAGAATTGGCCACTAGTGAAAGAGTTGTTAGAACTGCTGTTATTATGTCCTGTTGACATAGATCGTTTAAAAACTAACAACTGTCCAAAACTAGTCAAAGAATTGTCGAAGGATGAGGATCATTTTGGTGAGAAAATTTGATAATTTTATCTTTATTTCTAAAATTACCTAATAAGACTAAAAATTGTGTGTTTCCCACTCAAGAGTTGTATTTACAGAAGATTTTCTGAATATACTACAGTCCTCGCTAACAGCAGTTGGTAGCCCTCAATTACGTACGATAATAGAATTTAAAATAAGCCAAAAAAAAAAATTCAATATTTACTGTCTTGTTCCTTACAGTAATATGATTTACTATTTAAAATAGAGGTGACTACAAACAAGTTGCCCGCAGCGTAGATTCGCTAATAGGTACATGCAAATACCAACTTTAAAATTTCGCGGTCCATGATATATGTATATTAAAATGTTAACGGGAATTAACGCGTGTTAACAGGAATATAACATGATCGAGTTAATTCCCGTTAACATTTTGGCACATATAAATTATATGGTGTTTAAATATTGCGGCTAATACCCGAGTTGCCGCATCTGCCTTAAAAAGGTATCAAAAGCTGATCTCCATAAAAAAAAGCGTCGACGTCGGTGGACCCCTTTTTTTTGGAGTAAAATTTAACATTTTGTGTTCTGTTTTCTAAAAACAACGTTTTTTGAAAAATGTATATTCTGTTCTTGAAATACCAATAATTTATAATCAAACTCAAAGGAGCATTGATATGACTAAAGTCATTTCCACGATATACATTTAGTTTTGCTGACATGTTTATTGCTTACTAACATAGATAATTTCTCTCTTTGCAGCTATCAGGGCCTTAGCGTCGAAATTAGTCGAACAGTGGTTAAAAACGGTTAAAGGTGAACAAGTCATTCCTGTCCAGCTTTGTGACTTAAAACAAATTATAAGCGACACTCAACCTGATTCTGACACTTTAATTAAAACTGAATGTGACGTCGAACACAAAGTCGATAGAAGTGATAGCGCTATAAATAAAGTAATCAATGAAGAAAAGGTTAAAATAGAAAAGGCTGATGTTGATACAGAAAAACAAGCCACTGATGGGAAAATAAAAGAAATAGATGGTGAACCCGAAGCTTTACCTGTTTTGAAAATTAGTTTGAAGGATGGAAAACAAGTGATTTCACAAGTTGATGAGGAAACTGAAAGTAAAATCGCAGAATCACTCTCAGATTCGGAGAAAACTAAAGAAAAATCAAAGAGTAAGAGCAAAGATAGAACTGAAGAAAGAAGCAGTAGTAGTTCAAAATCAAGCAGTTCATCAAAACATTCTAGTAGGTCACACTCTTCCAGTGACAAACGTAAAAGTAGTTCAAGTCGGCATAGTAGTAGTAGCATTAGCAGTAGTAAAGAAAAATTAAAAGATAAGGATAGAGATAAGCATTCTTCTCATAGTTCTAAGTCAAGAAGTGATAGTAGTAGAAAATCCAGTGATAAGTCATCTTCTAGCAGCAGATCTAAAGATGATCGAAGTTCCAAATCTGAAAAAGATAAAGGTAAAGACAAAATTAAAGAAGAAAAAGATGAGAAAAAAGAAATTATAAATAAACCTGCTGAGAAGGTAGATGACAAAATACCATCAGTGCATAAATTAGGTAAAATCCCAAAATTGAGCGAAACCAAGAAAGAAAAACCTTCAATATCCATTGAAGTTCGGAAACCGGATGAACCAAAACCTAAAACTGTAAAAACTTTTCATTCTAAGTTTAGGAAACATGGACTTGAAGAAGAAGTTAAACCTCCGCCCTCTAGAGCTGCTGTCTTAACTAAAAAATCAGCGAGTCCTATACTACCACCTATTGTATCTATACCGAAGAGACCATCTCCAGTTCATAGTGACTCACCTCCAGAGAAGAAGATAAAAACTATAGAACCCATTGAAAAACCCGGTGCAATTAAACTAATTCCTCCTAAACCCAAACGTAAGTATCTTTTTATATATTTTATTTTAAATCATTTACTAATTGTTTCTTTTTTTGCAGATATACATTGCGGGTGGCAAGTTCTTCTATTAATGTCACCTAGTGTATACAATAGTTTAGGTTGCTTTCTCTTCAGTGGTAAGTCTAAAATGCATAACTTAACGGGTTCTAAAGTGATATTACCTGTAAAGTCTTATTTTCAAATAAATATTGAATTCAATATGAATCTTTCCGTTAACCTGACTCTGTTCAAAGACGTTATCGTGAGGTGAAATTACCAGCGCGCCTTTACTGAATCTTCCGGTGGACACTACGCAGAGCTGTGGGATCGACTGGTGCTACATGTGAAGCTGGTGTGTTGAAGTGATGTAATTATGCTTCTACAAAAGAAAAAATAAATTAAGTCTACGATAATCACATATTTACGACATTATTATCTAACAAGGCTATTTATTAGGCAGCGTTAATGCAAATTTATTCCTGATTATGTGTATGCCCGAAATATTCACAAAATGCATGAGGGAACTAAGATAGGTGCCAGTGGGTGACATTAGCTTATAACAGACCGTATTTGGTAGCCATAGGCCTATAGACATACATGAACGACTTATCCTTCTTGCATGATCATTATACTTTCAAAATGGAATATGGACATATAACAGCAATAAGAAAGGAAAGTTACATATACCTTTAATAAAATCCTAGTCAAAAATAATAAAACAAAATAGGTACCTATCGTTTGAGATATGGCCTGACGTAAAATACAATCAAGCACACTCGGTCATGTGGTCTAGGCATTATCAAACACCGTGCCATAACAAATAGCGCGTGAACCACAAACCACGATACCCGACATCCTAGTTTTACGCAAGCAACAGGTAGGTACCTCATGAACCAATATTCTATTCGTAGCCCTATCTAAAAAAAACTGCTAGTTTCCTCAATGACTTCTAAGTAGGTACCTACCTACATATAGAAGTAATTGATTCTACTGCAGGTTAAGGGCGATTGAATGCTGCTTTGGTACCTACCGTTCGTTTATGCGTTCGCAGTAGTATTACCTACTTGCAATGCTTACACCTTTCAACACCCGTGGTACGTACCATTAGACAGTTCACTGAATATGATCTTTCTAGTCTAGAAGAGGTAGCTATAAGCTAGTAGGTATAACTTGCCTACAACTACTAATCCCACTTTTATATAGGTAGATACACCTACAACATCTACCTACGACATATATGGAGTATCTCTAGTAATAGGTAGGTAGGTACTGAAAATGTTCCGCTCAAGTAACTACATAGGAACTATAAAACATACATAGGTACCTACCACAAAATGATGTTTATATACTCAGAATCTTCAACGATCTTTTTTGTGGAGAAAGGCACCTACCTACCTACCCCATTTCTGACTGGAGTGCGCTAAAAATGATTGCGAAATTACATGCGTATCAATAATTTTTGAATCACTGATTGATACCTACTTCTATATTCGTGAATCCAATGCTCGTTTGACATAGGCACTAGGCACCTAAATACCTGTGTGGTCCTGTGTTCAAATTTGTGTGGTGTACCTACACGTGATTGCTTACCTTTAGATCACGGACACGAGCCATTAGGTACCGATTGAAACCAAAGTAGGTATCCAGGTATCAAGATAGGTATGTTTTTGTAGGTTCGATAAGTATCTACTTACCTACCTCTTGATACCTAGCTACTAGTGATCCGGGAGTGCATGGCATAAGTAACGCTTGGGAAAAAAGCCGAGAAATGAATATTAAATTAATCTTGCTTGCCTAATATTTTCAGCACACTGAAAATAGTTGAGTTACGTCATGCGTTCTCGTATTATGTATCTGTCTAAGGGGTTGTGGAGTCTCGTCGCACGTAGAAACCGCAAACTTATCTATCAATGTAGGTACCTACCTATGATCGCAAGTAATAGCAAAGAATCACGTTCAAGCTTACTTATTGTACCTACTTACTAGCAATTACCTACATTCCTCGGGATGACTTATGTTAGTTAATCACAAAATTTCATTAAAGTTATGTGAACGTAACATAGATAAAGTAATCTGAATTACGGTAGAGGCCATGGATTGTTCAGGGTCAGATATATAAAATATTCGTAATGTAATTTAAAATATAAATCCTTAGTGTATTGTATAGTCAGCATCAATAGTAGATATTCATTTTCAAGATTAGTTTTTGAGCAAAGTTCTTATTTTATATTTCTAAGTGAAAATGCTGTTAAACTACTCAGTGGGTTCCATTTAAAGGTTTGATTAAAATATAATTGATTTATCATGCCGATTTTCGAAGCTAAAAATGATCATCTACTTTTGACTTCGACTGTACAGTCAATAATACTTTGCCTGTTAGACAATTGGAATCTCTTTCTCCTCTCCTTTTCTCAAGAGGGCCATCCCCATATCTCGGCCGACATTTGCCGACAGCGCCTCTCATTTGCCCTGCAAGTGAGAGGAGCACAGCTGCCGTCCACGTTGCTCGGGGGCACTGCGTGGAAGTTCCGCCTAACACTTTAATGCAAGTGGGTCCTAGAGATCAAATTATCACGTTTTATGGTATTCGAGAAATCCGGGACATGAATTTGATGTAAAATGCGGGACGATTGGCCGCCTTACGTGAGAATAACTCGCGTTTATTTCAGTGAACAGATTTTCACACATCGTTAGTAACTATTGCGTTAACGTGTAACATCCAGAGTGATGTGATGACCAACGTTTAGCTATTATAGTTTCTAGTCACTCACGGTCATCATCTTACCTCCTAGATTAGATACTGAATAAATCTGGTCTGCGGCAACTAATGGTCATTAACTCGATATTGCAGTTGCATGTGCATTTTGCAACTTTGTCATTACATAGGTATCCAGGCAGGTACGGAAGAAGTTGAGGCTCACCAATATTACCAAGGGAGTAGACGATTCATAAGTAGGTACGAGTAGGTAAATAATTATGACAGTTATAACTATAAACCACTAATTTGGATCAATTATTATTATTGCATTGTAATCTTATTTTAACGAATATTATTATTTCTAAATTGTTGGTGGCTAAAAGAAAATTCTTGTTAGCTATATCTACAGGAAGAGTAAAGAGTCGGTAAGGGATTAATAACAAGCCGATATGAATACGCATTTAATACAACCAAACGTAGATGCGTTATTAGAAACGAGCTGTAAAATAGCACGGATTACTGTCTTATTAGGTCACCAAAGTAGTTGCTTCTCTATTTAAAATTTTATTGTTTACGTTATAGGTAATAACTACGTGCCCACCTTCGTCTATGCTATAAGTATATTATGTACAATGCGATTTCATTGATATCTTTCTACGATTTTTATATTTTATGCAATAGACCCACTATTATAGGTATACCATATTTTTTTAGAATTCATCTAAAATATTGTAACAAGCAAGTATCTCCTGTTACATGGACGCGTTTCAAATTATTCTTAAGATTAAATTAGTACATTGTGCAGTCCATAGGGGTAACAGGGATTTAATAAAGGTAATAATATGAGTCTGCGAATTATTTTTGTCGCGTTACCAACCTTATTTACTTACATCAACCGCTAGTCAGTCGGGCGGGTAATAATGTAGGTAACAAATCATGTATGGTTCTTTACTTGGATAAGAAGCAAGTCGAAATAGCGATAAATCGGGTGGTGGTAACTAACCCCTGATTTAATCGATAATAATGAAAGTCGGCATACCTGCCCACCTAGTTGAACAGGTGTAGATACAGACCTTACAGAAAGATGCCGTAGTTTGATAAAATGGTCTCTACATTTAGCAGTGTAGATGGCTCATTTTTGACTTATACAATTTGATACAATGATATTCATGTGTATGAAATAACCGATTTTGCACCCTAGGGTTAATCTACAGAATAGGTACCTACTCCAATACCCTGCGATAACTACCATATAAACTTTATGTAGGTACTACCTACCTACCATTTGTAGATTTGCATTTGTCGCCATTCATAGGAGGCAGTTGGGTTCAGAAAAAAAATAGATTATTCCTAAGGAATAGTATTCGCGTAGGTAATATTGGGTGCTAATAAAGTAGATAGAGGCCTATGTAAAATATTCCAGATAGGCATTCGTTTCTAACTTATTACCTAGGTACCTACTGTTCTAACAATATGAGAATCAGGCTACTGGGTCGCTCGGTCGTTTCTCATTATAGGTAAATGCGAGTCTATATCCTTTAGCCCTATTAAATTAAGCACCCATGTTATTAACGCTTTAGTTTCTCAATTTGCTACCTACATTATAGTCGTAAAAAGTTCTCGAAAATCTGATCCTTCTATTTCCCCTGTCTAGATACTATTTATTTTCGCTTGTCCATTCGTTAAAATGCTAGTTAGATGTTTTGTTACAAGCATTAGAGACCGCAGTAGCAGCATTAATGCATAACCTACCTACACTAGGTATGTAATTAATCGGCTCATACGATTATCATTTTTTATTGGAAATGGCACATTTTACATCACAAATATTTTGATTCCCCTGGGTGGCTCGATTCCTATTGCATTAGAAAATGGCGGCAAACTTGCAAAATTAACAATGAGTTCAAAATGGTTCTATGTTTTGATACTAAGTCAAACACCTGCGCCCGCGACTTCGTCCGTGTGGATAGGGTTTTTATATTTTTCACGCGGATCCCAACTCTTATTCTAAAATCATAAGTACCTAATCCAAGTTACTGCTTAAGTTAAAAGTAGGTAGCTAACGTCACGGCTTATAACATCAACAGTTAAAGTATTGTCAAAATCGGCTCAGCCGGTCGAGAGATTGGCTAGGAATTTTATTTATTTGTACCCTTACCTAGATAATTTACTTTTAATATAAGTGATTGTTGCAATCACAATGGTGTAACACTGCTGACAGGCAAATAAAAAATAGCCATAATTAGGTAGGTACCTATACATAGGTATAGTTAGTCTTCGTTAACTAAAAGTTGAATTTGATTGTTTGTTAAGTCTGTTCACTTGTGGTTATTTTTTTAGTGTTCTGAATATATACCTATAATACTGCTGGATTCCATAGTTCACATTGTATCAAAATACTTATGTATTGCTTTAATTTTGCAGCACTGACATTATTACAGGTCAGTGTTTTGCAGTCTTTATTCCGCGGCCGGTTACATTATTAAATGTAGCTAGTTTCGGGAATAGGTAGGTACGTATTTACCCGGTAAGTACCTACCTAAAAGATTTTATTCGCTTTTAGCATTTTTATGATAATTTGTGTAACATTTAGATATATTTTATCATTTGTAAAAAAACTGCCTAGATTTTTTATAACTTGCAATTGTTTATACCTACATAGACTTTCTTTAGAACACAGACTACATGTCATACGGATCGTACGCCCTCGAAAACAGACATTATAATCAATCACGCTTCTTTGCCATTGGGGTAAGCAGATAATAATTTTATCTTTTTACTTGCTAGGATCCTAGTACCTTTCACTACTTCCCTTTTCTTATGATTCCTCACACATATATTATTACTTGTCTATGCCAAGAATCAACACGAAGAACCTGATGCTACGAAAGCTGCAACAGAACTAAATAACTGTGCAGACTTGCAGGCTACGTGAATGAGTATGTACCTATTTCAGTTTCACTGGATAGGTACCTACCTAATACATTTCAAACTAATTTATTTTTAAGCTTTCACGTTCATTATCTCTCATAATACCTACCTACCTACACAACCAATAGTAATATTAATCACATTTTCAGAAACCCAAAAGTAGCAGTGTGTTAATCTTGATAATTGTTTTTTTTTACTATTTTTTTATAATACCATAATAGAACACTTCTCGAAAAACGGTAATCTTCCGTTGAACTAGAAGATACGATTAACAGGCAAGTGCAGATATATATAGAGAGTAGGTAATAAAGACGAGTAGGTAGGTATTATAGATTTGACCTCTGCGTCAAAAGTAAATGATCTTTTTAGTTTTTAAGCCAAGTAATTTCGTAATGAAAATGCTGTATAACTAGTTTGTGTAATATTTTGAAATTTTGATCACGTAAATGGTAATTGTTATTTTGAAATTTGTGCAATATCTACCTTTGACGCTGGTTAGTTCATTGCTCTTGCACATTAACTGTACATCTAACTAGATTTAAAAGATAAGATAGCATTTAAATAGATCATCTATGAAACGTTTCGTTTCAGTTTCTAAGGTTAAGCAGGTATTTATGATTTGAAAATTACCTGGTTCCTTTTATTTAAGTAGGTACCTATTTAGTTTAGGTGGACCAACAAAAAATATAATATCTTTAGGATACCTAGGTACCACCTACCTATATGTTGACTAAACGTCTCTCGGCTTTTACCTCAGGGACCCCGCTGCGCTCGGCGTTAGTAAAATAGTTTCGTTTCACAGAATTAACTTTCACTTTCATAATAGAATGATATAGGTGAGTGCCCAAGCACATTTGCATCTTTCTCCCTTTTCGAATGCATTACCTACCTAGCTAGGTATTCCGCTGCATAGATCGTTGAAACAAACAAGACCTATTATCCTATTATATCCTAATCTAAGGTTGTGCGTCATGTTTCTAGTAGGTAGGTATGTATCACAATAGTTGGATATTTCCTAAAGTAATTTTTATACCTAGTTGGATATTTCCGTAGGTAGGTAAGTAATATTTAGGGACGTACTTATTAAATCTACTGCTCAAAAACTTCAAAGTTACGTAGGTACGTTCAACGTATCAAAACAATCTTGCTTGGAAACAACATTTCTAATCAACAAACTTTCACGCACCATATTATACCTACAGGTGAATTCAAAATGCATGTAATTTCGACACATTCTCTCGTGCGGGAAGGACTATAATCAACGCAGACGATATTTGGATACGATTTTATGATTAACTAGCCTATGCCCGCGGCTCTACACGTGTGGACGTCGGTTTTGCGTTTTTTCACTATATCTCTGGTTCTACTTGACCGATTTTGATCAAACATTCGTAGGAGTATAAGTCCGACCAAGACTTTCCTTGAAAAAAAACATCAAAATGGTTCATTATTTTTTGCGTCCATCGTCAACAAACAGACAAGAATTAAAAAAATATTTTGGTGCTCAGAATCGTTCATAACATAACTTATCATAGTATTTTTTAAATACCCATCTCGAATGTACAGACACACACTTTATAATTTTATAATAGTATAGATATACCTTTATACTATAAATATTATTTACTATAAATTTTTCTTATATACATAGATATATAAGAAAAATTTATAGTAAATGTCCGATCCTCACCGGCTGGCATCGACAGATTTTATGAGTGATGTTTATCTATTTTTTGATGAATATTAATAACCGAAATTACTAGTAATCACGTTAACCCCTTCAGCCTAGCCAAATTGCTTGTGTTAGGAGAAGTGCGTTCACGTCGTCCTTGGTAGAGTAATGGCCAGATTTGAACCCGGGTCCTCTCGATGCTAAGGCCGACTCCTTAACCACTAAGCCGACGTAAAGCAGTAAATTGAAATTGATATACCTATTAGCTGTAGATTGATTTATTATTTATCCTAATGATTAGATTAGTGTTGCAATGCCTTAGGTATTATATTTTACAATAATGATGTCTTCCATGAAAAATTTCATCCTCATCAGATGTAGGTAGGTACCTACATACCTACTTACTTACGGTGTAGGATGATGGGGACAAACATGCAATAGCATTTTTTTAATATCCACAGCGATTTCATCGTTATTTTGAAGCCGAATATCGATCAATAAAATTTGAAAAAAATATGAACATTTAAATTCGATCCCGTGTAAAATATAGCCAATTTAGGCATTTATGTGCATGCACCATTAAGAATGCGATTGTGACAATCGGGTACCTATGCGTTTATGAATTAACTCGTACATAGGTACCTAAAATGTTATTGATTAAATTACCTTGTATTATTATATTTAGACAATGTTATCAGAACACGTCAAAAGTTATCTACTTAGGCGACTACTTATAAGAATAGGTAATCATTTTATTGATTAGGCGTTGCGTTTGGGCCAACTGCGAGCGGTTAACAGTGGAGAGTTGATTGAAAGGTAGCGGGCTAAGAGATAGACATACATAGGTAATAGATATAATTATGTGCATATTTAGAGCGTTCATTGGACTTGACGCTTCAACCAAAATTTTAAAATAAAATTATCGAAATACCTGGTTAAGAACGGAGTATTTAATTTTTAATAATATTTAATTGTATTGTTGTCAAGGTTAGGTAGGTACTAACTAGAGGACTAATATTTGTATAGGTACCTTCTATGCAAGACATTGAATGAATAGAAACTGTAAAAGGACCTAGGTACCTATAATATGGAAACCAACAACCTACTATGTCAGATTTTACCAATGAAAATAAATGCGAAACCAGATAACTGGGTGTCGGTTTATCGTGGTTACTATCATGCGTGAAATTCGTTCGTCCAACTAGAACTACGTAGTACCACGCCACTGTGCCTTCCGTGACTTATTTGCTTTCAATTATTTATTTTTTCGTCGAGTCATAAATGTAATATGAATAATAGGTAGGTACCTACTTCTATAGACCGACCGCTACCGCTTACCGCTGTACCGCTCCCGTGGTACAGCGGTAGCGGTCGGTCTATCTAGTACGAAACTAGTAGGTAGGTAGGTATAGTCGGTGTCAAAAGTAGATGATCATTTTCATATTTGGAAAATTAGTTTTTTAGCAAATGAATTTATATTTCGTAATCAAAATGCTGTTCACTACTTACTGAGCTGTATTACAATACCTACCTACATACATTAAGTTTGAAATCTATGCAATCTCATCTACTTTTGACGCTGATTGTACATACGTTTTATGAATGACAACCAATGGAATATGAAAATGTTAAATCTGTTATGTCTGATATTTACATTGTAGTTGATGCCTGCTTACTCGGCCACCTTTGAACTATAAGTTCAGTTAGCAGTAGGTACCTACATAATGCCAGATCATTAAAATGGATATTGAAGTTAATGTTTTCGAAATCTACCATAAATGAACCCGTTATTATGCATTTTAGACAAAAATGAGTGTAGATTGTTAGTAGGTGTCTAGGTACTTCGTACCTGCATTCTGTAGTCGTTATACCTAATAACGGAATGCTTTTCTTTTTTTCAGCGATGTTGCTCTTGGAAAGTGACATGTTCATGGATGCCTTGAATGCGTCGGCTACGAACAAAAAGGACCCTAAGAAGCGAAAGCGAAGAACCAGTGGATCTAAAGATGGCAATCCTGGGAATGATGGTTCACCACCGCATACTCCTACTACCATGACTAGTCCAAATAGTGAAAGTAAATCAGTGCCCCCGAGGTTTTATCAAGACACTCTTGAGGCTGAAGATGGTAAGGAAAAACCGGCAGAGACAACTCTTGAAACAATTGAAAGTCAGGATACAAGTGTAATTGAAAAAGAGGAAGAAAAAATGGATACGACTGAACCTCATACTTTAACAGTTAATGGACTTAAAGGTGTATTATGTTACCATAAAAGAAAAGGACCCAAGAAGAGTATTAAATGGAAACCAGACTCCGAACTGGAGGAAATTCAATACTTTGAACTTGATGAAACTGAAAGAGTTAATGTAACGAAGACCTTCACGGACATGAAATATTTAGAAAGGATCCATGAAAGGGACGCTTTCCAAAAAGGAAGAAATCTTAGCAATGATGATGTTATGGAAGAGAAAACGAATTGGAGACCACTGATTCCCGTTGACGGGGGTGGACAAATACAAGTAGAGCATGGTAAAAATAGTAAAGAAAAAGATATACAAGCGACGCGTCAAAAGGGTACTCTACAGCCACTTTATTTCTCTAAAGCAATGATCCCTGATTCCGCTCTTGAACCAGACCCTGAAACGCATCCTTACTCAGAGCCCACAATAATACCGCTTGAAGATGTCACTGGCAACCAAGATAATATTAGTGACTTCAGAAACATGCCTTGGCCTGAACCCAAAGGAAATGCTCCCCCAGCATCGAGTAACATAGCGGCTCCTGCTATGTTTCCCGCAAACATGAACCAATTTCCAAACGGATTTCCTGCCCCGCAATTCCCGGGTGTACCACCTGGATTTCAACCTGGTAATATGGTGCCGCCTGAATGGCAAAACGGAGTTCCACCTCATATGATGCCGAATGGTTTGCCGGGCCCTATACCACCTGGAGTAATTCCCCCAGGTAATATGCCTCCAGGAATGATGATGCCTCCTGAAAATATGATGATGTCTCCTGAAATGTTTGGTGGACCGAATCCTATGTACCCTGTGCCACCAGAAAGTTTCAACATGCAACAAAATATGTTTCCGTTGGATTTCAACATGCCGCAAGGACCGCAAGGACCTCCTGGTCCGGAAGGTTTTCCAGGCCCAGGGAATTTTCGCGGAGCAATTCGAGGACGTGGAGCCGGCGGACACTGGCGTGGTAAAAACGCCAACAACTGGGATGGACCTCCACGAGGTAGAGGCGGTGGTGGTCGTGGCGGCCGTAAAACAGTGTGTATATATTTTCAACGAAGAGGGTCGTGTCGACAAGGCGATAACTGTACCTTTTTGCATCCGGGGGTTAACTGCCCATTCTAAGATAATATGTTTTATTTTTGTTGTTTTATTTAAGTTAAAAAAGAAAATGTTCATAAACATAATTATTGTTTCAAAAACAGTTGTTATTTACGTAATTATTTAGAGTTAGAGACTCAAAAGACTGCTATATGTAAGTTAATGTTTTTGTATATAAATGTAAATATGTAGAAAAGAAAAGGAACCATTTATATGAAATAGAAGTATACATTTATTGAGGTTTTTAATTCATTTTACCAATTGTTAATTTACTAAAACAGTTGCTGCACTGTGTGTGCTTGTCTTTTGGCAGAAAACAAATTTATATAATAGACTCGTGAGATTTACATTTCGCTAATTAAATAAAACTGCTATTTATGACCACTGAAAAAATAATCAAAATTATAATTTAATTGGAACATTTAAATTATAATTTTGATTATTTTATCACATTAGCGACGTCTGTAGTCGGTAGCGCGTTCAACTACCGAGTCAGAGGTTGCAGGTTCGATTCCTGCTCTGTGCGAATATTTATTGCATTAGTCCTGTGTGTTTCTATGTGTGTAAGATTTTAAATCTGATCAAGTCCTTTCAAACAAACAAAATAGCATCATAATCCGTTCAGTAGTTTTTGCGTCCATCGTGCACAAACAAGAATTCCAAAAATATATTTTCGAGATCAGAATCGTTCCTATTATAGTTTGTCTAATGAAAGCTGGACCAACAATACCGCGGCAAATTTAAAAAAATTAGGGCAGGTATCACCAGTTAGAGTTTGTCTAATGAAAGCTGAACCACGACATTTATTGATTTGCAACACCAGTAGACTAGAAATGTCACCTCCTGTCATTTCTCTGTGATTGTGCGTTTACATTATGATTTTGATACTTTGTAGGTAGGTATGTATTCACATCAAATATTAACGAGATTCAGATGATGCGATATTCAAAAATATTCGCTTTTGTATTAGATATTTGTAGTTTTCGACAATTTTATTTAATTATTATAATTAATTATAAGTGTGACGGATGATGGATCAAGCAGCTCGGATGATGGTGAAGAATATTTGGAATCTAATTTTGATTATAATTAATAATATTTTTTTCTAATAAATGAATTCCGTCTGATTCCTATAAGCCCGCTTGAAGATAGTTTTTAGTCTGGAATAACACAGGCAATATATCTTGCACACGTTCATAGGCCACATTAATATATTCCCAAGGGTAGCGGGAACGGGAACATAATTTCACGCAGGCAACAGCTAGTCTTAGTCTATATCTTCACTACATCTGCGGTTTTAGTCGGTTCGATTCCGACATAACCATCCCCAATGGCCAAGGAGGGTGGTATTCGTGGGGATTTCAACATGAATAAACCTGCTACCTTTTCCCCCGATATTCCCACAGTACCAAACTCCCACGCAGGCGAAGTCGTGGGCAAAGGATAGTATTTAATAAAGAAATCAATATAAATAAGAATAACACCAAATAAAGCGCAATAAAATTCTTTAAAAATATCAGTTAAACTATAATAGGTACATACTTTTATTTCACGATCAAAATGTTTTTATCCAACTATAAATGGTGATACCTGCCCTAAATTTTATAAATTTGCCGCGGTTTTGTTGGTCCAGCTTTCATTAGACAAACTCTATAGTTGGATTTAAACATTTTGATCGTGAAATAAAAGTATGTACCTATTATAGTTTAACTGACATTTTATTGCGCTTTATTTGGTGTTATTCTTATTTATATTTTGATTTCTTTATTAAATACTATCCTTTGCCGACGACTTCACCTGCGTGGGAATTTGGTACTGTGGGAATATCGGGGGAAAAGGTAGCAGGCTTATTCATGTTGAAATCCCCACGAATACCACCCCCGTTGGCCATTGGGGATGGTTATGTCGGAATCGAACCGACTAAAACCGCAGATGTAGTGAAGAAATAGACTAAGACTAGCTGTTGCCTGCGTGAAATTATGATCCCGTTCCCGCTACCCTTGGGAATATATTTCACGGACAAAATGTAGCCTATGAGCGTGTGCAAGACATATTGCCTGTGTTATTCCAGACTAAAAACTATCTTCAAGCGGGCTTATAGGAATCAGACGAAATTCATTTATTATAAAAAAATATTAGGTATTAATTATAATCAAAATTAGATTCCAAATATTCTTCACCATCATCCGAGCTGCTTGATCCATCACCAGTCACACTTATAATTAATTATATTAATTAAATAAATATTGTTGAAAAGTACAAATATCTAATACAAAAGCAAATATTTCTGGATATCGCATCTGATCTGAATCTCGTTAATATTTGATGTGAATACATACAAAGCACTGATCTGTATTATCTATAGATACAAAGTATCAAAATCATAATGTAAACACGCAATCACAGAGAAATGACAGGAGGTGACATTTATTGTCTACTGGTGTTGCAAATCAATAAATGTCGTGGTTCAGCTTTCATTAGACAAACTCTAATAACATACATAGGTTAAAAAGGTTTATAATCATAATGTAAACACGCAATCACAGAGAAATGACAGGAGGTGACATTTATTGTCTACTGGTGTTGCAAATCAATAAATGTCGTGGTTCAGCTTTCATTAGACAAACTCTAATAACATACATAGGTTAAAAAGGTTTATTTTTTTTAAATATCTTCAATGTGCAGTACACAAACACAGCTACTTTATAGCTTGTCTATTTAGTCGTGAAAAGAATGTTTGAGGAACTAACATTAAACATGTGAGTGGCAACACCAAACATAAGTACGTCAGTTGTCAATAGTATCGTCGAATTATTGTTTTCTTCTCTTATTTTTAATTGTTTTCATTAAACTGCAATACATTGAGACTAAACTACGCATAAAAGGTTGAGAAATGAGTAAAGGAAATCAAAGTGGTGCCTGGGAAGTGATTTTCAAAGCTTTCCAGCAATTAATCACGGATTACTAAGCTGGACAATTTTATGGGATTTGGAGGACGTTAATAGCCGGATCCACACCAAATGATCCATCTTGGATCGGCGATCCCGCGATCCGCGATCCAGAATCACGGAGCGGGATCGTGGATCGTGTTAGACCGATCCAATTTTGGAAACGTGCGATCCTAAAGATACGCTCCAAGCGATCCAGACTGATCCGCCTATAGCACAGTTAAACTTTCGGTCGCTATGGAGTCACACGTGCAGCAACGATGTCGAATTGCTTTGGCAGCAACAACCTACAACCTACTTGGATCCATAAGCATAAGCATTTAAGTATGTTCCTTGTAAAGGGATATTAGACGACGACTTTCAAAATTTTCCATTATGTGTGATCGCGCGCTCCACACACAAACGTCTACACCGAGCGCGCCGAGAGGCTGAGGCGCCTGTGTGCTACTCACAAAAACCGACAACTGACGGATCGCTCGCGGCAAGGAGCGAGCGCTCCTGCCGCGCAGTTTGAATCGCGCGAGGCAAGTCCACATCAAACGCTCCTGTGGAGCGCGCTCCTGCCGCCCGCGCTCGGAGCGCGCTGGATCGTTTGGTGTGGATCCGGCTAATGAGTGAACAGCATCTTTGATGGGTATGTAATCATGTTATTATTTGTTTTGAATCTGTCTGAACTTACAAATTTACTGAATTTAAGATTTGAAGGCAAAAAAGGCATTGTTTACATTGCAAATTATAGGTTAGATTAAAAACTGTCAGTAGGTCATTTTTATAGTGCGATCAAAATTTTTGATATGATGGTACAACTCGTTCAATCTGTACCAATTTTTTATTTGAATTAATTGCTTCAAGTCAAAAACATGTTGCCATTCAGTAATTAATTATTAAATTATTATTTTTACTCTTTACAGGAAAATCAGAGTATAGTTGGCGGATAGTTAACGAAGGTTTTAAGAATGATGGAAAGTTTGTAACTCCTGGGAAACACATGAAAGGTCGGCCGAAGAAAGAAATGGATAACTTTAATATTTGTGGTGACAGTGGTGACTGTACTGCTGAAAGTGGCAATGAAACGCATTTCAATATTTAATATTTAAAATCCGGAGTAACTGATTGAATTTATTAAATGATTAAGTTTGAGTTTCAATTAACTTTATACTGCACCTGGTTTAAATAAATAAAACAGAAACAATATTATGACTGCATAATGTGTTTTATTTTATTAACTCATTTTACTAGGAACGAACTTCTAGTATCAAGATCATTTTAGTCGCACTATATAGGGTTGCTACATGAAGTTCAGCAGCGCCCTCATTTAATTTCACGACTTTATAGACAAGCTATACATTGTATAATAGTACCGTAGACAGAGAATATAGTACAGATCGTAGACAGAGAATGTACAGATAGATACATAATAGCCAAGAACATTAGAAATTTCCTTGTACTTAGCTGGACGATTCATTTCGAACGAGCGGTTGTCTCCAGGATTTTTGAATCTCGGCCGGAGGTCATCTCTCTCGCACACTGCCTAAAATTGCCATGATACGTTAAAATTTCCCAATCCAAACCTGTCAAAGTCAAATTTACGCAAAGGCTGAGTTCTTCGGAGCTTCATTTTGATTCTAGTTGAGCTTTATGAAAATTCACAGAACACCGTACATATCAATTATTATTAATTGAGTAATATTTATAGAAATTAATAAAAAAATTGACACATATTCGCTTCTTAGATTGTGGGTGACAGCCATTTTAATAAAGAAGCAACACTGTTTACCAAAAATTCGTAAGGTGACCAACCATCCGTATTTTGCGGGATAGTCTCCTACTAGAAGCTCCTGCATTGCAATAAATACATAGCATAGTCCCACAAAACGTCAAATGCTTTCCGCACGTTTACAATATCCATCATAATATATTACAATATTAACTGTAGAGAGGTCAATTCTATACATCCATACTAAATTATTATAAATGCGAAAGTAACTCGGTCTGTCTGTCTGTTACGCTTTCACGCCTGAACCGCTAAACTGATTTTGATGAAACTTGGTATAGGAGTAGATTAGACCTAGATAACCGACATCCACGTGGGTGGAGCCGCGGGCAACAGCTAGTTGAATATATTTAAAAAATAACTACATATTGGGAAATAATTAGTGATCGATACTAATGCAAAAAATGCAATCAGTATTTTTTTTGTCTTTCTGTCTGTCTATCTGTATGTGCACGCATGGATCAAAACTACTGGAGGGATTTTGATCAAACTTGATACGATTATAGTTCATACTTCTGGGCAACATATAGGCTACTTTTTATACAAGCTGATATACCCATGGCTTCACCCGCGCTTCGTTTTTAGGTCGCTTTTGGTCATATCTCCTGTTGTACTTAACCAATTGCAAGCAAACATACGATAAATTTTGAGTCTAAGTAAGACCTTTCTAATAAAAAAGCCGCATCAAAATTCGTTCAGTACTTTTTACGTCCATTGCTAGGAAGCTGGTCATAATAAGTATATAGTTTCAACTTTGACGCTTATTATTTATTGCTTTCTAGACATAACCTATACCTACTCAAGTAGGTATTAAGTTATCGTTTCTAAAAACCACTACACTTTTTTATTTGTTCACGACTGTACATACTTAGACCACGGTGGTATAAACTTACTGTACACAGGTTGACTCAAAATATTATTATATATTTATTATTCTTCACATACAGACAGATAGAAAGACAAAAAATTTACTGTTTGCATTTTTTGCATTAGTATCGATCACCAATCATCCCCCAATAGTTATTTTGTAAATATATGCAATGAACAGAATTGACCTCTCTACAGTTTTATTATAAGTATAGATCATGTATTTGTCTTATTTTGTTCCTTAAATTTACGAAAGAAAGTATAATAATGGGACAGGGATTCACCTGACGATTTTTAAAATTCACATTATCTTTCAAGTCCGTATCGATTCATTCGTTTTAATCGACCTTTTTTAACAGGTCACCTCATTATGAATATAAAACTGACAAACGTCAAATGTTACCTATTAATGTGACGCTACTATAGGAAACACCCTTTTGTTGCTACTGTATCGCATTGGGTTTGCCTGTAATGACACCGTATGTATAAAATAAATAAATACATAATCCTTCATTTAATGTAAATAATTTATTTTGTTATTACATGCTTACATAAGTAAGTCTCAATTAATAAATAAATAAGTTACAAAATTACTGTTTTCATCTTTAATAGCTTTTAAATATATTATAGTAAAATAACCTTTTCAATGAATTTGGCCTCTCTTAATAGTATTAGTAAATATGGAAACGTAGACTATACCATTTATTTTCATGAGCATAGACGTAAACTACATCATATATCCCAACCTTGCAATTAAACATGGTCACCGCAAAGAAAGGTACGCAACCCAACCAACTAGATGGAGACACTGCAATGTATGTCCTTGCAGTATCCATTGGTTCTAATATTCTTGATAATAGCCAATAATAGGTATAAGTAATATAATATTATAATCTATCTATTATAGTTGTCACAAAATAAAAGGCCCACTTTGACAGTTCGTGCCCATGAGGTTCTTAATTTTTTATCAGTTAAATGTTCTAAAGGTAATTACATTTTTCATTGACAGGTACCGCCCACTCGGCTAAGTGCTGTGCATAACGATTTTTTCATGTAGTCCACAGACTATTAATAATCAGTTATGGAAAGAAAATATCGAGTGAGATATTTTTTTTCAAGCCCGACGCGCACTTTGATTTTTATTTATTTAAATACTTGTGTTTAGATTCTGAAGACTGATTTAATAATTATTCTTGTTGTTTTTGTGATTGAGTGAATGTTATTGTAACAAAAGTATTAAATATAAGTAAACTGACCTTTAATAACATTGTATTGTTTTAAAATACCTACAAAATCAAGGGTTAAGCTAATTTTTCTAATCAGAACTCTAATCCAATGCAGTATACATACATATTCAAATCGATTACATCCCCATACAAACTGGATTCGATTCATCCTGAGTATCGAATACCGAATCGTGTGGGTACATAACTAGTTACGCCACGAGGACAAACGTCAAAACGGGCCTTTTATTTTGTGTTGAGTATAGCCGTAAAACTTTGTGAACAAACGTCAGCAAGTTCTTGCGTTCGTATACTGCACATACATACGAAACAATAAAAAAGTGGCAAATTGCAAAGCACAGAAGCCATTATAAAAAAATTAGGAGCGAGCCCTTCGACGAGATTGGATTGGAGAACCGCGGGTGTATGACTTTTGATCAGATCGAAAATATACTGTATAAATGTACGAAAAATGTACGTTTTTGTACTAAGATATGTATAAATGTACGTTTATGTATGCGTTATAAACATTATTTGAAAGTGAGCCGCCATCCTGACGTCAGGGTGGCGGGTGAATTTAAATTATACAATTATTTTTTAAATTTGACATCACTAATTAAATGTACGTAAATTGTACGTATAGGAACATTAATTAAAACCTTCTTAAATGTTGTACAAGCTCCGGTATTGTAAAACTCGTGTGAGCGGCTCTGACATCAGAATGGCGGGTGTATAACTTCAAAATAGGTCAAAAATTAACTATATGAATGTGCGAAAAATGTACGTTTTTGTACTAAAATATGTTTTTTTAAAATTTATGTATTATTAAAAGCTTTTTTTTTATTTTATTTTTATTATTTTTTTATTATTATTATTATTTTTTTGATTTTTTTTATTATTTTTTTTTATTTAGAGAAACAAGGACAATACATTGTGAATGTAGCGTGATATACGTTTTTGAGAAACTCTTTGCGGATATTATCTGGAGTGTCGACAGGATAGAAACCTGTACAAGTGAGACTTGTGTGACCAATAATGTGCGAAGAAAATTGACGTTTCTTTCACTTGACCCAAAAGATATTTCTCAATTAAACGAGGTAGCTGTATCCATATTATGGGGCGACGACAATTTGGTCTTATGCAATCGCAATGGCTGTAAAGGTATACGAACGTTTGATTATATACTCCACAACATCATAATTTTTGAACATAGTCAATCGGCATATATCTTTATTGATAATATTCCGTTACAAATAACACTCAACGGCAATAGAACTTATTATATTATAGGAGTTATTGAATATGTACCTTTCAGCTTAGATAATGATGCGATTGGGCACTACAAAGCGCATTCATATAGTGGTGATGGTATATGGATGTGCTATGATGATTTAAGCCAAGGTTAAACAGGAGTCCAGAAAAGGTGACTGCCCATTGTATTATTTATGGCCAAATGTTATAAAATTGTTGTTATCAATGTACCCATTTGTATTATTTACTACTACTCGAGGTGCTCAATACATACCTAACCCATTATTTAAGAATTCATTGTCGTGCTCATGTAAGTAACACTTGTTATTCGTACATAGAATTAGTAATCTCAAATTAAAAAAGAAATGTCGTATTGGAATTCACCTTCCAACCCGATATCAAGATTACGACTCACTTTAAAATAATGTTTATTATGCGTAGGTACAGAAACGTACATTTATACATTTTTTTTTAATAATAAATATTTTTTGCTATATATATATATATATATATGTATATATATTTTGTATATATAATAATAAAAAAAAATCAAAATAATAATAATAATAATAAAAAAATAATAAAAAAAAATTAAAAAAAAGCTTTTAATAATACATAAATTTAAAAAAAACATATTTTAGTACAAAAACGTACATTTTTCGCACATTCATATAGTTAATTTTTGACCTATTTTGAAGTTATACACCCGCCATTCTGATGTCAGAGCCGCTCACACGAGTTTTACAATACCGGAGCTTGTACAACATTTAAGAAGGTTTTAATTAATGTTCCTATACGTACAATTTACGTACATTTAATTAGTGATGTCAAATTTAAAAAATAATTGTATAATTTAAATTCACCCGCCAACCTGACGTCAGGATGGCGGCTCACTTTCAAATAATGTTTAACGCATACATAAACGTACATTTATACATATCTTAGTACAAAAACGTACATTTATACAGTATATTTTCGATCTGATCAAAAGTCATACACCCGCGGTTCTGACAGACACTAATTATGACTAGCTGTTGCCCGCGGCTCCGCCCGCGTGGATGTCGAAATCCGTTTCAAAAACTATCCTATCTCTCAAGTTGGATCGAACTGCACATGGTGTGCGAATTTTATTATAATCGGTTAAGTGGTTTAGGAGTCCATTGAGGACAAACATTGTGACACGAGATTTATATAAATATTATACAAGATAAGATAGGTTGATGATAGTGCAATAGGTGCACCCGATGTGGTCGCGCCCCGCGCATTGTAAGAGACCAAAAACAAATATTTGTACCTAATGGAAGCTGCGACTTTGAATGTAGGTAGCCAAAGTGTAAGTAGGCATCACTCAATCGGTCTACTATTATATGACTATTATAGCTTGTCACGCCGCGCGCCGCGCCGACTCCATTAAAAAAAATAGAGAAGTATATATATATATTTTTTTTATATTTATACATTTATTTATATTTAAACATAAATAAATAAATAAATAAATAAATAAAAAAATTGCACTCCGGGAGTGCCGGCAGAAGTGAAAACTTCAATACTAACGTTGTGTTTAATTATAAGTATAAAAGTACTATCATTTATGAGGTAGAATACAATGTTTATTTATTGCGCTATCGTACACAAATATGACAATTTATATGTTGTTATTTATTCACATTTACGAATACACAACAGTGTATTTACTACACAACAGTCAAGCAATCAGCTGTCACCATCCTTAGATACGCGTGGGACGCTGTACATAAACACACACGGTCATTCGCGCAAGCGCCTTGTGCCGCCTAAACAGAGCAGCACACTCAGGCACGGTAGAAAGAGTGGGAGATACTAGTTCCTCTCCCTTCCCCTCGATCTTACGCTTTTTCGATCAGCATCACGTGACCCTGACGCGAGTTTGAAAGATTTTACCCATACAAAAAAAGTGCTCAGCGCCGCTAAAGAAGTTTTCACTTCAATAAATAAATAAATAAATAAATAAATAAGTAAATGAATAAATAAATAAATAAGTAAATGAATAAATAAATAAATAAGTAAATGAATAAATAAATAAATAAGTAAATGAATAAATAAATAAATAAGTAAATGAATAAATAAATAAATAAGTAAATGAATAAATAAATAAATAAGTAAATGAATAAATAAATAAAATAAAGAATCACAGAGAAATGACAGGAGGTGACATTTTTAGTATAGTGGTGTTGCAAATCAATAAATGTCGTGGTTCAGCTTTCGTTAGACAGAGTCTATAATTATGTGCTGTTAATAAATTAGTTATCTACATGACATTTTTTATATATAATTTAAATAGAATTTTATATCAAATATCATATAATAATAAATAAAATAAATTTTGTCATGACATTTCGTCACACCGTCGCCGTCGCGTCGCGTCACCGTCAACGTTCTCTCTCAGTCTCTCCAATGAAGTGGGACGGAGCGCACCTCAATTTTATCCACGCAAGAGTCTTAAAATTTTCGACTTAGATTGCTTGTGCTGTTTCTCAAATATTTGCATCATCACCATTAACAGAGAAAATCAGGTAAGCACAAATTACTAGATCTTTTTAAAATATTCACGCTAACTGTGTTTTATGTACAATACCATGATAATGGCTGGTTGTGCTCTTTGCAGCGTGGTATTTAGTTTAAAAAATCATAAGCTTCCTAATATTCATATCAAACGTCATAACCATCATCATCATTATCATTCGATTTCTGTTAATGGTAATGACAGTATATGAATGGTAATGATTACTAATGATAATATATACTTTGTGTGTTTTGTGTGTTTATCTCATGTAAATTCCGATTTGGGTGATGTTGACTGACTCTGGGCCACCTACGGATTTAAGATGGCCCCATCGACAACCTCGAAAAGGGGGTGGGGCAAGCAACGCCCGCAGGGCGCATTCCTGGTTTGGGTGCGAGTGCGCAATGGCGCTAGTCGAGAAAAGGCTTCAGAGCCTTGCCCATCGACGCAAAGTTGCAGGTGTATCGGTGTTCCATCGGATACATTTCGGAGAGTGCGCTCTGCAATTGCACAACCTGATACCTCAAAGTCCTTCCCATCAACGAACGACCAGACGAACAGCGACGTGACACCGCTTTATGCTCGATATTCTGCTCGATGCTCGATACTCATACGCACGAAACGCTTTGCGGATGCATTCATCATGCGTAAAGCTAAGGAGTGGAATTCCCTGCCCGAGTCTCTATTTTCGGAAAGCTATACCTTATATTCAAGTCACGAGTGAATAGGATCCTTCTAGGCAAACGTGATTCATCGTAGACCGCATCGTCACTTACCATAAGGTGAGATAGTGGTCAAACGTAAGCCTATCTTAAATTGAAAAAAAAAAGGCTGTTCACCAGAAGCAGCTGGCGTACATCCAAGAACCTGGTTGACTTCAATGCCAAGAAGACGCAGGCTTGTACGTTTACAGCAAAGGTATCTCCATTCCTTCCCCTCCCTACTCTTCGGGAAGTTTCCCGAAGTCTCCTACAGTCCCGGGTCCTATATGCGGGCGTGAAAAAGCATTTGATGAGGCCGTCAACATGAAGGCCACCATTATGGCACTGTTGGCGTATGTAATGGGGACCCCTTTCCTGAGACTTTACCTTTAGTTTACCATCAGGCGAGGTGAAGTCATATTGACGTGACCGACATAAAAAAAATCGCGCCCACTTCACCAACGGTGGGGTGTAGGGTGACAGGTGGCCGCCCTGTTACCATTATTACCATTCCTTTTTCATTTTTATTGTTTAGGTATCATTCTATACCTATGTATTAATAGTTTATTTGGGATATTTTATTATGATTATTTTATTAGGTATAAAAAGTGTTCTTTACTGTTTTTCATCATTCCCATTAACTTCTCTTATAGGTACCGTTAAAGAAATTTCATTACCATGCTATAGACGTCATTACCATTTCAATTAAATAACTTTAAAAATCGAAAACTTCTGATTCTCTTGTTGGATTTTAGTGCCAGGTTATTAAAAAACTTTAAAATTTATTGCGTATAACACGCATTTCCTACCAGTAAAAAAAAAAATTAAGAAGGAATCAAAACGGCGGGCGGATTCACCCTATTACAGAGTCATCTAGTCAATCTTAGTAAAGTGATAAAAATGTATTTTATTTATTCATTTTGACAATTTGGCGTTTCGGCTACTTTTGGCCACTTTTTGTAAGAAAAACGGCGATATTAGGCCAAGCGCTATTGGCAACTCTGTTCATTAGTTATCAAAATGGCAACTGACTGCACAACTGAACTGACTTACAACAACTGACAAGCTCAGCAGTCAGCAGTCAGCCAGCAGACAAGACAAGCTGTCAGTTGTATAGGGTAAACAGGTTTGGTTGATAACAAACCTTTTACTTAATAATAAAAACGTATCATTTCGTAGTTATCATGCCTTCATAGTTTTTCGAAAACAATGTGGAACTAGTATATCGGTGTAGGTTAATTTATTTTTAAAATTTTTGCAAAATTTTTGTTTAATGTACAAAATAACAATATGCAACGTTGGTTTTTTTTAGACGATCGTAAGCGACCAAAACACATAGTTCCGCCAAAATTACCCAAAAAGAAAGAAGAAGAAATGGCGGAATTATTATCGCAACCATGGGAATTTTCTGTGAATGTACCAGAAGCTGAAGCCAAAGAAATAGTATTTATTACAGGCAATATTCCTGAGCTTGGTGAATGGGATTACAAAAAGATACTTTATTTGACTAAAAAAGAAGGCACAGATTTGTGGTCGATAACGGTAACTATCCCTAACACTTGTGATGTTTTATATCGTTATGGATTGGGGATTATCAATGATGATACTAAAGATCTTATGATACGTCAATGGGAAACTTTCTTAAAGCCTAGAACTCTTAAAGAAACTGACCTGCATCCATCAGTTGATGTATATGGTAAATATGATGGAGTAACAGCAGTTACAACAGGGTGGCTCACTACTCATACATTGGTACAATTCAAATTTCTTCAAAATGCACTTAAATTGAGGAATCGCCTGTCAACTAAATCAATGCTGATTAAAGTAACTCCAGTGAAGTTATCCTTTGGAACTGAATCAGCCGAGATGGAAGATTCATCACTCAGTACTGATATTATTGACAATGAGATGCCATGTACATGCCTCGTAGAGGTTTCTACACTTGATAATGATCAATCTCTATGTGTCCTGAAGCCTCAAGAGCAGTTTGGAAGGGAATACAAACAAGATGATGTGTTCATTGTAAATATGACAGTTCCAGACCACAAAGCTCTGGCTTATCTTGTTGATCTTTATTCATATAGTAGTCATGCTTCAATTGAGAGTACTCCGTACCATGTGGGCTATACATATGTGTTACCAAATATGTTTAAACCCTCTGAAGGAATGTTACAGCTACCTGTAACATGTAATGTCAAACACCGCCCCTTAGGTACTATTGATATTGAATATTTAATTGTTCATCCAATGAATGAAAACATTAATAATTTTGAAGCCTCCTATGCCAAGTATTGGTCTCAAACATGGACTGGCTTAGAGGTTGGACATCGTGGTTTAGGTGCCAGTTTTAAAACCAGGTATGTTTTTTGCATGTAATAATAGTCTTTGATAAATATTCCTTTTAATAACATAAATGTGTGCTATTGTTAAATAAGATAGTTTACAGGCTTTTAATACATACACACAGTGATGTACAAGCCTCGAGGCGTCTCGAGACTTGTACATCACTAATCACTAAATACCTTATAATATTTTCATTAATTTTTAGAAGTAATAATATACGCGAAAATACAATTGCTTCCCTTAAACAAGCAGCATTAAGTGGTGCAGACTTACTTGAATTTGATGTGCAGCTAAGCAAAGATATGGTACCAGTTATTTATCATGACTTCCATGTCTGTATATCACTGAAGAGAAAGAAAGAGATTGAACGTTTAGAAATGTTAGAATTACCCGTGAAGGACTTGACGTTGGAACAACTACACAAATTGAAGGTATGTTATAAATTTTTAAACCCTTACTATTATCGCCATATTATGTAGATTTTTTTTTTTAATTCATGATAGGCTTACATTTGACCTCAATCTCACCTGATGGTAAGCGACGATGTGGTCTACGATGAATCACGAATTTTTATGATATTAATGATGAATTTTTACTATTTATATGTGGCTAAAACAACAATGAAACTAACAGGTCCAGATTGAAAAATTCTAGGATATTTTCACAGGAAATACATAGTAACAGATGGACACACAGTACTTTCGCATTTAATATAATATATTAAAAGTATGCATTTATTTGAAAGGAATGTATATGAAAAAAATGAAACCAAAAGTGATTCACGGATATAATGTCTAAAAAAATTTAGTAGGTACTCAATAATACACTCTAACCCAAACTATTACAATTGATTTTTAATATTTGGGGAGATATTTTTAACCACTCTGTTAGCTTAGATACTTTTGAGCAGTCTTTTTCCGCACATAAATATGAACAGTTTGATAGTATCTCACATTATTATGGAATATGGAAAACCAATCGCTTTACTTTGACCACTCTAGATGCCTACATCAATTTGAGCACTCTGGTTTCTAAGATATTTTTGAATTTGCGATTGTCAACATCTTTTGAATTTTGATACTGACTGTACTATCGAGCTCATATTTGCATTACCAAATCAACGGTCGTTTGGCGTGTTTTTCGTTTACATTCATGTGTGTGTGTGTGTGTGTGTGTGTGTGTGTAATGTTTCAATGCAACTTGCAAGTGTAAATTAGAACAACAAAATATGAGTAGTTCGTGCTAGACAAAGATAACGATATAATATTATGTTCGTCTTCATAACTGTGTTATTCTTTAAAACTGCTATGAGTTATTCATTATATTAACTGATAGCTAAGTGGCTGAAGCAAGATACTATATGTTGGTCTTTGCTAAAGTTTAGCAAATAATAAATTCTACTTAAGAAAAATGATTTTATTCATCAACCTGATACCTATTAATTTATAAATGAAACACAAAGTGGTATTGCAAGATCGTAGGATTCGAACCGTCAACTTTTGCATTTCCATAAACTTCATTCTAGAACCACTCGGCCACGGGTTGCTTAAATAATAACAACGAAATTATCGAAAATATTCCTACGGAAGAACAATTTTATTTGTGTGTGAGTAAATTGTCTTAAAAGAAAAAGGCCACAAGTAGCGCTAGAATGTTGACGCTATAGTTACGAATACGTGGCAATGCAATTTTGAGCTCGATAGTACATCTTCTATGTTTTTTTTTTTCAGGTTTATCATTTAGTTGAAGGTCGAACTCACGAACCAAAGGTGTTTGATGAAGATACCGATGAACACCAACCATTTCCTACTTTAAAAGATGCTCTAGAAACCATTCAGGAAGATGTGGGCTTTAATGTTGAGTTGAAATGGACTATGGAGATGAAGGATGGTACCTTTGAACTTAACAATCCTTTTGACATGAATATTTATGTTGATAAGGTTAGTTTCGTTTTTTAATCGCAAATATCATTCAAACATGTTGTAGGCAATACTCTAATACAAACAGAACCTTTATGATCAATGATTTTATATTAAAAAGAGGTAGAACGGCACTAGCTGAAAGAAATATTTACTTGAAACGTCTTGAATTCGCCTAGGTATTTTAACGTAAGCACGAGTACAACTAGTGCAAACGAGAACAAGATAAACTTCTACGATGCTGTTCACAATCAATGTATTGTGGTATCTTCCATAATCAATATGCAATCATTGGCTGGCACAAAGAGAATGAGCAAGACATTAGTGTATGTATGTATTATCTTGTACCAGTCAGGTTGTACTGACGAGACGATTGTCGTTCCGTAGTATGCAACGTGTAGGTACCAGGGTCATTGACCTCTCTCTTATCAAGTTTCTGTCTACCAATATGAATGGTAGATCATTCATATTGGTAGAGATAACATCATCGAGGTCAGATGGTCATGGTACCTAACCAAATAAGTATGCTTTACGCATCCTGGATGCGCATGTAATTTATAAATGCCCTCGCATTCAGAGGAAGACAGTGATTTTGTTATTCCATGGTCGGAAGCGTTATATCATTTAGGTAGGTATAGTAAGATGTTAAGACTATAGATACGTTATTGACCATTTTACTTTGGGACTCATAACTTATTATGGAGTCCTTATATGGGGTAACCTTACACAAAAGCCATTACACCTGCTGTTTGGCGGACGAGACTCTGGTGCAGGCTTTCGGGATATGGAGGTCAGATGACAGTCGCTCCCATAAAGCCAAAAGAAACCAAAAATATAAAAGGCAAAGTAGGAGAACGAACCCTGGGCTCCAAACTTTGGAAGCTAGTGTGCATCATCACATTTACAGGAGTTTCATCTAAGCATATACATATTACTATGATCTCAAACATTGTTTTTTTATTTATAGGTGCTGGAAGTTGTATTAAAACATGCTGGTGCACGTCGCATCGTATTCTCTTGTTTCAATCCTGATATATGCACCATGGTCAGGCTGAAGCAGAACAAATATCCTATCATGTTCTTGACAGTTGTAAGTACACACATGTTACATAATACAGTTCAAATAATGTACTTGAAGCCTGTTTTCCTACATTTTATATTTTATTGTTTATAGGGTATCTCGTACAAATATGAACCTTATCGTGATCCTAGATGTTCATCCATACCAGCTGCGGTGCAGTGCGCGGTCAGTGCCGATATGCTGGGCATAGTTGTGCACACTGAGGATATACTCAGGGACCCTACTCAGGTATTTTTACTTTACATATCTATACTAGTGTTATAAAGCTGAAGAGTTTGTCTGTTTGTATTGGTGGAACGTGCTAATCTCAGGAATTGCTGGTTGGAATTGAAAAAATGTTTTTGTGTTGGGAAGGCTATAGGCTACCGACTACCACTAACACAAGCAATATAGCTTAGACGGAGTGGTTAACGGGAATGCTTGCAATTTCGCTTATAACAAAAATTCTATCGCTTCACAGAAAATAAGAATTTTAGACGTACAATGAATCCCGACTCCCGACCCCAAGTTGGGAAAAGGTTCGTAAAATGATAACAATAAAAAGTGATAGCATCAGCTTTATAAATCACAGTTTTTCAACACGTTTCAATATCGTAAATATGCTAGTGTATACTATCTAAAATACATTCAAACTGGTTTTATGTATGTTTTAATTAAATTCTGTTTGTCGCATGTTGAACTTTATGTTTAAGCCATAAGGTTTAAATCGTCTTGAGAAAACAGTAATTAGCAACAATGGCCATGAGCTCAATGTAAATTGCACATTTTACATTGCGTTATAAACACACTTCTTCCTTCGATAGTTGTACTCCTCTTGTCACAATCGTGACCTTCACTTCTTAGGGTCCTTTCACTTATGATATCGCACCATCTTTCTCTGTCTCTGGAAGCATGCTCATGCTACGTGCTAGACTGATGCGTCAAGGTTGATGCGAATCTGATCGGTCCAATTCTACGACCTCCCTCGATTTAGATTTTTTGGATACGACTTTCGCTAGTCATATTACATTTTCAAAGTTGTCAATATAATAACAGACTCGCGGAGGTAAACTGATACGGTAAACGTGGAGAATAGGGATTGCCGTCATCTTTTAGTGAAAACATACTTAGGTACGTATAATATCTACAACAAAGTTTCAAGTACATGCCTTTCAATAAAACCGTTACCAAGTAAAAACGTAGTTAGGTACATTGACGTTATGGAAAAATCAAACTGATAGCACAATAGGTGTACCTGCCTACGTAGGTACAGTACGTACACACTGTTGAAGAAATTCAACTCCAATTATTTCTCCCTACCGACACAACTCAGAACGGATATTACCAATGATAGGAACAGAGACCAATTCATACTAAACTGCAGTTTCACTTTGGACCTGTTGAACAAAATTTTTTGTTTCGATTGTAATTAGATAGTACCAAAGACGATAGATAACTAGTTATCTATCGTCTTTGATATCAAGCTTTAACCTGGGCGTCTTCAACTCAAGAGTGAATAGGTTGCTCTTAAGCAAAAGCGCTCCGTCGTTGACCACATCATCACTTACCATCAGGTGACATAGTGGTCATATCGACTATAAAAAAGTGGTCGATTTCTGTTCATCTCGTCTCTTGTGGCAACACTCCTTTACCGACGTAACGTCAATACATACAATACAATACAATGAGCTGCAGAAGTAGCGATGGCGTCGATTCGAATCTGTTTATAAATGTAGGTACACGTGACAATTCTCAATGTCAGCCCATGTTCCGTAACGAACAAAGCTTGCACAACAAAATTAAATGCGTCACGTTGCTATGTTATTGTATTGTACAGCTGTTCTAATCATTACTAATTACTAAGCATGGCTGGGTGATAAGCGGTTGTCATTAATTGCGGACACTGTTAGGCAACTGATAAATACCTAATTAGCAAAATGTCTCCCCTCTCACATTACAGCGTTTCCTTATAGGTAGAGGTGTTCATAGCGCTTCCTAGTTAAAAGTTGAATGTTTTTAAGTTATAGAAATCTTTATAATATAAAAATGAATCTATTTCCCTTGGTCACGGCATCACGCGTGAACGGCTGGACCGATTTGGCTGAAAATTGATGGGGAGGTAGCTTAGAACTAGGAGAAGGACATATGACACTTTTTATGCTGCCACGGGGACGAAGTATGCCACGGGCGAAGCCGCGGGACACAGCTAGTGTTACATAAAATGTACTAATATTGGCATATAATTTTTAAGTGATTAAAACGATTTTTATCTAATGTAACAGAAATAAAATAAACCCATTTAGAACCCAAGATATGAAATAAACATGTGGCACATTATTTTTATAATAGATTTTACCACGAAGAGCAATACTCATGAAATACTTTTGCATGAAACGCCTTGACAAATTCAGTCGACAAATAGGCACCTAGTATTTTTTGTTTAGTTGCCTCGGATAAATCCTATATTGCATAGCTACTAGCTATGTGTGTTATCTATTATAATACCTAAGTTTATGATGCTTTTTTATTCAATACATGCTTCAAAATAACACATGAATTATATTATCATTGAGGTGAATGTACCTCTTTGTACTGGGGAGTTTAATGACACACGGTTGTACGACCTACTTGTAGCACATTGTTCTCAATTAACAGGTCAACTTGGCAACAAACGCTGGCTTAGTCATGTTTTGTTGGGGCGACGACAATAACGATAAAGATACTATCAAGAAGCTGAAGGACTTGGGACTGCACGCCGTCATATATGACAGACTTGACCAGTACACCACAAAAGCAGTAAAGGTAACTATCAGTAGGTATAATAAGTAAATTTATCATCATGTTGCGTTCCCGGCGGCGCGGCGGTAGGTTCCCGAAGCTCACTGGAGGGATTCTTACCTGTCAGCGCGGCGACCAAGGTCTTCTGCGTGTCAGCACAGAAACTATCAACCATCCCCCCCCCCCCCCCCCCCCCCATTCCATCCTTCCCCATCCCCCCCCCAACCTTCCCTTGTCTGGCACTGCCACCTACTCGTAAATGAACCTAGAAAACTACAATTTTTAAATATGTAAATCCAACATTACACATTATATAAATTCTATTACATACACATACTTATGTGCATATTGTATGATAATATTTTTATTAGGTACCTAGGTACTTGTATGTTACCAAATTACTCATATGAAGATACTAATGCAATCTGTGTTGTTAAACAGGAGAGTATATTCTTGGTGGAGGCAAGAGAATCGCAGCGAGAACTTATGAAGATGGCAGCGATTGGCGAATTCCCTACGGATGACAACAATTCAGAACAGAGTGGCTCTGTACGTAGGTCTAATAGAACAACAGCCTTCCTCGACCTCGAGTATGTTCGCAATAAAATAGGAGATACTTCTACCGCGACCTCATTAGAATCTCTCGCCTCTTCTATGGATCTGAGAGACGAGTTCGCACAAATTAAACGTGACCAGGAAGTCATTAAAGCTATTGGCAAAGAATCCCAGTTAAAAGAACAAGTGAATGCGTTCAAAATTGCATTTCCTGAATGCTCTAGTAAAAGACCGCGCAACTACTAATATTATAAATATGTGTAATATATATTAATTTGATAAAAGTGAAATAAAAATGTAATTTTCGGATAATTGCTCAAATAAATCGAATCATTATTTGTTTTAAAATAATCATCCAACATTATTAGAAAATATTTAACGGGATTGTATTGTAGTATAAATTTGTATAGACTAACGAAGAATATAAAACAGCTTTTATCATGCGGTGAAATTACACAACCTTGAACGTATTTTATGATAATTGCTCCGTGTGTATAAACGTCCTACATTCCTCGTTAGGCTATATTCAAATAAGTTTAAAAAGGTATTATTTAGAAATTTTTGATGAGTCAGTGGTTTATTCCTTTCATTGGGGTTTACGGTACGTGTTAAAATTTACTTTTTTCCGCATGTTCCCAATAACGCAATTATTTCGCGTTCTCTAAAACTTTATCAATGGTACTTTTATTACCTACAAGCTTCAATTGATGAAAAGGCTATATTTTGAATTACTTAGGATACCAAAGAAAAAGAACTCCTCAAGGTACTATTATTATAAAGTTTCAAAACCCTGAGGAAAATAAATTCCGCGGGTCATCATCAATAGGACGGCATGAAGGTTTTTGCCACCCAACGCCACCCTTACTAGTCATATTTAGATGAATCCAACGAATTGCTCTCTGTACTTCGCTGTATGTCGTCTACTGACGGAATGTACTGCCTGACTACTAGTAACGAAATCCACACCGGCTCTCGGGATATATTGCGAGCTCTAAAGCTTTTGAAAGCTAGAGTGTAGCACTCCACCTAAAGTTAGCAGACGACGTTCAATTAAATAATAAAACAGAATTTATATGGACTTCTACTGTAATATTTATAATAGTGCTAAGTAAAAAATTGCTAACAGTCCTATAAGCCCGTGATCCCATGTGTATTGTATTTTTAATTAAAATGCAGATACCTACTTAAATATGTTTTTCCTATCATAATATGGTTGGAATATTTTTAAATCAAGGATTACGTTAAATAATTAATACTTTAAATAACTTACGTAACTTTTTGGAAATTTTGAATGTAATCAATATTTTGATTTATTGTAGATATTTAAACAAAGAAAAACTGCATTTTTATTTAATCATACCGTGGGAACTCTGGCATAGTTTCACGAATTTAATTTTTTATACAATTAACCCCATGATTTCTGTGATAATTTAATTAATCATTATAAGTCATTCATTAAAAACTAAAATAGGTACTGAACTAGTTGGCAATATTTTAGAAAACAAATATTAACACGTGAAGAGCTTTGTACCTACCCCTTTTCTCAAGTATGTAGAACTTAATAGTAGCAATACTAACTAAAACTTAATGTGCCTATGTAACCATGTATTTTGGTAATCATTGTTTTCAACAAAAATTTCGTTGTTCGCTGTATAAATTGTAAAATAATAAAATTATATCTTTTAATTATGTCTGTACGCAAAGGATCTAGCGGGTTCGTCAAATTAAGGTACCTGCCACTCATAAGAACATACCTACTCATTAGAACTTAGGTATAATTTATGATCATGCTATTAAACAATCAATATGTTGGTTGTAGATCGAAAGCAAATTAAATAAAAAGCCTTACGAAAAAAAAACCCAAAACACAGTCATTATAGTGAAGTTTGACAGACATTTCAAGATTACTTGGCATTTGGGTACACAATTTACTTAGCTTCGCAAAGTTATTCCATTCCATCCAGCTTAGTTTGATGGAATAACTAAAATAACTCCTTTTTATAGGTAGTAGTAGCAAGTATGAAAAAATAAGCTAAACTCAGTTAGCTTAATTTTCGGTCTGCAACCCGCCATAGTCACATTGCTTTCGTGTGTATAGAATCACTGTTTATTGAGGTACACCCGTCATTCCGATTTACTCTTCTATCTATTCCATTTTTTATGTTGCTTACAAATCTTACAATGCACTATAAGATAGTATTTCGTCATAAGTAATAGTGAAGGTGTAAAGCCCCGTCACACACGTAGCTATAAATTTAAATACACCATAAGTAGCCTAATGGCCATTCATTATATTTAAGAACGATACTGGAATATTAGTTATATATCCGACAAGCTACTCTCTAGCCTCGATGAGTTGGTACTACTAAATATACAACTTGCTACGTGTACGTAGGTATGTGATACTAGACTATGTTGTTCTTACAAGTTATTAATTTTAAAATTGTAAGTATTTTTTTAAGAATTGTATTGTTGCCTGTAATCGCATCTGCATCACAGATATCTTCGAAACTTATTGAATAAAGATCGTTTAATTTTTAAGATTGTTTATTTACTTACCAAATTTATTTTTATGTTTGGATTGAGGAGCCAGTTTTCAAATTTTATAAGGATACTCACCCCCTAATTTAGAAGGAAAGCAAATATAATTACAAAATTCTATTAGATTAGAGGCTAAATCTGAAACTTGAAGTGGTTTCTTAATCTAAATATCGGAATTGAGGAGCCACCCGGAACATTTTTATCTGTAAGCTGAAACAGGTAGGTGTATAAAATTTCGTACTTTTTACTTAGAAAGGTTTACTTTTCCCTAATTGGTGAATTTAGGCCTTTCGGTCACCTATGTAACTGTGTTTTGTAACCCGTTACAATAGAAGAAAATGTTCTCTTTTTTCGTTACCTAGTTACAGACCTGCCCGCCCCGCTGCGCCGTCTGCTTAACGCCTTACCCAATTCGTCAGTTGGAAATACCTATGTAAAATACCCCGACATACCAATGCAAGTATTTATTTCAGGCCTACGAAATATTTGCACTGACCGGGATCGAACCCGCGACCTATTTGGAAGTCAAAAGCTCTAACGACCACCATGCCATTCAGAGCACCGAATTTTGAGGTTCTTATTCAGATTTACATTTTCTAAAGACTATAAATACTGTAAAAATTAAAACGCTACTTTTAATAAAAAAATAAGGTTATATTCAACGATGTTACAATATAATAACTTATAATGTAGGTATGACAAATCGTTACAACATTACTTAGGATAGGACGGAATGTTTTATAATAAATCACAACATTGCAAATACCCACAAAATGTATAGTAGTAGATGCCTAGTTAAGTTAGGTACAGTACCTACTTAATACTGTACATACACATTGGATCTTAGTTGATAGGTAGGTACGACTTTTCTCAGCCTTTCGTTATTTTTTATGAATATAATATAATAGATTTCTAAATTGGTATTAATACCTACTATGGAGTGCATACCTACACATTTGTGTACCATAAATGGGTACACATTAGGGCGTCCGCTGCAGTGTGACCCTGATGCGTGATTACCTACGGTACATGTACCTATTGTATAAAACAACAATTGGTTACCGTAATCTATTACCTACGCGCTACGTCGAGAATCTATAAAAATGAATCCCTATTTCCCTTGTTTACAGCAACACGCGTAAACTGGAGGACCGACTTCGCTAATTATTTTTAGTTGTGTTTATTATTTTCAGGAGAAGAAAAATTAAGGAAATTTTAAGAGGAGAATAAGAAAAAATTAAAACTTAACGAGCATATGAACTTTTATAATGTTAAATTATGGAGTTTGACAAGTCTGTTAGTCGTTCATAACTGGCGAAATTAACAGATGCATCGGTCAGCATTATTCTGATAATTTTGACACCATTAAGCATTCATATGATAGAATCATAAATACGATGTTTTGAATATTTTTTTGTATAAAATTCAATATTCATAGTTAAAGCAGGAAACGTCTGTCGGGTCAGCTAGTCAAGATGACAAGAAGAAGAGTTTGAAGCCTGGATCTCGACCATATTATGCACGCGTCGGGATTACGCTCAAGGCAGCGGATGCTCTTATGTGCGGACTCAAGAAACATCTTTCAGGTAGCTAATATTCTGGGTTATCATAGTGAGTAAATAGATACTTATTCTAATATTAAGACTTATTTTCAATAGATCGACAATTTTAAATACTATAATCACGTCAACTCCAAAATAATTTAGGTACAGTTTTATTTGAGCTTTGGTTACATTACAACCTTATACAACCGACGTTATGAGGATTACTACCAAACCTGCGAATGGAATTCCGATTGGTAGAAGGAGCTGCATTATTCATCTCCAATTGCTTCCAGTCCTTCGATTGGTAGAAGGAGCGGGAATAAGTAAGTCAATCTTTAAAAAAATAGGTACTATTTTAATAATAGTTTGGCGATTAATTTCAGCGAAAGAAACTAAGTGATATGGAAAAAATAGCCTATCAATAAATAGAAGATCCGATCGGAGGACTGCGAAAAAGAAAAGCAATCGGAGATGTGGGAAAAATATTCCCGCTCCTCCTACTAATCAGAGATCCGAACGGAGGACTGGGAATAAACCCTGATATGAAAACATAAGGACTGACATCATAATGTTTAAAAAGTAGTTGACTAGCCTATGAACTTGTGATAACATTATTCCCAAATAAATTTAATCCATAGTTCATTCAGTTTTGGCGTGTTATGTAGTAGTACTGTAGTACCAAAGTATAAAATACTATCGTGTACCTATTTACTAAAACGGTAGTAGTACATTTAACATCATCCCAAAACAATGACGTGAGTTCTTGTAAATTTTATTATAAATGTGTATATTACACATATATGATATAAATATAGTAACGTTTAATCTTAAACTTAAATAAAAAGAAAAATAAAGTGAATAAATATTCCAATACTTATAGGTAATAAGTTTTGCTGTACAACAGTAAAGGTTTAAATGTATGGCCACAAACAGAAATACTTGATTAAATGGTGAAATAACTATCGAACTATAATAATACATTATACGTTACACATTTGAGACTCCTTAAAAAAATATTTTATTTATAAATATGGTTTTTATATAATGAAGTAATATTATTACAAATTTATCCGATCAACTTCCTGGACGGGACTTGGATTTATAGGACACACAGGCTACAACGCCTATTAATTGCTTCACAATTTCATTTACGTTATTATAATTATGCTATTATTAAGATACTCTAAATTATGAATGAGACATTAATATACTCGAATTAAATAAAAGGTTACCTTTTCTTTTTTTATTTAAAACCTGATATGTACGAAATGTATGACACTAATATGATTTTTTATCACAAACCAGTGGGTATCAAAATAGATGAACTAGTATTCTTTTATATGTAAAAAATAATAATTTAAATTATTTAACTTCAAAATACATTATAAATTCGAAAGTCTTGTTAATTTTATAAGACTTCAGATAACATTCTATTTAATTATATTTGACCAAATATACACATAAATATATTAAATTTGTATAAAAACATTTATTGCATTTTGAAGTCGTATTCATATTACAATAATCTAACAGAAGATTACAATTAAAACTAGGTATATGTATTAAGTAGTGATGTGCCGGATCATTAAAAATGTATATCCGCCGATACGATCTGAAAACGGATATTTGGTCTCAAGATCCGCTGATACGGATACGGATCATAACTTTTTTAGAGTACGTGGCGGTAAATATTGCACATTTAGACAGAGATAATCTGTTATGGAAAAAGTTATTGAACTCTATAAGAGTTAACTCTCCTAACTAAAGACATTAAAAAAAGCTTAGTTTTGTGTCTAACGCCCGCGAATGAGATTGCCTACTTATGCTTTAGACATATTTACGAAAAATAAGCGATAGTTGCATTGCTTATTAATTATTTCAACATAATAATCTGAATGGAAGTTATACTACGATTTTTAATTCTAGGCAAGAAAATGACATTTCCAGTGTTGCAGGTTTTTTGTATCAAATAAATAGTGATGTGGTTGAATCGAGTTTTACAATTATAAGTTAGTCGTGAGTCGAGATTATAATTCTTATTATTAAATATCAAACCGCGTTTATATAAATAAAAATATGTAATTTACGGTAATTAAACAGAAAACATACACGGTAAGTAATTAAATCTATATATATTATATAAAAATCAATTGCTGTTCGTTAGTCCGCTAAAACTAGAACAGCTGACCCGATTTGGCTAATTTTAGTCTTGAAATATTCGTGGAAGTCCAGAGAAGGTTTATACGGTGAGAAAATATGGAAAAATGCCAAGATTAATAAAACTGCGTTGAGGTTCTTTTAACTGATAAAATGCTTAATGCTATAAAAAATATTTCCGTCGTGTAACGTACCTACTAGGCGAGAATAAATAGCAAAGAGGTTCATGCACTGATAAAAATAAAGAGTGACTAAAGTGTCTAGTCTATTGATTGCCGAACATCACTATTGTAGCGGGTCACCCTTTTTTGTATCAGTGACAGTTGCACTTGTCATTTTCTTGCCTAGAATTAAAAATCGTAGTATAATTACCTATTTTTTTTATACTACGTAGGTGGCAGACAAGCACACGGCCCACCGTCACCGGAAAGCGGTCACCGTGGCCTATGGAAGTGTACAACACTAAGGGTGTCACACACGCGGACCTGAAGGGAAGGGGGAGGCCTAGGAAGGGGTGGGGACCTACATATAAAATTTCATATGATTTAAAAATTAATAAAGTAAAACATCCGCACAAAACTAACGGACACGGAGACGGATTTTTCTTCTTCCACGGATATCTGCGGATACGGATATCCGGAACATCACTAGTATTAAGTACAAAGTATTGTAAAGATACTGATATATATTATGGACGGATTAATGTTACATTTCCCTTAGCAGCTATTTACTATGTTATACTTAGGATAGGTACATAATAAAATTATTAACAAAAAATATTAATAAATGTGAATATTTTGGGTAGGTATAATAAAGTATTTAGCAATACCTGCAGGGGGTTTAACTTTAAGATGTTCTTCTATAAACTGACAAGGACATAGATATTTCTCGCCGTGTCGTCCAGGCACAGTGTGAGTCAGGTTTAGTTTATTTCTCACAGCATATGCACCCCAACGACCTGCATACCGCAAAAATAGAAGTAGCCCCCTTTCCTGTGGAAGATACAATAAAAAGGCTAAAGTAAATTTTAAAATGTCTTTAACTTTTGTATACAATAACAAAGTTAAACTTGCCGAAGATGAAGAGATTTGGTCAATCTAGCCCTCGACGTTTGAGCCAATCGTTGCATAGCGGGCAACATGCCCGCATGTCTCTGGGCTCTTTGTTCCGTAAGACTTCCTCAATATACTGACAAGGGCAGAGCGCCTGTGTTAAATGTCGCGGTGCAGCAGGATTGCCACCTTCCTCATCGAGAGTCCAGTCGAGCCGTCGGCGTAGGAAGTCTTTGCCCCACCGCTGCAGGTACCGAAGGTACACTTGGTCTGCCATACCCTGCACATTCGTATGCCTTGCTTACCCGCCAAAACTAGTCACCATTCATTTAGAAAATAGGTAGATAAGTATTGAGGACCACTACAATAAATTATATTAGTGACAGGTTTATATTAAATCATTTGAAGTGGATGTCTTTACTTCAACGGCGCAAGTAGCGTTAAAGAGTTATTTAAATAACAAGTTCTTACGTTATTTTATAAGAGAAGTATATCTTGATTTATAGCGATGGTGTTGATCTCTTTATTAAGCATACAGTGAAATGTAGTAGGTACTATTAGGTATTCTGTAGTATTACGTTTATTATACCTAACATATACATTTCAAGAGGATATGATGAGCAAATATTCACAGTTGCTTTTGTCCTAATCTCTTGCATTTGAAAAATTACGATCCTAATATACTCATGCAGGTAGATACATAGCTAGTATAGCTAGTTAGCTACATGCTACATACTGTTTGCATCTCGAGATTGCCGGGAGCACACCTTCCGGTATCGGTAAAAAGTATTGCGTTACTCTTGGCAGCAAAACTTAGGCGAGAACCGTTCTTATACATATTATAATTTCTTGTCTGTCTAGTTATTCTTTTCGTGCTGCATGTAGGTATGTAAAATAAAAATAATCATAACAAATAATCTAAAGTACCTACAATGTGCAAATAAGAGGGCCATACCCACCTTCACGGTCATCTTACTATGGAAAGGTCACGTGATGACTGGATTCCAACAAAAAGAACAAAGCAAACAAATAGCAGCACCAAATTAAATTATACGTAAAAAAAGTTAGTTTACTTGAAGGGAGTTATAGAAACTAATAACATGACATAAGTTCACTACAGACTTTAAAATATACACCTAATTTTAGCCACTAAATCAGAGCTGATGAGCTCTCACCTACCCCATAAATTTTAATAGCTCACCACATCAACCTTTATGGTGGAACCACACTTCGCTATTCGCCTATATTGTATTATATAGGAAATTGGCTATTTGACAGTTGTAACGATAACATATGAAATATGTTGGAAATGGTTGCTTATATTTTGTAAATAATAATTGAACAATTATGTTGATTGCATTAAAAAAATTGAAATAATTTTATTTTTGCAAAATCAATTTGAGTTTTTTATCTGTGAATTACAAGAACTGAAACGCGGGTGGCCATGATTGAGCATCGTGTGACGTCACATGTCACATTCTACAAAACAAAACGTCGTTTTTCATCGGTTACGGTTGGCTAAGAATATAAACACTAAAATATTTCAATTTGTGCTTGTGAGAGGTTTCAGAAATGGAGACAGGCTATACTAAAGCTGATAGTGCAAATCTACGTAAAGTAGATTCATTTATACTCGCAAATTTCTTCGTGGGTAATCCTGACTTGCTCGGCCGAGTTTCGGAATGCAAAGACTTCCGTGTAAGTATCGAAACAAATAATTATAAACATACAATAAAATAAATAACATTTTGTACATAAATCATCGACAAGTTTAATTAATTGAATGAAATTTTAAGCAATTGCATGCTAACTATTTCCAATAATTTTCTGATCGGAAAAAATTATTGGAAATAGTTAGCATGCAATTGCTTAAAATTTCATTCAATTAATCGGGCGGAGAATCTAAAAATAATGTTTAAAAACAATTGCAATATTGTTCATTGTTACCGTAGTTCGAACGAATTACGGTAGATGACTCCACCGGCGCCCTAAGCCGTAGAATATATCGGAAATTTTCGAGCATCTAGGATGGGTCCAGGTAGCTCAGTTGGTCAGAGCATTCCCCCTGTAAGGGACTGGTCACGGGTTCAAGTCCCGTCCTGGATGATCATTTTTCCGATCAGAAAACTATTGAAAAAGTTTAATTAATTTTGGAAGATCAGAGTTTAAGTTGATTTCCTTTAAATGCTAACATGAAAGTGGTTTTCACAAAACAATATCGTAGATTTATTAGATGACAACTTTGGGTCTCGGCGTGCTAATTTTAACTACTGCTTTCGACGTTTAGACCATTTAGGAACGCTTATAAACAATTTGCCAGGATATTTAACTGTCGTATTTCTACACATAGGCACAGCACACGTCTTGTAGCTTGTCATTTTGACAATCTTAATAAAAAAAACTGTAAATTTTCCACTCAAAATACGCATTAACAGTTAGAGCGTCTCAATCCCATTGTTTATTGACATGTATAATTGACGTCACAAGTCGAAAAGGTCACGTAACCGGCTGTTTTCGCTAATATCAATTAATGGACAAAAAACATTGCTTTTTCTATTGAATAACGCTATTTTTGAAGAAAAAAAATTGCACGAGGTATAAAATAAACTTATGTAAATTTTAAAATATATTTTCAAGTCAAATAGCCATCCACAATTCGTCATAGAAGAGTGACTACTGGCGAATATTCGTACGAATATTAGCAAATATACACGGATAAGCCCTCCAAACTTCGATTTATACACGTTCACATTCGTTTCTAAAGGCGAATAGCGAAGTGTGGTTCCACCATTAGACTAAACTAGTGATAGTTTTGTCTTTCTGAATACTTTTTTCTCATTGTCTGTACTTTATTATATAAATCGTTGGTGGCACCAGGTTCCCAAAGTACATGTAAAAATCAAAGATAAATAATATCATTTGGTTTTGTAGGTAAAAAATGTGTGAAAATTGACAATGGCTTTTAAATATATACTTGCTAAGTTTTAGCAACAAGTGGCCATTCACAAAAGCGGTGGTAACTTAGTGGCTAAGCAGTCGGCATTGCGATTGTGAGGTCGCAGGTTCGGAGCCGCATTGCGCTACCGAACTCCTAACACAAGCAAATAGCATAGCTCCAGGGGTTAAATATGTCATTGACCAACTATTTGTTGTAAACCTATATTAAGACATTTTTAAAATGAAGGGAAAAAATATGATAGCTTTGTGAATTGTCTGAGTTAACAAATTATCTATTTGAGATGTTCAAATAAAACATGCTGTCATACCTGTTTCCGAGACAGTCTAGTAGATTGCGTGCCTTGAATTACAATATCATTTGATGGTACATCAAGTCTTTGTTCCCAGCCTTGCATTATTGTTTTACCTTCTTCACTTTCAATAAATTGTTGTATGTGAGCAATACAAGCTGCCGAATCAAAATATATGAAGCAGAGATTTACTTTATGACATGATATTTTCCCTCTGTCATCTAGTGCTAGTATCAACTTGTGTTTATTTAGTAGCTTGTTTACTCTTGCTAAACACTGTTCTAATCCTTTTGACAGTCTCAATTTAATCCACATGCATAAAAATATTGCAGCAGCATTAAGGATCAGCCATAACACACCAAGTGAAAACAACATCAGACCTGTGAGTCCAGAAAACAGAAGCGCCAGCAGCACAAGGAAGGCCAGTGTTATCCAACAAACAAGGACACGCTTGTAGCATATGTTGTATAATGTAAAACGAGCATCATTGACAAGTAGTTCCATGGCATGGACATACTCCTCGACAGTGAGCTGAAATTGTGAAAGTAGTGTAAACAAAATTAATTTACAAATTTAACTTTTATTTATTGAGATAGTGTGAGCTTACTGTTAAGCCTTGAGCCATTAGCTCTTCAGGGACTAACTCTGGTCGGAAATGTGCTGCTGTCACCCAAGGCCACTTTGTATTCACTGGCAAAAGTGTCACAATAATATCACCATTTGCTGCAATTAGAAGGTAAATTATGATGACATTAACTTATTAAAATATTGATTTCATTACTATGTATAAAACTTACAGAAACCTTGACGAACATTAACAAATTCAACTTTTTTTGACAGCATCCCTAATGAGATAGGTTCAATATTTTTGTCTCCTCTTTCCAGATTAATATGTACCGTTTCAGTTTTAAGAACTGCCGGAGGTTCAGAGGGTGCAGATGTACTAGCACCAGCAGCGTGTGGAATACTTTGAGCTATTTCTGTGTCTGGAGGCAATGCGTTCTGCGGAGATTCTTCGTCAAATTTTACCCATTCTTTACGTACTTTATCAGGATTTACACTGCCGTTTAACTCATTGGTTTTGGGTTCAATTTGAAACACTTCGTTACTCATGTTTGTAACGAGATTTTATCGATAGTATATTTACACACACTGTTCCGATCGCGCCTTAAAATGTAGGTACCTATTATAATTAACTCTATGAATTTAGAACTATGAAAAGGTAGGCTACTACGTGTTGATATAAGTACCTATACTATTCATTTAGTAGAATGGCAAAATCTTCGAGTATTGATAGGCTATGAATGACTAAATTAGTTAAAAGACTGAGATTATTAGCATTTTAATATTTATTGGAGACGAAGGAAAGAAAAGAGATGAAACGAGAAGTACGAGTACGACTCAGACGAGACGACAACGACAGGAATTATGTCATACATAATGTCACATCACATGTCATGCATGTACACCATGTAGACAGAGTATAGTATAGTAATACCACAGAATATCTATGGTATACTCTGTCTACGTGCACCAAGGATGTTTTATGCTCGATGGATAAGAACAAGGAAATTTCTAAAATGTTCTTGACGTGCACCAACGTCTGGTTCAAACCAATTTTCAGTGGTAGTTTGCATGGCAATGTTCTTACCTACATCATACTAATATTTTTTTAGATTAATCATTCTCTTATTTAGAAGTTAGAGGGACACACACGCACACACGCACACACACACACACACACACACACACACACACACACACACACACACACACACACACACACATTTTTCCACTTTGGAAGTGTCTCTCGCGCAAACCAATGATGATTTTGAAAAAAAATAATGTTAGAAACCTCACTAGCATTTTTAAAGACCTATCTAACCTACCTAGATACCCGACACGTAGTTCGATGAAAAAACAACTGAACAGTCGGGATCCATTATTCGACAGCCAATCTAAGTTTTCAATGAATCCCGACTGTTCAGTTGTTATGTTTCTAGACCACCGGACATCAAAGTGCTTGTTTTTTTCCTTTCAGTTTTTATGCAGTCGGGTTTTTGAATTTTTAAATTTATTTTTTTATTTTCTACTTTTTAGTTATTTAAACATAGCTGCCCGGATAATAATGAAGTATAAAATCTATCTTTTATGGAGTTAAATAATTTTCGTGTTGTGAAGGGACATCACCGAAATTCAACTTTAATTATTATATTTTTGCTCATATTATCTCCGGTTCTACTCAACCGATTGCAATCAAACAAACATAAGATTTTAAGTCTGCCCAAGACCTTTTAAACAAATAAAACGACATCGAAATTCGTTCAGCAGTTTTTGCGTCCATCGCGTCAAATGTTTGTGGCGCCCAAAATCCGCCGTTTTGATTTTCTAGATATTTTAATATACCTGGTGTCACTCACACAATCATAACGTATCAAACAACACCTTGTTTTTCAAAAGCCGTCCAGCAGTCAGGCTGTAGAGCGTTTAAGACAAATTTTCAAGATTTTCATTTTGCCGCCAAGAATCCGTCATTGAGTTTTCTAGAAATTTTAATATACCCAGTTACCCAGTGTCACTCACACAATCATCTATACATATTAGTGTCCCACCGAAACAGGTTTTTACGACCGAAACCGAAACCGAATACGAATTTCGGCAACGGTCTCAGTTTCGACCGAAACCGAAACCGAAACTTCTGAATCAGACGAACTTTTCTCTAATAATTGCCAAATGCTGTTTTTTAACGACATTGTTCTTTCATAATGGATGATTTAATACTACAACAAAAAATTATATAATATAAATATTTTAAATTATTTCTTTATATTCGTCAACTATTATGGATAAGGTTTTAAATTGAAAAACAGTAATAAAATAAGTACGTAGGTATATAATTTTATATGGATAACCAGGTAGGTATCTACTCATTTAATTATAAGTGTTATGTAAAAGAAACTATTATTATATTGGTACTTAATAATACCTACTTAATTGAGCGCACTATACTAAATACTATGTACCTAACTAATGTTTGTTTACATATAGCATTAGCGAAAGAGTTGAATTAACCACAAAAGGTTTAGATTTTTACGGTACGTATTTCAACATACGGTAAATTTTTAGTCTAAGCAAGACCTTTCTAATAGTGTCCGACCGAATATTCGGTTTCGGCAAAAAAACGAGTTTCGGTTATGTTTCGGTTTCGGCAGCAAACCTGCCGAAACTACGACCGAAACCGAAACTGCATTCAGGAGATTCCGCGCTGTGCTCGGGTGTGTTCGGCGCGGTAAATGACATCCAAGCGACGACGACATTTGGCCGCGTCCACGTGCGTAATCATGTCGTAACCTGTTTGTTTGCAGTTCATTGTGTTTGTTGTGAGTTTTCGTGTGATATGTTTTGAATTCATGTGATATAATTATAAGAGTACCTCGAAAAGTTATTTAATATAACAAAGGAGTACCCAGATTATAGTAGAATCAAGTTTACCATAAAAATCTAAACATTTTGTGGTTAATTTAACTCTTTCGCTAATGCTATATTATGTAAACAAACATTAGTTAGGTACATGGTATTTACTATAGTGCATTAGTGGTGATAATATTAAGGATTTAGAGTTTCGCGTTCAAATTAATAATTTTTAAGTAGGTACAAATATAATAATTGTTTTTTTTTTACAAAATTAACACTTATAATTAAACGAGTAGATAGCTGGCTATCCGTATAAAATTAACACTTATACTTATTTTATTTCTGTTTTTCATTTAAAACCTTTTTTTTTATCGTGCGCAAATCCCCATGGATACCACCCCCGTCGGCCATCGGGAGTGGTTATGTCGGTACCGACTAAAACCGCACGCTGTCTCGGGTCTTAATTACCGGGGTGTACGGTTACCCAATGGGCATATCCCTCACACCCCAGCTGACCCCGGGCCATCTACAATTTTAAGATGGCCCTCTCGACCCCCCGAAGGAGGCTGGGGCTAGCATCGCGCAACAGGCGGCCGTCCTGTCACCCAACCGTCGGCGTGCGGACAATCAGCTCGCCTCCCGCTCGCTCCCCTCTGTGCCCTCTGCTAGTCAGAGGGACACGTGGAGAGCGGGCCTCGGAGCAGCCCCCTGGAGGGCCACTCCCACCCTGGCCGGATTGGCCGCAAGCAGCAGCGTCTCCCATGGTAAGTGGGAGGCGCTGCTTGCCTCCGTTGCACGGGTGCACCACGTGTAGGTTCCGGCCCGCACCCTAAATTTAAAACCTTATCCATAAATAGTTCACGAATATAAATAAATTATTGACGTGACAACGTCTTATAAATTGGTTTGCCGGGTGACACTTCAAGAAACTGCGTTACGCTCCGCTCACGTTATGCGCTCACAATGAGAGCGAGTGAGAGGCACGCGTCCCTTCCACTCGGGCATGGTTAGCCCGCCTAAGAGCGAGAGAGACAGACATAAAAATTATTTTACCACTCAAAGTCGTTGTCACGTAAAACTTTCGCCCGTATACCGACTTTACAGGCAACCAATTTTTTTAAAGTACATTGAGTACCTACTGATTAAACCTAATAGACAACCTTTCTTTTGTTGTAGTATTGAATCATCTATTATGAAAGAACAGCGTCGTTAAAAAACAGCATTTGGCAATTTTTCGTCTGATTCAGAAGTTTCGGTTTCGGTTTCGGTTTCGGCCGAAACTGAGACGGCTGCCGAAATTCGTTTTCGGTTTCGGTTTCGGTCGTAAAAACCAGTTTCGGTCGGACACTACTTTCTAATAAAAAGAACCGCATCAAAATCCGCTCGGTATTTTTTACGTCCATCGCGATAGCGACTATGGACGTAAAAAGTACTGAACGGGGTTTGATGCGGTTTTTTTTGGCAGTCGGGTAAAAGATGTTATAGGTAGAAGTCTATTGATATTTACTTAGCGCAGTTAGCGCACATGATGGTATTACTTTACTCACTTATGAATAAACATGACTTTTGCACGTAGGTAGAAATCGAAGAGCAAAATTACTCTTTCCGAGGTGGTGGGATGAAAAAGGTTTTCTTCTTGGTTAGCTATTTATCATAGGTAATTGAAAATGTATGTAGATAACTATGAAAAACTTAATAAGTAGGTACGACCTATCTACGTGTTGGGCTCCGGATTGAAATAACCTTTGATATCTACCTATCTATCCATTTAAAATTTAACGCGAGTTTAGTTACGGACGGCAGTTAGTTAGGTCCTTTGATTATATAAGTGACACTTATATAATCAAAGGTTAGGTCATATACCTACCTATACCGTACTGCCTAACTGACCTATCTAATAAGTTAATATAGATCTAATCGGTACATTCTTATTTATTAACTAGCTGTTGCCCGCGGCTCCGCCCGCGTGGGTTTCGAATTCGAATTTAATTCCTTTTTTCGTGCGGTAGTTCCTTCGGATACCACCAGCGTCAGCCAACAGGAGTAGTTAAGTCTGAACTTGAACTGAGTCTGAACAGGAGTAGTTAAGTTCAGACTTAACTACTCCTGATGGCTGACGGCGTGCGGTTTTTATGAGGTTCGAGTCAACTCGGACCTCATAAAACCGCACGCCGTCTCAAGTCTTCAGTTGTAAGATTGCTTAGAGCATATCCTGCGCTCCCCAGTTGACCCTGGGCCATCTACGGTTTTAAGATGGCCCCCTTGAGGGGGTCAAGGGGGCCATCTTAACACCGAGCATAGTGCCACTTCACCGACGGTGGGGTGTAGGGTGACAGGTGGCCGTCCTGTCACCCAACCATCGACGCGTGGACAATCAGCTCGACCCCCGCTCGCTCCCCACTGTGCCCTCTGCTAGTCAGAGGGACACATGGGGAGCCTCAGAGCAGCCCTCCAGAGGGCCACTCCCACCCAGGCCGGATTGGCCGCAGGCAGCAGCGTCTAGTGAGCTCCACTGCGAGTGACGTAGCCTACGACAAACTCATTATTTGCGGTTGATACAGTAATCGGGTATAGGGATCGAACCGCATAACTAAGTTTGTTTTTTATTAAATCATTTATTCTGTATAGACCATTTTAAGCGGCACTTACAAAACGTCAAATTATAAATATTTAAAACTAGAAGCAAATGGACCACCGGATCAAAACGCGGCCCAGACCTGAGAAGACTCCGGCAAGAAACTCAGCGGGCTGTTTTTTTTTTGGTCTATTTACAACAATTGCCTTAGTCTAGATACAATGTTATTTAGAGTAACATAGTTGAGTGAACAGTTCATTTCCAAGCTTCTTTATCATCTAAATAATCTTGAATTTTATAATAAGCTTTTTGGGAGAGTTTTCTTTTAACAACATTTTTAAATTTACTTACATGTAAATCTCTAATTTCGCTTGGGAGTTTGTTGAAAAAGCGTATACAGTTACCCCGAAAAGAATTACTGATTTTTTGGAGCCTACTATCACAGGCTACAAGATTGTTTTTGTGCCTGGTATTTATATTGTGCCTATTACAAAGTCTTGGAAATTGTGAAATATTTTTCCGCACATACATGAGATTTTCAAATACTTACATATTGTGAGACTACAGTAAGAATGTCTATTTCTTTGAATTTTTCTCGGAGGGAGACTCTTGGGCCCAAGTTATAAATAGCACGCACAGCCCGCTTTTGCAAAACAAAGATCGTGTTTAAGTCTGCGGAATTACCCCAAAGGAGAATTCCGTAGCTCATGATGCTATGAAAATAGCTGAAATAGTCGGTTCTTTCTTGCCGTGTCCACGTCTGTTAAAGTCCTAACCTTTTTTACGCGAAGGAAGCCGAACTTAGCCTACTGGCTATTTTTTCTATGTGTGAACCCCACTGTAGCTTCCTATCAATGCTTAGACCTACACTTAGAACACTGTCGATTCCACAAGGTTTAACACCTGTCCATTGAGTTGTACATTGGTTTCCACCTGTGCAACATTAGGCAGAGTGAATTTTATGCATTTCGTTTTGTCTCCATTGAGACAAAGATTATTTATACTGAACCAATGAACCACCCTTGCGATTGCACTATTCACTTCGTCGTAATTATTTAATTGTCTTTTAATTTTAAATATCAACGAAGTATCGTCAGCAAACAAAACAATACTATTTTTATCTTTTATATAGTACGGCAGATCATTTATATAAATCTATTACTTATAATAAATCTGTAGAAGTGAAAATTCTGTATGTACATTGAAAATAAAAAAATTAAAAATAGCTGGGGGTGTTACTAGACTGACACCGAACCCAAATATGTGGTTAAAAAAATTTTTGTCTGTCTGTCTGTCTGTCTGTCTGTCTGTTTGTTCAGGCATCACGCAAAAACTACCGGTTCGATTAAAATGAAACTTAGTAGAATTATTCTTCAATATTCTGGGCAGCACACTGGATACTTTTTATCCCGGAAAAGTACATACAATAAAAGACAAATTTAATTTTGCGGTTCAATTCCTAGACCCGATTACTGTACCAACCGCAAATAATAAGTTTGTCGTAGGTTACGTCACCCACAGTTCAAAATTCAAAATTCAAAATTCATTTAAAGGTCACAGGTAGATAGAAGATGTTGTCAATTAGGTACATAAAAGTATCACCGTAGCATGTCTGATAAGACGTACAATTAGTATAATCATTATGAACCACATCACACTAGGTACAAATTAAATTGTGAAATATAATATAATAATTGTACCTACTATTCTTTCCACCTTCCATTTTCTTTACTAATTAACATTGTGTGTGTATAAATATTAAATAAATAAATAATTAAATCAATTATTTAGATGAAATTATGTTTTTTTATGAGTAGGTTAATTTATGAGTGGGGTTCAAGTAAGATTAGTGGATAGTGGTGTTATTAGATTTTAGGGATTTTGATTTGAGTGGGGGTGGGGGTGGGGGTGGGAGTGGGGGCGGGAGCGGGGGTGGGAGTGGGAGTAGGAGCGTGCGTGGGAGTGGGAGTGGGAGTGTGCGTGGGGGCGGGAGTGTGAGTGAGAGTGGGGGTGTGAGTGTGAGTGGGAGTGAGAGTGGGGGTGGGCGTGTGAGTGGGAGCGGGAGCGGGAGCGGGAGTGGGAGTGGGCGTGGGAGTGGGAGTGTGCGTGGGAGTGGAAGTGTGCGTGGGATTGGGAGTGGGAGTGTGCGTGGGGGTGGGAGTGTGAGTGGGATTGGGGTGGAAGTGTGAGTGGAAGCGAGAGCGGGGGTGGGAGTGGGAGTGGGAGCGGGAGCGGGGGTGGGAGTAGGAGTGGGAGTGGGAGTAGGAACTGGAGCAGGAGTGGGAGTGGATGCAATAAGCGACTTCCACGCGAGCGGAGCCGCGGGCAACAGCAAGTTAAAAATAAAAATGGTCCGAGTATCGAACCCTGTGGAACGCCCATTGAGACCACAGATCCTACTGATCGTGTACCATTAACATCGACCCTCTGAATTCTATTATTCAAATCATTCAATTATATCAATTATACTTTTTCGGGATAAAAAACCCAGTGTGCTGCCCAGGATATTGAAGAATAATTATACCAAGTTTCATCGTAACCGAACCGGTAGTTTTTGCGTGATGCCTTAACAAATAGACAGACAGACAGACAGACAGACAAAAAATTTTCTAATCACATTTTTGGGTTCGGTGTCGGTCTAGTAACACCCCCTGCTATTTATTTTTTTGATATTTTCAATGTACAGAATTTTCACTTCTACAGATTTATTATAAGTAGGTATAGATTACTTAGGTTAGGTATACCTAGTAATGTTTCAATAGGATCATGCAACTGTGATAAAATAGTAGGAACGTAGGTACTACCTACGTAGGTTCCTTCCTATTATTACATCAGCAATTTCTTAATCACAAGTTTATTTCATATAAAAGTTTTTGTGTGTGTGCAATATAATAAATAGGTACGTGAGTGGGAATAACCCACACGGCACATAATGCTGTCCTCACTGCTACCTGCCTACTCACTCAAAGCCGAACAGCCGAAGTGGCCGAAATGTCGTTTGACCGGTTCTCCTGCTCGCACTAGTAGGCTATTATCTCTCGCAAATTCTCTCCCAGCGGCCGATTGGTTCGCCCACAACATACCGTTTGACAAACGGTCAGATTTTTGTCCTCATGCATGTGGTCATACAACCCATAGCAGATACTGGTGTACCGTGCGCTAGATAACTACCAGTATATGTAGATATTTTTCCTGTGCTTAAATAAACAAGACTGTGCTTGATTTTTTCAAGATATAAATAGTATTTTGAAACAGTGTGTGAGTGATATTAATTATGTTCTTAAAATATAAGTGATTTGGTGCGATCAGTGTGATTATAGTCGTAACTATCACTTGTTTTTGTTATAAAAAATCATACCAAACCTAAATAAATAAGTAGGAAGGTACGAGTACCTATTTTAAAATGTGAAGTACTGAAGTAAGTAAATATGAATCGTGCGTCTTCTAGAAAAAATATGGAATCGTTACCGAAACAGTTTGTTGCAGCAATGAGGACTTTGTTTGATATTATGGATGACAAACGTACAGGATATGTTAAACTTACAGATATTGAAAACCGTTGGCGTGATGATCGTACCAAGGGTTTACCCCGCGGTGTTATAGAGAGTCTACAGAAAGTGGCATCTCATGATGGTTTGTTAACATTTGAGCGATTTTGTACTGGATTAAAATTATGTCTTTTACGCAATCAGGTAGAAACATCAACTAATAAAGAGGATAGATTCAACGACGATGTTGACACTACAGGACTACATAGCCAAATAGGTCCTCAAGCTCATCGCCCACCCTCTGCTCCTTTATTGGATGTAAACGAAACACAAAATATGGATAGAAATTGGATAGTTATAAAAAACACCGAAACCGCTACGCAGCACCGTGCCATTAGTATGCCTCAATTAATAGGATGCAAAGAGGGATTAATACAAGAACCTCGACATATAGGAGCACCATCATTACCTAAACACGACACTCGTAGAGTTTACGGTCCACCAAAACCACCACGACTAGAAAAACAGACCTCGGAAAGAAACGAAACTTTAAAATCGAGTTATAAAACGGATGAAGAAATTGTTTTCGATAATGAAGAAATGTCTGTGGACAAAATAGATTTCGAAGAAATGTCTCGGGCCGTGGAAGAACAAAGCAGAGGTCTCGGTGACGGCAGATCCGCTAATGAGACACATTCACAAACTTTACGTCGTACTTCACGACGCCGGGAACCCCGTCGCCACACCCTACATAACGGTGTCGACTATAATCTCCTTAAGCGTATGAAGCAAATTGAACAAGAGAAGGATGTCTTATTGCAAGGTTTATCAGCAGTAGAAGAAGCGAGAGAATGGTACCTAAAACAAATGGCAGAAGTTCAAGAGAAAATGCGTTACGCAGGCAGAATGGGTGCATATGTGGTAAGTTGGTACCTAGGTACTTAGTTTTAAAGTTCGTGCAGAGGATAGACGAATGAAGATTGACGAACCTTTATGAGACGAGGGAGAATTTTTTATCTGGTAAAGGTCGACCAAAGCGTAGGTATTTACGTACTAAGTAGGTATATTAATTTGATTGGAGACCTAATTTTCACTGTGCCTGTCTCTGTTGCCCAGGGTGGCGCCGCTTGGTACCCGACCGTGCGTGGTCTGGTCTCCAAGAGAAAGGAAGTACCTACTTAAAAATGCCTTGATTTGCTTTGTTGATGTGACGCCAATAGTTGCAAGTGAAAGAAAACATAATCTATACCTACATAATATATAATAAATCTGTACAACTGATCGGCGTCTGTACATGGAAGATATATGAGAAAATAATTTATTAGGGAACTTTATGAATGTAATAGATGCCAAAACAATGATTTTTAGAATTTTTGTCTGTTTATCTGTTTGTCTGTTTCTCTGTTTGTCTGTGCCTCTGTTTGTCCGCACTAAATTTTTGTTCACGATACAATCAAAAACTACTGGAGGGATTTTGATCAAGCTTGGTACGATTATAGTTCATAGTTCTGCTGGGCAACATATACCTAGGCTACTTTTTATGCAAGCTGATACCCGTGGTTCCACCCGCGCTTCGTTTTTAGGTCGTTTATGGTCATATCTCCGGTCCTACTTATACGACAAATTTTTAGTCTAAGCAAAACGCGACAGCGATGGACGTAACAAATGATTTGACTTGGCCAGTTTTCATTACATCAGTCATTTTTAATCCCCGACGGAAACTCGAACGGGGTGTTATAAGTTTGACGTGTGTGTGTGTGTCGTCCAACTTCTGTACGTAGTACTGTTAGGTATTCTGTGGTAGTGAGGCCGACATTACTCCAAAATCTTACCAAATTAGATGCCGTGCACCGGTGCATTATAGTGCACCGGGGCACGGCCATAGCACGACCATAGCTCGTGTGTGTGTGTGTGTGTGTGTGTGTGTGTGTGTGTGTGTGTGTGTGTGTGTGTGTGTGTGTTGTAAGTCTGTCTGTGGCATCGTAGCTCCCAAATGGATGAACCGATTTTGATTCTGTTTCTTTTGTTTGAAAGATGGGTTGGGGGAGAGTGTTCTTAGCTATGTTTTATAAAAATCGGTTAAGCCATTTCAAAGATATGGGGGGTGGAAGTGGTGATAAAAAATTAAATGTGTTCAAATATACTCGGTTGGGTATCAAATGAAAGGTCATAACTTATACATTACGATACCGCAAGTTCTATGAAAATCGGTTTAGCCATTCGAGAGATATGAGGCGTGGAATGTATTTCTAATTCTGTAACCACACTCCGCGCAATTCGCATTAAATTAGCTCTGGATAATTGTTGATAGACTATATAGACCAGTGCCGATAGCTCTGAAGATGGTAAAAAATGAAAGAAAATTATAGTAGGATGAAACCCGTTGTAAAAGGACGAGAATATAACAAAAATTAAAGGAAAAATAAATTACGGCCGATATGAGGTCGGGAAGTGGGGAGGGGGGTGAGTTTTAAGGGTAAAAACGGTTTATCTCGATTTCCGGCAAAACTACAAGTCCTGTGGAAAAAAGTTAAATGACAAAGTTGTAGGTAATAAAGAGACCTACAACTTTTGTATTACACTTTTGTCACTTAACCTCAAAATGTACCCATGTGAAAAATTCAAATAATCAAGTTTTTTTTTTTTTTTAAGCAAAACAAACTTATTTTCCACGAAATTTGGTGAAAACTTAACTTTTTATGTCCCAAAGACACTGTAATTTTTTTGATTAAGAAATATTCTTTTTTTCAACTTATTTTGACTAAATATCGTAAAACCACCCTAATTTTCAATCGAAAATTCTCACGTCAAAATATCAGCTTTTTAAAAAAAGTCAAAGAGTTTTTTGTTCTTTGAAATCTCTTCTTTCTGATAATGTAAAAATATATATACATTGCTATAGTAAATGCTCTCAGAAAATGTAAAGAGGAGAAACTCGAATTCGAAATTAATATTTTTGTAAGTCATTTCCTCGCTGAGGTGGGATGAAAAGTTACGTGTTGGGTCAATCCGCGGAAAACCAATAATTGCGAATATATGCTAATAATAAATTAGTTATCGTAATAGCTTTCTTTTTTTACTTTGCATGACATTTCCTACATATTTTCACGTAAGGCGCCGGTATTTAAAATAGTACACATCCTTTATTTAATTTTTTATTTCAATAAACACGCACCAAACGTCATCACCGTTTACAAAAAAAAGTCGAGTAATAAAGTTCCACAATTATTTCCCAAAAATTGTACTAGCACTTTCCGTTTTTTCTTTCATACTTCGAAAGTATACATTATCTACAATAACATAACGAACCATGATGTGATTTGATATCAAATATCATATAAAAATAAATTAAATAAATTTTGTCACGAAAATTCGTCATCTCCGTTGCGGCACCGTCAACATTGTATTCCTCGAAAATTCTATCTACCTAGCCCGATCTAGACGCCCTAGATCTCCTTTCCCAGTCTCTCTAATGAAGCGGAGCGCAGCGCACGTCAATTTTATCCACGCAGGAGTCTAAAAATTTTCAACTTACATTGCTTAGGGGCAGTGTGTCACGTATTTGCATCATCACCATTATCAGAGAAATTTAGGTAAGCACTAATTACTAGATCTTTTTAAAATACCCACGCTAACCGTAATTTATGTACAATACCATAAAAATGGTTGGTTGTGCTCTCTGCAGCATGGTATTTAGTTTAAAAAATCATAAGCTATCAAACGTCATAACCATTATCATCATTACCATTTATTTTCTATTAATGGTAATGATAAGAAGTGAATGGTAATGATATTGCTCAATGTGTTTTGTGTGTTTATCTCATGTAAATTCTGATTTGGGTGATGTTGAATGACCCTGGGCCACCGGGAAAGGGGAGTGGGGCAAGCATCGCCCGCAGGGTGCGTTCCTGGTATGGGCGCGAGTAGGCAGAGGCTATTCACCAGAAGCTGATAACCGTGATCCAAACGTAGGCCGGTTCAAAACAGCGTACATCAAAGCCACAAAGTAATGCTGCAAGAAGGCTCACATCAGAGCGGATGCCCAGTGCATTGCACGGCTTGGGTAGGCTTGTGGCGCACCCCACGGGTAGTTGTGGCTACTGGCACCTGGCCAAGGCCGTGCAACTACATCCTTATCAGGTAACGCCATATTCGTGCAGTGCTGCAATCACTCGATGTCCGGCAAGCCAGTGGTCCCGATGGAATTCTAGCAGTGGTTCTACGTAAATGTGCAGCGGAGTTGTCTCCCATGCTTACGCGTCTGTACTGCATCTCTTACACTTCGGGCGCACGACACGCTTTCTCTATGCCGACGACCTGGCTCTTACGTCACAGAGTTCCTTTGAGGAGGTAGAGGCAAACTTGAATGCCGCACTCGAGGACTTGAGCTCCTATTACGACAGCAATGCGCTGAAGCCCAACCCCTCAAACACATCACCTTAGCAACGGGCAGCGTGAGCTTGACATTCAGTGGCGTGGTATCAACATCGTCCACTGCAAGCATCCCGAAATATCTGGAAGTTACTCTGGACAGGTCCCTCACGTTTAGGAAGAACTGCGAAAACCTCAAGCAGAAGTAATAACCTTGTTAAAAGGCTGACGAGTATAAACTGGGGGACGGCAACACACGTGCTGCGGGCAACGTTCTGTGTTATTCAGCTGGTGACGCTGGGCTAGTGGATGTAGCACTAAATGAGGCCTGCCGGATAATAACTGGCTGTCTAAAGCCGACTCCGGTACGGCTGCTATACCCACTGGCTGGCATTGCACCTCCCGGCGTTCGCAGAACTGTGGCATCATCCATGGAGTGGGGCAAACTGGAAGCGGACCACCGACACCCCATGCATGGCCACCCTTACGTACCACAAAGGCTGTAAAGCCGAAAGAGCTTTTGGGTATGCGTCGTTACCGCTGACAGTGAACCCCCAATAGCCAGAGTGACTCGCTGGGGAGCTCGAAGTCCGTTTCCGACCCCTTTTGTTCCGTGGGCGGAAAGCCTCCCACCTGGACACGACCTTCCATGGGCCACGTGGAAGTCTCTAAATAGACTTCGGACACAGGTCGGCCGAAGCAAGGAGAATCGGTCAAGAAGGGGGTTCTCGGGCAGTGCAAGCCTGCGGTGCGAGTGTGGAGTTTCCCCGCAGACTATGGCCCACCTAATAACGTGTGCTGCATGCCCATGTACTTTTTGCACACCAGAGGAACTCATGAGTGCCTCTGAGAACGCAATCCAGATAGCAACACACTGGAAAAGTAAAATCTGAGAGCAGAAATGCCATCGATACGATAGAAGAAGAAGAACACTTCGGGTACAGTACCGCCGGCTTGTGCAGCGAAGCGAATGTGCAGCCGATCCCCAAGGAAGGGGATCGGTCAGACCCGGCAATTATCAACCCATAGCCGTCAACTCAGTGCTGTGCAAGGTTTTTGAGCATATCATTAACGCACAGCTCATGCGTCACCTAGAGGATCATTCCCTAATTAATGATCGGCAATATGGCTTCAGGCCGAAACAGTCAACGGGTGATCTTCTAGCGTATGTCACCCATCTATGGGGTGAGGCTTTGGACACGTATAGTGAGTCATTGGCTATCAGTCTTGACATTGCCAAAGCTTTCGATAGGGTCTGGCACAAGTGGATGCGGGCCGGAACCTCCACGTGGTGCACCTGGGCAACGGAGGCGAGCAGCGCCTCACACTCGCCACGGGAGACGCTACTGCCTGCGGCCAATCTGGCCGGGTGGGAGCGGCCGTTTAGAGGGCTACTCCGAGGCTCTCCACGTGTCCCTTTGACTAGCAGATGGCACAGTGGGGAGCAAGCGGGGGGTGAGCTGATTGTCTGCGCGCCGACGGTTGGGTGACAGGACGGCCGCCTGTAACCCTACACCCCACCATCGGCGATATGGCGTGATGCTCGCCCCACCCCTCCTTTCGTGTGTCGCGGGGGCCATCTTAAAACCGTAGATGGCCCGGGGTCAGCTGGGGTGCGAGGGATATGCCCATTGGGTAACCTTACAACCTGGTAATTAAGACCCGAGATGGCGTGTGGTTTTAGTCGGTTCGATCCCGACATAACGACCCCCGATGCCCGACAGGGGTGGTATCCATAGGGATTTCCGCACGATAAAAAAAGGGTCTGGCCCAAGTCACTTATTTCCAAGCTGCCTGCTTTTGGTCTATCTCCACTGTTATGCAGCTTGATTGAGAACTTCCTGCAGGAGCGCCGCATTCGAGTGCTCTGTGATAGGCGCAGGGGTCCGTTTTGTCGCCTACTCTGTTTCTTCTGCATATCAATGACATGCTGTCAGTAGGCAGCATTCACTGCTATGCAGATGATAGCACCTTACACGGACGATATCACGGTCACCCTGCGAACAAGCAGGCTGACGTAGGGGAAAAAAGACAGCTTCTTGTCACTGAGCTTGATCGGGTCCTGAATCACATTTCGCAATGGGGCTCTGAGAACCTGGTCGATACCAAGAAGACGCAGGCTTGTGTGTTTACAGCAAAGGTATCTCCTTTCCTGCCCCTCCCTGCTCTTCGGGACACTCCACTGCCACTTCAGGATAACCTAGATCTACTCGGTATGGATATTCGCTGCAAACTGACTAATAATAACTACATCGAGAGCATCATCAAAACGGCCTCGCGGATACTCGGAGAACTGAACAAGGTGAGGCGGTTTTTCACGTCGGAGCAGCGGTATCTTCTATACAAGACACAAATCCGTTCCGGCGTAGAATACTGTTCTCATCTCGACGTACAGGCCGTATTATTGGGACTCTTCAAGTTACCAACGCTCTCGAACCGTTACAATTACGTCGAGGCATAGCCTCTTTGGCAGTTTTCGGAACACTCACCATGGTGAGTGTTCTAATGAGCTCCACCAACTAGTTCCATCCTCTCCTTTCCTATACAGAACAATACGTGCAAGGCTGAGATGTCACCCTCATACCGTGTTGAACAATGCCATCAAGAACTAAGAAGTTCGGTGCCTCTTTTATTGCCGCTCAATAAAGACCTAGAATTCTTTACCAGCCCACGTGATTCCTTCCTCCTACTACAGTCCCGGGTCCTTTAAGCGGGGCTCTAGCGGGGCGTGAAAAAGCATTTGATAAGGCCGTCAAATTGAGGGCCACCATTATGGCATGTATTTATGTAATGGGGACCTCCTTCCTGAGACTGTGCCTTTAGCTTACCATAGTTACCATCAGGTGAGGTGAAGTCATATTATTGACGTAACTGTCGGTTACGTCTATATGACTTCTACTAAAAGCAAAAAAGTTTATTTGCAATATTCTATTGTGTTTAGAGTGATTTAACAAAGGAGAAACAAGTGTTATTCAGTTTTTCATCATTCCCATTAACACATCGTCATTACCGTTATAGAAAAATCATTACCATGCTATAGACGTCATTACCATTTCAATTAAATAACTTTGAAGCTCAATAACTTCTGATTCTCTTGTTGGATTTTAGTGCCTCCAATAGTTTTGTAAAGGTTATTAAAAAACCTTTAAATTTATTGCGTTTGACACGCATTTCCGACAAGTTTCAAAAAAAGTTCAAAATAAATAAGAAAGAATCAAAACGGCGGATTCACCCTGTTGCACTATAACTTCATGGTTGCACTCGAGTGCAAAGATTTTTCACCTTGTGCACTTTTGATTCCCTCGCTGACAAACTGTTAGTCAAAAATATGAATACGTAAATAATATAGCTACCTATAATAATAATAAAGGTTCAATACTTAGGGTAGATAGGTCATAATATAATAGTTGTTTTTTACTTTTTACAGGTTTTTTATTGTTCTTTTTTGTGAGTCGGGGGTTTTTAAAATTTTTAATTTAATTTTTGTTCCTATAAATACCTATGTATTTTTTCCTACGCTTACACACAATTACCAAGCTGGATTCTAAATATCATTCTTCTAGGTCATCTGGAAGTAGGTTAGGTTTAGGTACTATAAGTCAGTCAGTCAGTGCTAATTTTTACGACTTTTGGACCTTCATATCTATATAATAACCGTTTGAGCCAGCTTCATGAAATTTGGGCGTCTACATGTCCTTATGGTATAATTAAACATACGTAGTTTCACGTGTCTACGTTATATAGGTTTTGACAAAGAATTTAAGGTAGCTTCAGTAGATCTTGAAATATAACCCAGTGAATATGTATAGCTAATTTTGCCACTGACTGACTGACTTATTCACTGACCGGTAATCAAAACCAAAAACTCTAGGCCACTTCAAAATTGTCCTAGCGAGCGTTATGAAATTTGGCACACAGATCGTGTGTTACATGTAGATTAACAAAAAATGAAGAAATCGGTCAAGCGTGAGTTGGCTCAATCTAATATCGATTTTTTCAATGAGAATACGAACCAGGAGAGGGGTAGGGTAGGGGACATAAATATGTCATAAGAAATTTAAGGAATCGGTCAAGCGTGAGTTAGCTTAGTCGAGTCCTTGAAAATCCTAGAAATTCTTAAAAAAAAGTATTGAAATCCCACCAAAAACATACCTGATAAAAAGGGGGACAAGTTCCTATCGGCCAATTTGTTCGCCTAAAAAAGGGTTGAAATCTAATCCAATATAATGCCAAGTTTTGCACTTTAAAATCGATCATAATCATCTAAATTTCTTCTAAACTTGTACTTGGCAGGGTAATTTAATTATATATGTATAATTAAACAAGTTTTACGTAGGTGTGCCTACAGCACAAAAACCTGCCAGGTTCCAGTTTAGGAGAAATTTAGATGATTAAGATCGATTTTAAAGTGCATTTAAACTTGGCATTGGATTGGATTGGATTTCAACCCTAGGCTTGGAAAAAGAATTTAGAGTTCCGCTTAATGAAATTAAAATCTTAAAATTCTAAATCCACGCAAGTTGCGGCTACAGCCTAGCTAGTCCACTGTAAATTCAAGAATGTGCCTAAATTTTCTTTTTTACAATGTGCGTTTAATTCGTTACGAGCTTAAATAAAAATTAACGTTACAGGAACCTTGGAGTGAAGCACATCAGGAGCGATTGGAGCTGTTAAAAGCACGCGTGTTAGAATTAAACCGTCAATTGGGAGCGTTGGCGGCTGGCTGGCGGCATGGACAGCTCTCTCTACATATGAATTTAGCACTACCAGCAGCTTCGCTGTCCAGACCTGGTACGACAGCCACACCGAACAATGCTGCTGTTCTAAAATCACAGAACCGTCTGCTTGCAGAGGTGAGGAAAGAAAAATATGAATGAGTAGTACCTTGGAAATTATTTACCTACGCACCCTGAGCACCGGAGACGACAGCGCCTCTCAATCGAAGGGGAACCTTACACCCGGATAATTGAGATCCGAGACGGCGGCGCCGCCGGAGCGTGCGCCTTAATAATTTTATCAAAAATTATGTACCTAGGTACTTACTATATTTTACTTGACGTTGATGAAATTGCAGCGACTCTGCTGAAACGTTAGGTATAAGTAGTCACCGGAATCTACAGGGTGTCCTACAGAGGGTGCGGGCCGGAACCTCCACGTGGTGCACCTGGGCAACGGAGGCGAGCAGCGCCTCCCACTTGCCACGGGAGACGCTGCTGCCTGCGGCCAATCCTGCCGGAGTGGGAGTGGCCCTCTAGAGGGCTGCTCCGAGGCTCTCCACGTGTCCCTCTGACTAGCAGATGGCACTGTGGGGAGCGAGCGGGGGCGAGCTGCCTGCGCGCCGACGCGACGGCGGCGGTTGGGTGACAGGACGGCCGCCTGTCACCCTACACCCCACCGTCGGTGAAGTGGCGCGATGCTCGCCCCCCCCCCCCTTTCGGGGGTCGAGGGGGCCATCTTAAAAGCGTAGATGGCCTGGGGTCAGCTGGGGTGTGAGGGATATGCCCATTGGGTAACCTTACACCCCGGTAACTAAGGCCCGACACGCCGTGCGGTTTTAGTCGGTTCGATCCCGACATAACCACCCCCGATGGCCGACGGGGGTGGTATCCATGGGGATTTCCGCACGACAAAAAAATAAAAAATAAAAATGGTGTCCTACAGAAGCTTATACAGTGAAAAAATGCAGCCTCAAATTCTGCTAAAGGCAAACCACTGACACTCTAAAGAATGGTTAAAGTCTAAAATCAAATGAAAAGAATTCATTAAACTTTTTCATTCGCTCTACAAAATATCATTTAATTTTAGACTTAAAGTTGATAACAATAAAGTGCAAAATTAAATGGCATTTTTTTGAAGTGCCAGTGGCTTGTTTTAACAGAATCGAGGCCCAGTCTTTTCGATATCATAACACCAAATATACCACTTAAACATCTTTGTAGTAAAGCATCCGTTTATTATGGTTGCTACCTAAGCCTAAGCATCACCAGTAGGTACCGATCTACGAGTAATACCTCTGCGTATATTTAGTACCTACCTAGGTACTAGGTAGGTACCTAACTGTAATCTATCTTATCTGTGAAATTATTATCAAATGACTCGCACTTTACAACTAAAACAGCCTTGCACCTATATTGGTAGTACCATAGGGTAGGTAGAACCATGATAATGTATAAGTTTCATTATAAAGCTGTATTTGTTAGGGTTACTGTCTGTCCTGTCTGCCAATATTCACGCCCCACTTTTCATTTTTCAGGAAATCAACAGAAAAAACGAAAGAATAACGGTTTTGGAGCGAGAAAAATCTGCTTTGATAAGAGAACTCTTGGTTCAGAGGAACAGAACAAAATTAATAGAAAATTTTACATAAATTATACGTACCTACCTAGCTAAATCGTACAATCTTTTAGTCATATTTCTATCGTGTTCTGTGCTATTAATTTTATTTCACCACTGCAGTTGGTAAATCCATTTTCAATTCGGGATATCATTGGTGTTTTATTAAAATCTGAAAATAATAATGTAAGTACTAGGTGAAATAAATATTGCGTTGTATGGGGTCCCACTAAAATCTTCAGGACCCAAGCCAATGGAGTCTGTTGATTTACAGAGAAAATCTTATGCAAAGAAAAGCCCACTAAACTGTAACTTCACAAACCTACCGAAATTTAAAAGGTTCACATGAAGTCAAAGTATTACATATGTGCCATAATATCGAAACCAGATTCAGTTGCCATAATAGCTAGTGCAAGTGTGAATAATGTTCCAGGTTGAAATCTCAGTCAGACATTTTATTGGATTGTAAGGGACTATTTAGTAGCAGCTGTCTAAAAGTTGCCTAGTTGTTGTTCACCCTCAATTATGTAGCACTTTAGTTTCCAACTTTTACACAAATAGCTACATACAGTTAGCTATACATCCCTAGTAGGTGTAAGTTATCAATAAAAAATAATATTGCAGAATAAAGTTTTTTGTGTGCAATGAAACATCACATTATATGTTTATTTTATTTTTTAGTAATCTATAATTCTATTAAATAAATAACAAAAAGATTCTACATTGAATTTGCAGTTTTATTGTAGAGAGAGTAATCATATTCCCTAAATGGCACATCATAAGTCAAATAGCCTTGATCCCAGGCCCTTTCAATAGCTATAAGTAACTCTTTGTGCTTCTTTTGACACAGGCCAGTCTTGAAGGCATCCAATATCTGAAAAAAAAAGTGTTAAATAATCATGTGGGAATGGACATAAAATGCAGAAAAACTGTAAAAAAACTTCTGCAGTAACTGATCCAGAATACTCCAACTTATAATTTCTGTAAGATACTATTCATTTTCTATACTAATTATTGTAAAGAAGAAAAATGTTTGTCTGCAAAAGATAAACTCAGAAACTACTGAACCGATTCTGAAAATTCTTTCATTATTAGCATGCTACATAATTCCTATGTAACAAAGGCTACCTTTTATACCAATATTCCACAGAACTCTACGCAGGAAAGCCATGGCCAACAGTTCGCATTTTAAAATACTTCAAATACCTATGTACCTAGTATTTTATTTGCCAAGAAATTATTTTGGTAGTTTGTTATTTAATACAAAATACAATACATATGCATTCAAAGCTGGCAATGCGTATGTAGTAATGTAAAATAATGCAACCCCAGACATTGCATTTTTAAGTTAAGTACCTGTCCTGTATATTCAGAAATGAATTGTTCAAGTAGCATAGTGTTCCTATGATCCAAAACAAGATATTCATCGCGACATATAGGGCAAGGGTTTCCTGTGGATATAACACCTTTTCGGACACAAGATTTTCTAGTTTTTCTTGGAGCAAAAGTTCCCTTGTGGTTACGACGATACAGAGCCCATACAGTTTTGTCTCCGTACGTTTGCTGATAGGCTTTACTTTGTAAATATTTAATACTTGTTTCGACAGGTATAATTTTAGTTCTATCTATTGTAGGATCTATTGGTGTGGGCTCTTCGGTAGATTCTTCCGTTTGTTGTGAATAAAATCGAAGATTCGGTCTGAAGTCGTATAAAACTCCTCTTCTGAGCGCTGATCGAATGTGAAATGAAAGTGCCATCATGTCCTCTAATAATAATTATACGTCTTGTAAGACTTTTTAAGCACTATTCCACTTCAATCAATTCAATAACAAATTTTAGCACTGAATACACCTAACCTAAGAGACTCCACAAACTATAACATAACCTCTAAAATCTTTTTTTTTTCAATTTTCGGCAAATATTCTTGTATTTTGACAGCCATTATTATTTTATATTATAATGCTATTCTCTGTCTACGATATAAAGAAACCACTAATGAAACAATGAAACAAAACAAATACGGTCATTTTGGGTAATTTATTTGATGCAAATGTTTTATTGTTTCAATATTATAACTGCCTAAATGGATCGCCATAATGTTTTTTAACAAACGTAACGTAAAACATTAAGCTTTCAAAGTCATAATTTTGTAATTTAACCGCATTTTTCAAGTGAAGTTTTTAGCAGTGTTTGTTAGTTGAATTTAATATCGGAATTATTTGTACAAAACTTGCTGTAAACAGGTATGTTTGGTGTTTATCTTTAAAATCTACTAAAAAAATTATTATTTTTAAATCGCTGTCCGTACATGGTGTTACATAAATTGTCTAAAACTGATAAAGTTGTAACGACGATCAAAATCGAAGTGATTTGGGTAACATTGAATGGTTCAAAGTTATTCGTGTCTTATAAAAAGTTTCAATTCTAAGTATGAGGACCCCTAAAATTGATTGCTTTTTTCTATTTTTGTGTGAAATTCTTAATGTGGTTCACAGAATACGTTAACTTACCAAGTTTCAACCGCATAGGCCTTATAGTTTCGGATAATAGTGGGTGTGTAACATACGGACGGACAGACGGACGGACGGATGGACGGACGGACGGACAGACAGACAGACAGACATGACGAATCTATAAGGGTTCTGTTTTTTGCCATTTGGCCCTAAAAAGGTGGAAAAAATCGTATTTACGATGACATTTTGTTCATGGAAAGGGGTGATTAGTTTTCTTTAAAAAATAAAATGTCTAGAAAAATTATTAGCAGTCATTACGATTTTGATCTCATCTGATAACCAAATAAACATATAATTTATTATGTTGTGCACTACGTTCCTACTTATCTTACTTTATTAGAAAATATAAAAATAACAATGTTTTTTTTTCCACCAAATTGGTCCGCCTTGTTTCATATGGCAAGACCTCGCTATTTTTCACAGGTAGTTACGTCAAGTTAGTCATGATTTTCATTGATTGGACTTTTTTTTACAAGAATACATCATTCAATTTTATCCAAATCTTAAATTATTTGGATAATAAAGGTTTTAAAATCCAAAAAAATATATATTCAAAGTTACCCAAAACTCGTGCTAACTTTGAATGTGTGTTTTGGGGCAAATTTTCGGCAGTCTTTGTGTTTTTTCCATAAATTTGTGGGTTTAGAAACATAAACCAACTCAAAAGAACACTATTTATTCTATAAAATATATATGTAATAAGTATAATCAGAGAGTATACATTAATAATCCGTTAAAAATGTTCAAAGTTACCCAAAATGACTGTAGTACGGGAGGTAGCGTTAATTTTTTTTGGCAAGCGATAGCGAGTTGATATTCTCCACGATAATAGATCTTTATTGATACATACCAGAATTGACCGTCAGAACCCGCACCCGCGGAGGAGTCGAAGGCGACACCATGGTAAAGTTGTCAAAAAAAATTACGCTCCGAGCAATTATTTGCCACGTAAAACTTTATATGGTGATTCCTGAGGTCATTTTCAACTGAGAAATAACCGTCAGATGTGGTGTAGAGTAAGGGTTATACGTCAGTCGCGTATATTAGACCAGTGCCGATAGTCTTTGAGACAAAATAAATTTATAGTAGGATGAAACCTGTCGGAAAAGGATCAGAATATAACAAAAATGAAAGGAAAAATAAATTACGGGTGATCTGAGGTCGGGAAGTGGGGAGGGGGGTGAGTTTTAAGGGTAAAAACGGTTTATCTCGATTTCCGGCAAAACTACAAGTCCTATGGAAAAAGTTAAATGACAAAGTTGTAGGTAATAAAGAGACCTACAACTTTTCATTTACACTTTTTTCACATAACCTCAAAATGTATGTGAAAAATTCAAATAATCAAGTTTTTGGTTTTTTATTTTTATCTTAAGCAAAACAAATTTGTTTTCCACGAAATTTGGTGAAAACTTAGCTTTTTATGTCCTACAGACACTGTATTTTTTTTTATTTGAAATACTCTTTTTTTCAGCTTATTTTGACTAAATATCGAAAAACCACCCTAATTTTTAATCGAAAATTCTCACGTCAAAATATCACTTTTTTAAAAAAAGTCAGAGAGTTTTTTGTTCTCTGAAATCTCTTCTTTCTGATAATGTAAAAATACATATACATTGCTGTGGTAAATTTTCTCAGAAAATGCAAAGAAGAAAAACTCGAATTCGAAATTAATATTTTTGTATTTAGTCATTTCCTCGCTGAGGTGGGATGAAAAGTTACATGTTGCACTATAACTTCATAGTTGCATTCGAGTGCAAAGATTTTTCACCTTGTGCACTTTTGATTCCCTCGCTAAAGCTCAGGGTTCTATTTTGTGAATCGCTCGCTGCGCTCGTGATTCAAATTAAGAACCCTTCGCTTGCTCGGTCATCAAAACTGAGCACGCGAAGGGTTCTAAAAATTGAACCCAGATCTTTATCGAGGGAATCAAAAGTGCGCAAGGTGAAAAATCTTTGCACTCGAGTGTAACTATGAAGCTATAGTGCAACACGTAACTTTTCATCCCACCTCAGCGAGGAAATGACTAAATACAATAATTACAAAATAGAACCCTGTGCTTTAGCGAGGGTATCAAAAGTGCACAAGGTGAAAAATCTTTGCACTCGAGTGCATCCATGAAGTTATAGTGCAACTTGTAACTTGTAAAACGTGTAAAAATCACTTCCCATGCACCACTCTGATTTACTTTACTCATTTCTCAACCTTTCATGCGTAGTTTGGTATCAATGTATTGCAGTTTAATGAAAACAATAAAAAATACGAGAAGAAAACTGGTCCACTATACGATATTCGACGATAACACTGACAACTGACGTACTTATGTTTGGTGTTGCCACTCACATGTTTAATGTTAGTTCCTCAAACATTCTTTTCACGACTAAATAGACAAGCTATAGAATAATCACTCCGGATTTTAAATATTAAATGTTGAAATGCGTTTCATCGCCACTTTCAGCAGTACAGTCACCACTGTCACCACAAATATTAAAGTTATCCATTTCTTTCTTCGGCCGACCTTTCATGTGTTTCCCAGGAGTTTCAAACTTTCCATCATTCTTAAAACCTTCGTTAACTATCTGCCAACTATACTCTGATTTTCCTGTAAAGAGTAAAAATAATAATTTAATAATTAATTACTGAATGGCAACAAGTTATTGACTTGAAGCAATTAATTCAAATAAAAAATTGGTACAGATTGAACGAGTTGTACCATCATATCAAAAATTTTGATCGCACTATAAAAATGACCTACTGACAGTTTTTAATCTAACCTAAAAATTTGCAACGTAAACAATGCCTTTTTGCCTTCAAATCGTAAATTCAGTAAATTTGTAAGTTCAGATAGATTCAAAACAAATAATAACATATCCATCAAAGATGCTGTTCGCTCATTAACGTCCTCCAAATCCCATAAAATTGTCCAGCTTAGTAATCCGTGATTCATTGCTGGAAAACTTTGAAAATCACTTCCCACGCACCACTCTGATTTCCTTTACTCATTTCTCAACCTTTTATGCGTATTTGGTCTCAATGTATTGCAGTTTAATGAAAAACAATTAAAAATAAGAGAAGAAAACTATAACTCGACGATAGTATTGACAACTGACGTACTTATGAACGATAATCGAAAATCGAAAGAACCATTTTCGATTATACTATATGGGGTACCCAAGAACATTAGAAATTTCCTTGTACTTAGCTGGACGTTTCATTTCGAACGAGCGGTTGTCTCCAGGATTTTTGAATCTCGGCCGGCGGTCATCTCTCTCGCACACTGCCTAAAATTGCCATGATACGTTAAAATTTCCCAATCCAAACCTGTCAAAGTCAAATTTACGCAAAGGCTGAGTTCTTCGGAGCTTCATTTTGATTCTAGTTGAGCTTTATGAAAATTCACAGAACACCGTACATATCAATTATTTTTAATTGAGTAATATTTATAGAAATTAATAAAAAAATTGACACATATTCGCTTCTTAGATTGTGGGTGACAGCCATTTTAATAAAGAAGCAACACTGTTTACCAAAAATTCGTAAGGTGACCAACCATCCGTATTTTGCGGGATAGTCTCCTACTAGAAGCTCCTGCATTGCAATAAATACATAGCATAGTCCCACAAAACGTCAAATGCTTTCCGCACGTTTACAATATCCATCATAATATATTACAATATTAACTGTAGAGAGGTCAATTCTATACATCCATACTAAATTATTATAAATGCGAAAGTAACTCGGTCTGTCTGTCTGTTACGCTTTCACGCCTGAACCGCTAAACTGATTTTGATGAAACTTGGTATAGGAGTAGATTAGACCTAGATAATGAACATAGGCTATGTTTGGTTGCGATAACCGACATCCACGTGGGCGGAGCCGCGGGCAGCAGCTAGTTGAATATATTTAAAAAATAACTACATATTGGGAAATAATAAGTGATCGATACTAATGCAAAAAATGCAATCAGTATTTTTTTGTCTTTCTGTCTGTCTATCTGTATGTGCACGCATGGATGAAAAACTACTGGAGGGATTTTGATCAAACTTGATACGATTAGGTATAGTTCATACTTCTGGGCAACATATAGGCTACTTTTTATACAAGCTGATATACCCATGGCTTCACCCGCGCTTCGTTTTTAGGTCGTTTTTGGTCATATCTCCGGTTGTACTTAACCAATTGCAAGCAAACATACGATAAATTTTGAGTCTAAGTAAGACCTTTCTAATAAAAATTCGTTCAGTACTTTTTACGTCCATTGCTAGGAAGCTGGTCATATTAAGTATATAATTTCAACTTTGACGCTTATTATTTATTGCTTTCTAGACATAACCTATACCTACTCAAGTAGGTATTAAGTTATCGTTTCTAAAAACCACTACACTTTTTTATTTGTTCACGACTGTACATACTTAGACCACGGTAGTATAAACTTACTGTATACAGGTTGACTCAAAATATTATTATATATTTATTATTCTTCACATACAGACAGATAGAAAGACAAAAAATTTACTGTTTGCATTTTTTGCATTAGTATCGATCACCAATCATCCCCCAATAGCTATTTTGTAAATTTATATATGCAAAGAACAGAATTGACCTCTCTACAGTTTTATTATAAGTATAGATCATGTATTTGTCTTATTTTGTTCCTTAAATTTACGAAAGAAAGTATAATAATGGGACAGGGATTCACCTGACAATTTTTAAAATTCACATTATCTTTCAAGTCCGTATCGATTCATTCGTTTTAATCGACCTTTTTTAACAGGTCACCTCATTATGAATATAAAACTGACAAACGTCAAATGTTACCTATTAATGTGACGCTACTATAGGAAACACCCTTTTGTTGCTACTCTGTCGCATTGGGTTTGCCTGTAATGACACTGTATGTATAAAATAAATAAATACATAATCCTTCATTTAATGTCAATAATTTATTTTGTTATTACATGCTTACATAAGTAAGTCTCAATTAATAAATAAATAAGTTAAAAAATTACTGTTTTCATCTTTAATAGCTTTTAAATATATTATAGTAAAATAACCTTTTCAATGAATTTGGCCTCTCTTTATAATATTAGTAAATATGGAAACGTAGACTATACCATTTATTTTCATGAGCATAGACGTAAACTACATCATATATCCCAACCTTGCAATTAAACATGGTCACCGCAAAGAAAGGTACGCAACCCAACCAACTAGATGGAGACACTGCAATGTATGGCCTTGCAGTATCCATTACTTTTAATATTCTTGGGGGTACCCTACTTGGAGCTGTCAAAATTATCATCCTAGATTAGATAAGGTATAGTTCCTCAAACATTCTTTTCACGACTAAATAGACAAGCTATACATACTAGAATGCTGCATAAATACATTTTATATTTGTTTTATATGCAAATTATAATACTCGTTTGTGGCAAAATGCGAAGCAAAGAAGTCATTAAAAAAAAGATATACCTCTCTCTCTATCGTCCGTTATTTTGAAAAGTGACGTTATATTGGATTATTGGATTTTAATACGGAAAGGATTTAATTCAACCATAATAAAATTCAACCGATTTAACGGCAACGGCAAATGGGCAATTTAATGTCAATGTTTATTCAATGTTGAATGGTTGTATGTTATTATAATTTTAAATGGTGGTTTATGATAATAGAATAAAGTTTATGTACTTACACCTAAGTGTTTTGTAACAGTGATATTCGTAATCCTAATATTGTCATTATTTATCGGGAAAATAAGTTTCTTGATTTGATTAATCATTAGCGATCTTGTGTGTGAGTGAAAAAGTGAAAATATTTGAATTGCGACAATCGCGAGGAATCTGATTCGTGCAGTTTTGTCCCGGTATTACAATAGAAGATTATTTATTATGGCTGACATAACTACAGATGTGGGTAAGATGTAAGTACATATATACCTACATATCTATTTTATAACATAATATTTTTATTGCGTCTTTGCACTTCCAGTGCAGGCAATATTTTACTCAAAAAACTGTTCAACAATATTCTGAAAGATGAAGTGTCCAAGAAATGTTGGTTTGGTTTGGGTTTAAATTCATTAGGTAGAATTTGTATGTTGTCTTAGTATAGTAGCCTATGTCCTATTCCAGATCGTAATCCATATGTAGGTATGCCAAATCGTCAGCCGTTTTTGCGTAAAAGAGTAACAATAAAATTCATATCATAAGCCAAGCTTTACTATGAATAGTTTAACCTCAATCACCACTTATAAAACTCAGTCAAGGACTGCATAGTGCTACTAGGGAAGACTTTCCCACAGCACAGTAAAGTAACCCTTGGGTTGGCTTAATAAGGCCTTCCGCCCCCAGCAGAAATCGGCTGATTTTAGGAGAAAACAAGACATGGGCAGTATGAAAAAAGTGTGATTGATATTGAAGAGAGATGGCAAAAAGGAGGGTTGTGAAATGTATTTAAGGAGACAACTAGTTACATCTGTCAGACTAGACTATGGCGCAGGCTATCCTCTCAGGATTAGAAGTCAGTTGGCAGTAGATTACAGAAAATCCAACATATCAATCAACAACAATAAGCGGATGTTGGGACTTGCAACTGCAACTAGGAAATCACTATGAGGATAATGACAACCATAGAAAATAAATAAGGCAGGATATATCTCTCTATGAAAGTAAATAAAATTAAAGTTAGTGTTAAAATAATATGTTTTAAATATCTGCCTAAGAGTGTATTTATAGTCAGCGTCAAATTTAGTTTAGATGATCATTTACAAACTTTCAAGATCGGTTTTTGTATACTTCATATTTTCTCAGTGAAAATGCTGTTTAACAACACAATTAGTAGTAGTAAACTATTTCATGGTTGTCAGGACAATTAAATATATTCTTTTAATGGAACATAACAACTGAACAAAACAGTGGGGTTCAATTGAAAAATTCGAATAATGGATCCCAGCTGTTCAGTTGTTATGTGTCCCTCTGACTAGCAGATGGCACAGTGGGGAGCGAGCTGATTGTCTGCGCGCCGACGGTTGGGTGACAGGACGGCCGCTTGTTACCCTACACCCCACCGTCGGCGAAGTGACGCGATGCTCACCCCACCCCCCTCTCGGGAGGTCAAGGGGGCCATCTTAAAACGGTAGATGGCCCAGGTTCAGCTGGGCTGCGAGGGATATGCCCATTGGGTAACCTTACACCCCGGTAATTAAGGCCCGACACAGCGTGCGGTTTTAGTCGGTTCGATCCCGACATAACCACCCGCGATGACCGACGGGGGTGGTATCCATGGGGATTTCCGCACGATAAAAAAAGGTATAATCTTTGTATTACCATATAAATAAATTATTTCTTAATCAAGACTTCAATCAAGAATCAATTGTTTCATTGTTGCAATTGTTTAAAAATTAAAATAAATGAAATTGTTTAAAGACTGTTTGAGTTATTGAAATTGGATGTTAGAGGAAGGAATTGGGGAGATGAAGGGAGGATGGAAGGAGGGGGTAGGGAGGGTTGTGAGCATGGGCACCCTATTTACTGGCGGGCACACAACACGTTGGTTATTATGGCCGCGGTCTTCTGAACCCTCTGTCACCCCATCCCCTCTTTGCCGGGGTTCGGTAGAGATATCATCCTACCAACTTCTGAGGCATTTTAAAACCGTAGATGGCCCAGGTTAGCTGGGGAACGCGGAATATTCTCTAAGCAATCTTACACCCCGGCAACTGAAGACTTGAGTCGGCGTGTGGTTTTTATCGGGTCCGAGTCAGACTTAACCACTCCTGCTGGCTGACTTGGGTGGTATGTGTAGGATCTTCCGCACGAAAAAAGGAATTTTAAACGGAATTCGAAATCCACGCGGGCGAAGCCGCGGGCAACAGCTAGTTTTGTATAAAGTCGTAATAAATAAGGTCCTATACATGTATACTATTGAAGTTTATCCACGTCACTTTATTCAGCAAATATTAATATTTTTCTTTTTTCTGGAACTGAAAATGAGCTAACTTCAATTCTTTTTTTCAGAAACTATATACAGTAGAGCACCGGGAGTTTTACTCTGATATTTAAATAGTTAAACCTATTGTAAAAGCAGAAAAAAGGGGTGTCACTAAATCGCGTTCCGTGCACTCTGATCTAACCAAAGATGTTCTTTCACAGTATTTTAAGTAAGATTGTAAGTTGAATGAAATTTTAAGCAATTGCATGCTAACTATTTCCAATGATTTTCTGATCGGAAAAAATGATCATCCAGGGCGGGACTTGAACCCGTGACCAGTCCCTTACAGGGGGAATGCTCTGACCAACTGAGCTATCTGGACCCCTCCTAGATGCTCGAAATTTTCCGATATATTCTACGGCTTAGGGCGCCGGTGGAGCCATCTACCGTAATTCGTTCGAACTATGGTAACAATGAACAATATTGCAATTGTTTTTAAACATTATTTTTAGATTCTCCGCCCGATTAATTGAATGAAATTTTAAGTAATCGCATGCTAACTATGTCCAATGATTTTCTGATCGGAAAAAATGATCATCCAGGACGGGACTTGAACCCGTGACCAGTCCCTTACAGGGGGAATGCTCTGACCAACTGAGCTACCTGGACCCATCTTAGATGCTCGAAATTTTCCGATATATTCTACGGCTTAGGGCGCCGGTGGAGCCATCTACCGTAATTCGTTCGAACTACGGTAACAATGAACAATATTGCAATTGTTTTTAAACATTATTTTTAGATTCTCCGCCCGATTAATTGAATGAAATTTTAAGCAATTGCATGCTAACTATTTCCAATGATTTTCTGATCGGAAAAAATCCCAAGTCCCGTGTCCTGGATGATCATTTTTTCCGATCAGAAAATCAAGATTGTAAGTGTCACAGGAAATGTAGTGGGATACATAATTATTGCGCTTTACGCGCAAACATGTTACTGTCAAGTTCGGTGGATACCTACCATGTTTATCACAATCTTTGGTTAGTTCATAGTGGCACTCGCTGCTTGCAGGGGTACATCGTTTTGTAAGATTAAATTGGATACATCTCTTTGTAGTTGACTGTACATAGTTTGGTTCACTTTTCATGCAGTTGGGTTTTTGATTTTTAATTGGCTATAATTTTTTTTTTTAATATACTTTTTAGTTATGAGTACATACCTATTTTGGCGATTTCTGTCTTTCCTAGTTAAAAGCTAAAATGGTCCCATAGTCTTTTGATCCCCACATGAAATAGAATCGTTTGGATTAAAAAAGAAATTTGACTTTGCATTTTGTTGTTAAATGTAAGATTTTTGCAAAATCTGTGAATGCAGTTCAAAATATCTCAAAAAGTTAGTGAAGATCTCCCAAGAACGTTTTGCTGTAACTACAACGGTTAAGGTACTTGCCCTTACTGCCCCGTTTCAAAAATACACCCTGTATATATTATACTTTTTTGTACGATAACCCCATGGGGTTATCGTATATCATCGTGGGTCATGGTAGGTAAAATCATCGTGCTGGTAAGGTGTATTAAATGAGATAACTTTGAAATCTGTTGGTGGGTTGGGTCGATTTTCTTTATTGTTCATAATGTTCATTCATCCAGATCCGTCCCTTCAGGCGTATTTGCGTAAAAAGTAAGCAACATTCAACCAACATTCGTCATCCTCACCTCACAAACTTTCACATTTAATGCTATACCTAGGTATACTAAGATAGTAAGAAATGAAATTTATAAATAGTCCTTATTATTGTCATGCTCATGTCACATACTGGACTAGAAGCAAGCGAGTGCGACTGCTGTGGTGATGTGGTCAAGGATTTGTTTTCCGGGTATGGCAAAATGTAATTCTTGTAGTAGCGCCTAGTTAGAGAAGTACCCGGTTAACGACATAGTTTCTCCTCCCTCTCCTATTACCTTAAACAAATAAATACATTACGCAGGAAGTATGACATTAATCGAAAATTTGGGACAGAGCGGACTCCGCACAGCGGAGTTAATAACGCCGCCATGCGCCACTTCTATTTCTGTCCTGTCTGTATGTAGCGTAGTGCAGACTACAGTATCCGCTTTTGTATATTTTGTCTCTGTCTAACGACATCGCTTTTCTCTGTTTATTTATATTCCCCGCTTGTAAGCACCAAACGATGGACTTCATTATCTACGTAGTTGTTTCGTTGTTGTATACGATGATATGCGATCATTCCCGAATCCTGCCCGAAGTTCCACATCTCGTCCTAATTTCAGTCTGATCGTGGACCACGTCAAATACAATGCAAATTAAATTTACTAATTACGGACATGTTTATTTACAAATTTTAGACCTTGGCTTGTGTGTTTTCAAGTGCAATAACATTTTAATTAGAGTAGTTTCGTTATCAAATTAATTTAATGTTATTCGACATATTATTTTCAGTTCCCCTCGAATAGTTATCACGTTTACGTCGATAGTACTGTGTGTTTTGTTTTGCGGTCGAAGTGCACTATTATTTATTTGTGATATGCATCTGAACTTTTAAGGTGTTGTTATATAATAGTATACCAATAAGATGGCAACGTTACCTAGAATGCATAATGCTAAACAGGTGACTAGTGTAGCTTCCCCTTTTAGGTAAGTTAATTATTAACGGCGTAGTTTTTAACAATTTTACCTACTTATTTGTCCTATTTCTTGACACAATATAATATTAACCTTTCTACATTTACAGAAATTTGTCATTTTCAGAGTAATAAATTATTATCTTACCATGTCTGCATGTTGTGTAGATTTATTTAGGTACCTACATAAAATTCCGGCTTCGCAGTAGAAAATGTCATAAAAAATCTTTAATCCAATTGTGGCGCCACCCATTGTTGGTCCTGTTGTGGATGTGTGATTTATTTTCTCTTTAAATAGGCCGCTGGATGTACACGAAATGTCATCTTATCGATCTTATCTTCTACCTTCAAAAGTAATGAACTTCCTATCCAATACTTTCAATCCCTTTTCTTTTAGGTTTAATTTTTTTTAATACCAAAGAGCCAATACTCGTAAAAAATATGTTCAAAATTCAGCCACAGTTTAATCTCGATCTCAGGTCGATTTTTCAAATGACTGATGATGGATTTTGTATCAAAGTATTCCCCTTTGGAAGAATACTTTTTAGCACAAGAATGATAAAGGGCCTACAGAGGCCTAATTCTCGTGTTATTTACTCTAAGCTCCTATAAATTCTTCCTTGCTTTTGTCGTTTATTAACTACCTACAGGTATGTTATCGACTGCGTATTCGATAAAGTAGGTATAAAATGAATAATAATATTTCATACATTACTTACACGTTTCAGGTATTTTTTACATTACCTAGACATTCTATAGAATAGCAGATTATACAGATTGCCGGCAATAGTTATCCTTTTTTTTCACGTGTGAAAACCAACGGGCACCTCCTCACCAGGGCTAGTAAAGCGGTTATGTCGGGTTCGAACCGACTAAAACCACACGGTGTTCCGTCTACCTGAGTCTTTCACCTGGTACTCCGGGTATACCCTAAGAAGGAACTCCCCAGGAACCCTGGAAGACTGGTCACCAGCCATAATGCAGATGGCCACACCGCCGGTGGAGTTTGGAGGCAACCCCTCTCAATTTACAACGGTGCGCGTGGAGCATGTCACACTACCGTCTTGGGCCTGGTTCTGCTAGAGCGACGGGCAACCCTACCCCTCGCCCTCTGGCCTACTCTCATGGAGGCCGAAGATCGTCCAGCGATCTCCGGCGCCCGGTGCGTCTTCTGCGGGACGGTTGAGAACTGGTTCTTTCCCATTCCCTTTTAGCCCGGCAATAGTTATCCTGAATGTTCTGGCATGTATTCGGTGCAAAAGATAAAAAATAAAATTTCAAATGAGAATGATATAACTTATTAATCATTAGCCTATACCCGCGGCTCCGCTCGCGTGGTCGTCGGTTCTCGCATTTTTTGTATATTATGTCCGGTTCTACGCAATAACGCAACCCATTCTGATCAAACGATCAAACAAAAATTCAACCAAAAAAAGCGCTTCAAAGTTTTTTTTCGTCCATCTCGAATAAAAAGACAGGAATTCCAAAAAACGAACTGCCCATATAAACTTTTAACCCCTATTTCTACCTGTTAGGGGTGAAATTGTGAAAAACAAGGAGGTAGGACACGACGGTATCTTCCGTCCGAAATGAGCTGTCCGACTGGGGAAGTACCTCCGCCCTACAGAAGACCGCGGCCATAATAACCATCGTGTTGTGTTCCCGCCGGTAAGTAGGGTAGCCAGAGCTCACTGTACCCCTCCTTCCCCTCCCCTTCCTAGCCTCCCCACCCCTTCTCAGCTCTCCCCCTTTCCCTTCAGGGTAGGCAGCGCGTGTGTGACACACTTAGTGTTGCACACGTTCATAGGGCCACGGTGACCGCTTCCCATCAGGTGGGCCGTGTGCTTGTGTTCGCCTACGTAGTATAAAAAAAGACATCTGTTATTTTATTTCTAATCAAATATAAGCGTGCGTAATTTGCATGCATCTAATGGATTTCTATACTAACGTTTATCTCTTATTTTGCAACCTCAGAAGTGAAATTTAAAAAAAAAACCTTATAGAATGCCAAGTGCCTACAACATAATAAGAAGCATCTACTGCCGAAATTTCAAGTCAGTCAGTCAATCAAGCGAAGTAGTTAATTTACAATACAATATTGCATATTCTCTACTCTGCAATCAAAATTCAATGTTTTGTTTTGACCATATTAGACCAGTGCCGATAGTCTTTGAGACAAAATAAATTTATAGTAGGATGAAACCTGTTGGAAAAGGATCAGAATATAACAAAAATAAAAGGAAAAATAAATTACGGGCGATCTGAGGTCGGGAAGTGGGGAGGGGGGTGAGTTTTAAGGGTAAAAACGGTTTATCTCGATTTAAGATTTTTCACCTTGTGCACTTTTGATACCCTCGCTAAAGCTCAGGGTTCTATTTTGTGATTATTGTATTTAGTCATTTCCTCGCTGAGGTGGGATGAAAAGTTACGTGTTGCACTATAGCTTCATAGTTACACTCGAGTGCAAAGATTTTTCATCTTGCGCACTTTTGTTTCCCTCGCTAAAGATCTGGGTTCAATTTTTAGAACCCTTCGCGTGCTCAGTTTTGATGACTGAGCAAGCGAGGGTTCTTAATTTGAATCACGAGCGCAGCGAGCGATTCACAAAATAGAACCCTGAGCTTTAGCGAGGGAATCAAAAGTGCACAAGGTGAAAAATCTTTGCACTCGAGTGCAACCATGAAGTTATAGTGCAACATGTAACTTTTCATCCCACCTCAGCGAGGAAATGACTAAATACAAAAATATTAATTTCGAATTCGAGTTATTCTTCTTTGCATTTTCTGAGAACATTTACCATAGCAATGTATATATCGCACGCTGAGAATGGAAGTGACCTAACTCAAAATTAAAAATGAGTTAAATATACAGAATGACTCAAAAAAGCATACTCTATCGTACTAGTAAATAAAATACAGGCTTTTTAAGGTTAGCGAGTGATAAACATAATGTTGGTCTCTTTGTCTTTAAGCGCTGTACTCCCTCCGCGCCCGAACGAAAGGGACGCAAAAAGTATTGTACCGCGAGTTATTGTCACAGGTCGTGACCAGTAGTGCTGCAGTGACTGATTACGCTTTGAGTCAGTTTCATATTAATCAATGGAGTAAGTTCTGCTTTAATATTATGATCGTAAAGTGACCAATTAAGATGAAGGTCATTTTATCACCATTAATGTAAGCAACTAAGGTGACAAAAATCAAATTCAGTCACATATTTTTTAGTACTGGTCAAAATAAAATAGACCTTAATCAAAAAAAGTCTGCAGGAATTACAATTTTTTTAATAATCAAGTGACCTATATTTCCCGATTTTTTTCTAAAGTCATTTAATACTAGAAAAATGTAATATTTATAATGAAATGTTAGGCATCTGTATGCTAGTAAAGTTAAATAATATAATAAAAAAGAATTTTTTTACCTATGTTCTCAAAATAAAATATTATTGAAGACTAAATAGAAAATTTTCAATGCTTCGAACACATTTTCGTCGATTCCCAAAAATCATGAATTTTGAGTTGGGTCACTTCCATTCTCAGCGTGCGATATATTTTTACATTATCAGAAAGAAGAGATTTCAGAGAACAAAAAACTTTTTGACTTTTTTTAAAAAGCTGATATTTTGACGTGAGAATTTTTGATTGAAAATTAGGGTGGTTTTTCGATATTTAGTCAAAATAAGCTGAAAAAAAGAGTATTTCAAATCAAAAAAATTACAGTGTCTGTAGGACATAAAAAGCTAAGTTTTCACCAAATTTCGTGGAAAATAAATTTGTTTTGCTTAAGATAAAACTAAAAAACCAAAAACTTGATTATTTGAATTTTTCACATACATTTTGAGGTTATGTGAAAAAAGTGTAAATGAAAAGTTGTAGGTCTCTTTATTACCTACAACTTTGTCATTTAACTTTTTTCCATAGGACTTGTAGTTTTGCCGGAAATCGAGATAAACCGTTTTTACCCTTAAAACTCACCCCCCTCCCCACTTCCCGACCTCAGATCGCCCGTAATTTATTTTTCCTTTCATTTTTGTTATATTCTCGTCCTTTTACAACGGGTTTCATCCTACTATAATTTTCTTTTACTTTTTACCATTTTCATAGCTATCGGCACTGGTCTATATTCATTGTATCATAAATATGGACATAAATGTTTATCTGCCTTGACTTTGGTAATACAATGACTCTTAAATATTTTATTGTACTTATCAACAACAACAAATTAGGATTAAGAATTTAAATAAGAATAAGTCGAATAAATTAGCACGTTATTCTGTTCTATTTGCAGTACCAGTCCCCGAAAACTCCAAGAAATGGGGATACCTGCAACAGAAGGACACGGTACGTAGCGTCGGGCTCCAAAGTGAAAACTCTAGGTGCAACCGGGATTTAGCACTGGAATGATAATCGTATTTTTTTCTAAAGAAATATTTTTACCTTTAACAGACGTTACTACTGCTAGTGGTGTTAGTATGAAGCAATATGAAGAACAACTCAATGGTTTAAGAAAAGAAAATTTTCATTTAAAACTAAGAATTTATTTTCTGGAAGAAAAATTAGGCAATGGGTCACCACCAGCGGTCCAAGTAAGTTTTGAGGGACGTGTTGCTAAGTTGGTTTTCACAATCTCTTATCAAATTTGAGGACAGTAGAAAAAAAAAGAAGCCGTTCAAGTGCGAATCGGACACGAGCACAATGGGTTCCGTGTCATTTCATTATCCGACAAAAAATCACCTTTTCATCTCACCACCACCAAAAGTAGGTACTCTTGCTCTTCGATTTCTGAGCGCCAAAGTCGATTTTATCCTCTACTAGGCCCTAGAGAATAAAAACGACTTTTTATTTACTTTATCCCCTAGAGTCTAGGGGATAAAGTAAATTTGAATATATAACATCGTGTGCGCTAAGTAAACATCATTAAACTTCTACCTCTATGGTGCCAAAGGAGATGTTTCATTTTCGGCCCCCTAATTGTACACAATACAGAAAAAAAGAGAAAATATACCGGTTATTGGCAAAAATCCGAAATTCAAGGGCGTAAATTAATAAAACTATGACTACATTTTTATAACGCCAACATATATATAATAATACAAGATGGTTAACATGATGGTCAGTACCGTTCAAAAACAGTTTACCTAGCAATTAACATTTATTTTAATAATGATGTTTTGTTTTACTTTTATTATTTTCTGTGTTGAATATTGCCCAGTGCACATATTAAAAATCTATATTAGGAAATTCTTTTTCGATCATTAACTATATACGTAGCACACTGATGATTTTTCTGATGAAATGATGATGATGATGATCATTGAAAAAATTAGATTGGCTGTCGAATTAATGGATTCCGACTGTTCAGTTGTTATGTTTCTAGACCACCGGACGGCGGACATCAATCTAAGTGCTTGTTTTTTTCTTTCCAGTTTTTAGACAGTCGGGTTTTAGAATTTTTAAATTTATTTTTTTTATTTTATACTTTTTAGTTATTTACATAGCTGCCCGGATAGTAATGAAGTATAAAATCTATCTTTAATGGAGTTAATAATTTTCGTGTAGTGAAGGGACATCACCGAAATTCAACCTTAATTATTACATTTTTGTTCATATCTCAGGTTCTACTAAACCGATTGTAATCAAACTAACGTAAGATTTTAAGTCTGACCAAGACCTTTTAAAAAAATAAAACCGCATCGAAATTCGTTCAGCAGTTTTTGCGTCCATCGCAGTCAAATGTTTGTGGCGCCAAAAATCCGCCATTTTGATTTTCTATAAATTTTAATATACCTGGTGTCACTCACACAATCATGACGAATCAAACAACACCTTGTTTGTCAAAATCCGTCAAGCAGTTCAGGCTGTAGAGCGTGCAAGACAAATTTTCAAGATTATCATTTTGCCAAGGGTCAAGCCGGGGTGCGAGGGAAATGCTCTTTGGGCGACCCTGGCGTCAGAAGACCCTAGACGGCGTGCGGTTTTAGTCGGTAAGAGTCCGACATAACCTGCCCCGCTGGCCGCGGGGTGGGTATCCATGAGGATTTCCGCACGCAAAAAAAAAAAGGTGGGATGAAGAGTGTTGCACTCGAGTGCAAAGATTCGTAAGTATTCTGGTGTTCTGTGTATAAATTAAAAAAAAAACACCAAGGAGGCTGAGTTTCTAAAAAATTTAAAAAAAGTTTATATAAATTTGGCACCATAGAGGTAGAAGTTTAATGATGTTTACCACAATGTTTACTTACCGCGCACGATGTTTTATATTCAAATATACTTTACCCCCTAGAGGCCTAGATAGAGGATAAAAACGACTTTTGCGCTCAGGCGCCCAGAAATCGAAGAGCAAAAGTAGGTACTCTTTCCGAGGTGGTTGGGTGAAAAATATATAACCTACTAGCTGAGTTGCCCGCGGCTCCGCCCGCGTGGATTTCGGTTATCGCGACCAAACATAGCCTATGTTCATTCTCGAGGTCTAATCTACTCCTATACCAAATTTCATTAAAATCGGTTCAGCGGTTCAGGCCTGAAAGCGTAACAGACAGACAGAGTTACTTTCGCATTTATAATATTAGTATGGATTAGATTCCTTATTAAATTTTAAATTAATTCGGTTATGCACTGTACACGTGAAAACGAGACAACGTAGACTGAAATAAAATAAAAATAATAAACTGTGATACATAATCTTTTGCGCTTCATACATTTGCACTACGCGCTACCCAGCTGTGACGTCACTACTAGGTACGATTTTGTATGGAGCGTTTTTGAGTGGCTCAAGAAATTGAATTTTTGAAATCAAGTATTTTGACATAGCAAAATATCACTTTTGCAGTTCATTATAATATTATAAAATGATCATTTTTCAACAACATCTATGGCAGTCGTTACGGGTAGTTGGAGCCCTAAAAAGTCCAACAAAAACAACGGTCTAGCTGCAATGCTTCGATTTCGCCTAATGTCACCATTGGGTTGTGAAGGTCAGATGGCAGTCGCTTCACGGAAAATATCGAGGTCCAGCCAAATCCAGAATCCCCAGATTCCGAAGTGAAAGCTTTGGATGCGACTGGGATTAACGCTAGATTGAAGAAGATTCTTTTTCAACAATAAAAAAAAATTCGTCATCCCTATTTTGTACAACTAATTATTCTGTGAATATTTTACGCCGTTGTTGCCGTTAATATCGAGCAGGAAATGGCAAATAGTTGCTTGTATGGGTGGGGTAAAATTAACTTATCCCTTAAATACTCATTTTATATATTTTCATTTGTGATAATAGCTGCAACAGAAATACTTATCATGTGTGAAAATTTCACCTGTCTAGCTAACACGGTACATGAGATACAATCTGATGACAGACAGACGAGACGGGCAGTGGAATCTTAGTAAATTAATAGGGACCGGTTTTTACCCTTTGGGTACCGAATCATAGAGAGAAATCTAGGAAGCAAGTAACATACCTACGGCAAACTTAAAGAAAATAAATTGCAACGTCAATAAACTTTACTTCCAGGGTCTTTTGGAACACAATGTTAGACTACAAGTAGAAGTGGAAGAATTAAGACGTCAACTAACTGACAAACAGGAACTTCTAGCTGCAGCAGCTGAAGCCATTGACGTATTAGAACAACAGGTAGTGAATCAGCTTATTTATAGTTTATTATATATTATGTATTGTATGTATAGTGCACGGCATCTAACTTGGCAAGATTTTGGAGTAGTGTGGGCCACACTACCCCAAAATCTTGCCAAGTTAGATGCCGTGCACTATACTATATAATATCTTACTAAGCTATTTTTTTTTCAGGGTTCCATGTCGACGGATAGTGTCGAATTGTCGATGAATAATAGCACTACGATTAAAAAGGAAATTACTTTTAATGAACAGGTAATATAGTGTCAATGAATGCATATTATTTTTATTATTAAAAGGCTAAAGTTTTATTTAGATGAATTTCTGTTTTTTATTTTTTTTAATACTACGTAGGTAGCAGACAAGCACACGGCCCACCTGATGGGAAGCGGTCACCGTGGCCTATGAACGTGTGCAACACTAAGGGTGTCACACACGCGCAGTCTATCCTGAAGGGAAGAGGGGGGGAGAGACTAGGAAGGAGAGGTACAGTGAGCTCTGGCTACCCTACTTACCGGTGGGAACACAACACAATGGTTATTATGGCCGCGGTCTAGGAGGTACTACCCCAGTCGGACTGCTCAGTTCGGATGGGAGATACCATCGTGTCTTACCTCCTTCAAAACTTTGTACCATTGCATTTTAATTTTCAGGGACCAGATCAAAGTGAGAATATTGATGAAACTTGTGCAGAATCTGAATCTGCTGGGTAAGTGTCATTTATCTTTAAAAACTAAAATAACAAAATATTGTAGACACTCTCATAATATGTATTCTGTTATAGAGATTTTTTGGCAGTAACCGCTAAAAATAAAGATTCAGATGAACTTGTAAAACTACGCAGAGAAAATAAAAAGGCCTTACAAATGATAAAAGGATGTATGAAAAAAATTCAGCAACAAGATAAGGAGATTAAAAAAATAAAATTGGTGAGTAATTCTTATAAAAGCTCAATATCCGAAGATTGAATAAAACGGTTGTATATAAATGATTCTGTGTTATAGGATAAAGAATTAGTTTACGCTCATGTTAGTGACTCACAATTGGAGAAGTACGAGGAAATATTGAAATGCAAAGATGAGCACATTAAAGATTTGGAAAATAAAGTTAGAGACTTACAAAAACATTTCGAGACGATTCAAAACGTTGATGAGGCAGGGTAAGTACATGTACCTAGTTTTATTACCTATATAACTAGCTGTTGCCCGCGGCTCCGCCCGCGTGGACGTCGATTTTCGCGTTTTTTTACTATATCGCCGATTCTAATCAGCCGATTGTGATCAAATATGCGTAAGATTTTGAATCTAACCAAGACCTTTCTAATAAAAGAAACCGCATCAAAACCCGTTCAGAACTTTTTACATCCATCGCAATAGCGATGGACGTAAAAAAAATACCGAACGGATTTTGATGCGGTTTTGTTTTATTCGAAAGATCTCACTTAGACTAAAAATTTACCGTATGTTTGGTTGTAATTGGTTAAGTAGAACCGGAGATATGACCAAAAACGACCTAAAAACGAACCGCGGGCGAAGCCACGGGTATCAGCTTGTATAAAAAGTAGCCTATATGTTGCCCAGAACTATGAACTATAATCGTACCAAGTTTGATCGAAATCCCTCCAGTAGTTTTTGATCCATGCATGCACATACAGACAGACAGACAGACAGAAAGACAAAAAAATTACTGATTGCATTTTTTGCATTATTATCGATCACCAATCATCCCCCAATAGTTATTTTGTAAATATATTCAATGTACAGAATTGACCTCTCTACAATTTTATTATAAGTATAGATGTTTAAGTAGGTACTTATACTTTATTTTGGATTTACATCACAATATTTATTTGAATGTCATTTCGTTAAAGGAATCTCCAACAGTTATTGACACGACGATTGCAAGGATTAGCATATTTCTTGGACAAGCTGTTATCACACAAGTAAGTTTAATTTTTATAATAGATATTTTGATTTTGGTACTTAAACTAAGCTACTATTAATTCTGTGTTCATCACTTAAAAGTATCAGTCGTTAAATCTCGAAATAAAAAACAAAATCAAGCCAACATTTGACTCTCCCTAAGACGAGCGATTTTGATATACTTATATGATTTAATGATTAGGTACTTAGTTTTTAGAAATTGGTGTAATTGACAGTCCGTACATTTTTTTTATCATCCTTGACGCAATGTAATATTTTTTAAATATTGATAAACGTGATTCAACCAGTCGATAAGGATTAGTGATCATATATATTATTGTGACCCACAGTCTACCAACATCGAATCGAATCCACAATGGTTGGCTATTATAGTCTTTTGATATTTGATTTCATTCATATTTTATTATAATATGCTCTTTTTGCATGAATATGAAGTTCTGCATTTTTTCATAGGTGTGTACTTGGTGAAGATAAAAAAAAACTGGCTGAAAGTATTTTAGAACAAAGTTTAGCTTTGCCTGTTGGCTTAGAGTTGGATGAATCTATGGCTCCAGATGAACTTACAATGGACGAAAGTAACCTCGATATATCACAATCCTTGAGAATTGAAGATTTAACTATGATGTTCGGACATCATGTCATGTGCAGTGACGATAAAAGATATTCATCTAGTAAAAAAACTTTGTTAAAGCATTTTCCTCAAGCTGATATTATATCTGAATCAGAATGTTGGTCAGAACCCGATAGAAATGTGTCCCTTGCTCGTGTTGGACTGTGTGACACGGGTGTGCGAGAATCGAGCTCAGACAATAAATGTCGGAATAGGCGAGCGCGTATATCATATGGATCGCGTTCAGAAGATAATAGACCTGCAAACGAAGCATTGATTGAGGAATTGAACCGCTTTGCCAAGTTAAATGAGCATCTTGAATTAGAAAACAATGATTATAAGAGTAAACTTGAATTTTTAAAAGAACAAATTAATAACCTTATCGTAGAAAATAACGATTTGAAAGAACGTTTATCGATGGAGCAGTCTAAGTTGACTGAAGCCGCCATGGATATAAATACTTTGAAAAATACTGTAACAACTTTAGAAATGCGCATCAAAGATATCGAGCAGAAACTTGATGAATCTATTCTAACTACCGAAAGATTAAGAACAGAAAGACAAGAATTGGAGGTTACCTTTATGGAAACTGAACGTTCATTGAGACGTGCAGCGGATGAAGCAACAGTTCAGGCTTCTCAAGCTGCTCTAGAAAGAGCTCGTGCTCAACATGATAGACTACGTTTAGAAAGAGAGTTGGAAGAAACACGAGATAAGCTTTCAAACGCCTTAGAAGTTAACTCTCAATTAGAAATTGAAGTTACGCGTAAAGCAGCCGCTGATGCCAATAATAAAATAGCTATTGTTCACGAAAATATTCCTTCAGAAGAAGACCGACCAACCTCTCCTGATCAGGGTATCGATAGTGACAGATTATCTAGTTTAGAACAAAATGACGCGGTCGCCTTGTCGCCACGTAAGTTAACAAAATCATTATGACGTCGATCGAAATACATTACATTAAAAAATCTACTTCTTATGTACCTTTTTTTTAAACTTAATTCTCAAATAAAAATCTTGTAAAATTTTATAAATGTGAAGTCTACTCTACAGACAGCGTTTAAGACGTGAGGATCATTACTTTCCGTTTACCAACCATGTAAAGACCTAAACTACTAGATATCGAATGAAAAAAACCTACAAACTTTCAAAGAGTATACCTACACTCATTAAAAGTTTGTATAGTGCACGGCATCTAACTTGGCAAGATTTTGGATCACTACTCCAAAACCTTGCTAAGTTAGATGCCGTACACTATACTTTGTCAAATGTAGGATGATAATAATGACAAGTCTAAATAGGGTAGCCCATATAGTATACCTAATCGAAAATGAATCTTTCGATTTTCGATTATTGTTCCCGTAGAATATGGAATCGATATTTAGAAAAACACAAAAACTTTTAATTTTTTATTATTTTAGGTAACTTACTTCAGGATGACAAAAGAGAAGTTTTATGCTAAAGTATTTATGTTTCGTACCATATTTAGCTAATTATATCACAAAAATTTTAGTAGTAGGTATAAGTACTTAATAATTTTAATAAATTACTTTAAATTCGATTCATTCGATTCATTTGTGTATAGTCAATTGTGCTATATTCTTGCAAGACGCTTCACTATGACAAGTGGGCGGGGCTTGTCTATGAAATACAATAATTTTAGGGGTATGATTTTGTATAAAAAAATACGATACTTCATAGACATGAACTGTCATTTTTATCATCCTAAATTAGACAAGGTATATACTTGTTTGTGGCAAAATACGTCGCATAAAAAAAGTATAGCGTACGGCATCTAACTTGGCAAGGTTTTAGAGTAGTGGAGCCCACCACACTACTCCAAAATCTTGCCAAGTTAGATGCCGTGCGCTACACTATAAGTTCTTTTATTTAAAGCAACTTATTATTACAGGTTCATTATATGAGGAAAATGTAACACTAAAACAAAAGTTAACAAGGACAAAAGCGACTCTAGCGGAAACTTTGATGCAACTAAACGCCGCGAATTTGCGCAAAAGAAGCGTTCAACGTGCTATATGCAGAGAGATTCATAAGACTCGAGGAGTTTTATGCAAAGCACGTGACCAGTTTGAAAACCAAAGCAATAACTAAGTGCCTAAAACGTCTCAGTCACAATTTATTTGTTTAAATTGTTTTTATTACCCGACTGCCGAAAAAAGGAGGGTTATGTATTTTTTAGTAAACTTATTACAACACTGGCACATTATTATTTAACATAATGTTTCGTTTCGACATACGTACTCGTATGATGATGTTCATGGTGAAGAGAGGAAATACAAAACACCGTGTGAAAAAAGAGATACCCATTCTTTTTTTATTGCTAAACAGTAGAGATGCAATTTGTCAAAATCGAATGACAGATTTTTAACGCGTCAGTTAAAAATCTGTCATTGATTGGCCGCCATATTAAGTAATTATCTGTTGATGTTTTGTCTCTTTTACGTCAATGCTGTATGCATACGCTTTCTTTTTTAAAAATGGATTTGAAAAAAAAAACAATACAATTTTTGCTATAAGCTTCAAAATTTTCAAAATAATGTACATTTGATTGGCTCAAAGTACACGATGCGCGAACTTACCCCCACTACTCCAAAACCTGGCCAAGTTACGTGCCGGCATCTGTACTAGGTGCAAAGTTAGTATTTACGAGTGAAAAGTAATTCCTGATTCTTCTTTCGAATTTACGGTAGTGTTTTTACACTTCGGGAACGCACAGGAAGGCATCTTGCGTAAAATGTCTTATATTGTCACACGTGTTTCACCTTCGGAACAATAACAAGTTTTTAAGACTTTAAAGTGAGTGTAAATCAAAACCAATGTATGGATGGGCCCGTCTATACTATTTAAATGGTCGAAGGTTTGAATAGATAAAAACCGGCCAAGTGCGAGTCGGACTCGCCCATGAAGGGTTCCGTAGCAGCAAGTAACTATATACGAGCCCATATATGCTTGTGATAGCTAAACAAGCTAATATATAATACCAGTTTCACAAGAAATATTTAAACCAAAAATATTGTCATTTAATTGCGGTTTATGACGTATTAAAAAAAACTACTAAGTAGATCTGGTTCAAACCAATTTTCGGTGGTAGTTTGCATGACAATGTTCATTATATAATTTTTTTAGATTTATCACTCTCTTATTTTAGAAGTTAGAGGGGGGGAACACACATTTTGCCACTTTGGAAGTGTCTCGCGCGCAAACTGTTCTGTTTAGAAAAAAATGATGTTATAAACCTCAATAGCATTTTTGAAGACCTATCTATAGATACCCCACACGTATGGGTCTGATGAAAAAATAAAAAAAGTTTCAGTTCTTAGTATGGGGACCCCCAAAATTTATTGCTTTTTTTCTATTTTTGTATGAAATTCTTAATGCGGTTTACAGAATACGTCTACTCACCAAGCTTCAACAGCATAGGCCTTATAGTTTCGGAGAAAAATGGCTGTGACATACGGACGGACAGACAGACAGACATGACGAATCTATAAGGGTTCCGTTTTTTGCCATTTGGCTACGGAACCCTAAAAACGGCAATTTTAATGCTTTATATATTTTTTTACCAGACTGGTGACTGTAATTTTTGCCATAGATTCGTATTACTTTGAAATAAAGTGACAATTGATTGTGACGCATACTTACGCAGCAGCTCCCCGGAGTATCAGAAGTAATCAGAACTCAGAACTTGTTTTCTTAGACCATGTGAATGTTGGAACGAAATTATTTGTCCAATAATAATGTTCTTATCTATAATTTTAACTTTCGTCATCTTTATCTCATTAGAATTCGAAGAAAATATTTATTATTTTATTTGTGCACCTTTGATGGAACGGGGCCTGCATCGGCAGGTTAAATTAGCCGTATTTAATTATTTATAAGTATGCACAATGTTATTCAAGCGCTTCATACAGATGAAGCGCTTGAACATAGAATTTGAGACAATACCTACAGAGGTATTGTCTCAAATTCTGCGTACGATGAACATAAAACTTAAAAAAATATATTGTTAGAATGTGTGAGAATGACTGAAAGTGAACGAAATAAATATTTTTCTATGTTTATCCAATTATTTCTGTGATCAAAATTATTGTTACAGATTTCTTAACCTAAACTATGTATTTTGATCAATGTTGGGTTAAGTAGGTAGATACCTAAATATGAATACATTTAATAATATTTATCGAAATTACTTAACCATTATTATTATTAACTATATTCATTTGAAATAAAGAAACTAATGAAACTAAGGTTTTGTTTAATTTAATAAGTTATTGTAATCTTCAACTGCGGTAATGCAGCTGCCCAAACATTTTTTAAGTATAATTGTCTGAGGTAGGTATATGTCTAATATATATTTTTCCCTATCGTAACTAACTAGCTTTTAACTAACGGACATTCATTTTATTACGATTTTATTATTATTTATTTATTACAGATTATTAAAAATACAATACAACAAACAAATAGCATAAATAAAAAAAATATAAAGATCAAAAAACCCGACTGTCTAAAAACTAAAAAGAAAAAAACAAGCACTTAGATTATTGGCCGGTGGTCAGTAATGGTGTATTGTGCGTGGTTGCGGTAGTAAGTGGCGTCAAGGAGGCGAAATAAAATTCCACGCGTTAGTGTTTGAACTTGTTTAAATAGTGATTTCTTGCTTAGTAGGTTACCATACTTAGAAAGAGAATTCGGCCCACACAGAGCAAGATAGTATTATACAGATTGTGCTTCAAGTAGGTACCTATTCGAAGTGTGGCCTCTATGTTTATCTATAGCTTCAATATTAGAATACATTCAATTTTTCATCACCGCTTTCACCCCTCATATTTTTGAAATGGCTTAACCGATTTTTACAAAACATAGCTAAGAACGCTCTTCTCTAGCCCATCTTTCAAACAAAAGAAACAGAATCAGAATCGGTTCATCCGTTTGGGAGCTACGATGCCACAGACAGACTTACAACACACACACACACACACACACACACACACACACACACACACACACACACACACACACACACACACACACACACACACACACACGTCAAACTTATAATGCCCCGTTTATATTCAGCTGTAGTGAGCAGGGAAGTGGGCAGGACGAGTATGTAAACATCATACTTCTCATGACACTGCTAATGTCACTCGCGCTGCCCAGCGCTCCCTAAAAGAGCGGTTTTTTTGCGGACTTCAAAGGACCGGCAGCGCGAGCGCAATAATTTCAACGTCTGCCATTGCCGAAAGTCGAAAGCGAAGTGATGGGAAGGGCAGTATGTAAACACACATTTCCCTCAATGCTGCCGCAGCAGTATTTATGGAATTATTTCCGGCAGCGCGAGGAGCAGCGGTAGGAGCTGAATATAAATGAGGCTTTACACCCCGTCCGGGTTTCCGTCGGGAGTTAAAAAGTAAATAATAATAATATATATGTGAGGTCTGTGATAATTATAACAAAGTTAACAATAATAATACATGAACTAGGCAAGAATTTCAATTATGAGATGTTTCCAATGTTGTCTAGAAAGATTTTTTTAAAGATAGGTTTAATATTATTCTTGGTTATTTTATTTCGCAAATCTGTGAATAGATTATTTATCAAACGAGGAACTAAGTAGCGCGTTTTTCTTTCAACGAACGTGTTATTACCTCGCACGGCACACAGCTTGCTTTGAGCAACACTTCTCGTAGGTACATACTACATACAGTATGTTCGACTTTTGTGAATATGTTGGGACCATAATTTTACTTTGAGGTGAACTGGTAATGTATTGCAATGCTTGAAAAGGCCTAGTTTGTCATCTATGTATTTTAATTTAGTTTTAGGTGATACTATTTTTTTTAATATTCGTACCTAATTGTAACTTATAGATTTTGTCTAAACGTGTCTTGTAGGTAATGTACGACCATAGCTCGTCATAGTAGATATACCTACTATGACGAGCTATGGTCGTGCACGGCATCTAATTTGGTAAGATTTTGGAGTAATGTCAGCCTCACTACCACAGAATACCTAATAGTACTACGTACAGAAGTTGGACTGCTTTGATCTTGAAGAATGCCGTCAGCCGCCATTATAATAACCTACAAATAAAATAGGTACCTTTTTTTTTTTTTTTTTTTTTTTTTCGTGCGGAAATCCTCATGGATACCCACCCCGCGGCCAGCGGGGCAGGTTATGTCGGACTCTTACCGACTAAAACCGCACGCCGTCTAGGGTCTTCTGACGCCAGGGTGTAAGGTGGCCCAAAGAGCATTTCCCTCGCACCCCGGCTTGACCCGGGCCATCTCCAATAAAATAGGTACCTATCGTCTTTTTGATCCGAGTATAGGTACATTCGCCGCCAGCTCTAGTATCACTTTATAAGAGAATTGAAATGCCTAAAACGGGAAGTAATGACATTATGGCAAAGCTAAGGAAAGACCTCTATGTCTGAGTAAAAAATAAGTACATTTTAGTACAGACCCACTCGACCTTGGGGACCCAAATCAAATTCAAGTCCACGTCATAGTTACACCTGCTGATGGACGAACGAAGTTCCAAGTACACTCACGGCTGCTGTCAGCGCCAAAATGGCGATTTTCAATTAGGCACACTTTAATGGGACGGATCACCAGTCCAGAGTTCTTATACAGGTCAGTGGCCAAGGCCAAGACCATAAAGACAAAAAAAAAGGCAAATGAATCCATAAAAAACGTGATTGGCGGATTCAGCGGATTGGTTGGATATGGATTGGCGCCTTTTTGTAGTTGGTGTAGGTAGGACGTAGTACATATCTTCTTATCTGTGTAGGTAGGTACTGTATGTGTGAATGATAATAAAGTGCGTGAATTTAAAATTTCTTATTCATTCACAGAATGAAAGTTATTACTATAAACCTCGAGCTGAGTAACTTTGGACATATAATAGCTGTAGCAAATATTGGTGACAAGCATGATAGATCAGCACCTTCACATTATCATTGGAAGATTCTTAAGTGCAGGTTCGGATCAACATTATTCCATCATTATTCTGTTCAATTAACTTTATAGTGCCCGGTACAGGTAGGTACTAAATGTATTTCTTTGCAGCTTTGTTGATAACTGTAAATTACCTAGGTACCTTCCCAATTTACCTGAACAGAGTAGGTAGGTTTGGGGAAATAGAGAAGTGGTCCACTCTGGTATGGATCACCTGGCTAGCCGCCGCCCCGCTCCGTTGGGAATATACCTAAGTATAGAGAACAAATTATTGGTCCTTTATATAAAAAATACAATTAAGTAGGTACCTACTTACACAATTTACCTAATATATTTTTATTGCTTCTAGAATGATTATATTCTCTAACTCATCAATATTAGCGTCACCAGACAAAAACGATTTGCAGCGAGTTCATATAATATTCAATAGGTCTGGCGATGATTTCGACAAATTGAATTCACTTTTCATGAAATTTTTATTAAAACAAGTAAGTTGCACTGAATTATTTGTTAACGTCAAGATGGCGGGACCCCGCCAGATTTTGTGAATATCATGCGATAAGGATTTAATACACATTTCTTACTATTTCATACTTTCCTATTAAAATTCTACACCCATGAAATTACTCAATATCCTACAAAGAAATTGGTCCCGCTATTTTGACGTCATAATGGCGGGACAACTATTAAATTAAAGAAAAAACATGGCGTGATCTTAAACTAACCACACCAAATTTTAATAAGATATAGTATTATATAGGTACAGCTACATTTGAATCATTGTAATACCTACTCATAAAACTGCAATTTCAATAAAAACACGTTTATTATGTTTACATCACACTTCCATCTTATCCAACACATCGGATATACCTATTATTTTATATAGGTATATTTTATATATATAAACTTATTTATAATAGAGCCTATTACCATAAAAAAAAACATTAGAAAAGCGCCTGAAGGAAAAGTATCAAAGCCAAACCCCTAGCAGAAGCAGGCCGAGGCGGCGGCGCGCAACAGTACGCCCCCCTTATTCCGGGGGCATGACGGGTACACTGTGGTTCCCAAACCCGAGGGGGCCATCTTGAATCTGGAGATGGCCCTGGCTGCGCGGGGGGGGGGAGGTGATGGGGTATGCAATGAGGATATCCGCACGAAACAAAGGGGGGGAGGGCGGTTTCTTGAGCTATAAACTCTTCAAGATTTCATGAAAAAAATGAGTGCTTATCAATTTTTTTTAACTTTCTGTACAAATACAGGCACGTAACTTGGCCAGGTTTGGGGTAAGTTCGCGCATCGTGCACTTTTAGCCAATCAAATGATTCAAAGTACGAACGAACGGAACGATGATTCGCTACAAGACGTCTCTCGGAGACATCTGATTGGTCCGTCCAGTAACGGACCGATCATATGTCCGCGACGGCGCAACCGCGTCTCCCGCGACCCGCTCATACCTCAAAGAGAACCTAAAAATCGACCTTTGCGCATATGACGCGTCTGGCCAATTTACGTGCCGGTATCTGTATATAAGCTGATTTAATTTTTTTCTAATAAATACCTATTCCAGGCAATATTTGCATTGATTTTCTGATCGGAAAAAATGATCATCCAGGATGATGATGATGATCATCCAGTCCCTTACAGGGGGAATGCTCTGACCAACTGAGCTACCTGGACCCATCCTAGATGCTCGAAATTTTCCGATATATTCTACGGCTTAGGGCGCCGGTGGAGCCATCTACCGTAATTCGTTCGAACTACGGTAACAATGAACAATATTGCAATTGTTTTTAAACATTATTTTTAGATTCTCCGCCCGATTAATTGAATGAAATTTTAAGCAATTGCATGCTAACTATTTCCAATGATTTTCTGATCGGAAAAAATTATCATCCAGGACGGGACTTGAACCCGTGACCATTCCCTTACAGGGGGAATGCTCTGACCAACTGAGCTACCTGGACCCATCCTAGATGCTCGAAATTTTCCGATATATCCCACGGCTTAGGGCGCCGGTGGAGCCATCTACCGTAATTCGTTCGAAGCATTCCCCCTGTAAGGGACTGGTCACGGGTTCAAGTCCCGTCCTGGATGATCATTTTTTCCGATCAGAAAATCATTGGAAATAATTAGCATGCAATTGCTTAAAATTTCATTTAATTAATCGGGCGGAGAATCTAAAAATAATGTTTAAAAACAATTGCAATATTGTTCATTGTTACCGTAGTTCGAACGAATTACGGTAGATGGCTCCACCGGCGCCCTAAGCCGTAGAATATATCGGAAAATTTCGAGCATCTAGGATGGGTCCAGGTAGCTCAGTTGGTGAAGGATGATCAAATGCAAATCAACACTTTGTATTTACAAAAAAAAAATATTTTTTAGTAAGTTTATCCGCATTCTAGGACCCAAAACACAAGCTAATTTAGGTAGCTTACTTTGGGTCTAGATAACGCTGTGTAGTTATACATTTTTATAATGTTAAATAATCGATGATGCAACTATGATTGAAGGATGGCGGAATTAGAACGACCACTCCAGAAATTTTTCAAATGTGTTTCCATTACACTATGAATGCCAGAATTGCACCTGTATGGAACACATTAGGTGAAAATTATCTTGTTAATAACAGAGACTTTTTAATGACAAGAGGATCTCAGGATGGTGTTATCTGTAACATTTTAGTAAATGGTAAGACCAAGTGCTGTACCAGTGTCTCATGGAACCGATTATTTTGTTTAAGTATACTTAAGTATAGTGTATGTATTATTAGTATTATTACATTTATTACAGATGACAGTATTCTTACTTTGGAAATAAAATCAGTCAAAATTAATTTGGTTAAAACATCGGAATTGTTCATGCCAGGAGAATGGATAAGAGTTTTGCCAAGGTTTGAAAAGTACCTAGTACCTATATTTCTAATGTCTTTATAAACACTAGGTACCTACCTACCTACTTAAGAATGACGGTAGTTACCTACGTAGGTAGCCGTGTGAGAACCTGATCCCGTACCCACGTTCCATGGGAACCTAATGAACCTATTCACGGGTTAAAATTAGCCTATGTGTGATTGGAATCACACATAGGCTAGGTACTTTTAACCTGGGCTACTATCACGCGAATAGGTTCTTGTGGGACGAGAGGGGGGACGAAATTTTACTTACATCCTTTAGTTGTTATTGCGTGAAAGAGTACCTACCTAACATACATACATACTATACCTGCATACATCCCTCCGTACCCACAAACATAATAAGTATTAGTTGGATTGGAAGGATGCGAATTTTCTAATTCTGTCTCGCTTTCTCGCTTAAACCATTGAACCGATTATGATGAAATTAAGTAAAGAGAAAGAGCAGCTTAGAACTTGGGCTTAGTAAAGGACAGGACAAAGGCTACTATATCGCAAAAAATGCTTGAAGAGGTTCAATTAAGGCATGAAAGTTCGTCATTTTCGAAGATATTTTATTTATATATAAATTTTATAAGATTGTGTTTCTGAAATACCTAAATAGCTTGTTTATATAGTCGCTATAACCAACATCTACGCGGGCGGAGCCGCGGGCAATAGCTTCCACATAAGGTACTATAGCAAAGGTCCTCTGGTGTCGTTAGAGATAACAAAGAGCACGCAAAGAGCGAACATTTCTGTAACACTATCCTATAACCCGATTGCAACGCCACCTACCGTGGAACTTTTAAGTTATGTAGGTACTTGTTTACCAGTATTATACCTACCTACATTTTTTTACTTTGAGTGAAACAACGAATAAGTATTATTCTAACCAGCCAATTTATTTTAGTTTAAACAAGGCTATGATCGAAGAGTATAATGAAACATTGCCCCATACAAGCAAGTTCAGATGTTATAAAGATCTTCGTCGACATTGGAAAAACATTGTTAGTCCTTTATTATGTTACTAGCTTCCGCCCGCGGCTTCGCCTGCGTGGAGGTCGGTATTGCCACCTAGTCTATTTTAATTTAATAAAACGACTTCACTCCACTCACTATTCCACTCCACTCTCTACTTCACTCCACTCCACAGTGACTGGTCTCCACTCGTTTAACTAAAACCTTTGTAATAAAAACCGGCCAAGTGCGAGTCGGACTTGCCCACGAAGGGTTCCGTAGCAGCAAGTAGGTATATACGAGCCCATTTAGGCTTGTGATAGCTAAACAAGCTAATATTAATACCAGTTTCACAAGAAATACCTAGGTATTTAAACCAAAAATATTGTCAATTAATAGCGGTTTATGATGAAGGTATTAAAAAAAAACTATTTGGTAGATCTGGTTCAAACCAATTTTCGGTGGTAGTTTCTATGGCAATGTACATTATGTATTTTTTTTTGAATTTATCATTCTTTTATTTTGGAAGTTAGAGGGGGGGGGGGGGGGACGAAACACATTTTAACACTTTGAAAGTGTCTTTCGCGTAAACTGTTCTGTTTAGAAAAAAATGATGTTAGAAACATCAATAGCATTTTTGAAGACCTATCTATAATTACCCCACACGTACGGGTTTAATGAAAAAAGAAAAAATAAGTTCAGTTCTCAGTATGGGGACCCCCAAAATTTATTGCTTTTTTTGTATTTTTGAGTGAAATTCTTAATGCGGTTCACAGAATACGTCTACTTACCAAGTTTCAACAGCATAGGCCTTATAGTTTCGGAGAAAAGTGGCTGTGACATACGGACGGACGGACAGACAGACAGAGAGACAGACATGACGAATCTATATGGGTTCCGTTTTTTGCCATTTGGCTACGGAACCCTAATATATAAAAAAAACCGCATCAAAATCCGTTCAGCAGCTTTTAAGTCCATTGCTAATCGCGATGGATAAGTATAAAAAATAGTGAACGGATTTTGATGCGGTTTTTTTATTACAAAGGTATTGCTTAGGCTTAGACTTAAAGCACATGAATATCTATGATACTGTCGTACTTAAAGTTTACTTTATGTTTGGTTGTAGATAATTGGTAAGTACAAAACCAAAAACGATAACTGACCTAAAATCGAAGCGCGGGCGCAGCCGCGAATATGCACCTTGTATAAAAAAATATAATTAAGAAATTAAAAAACCCGACTGCGTAAAAAACTAAAAAGAAAAAAAACAAGCACTCAGATGTCTGGTGGTCTAGAAACATAACAACTTAACAGTCGGGATCCACTATTCAACAGCCAATCTTATTTTTCAATGGATCCCGACTGTTAAGTTGTTATGTTTCTAGACCACCGGACATCTGAGTGCTTATTTTTTTTCTTTTTAGTTTTTTACGCAGTCGGGTTTTTTAATTTCTTAATTATATTTTTTTATTTTATACTTTTTAGTTATAAGTATATAATATAATAAAAAAAACCGCGGTAGCCTAGTGGTTTGGGTAATGGACTGCTGAGACGAGGTCTCGGGTTCGATCCCAGGTTCACCATGGCACACACCAATGACTTTTCGATGCTTTTCGAAGTTATGTGTGTATTTATCGCAGGTTTATTAGTGCCTCGGAGAGCACGTTAAGCTGTCGGTCCCGGTTGCCATACAAAAACATCTATGGCAGTCGTTACGGGTAGTTGGAGCCCTCAAAAGTCCAACCAGTCTAACTTAGAACTTCGATATCGCCATTGGTTGTGGAGGTCAGATGGCAGTCGCTCCACGGAAAATATCGAAGTTCAGCCGCATCACAGTTAGACTGGAAAGCCGACCCCAACTGAGTTGGGAAAAGGTTCAGAGAATGATGACTTTTTAGTTATAAGTGTCCTAGCCAGCTATTAACCCGATTAGACTTTCTACTGTCTAATAAAAACCTATGAATTGTTGTTACGCAACTTTAAATCGCTATAGATCCTAAATAGTCAATGGAATCGAAAAATGTTGAAAGGAAACTAAAAATGATTTTTAAATACCTATTCAACGATACCCCACTTGACATAGTTTGCTGACTTACATTTTTTTAATTTTCACAATATGGCGGCCAGTAGTCGCCATATTGAATTTTCACTGACGTCATGTCTTTAGTGACACTCGCCGGACTAAGAGGAATCGATTGACGTGTGAATCATGAAAATCGGCCCAGGCGTTCGGTCTGTAGGTATAGTGCTTCAAAGGAACATACAAACATACATACATACATACATACATACATACATACATACATACATACATAGGCTGTTAAACACATTACCACTCCTTTGTACAGTCGGGTAAAAAGTAGCCTATATGTTGCCCAGAAGTATGAACTATAATCGTACCAAATTTGATCAAAATCCCTCTTACAATTTATTCCCTATTACAATTGAACATTCGGGCTCCATTGAAAAATTAGATTGGCTGTCGAATAATGGATCCGACTGTTCAGGTGTATGTTTCTAGACCACAGGACTTCTAAGTGCTGGTTTTTTTCTTTTTCTTTTTTTACGCAGACGGGTTTTTTGGTTTAAAAAATAATTTTCATTTTATACTTTTTTAGTTTTCGTGTACGTTCATCACTTAGTTCCTAAACCTTAGTCCGCGTGTAACTTGTATGATGAAAATTTCATTTTTTAACTTAAAATTTGGCCATGATATACAGATACAGGCACGTTACTTGGCCAGGTTTGGGGTAAGTTCGCGCATATGCACTTTGAGCCAATCAAATGATTTAAAGTACGAACGAACGGAACGTTGATTCGCTACAAGACGAATCTCGGAGACATTTGATTGGTCCGTCAAGTGACGTCAAGTGACGGACCAATCATATGTCCGCGACGGCGCAACCGCGTCTCCCGCGACCTAAAAATCGACCTTTGCGCATATGACGCGTCGGGCCAATTTACGTGCCGGTATCTGTACCATTTTGAAATCCTCGTGATAAGCCCTTTTAATTTGATACCCATATTGCAGTAAACAATTAATTTTTATTTTTCCCCTTTCAACTATAGCGTATTAATAATAGCGGCCATGTTGGTTTTTTCCCGTCACCTAGGTATCTAAGAACACTTGGGTTACCAAGATGAATCTAACGACATGTTAATTAGAATCTTACGAACATACATACCTATACATATACATACAAGATAGGTACGCGCGAAAAACATAACCCTTCTTGGCAGTCGGGCGAAAAACCGCATCAAAATCCGTTTAGTAGTTTTTAGGTTCATTTTGATTAGCGATGGACGTAAAAACTACTGAATGGATTTTGTTTTTATTATACTCTGTCTAATTTAGGATGATAAAAATGACAGTTCATGTCTATGAAGTATCGTATTTCTATGGACTAAATCGTACCCCTAAAATTATTGTATTTCATAGACAAGCCCCGCCCACTTGTCATAGTGAAGCGTCTTGCAAGAATATAGCACAATTGACTATACACAAATGAATCGAATGAATCGAATTTAAAATAATTTATTAAAATTATTAAGTACTTATACTACTAAAATTTTTGTGATACAATTAGCTTAATATGGTACGAAACATAAATACTATACCATAAAACTTCTCTTTTGTCATCCTGAAGTAAGTTACCTAAAATAATAAAAATATAAGGTTTTTGTGTTTTTCTAAATATCGATTCCATATTCTACGGGAACGATAATCGAAAATCGAAAGATTCATTTTCGATTATACTATATGGGCTACCCTATTTAGACCTGTCATTATTATCATCCTACATTAGACAAAGTATAGAAAGGTTTCGGTTAACCCTTAATAGGGTAAGGGTATATATATTACCACTTTCTGCTTTTCTACAAAATTTGAGATATATTTAAAATGGACACATTAAATGTTATTACTTGATCTCATTATATTTTTTTAGTAAGTTTACTATCATATTCTTAACACTTCATAAGTTGTCAAAGTCATTTTAGCAATCTACGGTACTGTCAAAGTTGACCCAACGAATTTTGGTGGCAAAAATTGAATGTTTTAGTGGTCGAGTGCGGATTTTGTGCAAATTTGTTCTACAATAATTCTTATAAGAGATTTTGCGATACAAATTTATAAAATAGGGTATATTTACTTTCGTTTTACGTATTAGCAGCTTTCAGGGACGATTTTTAATACATTTTTCGATATCGTTTTTAAGTGGTAAAATAGTTACCATTGCCCGATTATACTTACTAAAAACCATAGGTAACTATATATAAAAATCAGTTTGTTTGTTACGGTAAGCCGGGAATCGTGTAAAGTTCACTACTAAAAAGCTTTCATAAATAGTTTACGTAATTTCTTTAGAAGTTGATGGATATACCTAGTCATAAAGTACGAATATTTTTTTAATCTATGAATAGAAATCTTACTTGTTTTCAATATTAGTATAGATAACAATAAAAAATAATAAGTAAAATAATAAGGTAGCTACATAAATTTATTTAACAAAAAATGTATGACAAACACGTGGTGAAACCACTAGTCTTAAAATAAAAATGCGCCAGAAGGGGCAATGGTAACAATTTTACCACCACTCCGCAAAATTTTGAAGTTGTAAACGGGCAATGGTATATTATTTACCACCGGAAAAACTACCCCTAAAATGCAACCCCTATAAAAAATATTTAGAAAAATGAAATCTGTGACCTATTATTAGCCAGGAACCAGTGTTAGTTTGAAGAAAAAGCACTCACAGGCTCGGGCCCTATTAAGGGTTAGACGAGTGGATACCAGAGTGGAGTGGAGAGTGGACTAATGAGTGGAGTGGAGAGTTTTATATTAAAATAGATTCGGTGTCGCTTAGTCTTAAGTTGGTGGCAATACAGACCTCCACGCGGGCGAAGCCGTGGGCGGAAGCCAGTTTATAGTATCAGTACGAAGTACGATTGAATCTATGTAGTCTATATTGGTACAGGATTAACTAAATATATATATTAAAACTAGCCTATGCCCGCGACTCCGCCCGCGATAATGTCGGTTTTCGCATTTTTGACTATACCTATCTCCGGTTCTACTCAATCGATTGTGAATATTGTGATCAAACATAATATGTAAGATTCTAAGTACAAAAAACCGCATCACAATTCGTTCAGTACCTAGGTGCTTACCTAGTTTTTGCGTCCGTCGCGCACAAACAGACAAGAATTTCAAAAAAAACATAAATTGTTCAGCATCGTTCATATAACATTTTCAAATATCTCCAATGTACAGACACAGCTACTTTACAATTTTATAATACTTAGTATAGATATTGTATTCAATAGCACGGATACCGTTTGCCAGAAGAAGAAGGCTCATATTATTCCGTCCAGTTCTGGCGCGGAGAACCTCTACTCTATCCTACAACATGTGTTATCCGAAATTTTCCAATAGTGACGCCCACATCTAAATCCTTAGAGGTAGGTAAATAACGAATAATAATAGTAATTAAAGTACAAGTAGTAAGTTAAGTAAAGTAAGTTAGTTTCTATGGGTATATACTTAAGGTTATCACCGAGTAGCATGGATCTAACATCAGTAACCTAATGTAGCTCTACGAGTACCTACCTACCTACATAGAATACACGAATCTTGAACGAAGATGATTTTATTTCATTGAATTTTCTATTGAAACTGGCAGGCCTCCTCTAACCGTCACCCTAGCAGAAGCAGGCCCAGGTGGGCCACCTGGGCCTGCTTCTGCTAGGGTTGTGTTGTTGCGCTTATCAACCTACATATGCAGGCACAATTTCTATTGTTTATTGCATTTGTTGCAAAAATATTCTATTCTAACAATGGTAACAAACGAATTAATCTAGTCTAGACTAGTCATTATTTTACTGTTAGGTTTTATGTATTCAACCCCCAAAAAATTATAATAAAATGTTTTACTCGGCAGGAAGTCATACTCCAGAATTTTTTGAACTGTTTGAACGTTAAGATGTCCAATTTACTTGGTGGGACGTTAACTCTTCAAAATGTAGAACATGATCATAACTCTGAACTCGTAAGTAGCAAACTCATGATTAAGTAGGAACTGTGACAACAATATAATTTTTTTGCTTACCTACTTCACTGTACTTTATCTTTACTTATATAATATCATTGACTTTATCATTATTAAGCCTGATTTATTTTTTTCAATTTTAGGACTCAAACAAATTCTGTTCCTCAGACACGCAAGCTGTGAGTCTTTGTACACCAACCCAATCATAAAAAATATTCAGCGTAAATCGTAAAAAAAAAACGAATGTATGTGGATACATGATTCTTTAATTGCTGATATAGATAGGTACATTATTGTCATTAATTAAAAATAAAAAATGATTAAATTAAATGTCAATTATTATACAGATTAACTCTTACGAATTTAGTAGTACTACTTAGAAGAATAAAAGAAAATAAAATAGGGTTAGTCAAACATGTAAGACGATATTTTAGGTATGTATCTCTTTAACATTCATCGATTCGACTCAGGTACCACTGTTACTATTGTTACTATACTGTATTAAAATCATCTCCATCTTTATTATTAATATTAGGCACAATATATTTACTATTTCTATATACCCGTTGTACATAGAACATAAATTGTCAACTTTGCGTTCAAGTATCATTATCAGCATACAATGAGGATGTCGAAACCGTTGCTCCTGTTGGGGACAATGAGGTCTGCCCAGCCGTCTGATTGAAAAACCTTGCTACGGATGGAGACAAATTCCGATGAGTCTGGCGCGGAGACATTGCAGCAGATGTGTCCTGTTTTGACAGTATTATACATAAAATACCTACTTAATTGCTCAAACTACCTACCTACCGATATACTTCAACGTTTACCTAAAATTATAGGTGAAGTTAGATTACCCACTAGATATAGAGAGAGAATTCCTACCAAGGTAATCCTATAAACTTTACAATTTATGACTCTGGTTTTGATTAAGTACCGATATACCTACCTAATCAAGTTATGCAGGTCTTCAAAACTACAAAAATAAATGCTACTTGTTATAAATATGGCACTCACAATGGCCTAAATACATAAATAGGATTTATAGCCTACCATAGGCATTTAGCACTGATTTATTTCGATTATTGTTTAAAGTAAGTTATGTTAGTTAGCTTACCATTCTATCTCGCATTGAAATTCTGGGCGACAAAGATGAGCTGGAGCCGCGGTTACTTTGAATCGTTGATGAATTTAACAAATGAGTTAGTTTGTATCCTTTGGCTAAGAGTTCTAAGGTTTTACCTGGAACACAGAAAACATATTTATACCTAAGTAAATTCTGATTAGGTAAGGTAGGTAGGTAGGTTCATCGAGGGGAAATAGGGACCTATTACTAACAAGCGTATAGTTCTAGGACCGATGCGCAGCCAAGGGGTCTCAATGTAATAAAACAGAAATTAAAAAAAGAAACGAAAAACCCGACTGCCTAAAAAAGTAACAAAAAAACTGACTGCGAAAAAACTTAAAAGAAAAAAACAAGCACTTAGATGTCCTGCGGTCGAGAAACATAACTTAACAGTCGGGATTAGATTGGCTGTTGAATAATGAAACCCGATTGTTCAGTTGTTACTATGTTTCTAGACCACAGGACATCTAAGTGCTTGTTTTTTAGGGTTCCGTAGCCAAATGGCAAAAAACGGCACCCTTATAGATTCGTCATGTCTGTCTGTCTGTCTGTCTGTCCGTCCGTATGTCACAGCCACTTTTCTCCGAAACTATAAGACCTATACTGTTGAAACTTGGTAAGTAGGTATATGTATTCTGTGAACCGCATTAAGAATTTCACACAAAAATAGAAAAAAATCATAAAAGATTGTGGGTCCCCATACTAAGAACTGAAACTTTTTTTTATTTTTTCACCAAACCCATACGTGGGGGGTACCTATAGATAAGTCTTCAAAATATGCTATTGAGGTTTCTAACATCATTTTTTTCTAAACCTAACACACTTCCAAAGTGGAAAAATGTGTGTCCTCCCCCCTCTAACTTCTAAAATAAGAGAATGATAAATCAAGTTTTTTACGCAGTCGGGTTTTTTGATCTTTAAATTAAATACCTATTTTTATTTTAAACTTTTTAGTTTTCGTGAACATTCCATTATATGTTCACAAACCTCAATCCGCGTGTAACTTGTATAGATAATTAATTAATTACTTACATTTTTCAAATTAAAATTTGGTTATGATATACCTTTTTGAAATTCTCGTGAAAAACCCTTTAAATTGGTAATTTAACCCATATTGCATAAAATTTTTTTTTATTTTTTTTTCACTTTAAACTATACTATGTTGTTTTTTTTTTCGCGTCACATAACTAAGCACACTTGGGTTACCGAGACGAATCGCAAATATAACGATATATTATGTTAATTAAAGAAAGCGGTCCAGTGGTTTGGAAGATATTATGAGGTAATAAATCTTACAAACATACATACATAGGTACTTACATACAAGATACGCGCGAAAACATAACCCTTCTTGGCAGTCGGGTAATAATAATGTGTTGCTATTTAGATAGTGTAGTGTTGCAGAAATGAAAAAAAAATCAGTCTGCTCGCTCAACGCAGCGCAGGGCATACTCAATGGTCTTAGGCAATGACAATATAATTTATTGCCTAAAGCTTAAGGTTTAAAAAATAATAATTTAAAAAATCAAAAATCCCGACTGCGTAAAAAACCAAAAAAAAAACAAACACTAAGATGTCCTGCGGTCTAGAAACATAGCAACTTATGGCGGCCACACACGCTAGGGTTTGCATGATGGTTATAACTTTGCATGCAAAACCGACAAGCATAACCGAGTTTCATACTACACATACACGTTAGGTTTTGCATGCACCATCTTGCCATGAACTCTCAGTTGAGCTACGTAGTACGTGACGTGACGGTGTGTGTAGGACGCCAATACCAAACTACAATGGACGACGACGATGTGATAGCTGTACTTGGCCTAACACTTGTTCTGCAGAACAGAAAAAGAAAAAGAAATCGCACTGAATGGTCTAAACGCTGGTTATTGAAAAGAAAGCAATTCTCCCACGTAAATTTGATAAATGAATTGAAATTTACACCAACAGATTACAAAAATTATTTACGAATGGATGAAAAAATTTATTTGAAATTATTATCATTGATTACTCCGTTAATACAAAGACAAGAAGGCAGGCAAGCTCGCCGGATGCCACACACGCTCGGTTATGCTCGCGTGCAAACATAACCGAGCGGCATAAAATATCAATTTTGATATTTGCTCGGTTGCATGTACATGCATCCAAAACTGTACAGTTGAATGCCATACACGCTAGGGCTTGCTTGTCGGTTATGCATGTACAGTTAAAACCATCATGCATAACCTAGCGTGTATGGCGTCCATTAAAGTCGGGATCCATCAAAAATTAGATGGGCTGTCGAATAATGGATCCCGACCGTATCCCGACTGTTCAGTTGTTATGTTTCTAGACCACAGGATATCTTAGTGCTTGTTTATTTTTTTTTGGTTTTTTACGCAGTCGGGTTTTTGTTTTTTTAAATATATTTTTTACATTTATATGGTTCCTGATATTGTACAGTATTTACTGTAATTTACACAATTATCTCGTAAAACAAAAATAATAGATTTTTTTTTATTAAAACTAAGTCATGTCATGTTATATCTTTTTGAAATCCTCGTGATAAGCCCTTTAATTTGATACCATTTCATACCCATATTGCAGTACATATACCTACAATATAATTTGATGCCCATATCTTATACTATATAATTCAAAGTCCTGACTGACCTAGAGACAACGCACAGCCTAAACCGCTGGTCGTAGAGACTTGAAATTTGCAGAATATGTGTGTTTTGATGCGTAGAGGTGTACTAAGAAAGGAATTTTTGAAATTCGAACCCTAAAGCCCTAAGAAGGGCTAAACACGTGCTTTTGCCAGAACTCAAGAACGGCTGAACAGATTTTCATGATCTATGATTTTTTGGATTTGTCTCCGCCTCGAATAGCATATAACATAATTAAAAATATATGATTCATTCAGAAAATTTAGTAATAAAAAGAAAATTAGATGTTGCAAACGTTTTTATCGCCATCTATAATAGTTGTCATAGTAACAGGAACTAAAATTGACTTTGTCTAAATTTTCATAGAGTAATATCCTTTACTTCTTTTTCCTCAAAGTAAATAGAATGTATTGATTTTTAGGGTTCTGTGCCTGATTTGGAAAAAAAACCTTATCTCTTCGTTATCCGCACTGGTTATCCGTCTTCCTGTCTGTCAAGACCTCTTTCTTAAGAACACGTAGAGGCATCAAGTTGAATTAGATAAAAGGAATGTTACGGATAATGCTTGGCATTACACGAAGCGTAATATCCAAACTGTGGTCTCACTATCGACTAATAGGTGGCTTGACCTACCATCTCCTGGCCTGCACTCACGGAGGACGGAGGTCATTAAGTTACCTTCGGCGACGTTAGTGAGTCACCTGCACCGCAATCGGAGAGTCTTAGGAAGCCGTACCTTATTTTTCGTGCGGAAATTCCCACGAATCTCTCCCCTCCTCTGGCCAGTAGGGACGTAATATCGGACTTGACCGACTAAAGTCGAACTCCATCTTGGGTCTATAGACGCCGAAGTTTAAGGTAACCCTTGACCCTGAGCTATCCAAGGCTTACTTATGGGCATGGCTGTTTTGGTGAGTTCCTGCATTGCGTAGGCAGGGTGCTGACGTTTGAATGCCACCATTGCCGGGGCTGATCCGAGGGCACACCACCTCTTCATACACTGGTAGAGTCTCCAGAGTGGATAGAGTGGCGCCATGTCCTAGAAGCAGACGTCGGTGGGGTAAGCCTCATGGTGAGGTCCCTGGTGCCAACCATGGTCACCATAGAGAGTATGTGGAACGCCACCGCTTTTTTTGCGAGGCAGTGATGCGCGCAGAAGTGGTGGTGGAAAAGTTACGGGAGAGATCTAGCACTCCCCCGTGCCGATGGAGGCGCACCGGGCGGCGTAGTTCGCAGAACCATCTCCGTCCTCCATGAGTGCGGGTCTAGGGTGACGGCCGAGGCTAACCGTCACCCTAAATACCCCTCAACCCAATTTTGTAGGAACCCTGCGTGCACGAGCCCAATTTGCACTTGACCGGTATTTATTAGTATATCCTCTTTCTTTACTTTCATGAACTTCTTGAATGTTAAATCAGGTTGTCAAAATGTCAATGTCTGTAGCAAGATTTTAATAATAAAAATATCAGATTTTCGGAAATAAATAATGTTCACTAATTTGAAATAGTGCATCGAATGTGAAAGTGCAATGCAACTATGATGAAAGGGTTTTTCAAAGGGCCTCTTCCGAATCACACAAACTTTGGCCAGAGCAGCTATCTAATCCCCATAAAATCTAGAAGACAATGAAAAAGGCTGAAAAAGGATAATGATGGTAAATAAACGGGCTTTGGCCGCGATGCATGTCACTGTACTTTGAAGGGTTTGATAGAACTTGAGATGAAATGAATACGTTTAGTTGCAACTACTGATTGCGAAGGAATAGACATTGAAAGTTAGTACGGGCAGTCCCTCAGCTTAAAAAAGACTTGGTGGCGATAGCCAACATTCACGCGGGCGGAGCCGCGCGCGGGTACGCTAGTTACGGTATAAAATTCATTTTTATTTTTTTCTCTTTAAACTATAGCGTATTGCAGCGGCCGTGTTGGTTTTTTTTTCATGTCACCTATCTAAGAACACTTGGGTTACCGAGACGAATCTAACGATTGTTAATTATAGAAATCCGTCCAGTGGTTTGGAAGAAATGAGGTAATAAAGAATCTTACAAACATACAATACATAATCCGCGCGCGATCAGAATGTGATGCGACCTTTTGGAACTGAGACGTACGTGGGCCGCCGGCTAGCCGTAGCGTCGGCAAACTCATGTCGAAGCTCACAAAACGAAGCTGTGTATTAATTGCGACTAGATTTCTAAATGAGTTTAATTTTGAATACGAGATTTATAATAATTATAATATTGTTTGATTGTCTGTTTGTCCGCAAATTTTTGTGCGCGCAAAAATCAGAAACTACTTAAGGGATTTTGATCAAACTTGGTACGATTATAGTTCATAGTTTTAGGCAATATATAGGCTACTTTTTATTCAAGCTGAAACCCGTGGCTTTGCCCGCGCTTCGTTTTTAGGTCGTTTTTGGTCATATCTCCGGTTCTACGTAACCAATTACAACCAAACATACGGTAAATTTTTAGTCTAAGCAAGACCTTTCTAATAAAAAAAACCGCATCAAAATCCGTTTGGTATTTTTTATCGCTATCGATGGACGTAAAAAGAACTGAACGGGTTTTGATGCGTTATTTTAAAAGAAAGGTCTTGGTTAGACTCAAACTCTTACGCATATTTAATCACAATCGGCTAATTAGAACCGGCAATATAGTAATAAAACGCGAAAATCGACGTGCGGAGCCGCGGGCAACAGCTATCTTTAATATACGTACCACCTTTTTTTTTTTTTATTATCGTGCGGAAATCCCCATGGATACCACCCCCGTCGGCCATCGGGGGTGGTTATGTCGGGATCGAACCGACTAAAACCGCACGCCGTCTCGGGCCTTAGTAACCGGGGTGTAAGGTTACCCAATGGGCATATCCCTCGCGCCCCAGCTGACCCCGGGCCATCTACGGTTTTAAGATGGCCCCCTCGCCCCCCGAAAGGGGGGGTGGGGCGAGCATCGCGCCACTTCGCTGACGGTGGGGTGTAGGGTGACAGGAGGCCGTCCTGTCACCCAACCGTCAGCGCGCAGACAATCAGCTCGCCCCCCGCTCGCTCCCCACTGTACCATCTGCTAGTCAGAGGGACACGTGGAGAGCCTCGGAGCAGCCCTCTAGAGGGCCACTCCCACCCCGGCCGGATTGGCCGCAGGCAGCAGCGTCTCCCGTGGCGAGTGGGAGGCGCTGCTCGCCTCCGTTGCCCAGGTGCACCACGTGGAGGTTCCGGCCCGCACCCTTTAATATACCACCTTTTCTTATCTGATCTACATGTAGTACGAGATCCCACTGCAAAATCATGCATGCATCGAATATTTGCTAAAAACCAAATTTTACGCATATTTATGATTAGGAGAACATTATGTTTACTAGGTTGCCTATCAAAATGTGGATTCGATGCATGCATGATTTTGCAGTGGGATCTTAGTCTAATGGATCTACATGTAATCGTGCCAAAAATACTGAAACGACGACGACGGGAGTGATAGGACGAACATCAAATGTCTGACAGGTAAGAACAGTTCAACCGTTATCGAGTTTTTGCGATACTAACAGAATTGCAATTAATTTTCATTTATATAGATTAAAGATTAATAATGAGTGGAAAAAGGGGTAAAATCTTGAGTAGTCAATCACGCGAAATAGTTCTGGCAGTTCATAGATATTTCAATCAAGAACAAAGTCTGTGATAACACGCTAACGCTACTTGAGAACTGTCATTTTCGATTTACTTTGACAAGGTTCCTTCACATTTTCATCGCGCGCGGGCTGCTTGATGCCGTATTTTGGTCTTATCTCCGGTTCTACTGAACCAGTTCCAATCCAATGCCAGATTTTAAGTCTCATAATCACATACATAAGTATTATATACTAGCTTCCGCCCGCGGCTTCGCCCGCGTGGAATTCGGTATTGCCACCAAGTCTATTTGAATGAAACGACTCTCCACTCGACTTTCCACTCCGCTGTTCACTCCACTCTCCACTCCACTGTTCACTCCACTCTCCACCTCCACTCTACTGTCCAATCCCCTCTCCCGACTCCACCCTACATTCCACTTCAATCTCCATTCCACTCCACTCTCCACTCCACTTTCCACTTCACTCTCCACACCACTCCCCACTCCACTCTCCACACCACTCCCCACTCCGCTCCACTCTCTACTCCACTGGTCTCCACTCGTCTAGCCAAAACATTTCGGATAAAAAGTACTAAACGGATTTTAGTGCGGTTTTCTTGGTCAGACCTAAAATTTGGAGATATGACCAAAAGTTTTTTTTTCCTTATTTATTGGTTTCACCTTACACCATCTTTACAGGGTTCACCTAAGGCGACAGTGTGGACATCATATCCCTGTATAACAGTACTTTTAGTTGTAATAATCGATATTTGAAAAAAAAGACTTGGTTATGTTGACCACAAATATCTATTTTTTTGCAATCCTTGTCTGTTTGTTCGTGATGGACGCAAAAACTGCTGAACAGATTTTGATGCCGCCTTTTCATTAGAAAGGTCTTGGTTTTACATAAAATCTGCCGTATGTTTGATTGCATTTGGTTAAGTAGAACCGGGGATATGACCAAAAAACGATTACCAACCAATCGACTCCCACGGGCAGAGCCGCGGGTATTAGCTTGTATAAAAAGTAGCCTACATATTACTCCAGGCTATAATCTATCTCTGTACCAAATTTCAACCTGATCTATTCAGCCGTTTTTACGTGAAAGAGTAACAAACATACATCCAGATATCCCGACTGATCAACTCCATGGGCGAAGCCGCGGGTATTAGCTTGTATACAAATTAGCCTATATGTTATTTCACACTACACTCTATCTCGGTACCAAATTTCAGCCAGATCCATTCAGCCGTTTTTACGTGAAATAGCAACAAACATAATATTTGGACACCCCGACCGATCGACTTTGCGAGCGGAGCCACGGTATTAGCTTGTATAAAAAGTAGCCTATATGTTATTCCAGACTATAATCTAACTCTGTACCAAATTTCAACCTGATCTATTCAGCCGTTTTTACGTGAAAGAGTAACAAACATACATCCAGACATCCCGACTGATCTACTCCGTGGGTCGACTGATCGACTCCGTGAGCGGAGTCGCGAGTATTAGCTTGTATAAAAAGTAGCCTATATGTTATTCCACACTTTAATCTATCTCGTTACCAAATTTCAGTCAGATCTATTCAGCCGTTTTTACGTGAAAGAGTAACAAAGATATATCTAGAAATCCCGACCGATTGACTTTGCGAGCGGAGCCGCGGTATTAGCTTGTATAAAAAGTAGCCTATATGTTATTCCAGACTATAATCTATCTCTGTACCAAATTTTAGCCAGATCCATTAAGCCGTTTTTGTGTGGCAGAGTAACAAACATACATCCATACATCCAGACATCCAGACATACATTCTTACAAACTTTCGCGTTTATAATATTAGTAGGAAGTAGGATAGGATAGGTACATAGGAGATACGCGCGAGAAACAAAACCCTATTAGGCAATCGGGTAAAAAACAGAAGCTTTTTCACGTCTATATATAATAACTTTTAGATCAATTATTGTAAAACGTAGATTCAATATTTTTATAGAAAGTATTTATTAAGGGGAAAGATTTGTTTTAATACCCATATAACAACTGTAGGGTATGACATTACGGTTGTTAATGGTTCAAACAATACAATTATTGTACCCTTCCTTCCTCCCCTCCCCCCTCCCCTACCCGCCCTTTCCCTTCAGGGTCGGCAGCGCGTGGGTGACACTCTTGGTGTTACACACGTCCATAAGCCACGGTGGCCGCTTCCCATCAGGTGGGCCGTGTGCTTGTCTGCCACCTACGTAGTATAAAAAAAAATTAAGTACCTACATAGGTAGATACGTTATTGAAGGGTATTAAAATTTTCTGAAAAAGTCTTACCTGTAAGCGTGGTAGGAATATTAGTGTTACACCGTCCAGTAGCTAAAATTTTCTTCAAAGCTAAATCGTTTTTAAAAATAACTGCTACAGCTGCTCCGTCGGCTAGTTGAGAGGAATCGCAACATGATAATAATAATTTCCATTTATTAGTATCCCATTGCTCGTCAGAAAATACTGCTAACTGTAACGTCGATGCACCTAAAAAATAAACGTTACCTTCATTTAAAACAAGCGTAACTTCAACCGTTAGGGTAGGATTATGGGTTGACTAATTTATGTACTCACCAGATTCACTAACTAGGTGAGGATTAGCTCCAAACTGAATTAACAATTCCACTATTGTAGGACATCCATAACGAGCTGCTAATCGGATTGGCCAACCCCCCTCATAGTTAGGATCTAGGCCAGAACGTAAAAGCTTTACAAATTCGTCTTCTTTTCTGTAATGAATTAAATGTTTAATCTTTTGTGAAATGTTTTCCATGTTAGCGGTTACCAATTTATTTCTCAACTACAATTTTATAAAACTACCGTCATTTTCACTGTGAGGGATAGGCCCAAGAAGTTTATAACCAATGGAGATCGCTTAACGATATACTTACTACCGACATTTTCAACCAATGACAACCGGTTAAGGATGCGCAACTGAATCCAAATCAAAATGAAAGTAATCGATCACCAAGTAATATAATCGTCTTATAACTTACAGTTTGTCTACAAAGTCGTGAAATTAAATGAGGGCGCTGCTGAATTCATGTAGCAACCTATATAGTGCGACTAAAAGGATCTTGATACTAGAATTTCGTGCCGAGTAAAATGAGTTAATAAAATAAAACACAATACATGATGCAGTCATAATTTTGTTTCTGTTTTATTTATTAAACCAGGTGCAGTATAAAGTTTTGAACCAGATCTAGAATAAAGTTATTGAACCAGATCCAGAATAAAGTTAGATCAAACTCAAACTTAATCATTTATTAAATTCAATCAGTTACAAAGATTAATCACTCCGGATTCTAAATATTAGATAAATCGAAATGCGTTTCGTCGCCACTTTCAGCAGTACAGTCACCACTGTCACCACTAATATTAAAGTTATCCATTTCTTTCTTAGGCCGACCTTTCATGTGTTTCCCAGGAGTTTCAAACTTTCCATCATTCATAAAACCTTGGTTAGCTATTCGCGAAATGTACTCTCTGATTTTCCTGTAAAGAGTAAAAATAATAATTTCATAATTAATTACTGAATAGCAACAAGTTATTGACTTGAATTCAAATAAAAAAATTGGATTGAACGAATTGTACCATCATATCAAAAATTTTAATCGTACTATAAAAATGACCTACTATACTCTGTCTAATTTAGGATGATAAAAATGACAGTTCATGTCTATGAAGTATTGTATTTTTTTATACAAAATTACGTAGAGAGGGAGAATATACCTAGAGAAGTCATTGGCGTATACCCTATGAGATAATAGCGCTAATATGACACCGGTGTTAACAACTCACACCAAATGATTTTACCTGAGAATTCGGTAAATTCATATTAAGATACAATACCAGATAAACATTTGGTATAGTTGTAGCTAACAGCCACCTATAGTCAATCCACTCCTTTATTTTGCGTTTGACATTTCAATTTTCTGTCAAATAGTTATGTCCAAATGCGTAACCTGACCGATTTCAAACAATAATCGACTTAGTCTCTGAAGAGGTTGCAATCGATTTCAAACTTCAATTTATTTTATTTCTGCTCGATATTCAAATTTTTATACTTCTTTTGCGTGCCAGGCGTATAATTGAATAAAATAATTCGCAATAAAATCTGTTAAAAATGTTTTTATTTTTATAATAATGATAATATTAAATAATGGCTATTATTGGATCTTCCTACAAAATTTTATGTTTTGTAATAAACATTCTTTTTTCATGTACAATGTCAAAGTCAAAATCAAAAATCATTTATATTCTGTACTAGCTGTTGCCCGCGGCTCCGCCCGCGTGGACGTCGATTTGCGCGTTTTTTACTATATCGCATGTTCTAATGAGCCGATTGTGATCAAATATGCGTAAGATTTTGAGTCTAACCAAGACCTTTCTAATAAAAAAAACCGCATCAAACCCCGTTCAGTACTTTTTACGTCCATCCTCCTCCTCCTGAATGTATCAATTATTCGACGACACTTATAGGCTGTTCATACCGATCATCTGTCATGGGTTTACGCCAATAAGATAAGCCTATCGAGTTTAGGCTCCATTGTTTTGTCATGGTAAAAACAATTTGCGGAATTACTGGGTCACCCGCCGTATAATAGCCCTGAACTCACACCTTACGATTTTTATTTATTTCCGAAAAAGGAAGAAAATACCGAGATAAACGTTTTATGGATACCGAAGAAGCTGTGGCTGCGTTTCAAAAGGCCGTCGAAGACGAGTGGGCTCAGTGCTTTTCGTACCTACGTATAATATTAATGAAAACTATTACCCTACACAACACAATTTAAATATTTTGATGAGATGATTAGCCATTGAAAACACGTACAAGAATCCATAATACGCTATAAAAACAAAGCTTACATGTTACAACAACTTTTGTGTTGACGTAAATGTAAGTAAGTTTGAACGATTATTTTAGATTCGTAATTTGCAGCGACTTCATTCGATCCCAACACTAGACATGGTAGAGTGTAGCCGTTTTCATTGTGTGAGCAAATAATCGTAAATTTTAAATCAACCAAAACAATTAAAGCCTTTTAATTTTGGTAATGAGTTATAAATAGGGTAGATACATATGATACGCCAGTTTATATAATTTCTTGGTCACGCATTTCCAAGTTTACTTGTAGGATTAATGCAACAGTTACATTCTAAAACTGCTGTCAAACGCAAAAATAAGGAGTGGAATGACTATAAGGCATCTTATGCTACTTTTGCAGTAGGTAGCTAATAATATTATAAATGCGAATGTCCGTATGTGTGTGTTTGTGTGTCTGTGTGAATTTTTGTATTGTAACCACATAATATATCTCTATAATTAAGTATCTGAATTTTATTTTATGATATACCTAAATTAACGAAATATGGCTATCTTTTTTTTACTACCTACTTAAAAAAGGGTTAGAAGGTTAGGTTAAGGCTAAAGCAGGAGTGGAGCGGAGCTAAGCTCCCGCATGAGCCTTCGTGGTTATTTCTTTAAAACCATTCAGAAATAGAATTTCCGCAAAGTTATGCTCAAACATAGACTAAGATCTATTTATTTCACACTTACCGGTAGAACTGCAGGTATTATATTTATATAGCTCTAGGCCTAGATCAAAATCAAAGTCAAAGTTAAAATTAAAAATCATTTATTCTGTATAGACCATTAGATGGCACTTACAAAACGTCACGGTTTTTTCTGCCTGTTGCTCTGTTGTCTCAAAGTTACTTCCTGTGGAAACCTGAAATTAAATAAAACCACAGCTATAATTAACAGCTAGAATACATTTGGGTACAATTTACCAAACACTGGTCACACTTGGTCACACTGCCCTGAATATACTGACATTGAGGATGGTCCCCTAAACAACATGGCCGTCATAATGTAAACAGTGCTACATAAATCAGTCGGATAATACAAAAATTAAATTCGAGAATTATACTTTAAATTTACACCAAAGTATGTAAATCAGGGCGCAAAGATAGTGAATACTAATCTACGAAATAAATTATATAAGTAAATACATATAAAACAACATTAAATCGGCTTACTTACCGATGAAAGGTTATGTTCGGTTTTTTCCGTTCTGGACGATTTTTACACGATATTACAGAACAACGCCCCATTATTAGGGTATGGTTTACGCACAGGAGATATCTAAACAACTTCTAATTACACAAATAAGTCACAATCACCAGTTTTTCGACAAAATACTATCACAAGATGTTTGTTTGTAGCCAAGTGAACGAGGTTCCAAACAAACCAAACCGCATACGGCACATGAGACAAAAAAGATGGCGTCTGTCTCGCTTACTCTTGTTTGAATATTATATGTGTGTCGCTTTCACTCATTATTAAGATTATTTTTTAGTGTCCTCTCTAGGTATTCTCCCTCTACGCAAAATTATAACCCTAAAATAATGGTAATATACAAAGACAAGCCCCGCCCACTTGTCATAGTGAAGCGTCTTGCAAGAATATAGCACAATTGACTACACAAATAAATCGAATGAATCGAATTTAAAATAATTTATTGAAATTATTAAGTACTTATACTACTAAAATTTTTGTGATATAATAAGCTAAATATGATACTAAACATAAATAGGTACTATACCATAAAACTTCTCTTTTGTCATCCTGAAGTACGTTAACTAAAATAATAAAAAATAAAAAGATTTTGTGTTTTTGTAAATATCGATTCAATATTCTACGGGAACGATAATCGAAAATCGAAAGATTCATTTTCGATCATACTATATAGGCTACCCTACTTAGAGCTGTCATTATTATCATCCTACATTAGACAAACTATAACAATGTTATTCTAACCTAAAAATATGCAATGTAAACAATGCCTTTTTTTGCCTCCAAATCGTAAATTCAGTAGATTTGTAAGTTCAGACAGATTCAAAACAAATAATAACATGATTAAATACCCATCAAAGATGCTGTTCGCTCATAAACGTCCTCCAAATCCCATAAAATTGTGCAGCGTAGTACTCCGTGAGCTGGAAAACTTTAAAAATCACTTCCCACGCACCACTCTGATTTACTTTACTCATTTCTCAAACTTTCATGCGTAGTTTGGTCACAATGTATTGCAATTTAATGAAAACAATAAAAAATACGACAAGAAAACTATTCCACTAACGAAATTCGACGATAGCATTGACAACTGATGTACTTATGTTTGGTGTTGCCACACGCATGTTTAATGTTAGTTCCTCAAACATTATTTTCACGACTTTATAGACAAACTGTACATTTTACTGCATCTAGTGTTCAGCATCGAATGTACCTATCAAGAACATTAGAAATTACCTTGTACTTAGCTGGACAATTCATTGGCCTTCAGCGGTTGTCTCCAGGATTTTTGAATCTCGGCCATGTGGTCATCTCTCTCGCACACTGCCTAAAATTGCCATGATACGTTAAAATTTCCCAATCCAAACCTGTCAAAGTCAAATTTACGCAAAGGCTGAGTTCTTCGGAGCTTCGTTTTGATTCTAGTTGAGCTTTATGAAAATTCACAGAACAGCTTACATATCAATTACTATTAATTGAATAATATTTATAGAAATTAATAAAAAAATTGACACATATTCGCTTCTTAGATTGTGGGTGACAGCCATTTTAATAAAGGAGCAACACTGTTTACCAAAAATTCGTAAGGTGACCAACCATCCGGGGTGCGGGCCGGAACCTCCACGTGGTGCACCTGGGCAACGGAGGCGAGCAGCGCCTCCCACTCGCCACGGGAGACGCTGCTGCCTGCGGGCAATCCGGCCGGGGTGGGAGTGGCCCTCTAGAGGGCTGCTCCGAGGCTCTCCACGTGTCCCTCTGACTAGCAGATGGTACAGTGGGGAGCGAGCGGGGGGCGAGCTGATTGTCTGCGCGCTGACGGTTGGGTGACAGGACGGCCTCCTGTCACCCTACACCCCACCGTCAGCGAAGTGGCGCGATGCTCGCCCCACCCCCCCCTTTCGGGGGGCGAGGGGGCCATCTTAAAACCGTAGATGGCCCGGGGTCAGCTGGGGTGCGAGGGATATGCCCATTGGGTAACCTTACACCCCGGTTACTAAGGCCCGAGACGGCGTGCGGTTTTAGTCGGTTCGATCCCGACATAACCACCCCCGATAAATAGGAACTGCAGTATTATTTTATTTTAAACTAATCAATGTTAATTATTATTTCACTTTAGTAGCAAAAAAGCAGTTAAAAAAAAAGTCGGTATACGGGCGAAAGTTTTACGTGACAACGACTTTGAGTGGTAAAATAATTTTTATGTCTGTCTCTCTCGCTCTTAGGCGGGCTAACCATGCCCGAGTGGAAGGGACGCGTGCCTCTCACTCGCTCTCATTGTGAGCGCATAACGTGAGCGGAGCGTAACGCAGTTTCTTGAAGTGTCACCCGGCAAACCAATTTATAAGACGTTGTCACGTCAATATCGAGTAGAAATAAAATGTCAATGTGTGAAATCGATTGAAACTTCTTCAGATATAAAGTCGATTATTGTTGGAAATCGATTAGGTTACATTTGGGCATGAAGCTATAGATATACATGGAGGCCAAACCGGGAAGAACAGCTTGATCCAAATACCTACATGTCTGTATCTCACTCTCTGTGGGCCGACTTCTCTTTCGTGTATTTGTACAATGTTGCTATCTTCTTATTAGTATCTCCTAGTAAATTATAGAAATAGACCATACTAACCAAAAATGCAAGTAAAATGATTTATAAATAACTCTATAGTTCGACTACGATTATTAATGTGGAAATTGAAAAATTATATGCCATTTATTATGCATGATTGGGTTGTTGAATCAGAAAATCAGTGAATTAAATTCCCATTGTCTATGGATTCAGTACGTAATGTGGCAACATTGGTACTACATGTCAACTATCAATAAACAATATGGCGGTTGTTTATTATTGTTTTGGTTTTTAACATATTTAAAGTTAATTATAAGTATAAACTCAAAAAATGGTGCAAAATTGTATAGTGCGTGGTTGCGGTATTACGTAGCGTCAAGGATGTGATATAAAATTCCACGCGTAAGTGTTTAAACTTGTTTAAATGGTGATTTCTTGCTTAGAAGGTTATCATACTTAGAAAGAGAAGTCGGCCCACAGAGAGCAAGATAGTAAATACAGACTGAGCATCAAGTAGGTATTGGAAGTGAGGCCTCCATGTTTATCTATAGCTTCATGCATTTGGGTACACTTTTGATAACTATTTGACAGCAAATGAAAATGTCAAACGCAAAATAGTTTTGGCACCAACGCTGAAAAAGACACATCGGGGATGGCCTCCATAATTATCTATAGCTTCATGGGAAGCTATAGATAATCATGGAGGCCGCACTTCCAATACCTACTTGAAGCACGGTCTGTATTTACTATCTTGCTCTTTGTGGGCTGACTTCTCTTTCTAAGTATGGTAACCTTCTAAAGGCGTAAACACACTTATGTGTCGTGGCGTGTCGTGACGCGCCAGAAGCATATCGCTTTCATATATTTATTATGGTTAGGGACATGATCATTTTGATCAGAAATGCTACTTGGGAAGAAATTGCAGAAAATTTGAAAGAATATAAGTCAATAAAATAGTATTTCAAGTATTGTATTTTTCAGTCAATAAAAAAGTACTGATGAAATTTCTCTTCGTCGCTCTCTAATTCTTTAACGAGATGATGAAATTCACCTTTGTCTTGTCTCCCTCGGTTTATAGGGTGTACCCAGTATCTTCTTTTCTTTTTTTGCTCTTAAAAAGTTTCATTTCTAAGAGAAATTTGAAGGTCTTCATCAAAATCAGTATCCGAATCAGAAGAAAACATTTTGTATGTTTGAACGCTGCAAAGGTTCATTATGTATGTACTGTTCAGAAATAACGCCAGAGTACGCCGCGACACGACACGTTAATATGCACACACAGCGTTACGACAGTAAGCATCACGATACAACACGACACATAAGTGTTTTTCCGCCTTAAGCCAGAAAACAAAGACACGAAAGAGAAGTTGGCCCACAGAGAGTGAGATAGAGACATGTAGGTATTTGACTCAAGCTGTTCTTCCCAGTTTGGCTTCCATGTTTATGTATAGCTTCATGATCGGGGCATTGTATCATTTTCTAAAATTAGTGTAAAATGTAGTTATTATGTGTATAGTTTGTCTAATGAAAGCTGAACCACGACATTTATTGATTTGCAACACCAGTAGACTGTAAATGTCACCTCCTCTCATTTCTCTGTGATTGCGCGTTGACATTACGATTTTGATACTTTGTATGTATTCACATCAAATATTAACGAGATTCAGATCAGATGCGATATCCAAAAATATTCGCTTTTGTATTAGATATTTGTACTTTTCGACAATATTTATTTAATTAATATAATTAATTATACCTAAGTGTGACTGATGATGGATCAAGCAGCTCGGATGATGGTGAAGAATATTTGGAATCTAATTTTGATTATAATTAATGATATTTTTTTTTCTAATAAATGAATTTCGTCTGTTTCCTATAAGCCCGCTTGAAAATAGTTTTTAGTCTGGAATAACACAGGCAATATGTCTTGCACACGTTCATAGGCCACATTTTGTCCGTGAAATATATTCCTAAGGGTAGCGGGAACGGGATCATAATTTCACGCAGGCATTAGCTAGTCTTAGTCTATAATTATCTCCACTACATCTACGGTTTTAGTCGGTTCGATTCCGACAACCATCCCCAATGGCCAACGGGGTTGGTATTCGTGGGGATTTCAACATGAATAAACCTACTACCTTTTCCCCCGATATTCTCACAGTACCAAACTCCCACGCAGGCAAAGTCGTGGGCAAAGGATAGTATTTAATAAAGAAATCAAAATATAAATAAGAATAACACCAAATAAAGCGCAATAAAATTCTTTAAAAATATCAGTTAAACTATATTATGTACATACTTTTATTTCACGATCAAAATGTTTTTATCCAACTATAACTGGTGATACCTGCCCTAAATTTTTTAAATTTGCCGCGGTTTTATTGGTCCAGCTTTCATTAGACAAACTATAAAAACGGTGGATTTTTAAACATAACATCTTCCGCAACGTGCACGAGTTCGGGAAAGTGGTATATTACCGTGAAATTGTGCTTTTCAACGTTGATTCCAAAACTCCATAGAAGCCTCTAGTCTCCACTATTTTACTGGGGTAAGACTATGACTGACTGATTTGACTATTGACTGACCTTGACTATGACTAAATGACGAAAACGCTGCAACATTGCATTTGTAATTAATTTCTAACTTGATTTATCAATTTACTTGACACTGGTATTCATACAATATTTGCCAAAGTAGAAAGAAAAAAAAGTGTTCTGCTCTGTCTACGGTGTTCTGTGACAAAAGGACTGTTTATTATAATATATATATTGATTATAATAAGTGTTATCATCATGGCAATTTAATTTTAATATCACTGTAATAATCGCTACTGTTGGACTCTGTCGACTTTATAGTTTTTGTTTATTTTGAATTAAATCCGTCTAATGAATATGGGAAAGTAAGTAAAATGTAACTATGTCTCAGATTACAAATAATAACAAGACAATAGACATTCTTTATAACTACTTGATTATTATTCTTTCAGACATAAAGAATGGAGAAAAATAGCAAAGAGGGAAAGAAGAAGACGCATTAGAACTCAATTAGCAAAACAAGAAGGTATGTACCTACTATATAATTTTGTTTGTGGTTCTAAATTATTTATTAATAGTTTATTATAACCTTTTCTTCTTGTTAAGTAGGTTTTTAATTGAAAATAATTATTCTTTTCTAGAAAGTAATCACACAAATGAAAGTTTTGTGCAGGAACAAGATCTAGTATTAAAGTTGATGATTGAACAAATAAAAAAATCTAATGATGAAGAAAATGAAAAATGGGTTAAAGCTGAGAAAATAGCAAATGCACGGTGGGAAAAGTTACAGCAAAAAAAAGAGAGGTTAATTCAAAAGCGACTTGAACAAGATGCAATTATAAAACTGGTAAGATATTGGACTAGGTAGGGTAAAAGTCTGGTTTCACTTCTAAATCAAGTACCTACATAATTATTTTATATTTATAGGAATTAGAACAAGAACAAAAAAAGAAGAAAATGGAAGAAGAGAGAATACGGGCAGTACAAGAAGAAATTAAAAAGAAACAAGAGATCTTCATGGTAAACTTGGATAAGTTTTTATCTGGAGATGCAGATGAACCTCCTTCAGAGTTGAGAGTTATTCGTGAGACTAGGCCAAATGCTGATCTCTGCCCATTCTTTTTGAAAACAGCATGTTGTCGCTTTGGGGATCAGTGTTCCAGAAATCATCGGTATCCAGGCATTAGCAATGTAATTTATTTCAAATTTTAAAAAATGTACATTACCTGTATTAAATTTTTGTTACTTAACTACTCGCGATGGACGTAAAAATACCAAACGGATTTTGATGCGGTTTTTTTTATTAGAAAGGTCTTGCTTAGACTAAAAATGTACCGTATGTTTGGTTGTAATTGGTTTAGTAGAACCAGAGATATGGCCAAAAACGACCTAAAAACGAAGCGCGGGCGAAGCCACGGGTATCAGCTTATATAAAAAGTAGCCTATATGTTACCCAGAACTATGAACTATAATCGTACCAAGTTTGATTAAAATCCCTTCAGTAGTTTCTGATTTTAGCGTGAACAAAAATTTAGTGCGGACAAACAGACAAAAATTCTAAAAATCATAGTTTTGGCATCTATTACATTCATAAAGTCCCCTGATATTTTTTTTCTCATATATCTTCCATGTACAGACACCGATCAGTTACAGATTTATTATATGTATAGATGTTAAAAAATGTACATTACCTGTATTAAATTTTTGTTACTTAACCATTAATTTTTGTTATGTTTCAGGTCTTACTTGTGTCAAATTTTTATATCCATTTTGGTCTCAGTAATGCAAATTCAGATGAGTATGACACTGACATCATGCTAGAATATGAAGATAGTGACACATATAAGGAATTCAAAGAGTTTTTCTATGATGTTATGAGTGAAATTGAGAAATTTGGTAAAGTCAACCAATTCAAGGTGAGTGTGCTGTACAGATAAATCAAATGAAGTTACTATTAATAAGTTGCAGGCTTAGAAAGATCTGGAATGTATACCCACATAAGATGTATCCTTTACATAACATAGCACCGGGTAGGTATAGTGAGTATGCAATTTGTAATATAACTACATAACATACTCGTCATCTTACAAGCCTTTTTCCAACTTAGGGTTATCCACTGAGTTGCAAAAAGGCTTATCTGTCATTTAATGACTTACTGATAGTGATAACCAATGCCACAAACTTCATACATGTATGTAAATGTACATACATGACTATGAAATAGCAATTTCAAGTTAAATGTCTAGAATTTAATTTCCTTTTTTTTAAATAGCTTCCTTCAAGTCTTTTCAACTGTTGATAACATTTTGTGAGTACCAATCTATATAATTTGCACTCAGATATTATTCAGACCAATTACTTGACTCTGGGTTACATTGCAATGGATAAGGTTTGTATAGAAGTAACACTTGATATCTGGTTGTATTTTACTAAGAATCTGTCATTTTAAAAATCATTTGGTTTTAGGTTTGCAATAACTATGAAAAGCATCTTCGTGGAAACACATACATAGAGTTTGCTGAGTTACGATGTGCCATGGCTGCGTATCGTGCTTTACATACCCGATGGTATGGAGGCCGACAGCTGTCTTTACAGTTCTGCCTTATAAATTCTTGGAAAAATGCAATTTGCGGTATGTAGGTTATGTTTATTTATTTAATCTTTAAAGTATACCTAATCGCAGATACTACTAACACAGTGAAACTGCATAGTTTGTTTGACTGTGCTACTAATTAATAAGAGAGAAATGGTATATGAACACAAATATCTCTTTTCTTATTACAGTTCTAACTACTATTCAACAATCCTAAAATTGTCACTGTTGTATTTGCAAGCAGCACATTCCTTTTATACAATGCACTACTAACCAGAATAATCTATAAAGGTTTTTTTTTATACTTCGTAGGTGGCAGGCAAGCACACGGCCCACCTGATGGGAAGCGGTCACCGTGCCCTATGAACGTGTGCAACACTAGGTGTCACACACTTTTCTTTCTTTTCACACTTTTCTTAGTATTTCATATTGAAGGGGGACAGGCTCCATTAAATTATTTCTTATTAATGTATTAAATATTTTAAGTTATTTAATTGCATGAAGTGATGTTGAAGGATAATGTGGCTATTTGCTTGCATCCAAAGTTAGCACTCAAAGCTTGCACTTAGGAGTCTGGAGTCTACTCTCCTACGCATTTTCCTCTTGATTTGGTTTACCTTACATTTTATAGGACTACCTTTCGACTCCCACCTTCGTCAGCGCCTCGTCTTTTGGGCCGTAGCCTGTTAATATATCACTTATTATTATTTCAAGTGTAGACACCGGTAGCCGGACGGATATATTTATGTATATACACCCACGATGTTTGCAGGCCACTCCATCAATTTCACTTATCCTGATGGCCTCTGTGGTGTAGCGGTAGTGCATTCGACTGCTACGACAGGGGGCGCGGGTTCGATTCCCGCTCAATGCAAATATTTGTATGCATAAATATGCCTGTTTGCATTGATTTGGGTGTTTCTATGTGTAATATGTACATATTTAGAAAAAGTTTAATTATGTTTATCCCCATTTTAGAACCCATAACATAAGCTAGTTAAACTATACTGTAAGTAGTCTTAGAGAGTGCTGCGCTGTGTCGAATGTCGTAGCATATTTATTTAACCTACTGTTTTTTACAGGTCTTCAATTACAAAGACGATGTCCAAAGGGTCGAGCTTGTAATTTTCTACATGTATTCAGAAACCCAAACAACATGTTTAGTGTATATTCATACGATCACAATCAAGATACTGATAGGTAATAGATGTTTCATTATTTAATAGCCTTTTAATCTAATTTTGCCTAAAATATTTTTCTTTATTTCTTTAACAATAAATTACCTCATGAAATCTGTTGAGATGAAAAGATAATTAAGTATAACTATATGGTTGTCGTAAGGTCTCATCGTTCTTCGGTTCGATCGTGGAGATGGTCCGAGTCGCCAGAGCCGGAAGAACGAAAAAGAAGAAGTTCTAGGAGTTCCAGAAGTACTGAAAGACGTCGAAGAAGTTCGCGAGGCGAAGACGATCATAAAAAACGTAGAAGACATTCGCCTCGACGTAGTACTCGACGGAATTGATGTCCAAACTCCAATATATTTACTAAAATATTTTGAATACAAAGTGGTTTTTAACCGAATTCAAAAAAGGAGGAGGTTCTGAATTCGACTGTTTTTTTTTATATTTGTTACCTCAGAAGGCTCAGAACTTTCGACGAAAAGAAAAGAATCATCAAAATCTGTTCACCTAATTTTGATGATTCTTTTTTTAATTATTTGATAGCTGGCGCTTCCCGTGTGGACCCGTTTCAATTTGGTCATTTGAATTAGGAATTATAAACTTTATATTGGGTTGGGGATCGCGGGTTTAAATAAACAGTCAAAACAGTGTGTAGATAATATATAGTTTTTACATAGCCGGCTTTGACCGGCAGTTTTGGCAATCGTGATGTGGACGTGACTCGCTTGGTCAGTTCCTGCCTCCCTTATATAAGGGCACCGCTAAATCTAGACTGTTAGACCTCTACTGTTTCCTGTTGCACCACCTTTATCATACATACATCTTACATCTTTGCCTCACAAAACGAGGCGGTTTGGTGTGGTGAGTGGTGACATTCTACGCACTCTCGCTGATGAACTTTACGAGCACCACGGACTGCAGTCTCCGCATACATTCTAATGTTTCTGTGAAATAAGTAACTTATGCAAATCAAAATGTTTTAGAAAATGAATAATCAATAGAAAATCAATATCAATAACATGTTTTGGCGGTAGTATTGCAATCTGGAAACAAAATGTTTAACAAAGCGCACGTCCTTAATAGCTCCGTGCGTTCGGGTTAAGGAACGGAAAAAAATTGGCTAGAATTGTCAAATTGTTTTGATGCCCGCCGAATCGACGATTTCATTATACAAAATGTGTGAGGTACAAAATAAATACAAAATAAAAAAATACGTGCTAAAGCGCCTTAATTCGAACATAATTTATTCGCGTGCAAGGCTGGGCGCCGGTGCATTACACACGGTTTCCTGATTACTACACGTGCGCTATAAGTTGAGACCTCAACTTATAGCGCACGTGTAGTAGTTTTCCTAATGAGGAATTCCGATTCGAAACTCCGCGTGCACAGCACACAAGAGTTTTTGTGTATTCGTAATATAAGGTTACAAAGTTACAAAGTATAAAATCATCACCGCTTAAGCACTGCAGTTACTCAAACATTAATAGAAGACAAAATATTATAGCTAACAAATATTTCATACTATTTTCTCAAAGGTTAATAAATTATCTTATTGGCTGTAAACAGTTTTTGGTGAAATATATATATATTCCAACGTATATAAAGTGATGAAATAAAAACACTACCGAAAAGTAACCAAAAAGTACAGCAATTGACCACGACATAGCGATTGCCCACATCACAGTACAGCGATTGACCATTACCTAGAAATGATAAATTTAGTATAATATTATCTTCTTCATCGTAGCTTTGATTCCTAATTGCATCCTACCCCTTCATTTCGGAGTCCGAAGTCCGTTTTACGCCCTCCACGCGGTGCACCATGGGCAACGAAGACGGCAGTGCCTCCTATTCACCAGGGCAGATGCTAATGCCACGGCAAATGTCGACCGCGGTGGGAGTGGCTTTATAGACGGCTGCTCCGAGGCTCTCCACGTGTCCCTCTCACTAGCAGAGGGCACAGTGGGGAGCAGGCGGAGAGCGGGCTGGTTATCCGAGCGTAGATGAGGGGTGACAGGACGGTTGCCTGGTACCCTATATTCATCAGAGTCGCCGTCGCGCGTCGGCGAGGCGGCGCGATGTCCACCACCCTTCACCTCGTGTGGTGGACAGGGCCATCTTAAAATGGTAGATGGTGCGAGGCATATGACTAATGGGTAAACTTATACCCCGGTAATTGAGACCAGGGACGGCGTGCAATTTTAGTCGGGTCGATTCCGACATAACCACCCCCTATGGCCAACAGTGATGGTGTCTGTGGGGATTTCCACGCAATAAAAAGGTAATTGACACCTGAGATGGCGTGCGGTTTTGGTCGGTTCGATTATGACATTACCACGTCCGATGCCCGACGGAGGTGGTATTGGTAAGGGTTTATGCACGAAATAAGGAAGAGGGGTCATCCAGCAGTTGCTTCCGTAAAAGTCAAGATAGTCCATAAGCATTTTGAACACAACTTATAAGTCTACGCTTTGACTTATACTGATAATGGAAATTATGACCCGGTCAATCACCGTACAGTTGGCTATGCCAATTACTAAATAATGGCGGTTAATTACTAAAACAGATCAAATTTTGGTTCAGTGATTAACCATGCCTAAAATAACTGCTTAGAGTTCAAAATTTAATGCTAATGTGCTTTTTAGTGAGCAAAACACTTTAAATTACATTATATTCATGCAACAACACCTGAAGATGAAATAAAAAGCACTCAAAATTAACTTTAAACAAAGCAAGTCCTTAAGAAAATTGCTAAGAAACATAGCTATTTGAGTAACGCCTTCACCCGTCGTGACAAAATCGCTATTACTGCTTTTTTTAGAGTAGGTAGCCATTTGTTAGTTTTAAATCGACTATAAATTAATCACAGTAGCATCTAATAATTCAAACTTATAATTTGAAACTGTTTTTCTTATAGTGGTTAATCGCTGGTCGTGGGCAATCACTCCCCCGTTTACCCCATTATAAAAAACCTAAAACTCGTTACAGTCATTTTGGGTAACTTTGAACATTTTTAACGGATTATTAATGTATACTCTCTGATTATATTTATTACATCTTTATTTTATAGAATAAATAGTGTTCTTTTGAGTTGTTTTATGTTTCTAAACCCACAAATTTATGGAAAAAACACAAAGACTGCCCAAAATTTGCCCCAAAACTCACATTCAAAGTTAGCACGAGTTTTGGGTAACTTAGAATATATATTTTTTTGGATTTTAAAACCTTTATTATCCAAACATTTTAAGTTTTGGATAAAATTGAATGATGTATTCTTGTAAAAAAAAGTCTAATCTATGAAAATCATGACTAACTTGACGTACCTACCTGTGAAAAATAGCGAGGTCTTGCCATATGAAACAAGGCGGACCAATTTGGTGGAAAAAAAAACATTGTTATTTTTATATTTTCTAATAAAGTAAGATAAGTAGGAACATAGTGCACAACATAATAAATTATATGTTTATTTGGTTATCAGATGAGATCAAAATCGTAATGACTGCTAATAATTTTTCTGGACATTTTATTTTTTAAAGAAAACTAATCACCCCTTTCCATGAACAAAATGTCATCGTCAATACGAATTTTTCCACCTTTTTAGGGCCAAATGGCAAAAAACAGAACCCATATTAGATTCGTCATGTCTGTCTGTCTGTCTGTCCGTCCGTCCGGCCATCCGTCCGTCCGTCTGTCCGTCCGTATGTTACACACCCACTTTTCTCCGAAACTATAAGGCCTATGCGGTTGAAACTTGGTAAGTAGACGTATTCTGTGAACCACATTAAGAATTTCACACAAAAATAGAAAAAAGCAATCAATTTTAGGGGTCCTCATACTTAGAACTGAAACTTTTTATAAGACACGAATAACTTTGAACCATTCAATGTTACCCAAATCACTTCGATTTTGATCGTCGTTACAACTTTATCAGTTTTAGACAATTTATGTAACACCATGTACGGACAGCGATTTATAAATAATATTTTTTTTAGTAGATTTTAAAGATAAACACCAAACATAGCTGTTTACAGCAAGTTTTGTACAAATAATTCCGATATTAAATTCAACTAACAAACACTGCTAAAAACTTCACTCGAAAAAGGCGGTTAAATTACAAAATTATGACTTTGAAAGCTTAATGTTTTACGTTACGTTTGTTAAAAAACATTATGGCGATCCGTTTAGGCAGTTATAATATTGAAACAATAAAACATTTGCATCAAATAAATTTTTGAATCTTTTTCACAACTTTATTCAAAGTTACACTGCGATTCAATGTTACCCAAAATGACCGTATGTCATGTCATGCCAATGTCATTCATCTGATATGGAGTTTTGGCGCCAACGCTGAAAAAGACATCGCGGCCTTTGATTATCTAAGTGTCTAGATAGAGCGTCGCCGTACTACCAACAGATAAAAAATATGTCAACTTTGACAGACATGTGTGCGTGCGGCCTGTGTTTTACACGATGCATTCATTTATCTGTGTGCGTAAATAGTGATACCAGCTACTACAAAATTTCCCAAAAATAGCATAGCTATTATAATGTAATCATAGCTATGCGATTTTTTTTATTTATTAATTAAATGTCAAGTTTTATATATATATGTATTTTTATGACGGTATGTTTTTGGAAATATGTATTTTAAATGGCTAAAGTAGACTAGACTAGACATTTGGAAAAAAAATATGCAACAGACTGTTAAATGAAGGGTACGTTAAGCGTTCGGTTCCGTTCCGGTTGCCATACACCTCTATGGTAGTCGTTACGAGTGCCATAGAGGTTGAAGTTTTAAAAAGTCCGAAAAATGGTGGTGCTTGTCTGTCACCTAAGTAGTATGAAATATATAAAAGCGGAAAATAAAAACGCTTCTAATGGTAGGTACCTCATTTATCCAATAACATTCTAATAAGTAGTAGTCACGAAGGAACTATCTATCTATAATCTAATGATTTTGCTTGTCAAAATCATAACCCTCCTTTAGCTTTGTCGTAGTTAGTAAATAATGTTCTAATCTAAATCAAATCGATTTGAGGAGCCAATCTCCCAAATTTTCGGGAGATTGGCTCCCCAAATCAATAAACATAAATTTTAAAAAAACTGGCCACACTCACAAATATGGCGTGTGATAAATGACATTATTTTATGATGGAAAGAAAAAATAATTTAAGTTGTATTTTGGTTACTTAACGATGATAGGTAATGTTTGTGATAGTCTTTAGTCGTCCTTTATAATTCCGGCACACTTTAAACGTACAAGCCACCATTATTTCAACAGTTTTTAGTGTTTGTTTTCCGCGGGAATTACGTAGTGACACCGGGCCGACACGATGGTGACTGAGAAGCGCGTAAGTACTTATCGGCCAACAGTCGGCTTGTATTTTTTGGGAAGTTTCTGTGCATTTGACACTCCATCTAGACACTTATATAATCAAAGATCGCGGCATTGTATCATTTTCTAAAATTAGTGTAAAATGTAGTTATTATGTGTAAAAATGGTGGATTTTTAAATATAACATCTTCGGTCTGATTCCTATAAGCCCGCTTGAAGATAGTTTTTAGTCTGGAATAACACAGGCAATATATCTTGCACACGTTCATAGGCCACATTTTGTCCGTGAAATATATTCCCAAGGGTAGCGGGAACGGGAACATAATTTCACGCAGGCAACAGCTAGTCTTAGTCTATATCTTCACTACATCTGCGGTTTTAGTCGGTTCGATTCCGACATAACCATCCCCAATGGCCAACGAGGGTGGTATTCGTGGAGATTTCAACATGAATAAACCTGCTACCTTTTCCCCCGATATTCCCACAGTACCAAACTCCCACGCAGGCGAAGTCGTGGGAGTTTGGTATATTAAGGATAGTATTTAATAAAGAAATCAATATAAATAAGAATAACACCAAATAAAGCGCAATAAAATTCTTTAAAAATATCAGTTAAACTATAATAGGAACATACTTTTATTTCACGATCAAAATGTTTTTATCCAACTATAACTGGTGATACCTGCCCTAAATTTTTTAAATTTGCCGCGGTTTTGTTGGTCCAGCTTTCATTAGTCAAACTCTAAATGACGAAAACTCTGCAACTAATATGAACAAGATTATTGCATTTAATATGAACAAGAAGAATACTGATGACAAGGCAGCATGGTTATAGAACCTTAGCCTGTTCCGAAAGGAGCAAATATAAAAAAAAAAAAAAATCATCTGATATGTCAGATAAGTGTGTGTGTCAGACTAATATATTAAAATAAATAATCACATAAAAAATTGAATAGATCAATAACAAGCCCATAGTATATTATGCGATGATGATGATTTCTTACAGTATTATTATAAAATAAGAATTTAATAGAATTGACACGTAATAATTAGAATTATTACTTTATTCCTTGGTGGTAGCCTATCAAACTTAAAACGCAAGGTGGCGAAACCTAAATAAGAATGCCGCACGGCTTTGAAAATATAAAAACAGTATTGAATTAAATAAACTTTTACCAATACTTCATTATGGCTTTGAAACTATTCATTTCTATAATGTTACGACCTACGAATTTAATAGGATCTAGTATAAAAATACTAGATCCTATTCGTCGTACGCCTAGAAGTCATAACGTTTCTATAAAAACTCAGTGTTCTCATCTTACTAGTTCGTCTACATATCCAACTAGTGTTTACAAAAATAAAACGGTAACTAATCCTAAAACTGGTAAGTACTAAAATTTCTTCATAATTCAGATTTTTATTATTTATATTATTTAGTAAATGTCATGCATTATTTTAGGGTTTGATGAATCGAAAGCAGAAATGATTTTGTCCCTCAATTTTCAATCTGCTGAAGACGCCTTACCTTTCTACAAATTACCAATGAAATCTTTGATCCATATTTACAAAACCAACAAAAATGATGAAGCCAAAGGATATTGCAAAAATAGATTGTATTATATTTCTTCTCGTTTAAAGGTAATATTATAAACTTAACCACTCTGAAAATACATGGATGTTATATAAGAGATAAGATTCAATTTCCTGGTCAGCAGGTGTAATTCGGTTTTCTTGTTAAAAATTCCAAGAAGCCTCAAATACTAGTTCATGGCAAATGGCCACCTAGCTATTGTGACATGAAGTAGAATTGACACAGAATTTGGTTCTTTATAACAGATCATATTGAAAATATTTTACATCAATTTTAGGTACCTCCAGCAGTATTGAGTGAAAAACTTGCCAAACGAATTTTTATATACAGCTTATCATTTGATTGGATAAAGAAAGCACTAGATGTGTTGCTTGGTAAGATATATTGAATTGTAAAATAGTAATTGAACAAATTGTGTTTTAAAATAAAATGTGTCGAACTAACATTTATTAGAAGAAAGTCATTCACATCTGAGACCTTTTGAGTAAAACAGTTGTTGAATCAAATACAATTCAAGCTATGATGCATCAAGCAACCCAAATTCTTTGAAAAAGAATTTGAATTTGAAATGCAAAATTACAACACAGACTTCCTCTCTTTCAAAGCACATTACTAAATACAACCGTAGATGTGATTGAGACCCGAAGCGGCGTGCGGTTTTGTGGTGTGTGGTTTCCCCAGATGGCAGATGAAATTAATTATCTGTAGGGAGCGCCGGATTAGCTAAGGGGCGGGATTGCCGAGGATCCACTGTATTATCATAGCAAGATATTAGTATTGACTCAGATCTCATCTAATTGATGTATGTATGCCTATATAGTATATGTTTTCATATATTATCAATATTTCAGAAATGGGGGTATCTAGTGATCGCATACTTCGTGACTTGTGGGTGATAAAATACCACCACGACACAATTCGCAACAGACTTCAACTAGTAAAAGACATGGGTATTGAAAATGTATATCCCTGGATGGTCAGATGTTCTGAAGACATATTGGATAGGTATGTACCTACCTATATTATTCAGGCGAGTCTGGTTAATAAACATACACGAATATACTGAGACACTGCTGCCTGCGGCAAATGCCGGCCGAGGAGGGAGTAGCCCTTCAGAGGGCTGCTCCAAGGCTCTCGACGCCCTCTGACTAACAGAGAGCACAGTGGGGAGCGAGCGAGGGCCGGGCTGGTTCTTCGAGTGCAAATGGGGAGGAGAGGGAGGGGCAAGACGACCGTCTGTCACCCTACATCCCACCGTCGCCGTCGGCGAGGTGGCGCGATGCTGGCACCCTCCCCATCACTCTTTCGGGAGGTCGAGGAAGCCACCTTAAGTCTTAAAACCGTGGATGATACGGGGTTAGCTGAGGTGCCAGGGATATGCCTACTGGGTGCGGGCCGGAACCTCCACGTGGTGCACCTGGGCAACGGAGGCGAGCAGCGCCTCCCACTCGCCACGGGAGACGCTGCTGCCTGCGGCCAATCCGGCCGGGGTGGGAGTGGCCCTCTAGAGGGCTGCTCCGAGGCTCTCCACGTGTCCCTCTGACTAGCAGATGGCACAGTGGGGAGCGAGCGGGGGGGCGAGCTGATTGTCTGCGCACCGACGGTTGGTTGACAGGACGACCGCCTGTTACCCTACACCCCACTGTCGGTGAAGTGGCGCGATGCTCGCCTCCTCCCCTCTCAGGGGTCGAGGGGGCCATCTTAAAACCGTAGATGGCCCGGGGTCAGCTGGGGTGCGAGGGATATGCGCATTGGGTAACCTTACACCCCGGTTACTAAGGCCCGAGACGGCGTGCGGTTTTAGTCGGTTCGATCCTGACATAACCACCCCCGATGGCCGACGGGGGTGGTATCCATGGGAACGTCCGCACGACCAACAAAAGGTAATTTTCTACATCGCCTAGTAGAGTATTATGTATGCTCAAACCTATCTATTGTCTTTCAGGTTTTTAAGTATATCACAAGAAACCAAAGACATTTTAGGTGAAACTAAATCAACGCAGATATATTTAGCGAATCGTTTAAACACTACAATTGACACAATTGAGGATATGTGTTTGCGAGTGCCTGCATTAAAAACTATTCGTGTCACAAAAGTTGGTGAATGATTTAATTTTCTTAAGAATCCTTACTCCACAATATGAAAACTAGCTATAACATAAATGCGTTTTTCAGGTTAAACACTTTTTGGACTTTTTAATAAATGAGGGTTTTGATGTTAAAGATATAGCAGATAAACCTAGAGTTTTATCTGCTGCCCAAAAAACAGTGAAGGAGAGAATAGAAAAATTGAGGATGTTAGGAATAAGTCCAATTAATTTGAATGTGTTATGCAGAAGTAAAAAGGGCTTCAAAAGATACTGTGATTCTGTAGAATCAATTTCTAATGACAGTAAGTGATTTGATTACAGAATCTATAAGTGTCACCAATAGCTAAATCTATCTAGAATTGGGTATTTCAGGGTTTTAATAGACCAGGCTTGATTACCCAGCTTCATTCACACAAGTCATACTCTCTGCTGCTGCTTCACTGAAGAAAAAAAATAATAAAACGGGTGACCTCTATTAACACCTAGTAGTAGATAATGGGGCTTGAAGATTTTAAGCATTTTGTTTTAGGTTGGTTGGGTGAAATCCATTGATATTAGCTGGGGTGATGTCTATGTATAGTATGTTTAATGTTTTCAGTATTGTAACCCAAGTTTTCATGTTTTACTCTTGAGGTTGGGCGTTCAGACGGCAGTCGCTCTCATAAAAGCCTTGTAAACAAAATCAAAAGTAGTAAGCAAACCCTAAGCTTTGAGTCTCAGATACAAGGAACAGCACAAGGATGATGACTCAGGCTGGAGTTCACTAACCATAGGAACTGCGAACAAGGCAAAACTGTGGATTTATTAAAAAATATATATATTTATATTTTGTTATTTTTTCGTATTTCATTGAGTAAAGTCTGGTAAAGAAACTTAGTTTGTCCTAATCACTTCCCATTCTTAGCAAAATCAAGTTGTTTGGACAGAATGAGACAAAAAGGTATAAAACAGATGATGGACTAGTTTATGTTTTTCAGGTGAAAATGTGTCATCATCGTCGTGATGCTGCCACAACTTGAAGTTTACAAACATCAAACAAAAATTAAACTTATTTATTGATAAAAGTATACATAGTTATAGGGCATATTATTTATTAAAGGATGAAGTATACAAATAAAAACTTGGAAAACCTTGCACAAATGTTGTATTGCTTTATTTAATCAAATATCAAACCTCTAATTCATTGTAGATAAGCAACATGGCCTTCCTCATTAAAATGAGTGATAGGTTTGTTTATTGCTATATAGCTTGTCCCATAAACATTTAGGATCTTAACTGCATTCTTCTCATCTCCTGTTTCTGCAATTGCTTTATCAACAATAAAATAAACCAGCATGTAAAAGCCTGCATTGATTGAATATTTACTAAGTCTAAATTTTTTTAATGATCAAAGTATACATTTAATGGCTTGATAATAATAATAAAAATGGGTTCATAAGGTATTACTAAATTTATTTTTATATAATACATTAAATGTGGAATTCAATAACCCATTTGAGGATTAATACTATTTCTAGTGTCACTTCCTCCACCTAGTACAGTGTGAGAGATTTGCTTCTATAGGCATTTTTCACAAGCTGTGCTTAGAATGCAACCACACTTAGCCCAATAAAACAGCACAATTTAACACCACCTAAGAATGATACAGCAATTAGACCAATGAGGTATCACAGGTAGATTTTAACTCAAACTGAACTCTTTATACATATTATAATAATCCTATAAATATACCTACACTTTGTTTTTTAAAAGCACTAATTATGTAATTGAATACTAAGTGAACTGTACCATCTGTGACAACCATGTACCAAATGGGGACTCAAGCTAAAAATAGTCTTAAAATCTGCAACAACTATTCCGAGGCAAAGGTACATAGTACTCCCAAATAAGTCAATACACTACACAATTGAAAAGTCTAGCTTTCTGTGAAACTAAGTATAACAGTATAGTGTATACCTACTTAGTTTAATTTACATTAACCTATAAAATTATATAAAGTGAGGATCGAGTAGAAACCCAAAAATTTGGACAATTTAACTACTGATGCGCACATTGTACACCAGGACCTGAGCGCATGGTCTCTTCATCATCACTAGCATAAGCTTCCTGTCGTCCTTTACTGCCCTCATTGCCAGTACACTCAGTCAAGTTTACTTCTTCTACATCTTCTCCAGTTGGCATCACAAATGCAGTGCGGGAAGGTAGAACAGCCTCAATTTGTTTCAATTGCTCTTCAGTAGCAAAGTTGTTTTCAGGAAAAACCACATCAAATTTAATATATAAGTTGCCTTTCTCAAATGGGTTTTTGTACTGAGGCATGCCTTCACCCACTATGCCTTTAAGATCTCCAGGCTTGATTACTTCACCTGGTGGATGTCTCACAAGTAAATCTCTGCCATCTAAATGTTTAACAATGAACTCAAAACCACACAGAGCTTCAGTTAAAGAAATTTCATGCACCATTAAGAGATCATTGTCAGTTCGCTGAAATACATCATGAGGCTTCTGTTGCAAAACAATAATAACATCACCAGGTTGAGTGTCAGGCTGTTGGTCACCTTCTCCCTTAAAAATAATATTTTGCTGGTGTCGCATACCTTTGTCAACATGCACCTCCAAGATTTTAGTTTCATTTATGACTTTCTTACCTTTGCACTTTGGGCACTTATCTTTATCATTGATGGTTTCACACTGACCGTGGCAAGTAGGACAACGAGATTGAAACTGACGAGTCATATGTGGTGCAATCTGTTGATAAGACACTTTTATACCCTGACCATGACAATCTTTACAAGTCACAACTGATCCAGGCTTTCCACCTATGCCTTTACAAGGTCCACAAATCACGTTTTTACTTAATTGTAACTTGGTAGTTTTACCCATATACAAATCTTCTAACGTCACATTGAGAGGATGCATGGTGTCTTCTCCGCGAGCTGGACCCCGACCTCTGCTGCCACCTCCCATGCCAAAGATATCACCAAAGAAATGTCCAAATAGATCATCGGGAGGAAATCCACCGCCTTGGCCACCCTCTTGTAGACCTTTCAGCCCATATTTGTCGTATATTTGTCTTTTCTTCGAATCGGACAAAACTTCATAAGCATAGCTGATTTCTTTGAACTTATCCCCTGCAGCAGGGTTTTTATCAGGATGAAATTCTTTCGCAAGTTTGTGGTAGTTCTGTAATTAATAATAAGTAAATTTAAAATCACCATGTTTCGCTAAGACAATGAGTAAAATCATGCAATGCATTGATGACATTACATGTGGGATTTGTTCATTGATAAAATCTATGTGAGTTTGTTAACTTACTCTTTTTATTTCGGAATCGCTTGAACTTCTAGAAACTCCTAGAATCTCATATAATTTGTTATCAGCCATTTTTTCCCAAGATAAAAGGACAGAAAGAACGAGGAGTGTAAGTAAGCGATATGAACTAGGCTAGGCAGTACGAAAAGAATTATAATTCCTTGAGCACAAAGGTTGTCGATATTCAGCCAAACTTACAAAAAAAACTTGTCTATGCCTTCTATTAAAGCCGGCCATACACTGGGTTCTACGAATAGTTGTATATTTATAGTTACCTATAGTTTGTTTTGTAGATGTTTGTAACTTTGTACGAAGTCTCACCATCTTCGATAAAACCAAGTAATAGTGTTAAGAATTATGAAACATCAATTAAATTATTTCAGTTCTTTTGGTTAGACTCAGTCTAAGGAAAGCTTGACCAACAAAACCGCGGCAAATTTAAAAAAATTAGGGCAGGTATCACCAGTTATAGTTGGGTAAAAACATTTTGATCGTGAAATAAAAGTATGTACCTATTATAGTTTAACTGGTATTTTTAAAGAATTTTATTGAGCTTTATTTGGTGTTATTCTTATTTATATTTTGATTTCTTTATTAAATACTATCCTTTGCCCACGATTTCGCCTGCGTGGGAGTTTGGTATTGTGGGAATATCGGGAGAAAAGGTAGCAGGTTTATTCATGTTGAAATCTCCACGAATACCACCCCCGTTGGCCATCGGGGATGGTTATGTCGGAATCGAACCGACTAAAACCGCAGATGTAGTGGAGATATAGACTAAGACTAGCTGTTGCCTGCGTAAAATTATGATCCCGTTCCCGCTACCCTTGGGAATATATTTCAGGGACAAAATGTGGCCTATGAACGTGTACAAGACATTTTACCTGTGTTATTCTAGACTAAAAACTATCTTCAAGCGGGCTTATAGGAATCAGACGAAATTCATTTATTAGAAAAAGAAATTATTAATTATAATCAAAATTAGATTCCAAATATTCTTCACCATCATCCGAGCTGCTTGATCCATCATCAGTCACACTTGTAATTAATTATATTAATTAAATAATTATTGTCGAAGAGTACAAATATCTAATACAAAGGCGAATATTTTTGGATATCGCATCTAAATCTCGTTAATATTTGATGTGAATACATACAAAGTATCAAAATCATAATGTAAACGCGCAATCACAGAGAAATGACAGGAGGTGACATTTATAATCTACTGGTGTTGCAAATCAATAAATGTCGTGGTTCAGCTTGACTTAGTTATATGTAGTTCAAGAACATTAGAAATTGTAATATCCTTGATGTAGTTCAATCTTAAACCACTGGCCCAAAAGTGCATGACCCAGCATTAGCATCCAACTCTTATGAAATTCATCCAGTGATCCAGTGTTATAACGGATTATAATAATAATCCGTTCAGTTTTATGATCTAAGCGTTGTTTATAGTTATAGTTGAATCTGCGACTTTCACCTCGTAATCCAGGGTCCATCTAGGTACTACTTCTCATTTATTTTGGTTTATTTGGCGTTAGGGTTAACTTGGTAGGCCTCACAATAATATTACTAAGTTCAATGAAATTTGGAAGTAATTAATAGCTCAGTTTGTCAGAGCCCTTTTTGTTTTTTTTATAGCGTGGAAACCCCCATGGGGTACCACCTTACCAGGGCTAGTGAAGAAGGTTATGTCGGGATCGAACTGACTAAAATCATAGGTACGTGTTCATTCCAGATGAGTCTTTTACCTGGGGCCCCTGATGGTATATCAGGTGGTCTCGCCGTGGAATTTGGAGGCAATCCCTCTCCATTTAGAACGGTACACATGGAGCACGTCACACCATCGTCTCGGGCCTTGTTCTGCTAAACCAACAGGCTCTAACCCTCGCCCTCAAGCCGGCGGCGCGGCGCTCATGGAGGCTGGATGTCTTCCAGCGCCCTCCGGTGCCACGTGCGTTTTCTACGGGACGGGAGAGTCAAGTCAAAAGTCAAAAGTCAAAAATCATTTATTCTGTATAGACCATTTTAAGCGGCACTTACAAAACGTCAAAATTATAAATATTTAAAACTAGAAGCAAATGGACCACCGGTTCGAAACGCGGCCCAGACCTGAGAAGACTCCGGCAAGAAACTCAGCGGGCTGTTTTTTTTTTAGTCTAGATACAATGTTATTTCGAGTAACATAGTTGAGTAAACAGTTCATTTCCAAGCTTCTTTATCATCTAAATAATCTTGAATTTTATAATAAGCTTTTTGGGAAAGTTTTCTTTTAACAACATTTTTAAATTTACTTACATGTAAATCTCTAATTTCACTTGGGAGTTTGTTAAAAAAGCGTATACAGTTACCCCGAAAAGAATTACTGATTTTTTGGAGCCTACTATCACAGGCTACAAGATTGTTTTTGTGCCTGGTATTTATATTGTGCCTATCACAAAGTCTTGGAAATTGTGAAATATTTTTCCGCACATACATGAGATTTTCAAATACATATTGTGAGACTACAGTAAGAAACTACTGTACTGGTATTCTCCCGTTCCCTTTCAGCCGCCAGCTTTGCATACATCATCACCTCGTTAAACCAGGTGGCTGAATCCTACACGTTCTCGCTATAGACCATAGCCGAAACCATAGTCTCAAGCAAGAGGCCACCCTGCGTGCACGCTGGGAGATCCATTAGTGTATAGAGTGTGGTGTGATGTCCTCGTGACAGCCCCCGCAGTGATGGTACACGGGCGAAGACTCCCGGCCTAATACCACACAGATATTTGCCAAAGCATCCGAGACCAGTAGGTACCTACAACCCGTGTCAGCCGGTAGAAGAGGCTGCCATGTCTCCTCTTGCTTGAGTCAGTCCTCCATAATATACTATAAATAATACTAGTACTTAATTTAAAAAGTTTAGTTTGAATGGTTTGAATTGATCGCAGATCCTACCTGTCACATGGGTCCTGCCTCTTAGATATGGTATACAACCTACTCTATTATAATACTAACTTTTGCCCGCGGCTCCGCTCGTGTGAAATTTTGTTCCCGTTACCCGTTAGCGAAAGGAGTACATATACCAAGATGATCGTAGCAAGTGGAAAGATGTTGTCTCTGCCCAATGGGAAAAAGGCGTGATTGTATGTATGTATGTATGTTACCCGTGAGTGCGACCCACACGAACCTGTTTCCGAGATAAAAACGCCATATAGGCACCTTTTTTTTTATCGTGCGGAAATCCCCATGGATACCACTCCCGTCGGCCATCGGGGGTGGTTATGTCAGGATCGAACCATGACCACCATTTCCATGCCAGCGGAACTGTACCCAAGGTGTAAGATGTGAGGTAGAGTCGCGTAAGCATTGGAGACAACTCAAGCAGTGCGCAATTTCGTAGAACCACCGCTGGAATGATTTAGACAGAGACATGGACATTTTTGAGAAATTAAAGAATCCTTATTTTTGCCTGACTGCGCCAGCGAGGGTAAAGTGTTTCGCGCGTATGTAGGTATTCTGGATTCTTTGTTCCTCCTATAGGCCTCTCAGCTGGACGGATTTCGATAAATTAAAGGTGTGCATCTCCTAAGTGTAATAGGGTACATCTAATGTGAACAAAAACCATAATTTTGATTTGTGGTGCTAAAATCTTGTCAAAAAAAATTGTACTCAAACTTTTTCGAGTGGGGTATCAAAATGAAGGGAGTTAAGAGACGATTTCAATTTCAAAAATATAATGGTTATAATGTCCTAACTACAAAGTATAAAATACAATTAATGATTTTTTTTATTTTTTAATCATAAATTTTTTGGTTCTACTTTTAAAGTGCCTTTAATTTCCACAGTTTTTTTTTGGTAATTATGAAGACTGATTTTATTTTAACAAAGCTTTAACATTACATTTAACCGAAGTATTTTACTGTTTAACAGTACACTTGTAGTCAGACCAATTTAAGGTAACTTATAAATAACTGAGTTTAGCATAACTCCCCCAAAAGGATTTATCACAGCTAACTCGTATATCTTAACATACGGGGCGTCGCGTGATAGGTAATGTATGGTAGGCTTGCCATGCCTATCTCTGTTATTGAGCTTATTATAATAAATATAGCTATTATTAAAAAAATTCCTACATCCCGATATTCATTACATTAAAATATGTTAGATTATCAAAAAATCTCATAGTTATTTCCATTAAATTTCTTTAAAAACGCAAATATGTGATAAAATCTTTAGGAGGCGATTACTCAAAACTATGTTTTTTGAGATAACGTAGATAGGTCTGACACGGCAGAGCAGCGTCTCCCGTGGCGAGTGGGAGGCGCTGCTCACCTCCGTTACCCAGGTGCACCACGTGGAGGTTCCGGCCCGCACCCACATAGGTAGGTATACCGAATAATTGATATGTCATTTGTTAGAACACACTTTGAACCTTTGAACTATCTTTTAACTTTGAACGATGGAGGTAGGACACGACGGTATGTCCCGTTCGAAATGAGCTATCCGACTGGGGAAGTACCTCCGCCCTATAGAAGACCGGGGCCATAATAACCATCGTGTTGTGTTCCCGGCAGTAAGTAGGGTAACCAGAGCTCACTGTACCCCTCCTCCTCCCGGCCCCTTCCTAGCCGCCCAACCCTTTTCGTTTTCCTACCCCTGCCCTTTCCCTTCAGGGTCGGCAGCGCGTGGGTAACGCCCTTGGTGTTGCACACGTCCATAGGCCACGGACCGCTTCCCATCAGATGGGCCGTGTGCTTATCTGCCACCTGAGTGGTTTAAAAAAACTTAACAAGTTTTTGAAACTTTGTAGTAAGTAGATAAGATAGCAATACTTAGGTTCTTTTGAAGGCGCTGCCTGGGCCTCGATTCTGCTAAAGACAAACCACTGATTTACCATTGACACTCTAAAAACTGCCATTTAATTGTAGAATTTACCATTATACAGTTAAAGTCTAAAATCAAATGAAAAGAATTCATTTAACTTTTTCATTCGCTCTACAAAATATCATTTGACTTTAGACTTTAACCTGATAAGAATCAAGTCTACAATTAAATGGCAGTTTTTGAAGTGTCAGTGGTAAATCAGTGGTTTGTCTTTAGCAGAATCGAGGTCCTGAACGTCTGACCTTAAGTCAACAACTGACGGCTAGCAGGGCATTCAGGCTCCTACCAACATCTTTGAGATCCAAGCTTACTTCACCTGTAAGTTGGGTACATCTGCTAAACAACGGACGAGGCTCTAGCGTTAAACGTAGGCTTTCCTCTATCAAAAACAATACAAGAAAATATAAAAAAAAAAACAATTCAAGGAGGATGACTTATTTACCTGACCTATGACCTCGTACGTACTACGATGTCTAGTTGCTCACGCAATGTTTGTTTGTTTACCAATTCATTGTTCCATTGATATTTACAATTGTTAGAAATGTCGGTAGGTAGCTATCATTGCTATCAAGGTTATCTTGGGTCAAAAGTATCTCCATAAATGGGTAAAAATCATTTAAAATGACCCTTTTCATTGCAAAATTTGTCCACCCCCGATATTTCATGACAAGATTATTTTTTCTATGTAAAAAGTACCTATTAGTACTCTGATATATATCATCTATCTATGATACACAAATTTATATAACTTTTGCCCATATTAAACACATTATATTGCTTTTTTTCCATCGAACTCGGAATATCTTCATACAAAATAATTTGTCCACTTCACGGGCTGCGTTACAAAAACTATCTAAATAAAATATAATCTACAGTATTTAATAATATTGACGAACTTTTTGACAAGATATTGTTAGTGCCCATTGATTACGGTAAAAAATAATTTATTTTAATTATTTAAAATATTAAAATATTGGGTTCAAAGTGATGTCCAACATTTTGTTCATTTTTGTTATTCATTTTTGTAACACACAAATTTGGCAGTATTTTCAATTTGTAAAATGTCAACATTCAAAATATAACGAGCCAATTACATGCCAGACTCTAATATGAGTCGGCCATTTTGTCTTCGAGTGAAAATAGGGGATGACGCGTGTTTTTTGCCAAAAAGTCAAAATTCAAACTTTAAATGATCCATTTTGTTTTGTTTTGTCAGCACAGGTAAGTGGGTAAATAAATTATTTGATTAACTAATTATGCATGTTATTGTTGACATTTGTTGAAATGCAAGGCGGTTGGAAGTCATTAAGATTTTTGTTTGACTTATCATACTTGAAGTCCGTAAAAACCATTTTCGACTTTCATTTTTGTTATGATTTAGGTTATGTTACAAAAATGAAATAACAAAAATGAACTAAAGACGCAATCACATTGCTGGTAAAATTTTATTATTAGGGTATGATTTTAATGTTCTACTTATATTTAAGTGTATTTTTTTTATAAAATATAGGTAAGTATGGGTATTTCTTATCTTTCTGTCTGATTCCTGTTTTTACATCAAGTTCGTTTTTGTCTGCCTGATTAATCTTTATCTGTTGACAAGTATTTCAGTATAATGCTCGCCATCAATCATCACATTCATCACTTTAGTTTGTCTGAGAATAATAACTAAGAAGATAAGTTCTATATTACGTTTTTTTTTAATAAAACAAATGGTAAAAAATATATAGTGTTTTATTGTGGAACACCTTATACGAAATCATTAAAAAAGAAATAACATTTAGATTATAATGCGCAATGTAAATGAGCCCTAATATTTCATTTTTGTTATTTTTTTGTTACGCAGTTCATTTTTGTTACATTATCATTTTTGTTTCCTTTTTGTCAAAGGGTCATTTTAAATGATTTTCACCCTAATATATCCCTGAGAATTATTGATTCACTAAGCTTGACCTCAGCGCGAGTTGAGATTTATTGTGTTATACCTACACATAGTACGCATACCAAGAACTGCGCGTTTTAAAGTCATCTACAACATAAAGGTATTGTTTGACAAACACAAAAGCTCAATGTTACTCCCGAGTGAAAAACTAACAAGCTTCTACCACTGAACAGCTGAACACTGAACAGCCGGACACTGAACAGAACAGCTTCATTAAACTCTTGACAGATGAAGTTTGAAATTGGATGACTTATGTAATCGTATTATTTTAATACTATAAATCTTAATATATATAAATCTCGTGTCACAATGTTTGTTCTCAATGGACTCCTAAACCACTTAACCGATTAGGTATAATAAAATTCGCACACCATGTGCAGTTCGATCCAACTTGAGAGATAGGATAGTTTTTGAAACGGATTTCGACATCCACGCGGGCGGAGCCGCGGGCAACAGCTAGTAATAAATAAATAAATTTATTCTACGAAGTTCTACACAGCGCTCTCTAGACCCAAACTAATCATAGCTTAACTAGCTTGTCTAATGGGTTCTTTAAAGAATGCGAATTTACATACCTTTTTTGTGAATTTATACTTATTAATATGCATAGAAACACCCAGACCACAGAACAAAAAAACCTCTAAAAGAAGTAGCAAGGGGGCGGGGCTGCGTCGCCAAAAAGTTAAGTGTTTTTGAAGGGATTAATTATTATAGTATACATAGATTGATACTGAACAAAAATTAAATTCATTTCAGTATTTTCAGTAAAATAAGGAATGCCAGTGCCAGTATACTTTTCCCATATTATAAGAAAAAATATATGCATCCAATGAGAAGTACTTACTAAAAGTCTGTGTGAGAGAATTTTTGGCGACATCGATTTCTTTGTATTTTAACCCACATACTTACTACTTCTACTGTCTTTTAATGTTCTGTGACAATGTAATGCAAATACCTAGACACATTCATGCATACAAATATTTGCACTGAACGGGAATCGGACCCACACGCCCCCTGTCGTAGCACTCGAATGCATTCGCTACGACACAGAGGCAGTCAATACTACGAGTAACATAGGTACCTATATAGTTACCAAATAGGTAGTTAATCAAATCAAGTAACGTACCTATTGCCGTAGTAACTTCATGATGTGATGTTACTAACCTTGGAGTCCTCAACTCCTGTTCACTTCAATTTAAAATAAATTAAAATATTTATCATAATGTCCCGATATTGGATTAGGTACCTATTCAAGATTTTTATATAGTGTTAAACAGTAGAGTTAATGACTATTGATAAACAAGTACCTAGTTAGGTACCACCCAGGCGCAGTAAGATGACTACTCGTATAAAGCTAGATTAACTTTAGGTTCTATTCGTCTGGCGCGTAAGTTTATACATATAGTTAACGGCTATTTAATAAAACATACGCGAATCTTCTTAATCTAAATGCAAGGTCTACAACATTCACCAACTTTGGTCTACTTATTTTGTTTTATTGAAATGTACAGTGCGTGCTTATGAACTGAGTTCATCTTCACAAGGGCGTTAAATCCTTTTGTTGTCAAAGCTTTTTATATTCCCAGCGCTAATAAACCTGAAATCGTCTTGACATTGAAAAAATGTAGGTCGAGACAGTTCTTTTGTACGGTTGACGATTATCTTCGCGAATATTGCGATATACCTAATGTCTTTATATAAAAATAATTAGATAAGTATAGACGGACCAGACTTAGTTGAAAAGTAAGTAGTTAGACACGACTTACCAAAGTGATTGATGGAAACACACTTATTTAAATGTGCTATTACAGGTTGTCTTGAAGGTCAATTCTCGTAATACAAAATCGCAATTACCGCAATACCATTAGGTACCGGTATAGTCTGCTTTCAGTCTCCCACTGATAAACTTTTCAAACTACCTAAGTCATAATATTATATATCACATACAATATATGTCGTCTATCTGGATACCTACCTAAATACCTATATTTGGCCAACTTAATCATTTGACGTTAGGACATCTAATACTTACTTATGGGATCGAACTGCAAGAAATAAATAAAAATATATTTATTAATATGTTATTATAATATGTTATTATAATAACATATTAATAAATATAGGTACTTTTCTTGCAGTTATTATTAGTGCCTCGGAGAGCACGTTAAGCCGTCGGTCCCGGTTGCCATACAAACACCTATGGCAGTCGTTACGGGTAGTTGGAGCCCTCAAAAGTCCAACCAGTCTAACTTGGAAGTTCGATATCGCCATTGGTTGTGGAGGTCAGATGGCAGTCGCTCCACGTAAAATATCGAAGTTCAGCCGCATCACAGTTAGACTGGAAAGCCGACCCCAACTGAGTTGGGAAAAGGTTCAGAGAATGATGATATAATATGTTATTATTACAGGTGGAGCCGCCTGTCACCCTAGCAGAAGCAGGCCGAGGCGGCGGCGCGCGGAAGCGCCCCCCCCCCCCCTATTCCGGGGGCATGACGGGAACCACGCGGTTCCCAAACCCGAGGGGGCCATCTCGAAACCGGAGATGGCCCGGGTCAAGCCGGGGTGCTAGGGAAATGCTCTTTGGGCCACCTTACACCCTGGTGTCAGAAGACCCTAGACGGCGTGCGGTTTTAGTCGGTAAGAGTCCGACATAACCTGCCCCGCTGGCCGCGGGGTGGGTATCCATGAGGATTTCCGCACGGAAAAAAAAGGGTTCTAGGTCTAGGTCAAATACAATCCCTTATTTCGTACTCCTGTAAATCAACTGCCAGAATTTTCGTTTAAATATTTATAGCCTCTGCGATTAAGTCAGGACAGAACGAATATGTAGGTACTAGGTAGGTACTTATAGATAAGTGATAATTATGAGTAGAGTTCCTTCCTACTCGTGTCCCGAGTCGATAACCCGTGCCTCCATTATACCACAGTACTATACCTACTAGGTAACTACCTCCATTAATCAGAGAGACACGCAGAGCAGAGAAACCGAAACTCTTCTCAGAAAAAAAGGATGAGAGGCACTGTCGCTTCCGTTACTCCCCCCCCAACCAACTCTCGATAACCCCCTCCGGGTTATCGAGAGTTGGTTTAATTAAAAACGACTGGTCATAATATCACTAGTCTGTAAGTGTGATCACTTCCTTTCGGTTGGTATTTTTTTTATATTATTTCCGAACGACAAGGGAATCCCATTTAGACGGATTTTCTTGTCGTAGATTATGTAGTACTAGCGTGTACCTACTTTTAGTGCCTATACATAATGTAACACAGATTCGTACATATATCATTTAGTGAATATTTACACCAATTGTCTGTGAAAGTATGCCCCGAGCGTGTCGAATAATGCGCTCTGCAAAGACGCTGGTAATGCGGAATACGTTGTATTTTTTTACAAGTTTTGTTATAATGTTTGCCATATAGCAGACAGATACCCGAAACCTTACCATTATGTACCGTGTTTGGTTACGTCGAAAGCGATATGAAAGTGTTTGGTTTATGAGTTAATCAAACAAGTTGTTTCAACACTTGCATAACGTGTACAGTACCTATTATACAACTTCTGAAATTGATTGGAGTCCCTAATAGGTCCGTGTTGTCAATATAGGTACGTACCTACCTATCACCTATCTCCTTATATAGTTATAACATTTCACTTGCTAATTTGGCCTGGTCTAAGTACACTACGGGAAAAGTAATGTATTTTATTAATAAGACGCATGCAATATTATTCCTATTCTAAGACTAGTAGAATTTCATTTGCTATACCCTCCGCATGCCCTCTGATTGATATTCATGTCATCAGCTACTAGGTGGACAACATAGGACCTCCCACTTTATGTATGCTAGACACTTGATAGAAGATATATATTATTTTGAATCCAAAGACGAATTCATTATATCAGTACCTACCTGGTACCTGTCTATTGTACAGATATTGCTAAGTCTTTCTAAAATCAGCTCTTGAAAATAAGTAATAGGTAGGTAGGTACCTAATAAAAAAGTTCTCATGCATTAGGTTTCCAAAGAGGCAAAAGCACAATTGCTCATAGTTGCAATAGGTTGCAATTTTGCAATGAGTCGGGTAATTTGATTTCGGACACACATCAAATCAGCTGCCGCACTCAGAGACGTTTAACGGATACTTAAGTTATTCCTTAGTAAAATTTGAAAAAAGTTACCACTCAGAGTCAGTTAAGGATTCATTAACACCCCTAATGACACTTTAAAGTTAAGTGATACAAAACCCTTACTTAACTTTTAAGGATTGATTTTTACATCTAAAAAACAGAATTATCGTGAGGAAATCCTCATGGATACCCACCTCGTGGCTAGCCGTGCCCCAATTAGGTCTTTACCTATGAAATTGCCGTTTGTACGAAAAAAATTAAACGATTTTATTTTCATGTATTTTTATTTGTATTAATCGAAGTAGTAATTACCCATACAATCAATGCATCTTTGCCAACGCAGCGGCAGTTAATTGATGCGGTGAGCTTCTAACCCCAGTTCTTGCAACTTGGAGCCCGTCTGCTGTGCAGTATAAGGTCGCACATTGTCGTGTAGGAGCAGCGGAGACGAGCGATTGAATGCTAGTTGCAGATGTGCCAGTTTCTTCATCATTGTGTTCAGTTCTTCACAGTATACATCTGCAGTAATGCTCACCCCGTTTGGTAAGAAGCTGTAATGAATCACACCGGGCGCTAGACCACCAAACAGTCACCATCACTTTTCTAGGGGTAAGTTTTCGTTTAGGGCATTGTTTAGGTACTGAACTAGGATCCAACCAACTTTCTGAGCGCTTGCGATTATTAAACAGAATTAATTTTTCATCGCAACTAACAATATCATTTTAAAATTCCTTTATTTCTGTGTCTGTTGAACAATGCACAATAATTTGACGTTGGCTATATTGACATTGGCAGTTGTCAGTGATGCCATAGAATAAAAGAGTCCAGATGTTTTATTATCAGTATATGAAAATAGGTATTTAATTTCATCTATATATAAAAACTAACAGTAAAAGAACAGATTGTAATTTATATTACTATAAATAAAAGTTTTTAATATGTTTAATATTATTTTTCTACTTTTTACTGTTAACGCTTTTTAGGTGTGGCTACACCGACGCCTTATCGATGCCCTATCGATACTGTGATTTTGTCACTGCACCGCTCTACAAAACTTAAAGTTGTGATTAACTAATGTACCCTTAAATTATGACTCTGGGATGTTCCATCAATTAACAGATTTAATGATAATTAGTTAAGTATCATTTAGGACTAATTTAAGGAACCTTTCTGAGTGCGGCAGTAAAGGTAGGCAGGTATTTTGATTCGGATAATTTTTGTGGCCCAGGTTCTTCAGGTAAAATCAGTGCGCAATTAATAACCGACGTATAGGTAGGTAGGTATCATATGATTTTGATTAACTTTAACGAAAGATATAGGAAAACCTAAAATTTGAATAAGTAGAAATAGAATAAGTAATGTGGTTTGATATTGCTCGGAATCCGATTCCTTGTAAAATAGGAATCGAATACCGTTCGTCGACAGTAAAACTGATAAAAGTCTTCATGTACCTACCTACCATCAATCATTTAGCCGCACCTAAAGAGAAAATAACAAAGGTTATTGTAAGACATGAACGAGCCTGAGAATATGCAAGTTATATAATGAAACAAGATTGGATTGGTAGGTAAGGTCGGTATGTGGATTGTGTTTTTTCATGAGGACAACCTCGAGGATGCCATGCCACCCCCGTCGGCCATCGGGGGTGGCTACTTGGACTCGAGCCGCACATCTTTTCTCAATTACCGACACCGAAAGGGGTGTAAGGTTGTCCAATAAGTCCATTTCCCTTTTTAGATAGGTACCTTTTTATAGTAAGTGGTACAACGTGATTCGCGGTGGTACACCCGCCACTTTGACTCTCCATCGAACCCCCGATAAATCGGTCCAGCCGTTTGGAAGCTTCATAAGCTTTATTAGCTTCTGCTACAGACAAAAAGAAACAAACAGGTCAAACTTTATAACAACGTGGACGAAGTTGCGAACACAGCTATTAATGTTACACTTCGCCACTGACAAAGTGATAGGATACTTATGTAAAATGTAGGTAAACATACCTTTTTTTTTTTTTATCGTGCGGAAATCCCCATGGATACCACCCCCGTCGGCCATCGGGGGTGGTTATGTCGGGATCGAACCGACTAAAACCGCACGCCGTCTCGGGCCTTAGTAACCGGGGTGTAAGGCTACCCAATGGGCATATCCCTCGCACCCCAGCTGACCCCGGGCCATCTATGGTTTTAAGATGGCCCCCTCGACCCCCCGAAAGGGGGGGTGGGGCGAGCATCGCGCCACTTCGCTGACGGTGGGGTGTAGGGTGACAGGAGGCCGTCCTGTCACCCAACCGTCGGCGCGCAGACAATCAGCTCGCCCCCCGCTCGCTCCCCACTGTGCCATCTGCTAGTCAGAGGGACACGTGGAGAGCCTCGGAGCAGCCCTCTAGAGAGCCACTCCCACCCCGGCCGGATTGGCCGCAGGCAGCAGCGTCTCCCGTGGCGAGTGGGAGGCGCTGCTCGCCTCCGTTGCCCAGGTGCACCACGTGGAGGTTCCAGCCCGCACCCTAGGTAAACATACCTAATAGAATACGACTTCAAAAAATTGGCTACTTGTATAATCCAATTGTATAATTCTGCTGACCAAGTAACATTATGTAGATATCAAGACTTACCTAGGTACATTATGTGAACATTATCAAATCAACTAAATATTTAGTTACTAACCCAAGTACCTACCTCCCTACTTACTACTGGTAGTAACTATTTACTGGTTTGACCTGTGTTTGACGGCCTCTGTGGATGGCGTAGCGGTGGTGCATTCGACCGCAACGAAAGGAGGCTCAATATCTTTGACAACCTGCTAATCTTATGGATGAAGCTCTGGCGCAGCTGCATTCCTTTTAGGGTGCGGAGGCCAGGCGGCAATCACTACCGGAAAAGCCGATAGGTATATCAATCATAAACAACAAGCGGACCTCGGCCTCCGGTTTTTTTTCGGTGACCATAAGCTACTTCTTGCCAAGTTAGAAAACGTTGCCAATTTAAAAAAAAACATATTTTGAACGAGTTTTTTATAGGTACCTACCTACTAAGCAATTAAAAGGTGTTCATAAAGTAAATATAAGTACCTAATTTAGTTCTATAAAAAAAACTATTATTTGTATAAAATATCCGCAAAGATAATATTATAACTAAGTAAGAACCTACTTATTTTTAGGCTGAAAACTTGTTTAATTAGACTGTGTAAATGAAATTTATCTATCAAAAAATAAAATGTGATAAAAAAGGTTTTAAAAGGAATTAAATGTAGAGTATAGGTATACATCATCGTCATTGGTAACTTAGTGGTTTTAAGGAGTCGGCATTAGGCGCGTGAGGTTCCGGGTTCGAATAACGTCTATGCCCAAGGCCAGTATTACCCACTCCTAACGCAAGCAATTAAGCTTAACTGGAGGGACTTATCTAATATTCAGATTCTGATAGTAATTTTGGTTATTATTAATATTCTTCTTTATTAAATCATCTATTAAGTAGGCACATATCTAGAGAGGGTCATCTCTACATTACAGTATAGATGCAGAGTGCCACGGTCTGACTGATTATTTCTATTTGACTGCTCGAGGACGCGATGATCAATAACAATTTAACATTTAGTCTTGAAAATGATTACAAGAGTAAGGTAGCACTTACAACTTCATATTATATATAGCACTATTTCGCATTAATAAATCTATTTTAATAATAATTATGTGCCATAAATATTAATGAATTGTTATAACACAGAATACGAATTATCTGTTAAATATTCTCTTAAGAAGACAGACCTACTGACTTACATACGTAGGTACACCAATTAAGTAAGTACACATTTTATGAACACTTTATCCGTGCAACATTTTTATTGACGCGTTGTTTAGGTATAATGATGACGCAAGGGTTAAAGAAAATATCATAATGTGATTTAATACTTCATTACAAATTCAAAAATTAAACAATATAGTCTTGAAGTTGAATTTGTAAAAGGTGGCACAGCTTGGTATTAAGGTGCAGGGGCCAGCAATAACCTCACGGTTTGGTCATGTTCTCAACAGAATACGGCGAAATTACGCAACATACGGCGCTCAACGTTCATCTCCAGCCTTTCGATAATAACCTCGCTGGTAATTATCTAACTCGAGGATATCGCTGCTGAGGTTTCGAGAATATTACAAGACTGTAACAGAGCTGTGCATTTAGCCTCTAAAACGATGTTTGTAACAGTTCATCTTGTTGAACAACTACATATTTGGAGGATTTTGGTTTAGAATTGCCATTGTCATAAGCTTATTTTATTAAATAGGATCTAACCGATTTCACTTCATAAAGGGATAAAAGGTCTTTTTATGATATATGCCGTGGTGATTATTATTATGTAGTAGGTCCCTACCTGGGTAGGTAACATTTGCTTAATTGATTCCGAGTTCTAGTGACAATACATAATCTAAGAAATAGCTAGTTGCGTATAAATATATTTTATTATCAATGACGATTAGCTCTAAGTACCTATACTTATACCATAAAAAAAATTTTAATTGTGATTGCTGAACCGCAGGGTACAAATTAGTTGACCTTTGAATAATATGTATACAATACCTACATACCTAGCCATCTGCACAAAATGGTCTTGAACTTCATGTGCGATGTAAATTATGCGGTTTAACAAATGATCAATACATAACACTATTTATATAATAAGTACAGCTAACATTGTTTTATTTGACTTTCACTCACCGCACCGCATAAATATGTTTATTAGTATACTACTGCCTACATCAAATCACTCAGTAACACGACCTCGCATCCGATGCTATTGCATTTGTATATTGCACAAATGCAATGGAGATTGCATATGCATAAACCGCATGGTTGCAATCAAAATAGTCTGTTACAAAATTTATGACAAATCCTAATTGTACCATGTTGTGGGTAAAATGTGTCTTTGTTAGTCCTTATGCGTCTCCATATAATTCATCCAAATTGCGTTGCAAATGTGGGTTAGTTGTGGTAGGTACACAGCTCCGAGTCGGTTTCTGTGATGATCAAAGAATACAATACCATCGCAATACATCATACCGGGTATATTATTTATTTAATTATACCTATAATTTAAAGTAAACATACCTACCTACTATCATCTTCGACGCCCTAGCCAACCTTGCCGGCCAGGCGGCACTCCTTCTGGGCTTCCGAACAACGGGGAAGGCTCTGGCGAAGACTTTCCTTTCGGGATCGGGGGGGTCAGACGACCGTCGCTCCTGTGTTACCTGGTTGAGGTAACACAGGACAGGTCCACTCTCATACTCTTCTTGATATGTCATATCTCCGATTTTACTTAAGAGAACCCGGTAGGAAAGCCTGCCCAGATTCTATCGTCCTTAATCAGTAGGTGTCCCTACAGGCTAGCAGGTTGAAGTTGAATTGAACCCTGATAATCTTAGTAGGGCCTCATACACTACCGACCGCATATCTACAGGTAAATTATGAATAAGGTAATAGTATCTACTCACTCATGAGTTAAATAATGTCTAAAGGTCATCAGTCTCATGCGGCAATTAAAAAAGCAATTTTACAAGTCGTTTCTTTTTTGGCAGATATACACAAAAACTTATATAAGACACACTACATAAGTAGGTAGGTACATTCAATAACATTAGAGGAAGTGAAATAAAAATTCATAATATTAACCATTAAGATAATTTCATATGTTAAATTTGGCATTAAAATGGAAATATTAAAAAAATAACGGATAGCTGCCTAGTATTTAAACTATATGAAACTTATCTTATTTTTCGTACGGAAATCCGGTACCTATACCTATAACCAACTAAGGTAGGTACTTTATAACCTGATTATCCAAAAGGCTCAGTGTTCAAAAAAGTTAACATACCTGTATTTATAAGGCGTAAGGCGTCTTCAGAGCCTGTATTGTAAAATTATACTTAATTAGATTTTTTAATGTTTAGTTCTATGTAGGTACTTACCTAATTAATTATTTTTTACACATTAGTAGTAAGTAAGTAGTACAACTTACCTATGCTAAAAGCTTACCTAGGTTTAGATATATTTTCCATTTGAACCCGCCACTGTAGTAAGTTGGTATCACTAGGTACATTACAAAAACAAAAAAATGCACTTAAATTAGTAGGTATCTTATTAACGAGACTACGAGTATTATCTACCTAAGCATGTAGTTATGCATAATTCTAAATAACTTTGAATGGTTTATTTTTTGGCTATAATTTCTCGCCTTAATTTTCATGTTTAAGATTTTACATTTTTTTACAAGTTGTGGGGTAAGTACATTTATTTTACAAACAAGAAACCGTAATTGAATGAAAAGTATTAAAAATAGATTTCGTACCTAATTATATAATATTATATTCAAGAACGTACTTAATTCAACTTTAAGTTTAAACTTAAGTAGGTACTTTACCTTGTATAAATTCTTCACCGCTTTATTTCCATTTTTTCTTTTTTCAAAAAAATTGAATTGGCTATTGACATCGACATCTTATCATTAGGTAAATGCATTGACCTTGTTTAAATACCAGGGTTTGTGTCATCTAATACTAAGCTAGTCTTCATCAGAGGTCATGTCATTGTTGTCTACTGCAAGGTAGTCTATCCTATCCAAATAAGTTACTACAATATCATGTTTATAAAAATAGGGTAGTTCTGCCAGTTTGCCGGCCACTGCCAGTTCTCGGCCATCTAGGATATTTTGTAAAGAAATAAGAAAAATACACGCCACCAATTTGAAAAGTCTATGTTATACTATTAGGACGGTAGTTACGCGTGACCTTGCTAAATTTTAGGTGAATAAAATCTTGTTAGTCGCATCAGTATGCCCTTGAAGTTTAAAGAGTGTAAACGTGTGCGGGAATCAACGAAAAAAATAGTGCGCAGCGTTTTGTTCAAAGGTAAGTTAAACGGTTAATTATATGTATTTCTGTGACTATTTGATTTTATTGTGTTATAAGTTTGTTAAAGTTTCAGTAGGATAAATTTTTTTAAGAATAAATTAAATTTACTTATAAAATTTACGTGGCCAGCTAACTCAATGCGTATTAAACAAGATTTCTAATTCTCGGCCAGGTGGCCGACAATCTGCAGTTCCTTCAAGGTTTTCATTAATTCATATCTTCAACAACTGTATTTTTTTCTTGTTTTTCAGTTCCAATGTAGAGAGTATAAATAAAATCCAGATCCAGTTCCAGTTTCCGGCCACAAGGACTCATACAAAAAAACGGAGAAAAAAGTATTTACATTTGATAACTTTAGCGGCCGAAAAGAGGCATTCACGTATCCTTTTCTCGGCCTAAGGAATATCTATAGGAAAGCACACACAAAAATTATTTATTAAATAGTAATTGGTATTTGTTGATTATATCAGAGGATTATGCTGATGATAATATATTGATTATTGTTATTGTAAAATATTGTAAAAATATTAAAACCATAAAGGTTTTAATATTTTTGGCTTTGGCTGACTGAACACAGAATATTACAATAATAGTAGATAGTGGATAATGTTATCATAGATGTTACAAAAGTTATTTTTATAGAAATTAAGGCAGTTTATCTTAGTCATATAGACTGAACAGAGTCTGAGAGTCATACTAATATAAGGAAAGTTTCTAGATAGTCATGAATATGATAGGTGTTGATGACATATAAATATATTTAACAAACAGAGGTTTTTATTTCTTTTATAATGGTAATTGTAATTCCTATATATCTAATTGAAGTTATCCAAGATCACGAAGACTGAGCTGAGACTGTTGTTTTTTTATTCATTAAAAAAGTGATGTTAACTAGTTAATTAGTTAGTTTTGTAATTTAACTGTCAAGTTCCTAAATAAAAACTTTGAAATACAGAACAATAACACTGTTTATTTTTTTGTAAATGCCTACCTATACCCTATATCTATACAAAATATAAATATTTGATGGTGAACTCTGTGGCCGACAACTAGCGCCTAGTGCGGCCGATAACTCATATAGATGGCCGAAAACTAGCATATTTACTACTTTTCTATATTTTTATAATTTAAAATAAATAGAAATATTTGGCTATATAATTTCTAGACACTATAAAAGTATAATTAAATTTCCGTTCACACGGTATTAATTTTTTTTTATTTCTTGTGTTTGGTTGTAAAGATATACGAATCAGAAGGTGAAATTCCGCTTAATTGGCCGAGAACTGGCAGAACTACCCTATGCCTATAAAATTAAATGTACTTAAAACTACTGCGCTTCCTATGAGAACTAGCTAGATACCAGCGTACTATTATTTTTCTACTACTATTAAACCTATTGTTTAACATACTACAGTAGCAGCACGACATGATGGCCGTTTTGACATATTACAATAGTGATGTGAAATGTCAATTTACTCTCGATAAAAATATAATCAAATCTAGGTATAAGTTTTTATTGCAAGCAGTACTTACCTACCTGATTCAAAAACTTTAGTAAAAAAATATAAATTTTTACCTACTTAATACATTTGAACGAACTGAATATTGGAATTAGGAATGAAAATGAGTAAGTATATATTAATCCAGCTTCCTTCAGTGATTGCACTAGCTTTTTTCTTGTTGGATACCTACTCCTTCCGTAAATAGTAGCTACACACATGTCTTCTACTGGTTTTGCTCGTTTTTTTCTGTGTGTGTGAAGTTTATTTTCTTCTGTGCCAGTCTCGCCAGATTTTTGTTTTGTTATATCTATTCGTCTAACAGTTTTAGGTAAAATTGACCTTCCATTTTGAGATTCACGATCGAAATGTTACGAAGGTGTGCCTATAACGAACACACGTGCCTGACTGTTTAGAACTCAGCTCTGCGTATGTTCGGCCATATCGACGAAATCCACAACAAAAGGCGTAAACAGAGTAAGAGTATGGGCCACCATTATAATTATCACTGTTAGTGTACCTATGTAATGGGGACCCCTTCCTGAGACTTTACCATCAGGCGAGATTTACCATTTAGCTTACCATCAGGCGAGGAGGTCTAAACTATATCGCAATCGCAGTGCACTCCTAGTTTGTACTTTTCGAAGCAACGTCAAGTCGAAAATGCTTTGTTTTGACGTAAGTTTGCCGGAGGTATTATTGGGCTTGCCAGTGGTCCTAGTGTCGATTATATAGATTTTATTTAAAAAAATTGAATTTCGAAAAACAAATACCGAGTTGTGTGAAATAAGTACACCAATAGGTAATTATAATCTTATAAAAATAAAAAATAAATGATCGTGAGACACTAATGTACATTGTATAATTCAGAAATCAATGTAATAAATAAATATTGTGTCCTAAAATTATACCTACATTCGATAAAATTTTATGACTTACTGTACGTCACTATTGACAATAAAGAACAGCAATTTGCTCTTTCAAAATGTCACAATAATTAATACGAAACTTCATGAGCGGACAAACGTCAAACCGGCCATTATATCGTGCCGCTACTATAAGTTACGTAACTGCTACTGTAATTCCTTAATTGCTCTAAGGATCCTGGAAGCAAACACCTTCCTTCCTATAGTTGAAATTGTGGACCTCAGACAAAATATCTATATTATTATTATTATTATACATACTAGCTGTTGTCCGCGGCTCCGCTCGCGTGGAAGTCGCTTATTGCGTCTACTCCCACTCCCGCTCCCGCTCCTGCTCCCGCTCCCGCTCCCGCTCCCGCTCCCGCTCCCACTCCCACTCCCACGCACACTCCCACTCCCACGCACACTCCCACTCCCACGCACACTCCCACTCCCTCGCACACTCCCACTCCCACTTCCACTCTCACCCCCGCTCCAGCTCCCACTCCCATTCCCACTCCCACTCCCACTCCCACTCCCACTCCCACTCCCACTCCCACTCCCACTCCCACTCCCACTCCCACTCCCACTCCCACTCCCACTCCCACTCCCACTCCCACTCCCACTCCCATAAACCTATTTCTGATGATAACTAGTCTAAACTGGAAATGTAATATTCTTGTTAATAAATACAAAAAAAAAGAACTCAAAATCCCTAAAAACTATAACACCACTATCCAGTAATCTTACTTGAACACCACAGCGGGTGACGTAACCTACTACAAACTTATTATTTGCGGTTGGTACAGTAATCGGGTCTAGGAATTGAACCGCAAAATTAAATTTGTCTTTTACTGTACCCATGTATTTTTCTCCCGCTCCCACTCCCACTCCCACTCCCACTCCCACACCCACTCCCATAAACCTATTTCTGATGATAACTAGTCTAAACTGAAAATGTAATATTTTTGTTAATAAATACAAAAAAAAGAACTCAAAATCCCTAAAAACTATAACACCACTATCCAGTAATCTTACTTGAACACCACAGCGGGTGACGTAACCTACTACAAACTTATTATTTGCGGTTGGTACAGTAATCGGGTCTAGGAATTGAACCGCAAAATTAAATTTGTCTTTTACTATATTATTTTTCCGGGATAAAAAGTATCCAGTGTGCTGCCCAAGATATTTAAGAATAATTATACCAAGTTTCACCGTAATCGAACTGGTAGTTTTTGTGTGATGCCTGAACAAACAGACAGACAGACAGACAGACAGACAGACAGGCAGACAGACAGACAAAAATTTTTTAAATCACATATTTGGGTTCGGTGTCGGTCTAATAACACCCCCTGCTATTTATTTTTTTGATATTTTCAATGTACAGAATTTTCACTTCTACAGATTTATTATAAGTATAGATAATCCGTAACTGTACGGTGTCTGTACATGGAAGATATTATATGAAAAAAAACAATATTAGGGGACTTTATGAATGTGATAGATGCCAAAACAATGATTTTTAGAATTTTTGTCTGTTTGTGTCTCTGTTTGTCCGCACCAAATTTTTGTTCACGCTAAAATCAAAAACTACTGGAGGGATTTTGATCAAACTTGGTACGATTATAGTTCATAGTTCTGGGCAACATATAGGCTACTTTTTATACAAGCTGATGGTTTCGCCCGCGCTTCGTTTTTGGTCATATTTCCGGTTCTACTTAACCAATTACAACCAAACAAACGGTAAATTTTTAGTCTAAGCAAGACCTTTCTAATAAAAAAAACTGCATCAAAATCCGTTCAATATTTTTTGCGGGTTTTGATGCACTTTTTTATTAGAAAGGTCTTGGTTAGACTCAAAATCTTAAGCATATTTGATCACAATCGGCTAATTAGAACCGGCGATATATATAGTAAAAAAAAGCGAAAACCGACGTCCACGCGGGCGGAGCCGCGGGCAACAGCTACAACATAAGTACTTAATAATCTTTGTTAAATTCAGGCTCGTAATTACCATTAGCGTTGGGCTTGATGGGTAACAATAAGAAGACGATTTTCTCCTTAGGTATAGTTAGCTGTGTTGCCACAGCACTAATTCAACATTCATACAATGTAGGTACTGAACAATTCATTACAAGCCAAGTACCTACTTGAGATTTCTATTTCCATAGTTTCCTTGTTCTTCCTGAGAAGTTCCCTAGTCCTGCTGTGTTGATATCAAAGGATGTCAAGTTTTGCATATTTTTCTTTACTTACGGTACCAAAATACCTACTTACTGTCGATGAATGATACAGTGACAACCATCTAAACACAATAAAAAATCACACACACACACACACACACACACACACACACACACACACACACACACACACACACACACACACACACACACACACACACACACACACACACACACACACACACACACACACACACACACACACACACACAAATAAATAAATAAAAACACTAAAAACAAGCATTGAATTAATGAAAGGAAGACAGAGAGAGAAAAACTGGATTTAGGTACACTTTTCCGATCATCTATCTCATTATAAATTACCTACAGATCTTGTTGTGTTCGGAGGTAACAAGGGTAGCCAGAGCTGCGGGCCGGAACCTCCACGCGGTGCACCTGGCCGTTCCATCCGTTGCCGCAGCTGCAGCAGCAGCACGTGTGTGACCCCTGGTGTTGCAACGTCCCTAAGCCACGGTGACAGCTTCCCATTAGGTAGACCGTGTACTTGTCTGCCACCTAACGGGTAATAAAAAAATTCTAAAGACAAAAATACGCGGATGACTTCTCTGTTAAAGTCGGTGCAAAGTTAGAAACATTATGGTTACAAAAATATTACAATATTAGGCTACCTACGCTTGTCCGCGAAAATTGCTTTTATGCCAACCCTAAACCGCAAACATGTTTATTCTAGAAATATGAAGGAATTTCACCCAACGCAAACAACTAATTTACACAACTAACTTTTTCTCGACGTATAAGCAGGTAGTCTTATGGCGTCATGGTCAAAATGGCCATACACACCGTTTTAAACTGGACTGTCCCTTGCGTCCCGGTGTCCCCGATAAGAGCCTTTTTCCTCGCACTCCGGCTGACCCAGTCCCGAAAAGAGCCTCGCACAGATGCCTTGTTTTCCCAAATCACAATTATAAACATAAATATTTTGTATATTATTCCTGATACCAGCTGTGCTCCACGTCTTCATCCGTGACATACTTTGCCCCTGGACCCTACATACCCTTAATTTATTACTTACTACAATAATGTACGGAGATTTGTCCGATTTGTTGACATTTATGACAGCCTATATATATAGCCTTTAACCTTCCTCGATAAATGGGCTTTCTAACACAATCATTTTTTTTCCTTTCGAACTAGGAGGTACCTAGTTTCTAGAATTATCATCTCATCTAACTCTCAGTTTTATAATAAGTATCTAATGCATAAAAATCTCGTGTCCCAGTGTTGTTACGAGAATCAAACTCCTTTTTCAAAACGGCTTACAGGCTAGTAATAAAATTAGATATTAAATCCCTATACAACTAGTAATACCTTAGAATAAATAATATACTTACTTTCTAAGTAGGTACCTATATTATTTTTGTCTGCCTAGCACAACAGCACCAGTAGAATATATATAAGAGTCATCATCATCTTAACCCACACCAGATCTTGTCAGTTGCCTTAGAGGGTAGGCCTGGGGTACCCGGGTCCTCTCTCTCCTTTTCTTCTGTGAGTTATGTGATTTTTATGGTAGCGACTGCTGTCTATCCTCCCAACACCGAGAGAAAAGCCTGCACCATCTTGTCCGTCAATCAGCAAGTGCATCAGCTTGAACGGGGAGTTGGCATAGGCTCCGGAGATTTTAGTGGGGCCCAAAAGCACCTCAGAGTATTTATCTCTACATCGAATGTACGCGGACGAATACGCGGGCAACACCTTATATAGAATATAATTCATTAATTAGTAAATTATAGATGTCTTGGAAGACGATGTTAATTACATATCTAATATCTAAATTGAATTTCTAAAAAAATATGCCAGATATTCTACATACCGTACATACAACCTAAAACTAGTCTCAAATCGAAATTCATGCTGAGTATGGTTCTAGAATACGAGTTGACCTGTATTATTAAATCACATTTATTCAGCATCTGTCACGTTTTGAGTATTATATATATAAACTAGCGTACCCGCGCGCGGCTCCGCCCGCGTGTATGTTGGCTATCGCCACCAAGTCTTTTTTAAGCTAAGGGACTGCCCGTACTAACTTTCAATGTCTATTCCTTCGCAATCAGTGGTTGCAGCTAAACGTATTCATTTCATCTCAAGTTCTATCAAACCCTTCAAAGTACAGTGCCATGCATCGCGGCCAAAGCCCGTTTATTTACCATCATTATCCTTTTTCATTGTCTTCTAGATTTTATGGGGATTAGATAGCTGCTCTGGCCAAAGTAATGTGTGACTCGGAAGAAGCCCTTTGAAAAACCCTTTCATCATAGTTGCATTGCACTTTCACATTCGATGCACTATTTCAAATAAGTTCACAATACATTATTTATTTCCGAAAATCTGATTTTTTTATTATTAAAATCTTGCTACAGACATTGACATTTGACAACCTGATATAACATTCAAGAAGTTCATGAAAGTAAAGAAAGAGGATATATTAATAAATACCGGTCAAGTGCGAATTGGGCTCGTGCACGCAGGGTTCCGTACAAAATTGGGTTGAGGGGGATTTCCGCACGACAAAAAAGGGGGCGAACTTAACTTTGTTGCAGTGCTTCTTGTCTTGAATGACAGACATACATTTTTTTTTTGGTGAAGTAGGTAATATTTATGCTTTCCAGACTTTTCCCTGTACTTATGCTATAAGATTTTAATTTCTGCAAAATATCTGGATTGTAGGCCAAAGGGAAATACCCCTTTTTTTTCGTGCGCAAAAACCCTGTCGGGCTTCATCTCAACGGAGCCAACGGAGAGGTTGGAGTCCTACCAATGCCTGTGTGATCGGGGAATCTGGTGTGTCCTAGAAAGGATATCCCACAAAACCCCAACCGGTTCCGGCCACCGGCACTGGCGACCTCGACGTGTTATTAGGAATCTAAATCCCCCATCTCTATAAAAAAGCGCGCGTGGAAATATAACACCCTGCCACCCTGGGTCTGCTTCTGCTAGGGTGACGGTTAGCCTCGACCGTTACCCTAGGCCCGCATGGAGGATGGAGATGGTTCTGCGAACTACGCCACCCGGTGCGCCTTCATCAGCACGATCTCTCCCGTAGCTTTTCCACCACCACTTCTGCGCGCATTACTGCTTCGCAAAAAAAGCGGTGGCGTTCCACATACTCTCTATGGTGACCATGGTCGGCACCAGGGACCTCACCGTGAGGCTTACCCCACCGACGTCTGCTTCAAGGACATGGCTCCACTCTATCCACTCTGGAGACTCTACCAGTGTATGAAGAGGTGGTGTGCCCACGGATCAGCCCCGGCAATGGTGGCATTCAAACGTCAGCACCCTGCCTACGCAATGCAGGAACTCACCAAAACAGCCATGCCCATCAGTAAGCTTTGGATAGGTCAGGGTCAAGGGTTACCTTAAACTTCGGCGTCTGTAGACTCAAGATGGAGTTCGACTTTAGTCGGTCAAGTCCGATATTACGTTCCTACTGGCCAGAGGAGGGGAGAGATTCGTGGGGATTTCCGCACGTAAAATAAGGTACGGCTGCCTAAAACTCTTCGATTGCCGTGCAGGTGACTCACTAACGTCGCCGAAGGTAACTTAACGACCTCCGTCCTCCATGAGTGCAGGCCAGGAGATGGTAGGTCAAGCCACCTATTAGTCGATAGTGAGATCACAGTTTGGATATTACGCTTCGTGTAATGCCAAGCATTATCCGCAACATTCCTTTTATCTAATTCAACTTGATGCCTCTACGTGTTCTTAAGAAAGAGGTCTTGACAGACAAACAGACGGATAACGAAGAGATAAGGTTTTTTTCCTAATCAGGCACAGAACCCTAAAAATTAATACTTTCTATTCACTTTTGAGGAAAAAGAAGTAAAGGATATTACTCTATGATAATTTAGACAAAGTCAATTTTAGTTCCTGTTGCTATGACAACTATTATAGATGGCGATAAAAACGTTTGCAACATCTAATTTTCTTTTTATTACTAAATTTCCTGAATGAATCATATATTTTTAATTATGTTATATGCTATTCGAGGCGGAGACGAATCCAAAAAATCATAGATCATGAATATCTGTTCAGCCGTTCTTGAGTTCTGGCAAAAGCACGTTTTTAGCCCTTTTTAGGGCTTTAGGGTTCGAATTTTAAAAAATCCTTTCTTAGTACACCTCTACGCATCAAAACACACATATTCTCCAAATTTCAAGTCTCTACGACCAGCGGTTTAGGCTGTGCGTTGTCTCTAGGTCAGTCAGGACTTTGAATTATATAGTATAAGATAAATGGTTATGTTCATTAATTATTGGCACAAAACACTAAGGGTGGAACGCGTTTAATTCTTTTTAATCTACGTAACCACATTTTACTCCATGAATTTTATTTAGGCGGGTTTAACTGATTCGATAGCTAATTTTTTTTTTATTATTTATTTATTTATTTATTTATAATTTTACACACATACTTTGTCATTACAGGTAACCTAATGCGACAGAGCAGCAACATAATTATAACAAGTTCATGCTTATAATCTAAATACTAATCGTCACACAATATTAAAAAATACAAAATCAATACAAGTAGGTAGATGCAATAAAATTGAGGTTTCACATTTCAATTAATGAAGTTCATTCAGAAATAATGCTTATTTGAAAATATTAAATATTCTAAAACGACTTTTTAAGTACATAACTCTATGTAGAGTACCTAGTTATACCTAAATTGCAAATAAACCGAAAATTGTGTTATTATTTTAAGTGAATTAAACGAATTAGAAATCGGTGAAGTCCAGTCAAGATGTCAAAATTCAGTATGGTTAAACGCACTTATACAGGTCAGTGGTTAAACGGTATTTCGGCGAAATCCATCCAATACCTTCCTAATAATATCTTTATTACCGGTCTATGCGGACTACCGTTGTACGTTTGTAGGTAGGTATAGGTACATTTCTCCTGTTATGACAAGCAGAGTTATTAAATTCATTTATTAAACTAAACTTCGTTATAACATAATATAATCAAGGAATTTCGATGAGTAAAACGCGAGAACTCCGTTTAGTTAACCGGATATTCATTGACGAAATTCAGTCTAACTAAACATTCAATGATTTATCTAGCTAAAATTAATTGTGCTGAAGTGTTCAGTACTTATTTAAATGTTTATAATGGCATGAGATTTTATAACAAACCCGAATGTTTCCAGCGCTCAACAAAGCTTCACAAAGCAGGTCATGACTTTACCCAAAGCTGACCAATTTGTTTAATTTGTGCTGTAATTGTGTACTAGTATTTGTTATGTAAACTCACTCTTGTATCCGGCTATGACCTCCAGAAGGCCTTTGGGTTCTGTATGGTGAAGAGGTGCGACGTAGCGGGTGGGTCTTCTCTGGTATTGGAAGTGAAAGTGAATGAATGTCGGAGGCTTAATTAGAGAGGAGTGCTGCGGCTGCGTCAGTCCCTCCGACACCGTCGTTTTGTACACCTGTGTATCGCGTACCGACTTCGGCGCACGCGCACCCGCTCTCGTCCGCTCGCAAGCGCATCATTCCACTCCGTCCGTTCGACAAATTATCTGAGGTACGCGCTGCCTTCATGGACGCTTTACTTCAAGTGTAGACATAATTACTTGTCAATTATTGTGTGTGTATTTGAACTAACATTACTACATTCAAAAAAATGTAAGGCGATAAAGACTGCCTAGTGAAGTTGTGCTTTTGGCGTTTACACGAATTTTTAATGACGCTCAACGTATAAAAATATGTGCCTGCAATTAAAAGTCTAAAAAAAATTAAGACAGATTTTAATCTTATTTCTATTACAATATTAATACAATAATTAGTTAGGTACTGAAATTAAATAGACACCCCAGGAAAATTAAATAATTTACTTCTCTAAACCTACCAAATTGTTAGTTAGTTATTGAAATTAAGAAAGTTAAAGTTAATTATTGTTCCTTTTTTCATTCAGGTACTCTTTTAAAAAATAATATACCCATATTGCCTCGCTTTGAATTTGAAGCTAATATCGATTTGAATTTGAAATTAATTCAATTCGAAAAATACCTAAATAAAATTCTGAAAGAAATCATAGTTAAAATGAAGTTACTTTACGTTAAAAGAACTTATTTTATTATTCTGCCAGTGCTGCTAAAGCTCCTTCGTGATGAGGGTAGGGGTTACCGGGTCAGCGTAAGTGACACCCCTGGTGTTGCAGTGCTTTTTACTAATTGCTTATCTTCACACGGCTGTGTACTTATTTGCCTTATGTATCATCTGTGAACAACACCTACCGAACACTTTGCTACGTAAACATTGTAACCAGAAAGAAAGTTACACAACTTTTTGTCTTTCTATTCAAACTTGAGTCACTGCTGACAAAAACTAGTAAAAGCTTACATAACTAACAATGCAGTTTCCGTTTTCCGATTATATGCGTACAGTCGTGACATAAAGAATAAGACGAGACGCGACTTTCCGTCACTATAAAATGCGTCCCAAATCGACGATTTCTCGCACTGAGTAGCTTTTCACGCAAACATTTAACTCACAGCAAGGAGGTCAGCGAGGCGGGTTTTGCTTTCACAAATACAACAAAATAAATTCATCTCACGTATCGATTGTCCTCAAGTAGTCGTGCTCTGCATAACTAAAAGAAAGCGAACTTGCAATACGGCCTCACCCGTGACCACTTTCGTCAAAACAAGCGACCGTCAGCGGTGTCAGTACCACCAGCTGGGCATCGCCGGCGACCGACAAACATCGCTTCGTAGCCATGCCGCAACCACACCCACCTGACAGCGTCTTAATTGCCTTAGCCGTTTATTGTAGCTCTTACTAAAAGTATTAATAACTTTTTCCTTTCCGTTATACAGATGAGCCGGCACGTCTGCTTGGCGGCTGTCGCCTTCCTAGCAGTACTCTGTGTGGCTGATGCGCAGAGACGTCTCGCTTTACCAGACCCAAGGAGTTGCTCCAACAGTACGTATCTATACGCTCAATCAATCAAACAGTAATTACCTACACTGAATAGGTACCTAAAGCTTTAAAATTTCAGGAAGATTTCATTAGAAACCAAAAATTATTTAAAAATCAACCGAGATCACTCGTACGCAAACGTGGTAAAACGTGATACGCTTTTGTGTTGAGAGGTTGTGTTGTATGTTTTGTGGCGATTTGTAGATATCTCTCTATCTGGATCCTTTGTGTGGGACATTCAAGTTTATTGTCGTGTATTGTCGTATTATCTTTCAAAGCATGTCCGTGAGAAGCAGAGCGCAAAATTAAAAACACAATTTGCGCTCCCCGCATCTTATAGCGTAGAAGCAACGCTAGACTGTGTTTTCCGAAAATATCATGTAAACTGTGTCTGTCACGTTGCGTGTGTCAGACAACATACTCGTAACACATATAACAATGATAAAACACAATTTTTAAAAAATGTGCATAGTTTAGTCAGTTCTTAGATTAGATTTTTAACCGAACGTAAACACTATTCGAATTTTGCTTTTAATTATATTGTTTAAGATAAGCAATTCAGATGTGATGCAGATTAAAAAAAAAAAATACAGAACCAACAGAATCAAATTATCAAGTTAAAATAAAGATCCATAATAATCTATACCCACACAAATAAATACCTACACAATTGAAGTGTCTGTTGATTACAACAGACACTTCAATTGTGTAGGTATTTATTTTAGCATTAGCTAAAATAGAAGCTTTTTACCAGACTGCCGAAGAAAGGAGGGTAATGTTTTTCGGGGTATGTATGTATGTATGTATGTATGTCCATTTCTTTGTCACGGCCTACAGCCTAAACGGCTTGACGGATTTTGACATGCGAGGTATCATTTGATTCGTCGTGATTGTGTGAGTGACACCAGGAATATTAAAATTCCTAGAAAATCAAAATGGCGGATTTATGGCGCAAAATAAAAATTTTGAAAATTTGTCTAGCACGCTCTACAGCCTGAGCAGCTAGACGGATTTTGACAAGCAAGGTGTTGTTTGATTTGTCGTGATTGTGTAACTGACACCAGGTATATTAAAATTTCTAGAAAATCAAAATGGCGGATTTTTATAGCCACAAATATTTGATCGCGATGAATGCAAAAACTGCTGAACGGATTTCGATGCGGTTTTATTTGTTTAAAAGGTCTTGGTCAGACTTAAAATCTTACGTTTGTTTGATTGCAATCGGTTGAGTAGAACCGGAGATATGAGCAAAAATATAATAATTAAGGTTGAATTTCGGTGATGTCCCTTCACTGCTTGAACATTATTAACTCCATAAAAGATAGGAAGTATTTATACTTTATTATTATCCGGGCAGCAATGTAAATAACTAAAATATATAAAATAAAAAAAATAATTTAAAGATCAAAAACCGGACTGCCTAAAAACTAAAAAAAACAAGCACTTAGATTAATGTCCGGTGGTCTAGAAACATAACAACTGAACATTCGGGATCCATTGAAATTAGATTGGCTGTCAAATACAGGATTCCGACTGTTCAGTTGTTATGTTTCTAGACCACCGGACATTATAATCTAAGTGCTTGTTTTTTTCATTTTAGTTTTTAGGCAGTCGGGTTTTTTTACCAAACTACGCCAGCGAGGGCTCTATAGGCCTAACGGCTGGACGGAATTGAAATGAGGTCTCAAAAGAAAAGTATTCATGTCCCAAGTATCATACGGTATCTGGGTCTTTCTCAGGCGGCTCATTATTTGGTTGACTTCGGTGTCCAATTTTTTTCTTTCAATTAAGGTTTTACTTACATGAAATATCAAATCTAGAGTTAATTTAAAACATTTCAGTAGTTGAGGGAACTGTATAGACTGAATGGTTATGAAGATATTTCACTTTTTTTTAATAGTGTCCACCGAAATCAACATTTTTATCACCGAAATCAAATATATAAAATCCTGTCCTATTCTACTTCCTACTTGATATTATAAACGCAAAAGTTTGTAAGAATGTATGTCTGGATGTATGTTTGTTACTCTGCCACATAAAAACGGCTTATGTCGGTCGTCGGGATTTCTAGATATATGTTTGTTTCTCTTTCACGTAAAAACGGCTGAATAGATCTGACTGAAATTTGGTAACGAGATAGATTAAAGTATGAAATAACATATAGGCTACTTTTTATACAAGCTAATACCCGCGACTCCGCTCACGAAGTCGATCACTCGACCCACGGAGTCGATCAGTCTGGATGTCTGGATGTATGTTTGTTACTCTTTCACGCAAAAACGGCTGTATAGATCGGATTGAAATTTGGTATAAAGATAGATTATAATCTGAAATAACATATAGGCTACTACCCGTGGCTTTGCCCACGGAGTCAATCAGTCGGAATATCTGGATGTATGTTTGTTAGTCTTTCATGTAAAAACGGCTGAATGGATATGGCTGAAATTTGGTACAGTGATAGATTATAGTCTGGATTAGTACTACTAAGTAGTACTAGTATAGGCTACTTTTTATACAAGCTAATACCCGCGGCTCTGCCCGTGAGAGTCGATTGGTTCGTAATCGTTTATTGGTCAATTCCCCGGTTCTACTAAACCAAATGCAATCAAACATACGGCAGATTTTATGTAAAACCAAGACCTTTCTAATGAAAAGGCAACATCAAAATTTGTTCAGCAGTTTTTGCGTCCATCACGAACAATCAGACAAGGATTCCAAAAAATACTTAGATATTTTTTGTGGTCAACATAACCAAGTCTTTTATATCTTTATATCTACACATATCGTCGTCTCCAACGATATGTGTAGTTGTATCGGGCCAAGTAATTTACAATTCTATAGTTAGTAGTAGTTACTAGCTGACGCCCGTAGCGCCGCCCGCGTGAATATTGATTATTAAAACTAAAAGTACTGTTATATAGGGATATGATGTCCACACTGTCGCCTTAGGTGAGCCCTGTAAAGATGGTGTAAGGTGAAACCAATGAATAAATTTAAAAAAAACTTATTGGTCATATCTCCAAATTTTAAGTCTGACTAAGAAAACCGTAAGTACTAAAATCCGTTTAGTACTTTTTATCCGAAAGGTTTTGGCTAGACGAGTGGAAACCAGTGGAGTGGAGAGTGGAGCGTAGTGGGGAGTGGTGTGGAGAGTGGAGTGGGGAGTGGGGCGTGGTGTAGAGAGTGGAGTGGAGTGGATTGGACATTGAAGTGGAGAGTGGAATGTAGAGTGGAGTCGGTAGAGAGGATTGGAAAGTAGAGTGGAGGTGGAGAGTGGAGTGAACAGTGGAGTGGAGTGTGGAGTGGAGAGTGGAGTGAACAGCGGAGTGGAAAGTCGAGTGGAGAGTCGTTTTATTAAAATAGACTTGGTGGCGATACTGAATTCCACGCGGCAGTCATACATTTCGACTTCCAGACCCACCGAATACACCGGAATCAAGGGCACTGAAATCAAAATATTTAGCAAAATCTTAAATATTTTTAAAAGTAATCTGTATTATGAATGCTTATGCTTTTTATTGAAATCTAATACATAAAAGACACACTTTTAATATAGCTTTACATTATTAGTTCAAATAATTGAGGATAAAATGGATTCACCGAAATCAGTTTTAGGTGTATACCAAGCCACCGAAAATGCTTACAAAACTTAATAAAACAGTGGGGGCGATAACATACAGACGTCTTGTCCTTACCACCGATGCGGTGTAACTGATAGTTTGCACTACTCGAACCTCTATTCTCGCAGTCGCTAGAGTACAGAGTAATGAATGAATCCGTGCGCGCCACTGAAGTCAACTCTGAACGTCGGACGTAAAGACAACCAGTTGTAACTTGTCTAGTAATGCCTATAATGGCTTAGTAATGTTATAAATTAAGTAAATAGCTATCAAGTTGTTTGTGAATATAATTATGTACATATAACACTTTTATTGGAGAAAAAAAGATAAAAAATATTTTTTGCTGCAAGGACAGGACCGGACGCGACACCGAGGTCAATATTTTCGTAGTTTTAATTTTTTTAAACTAACTTCTACGTAATTTATCTAAAAAATACCACAGGCCCCCCCTACTATTTTTGACCGTACATTTTATAAAAAAAATAATCATATTGATAAGTAATCTCCAAGTATTGGTTTTCGACGCGGACTCGCCTATTTGAGCCGGCTGAGAATGACCCATCTACATAAAATGTGACCAAAAACATAAGGTGGTTTTGGCACTAAAATGTGTTGTTAAAAAATATTTCAATTCAAACTTATCGAGTATCGTGTAGGGCTGTAGGGTATCAAAATGAAGAAGATTCCAAAAACATATGGTTAAAATAAAATAAATGTATTACAGGGCATAAATTTGCCTTTTATAGATATGTTGCCTAATGTATCTCCTATGTACCTATTTATTGCGCAATAATGCAATACCGTATGGATTATCAGAATAACGCAATGAATGTGATAGGTAACTAGTGGATTGCCTTCACAGTAATGAAGCCCCTTATACACGTTGAAGATTCTTAAACCATGTAGCACATAAAGTATAGTCAGCATAAAAAGTAGATGATCATTTTTAAGATTTCCAAGTTTCATTTTTGAGCAAAATACCTAATTCATATTTCGTAGAGAAAATACTGTTAACTACTCAAAATATAATTAATAATTATTCATACAGATTCGTAAGTTTGAAATCTGAAAATGATCATCTAGGTACTTGTGACGCTGACTGTACCTACCTATCTAAGATATCGATTCTAGGTCATTCATCAACTTAGATTAAGAATAAGTGGTACTAACTAAGTACTTATAAATATCTAAGTAGGTACGTATTTTATAATAAGAGTAGGTATGACTATGCAGAGGCATCTATACAACTTCCTTAACTTCAACTATTTATAACTTTAACTTTAAATATTTATAGGTATTTAGTTATTATCTAACAAGAAATTTAGTATTTTAATTTAATTTTTATCTTTTAAATCAACGGTTAAGTTTTATTACTATGAATAATACCTAGTTACCTAGTTAACATAACAATTAAGACCGTCCTGTCAAGAATAATGTATAGCCAGTGCCACTCGGGGTGATGATGTAGGGATTAAAACGATTATGCCATACATCAAACTGTTCATGGCATTTAAAGTGGAATACATAAACTCATATCTTACATGAACCAACCCTTAAAATATACATTAGGTAAATGGCATTCGTCTAAAAAAATTAAGGCTGTACATAGGTAATTGTGCACATCAAAGTATAATCTAACCTAACTGATGCCTGGGTAATGCATACCCGGCGCGTGGGATAGGGAATTGGTAGACGCATGGTAAGCGGGGATGGCAACCGAGGGGATCCGGGGTTATCTTTTTCTATCACTTCGCTGTTAGAGTATAAAGTCCTGGTTCATTTGAAACTATTTATGTTTTTGTTGCTTCAGTTTAGTTGTATAGTATGAGGATATTATGAAATACCTGTCCTGATGGGAAGTCAGCGAGTGTTTCGCAATACCGAACCCGCATGTAAGGTGTGGCGCCTCCCATGCGATGTCATTTGGGAGCGCACTCTCAATCACAATCGAACGACGTATTCATCGCAAACTCTCTCACAATGCGAACAAATATTCTTTGTGTCAGTTTTATGCGGCTACATATAATATATGTACCTACCTACTTGTTACGTATAGGCATTAGGCACGTGGGTACTCAAAAATACATTATTCAAACATTTTATGTAGGTACCTACCTATGTTCTGAAATAAAACCATCAGACATTAATGTAATATACTTACCTAATTATAATTTATTTACCATAAAGTAATTTAGCACTAATATAGCTACTCACATTATATGCATGTACAATGAAATATTAAAACAAGTCTTGCTGTGATGTGACTACGACTTTCTCTCTTCAAATGTATGAAATAACAATGTTCGTTTGCATGTTCCTCACATTCAAAGATAAACTGTAATTAGGTACGTGTCTACTTAGTCACCGGCGGCGTGTCTCTGTAAAGTTTAGGAAATTCCTCTTAAAGCACATCCTCACTCCTCAGCGATATTACGCAATGGCACTTCCACGGAAAGTAATGACTATGGAAACATTTACCATGCAATCTATGATTTTAATTTATCTATTCACTCTCAGACATTCACTGTTACGTAAGGCGACATTCCAAAATTTACGTTATTTTATGGCAGATTCGCAAATAGTTCCGGCATACAATGGCTCGTGTCAATATGGCTAACGTGAGTGCTATGCTATTTGATAATAATCGAGGCGCGACGCGGTGGTGTTTAAATAAATAACCCGCGTGGGCACTTTCTACTTAGGTACCTACGAAATATCGCTTCATTTAACGATCTGATGATGGAGTCATTTTGATTACATACTCCGTAGTCATTGACGATAATGTCTCGCATTAAGGCGAGAGTTTAAATACTTACCCACGCACAAAATAACGTGTTTATAAACCTATTGTATACGCATTAGGCACTCTAATTTAATTAAACTTTTTGAGTGTTTATTACAAAACGTTTATTACGCTTGTTTGCAGAAAGTGTACTTACCTACTTTCTCGCAAAAAGAGTCAACACAAATTAATGTCCGCGATATTAAAAAAAATGTACCTACGTATTATTTATACATATGAACATGAACGAACAAACATGAACAAACTAGTATCGTTATGAAGCCTGTAGGTATTAATTAATAATATATTTAAAATAATAAGTAGGTATTAAGTGAAGCATCCTGAGAACCCAGATAAGCCTTAAAAGTATAAAATAATTTCTCCTAACCCCATGTTAATATGCCACCGTACCTAGGCGAAGCCTCTTCCCATACAAAGACTAAACTTGCACAGAACAGCCTTTTTTAGTGCGGAAATCCCCACGAATACCACCCCCGTGGTCAGCGGGGCGGTTATGTCGGAATAGAACTGACTAAAACTGCACGCTGTCTCGGGTTTTCTAGTGCCGGGCTGTAAGGTGGCCCAAATGGCATTTCTCTCGCACTCTGGCTGACCTTGGCCATCTCCGACTTCGAGATGATCTCCTCGGCACAGAACATCCTGAAAATATGGATGCTGTAATTATAGTTACGTAATAAAAGGTATTGCACCTAATGATAAAATGGCTTGTCGAGTATTGTGGGGTCAGCCAATTGTAGAGCTGTATGTAGCGGCAATTGAATTACAAAACGAAGTTATCATCGAACAGTTACAAAAGGTTTTTGGTCTTTGTCGGAGAGCTGAGCTTCGAGTTAGTGCATATTTTGTTTACTTCCTTTAGCTTACCATCAGGTGAGGTGAAGTCATGTTGATGTGTCCGACATAAAAAAAATATTAATACAAAAAAAATATTGCAATCATATGAAACTACCTACATTACCTATATTTACTCAATTAATTGCATTGGGTGAAACCATGGTGAAACCTAAAAACCCAGTTTTGTTTGACCTGATTTCAATTATTTTCATTGGTGATATCCAATATCACGGTAAAATCCTTACCATACGGTAGGTATTGCTATGCCTGCCTACATCAAATTATCTTGATTATAGTCACGTCACGTCTGACGACCTCTGTGGCGTCGTCGTACCTTGCGTAGCGGTAGAGCGTTCGCACGGCTTCGATTCCCGCTCAGTGCAAATATTTGTATGCATGAATATAGTATAGGTACCTATTTGCATTGGTGTCTAACATGATATAGGTACCTACATTTCTTAACAAAAAAAAGTGTTTATGTATGTTTATATTCTAGAACCGATGGCACAAAACAAGTTAAACTATGTTTACCTTGGGTCTAGACTCTAGATATATTTGTGTAGAATGTCCTAGCTAGAATCATAGGCGTATGCCTAAGGTGTTTGCTCGTAATTATAGTAAAGGATCAAGTAGGTAAGTACTTAGGCTACTCTGTTTCTAAGTATTTATTTTTTACTATAGGTATTACAATTACATTTAATGACTATTCATTTAAGTTACATTTCAAAACGTCATTTTGCGTGATAGGTCATGAACTGCTGGATGATGAACTGTTGTCATTGTGATTAAGCGTACTCTTAGTAGGTAGCACTATACTATAGTGTAGGTACCTACATGTAACACAAACTACATTTACCGCAACGCTTGTGTGAATCAGGACAACCCGCGATGTCGCAAACAGTAAACTTGTGAACGACAAGGCGTTTTAGATATACACCATTTCGAAATAGTAAGTAACTACCTAGATCTGTCGTCATCGACGTTTCAATAGATGACATGACATGCTTTGTACTAAGCAGTCAGTGGATCTGTGACTTACAGCCAAATTACTTTTACAATGACAGGTTACTTGATGAGCAAGTTGCAAGAAAGGTCACGGATTTATTGTAGCAATAAGCATTATTTAAGTACAACTTACAAGTAAGTGATAGAGCTACTTATACTTAACTTAGGTAGGTAGGTGTTAATGCAGATTTAATGCTGGTTGTGTGATACTGACGGTGGTGAAGATTTACTTAGATACTTATTTACTGAATTTTAAAAAGCTCATATAACGAAAGGAAACTTGCATAATCTAAAATGTCTCTATTGCGTTTTCTTAAACTTAGGTATGCAATGCGACGGAAATCCTTTAAGGGACCTTAAACTCTGGCCTGAAGACTCGAGACGGCGGCGGCGGGGGCGTGTGGTTTTAGTCAGTTCGAGTCCGATATAACCGCCCCCACTGGCCGGAGGGCGGTTATATTGGTTATATCTGTCAATACCATAGCTAAATAGGTAGGTACATAGAAAGTATACCTACATGATAGTATGAATAATTCGCGCTGAAGCCAGCAGAGTCCTAATAAACTTAGGTAGGTCTTATTAGGTATTATTAGGTACTATACCGATATTGAGAAGAGACTGAACTATTTTCAGTTCCCAATTATGATTAAGTACCTATATTGATACCGACCCAGCTACTTACATAATATTTCTTTTTTATTGTGCAGGAGTCCGTCACTCAACGTACCGCGATGCTCGGGGAGTTCTTCATTCGTACTTCTTCAGTTGGGAGCACGCCCCCACTCGGAACCTAGAGGTAGACTGGTTGGACGCCCGAAACATCTGCCGCCGTCACTGTATGGACGCCGTCTCGATGGAGACCCCACAGGTAGCTACTTGAGTATAACATTTACGCCTAGTAAGTCTGTACATTAATCCTCAGTTCGGTCCTACTTAACCGCCCCCGCAGGCCCCAAGTGGGGATTAGGTACCGCACTATAAAAAAATTGCTACATTTTTTTATAATAAGTAGGTACCTAATTGACAGTAACATTAGCAACCCATTTATGTCCCACTGCTGGGCACGGGTCTCCTCTCCTCTAACGAGAGAGCTGAGAGGGTTTAGACCTTAATCCACACACGCTGGCCTAATGCGGGCTGGTGGATCAGACATGTCCTTAGAATTTCTTCTAGGATATGTGGGATTCCTCACGATGTTTTTGTCCCTTTACCATCAGCAGGTGGTTAATCATGTGATTAGCACAGTCATATGAATTCCACAAAGTGAAATTCACATTGGTACTTTTCTGACCGGATTCGAACTCAATACCTCTGAGTAGAGGACGCGGTCCTTATCCATTCAGCTACCATCGCTTCAAGTAGGTACCTAGGTACCTAATAGTTAGCTAAAATTTACAAAAGCAGAATTTAAATATAGAATAGATAGGTACACTTAGGTACCAATATACACATCCGTAACGACCGAGGTCAAAGAACCATTAGGTAAGTTATACCTATCCAGTAAATCTCGGTGATAGTAAATAGGACTTAGCCTTGTGAGATAATCATCTACATTTACACATATTACTGTAATTCTTTGTCTAGTCTAACAAGCACAACTAGTAGATACTTCACTCACACTCGAAATCTTATGCTTTTTTCCCACCACCTTTTCATCTATCTGTAATTATCAAGGCATCAGAATACACACATTGCTACGAGTACAAAGATGTATTTCATAACTATGAGGGATTATGACAATCAAATAGCAGTAGGTACCTACACTACCTACTGAACTTTTGATGTATTGCGATATTTGCGATATACCTATCTACTTAATGACCGTACCTACCTATTACGAAATGTGTTGTTATTTCACTTACCTACATTATTTTCATTTTGTAGTTAAATGTAAGCAAAACACGTATAATTCTTTAATTTTTTTAAATTATTTTATTATATATTATAATTAACAACGTATATAAACTAAAGTATAAAATTTACATTTAAAACAGGGAGGAAGAAGTACCTATGCACAATATAATAATTATTAATAATAGGTACCTAATATTATTATTTATCCCTCGCATAATTTTACTTAACATAACATAAACTCACGCCTATATCCCCAAAGGGGTAGGCAGAGGTGCCCCACCCACATTTCACCAATTTATGTTTAGGTCCCAATGTAATAGGTGGCGAGCCTATTGTCATTAACCGGGCACATAAAACCTGCGATAAATACACACATTAACTTCGAAAAGCATCGAAAAGTCATTGGTGTGTGCCATGGTGAACCTGGGATCTAACCCGAGACCTCGTCTCAGCAGTCCATTACCCAGACCACTAGGCTACCGCGGTACTTTTTTTTTATTATTTTACAATTCTAGAATGACGCAGCACTATAGGTATATTATTATGAAAGTTCGAGTAGGTAGATATTTTGTAGATTGAGTACTTACTCTACCTAGTGCCACTGCCTTATATTACCGAATATTTATAGTTAGGTACCTACATTAGGTATAAATATTCGGAGACATCAGGCAGTAGTATAGTTAGATTATTAATATTTTCTAAGGTTATTTAGGCAAGAAAGCTTCAGGTGCTTCAGTAAGGCCATACAACGAATCTTAATAACAACTGTAGGTACCTACCTACAATGTTTCATCATAACCAGATAAGTGATATTGCATACCTATCTAAGATCAGTTTATATTCACATTTATTTTTTTGATCTCAATTTTTTTTACAAACCCTAAGGTTTATCCACCACCGCATGGGGCGCAAGGTATACCTAGTGTCGTTCCACTGTTCACACACATTTTAACACAAAACAATATTTTTTAAAGAATATTAGAAACCGAAATTATTATCTAGTAGGTATTACTGCTGTAACTAAATTGCTTGTGTTAGGAGTGGGTTCACGTGCGTCGGTATTGTCGGTAGTGTAGTGACCAGCGTTCGAACCCGGGACCTTTCGATCGTAGGGTCGACTCCTTAACCACTATGTTAACATTTGTTATGTTATAACTAGGTATATAGGTACCTATCTATTGTTATTTGCTAATTTTGCTACCTACCTTTCATCCGGGTGAGTATGTAGGTAGGTACCTACCTGTAATTTATCAATGACGAATACCTACATAAGCTGATTTCTTTTCTCTAAATACCTATTTCCGTGGTGTAGGCAACTAACTAGTAGAATGGCAACGAACGCCGACGTCTATTGTTATGAAAGGCGTAAATGCTAGCTATTATCTACCTATCTCTCGTAGGAGCACTTTTTATCTTACAAACACAAAACCCAATTAATTCAAACCGGAATTCTCGAATACTACAATAGAACAACATAGGTACATTGAGTAATTACCTATTATAAGCGTATCAATATTCATTAGTATGGATTGTATCGATTTGTAGAGCGTAGAAGTCTGCGCACGAAAGGGGTGCAACGACCGAGTGCGTCTCGTCACCATAAACTGTGCGAAGTTGATCGGTCCGCAAGTAGCACGTGGCACAAATTCCTCCTACAGCCGTGTTGCCCACTTCTTGTGCCGGACGTAGGCGACGGACATAGACTTCCCGCAGCCGATTAACATACTTAGTGCCACTTCTTACAAATGTGTTTAAAATGAAGCTTTATAATAATTACTATCGAACAAAGACAGGTATTATATACTCAATACGAGCAGGATACTTAGAAATAAATGGTGGCAAGTCGTCAACCGCAACCGTGACACTTAGTTCCCTTATAAGGTAGATAAAGTAGGTGTTTTGCGAGCTCCGCATATTTCACCGGTCAACTGAGGAAACCAGAACAACAATCGTCATGACACAGATGAGCTTATATGTCAAATGTTGGAAGCATTGTCGATTGTAAAAGATACTAGGTACACCTCTAATTTCTTTTAATTTGTCACTTTTAGGAAAATGAATTCGTGAAACAGAGGATCGCCCGTGGTAACGTTCGCTACATTTGGACTTCTGGCCGCAAGTGTAACTTCGCCGGATGCGACCGCGCCGATCTGCAGCCTCCTAATGTGAACGGTTGGTTCTGGTCCGGCTCTGGCGCCAAGATCGGGCCTACCGTCCAACGCAACACTGGTGACTGGTCCTTCACTGGCGGATATGGTCAAGCGCAACCAGATAACCGCGAAGCTGCACAGGTCAGTTAAATACGTCAATTAAATAATTTTGACATGTAATTACACAATAGCGCTCCTTGATCATGATGGTTACTTTTTATAACATCGATTTGTGTATCACGCAGGGTAACGACGAGTCGTGCTTGGCAATCCTGAACAACTTCTACAATGATGGCATCAAATGGCACGACGTCGCCTGCCACCACGTGAAACCGTTCGTGTGCGAGGATAGCGACGAGTTACTCAACTTCGTGCGCTCTCGCAACCCTGGCCTTCGTCTATGAATCTCCAATGATCCCTCACTCTCGCCTTCTAGTAATTCAGATGGCTGACATTGTACAAAACATAGTGTTTATCTTTATTAAGTTATTTATTAAATTAAGAAACTGTCCAGTTCGAATTTTAGTCTATCATAGCCATAATACCCTTAGCTGCCAGTGAAATAAAACCCAAAACGGCCAACACGAATTAAACAAACAGATGTGTACCGTCGAAAGCAATCAGAAACTTTTACTCGGTACGGTACCTACCTTTGTTTCGTAATTGAACGCTGAACTAACAAATAATTACAGCAAATAGGATTTAAATAGCAGTAGCAGATAACAACATTATTGCGCATTTAACATAGCTATGTAGGTACCTACTACTAAGTTTACTACCACCAGTCACGAGCGAAAGTTAAGAAAACACTTTGTTTTGGGTTTATATCAATAATTTTTGTTATCTAAGCGTACCTATACTTCTAAAAATACTGCCTAGTAATTTATTGTTCACGTTCACTAACAAGAACCGTGTCAGAGCTTTAGGGCTAACAAACGTCTCATAGGTGTAAGTCTTCGATCTACATTCGTCAGTCATCCAAACACGTAGATCTAAATTATTTCACAATAAAATAATGATGTAAAAAGTATTCTTTTGCACATATAACATTAATTTAAGAATTAGATGTAATAAAACAATATAATTATTAAAAGTATTTTTATTAATTATAACCACTGCAGACGTTTAAAAAAACATCATTATCGGAACAAATAAAAAGACCTAATGACAATAATGTTTATACTAGCTAAACAAAAATAATCTAAAGGCAAATTTAGGATAATGATGAAATAGAAAATAAATTACAAAAAGAAACTATTTTCGTATGCATAATATACATATGTAGGTACTCAATTGCAATATAAAAGAAAACAGGTTGTTTTAACATGAATGGTAAGTAAGTAATAGGTATTCATCAGTTAACTTTCCTACGGCTAGTGCCTACCGTCATCAACTAGTAATTTATTAAACAGTGTAAACTCAACCACTTACCTAGTTGAGCTATCTTTCTATAAAAATATAACCGATTAATGCCCAAAGTTACAGGGCGTAAACACATTACTGGTTAAAACACCTAAAATGGTAAGTGCAACTTCGAAAACGCTTTTGTCTTACTACTATAAAGTTTGGATGGACGGATGATGGTTACTCAATCACGCCAGAACAGTTGATACTGGATAGAATTTGATGTAGACATAAAAAGGTCAAGAATTGCCAACGTTCCTTTGCTTAGTAACTGCAGCAGTTGACCGAAAGTATAGGCACTAGCGTACCCTAAACCAATGATCTTATATTAAAAAGATGTAAGTACATACGTCACTGGCGCTTAAAAACGGTCACTCAAAGTATGACCGTACCGAGGTCATACAGCGCGGTACACGATCTACCTCATTTCAATATAAGATTATCGCCCTCAACTGCTGTGGTATTCTGTAAAGTGGGTGTTGATCATTAGACACTACACAGTATGAAACAAATAGGTACTGATACATTTATCTATATAGGTACTAGCGACCCGCGACCCGGCTTCGCCCGGGTACAGACAAATAATTAGCAATAAATTAAAATTGCGACTATAATTTGAGATTTAAACTATCCTATCTCTCAAGTTGGATCGAACTGCACATGGTGTGCGAATTTTATTATAATCGGTTAAGTGGTTTAGGAGTCCATTGAGGACAAACATTGTGACACGAGATTTATATATATTAAGATATATCTATATATGGCAGTAAGAAATAAACATATATTTTGAACAACAAGAAAGTAATAAATAGCAGCTTAGTAGTCTTAAGAATTAAAATGAGAATATTATTCAAAAATCTATATTGAATAAGTAAATTTTAGATCTATATAAAACTTGCGAATCAAGTCTTTATATAATACCGTCAAAATAAACGTCATACATAACATAGTATTATGAACATAGGTACTATGTATCGTTATTCGGTTACATAAGTATAGCTCACTTTTCATCGAATATAATAACAGTCATTCATTATATAATGCTAATTAATATCTTAATGAACCGTATTTCAGAAATACAGGAAGTTACACCCCAAAACATTAAAAATAAGTTTGATTAATTAATTTTAATTATATAATTTTATTATTCGTATAGTGCACGGATAGCTATTCTGCGTCTTATGGTGTTGACTTGCCTCACATTGCCTCACACAGAAAAAGAGAATCTGTTAATACACAATTAACAGATTCTTAGTGAAGCCCACAAAACAAGTGTCCGTTTATGAAATAATGAAACCTGATAGTCGTCTTTCAAAACGAGTATTAGATATAATCAATAAAAAATGTTCAAACTTCGTACACCTCGTTTAAAAATCACACAGTTCGCAACACAATTTTAGGAGTTCAGACAGTTGAATGCATAAATTAACAATATATCTTACATTTACCGTACGTATATCTACGAATTATATTATGATTTACGTGCCAATAAGACTCGACCTAATAACCTGTGCTTTTATTATTGATTTCTAAAAAATATACATAATATCTTTGGAGTGTTATGACAGTAAGGTATACAAACTAAACATGCTGTTAACTGAATACACACTACAAACATACATATACATACGAGTACACTCCTACCAGCTTCCCTGGCTTCAATAACATACACAACACAGCCTCTTATGTTTAAATACACTTAACATCGATTAATCAGTCAATTATCGTTAAAACAAACACGAATGGTCATAACAGTAACACTTAAATACAAGTTCATAATTAACTAACTGGACATTGTAACTAACTCATCACGTCAATCATTAATAAAAAAATCTCGAATGTCAAGTTTCACACAAGTTATAAACTGACTAAGTGCAAGGCCTCTGTCGAGCGTCGGGGACTCTACAATCTGGGTTCTTCATAAAACTGTTTATGAAGTACGTGGAATTTTTTGAACCAATGGATTCCAAATTTTTCTTATGGCAAAAACCCAACAATATAATGTTAACACCAATGAGATGTATGCAGAGAGACAAGTTGTGATTTCTCTAATTTAAATAGATTGTACTAGGTCAGGTCCGCTATTCATGTGAGCACACGCATACAGAACTCAAGGTAATTAAGAACGTTTGAGCAACGCACACTTAGACATTGCTCACGAATGCTAATTTAGGACCGCGCGGGAATAGTACGAAGTCGAGTGGCACACGTTAATAGATGTTTAAATTAGACTTCAAAGAGTAAATTATCGTTTTTAAACTACACTAAAACAACTAGATACGAGTGTAGATTTAGGGCATCCGCTGCGTTGAGCGAGCACCCGGAGCGGATAACATATATTATAGAGCCCGCACTATGTAATCGCTCGGTGCAACAGACGACCTCAAGCTTCATATATATGCACTGTGCGATTACCCGCATTGCGGATCATCGAACAGTTCGGCTCTGACCAATCGGAGTGGTTTGCGAGGAGCCGCAACGTAGTGCGTACAGAATAACATTTTATATAATTATATAGTTGCGGTTACCCGCACGACCGACCGCATTGCGGTGCCGCATAGTGCGTATGGGACCTCAGGCTGTTCGCTGGCTCATATGTATCATGCACACTCTTCATGCAAATCGTATGAATTTTTTACATCATATTATTTGTTCACTGGTATTATAATAATTAACGGGATATGTACCACGTGGTGTAAAAATAAACAAACATGTTAACTATTATAATACCAGTGATTTAAATGGCCATGTCATGTCAATCTAAAATCCTAATTATATTATTAAAAGTTTGGGCCCCCGTACGCGTGTACACGCACGAAGCGTGTCGTGTGACTTGGCGCGATCAGTTGGGCAAGCACTTGACGTCGTCGAGGATGGAGGCGAGGAGCGGCTTGTCCCGGAGCGCGGCGGCGAGCTCGGCGCGGTCCCACTGCAGGCGAAGGCGGCGCGCGCGCGCCCCCCCCGCCCCCGCGCCCACCCGCAGCGCCCCCCGCGCCTCCAGCAGCGCGCACGCCTGCGCCATCTCGCCCATGTCCAGCGGCGCGATGTTGCGCGCGGCCGCCACCCTGCGCAACAGACACCGTGTTTGTACAGATAGATCCTGGCGACACATCTTGAACGAAACACGAAAAGTTCACGAATGTACACTAAAGAGACAGACCAATAAAAGGACACGGATACCGATGACGCGCGATTAGTAGCAGTGGTGGGATTATCAGCAGGCTGAATATAGGCTTTTCTCGTGCAATTTGTAAATAAAAATAATCTATGACACTGTAAACGTCAGTATGGGCGGCAAAATTTGGATAGCACAACGCAGCAGCGAGCGCCACTGATTACCAGAATGAACGGAAACAACGTTTTATTTTGTGTATATTTGAGTGTGTGTCAACACATGGTAGTGTACGAAATGTATAAATTGCTAATAACTTGAATGGCAGAGAAGCGTTGCAAAAAAACTTCTGAAACCTATTTCTAACGACACTAGACGAAACTAATTCCAATATAATAAATTGTACTCATTACCCATGTACTCACACCTATATCCCCTAAGGAGAACAGAGGTACAACAACATTAACATTTGGCAACTATTTAAGAAAATGAAAATATACTAACTTTTTGTAAACATCGTGTAGTTTACCCATCATAATGTCCTTCAACTTTCCTTTGGTGAGCATCAGCATGAGACTGCATAATATTAGTTTTTGCTGCAGAGGGAACCCATCATCCACGTCGGATACGATCTTGCTAGATCCGCCATAAACATCGTTCAGTACTTCGAGTACCTGCTTCAGTTCCACCGTTACTGCGGCGTCCTTCATCATATTATCAACGGACTGATGTTCAGAAAACTTTGTACGCTTCGCTAGTTCAATCACGCGCCTTCCTATGTCCAAAGCTCTTCTCATATCACCGGATATGGCGGCGATTTTAGCTGCAATAAATTATATTGGTATAAAACGAAATCAGTTACAATTTCAGAAACAACTTATAAAATGGTGTTAATTCCAAAAACAAGTTTGATTTTTTACACAATTATTCAAAAAATGGAGAAAATTTTGCGGGTTTATGCCCATAAAGTTTAAGAGAGATAAGAGATGTATAAATTTAATAGTTATCGCCATCATCTTTAAGTTGATCCTGGTGGCATCCGTGGCTTTCATGTCTCAGTCCTGGGTCCGTTTACTCCATCTCCTCCCTTTGGTTTGGCTTATACAACTTACATGGGAGCGATTGCCGTCTTACCTCTCAACCCTGAGAATAAAGCCACCGCCAGAGCCTTCTCCGTCAAATTGCATAATTATGAAAGCTTCATATGCTTGACGGAGGAGGTTCTAGCGCTTAGATCTTGGTGAGGTCCCATATACCCATCCATTTACTATTCACGAACACGAATTACCTGCGAGCATTTGCAGAGCGACAGGCGAGAACACGTTGCTATTGTCTTCTCTGGCGAGCACAGTTGTGAATATGTTTATAATCTGTTCTTTGGTGTAGGGCGCAAAGTGTAGAGTGCTAGGTCGCAGAGAACAGCGCGCCTGTAGCCGGGGCAGCGTTCTTTCAGTCAAGTCGAGAGCGTTGGCAATGCCGATGAGCACAATCCGCGAGTTGGAGAGTGCCGGCCATTCGAAAATTGTATAAAGTACCGATTGTCGTTTGCTATCTAGTTGGTCTATCTCATCTAATACCAACAGTCTGTAATAAAAGTACAACAACATGCTTAGGTACACAAATCTAATTATAAATATCTGGTGTCATAATTTTTTTATACAGTAGGTATAGTGACTATCGTACCTACCTATAGATACTGATTTCGTTAAACTTAGATGTACCTATTATTCTAAAATTTCATTATTAATTTATCTAAAAATTATATGATGAAGTCCAGTCTAAAAGTTATTTTCATTTATATTAGGTCGTTTGAATCCCAAGTATGTTTTCAAAATATACATGCCTACATGGCCGAATGGTAAAACAGGTGGTACACCAGGCACACTAGCAAGAACCCGTAGGTACACGCTGTGTTAGAAGTAGAAAATCGTTTTACACTTCAACGACAACCATCGTTTAGTCTTGTTGAGGAACGACAAGATCAGACGATAGCTAAGACGGAAGCTGCGTATCCGTGGCACGACGCTAGCACGAAATTTTTAATACAAGTCTTGCGCAATGTGCAGATTACGTAGAAAATTAATTGATTTTATTGCATACTTTTTAGTAGAGAATACGGGCACGTGGCTAATGGTTCAGGTCAGAATCCTATTACGACATTGGTATTTCCCCGGTTTAAAGCTTTTAGTCCATTACTTTTAGTTAATTGGTTTCCGCAAAAAAAAACTAGTTTTAATAACGCCCCCGTGCGTGTACTAGGTACTTGTAGTAGTTGAAAGTCAAGAAGAGATTTTGTCATGGCGATTTTTACATAGGACCATGATAGATTAGTTGATCAATACATAATATATAATATGTTAATATGTATATATAATAAAGATGATACTTACATCATTTTATGTTTCTTACTTAAATGTTTTTCTATTGCATTGCAACACGCTTTTTCTGTTGATCCAGAAGTCTTCAATTGGAGTTCCTTACATATCCTACTATAAATACTTGCTGCCGATTTCATCATTGTACAATTAATATAGACTTGTTTATATTCATCTTGGAACTAGAATAAAAATCATACACATACATTATCATGTTACACTAATCAAACAAATAATCTTCATAGCTTAGGCCAATAAAAGTACAATTGATCTCGAATAAATCTATACTTATAATAAATCTGTAGAAGTAAAAATTCTGTACATTGAAAATAAAAAAAATAAAAAATAGCAGGGGGTGTTACTAGACCGACACCGATCCCAAATATGTGATTAAAAAAATTTTTACTGTCTGTTTGTTCAGGCATCATGCAAAAACTACCGGTTCGATTACGATGAAACTTGGTATAATTATTCTTCAATATCCTGGGCAGCACACTGGATGCTTTTTATCCCGGAAAAGTACATACAATAAAAGACAAATTTAATTTTGCGGTTCAATTCTTAGACCCGATTACTGTACCAACCGCAAATAATAAGTTTGTCGTAGGTTACGTCACCCAGTGTTCGAAATTCAAAATTCATTTAAAGGTCACAGGTAGATAGAAGATGTTGTCAATTACATACAAGTATCACCGTAGCATGTCTGTCAGGAGTGGGCGCGGGGGTGGGAGTGGGAGTAGGAGTGTGCGTGGGGGCGGGAGTGTGAGTGAGAGTGGGGGTGGGAGTGTGAGTGGAAGTGAGAGTGGGGTGGGAGTGGGAGTGGGAGCGTGCGTGGGAGTGGTAGTGTGCGTGACAGTGGAAGTGTGCGTGGGAGTGGGAGTGGGAGTGTGCGTGGGGGTGATAGTTTGAGTGGGAGTGGGGGTGGAAGTGTGAGTGGGAGCGGTAGTGGGGGTGGGAGTGGGAGTGTGCGTGGGAGTAGGAGTGTGCGTAGGAGTGGGAGTGTGGGTGGGAGTGGGAGTGTGGGTGGGAGTGGGAGTGTCGGTGGGAGTGGGAGTGTGCGTGGGAGTGGGAGTGTGTGTGGGATAAGGAGTGGGAGTGTGCGTGGGGGTGGGAGTGTGAGTGTGAGTGGGAGCGGGAGGGAGGCGGGAGTGGGAGTGGGAGTAGGGGCTGGAGCGGGAGTGGGAGCAGGAGTGGGAGTGGACACAATAAGCGACTTCCACGCGAGCGGAGCCGCGGGCATCAGCTAGTCTAGAATAATAATGTATATAGAGGTGGGTACTGATCTATAGGTGTTATTCGTACCTTAGGCAAGTTCAGTATGTATGAGAGACTAGCGGTTTTCCCCGTGCCTGGCTGTCCAGATATATATAAAGATGCGGATTCTTCATCCTCAAGATGCCGCGTTAAAAAGTTGTCCAACCATTCAATCTCTTTCTCCCGGCTCGTAAGCGGTTTGATGCATTCACTGTAATCAGAAATATTCAGGTTTAGCATAAACTATCGTCGGGTTACACCTGGATTTGAGAAGAATATATATTTACCTATTCTTTGTTGATTTAGTGTCAAAACAAGTATTCTTTCTTGATATTTTTACAGGAGTACAATCTGAAAATAATCTCACTTCATTAGATTGAAAATTTAAAATAAGAAACGTTTCGGAACCGGAAATTGAGAGATTACAGAATAATTGTTACCTTCAAGATGATCTTTTGAATCATCTTTGTGTCTTTTGTAACCTTTTCTAGTAGGCACTTCAGTTATATTCAGGATATCTTCATTTTCTTTTGAACCTGTGTCTTTATCATCGACATAAACCTTTTTACGAGACTTAAATGGGATACATGCCTGGACGCCAGCCATCTATAAAAAAAGTAAATACTTTTATGTAGGTATATAAAACAAAAAGTCAGTAGCTTAGTGGTTAAGGAGTCTGCCTTACGATCGAAAGATCCCGGGTTCGATTCCTGGCCATAAGGTACACTATCAACGTGAACCCACTCTTAACACAAGCAACGGTTAACTGAAATACTTGTAATTTCAATTGTAATTCCATTTGCGTCTGTAAAGACGCGGGAAGAAGCGGGACGTTGTCTCTGCCTACCCTAAAGAAACTGGGGCGTGTATGTAAGTAATATCAATGTGTTCACATTACTGCCCAGTATTCATTTAAATCAATGGTAGCTGAATCGATAAGGACGCGGCATCTTCTCAAAGGGATCGAGTTCGAAGCCAGTCGGCAGTACCAAAGTGAATTTCACTTTGTGGAATTTATATGTGCTAATCACATGAATTACCATCTGCTGACGGTGAAGGAAAGACATCGTGAAGAAACCCACATGTCCTACCACCGACCCGTATTAGGCCAACGTGTGGATTAAGGTCTAAACCCTCTCAGCTCTCTGGTTAGAGGAGATCCGTGCCCCCAGCAGTGGGACATAAATGTGGGTACGTTTATTATATTACTTACTGTAAAATAATTGAAATAGTATCTATGCAAGTTATTTCGATTCGAAAGTAGTTCGAAAATCGATGATCTTTGCATTCGTTAAGGGCACTTCAACCTCGGCCGTTGTGTAGAGACGTTGGTCTTTTGAAATGGTTGTACCGCCTTTATCATTTTTATCAATTAACCACATCATTTTCATCTTGATATCCTTACCCTCTGTGTGGCGAGCACCATATCCAAAACCACTGTGAATACGCTCAAACTCCTCACATCTCTCATCCACATGACCGTTCAGGCTACCATCCAAAAAAATCTGCGGCGAAGACGGTAAAGCTACTCCAGAAACGACATTTTGGCTGCCTGTGGCGCGTAAACACACATCAGATTTTTGCTAGTTATTATATATACCTAGCAGTTATTTATAAATGAATTTAAAAAAAGATGGGTAACATTCCCCTGGACGCACCCTTATTCTTCGTTCGATATTCCCCCCGGATATCGGACAGCCTCTGTGGCGTAGCGGTAGTAAACGCGGCCGCTGCGCAGGAGGCGTGGGTTCGATCCCCGCTCAGTGCAAATATGGGTCTTTCATTGGTTTGGTCGTGCCTCAGAGAACACGTTAAGCCGTCGGTCCCGGTTGCCATACAAACATCTATGGCATTCGTTACGGGTAGTTGGAGCCCTAAAAAGTCCAACAACAACGGTCTAGCTGCAATGCTTCGATATCGCCTAATGTCACCATTGGGTTGTGAAGGTCAGATGGCAGTCGCTTCACGGAAAATATCGAGGTCCAGCCAAATCCGCAGTTAAGACTGGTAAAGCGGACCCCAGAGTCCGAGGTGAAAGCTTTGAATACGACTGGGATTAACGCTACGTTGAAGAAGATCGGACTCGAACCGACTATAGACCGACCTATAGGTCGGTCTATAATACCGCTTGCCGTCGCGGGTCTTCAGACGCCGGGTTGTAAGGTAGCCCATAAGGCATTTCCCTTGCACAAAAGGTGACCTAGGACCATCTCCGGTTTCGAAATGGCCCCCCGAGTTTGTGAACCACGGTTTCTGTCTTGCCTCGGAAAAAGGAAGGGGGCGCATTTCACCTCTATTGCATTCTTCCCCCAGCTTGTAACTATTCTTAACTAACCGGGATTTGCTACCTATCCACTGAGCCTCCCTGGACGCAACGCCCACCATGCTCCTGGAAAGTATCTCTCGCGCGACTGGTCAGCGTACCAAATGTCGGAACCTGGAGGTTGCGATATAAAGTTTTCGAGTTGCCCATGTCAGCCGTGCTTCGCCCTGAGATGGTTGCCGTTGCACGCTTACAACAGGAATCAAACAGTTCATTTGTGCCATTATACAGTGGCGCCTTATCCCTCGCAAGGTTCTTTCTACCCCCAACACCCAGGGCGTGGGGACGAGTAAGCATGCGCGTTACTATACCGACCACCATCTTGCACTGCAAACTGTTAGCGTCAGCTGTCACATGCTGTGCTGTCCTCTAGCAGTAGTCGCAATCAAACTATTTTGGTTTTTAATTATTATTTTTATACTTTTTTTTGTTGATAGATTAGTCGAGATTTAGAGATAGATTATCAAATTATAATTATTGTATAAAAATATTATTAAGTGTGATATGTAGGTATATTAATAAATAACCTGGGTAAATAACTATCTTTATATTCAAAATAATATATATCTGAATAACACTGAAATAACTGGTTCAAAATTCGGTTAATATTTAAATTTAAATTTAAATATTAACCGTTAATTTAAATAGAACCCTGAGCTTTAGCGAGGGAATCAAAAGTGCACAAGGTGAAAAATCTTTGCACTCGAGTGCAACCATGAAGTTATAGTGCAACATGTAACTTTTCATCCCACCTCAGCGAGGAAATGACTAAATACAAAAATGTTAATTTCGAATTCGAGTTTTTCGTCTTTGCATTTTCTGAGAACATTTACCATAGCAATGTATATATATATTTTTACATTATCAGAAAGAAGAGATTTCAAAGAACAAAAAACTCTTTGACTTTTTTTAAAAAGCTGATATTTTGACGTGAGATATTTCGATTGAAAATTGGGGTGGTTTTTCGATATTTAGTCAAAATAAGCTGAAAAAAAGAGTATTTCAAATCAAAAAAATTACAGTGTCTTTGGGACATAAAAAGCTAAGTTTTCACCAAATTTCGTGGAAAACAAATTTGTTTTGCTTAAGATAAAAATAAAAAACCAAAAACTTGATTATTTGAATTTTCACATACTTTTTGAGGTTATGTGAAAAAAGTGTAAATACAAAAGTTGTAGGTCTCTTTATTACCTACAACTTTGTCATCTAACTTTTTTCCATAGGACTTGTAGTTTTGCCGGAAATCGAGATAAACCGTTTTTACCCTTAAAACTCACCCCCCTCCCCCCTTCCCGAGCTCAGATCGCCCGTAATTTATTTTTCCTATCATTTTTATTATATTCTCTTCCTTTTACAACAGGTTTCATCCTACTATAAATTTCTTTTACTTTTAACCATTTTCATAGCTATCGGCACTGGTCTATATGTCTCGTCTTTCTGTCTGTTATTTATTATTGCAGATAAGGCGTAAACATAGGCCATTTTTATTTCGATAAAATATTAGGATTCCTCGCAAAAACATTTAAACTCAGATCTAAGTCCACGCGGACGAAATCGCGGATACAGTTAATCAATAAAAATAAAAATAAAATAGGTAACTAGGTACATAGATCGTGAATCAAAGGGTGTAAACATACACAGTATGTGCAATAATAATAACATGAACAATTCCAAACCGTTAAAACTAGATTTTTATTTTCCAATTAAATAATATTTACAGTAAGTATATTATACCTTTTACATAAAATTATTTAAATAATAAGGACACAAATTATTATTAAACATGTGTTTTCATAATTATTATAATGTAATTTAAAATGTTAGACACAACACAGAGTGTATACAAAGACATCGTAAAACAGAACAGATAAAAATTTGTGTAGTCACTAGACTGCGACTATTATACATCAAGTATCATAAATATGCAATTCATTTAAATTAGGCAATTTTATTTTCGTGTCTGTAAGTTCATTTTGTATCATGTCCATCACAAAAAAATATCACATGTACCAAATGTACCTACACTTATTAGATTGATTTAATCAATTACACAATTTTAACTTTAACGTAAAAACAAAAAGCCTTGCTTACATGTTACGCATCAAAATATATATAAGTATGAAGAACACACCATCACTTATTATAATAAACAAGTTTGTATGCTTGTGTGTGATAGTGATAAGCATGAATAAATTATTAAAACATTGTTGTTTCAAATGAAATATCAATTAAGTGAAACATTTAAGCATCTGATACACGAAGTTATGAACCTTTTTTATTTAATGTGGGGATGCCCGTTGCCGGACGGGTGATCAACCTAATCTTTGCAGGCCATTTCACCCAAAGTTATGAATCTTATTCAATTATAGGTATGTATAAAAAAAACTGATTTTAGTAGCATTTGCCAATAAAATTCATTCACATCTTAATATTTAAATTCCTGAAAGGTCTTCTAAGAGTTTCCATATATTTACACTCAAGACATCTATCTGTTGTAATGTTACTGAAAGTCTTCTTGTACTTATGAAATAATGTTATTTTATTATTATATCCTATAAATAAAACACAGCACTTGTGAAGTTGCGTGGGAATGTGGTCCCTACAAAAATAAAACTATGGTTTATCTTTGTTATTGAATTCATTTTGCATCTGATGTGCCATATTTGATCTCTTGTACATATTATCAATTTGTCTCTGCGCCCATGCATTCATTTCCATCTGGTGCCTCAGCTGCATCATATTCTGATGATGTGCTAAAAGTTGGGGCCGTGTTTGAGACATAAGATATTCAGCTGCAGGAGTCATACTAGGACTTTTTAAATTGGTTGGAAGGGGCTGCCTAATACCTGATAGTTTTCCTGTAGGCAGCATGGGCTTAGATGCTTTAGAAGGGCCAGGTGCTGCTTTTGGCAGATCATTATTTGTGGAAATCACATTTGAAATCTGATTACTAGTCATTTGATTTGATTGATTAACAATCTGTTCTGATGAAGAGCTGCTACTTTGTTTTTCTTCAGCAATTACTAACTTTGGTGAGGAGCTGGGAGAACGCGTCTGGGATCTAGGTGATGGTTGAGCTGTACTAGGAGGTGTATGAGGAGTAGTTTGGTAAGCTGGTGATGTGACAGAAGGGCTACTATTGTTTGTGGTCTTCAAAGAATTTGACTTATTAGAAGGTATTTCAAGCCGGCTATTCACCTGGGATGCACCAGGGTTACCTGGTTTATCTGATTTTATTAAATTCATATTAGAACTTGGTGGTATTCTATGTGGATTAACACCTGTAGTCGGGGCCCTGTTTGCAATTCCAGGAAAAACATTACTCTGTGGCATACTGAGGGGTATACCTTTAGCAGGTAAATTTTGTTTCTTAGCCAAATTGTCTATTGATTGCATGGTCAATAGCTGATTTTGTATGTTATGAGGAGTTGATAAGTCCAGTGCAGCACTAGGTTTATTTTCCAATATAGGCATACTAGGATTAGGCTTATTTACTGGAGTGCTGGGTTTGTTTACCACATTGAAAGATTTTGGGGTAGCTGGAACAAGCTTTGGAACCTGAGCTTTATTTTTAGGCAATTTGCCTTTCTTATCAGTTTGCATACTTTGCAATTGTTGCTCAAATGTTTGCTGAAATGTAATAGGTGCTGAAAAATTGCCAGTCTGTTTTGCCAATTTAGTATCAGCAATAGGCTTCAAATTTGGAACAGGGCCTTTGGCTGAGCTTTGGGTTTCTGATGTTTTTGATTGAACTTTAGTTTGTGGGGGAGTACCATCTGCTTTACTTGTTTGGTTTACCTTAGTTTCCGTGTTACCTTCAACTTTGCCTTGTTTTTTACCTGTGTCAGTATCAGGTAATTTTAATATTTCTATATAGTTATGTACTGGAGGACTTGGAACTTTGTGGGTGGTACTACTAGCAGCAGCTAGGTTTTTGTTTATCATGTTCTTTTTGGGATCAATGGTAGATGTTTCAGCTGGGCTGCGAGCATCTAGTTTTTGATCAGTCAGCGTAATGGATAGTGATGAAGGTATATTTATCTTACACGAATGAAACAATGTTTTTAAAGGATCACCAGATGGTTGTGTACCTGCAGGATTAGCTAATGATGATTTTACCTGGGATAATATCTTACTTCGATCACATGTGGGATCACTGTTATTTGCTAAAAGATCCATCCTTACTTTACCAACAGATTGTACTTTATTTTGTGATGATTGAGACATTGGAACACTAGGTTTGAGATCTGGCATTTTTTTAACAGGGTGTTTTTGTACTTCAGGAGTCTTTAAGTTTGTTGTTGATCCCTCAGGCTTAGGAATTGGCAGCTTAAGTGGAGAAACTATTTTCTGTCCCGTTGGAGGCGGCATTGAGGTCTGCAGCTCATTAGGAAGTTTACGTTTAGGAGATAAAATACTAGGAGAGCCTGTGACTGCTCTTTTCACTCCAGGACTTTCCTGTTGTTTAAGATCTATCATTGGCTGCTTGGCTTCTTTCATAGAGCCTGTTATAGGTGATGGTAAATTATGTTGGGATACTGGTACTGTATTTTTAGATCCATCATTATCCTTTCCTCTCAAAGGATTATCTACTTTATTGCTTGCATTGGAAATTGAAGGAATTATAGGCATGGTTTTAGCTATGTTACTAATTTTAGTTTTTTCTATTTCTATTTTTAACTTTTTAAGTTCAGGTGTATGTGGCGCTGTCAGACACTTTCTTTTACCTGGTTCTGAAACTTTTTCTTCTAATTTCAATCCACTTGACTGAGTTTTGGGTAGAGATTCATTGGTACCTGGAGTTGCATAATCTGATTTAACAGGCGAGGTCTTGAGAGGCATACAGTTACTCTTTGCAGTAAGTTCAAATGAGTTCAGAAATTGGGATTTTTCAACCTCATCATCATTTTTCTTAGGTGACATACAAATGCTTTTCAAAGTTTTGTCATCTCTTTCTTTACTTGACTGTTCGTTAACATTTATTGTATCACTAACTTTATTCATACTGTCTTCTGGCATAGGACTATCAGTTCCTGATGAAACTTCAGATCCCTGATCATTTAAAAGAAGTGCAGGACTACTTGCACTAGTCTCTTCAGTTGGAGCTGGGCTTGATTTCCTCTCATTAAAAGGACATACAGTTTTTCTGTTGATTTCAAACAATCTGTTCCGAATTGCTACATAATCTGTTATTTGATAGAAAAAGCGCATTGGCTCATTTCTCTTCCAATTATATATGTAAGCAATATCCATTAGTGTATAATAATCTGGTAAAGGAACTCTCTTATATAAAATATCAATAGCAAATTGAGTACTGTCAATATCAAATTTCATACTCAAAAATTTCTTCAGGTGACTAATATTAACAACTGCAGGACATTGAAGGTACCTTCTAGTTGTACCAGATATAGGCTGCGGCTCATTGCTGTCGGAAGACTTGCTTGATATACTGTCAGTATCTGTGATATCACAATATTCTAGAGAGAAGGATATGACATCTTCAGGACTAAAAATTATTCTTTCTGTGTCTTCGCCTCTTTGTTCAGGGGTGGCAGATGCAGCAGGTCCTGGTCTAGAGGAATAAAACTGCTGGCGTCGTTCCATTTCCTTTTGAAAAAGGCCTGGTACGAGTTTGTAGACAATGTCCTGAAGGGCTTTGTCCAGTTTGATGTTGGGCTTAGCAGAATTTATCATCATTTCGCATACTGGACAATAGCTCTTAACTTGTAAATGTTTGATAATGCAACTGCGGCAAAAAGAGTGTAAGCATTCCACAATAGTTGTTGCATCGATGTAGTAGCCCCGACATAATGGACAGGTAATATGTTCGTTAACTTCGCCCAGTAGGGTCCTCTGGGGTACTACTGCAGCACTATTCGGCTCACCCATTTTGACCACTTTTTTATCGGGTTGTTTATTAGAAGTAACCATCTTTATAATCCAATGTTACTATAAAAATATGAACTGGGCCCACGTAGCTGTTGTCGATAAGATTACTGCCGGACACATAATTTTATATAATTCTCACTGCTTCACTTTGATCACAATGTATTGGTTATTCTAGTTGAATAAATTGTCAGAGAAAAACAATAAGTAACACTACAATGCAAAAAGTTACGGCCGATAAAATAGACTTCGCATCGCATCGCTAATCGCCATGAAAACCGCTAATGTTGGTAACACTGGTTTATTTACTTAAAATATGGATAATAGTGTTAATAACTTAATACTATCAAATAGGAAAGACATCATAAGATTCTAAGTACTTACTGTTCAAATATCTTGATTTACTCTCTTTGAAGACTCACTAGGATAACACAATTATTAATAGAAAACTTTTGGCGCGAATATTAGGTTATACGAAGTATTTTCTGATCAAATGTCAAAACTCAATAGCGTTTATAATGTTGGCAATATTGATTTAATGAGGTTTTTTCACGAGTATCCAGTGTGTGACGCAATGTATATTTATCCAATACCATAAGGTGGGGTTATTTGGGACAGGACTTGGAGCTTATTTATTTTTAGAAATTTTGTGAAACAAAAGTTTTAGTCCATCCCATCATTCCTTTGGCCATTTAACGAGGTTTTATTTTAATGCCTAAAATGCCAGAGCAGGGTGCATTGAATAAATCCCCGAAGCGACAGGCCATAAACCACTGATCTGTATTATTACTACTGATCTGTATTATTATAGTACCACAAAGGTACATGTACCCATGCATATACCTCACTGTGCTAGCCTAGCCGATCAGTGCCATTTATAAACCATACAGATCACTGAGAGGTTTTTTTGGCGCGCCAACTGACGCGGCAAAAGACATAATCGGGGCATAGTATCATTTTCTAAAATTAGTGTAAAATGTAGTTCTTTATCTATAATATAAAAATGAATCGTAAAATGTGTTGGTAAGCGCATAACTCACCAACGGCTCTACCGATTTCACTAATTCTTTTTTTGTTGTGTTTGTTATCGGGAGAAGGTTCTTACGAAAAAAAATAATAAAACAGTTGTACAGAAAATTTCAGAAAGTAACTTTTCTTTTTCTCATACAAACTTTTTCTATTATGTGAGAGAAGTTTATGTTTACGTTACGGGATTAGTATTTAGTAGTAGAGTTTGACTAATGAAAGCTGGACCAACAAAACCGCGGCAAATTTAAAAAATTTAGGGCAGGTATCACCCGTTATAGTTGGATAAAAACATTTTGATCGTGAAATAAAAGTATGTACCTATTAAAGTTTTACTGGTATTTTTAAAGAATTTCATCGCGCTTTATTCGGTGTCATTATTATTTACATGTTGATTTCTTTATTAAATACTATCTATTGCCCACGACTTCGCCTCGGGAAGAGAGAGAAAAGGTAGCAGGTTTATTCGTGTAAAAATCCCCAACGAATACCCGTTGGCCATCGGGGGTGGTTATATCGGAATCGAACCGAGTAAAACCGCTGATGTAGTGGAGATATAGACTAGCTGTTGCCCACGTAAAATTCTGATCCCGTTCCCGCTATTTCTATTTTCAATTTTCAATTCCAATTTCTTTATTTTTCAAAATAGTGCAACGTAATTACATCTTTTTGACGTCAAAATTACTTAATACTAAGTTCACCAACGCTTCCTAGGCGCTAGTGGAGAAGAAACGGCGCAACAAACTCCACTGCTGCATTTTCAGACGTCCGGTTATACATAGATATCTTAAGACTAAATATGGACGAATGTACATTTTTGTCTCGTGTCAATATAAAGGTATATAAAAAAGATATAATAAATTTTAACCCAAGTTTAACAATAAAATAATTGAAAATGTCAAAATATAGTAATGTCAAAATATAGTAAAAAAAAGAGGTCGCGTGCCTACCACAATATCATTATATTGTAGTAGGCAAATGTCACAACTACAGCATTCTGTAGTTGTAGCACTTTAGCAATCTAGCTACCCTTGGGTATATATTTTAGGGACAAAATGTGGCCTATGAACGTGTGCAAGACATTTTGCCTGTGTTATTCCAGACTAAAAACTATCTTCAAGCAGGCTTATAGGAATCAGACGAAATTCATTCATTAGAAAAAAATATTATTAATTATAATCAAAATTAGATTCCAAATATTCTTCACCATCATCCGAGCTGCTTGATCCATCATCAGTCAAACTTATAAATTAATTACATTATTTTAATAAATATTGTCGAAAAGTACAAATATCTAATACAAAAGCGAATATTTTTGGATATCGCATCTGAATCTCGTTAATATTTTGACGTTAATACAACAAAGTATCAAAATCATAATGTGAACGCGCAATCACAGAGAAATGACAGAAGGTGACATTTATAGTCTACTGGTGTTGCAAATCAATAAATGTAGTGGTTCAGCTTTCATTAGACAAACTTTAGTAGGTAGTAGTAGGAATGGGAATGGGAATGAGAATAGGAATAGGAATGGGAATAGTAATGGGAATGGGAACGGGAACAGGAATGGGAACGGAATTGCACGCGGGTGGAAAATATGGCGGTACGAAGTTCGCCGAGACAGCTAGTTATGTATAAAAACGGTGAATTTTTAAACATAATATCTTCGACAACGTGCACAATTTTCGAAAGTGGTAACCGTGATTGTGCTTTTCATCGTTGATTCCAAAACTCCATAGAAGCCTCCAGTTAAAGTCTTCACTATTTTACTGGGGCAAGACTATGAAGGAAGACTGACTTGACTATATAGAAGATTATTCTATTGACTATGAAGAACTCAGAAGAACTTGACTGTGACTTTGAAAGAAAAAGAAAAAGATTGAAGTTTTTGAAGTTAAATTATTTGAAATGGCAGCACCAGTTTGTCTTGTCCATGCCGGTCGGTGCCGGTCCGTGTATTCCGGTGAATTCTCTGTCTACGGTTGTCCGTGTATTCCATGGTGTATTCTCTGTCTGCTGCTAGGGATGAAATCAATTCGAAAAAATATGAAGTCTTGTATCGATACCATGGTATTTACGCCATGGTATCGATACAAGACTTCATATTTTAAAAATATAGTAATCTTAATATATATAAATCTCGTGTCACAATGTTTGTCCTCAATGGACTCCTAAACCACTTAACCGATTATAATAAAATTCGCACACCATGTGCAGTTCGATCCAACTTGAGAGATAGGATAATATTTTGAAACGAATTTCGACATCCACGCGGGCGGAGCCGCGGGCAACAGCTAGTAATTAATATATTTTTTTTTATAAAAGAAAATATATTAATTATTACTATTTTTTTTTACCACTCAGGTGGCAGAAAAGCACACGGCCCACCTAATGGGAAGCAGTCACCGTGGCCTAAGGACGTGTGCCAACCAAGAAATATAACTATTATACGTAAACGGGAATTAACGCGATACACGTTAAAGGTATATACATACCTTTGGATGCCTGACGTTTCGACCAGATATAGACTAAGACTAGCTGTTGCCTGTGTGAAATTATGATCCCGTGCCCGCTACCCTTGGGAATATATTTCACGGACAAAATGTGGCCTATGAATGTGTGCAAGATATATTTTTGCCTGTGTTATTCCAGACTAAAAACTATCTTCAAGCGGGCTTATAGGAATCAGACGAAATTCATTTATTAGAAAAAATATTATTAGATTCCAAATATTCTTCACCATCATCCGAGCTGCTTGATCCATCATCAGTCACACTTATAATTAATTATAATAATTAAATAAATAAAAGTACAAATATCTAATACAGAAGCGAATATTTTTAGATATCTCATCTTGATGTGAATACATACAAAGTATCAAAATCATAATGTAAACGCGCTATCACAGAGAAATGACAGGAGGTGACATTTATAGTCTACTGGTGTTGCAAATCAATAAATGTCGTGGTTCAGCTTTCATTAGACAAACTCTAACGTATCTGAGTTTACTCACTCGGTTGAATAGTGTTCGTATTCATAAATCAAACTGCACTCAAGAATGATTTCAGCTGTTTTGAGTACTGTAAGATCAGCGCTCAATATTGTTTTATTAATATGTGACAATCTTGAGTAGATATTGTTATGTTGAGTGTTTATGAGCTTAGCTTGCACCCAAGTTACTATTGAGAACGATTTATTAATACGAGCCCTACGGGCCTTAGAAAATATTTTGATTTTCATGGGTCTGGAGGTGTATCCTGTGAAGTGCGAGTTCTTTCCCTGTGGCACGAAGGCTCGAACTCATTTTTCTCATTTGTTAGCTGTTCTCCCTGGTCTTTTTTTTCGTACAGAAATCTTCATGGATACCCACCCCGAGGCCAGCGGGGTAGGTTATGTCGGACTCTTACTGACTAAAACACAAGCCGTCTAAGGTCATCTGACGCCAGGGTGTAAGGTGGCCCATAGAGCATTTCCCTCGCACTTTAGCTTGACCCGGATTCGAGATGGCCCCCTTGGGTTTGGGAACCACGGTGTTCCCATCGTGCCCCGGGAAAAGGGGGGAGGGCGGGTGAGAGGCGGCTCCACCCGTCACCCCCAGGCCTGCACTCGTGAAGGACGGAGGTTGTTCATCGACCTCCGACGCCCGCGGCGCGCGGCGTGTGCATGCACACGTCGCTGTCCGGGAGAGCTCTTTGCAGCCTCTCCCAGACCCTATCTACCGTGTCCTTCTGGAGCATCACTTGCTCGCAGTAGGAGGCGGTGGCCGACCACGCGTCTGCACTCTGCACCATCGCTTTGAGCAATACCCACATCACAGTGATGACGCTCAGGCGTCGGCACTTTCCCAATCAGACAAGTGATCTCCGAAGCACCCCTTACCAGAGATTACCTGCATCAGCTGGCACGAGAGAACCCGTGAGGCTTCTCTAGCCAGTTCTCCATGACGGGTCTTACCACCGCTGCGCTGCTAAATATTACGGCGGCGTGCCCCTGTTCTCCCTGGCCAGGAACTTTCTACATCATATTTTAGTTTTTAAACTCTGTTGTGGAGTCAGTCCTCAATGTCTCCCTAAACGAGACCCAATGCACTCAGTTGGCTCTGCCCATTCGACGAAATGGTCTTGGGGTTCATAGCGCACGTGATTTTGGCCAGCCAGAGTTATGGCATCGAATATACTAGACTAGAATAACAAACATAATTATGATGTAAATGTGAACAGTTATTTCTTTGGCCGTGCGTACACTCAACTCTAATAATTAAAAAAATATAATAAATATCCTAACAAAATAATTAAAATAGTATTCCATTTTCAATGTTAAAATACGTTTTGATGGAAAGATTCAATACTAAAATCGATTATGAACTTTAATTTTGTAGGACTTAATCGATTTTACATTTAATCGATTACAGATCGTCCCTCCCTATTCTCCCTAGTCAGTGGCATAAAGAATTTTACAGGGTCTTTTTAGTTAACGGAGCCAAGAGCACGACACGGACTATTCTATATCGTGAAATTTAGGAGCAATCACGAACTCCTCTTAGAAGAAGAAAGTACTACTTCTTTCTTCTATAATATGAGAGCTAAGGTAAATGTTTATTTGCGTTTATACCACAGTATAATATTATAATTTATGCGGCAAGTGTTTTCCATTTATTGAAACCCCATTTTCAAGTGTTTCGTGTTTTTATTTTTACAGTGGCGTAAGAAGCGTATGCGAAGGCTAAAGCGTAAAAGGAGGAAGATGCGTGCAAGGTCCAAATAAAACTGGTATGTACTAAACAGAATTTCATTATTATTTGAGGTTAAGTACGTGACTTCAAACGTGAAGATGATGGCAGTCATTGGAACTTGGAACAGTTACACTTGCTCGTAGGATTGTAAGAGCTGGCCAGGGATTTTGGAAGCACTTCTGTGATTATACATGGTCGTGATTCTCTTTGAGGTACATACCTCGTGTTAATTACCTACTAATATCGATTTGTTGGAAACTTGTTCTAGTGCAGACCGTATTAGTTGGCTAGTCTTGTATTGTTAAAACGTGCCCCTTAACAGATCGTTTGCCTCGCCTAGTAAGCCTTGATCTTCATAATTCCAAGTGAATTGTCAGCAAGTAAAAACACCACATTGTTTTTCAACTTGAGAGAGGTTATGTTTTGATTAATAAACTCAGACATGCTCAAGATGAGTTATCTCACTTAGAAATTCTCACATGTTACTTATTCTCGTAGTTTGTTTCTGTGAAGTTTTGGAAACTTGTTCTAGTGCAGACCGTATTAGTTGGCTAGTCTTGTATTGTTAAAACGTGCCCCTTAACAGATCGTTTGCCTCGCCTAGTAAGCCTAGATCTTCATAATTCCAAGTGAATTGTCAGCAAGTAAAAACACCACATTGTTTTTCTACTTGAGAGAGGTTATGTTTTTGAATAATAAACTCAGCCATGCTCAAGATGAGTTATCTCACTTAGAAATTCTCACATGTTAGGTACTTATTCTCGTAGTTTGTTTCTGTGAAGTATAACTATATACAACAGCCATGGTGGTGATTACTGTACTGATCATGCTTTATTCCATTTTGAGATGTAGGTTTTTGGTTTACTAATGACTGAGTAATGTTATTGCTGTTAACTGCTACTTACTCTTATCTCATACTAACCAAAGCTAACTTTCAACCTGTAATTACATGTGCTGATTGTACATTGTATTCAGTATATTTTTATTATTAATTCCATCATAAACTGTTATTTAAAATAGTAATTTAATTTTTAGTTCATTGTTAGCTTTGGTGTAACTTAGAAATCTCTTCTTCCTCTTCATAAACATTTTACTCTAGTTCAATTTAATTTGATTAGCGACATCTTTCAGTGATTCAGTGACATCTTTTGAATGCAAGTACTGTTAATTTTCATTGTTGCCTTGAACCAATTTCTATGTTTCATTCAAGCTATGCTAAATCAAGCTAGATGAAAACCTTTAAACATATTAGCTGATATTGGTGATTCATCAGGTGATCACATCAGGGTAAATGAAATGAACTTTTCTATTAATGAAAATATATAATATATATTTTACAAAATTACTATAAGACTGATATAAAATCTGTTTTGCCCAAAACTTTCCTTTCTCTACACAGTTTCATTTAATTTAGAGCATTATTGTATTGATGATAACATAGTAACACACACGGGTTGATTTATTTTTATTAAGGATTAGTATTTGAAATTATTTTACTTTAAAAAAGGTTTGATTCATATCAGCAGAATGTGAAAAAATTAAAACTAAAACTTTTTTTAAACCTAGGTATCCCTCATCTGTATTCCGTCATTCATACTTCTTTCCCTAAAGTGGCTAACATCTGACCCTTATCATCCATTGATGATATTGAAATCCTATAGTTAGACGAGTTGTAGGACTATTTAGAATGTTTACCTTAGGAAGTTCCTGCTCTATAATACACATGGCATAACAAATGTGTGCTATGACACTTCAAATCAACGCATTTATCTAGTCTCTGCATATAATACTCTCACCCATTCCTGCATCCCAAATGGCTTATCTAGTATACATATGTGTTATACTGATAAGCAGTAAGAAAACCTTCATTACTGAGATTTTCAGGCATCCCTCTTAGGCAGTCATTCTCTCAGCATGAGAGCAATGCAAAGAAAAAGAGGGCAAATTAAAATGATTTCTCCACCCTTGTGATGTAATTTATTCAGAAGGACTATAACAAATCATACATTTAAACTCTTAAAAATCCACATCCACTATACTAATAAGTAACAATGGACAGGTACAATTTGTCAACAGTAGTTGACAAAATGTACCTGTCCATTGTTATATATACCTATTTGAGCTTCGGGATCTAGAGCTGATTGTATCATTTGAAATGCCAACATGACAAGAATAAACTTGTATTAATTTTTTTTATTGTTTCAGGTACACCAAGTGGAAGTTAGTTGTAACATCTAATATTACTTGTGTATCAAATAAAATCTAAAAAACCACAACTTTTTTTATTTTAATGTCGACATCAAACTACTAAACCCAATAGAGCTGAGTCTTGTATAGGTACCAACCTCAACCATGTTGGTAACACAATAAAACTCTTCGCTGAATAGGTAGGTATCGCTGTCATATTTTTCATCTTTTTGAAGCCAAGTATACAAACTCTCACTTGTTCCACTTTTTCTCCCTCACACTTTTTTATTGCTAAGTAATATACCTACCTCTAACACTGATCACGGTATTATAGGTACCTCTTAAGCTGTGAAAAAATTCCTTTCAGACCCACGGTACCTCTGGCCATACCCCCGGTGGTACCGTGGGTTTTTAAAAGTTAAACGGTACCATCGACTACTAGTGTTGTTTAACCACTTACAAATTTTGTAGAATCGTCTTGTTTCATTACCTTCTTGGTTTTGCGGGCGAAAAAAATAATTCTACCATTTTACCAGGTCAAGTTGGGTGCGTTCCCCACGGAATAAAGAATACCTGCGTTCCCCATCAACGGGGTATAAACTCATTTGGTCTAATTTTAATTAAACTTATTTGATACTAGCTGTTGCCCGCGGCTCCGCCCGCGTGGACGTCGATTTTTGCCTTTTTTTTATTAGGTATATCGCCGGTTCTAGTAAGCCGATTGTGATCAAATATGCGTAAGTTTTTGAGTCTAACCAAGACCTTTCTAATAAAAAAACCCCATCAAAACCCGTTCAAACGGGAACGGATTTTGATGCGGTTTTTTTATTAGAAAGGTCTTGCTTAGACTAAAAATTTACCGTATGTTTGGTTGTAATTGGTTAAGTAGAACCGGAGATATGACCAAAAACGAAGCCACGGGTATCAGCTTGTAGGTATAAAAAGTAGCCTATATGTTGCCCAGAACTATGAACTATAATCGTACCAAGTTTGATCAAAATCCCTCCAGTAGTTTTTGATTTTAGCGTGAACAAAAATTTAGTGCGGACAAACAGGGACACAGATAAAAATTCTAAAAATCATTGTTTTGGCATTTACATTCATGAAGTCCTGTAATATTTTTTTTCTCATATAATCTTCCATGTACAGACGCCGATCATACAGATTTATTATAGGTATGTATATAGAAAGGTAACGTTTATGTAATCGAAAATAATTTTGTCTAACGTTAAAAAACGTCATTCTCATAAGACTCGGATAGGTTAGGTTAGCTCGGAGCTTCCGCCTTAATCGTCGACCTTATCGCAGGTGGTAATTTAATCAGCATGAAAGCTTCATTGTAATCAGTCCTCTCCGGGGTCCGAGGGAAATGCTCTATGGGCCACCTTGCCACCTTACACCCTTTTTTTTTTTTTTTTTTTTTTCCCGTGCGGAAATCCTCACGGATACCCACCCCGCGGCCAGCGGGGCAGGTTATGTCGGACTCTTACCGACTAAAACCGCACGCCGTCTAGGGTCTTCTGACGCCAGGGTGTAAGGTGGCCCAAAGAGCATTTCCCTCGCACCCCGGCTTGACCCGGGCCATCTCCGGATTCGAGATGGCCCCCTCGGGTTTGGGAACCGCGTGGTTCCCGTCATGCCCCCGGAATAGGGGGGGGCGCGCTTACGCGCGCCGCCGCCTCGGCTTGCTTCTGCTAGGGTGACAGGCGGCTCCACCCGTCACCCCCAGGCCAGCGCTCATGGAGGACGGAGGTCGTCGGACCTCCGACGCCTTAGGCGTCCGCGCCTGCCACCGTCCGGGAGAGCTCTGTGCAGCCTCTCCCGAACCCTTTCCGCCGCCTCCTTCTCGAGCATCACTTGCTCGCAGAAGGAGGCGGCGGCCGACCACGCGTCCGCACTCTGCACCATCGCTGCGATTAACACCGGCAGTGTGAGGACTCCCACCCCGAGGGCTGCCAGGAGGGCCTGTCGCGGCATCTCCCACGCCGGACACTCGGCCAGCGTGTGCAGCCCTGAGTCCTCGTCCGCATCGCAGTGATGGCACTCGGGCGTTGGTTCCTTCCGAATCAGACACAAGTGATCCCCGAAGCACCCCTTACCAGAGATCACCTGCGTCAGCCGGTACGAGAGGCCCCCGTGAGGCCTCTCCAGCCAGTCCTCCATGACGGGTCTTACCGCCGCTACAACGGCGTGCCCCGCGCTTGGTTGCCCAAGTGCCACCTTACACCCTGGCGTCAGAACATCCTAGACAACCGGTCATAGTCTATTTTACCCCTTTAGTAGTGAAATTTGAAAAAATAACGCCGATATATACCTACGTGTACATTCATTTCCAAGAAAATTAGAAATTTCCATTAGGTACTATTTCCAACCAAAAATCTATACCTACATAATTATATATAGATAATACAGATCAGTGGTATAAATACATAGGCACGCACAGACATAAATAGGTAGTCTGTTAGGTATTTTTAACCTAGCGCCTTTAATAATCAAAGCCTAGCGCTTCTGTTTTTAAAACAAATTAAATGTCATTATAGTATTTCATATTTTCTAGTTTTTTATTTTATGTATTGGTAATACAAATCGCTTGTCTTAGGTATGGGTCGAATTTCTGGAATTAAGTGGGAAAAAGCCTTACAATGTAGACCCGTTCATAATATAATTTCATCAGATTTTCCTAAATACAATCCCCAGCCATGGAAGTATATGGTAAGTAGCTTAGTTATGCAACGTGGAATATTTGATAGCCTTTTATTCTTATAAAAAGGTCTTGCTTAGACTAAAAACTTACCGTATGTTTGGTAGTAATTGGTTAAGTAGAACCAGAAATATGACCAAAAACGACCTAAAAGCGAAGCGCGGGCGAAGCCACGGGTATCAGCTTGTATAAAAAGTAGCCTATAGCCCAGAAGCATGAACATGAATCGTACCAAGTTTGATCAAAATCCCTCCAGCAGTTGTTGATTTTAGCGTAAACAAAAATTTGGTGCGGACAGAGACACAGGCAAACAGACAAAAATTCTAAAAATCATTGTTTTGGCTTGGCATCTACCTATTCATAAAGTCCCCTAATAATTTTTTTTCTCATATTTCTTCCAATGTACAGACACCGATTTACAGATTTATTATATTATTTATAAGTATAGATTATATAGATAGACTAGCTTCCGCCTGCGGCTTCGCTCGCGTTGAAGTCGGTGTCGTCACCAATTCTATTTTAATAAAACGACTCTTCGCTGTCTACTCCACTCCGACACTCAACACCTCTTCCACTCCACTCAACTCCAATCTCCACTTCTCTTTTCTAACCAAAACCTTTCTAATAAAAATGATGATGATTGATGATGGTTTTTTACCGTAGCGTAGGTATGTTTGGTCTCAGACCAATAAAAAAGGAGCCATTGTGAATAATAACGACGAAATAAGTGAAGCTTCTTGTGCATAAGTCAAAACACGTCACACGCTGACAATAGCTCTTCGGCCGACTACCGAAAGACTACCTACCGAACCGAGCGTCCGTCATAAAAGGCTTCAAAAAATGCGCAATACCTACTCCGTCTATACTTTTTTATTGGTCTGAGTGTTTGGTCGTAAGTAATTGAATAAGTAAATCCGGAGATGTTCCAAAAAACAATTACCTACCGTCCTATAAGTGGCTATAAGCGAGCCGCGGGTATCAGTTAGTATAGTAAAAAGTAGCCTTGTTGCCCAGTAGTATGAACACAGAATAATTCTCGATAATATCAAAATCCCTCCAATAGTTTTTAATCCATGCGTGCACATAAAGACCGTCCAGCCGTTAGGCCTATAGTATAGAGGGGAACAAAGAAAACTACATTATACATACACGCGAAACACATTACCCTCGCTGGCGCAGTCGGATAGTAACTAAAAACCTGATTGCCAGCAGGCTATTGAAAAGCCTGAAACAAGTTTGATAGCAGGCCGTACCCATTCGCAAATCATAAACCGAAAGAAAATTAATGGGGAGGGACCGCCTGCTATCAAACTTGTTTCATGCTTTGCAACAGTAGTCGGGTTTTTATTTTATTTATTTTTTGCATTAGTATCGATCACCAATCATCCTCCAATAGTTATTTTGTAAATATAATATTCAAAATACAGAATTGACCTCTCTACAGTTTTATTATAGGTAAGTATCTACAGATATGCTTAAATATATAGTATAGGTAGGTACCTACTTGGGTGGTTCCCTTAGTACCATAGAGGTACGTGTCTTATTAAGAGTTCTATCTATGGTTAGTACCTATAGTATTTTAGTCCTGCCTTTGTTACAGGAAGGTAAATCGCGGGTAGAATGGTTATTATCCTACGAGTACTACAGAATGTGGTTGGAGGAAAGGGAGGCATGGAAAAAACGAATGTATCCTGAAAATACAACCGTCAACGTAGATATTGTTAAAAGTTATGTGGCAACTTTTAAAACTAATAACCAGCCTGTCAAACCTGAGAAAAAGAAACCCTTTAAAATGAAGAAGTAAGCATAATTTCTGTCATTGGGACTCGAATGCCGCCTCCAGACTCACGGCGAGACGTTTCGCCGCGATTTTGCGCGAGAAGCGAGACGGTCATCCACTCACCTCATCCTTCTCACTTCGTTACCGACCGTATTCCGGAATGGACGACAGTACAGAGGTTTTATTGGTCGTTAGGAGTCTGAATCTGGAATAGGTCCTAATGTGATAGACGCGTGTGGTTTTAGTCGGGTTGATGTCAATATAACCATTTCGTTGTGCCATTGCCGAGATGGTACACTCGCCATAGGGTAGTTTAACACATGCCAAGTTACCAACCACCTTAGCTTTGAATTTTGATTTCATAATATACCTACCTACTGATGGAACCTGATTACACCTGACCCGTAATGTGTTAATACGGCCATTTATTATAGTATAGGTAACTACCCAAAATGCCAGAGCATAAACCCATCTAAGGAAATGGGTTTATGTCACGTCACAACCGCTTAAAAAGATCTTGACCAAAAACTAACAGAACAATCAAAAAACCAATAAAAGTACCTACTGATCAACTAATGACGAGCCCTTTGAGTTCATAATTAGCTGTAGGTATTTATTATTTAGTTGTATGTAACTATAATGGGTTACCCCGAATGGGTGCCCCGCGCTTGCCGGCACAGATCTAGTATAGGTACCTAGCTATGGCCAAAAATGGGGATTTTTGATATTTATTTTATTTATTTTATTTTATTTGGGGAGCTTACAGCTAGATTCACATATACACAATATTTAGGTTAGTATACGCCAATTACAACTATTGAATATATTGAAACTAATTAAAATATTCTGTAAATACAGGTTCGAAGGAATAGGAGCGAAGACCACAAATAAACGTCCCAAAGGGGATAAAGCCATGAAATTTGAAAAGAAGGCCGAGCCCGCTGAGGCTAAGTAATTTGAGTTATTTCACGCTATTCATACAAAAAGTAAATATTATAATTTTAGAATGAACTGTCATTTTTCAAAATAAATACTGAATAAAACTTTTGTTGTCTTCAAATCAGGGTCGTCACACTCGCGCTGCCGCCCTGGAGGGAGGGAGGGATTTGAGGTGTGCGTTCGCCCAGCGGAATGTTGTTAAATTTAAAGATTCTAATTATGCAGATATTTAGTAAATGACGTCGTGTAATTGTGTATAGTAAAATAAAATTAGTGCATGAAGCCATTGTGGGGAAATTTGCCAAAAACTGATTCCGCTGGGCGAACGTTGTCCTGGCGGAACTTTTTTTTAATCCATGGACTTAGACGAAAAAAAAATGTGTCCACATATCAGTGAATATTTGTTTATGATAGTGTATGTATGAATCAAGTTAATTTATGTATAAACTTCAGAGAAAATCAAGTTTCCGCTACGCGAACGTTTGGCCATTAGCTGATTTTCATATAAAGCGCTTATATAGAGAGCTGTGGGGCTAGCACGAATTTTCTAACGTATCGCCTTCGTATCGAGTTCGACAAAAATTGTATGAGATTTGGTACAGCGCCCCTATCGTACGTTAAACGGAACTAAAATGACAGCACGAAGGCATTCGTAGCGTCTACGTATCGACAGACTAACGTAAAATTCGTGAGGCGCCATACATCATGCCGAATTTCGGCAGCACGAACCCAATTTTGACATCTACTAATGTAAAATTCGAAAGGCGCGCTAACGAGCTTGTCGAATGTTTTGTCACTTGAAATTTGTCGGTGAGACAATTATCGAATTAGTGTTAAATACGTTTGAAATTGTTAAATTGGTGATATTTTGATTAGTTACGATGCAAAGACTACCGCTTTTTCACCGGAGTTCGTTCTTTTACGTTTTTACCGCAAGTTTAGTTGTAAATAAGAGCATTTTCAAGAGGCTAGGTGAGTACCTTGTTTTATCCAATTACTTCAAAAATGTCTTGGGATATTATAAAGATAACTAAAATTAACAAAGTTTTAAATAAACATAGTATGCTTAAGGCATAAAAACCAGATACTCGTTGTTTTATAACATAACCTATCAAAGTACTTATAAAAATCTATTAAGTAAATCTATCAAAGATACACACTTGTTGTGCAATACAAATCTATCATAACAACCAATATATCATTTTAAATATCCTCAGACAGTTTTGAGGTATGAATGTGATGTTTAAACTAGAAATATACAGAAATATTTGACTAACATCAACTAACATGAAACAATTTTTGTTTGTTTTTCTCGTGTTACAAATAGGTACTTTACTTGTTACAGGTTCTCTGTGACCTGTCTTTTTATACAACACTGGATCATACTAATGCATCAATGCATCATTGGATTGGCACCATATCTGTAATATTTCTGAAGAAAAACTTCAAAATAGTGCAAACTACATTTGAAAATGATTTTTAATAGTGATTCGTTAATCCACAATGCAAATATTACCGCTTTTCCAACGGATTTCGATGTTACACTCTTGCTGCAAGTTTAGTTACAAATAAATGAAGAAATGAGACTATGTAAGTAAGTACCCAATGTATATACAGTGATAATATAAGAGATACCTACTTAGCTAAATTAATAAACAAAGCAGGTACATAATGCAGAAGACATGCTTATATCAAAATACGCATTCTTTTATATTATTATCACCTATCAAGATACCTAGTTTGTTTATAATTATCTACTATATAAAAATAAGTCGGGTTTTCCTTCCTGACGCTATAACTCCAGAACGCACAAACCTATTTCCACGGTTTTGCATTCGTTGGAAAGGTCTCGGGCTCTGTGAGGTTTATAGCAAAGTAGACTGGAATTTAAACCCGGACGAAGCCGGGTCCTGGGTCGCTAGTATTTAGTATATCTATAAGGATACTTGTATGACACAAATCTAGCATAATTATTTAGATATGTTGGTACTAATTGTTAAATATAGAAAGGTTTGAGGTTTATAGGTAATACTTAATAAGTGAAAATTAGAAATTCATAGAAATATTTGATGAACATGAAACATCCAACAATTATTCTATCTGCACCTGAATCATACCAGCATATTGCAAATATTTGAGTAATGTACCAGAATCAGATCAGCTTACACTTTTGAGCCCGGGGCTCGCTTACCAACTAATTATCTTGGTTTAGCATATATGGGAGGCACTACTGTCTGGGCCAGATAATAACAAAAAGCAATAAATAACATCCAAAGCCACCATGCAAGCTGTAATAATATTACAGTTAATTTTTATGTCACAGGTTCTACATGAAATATGGTTTCATACCGGACTGATGCCCAGAAACTCATTACTTTACCATTGGACACTGGACACTAAATGCTGCTGAAGAACCTAATATTCTGTCTACACCATGAGCTTAATATGGCTGTACCAAAATGGAGTCATCTTACACACTCTTGTCGCAGTTTAGTTAAAAATGAAGAATAAAATGAGACTGTAAGTATCTACCTAAGTCTTGTTGTATCAAAACACCTCAATAAGGTGTAAAGATAGCTTATTATATACACATTACAGACTTCACTACTCACTACATTCATAATGTTAAATAGCCATTGTTTTATAACATTATAAGTTATCAAAATACCTACCTAGTTTGTTTATATATCTAGGATATCTATCAATATACTTGTATGACACAAATCTAGCATACTATTAAGATGTGTAAGTACTTAGCTTTAGCTTTTACTGGAGCGACTGCCCTCTGGCCCCTAACACTGAGAGCACTGTACCATGTGCTTTAATGTTATAACAGTAATATAATTATAATTTATTTTTATGTTACAGATTCTACGTTAAATATACATACTTAGTATCATACCGGACTGATGCCCAGAAACTCGTTGCTTTACCATGGGACATTGTGTCATGCTGACGACCTTGTATCTACACCATGAGCATAATATGGACAGCCCATTTTTTGAATGATATTAATGATGTACAATAATAATAAAACAAGAATATATTTCAAAATGTAATTTATATGTGTATATTTAAAATAAAGAGTAAACAATAGGTATATTGTAATTGATTTTATTTTATTTAAATCCATCCTGTTCTGTCCTCCATCAATACAAACTCTGGTAATAAATGTTGAAGAGTAGGTATTAATTAATTAAACCTTTATTACCAACACTTTTACATTATACAACAAAAACAATGGTAAGTAAAGTAGTATATTAAGTTATGAGGTGTGTCGCAACACAAAGGCCTCCTCCAGCTCTTTCCAGTTTGCTCTCAGTGCTGTAGTCTATGCCATAGTGGTCCGGCAATCTTTTTAATATCGTCGGACCAAAGTTTTTTCTGTCTTCCACTTTTTCTCTTTGTTTGGAATCTAGATGTCCACTCAGTTATGTCTTTTGTCCACTTGTTTCTAGTTTCTCTCATCATACCTATGGCCTACCCACCTCCATTTGAGATTCTGTGTTTTGACTACAACATAGGAAGAGTAGGTATAATGATTAATAAGTCTTTTATTCAGGAATTAAAAACTTCATAGATATTCACTTTCACACAACTATACCCATTTGGTAGTAACTTTGCCAATCGGCAGAGGCCTCCCCCAATATTGTCAAAACACAGATGGCTATGGCCAGTGACTCTGGTCACACGCTACCTTGATCTCATCAGCCAACTTCTGGATGTTCTGCTGTTTCCTTACTATTCTGTTAGGATTTGATTTATCATTGTCTCTGATTCAAAGTCCTAAGTAATTCTATTGTATTTTTCTGACTGATGTAACTTTCCAGTCTGGTATGCTCCTTATACTTCTGGGTTCGGTGTGTTTGCCTTTGTAAGGGTCCGTGTTTGTCAACTATAAGTTAGCACAAGCAAGATACTCTTGAAGAGTACACTTAACACATAGTTATGTTCACTTTTGCATTTCTCATGACTTCTTTCAGACCGGTCCTATATGTCAATCTAATTATTTTGTAGTTAGGTTGCTGCTGGTGAGATTATTTGCCCGAGATATATCTATTCATTGAAATACTCAACTATAATCCTGTCAATGTAGATAGAAGGCATTTGTTCACCATTTGCCTTAACTTTTGTTTTTCTGGATTCATGACTTGCGCACTAGTATGCAGTAGGTATAATAGCAACCCATGAATGCGCTTTACTATTGGAAAATGATCTTTTCTCGATCTAGTAAGATAAGGGATATCATTATGATGTTTCGTGCATAGATGATTTCAAGGGAACACGATGACTTCCACGTGCAAATTTATGCGTTCGCCATAGTAAGTATTGTTAATGCATCGTTCCAGTCGTCCTCATTGTTCAAGAATTCGACTTTAAATCACGATTAAATATGAAAATCATTTTGTAAACAATAAGACGAATCGGAGATGTAAGATGGCTGCCAAGTCTGTTCAAATGTCAAGTGCAGCGATATTGTTCAGAAACACATTTATATTTTTTAAACGTATTACTTTTATTTTTTTACCAATATACTGTATTTTACAAGCTCCCATATAATATTTAATGTATTATCTTTCTTTACAGAACTATATTTCGTTGTAATTGCCAATAAACGGGCCGTTTAGCCAGAAGTTATAAAAAGATAATTATTTCATTTAATTTTCGAACGTATAGTTCATTCAATACATCGTTCATTTTGCTCTCAAAGGCCCGTCCCTATTTCGCGTTAGAATGACGTCATTACGTATTCGTACGTTTTTCTATCGAGCTCACCAGACTTTAACTTTCTGTCAAAATTAGCTACGTAACGTTTTCGTATCGACTTCTCGCTAGCGAACGATTCGAAAGTTAGAAAATATTCGTGCTCGGGCTACTGTAGATTTTTACATACGTTGTTTTTAATTTGTGTGTATTAGTTTAAAAAACAGATTTCGAAAAAATCGTATGGTTTAAAAGATAAAAAAATAAAAGTAAAATACTCTTATAAGGTCTTAGTTCGTAAAGTATGCACTTGGAGGTCCAGATTTTCGCGTTTATACAAACCTTGTATATAATAATGTGCAACATGTTGCCAAGTAAGTATCAATGATGTTCCGTTAGTAATTAAAGAGTTATAGGACAATTTAACATGAATAGACCACTGTTTACAAAGCAGTCAAATATCACGATATTCTAAAGGAATTGCATAGTAAAATATATTCCAATCATCAGTGTATTAATTCAACTACTCACATGCAAAAAACCCTTTCAGACCCACGGTACCCCTGGCCATACCCCTGGTGGTACCGTGGGTTTTTAAAAGTTAAACGGTACCATCAAGTATGTGACCCTAGTGATGTGTTGACCTATATATCTCTCGCATGATAACTAGTTAATTAGGTAGGTAAATAATAGAAAATGCATATTCCAATAATGAATGCAAGTAAGTACCTATATTTGCTATTAAATAGTTGGTAAAACCTGTTTTGCGTTTAAATAGTAAAACCTTGCTCCAAATTGTAAATAAAGACATATCTGTAGGCTACGGACTAGAGAAATTGCGTTAATTATGTAGTACCTATACATTTTTTTTTTAGTGTGTGACATTTTGGTTTAGTGAAAAGCTTCAAAAAAGCTATGACACCGTGTTTTATCAGCCATGGCTGTTGCATCACAACACTAGTAGTCGATGGTACCGTTTAACTTTTAAAAACCCACGGTACCACCGGCGCACGTACGGCAAAATCATGCATTTACGACGACAAAAGTCCAAAAATCAAAGTTATATAAATGCATCTATTTTATATGTCAGATGTTCCTAAAGCTTCAATACACATAGTACAACAAAAATTATTTATAAGTGAATAAGAATCTGTGTGTAATAAACACGTTTTGGCAGGGGTGTCGCTTGTTGTCAGCTGCGTTTCCAGTATTGTGTTAAACTCAGTGCGAATACATTATTTTTTAATTTGATAAGTGAAAGTGTTGGTTTATTCTTTTATTATGGAGGTGTTACCGTGTTGTAAGTACTTTATTGTAACCCTATTAATACCGCATAAAAACGCATTTTACTCAATAAATTCTTAATTATGTTTATACAGTGAAATACTCCATTTTTTTTGTATTTATGGAATTTGTTTGAGACTTTCAAAAAAAGTTTCATCGAGTTTCGCGCCAAATTATGAATTAATCAAAAGGTCATAATGCTGCTTGTACTGTGTACTGTTTTTAGTGGCCCTTTTTGGCCCCTTTTTGAGTATTGCTTGTTTATGTTTCAGGTAGTCGAAACGATTCCATTATGGACGTGCAAATTACAAGATTACAATACAATTATTCGGTGTTAAATGACAGTTTATTTAAATTTTCTTCAGTAGCTTTTATTGATCGATTATATTATCTATATTTTGCATAAAGTAAATACCGAAAAATGTACTGTAGATGAAGAAAATTTGATCAAAACGAATCGCAAAGTGCTTTTAACTAAGTTATCTCCTAAATGGAGACAATGGTAGCTGAGCTATTTAGTACAATTAGCTCTACTAACTTGATATGAACCACCTTCTGTCGTGTTCGCCGTGCCCCAATACATACACGGTCGAAGACCTGAACAGAGCAAGTGAGATGGCAGTCAATTTCACCGAGTTTTGGGCTGGGCACATCTAATACAAAATAAATTATTTCCATCGATACGACAAAGAAGAAGTATCGATTATTATCGGTTTAAATATTGATTCAAGTTAGGCCAGTATTTTTCTGTAGCTAAGTGGAGAGAGAGTGGAGTGGAGAGTTGAGTAGAGAGCGAAGAAGTGGAGAGCAGTGTAGACACCGAAGTGGATAGCTGACTGGAGAGAAGTGGAGAGCTGAGTGGAGTGAAGAGCTGAGTGGAGACCTAAGTAGAGAGCTGAGCGGAGACTTAAGTAGATAGCTGAATGGAGAGTCGAGTGGAGAGCGAAGTGGAGAGTGGATTGGAGAGTGCAGTGAAGAGCGGAGTGGACAGCTGATTGGAGAACTGAGTGAAGAGCTGAATGGAGAACTGAGTGGAGAGCGGAGTGGTCAGTCAAATTGACCTTAATAAGCAGCAAAGGATCTGAAAGATGTAAAATAACTCAATTACAGATTTAATTTTGAAAATAAAACAACCCTTTAGATTTTTCTGTCGAAGTCGGTTCTAAGTCATATATTAAAGTCCGTTAAATTAAATAAAGACCACTGGTAGCGATAACCGACATCCAGGCGAAGCCGCTGGCGGAAAGCTAGTTATAAATATATTGCTTTAAAATTCCTTGTTTCATTTGATCAAATTAGTCGTGTAAAATACCTACTAATTTTAGGTAGGTACTTAGGTACCTACCTAGGAGTATTAAGAATACTCCGGTAAGGTAATCACTACATAAAATATACGTAAATAGCATAATCAAGGTAAATTTTTATCATTTATAGTTTTGTCGTCGTAAATGTGGCATTTTGCCGTACGTGCGGCGGGGGTATGGCCAGGGGTACCGTGGGTCTGAAATGCAAAATTTCATCTCATTAAATTCAGTAATTACAGAGAAACTATTAAAATACTGACAAAGCATCGAAAGCCTACATAACCCGACCAGCTAACTAGCTAGCTCTCGTAAAAGCCGACAACAAAAAAAATAATAATAAGCGAATTCCTAGGAGGATGATGATGGACAAAATAATTAAAAATTACTTCCTTTTTAGTGAACTCTAAGTCTTTCAGATAAATCTAAGATGGATTCAAGAATTACAACAATTAAAAAATCTTGATTATTATTAGTCTCAAGTGTTTTTGGTGGTAACGCGGGGTGCGGCGTGCGAAGGCGCGCCAATCATAGATTATTTAAACGTCAAAATCGTTCAAAGGGCTCGCATCATATTTTGTTGATCAGTCCTTTTGCGCTTACTGTTTATTTTTTTCTAGGAACGCACAAATCGAATAGTCGACAGTGCCCGTAGCCAAGTGGCAAAAGTCTAAATCGCTATCGAATCGTATCGAATAGAATAGATTAGGTCGACCAATCACACTCCAGCTCGTGATTCCGCCGCGGCGCGCCCATCGTACGCCGGCGACGAGCTTGGATGTGATTGGTCGACCTAATCGTTTCTATTCCGTAGCGATTTACGCAGATTTACGCTACGGAATACACTGACATTTGTCTACGGGGCCTGGCCAGTTTGATGTTCAACCTTTTAATTTCAAATGATATTACACAACACAACATTAATTTATTCTCCCCTATTACACCATCCATCTTAGTTAGGGTAAAGTAAAAAAACTTAGCCGATTATCAGTTTTTGTATTTATTTGCCATTATTATGCGTTTAATGAATAACTAAATAATCTTACTACTGTGTCCTCAAAATCTATTGATTTGCTAATGGTGATAGACATTATGTACTGAGGTACAAATATATACTAACGGCAGTCCCAATATTTGCACCTAGTCTGACTACCCTGATGAACAGCCCAACACTTAAAAAAACTAGACATATTAAACCTAAAGTCGAACATTGCTTTCGACATTTACAAAAGTATTAGTAGATTAGATATTGATTTAATAAAACTAAAATATTTTAAAATAACTTATGTGTAGAAAATCGTTAACAACGGATTTTGGGATTTAAAAGACACCTAAATCTAATCACATAGTAAAAGATGTTATTAATACTAAATAAATATAAAATATCAAATATAAGTTCAATAACATTGGCGATCGTTTGGCATGTTGTTTTATTCGCATAAATGTAATAAAATTAACTGTAGATACATATTTCACGTAGGTATGTAGTTTTTTACAATACAATACATAATTACCACCAGGATCGAGGGGCGATTCATTAAAAGATATCGAGGTAGTCAGTTATTTTCTAGGTTTATTCATTGTTATATTACATTTAGCGCGTGGATACACTCATGTGTGGGGGTTAACAATCAAAAGTTACTTAACCAAATCAGTCATTATATTATAATAATTAGGTACTACGAGTACTAGGTACTGAACACGCCCCAATCTTAATATGAAATTTAAGAAGTTACATGTTAAATTTGTGTTCAAAAACATACGCACAAGGTTTTTCGTGATGTTTTTAGGCATAAATAATCATACATATATGAAAAAGTGACTGAAACTGATTATGGTGTAAAATTAAACCAAATCTATTACCAAATTCCAATCACTCTCAGGAACATTATTATTTTGTAATGTGGAATGATCTAATGCGTTTAGCTAGAACTATTATGTTTCAATTCTAAAGTACACATTCCAATTAATAAAATTTATTTATAACATTTATTAAAAGTTTTGTTGATTGTCAAAATTACTTTTTAAGAATAAGCTATTCATTTAGCCAAACTGAAAGCTGAAAGCATTGGTGGGAAAACCACCACCTGGGTGAAAATCAAAATGCTGTCCGCCACGATTGCAGAATGTCTGGAATATCACATTGGGGTCGATATCTGTAACAAAAATTGTCTCTTTAGCAAGAATTTGCACTCTACATTTTGAATGCATACCATCTATATGTTTACAGTATTAATATATACCTTATTATCTATTATCATAGTGCATATATGAGCTAACGCAGTAAAGAAACTAGATATGTACTTAACGTTCAAAATGACACACTCACACAGACGCACGCGCCTACATGAACCTCAGTGGATCTCACCGTGTTCCCAGTCGCGATTGGCGTGGTTACGTTACTCACGTTATTTTAACTATCGCACCACACGTACAATTTGCAAATTTTATTAATAAATTTATTTAAATAGAGCGCGTCTGTAATTGTTTCAACAATTAGGCCTATTTTCCGTACTGCTTCAGCTTATATTTTGCTATGCTATCATTTAATACCTAAAATTTTTATGTAAGCTGTTCTGTAACATACATTCCTACAACACATACATACATTTACATAGTGTAAGTACATACATCATTATTGTTTCTGGAACGAAAAATATTGCATACCTACCTTTGGAAACAGAAAAATTTTGTTACCTATTGGTTGTTTTGACTTTTTCGTTGTTTATAGTGAAATAATTAATTTATTGTATCTAAAGAAAGGCTGAACCGATTTGGCTGAAAATTGGTGGGGAGGTAGCTTAGAACTAGGAGACGGAACTAGGATTCTTATCCTGCCACTTGGACGAAGTATGCCACGGGCGAAGCCGCGGGGCATAACTAGTAATTTATATAGTTGATCACTACAGTACACATACCTGCCATGCTAGAACCGTCATCATTCAAGTCTTGCCCGTGGTCGTAACGAGCGCGTTTCTTCGGGTCACTGAGCACGCCGTACGCCTCACCCACTTCCTTGAAGCGACGCTCCTGTTCGCGGCGCTCCGGGTCTGGGGCCCCTGCGTGCCTATCTGGGTGGTGAACTAGAGCACGCTTCCTAAAAATGTCAATTTTTAAATTATTTCAATAGTTTAATGTCTGACTAATGATTTGATAGCCTCAGATGTCCTGCAATATTTAAAGCACTAGAAAGAAGTGTGACGAAAGCCTGCATCAATTATCCCAAAATAATTTCAATTAGTCAATTGGTCCTACTATCTGCCAACAAAAAGCCATCAAACAGTCTGATCATCTTTTCCCGCTCAAATTCATGCGCTTGCATGTAGGTACTATAAAAACAATTTTTAAAATGATTTCAAAAACTGGTTGAGAATCACTGATCGAGAGCTATGCTCACTAACTATCACAAGCAACGTCAGGTACAAACCGCCAGGCTGAAATTATGTTACGCAGAGCCAAGTCCACTGAAGGCCATTAGACAAATGGATTCTTTTTCATTAGACTTCCACTTACAGTCAGAAGACGGAAAGCGGAGGTCTTATTGGCCATACAACATCGATTCAGACACAATTTGTAATTGTTTTTTTTGAATAAATGAAATTGAATTGAATTTCTTTGAACGAGATTAGTGGGTTAGAGCAAAGAAGAGAGAGTGGGCAATCTATATTATGTAAATACACAAAAATTAAGTTAGTTACTTTTTTTATATACATTTTGTATATTAATTATGTAGTTAGTACAAGTTAATTGAGCTTATAAATTGTAACAACTATTACTGTTGAACTAAATGATCATACCTGTAAGCTTTTTTAATTTCATCATCAGATGCACTTTTATCAATGCCAAGAATTTTGTAATAATCCTTGCGCTTAGATTTTTTAAGTGCCAACTTGGCTTCGTGCAACAGTTGTTTGTTCTCTTTGCTCTTATCAATCTTATATAGTTTTTCGTAATCTTTGACAGCTTCCTCAAATTCCCCGAGTTCATTGTAACATTTGGCACGTCTCAGAAGAGCCTTTACATAGTTTTCATCAAGTTCTAGGGCAGCAGTACAAGCTTCAGCAGCTTCTTTGATCTGATTCAGTTTAGAGCACACTGTGGCCTTGTTAAAATACAGTTTGGCATTAACAATTTTGTTGTTTGGATCAATAGTCAATGCTTCATTGTATAAGCTCAGAGCTTGTGGCCACCTGCCCATCTTGAATGCTTCGTTACCTGGAACACCATCAAAATAATGAATAACTAAATAGCAATTTACAAGCCATAATTACCACTTGTTGACACTTAAATATAATAGGGACATTAATACAGTACTCCTGTACAACATAATAATTACTGGACAATAAGTACCTGTAGACAGATTACACAAAATTAAATAACGTCTATCCACACAGCACTTTGCAAATTAAAAACATAAACTGCCTTTCATGCTGTCATACTATATCATATTAAAAAATTGAAGTTACACAATTTCAGTAATAAATTAATGAACAAATTTATTGAAGAGTAAATAGCTTTACCTTCTTCTTTCTTTTGCTTCAGAAGTTTAGCTTTTTTGTATATTTCCATAGCTTTTTTATGATCTGGAGCAAGACGCAATACTTGTTGAAAGTGCTTGAAAGCTTGTTCATCTTTATCCTGCAACATGAAAACTTTTAATTTTAAGCAATTTGTTTGGTATACTGTACACCGTTACTATAGTAAAGTCTATGGGCTCTAAATTCTACAAACCATCTCTGTGAGGATTAAACAGATGAGAAAGAGTATTATTTACTCAGCACTTCCGCACAAACCTGTCGATACTAAAGAATATGTTTAATGAAACTACAATGGTAACATGCTTTACCTCAAAGTACAAGCACAGTCCACGAACATAAATGGCCTCTGTGTCGAAACTGTCAAAGCGTAATGAGTCATTGGCTATTTCCTGAGCTTCCTGGCAACGTCCAAGCATAGCCAAACATTCAGCTTTTGTAAGCTTTGCTCTGAAATAAAAATGGGCGATTTGTAATATTTTTTAAATACATATTTCTCCCATATAACATTTTACACAAACAATATGATAATAATAGTTGATATGTATTGGAAGATTGGTAAGTACCTTGCTTGGACCTGTGATATGAATAGCACATTCAATTTCAAGCCTTCATTTCAACTTAAGTATAAGAGATATGTTTCATTATAAATAATAAGTTTTATACAGCTTAGGTGGGAGACACGCATGGCCCACCCTGATGGGAAGCGGTCACCATGGTCTTTGGACGTGTGCAACACCCGGGGCGTAAACCAAACCATACCATACCAACCTTCCAGTGCGCTCTAGCTACCCTACTTACCACCAGGAAGACAACAAAGTTATTTTAGAAGAACATGTTAGGCCTTGCACATCCATCCTTTTACTCAGTCTGCTGCCCCCAACTTTCCTGCTTCTGCTCTAGCAGGCCTACTATCCATCTGTCAGTTTGGGTACACTCTTGGCGAACAAACTGCATCTCCGTTTCACTTACATTACATCTGACTTACTGACATTTATGCAAGATTTAACTGATGAATACACAGCTAATTTAAATGTGTGCGCTGTGCTGTATGTAAATTTATTACTGTTCAATAAATTTTAATAAACCAAGGTTAATGTATGTATAGTGAATGCTAATAATGTTAATGCTACTACTATCATAAAATTATGTTGCTGTTGGTAGCTGTGTCTGTACATACTATGTTAAAAAAAACTTGGGTTATATATTTTTTTTTTAAACTTGTTCGTTGTTCGCAATGGACGTAACAACTACTCAACGGATGCAGTTTTTATGTTTGAAAGGTTTTGTTCAGACTCAAAATCTTACACCATGTTTGATCACAATTGGTTGAGTGGAACCACATAATATATAGTGAAAACCGACGTCCACGCGACGGGGGAGCTGGTGGAGCCGCGGGCATAGGCTAGTAATATATATTTTTATACATATAATCAAAAAGGGGAATGTCAAGTTCTGGCCATCATATGCCCAAGAATATGATAAATGGCCAAAAACCATCGTTTTTTATAATTAAAATCAATATATTCGTATGCTAGTTTGGACTAGGAGCAATGACCTATTAAGCATTTTAAAGCATTTTTAATGATTTAATTAAATAATAAAAGTGCATGTTAACCAATCACTATTATTATAAATGTTTGATATGTAATACGAAGTAATAAGGTGTTAATAGAAATCATCAAATAATGGCTATAAACTATCAATTATTTTAACGTGCATGGCATCAAATTAATATATCTCCACCTGCACAATTTCTAGATGACATTGTAATTATCTATGAGTAAAGACAGATTGCTTCATTGAGGGACTTTAAAGAAATCTATGAGTATTAAAGAATAAATAAAAACATATATATAAGTACAAGAGAACTAATATAATTATCTATTTGTTACCACCAGTAACATTATGTAGTTGAGTATGTGGTCTGAGTTTTAAAATCATGTTCATCAGCAGTTAAAATCAACAGTATAAATGTGCATTTCTGCGGCAAATAAAATCTATATTATTGCCTATACTCCTAGTTTTATTTCAAATATTTTAGTAGTTATTCAATAGCAATATAGTATACTACCATGTACATAAAATTTTTGCTGTGGACACCCATTGGCCAAAGTGCCTATGGGCAATGGGCATCCCCCTTTCCTTACCAAAATAAAAAAAATAGAAGACTATAGGGCTTACCTGATGGCATTTCACAAATCTTTTTAGCTTAAAAATAGACTACTAGGAAATAAAGAAAAATTCATTGTTATTAAGAATACCTATTATGCAGACACTTACTTAGTGCAAGAGGGGCTATAATCAAGACAGCGATCCATGCAGAACACCACACGGCGGTAGTCGGCAGCTTCCATGGCACGTTGCGCTTCTTCATGCAGCTTGCGAAGAGCTTCAAGTGCACGGCGTTCACTGGCCGCACACTCCACGCCGCCTAGCTCTGCTGCACGACGCACAGCCTGCTCACCTCCCGGTAGATCACCTAAAAGTAGCAATAGTAAAATTTAATCTAGCCATCAATATAAAAAAAGCTATCAACAAATCTGTTTGAAAGGCTTTTTTTGTTTGAAAGGTATTCAACCGATTAAAATTTTATGAATGTTTTTTTTTTTTCATAAAAAAAGGGTCTGATGGCAGTCTCTTCTAAACAAGATAAACCAATAGTGCAAAAAAGAGAACCCAGGGCTTCAAAATGCAAGATGTAGCTGTATCTGGGATTGATTATTATTATTATGGGATGATAATGAATATGACATTAGGTAGGTAGTGAATAAGAACTATAAAAGCTTACCCAATGCAATGCAGCATTTTGCCATGCGAATGTAGCCCTTTGTGAAGGTAGAATCCAAGGATACAGCTTTCTGAGCATCGTCTAAAGCTTTCTTGTACATGCCCAACATCATATAGCAGGCAGATCTATTGCCATAGTATGCTGCATTCTCTGGACACAATTGTATGGCTTCATCATACATAGTCAGGGCACCCTTATAGTTTTTGAATTTATATAAATGATTGCCACTTTCTTTTTTTTCTTCAGCCAACCTAAATAAATAATATTTGTATGTAAAAAAATATTATTTGCTTTGAAGATACAGTAAAGCTTATTTATGCATAAATTCATACATTCTACATACAATTAATTTCATTCTATACTAATAATGATTCCGTACTAATGGTGATAAGGCTAAGTTAATACTTGAAATTAGATTAATATCTAATTTGTATAGAAGTTGCTATTATATCTAAGCTTGTTCAGTATCTTAACATCTTTCTTTGTTGATAGATTGTGCAGTAATTGCAGTAAACCCCTTTCAATTTTAAATGAAGTGTTTGGGAAACTTTGCATCCTGTTATGATTGCCCTTAGGAATATGTTAGGAATAATGTTAAACTTTACGGGTCTGGTTTTAATTGCATTTCTTTTTTCTAATGCACTCATAAAGTTGATGCTTTTGAACCTAATGTAGAATGTAGGTCGGGTGTCATTGTACCTTTTTTTCGACTAATGTACATAGCAAAATGTCAAAGACATCGAAAAAGTACCCAAAGTACGAAGAAAATAAGATTATAAAGAAACATGAAGTAATAATGCAGGTTTCACAAGGATTCGTGGTTTTTTTTGTGTCGATTAATTTATTGAAATTTACCTTTCGGGGCTCTTCGGAACTAAACTATCGATGGTTAAATCCAAGTCCACCACATCTGAATCTGCCATTATTATATTTTTTACAAATTTTTAATGAATCAGAATCTGCAATAATCCAGGAATTTTTAGCCTCTATTTTGACGACGAATCCACCACAAAAGAGCTGCGAAGGGTTGCCAATGTTGCCATGTTATGAATTACACAACCATTTAGTAAGTCCCACATCCGTAGACTGAGAATATTTTCACTATTCACGGTCCACGGCACGGTAATATTTAAAGGCTATACATACACGGCCCGATAAATCGGTGGCATGGCAACATGGGGGATGTGGTGGGGAGAACCCTAGATCGGAGCTATATATGCTCACATGCGTGTTGTGGTGTGTAGGCACGTCAGTCGTCTCGATTTTTATGGTTCATTCACCCTAAATCGCTTCGGGCGAGGCGAGTTCACGATTTAAACATCATTCATCTCCAAAATCCAGTCTCTCTATGCCCTCCACCATGGCACTCTATTTCCATTTTGCATCCGTTACACTGTGCCGTGCCGTCTTCGTCGTCGTCTTTCATAATATAAAACCGCCCACCACCCAATATTATTATACTCAACACAAAATAAAAGGCCCGTTTTGACGTTTATCCTCGTGGCGTAACTAGTTATGTACCTATACGATTCGGTATTCGATACTCACGGTGAATCGAATCCAGTTTGCATGGGGATTTAATCGATTCGAATATGTATGTAAACTGCATTGGATTAAAGTTCTGATTAGAAAAATTAGCTTAACCTTTGATTTTGTAGGTATTTTAAAACAATACAATGTTATTATAGGTCAATTTACTTATATTTAATATTTTTTTACAATAACATTCACTCAATCACAAAACAACAAGAATAATTAAATCAGTCTTCAGAATCTAAACACAAGTATTAAAATATATAAAAATAAAAGTGCGCGTCGGACTTGAAAAAAAAAATCTCACTCGATATTTTCTTTCCTTAAAACTGATTATTAATAGTCTGTGGACTACATGAAAAAATTGTTATGGACAGCACTTAGCCGAGTGGGCGGTACCTGTCAATGAAAAATGTAATTACCTTTAGAACATTTCAATTGATAAAAAATTAAGAACTTCATGGGCACGAACTGTCAAAGTGGGCCTTTTATTTTGTGACAACTATAATAGAATAATATCCTCGAAAATGTGCTGTGAAAATATAAAATGGGGAATACACATCATAGTGCACCCTGCACCAAGTAATACCCCTTTTTTATTTATATTTGTATCAATTTGCTAAATTAAGTCGATTTTTAACTGAAATTACGTTTGGTTTCCAAAAATGCAATTTTGAAGTATTATTAGCCCTTTTTCAATCAATGTTGACACTAAATGTCAAAGAAAGAAAGCACTTGTATATTTTCATTCATTCATGTCGTTGATCCTAATCCTAGCATGTCGTAGTATTAAAAGTAGCCTATGTGTGTTATATATATATATTATATTCGTTTATTGTGCTTTTTGTGAGTGCGTAAGTAGATAATTAAAATAAGCAAGCTTATTATTATTTGGTTCGTGTGCACGACTTCCGCGGTGATATAAGTTTTTAACAAATGAAGTGAAAATGGAAGACGATACAGTACTGGTGAGTGAAGTCCTGCATAGTAACGGTGATATAGAATGGCAACCACTGGCTCTTACTTTAGTTGAGTATCCTAAAGGTAAGTTAACTTAACCACATTTACTATTTTTATTAAGTACTGAGATCATAAATTTCTAAACATGTTTCGTATACTTTTCCTTTCAGGAGATTGGCTTGGAAAATTCTTTGCTATAATAAGTTTGTCCCCATTTGGTATTGGCGCGGGTTTTGTAACACTTATTTTCTTTCGCCGTGATCTTCATACTGTAAGTAATAACTTAATTTGCCACACATGCAGGGGTATAACAATATAAAAAGTTAATATGTAAACTGTTTGTAACTGAATACAGCAATATTGTAAAGTTATGTATTGGTACCTACTTAAATATTCAAGCAATCCTACTAATATAATTTTTGGTGTTTTTGAGATGGTGACTCAATAAAATTATGTAATAATGGATTTAATTTGAAGGAAATTTGGCATATTTATAGAATTCGTAAACAGATTAAACCTATATCAAGTTCATTGACATTTTTAGTAGATACACACATTTTCCAATTGTCTCTGGATTAGTTTTTGGGAGTCAGAGTGAGAAGCTACAAATTTATTTTACAATTCTTTAACCATGTGGGAAGCAGGGATTGAGGCTATAATCATCACACCACTACCCAGGGGAGTGGAGTAGTAATCATTTGTGTCAACAAATCCAAAAAAATTATGTAAATTTATGGACATCATGCAAAACTAATAACAGGCAGGCATTGCAGTTATGGGTTATGGATGATGTAAGTCAAGTCAAGCAGTGGGGGACAGCTAGTTTCAATATACTTAATGATGAAATAAAATAATAACTATTTATATCATAAATAAGAAAATCATTTAAGAAAACATTGTTTACTACATTCTAAACAAAATTGTTGGAATGAATTAGTTATTTATTATAAAAAGACTACATTTCGGGAATTTGATACTTTGGGAATTAAACATTCTGGTCTGAAAGATACTACTTATCCACATATCTGCTTAATAAACTGCTTAACCACATTATTTCAACCATTCTTTTGGGGTTGTATAAGTGTAAAACAGCATAAAGTTTTTCATTGTTTACCATTTGTTTCCAGATAGCTTTTTTCACTGGTACATTGGTCAATGAAGCATTAAACATGATATTGAAGCATATAGTATGTGAAGCCCGGCCTTTATCCAGGGGGAATTTGTACAATGAATATGGAATGCCATCATCCCATTCTCAGTTCATATGGTTTTTTAGCATATATGTTCTGTATTTTGTCTTAATCAGGTAAGCAAGTGCTGTGTCTATTTTATTATGTGTTTTTTTTTAATAATATTGTATTCAAACTTTTTTATTATACTGAAAGAAAAAGTTTGTCAGTTATTGGTCCTCTGTGGCGAAAACTTGCCAGGGATAGGAAGCACTGCCGCCGCCTCCTTCTGCGAGCAAGTGATTTTCGAGAATGAGGCGGCGGAAAAAGTTCGGGAGAGGCTGCAAAGAGCTCTCCCGGACAGCGGTGGCGCGGTCTGACGACCTCCGTCCTACATGAGCGCTGGCCTAGAGGTGACGGGTGGAACCGCCTGTCACCCTAGCAGAAGCAGGCCGAGGCCGCGGCGCGCGAAGGCGAGCCTCCCCTTATTCCGGGGGCATGACGGGAACCATGTGGTTCTCAAACCTGAGGGGGCCATCTCGAATCCGGAGATGGCCTGGGTCAAGCCGGGGTGCGAGAGAAATGCTCTTTGGGCCACCTTACACCGTGGTGTCAGAAGACCCTAGGAATATATTTTTTGTAAACACTTCTTTTGTATTAGCAAAGACGATAGATCTATCGTCTTTGGTATTTGTTCAAATAAAAGCTTTGAAATTGAAATTATCTGGTGTGAGCCAGGAAAATACCTTATTGGGTAACTTTACACACAGGTTTGAGACCCGAAACGGCATGCAGTTTTAGTCAGTCTGAGTCCGACCATAACCATCCTCAATGATTCATAGGGGTGGTGTCGGTGGGGATTTCCGCACGCGATGAGAGAAAGCTTTCCTACTCTCTCGAGACCAATAAACCAGTCTACCATTTCACATTACTGTTTCAGGTTACATCATATAAACAACAACAGTATAATTTCCGCCCTATGGAGGGTAATTATTGTCGGTAGTTGTTTATTCCTAGCGCTGCTTGTAAGCATCGGCCGGGTATATCTTCACTATCATTCGACGTCCCAAGTGGTAGTCGGTGGAGTAGTGGGGTTCATTTTTGCCACACTATGGTTTATAACAGTGCAACGAGTTTTTACTCCACTATTTCCGCAAGTTGTGTCGTTGTAAGTATCAGCAATTAAAGATTTACATAACATTTACACCAATCTCTAAAAAAAAATTCAGTATCACACTTATTTTTTAATGTAGGTATCCATACTCACCAAAATCTTTGAGATCTCTCGGCACATTTGCGAACCTGGCTACCATCGATTTAACCTGACTACTTTTTGTATCAGGATTATTGCTTAAAGCTGCCATGTATACTATTTTTTATGACGAGGCTCTGACAAAAGTACCTCTTTCGGTCAGTCGGTCACGCCAAAAATGTATCATGACCAAGACCAAATCTTAAAGCATGCGGTCCTCAGGCTCCGAGGGAGTACCTTGGATGCAACAGAGATCAACTCAAAAAGATGATGAATTATTCTACTAAAGTTCTTGCGTTTTTCACAAGTTGTTCAGAATATAATATTGCAAATGCAACAAAAAAAATAAACCGGTCAAGTGCGCGCCGGACCTCGTGCCCTCAACGTTCCGTATACAAATAGACTCAGTTAAATAAGTAGGTAGAGATATTATGTGACTGGTAAAGTAGACAATATTGACTTCTGTTCTTGTTTTGAGAAATTGACTTGTGTACTTGTTTTCAGAAAATTATGCGAAATGCTAATGATAAGGGATACAACTTTAATACCGAATGTGCTGTGGTTCGAATACACGACGTCCCGGCAAGAGGCGCGAGCGCGCGGCCGCAAGATGGCGGCATTGAAACCGACTCAATGACGATGCGTGTGCACGCGCGGCGGCGGGCCGAGCACGCGGCCGCGCGCGTGACGCATGGCGGCCGCCGCCGCGGCGGCGCTGCTCGGCGGCGTCCTTCTCACCAAATACGAGCCCGCTCGGTCGCTTCTCCCATACTGATCTACGGCTTCTTCTAGTGTATCTACCGAGGTAGTGCTGATTCGCGGGGATTGACTGTGACTATACATGATGTTGTAAACCTAACAATGCAATAATAATTGATTCAGTGTTAAATACAGTCTGTAGTATCACAAGTAATATTACTTTGGTGTTGACTTGATGTTCAGATCGAAATTTTATAATAATTATAATTATCTAGTAGAGTTGTGTGCTTGAGGATTGAGGGCCTAAATGTGAGACTTGAACTAATGTTAGCTAGATTTAGTAGAAGTTTCTCGCTTCACGATTAGAACCCTCAATCCTCACGCACGTAGGTAGGTAGTGTTTTATTACTGTATGGACTGCGAAGATTACTAGACCCGCGCCTCGATAATTATTAAATAAAAAGATTTTTATAGTATAAAGGTAATTTATTAGATAAACGGATACAAAGAGTTAACATTCACGGTTTTTACGGTTGTGTTATAGTGTAGTTAAATTTGTATGTATTTGTACGAAATCAGGAAACCAAGGAAAAAATAAATATAAGGTTTTAGGGTTGAGACCTCAATTTCAAAGATATTGTAACAAAAAATGAGTAACTGAATCATGTTTACCTGTTACGTAAATTTATCATAAGTACACCGTTTTTTAAATTATATTCTGTCGTATTTTAAGTATGATTTAATTGATATTTCAAGTAAATCATCATGTTTTAGAATTCTACTTTATTGATGCTACTCAATAGTCTCGTCACTTTACATTTTCAGAGATGTATTTAATTCTCAGATTCCATTATTTGGAAAAATCATCATTCACCCTGTACCATTATTATGTATTTATTTTTCCAGATTGTGTTTGTGCCGTGATGTTTTTGGTTTCGCTGAAAGCCAAACTGTGTGTGCAATCAGACTAGCAGGTGTAATTTCATAAATAACAAAGCACTTCCAGCAGAAAAGAATTATGTGTCGCGCTTCGTCTGTATGGTAGCTTTAGCTTAGTGGTCACTCGGAAGATTATGAGATAAGTATCGTAATTATGATCGAGTGATCCCGGATTCGAATCTTGTCATTACACTTACGGTTAGTACCTAGTATTTCCTTATAAATCTCTCTAAGTCTGCACAATGTTTTGCAACATTACACCTACTACTCTGCAGCATAAAAACCGTGACAAGAGATTATTACACTTAAGTATAATATCTACACAAAAACGCAAACTTTACCTTTCAGAAATTAAAAGCATTAAGTACTTACCAAGTCTTGTCTTTCTGTAGGCTAAAACTGAATAATAGAAAAGTATATTTAGTAGGAACTATTTTTTTTGTTCATGATTTTTTGTTTATGCCGGCTGTTATACTATGTGCCTTATAAGCGGCTTGCTCATGGCGAAGTTTCCTCTGCGGCTGTGATTGTTGACACACAGTTGTTGACACCTCTATTGCATTAATTTCATAAATTTTCATTACTTATGTTTAAGTATTTAAAATTCACCGCTTACAATCAGGCTGCGATTTTTTTTACAAACTTAGCAAAAGGTGTAAATTAAAAACTAAAGGTACTTCAGCTTCAGTGTTTATGTAAATACATTGTTTTGGGCGAAAACACAAAGCGGTGCAGGGTGGCCTAGATTTTTTAAAACAGTGTGCATCACACCGCTTTGTTTATTTCGCGTTATGAGTCAAGGCAAAGAAACAATAAACAACAATTATTTCCCTTGATAAATTAATAAAAACCTATATTTGATATTATATAATGTAGTAATAAGGCCGGTGAAATTCTGACAAATGCAGCTTAGAGAAAAGCTTTATATTACAAAATACACACTTGTTAGATGCTAGTTTTGGTCTATAAAACTATAGATGCCTTCGCATACGGAAGCAGCCCTTAATTTTTTTAAACGATAGCCCTAGTGTTGTGAATAATTTTTGAAGTAATTTAATACGCTAGTGGGTAATATAAAGGGTGAATTTTTCAAAAGGGCTTGGATGGCCAAAACCGAAATTTCATCAAAATCGGGCTCGTGACTCCTTTGACCATTTTTCGCTATTCCTTATAGTTTCGGATTTGGCCATCCAATCCCTTTTGAAAAATTCACCCTGTATAATGGTTCAAGATCCCACTATAGCCAGACACTACATACTTACCCAAGGATAACGTGCAGGTATTGGATAGAGTGGTAACTCATACCGGCGGTCGTTGTCAATATCGGGTGCTAAAAGGAGGTTAGGTATTATGTTGAAAATGAGATGATATTCTTCACAGATTTCGTTGCTTATTAGCGGCGCTATCGAATGGTATAATTTTTTTTATACTACGTGGGTGGGAGGACAAGCACACGGCCCACCGGTAAGGGTAGGTTATTTTGCCCAAAATCCAAATGATGTAGTTTTAGTTTTCAAAATCGTATTATTACACCATTTGATAGTGCCGCTGAACTCGCTGGTAAAGAACGAATTCTGGGAAGGAAGGTACAGATACCGGCACGTAAATTGGCCAGACGCGTCATATGCGCAAAGGTCGATTTTTAGGTCCCCTTTGAGGTATGAGCGGGTCGCGGGAGACGCGGTTGCGCCGTCGCGTACATATGATTGGTTCGTCACTTGACGGACCAATCAGATGTCTCCGAGAGACGACTTGTAACGTTCCGTTCGGTTCGTTCGTACTTTGAATCATTTGATTGGCTCAAAGTGCACGATGCGCGAACTTACCCCAAACCTGGCCAAGTTACGTGCCTGTATCTGTACGGCAGCAAAGATCTCGTTTTCAATAAAATACTTTTATTTGGAGTTTCCAGGTTTCTGGTAGAAGGAACATTGCTGGCAATGTTCATAATACATTCTTAAAAATATTTTGTAATAAATAATATAAATATGTAAAATCAGTACTGCAAATCCAAGTGATCTACTACTATCGTTAGCTACCTTTAACACCTGATTACTGACAAGATAAGCTAGCAGGTATGCGTTCACGCAAGGTACACATACCTATACTATTTTATCCCATACATTTAATTTATCCTAGGAAAAATAAGTGGTGTATGGTGAGCTTAGGATCTTACTCTTAAGTAAGCATAAACTCTAACTAGTTATGTGTTGTCAATATTTTATTACGCTAGTGTTTAAGTGATAATAATTACACTTGTTAAGAATGACCGTTTAAAATAAGTTAATAATAATTAAAGGGAATTCTTTCAGTTTTTATATTGACCAAGATAAAAAATATAACCATTTATTTATTTTATTGTAGCAAGCGTAGTTGAGTTTGTAAATAAGGTATATGCAACAACACTAACCCCCGTATGCATAGTCGCTATTCTAATGTCACTCCACTCGAACTCGACGTAGTGTTACTCAAAAGTCTCTTTCAAGCTCGGTAAATACCTATTTCGGTGTTTCGTCAAACTTTAGAGTTTTTCGTTTAACACTCGCGGTTACTCCACTGAGTGTAACTTCAATTGAAGTGGAGTACTTTAACAGCTTTTAGCAGCTAGTTGGTACTTTAACAGCTAGTTAGAATAAGAATTTATAAAATACCTAAATAGTTAAGTAAGACAAAACCAAACCTTAACATATTTAATACAGCAACAGTTTTTAATCAATTAACTATTTTTTTGCGTTCATCATAAAATATTGATGACTTCTTATGTGTTATTTTTCTTTTAAATCTCGGGAACTGGATTCTGGTTGCAACCGATTTGTATTGCCAGATCTTTTCTTTTTTTTCTTCATTGCATTAAGTTGCACATTGTTACTTACTTCACGGTCAATTTCATTAGCACTTAAAACACCTGTCATTGAATAATTGTATTATTAGTAAATATACAAAAACATCAACTTTTCGATAGGTAGGTATTTCACTATAAATAACTTACTGTTGCTAAGTAGTGCGGAGTTTACAGAACAATAAGAATTACTGTCCTCAGTTAAGCTTTCCATCCATTGCTGTAAATAAGGTAAGGACTTAGAACAATTTGAATTGCCCTGAATAAAAATATAACAGTAGGTGTTTATAACTAACCTAACCACCTTGCAGATGCCGCGGCAGATATTTAGTTTCACCAAGTTTTTGCGTCCAACGCGAAAAACAGAAGAAATAAAAAATATATGAATATCTCCAATGTATAGACTAACCTAACTAATTTTCAATTTTATATTACTAGGTATAGATGGTACTTAACTAGTTAGTTAAGTATCAACTAGTTATTAAGTACCTACCAGTACCTTCTACAGTGTTGTACAAGGTGATTTTTAAAGTGGTCGTAAGACTCATATGTGACAAAAATCAGGAGGAATAGCTAAAAGCGCTCGAAGATCTCGGGCCCAATTTTGATGATGGGAACTAAAATTGCATTATTAAATTTTTGAAAAAATTGCACTGAACGGGAATCGAACCCGCGTCCCCTCACGAAATACTCCAACACCCGCGATCCAGTACAATCGTCATAAGTTCATAGCACAATTCGCCATAATGTTTTATTATTCATGCAGGCCGTTTCTGCGTAATGAATAAAATGACGGATCACAAGTGAGCCTATCAATTAGCTCTAGTATTATTACTGTAGTATAGCAGTTATTTTTGAACTGTATTTCACGGTCGATGCGCGATACTCTAAATAGGTGGGTAGGTACCTATAAGTATAAACAAAGGCAAAAACACGTTTTTAATTCCTGAACATTTTTATGTTCATGTATTTACCTTATCTGGAGGAATCAAGCGGTCCGCTTTCTTCATGAATGTAAAGTTTGCTTTTTGACCTAGATCCACTAGATGGCGCGTTACTTCCGTTGTTGACATTGCCCTATTCAAAACTCCTTGTAATGTAAGTGGATCTTTTTCTAGCAAATCCGGAAACATAATAGCCAATGGCCTCATTTGAGGCCCAACTTCGCATTCTACCTATAAACATATAATTAAGTTGTTTGTCAAGTGCTTTGTCGGTCCCGTTCAGGTACTATACCTACCTACCTACCTACAATATTATTATAATCAAAGACGATATGATATCATATCGTCTTTGTTATAATATACAATTGTATGTTATCACAATGTCAAATTTAACTAAGCGGTTAAAATCTGTTAAGAAATTTTTAATTGCGCGATTGAATAACAGACAGGCTATGAGTGGAGGAGCGTGTTATTGCCGATTACTTATTACCTATAGACAAAATGTTTAAAAATTGATAACACCCTCCAATCTACGCATTAAGTAGGTAGCAGTACTAACAGATAGGCATAACTGACAGAAATGATATTAAAATACCTTTGTATAGGCAGTTCACCTCAGAGGTTGTCCCAGAGTCTGGGACAGCTCAAATACATACCCTACCATCTTGAAGCGCTTGAGACGATTGAGAGACGAGCCAAGAGGCTAATCAACTATGATGCGTTGGTCGAGATCGAGGTTAGGCTATAGTGCCTTTTTTCCGTGCGGAAATCCTCATGGATAGCCACCCCGCGGCCAGCGGGGCAGGTTATGTCGGACTCTTACCGACTAAAACCGCACGCCGTCTAGGGTCTTCTGACGCCAGGGTGTAAGGTGACCTATGGACGTGTGCAACAACACCAGGGGCGTCACACTCGCGCTGCTGACCCTAAGAGCGGGTACACATTGGGCGCTCGGCGTTGCGTTCGGCGAGCGTTGCATGTGTACACATCAATTGAAACCCTTAGAGCGGGTACACATTAGGCGCTTGCAAACGTGCGCTTTGCTAACGCGCGTTTTAAAAACTTAGAGTTTCAATTGATGTGTACACATGATAGGTAGGTATAGATAGAACGAAGCTTTTTTTGGAAAAAAAATTTCAGTAGCAGTTTCTTAGTGTTATTCTTTAGGGTTTGGCGTAGGTAACACATGAGTCGTCAACTTTAGAGGAAAATTCATGGTCAGCACGGGGCCGGGGGAGAAAATTGCCAAAAACATTGTTGGACGTGGACCTTTCTGGGTCCAAAAACCCAAAGAATACGTAGAACAAAGTGCTACCTACAATTTATTTTTTATAACATGGGAGGGATGCCTCGTCGATCAGTTTATTTAGGTAGATCTTATAAAAATGCAATTGTAACTTGCACGTACGAGGAATGAATGTTTGAATAATTAAATTTACGAGTTGTAATACTTCCTCCTCGTCTGAAACGCTACTTGCAGATTTAGAAGATTCTGCCGGAGGCTGCAACGTGTTCTCTACCCATTCTGAGTCTTTAGCTAATAGAGGGCACAGGGGTTCAGGTGTCAGTTTCACATTGAATAATCTTCCATTCCTTGGTCTCTATAATTAAAAAAACCATTTGTAATGATAATCGTGTTTATTTAGTTTCGAACCTGACATTATAGATGGATAACGTGTACATTTTTCTGCGATAACGTTATTTCTCTGAAAGAAGCGACGCGCGACGACGACGAAGGATCTATCTTCTCGCCAATAGGTTCGAGTGGATGAGATGGAAAGTTTGGACAGTTGCATAGTAGGTACCTAGATGTAGGTACTGTGGTAAGGATCTGAATATAATCTATATACCTACTTCGCTATATTTATGTAGGTAGGTACCTACCATGTTAGTTTTATAAATTACGCTGTGAGCTTAGGCTGTAGGTAGGTAACTGAGTAGCTAAATAATACATACAAACATCACGACACGAACGGTGATAGTGGTGATGGGTTTATGCCCTGGCATTTTGAGCATATACCTAATGCCCGAAGTGTCAGAGCATAAACCCAAACCATCACTGGTCACGCCTCTTTCCCATGGTCTAACGGCAGTGTGCAGTGGCAACATCTTTCCACTTTTTATGATACGGCTTACACTTCTTCTATTTCACAGTAATTGTTAAATGATGAAGCACTAATAGAAATTCTATTCTACGGTCTAAGTACCAATACTTAGTTAGGTACATACAGATGTTCCAGGATTTGTGGTTGCTATAGTCCTCTGTTTAGGCCTTTTGTATTTATTATTTAATGAAGAGTTATTCATTTTGCAAACACCATATTGTTGTAAAATATATTCGATAACTAATTATACTAAGTACTTCAATTTCGGACCAACTTTTATTTAGGTGTAAATAAAATCACATAATGAATCATGCATATTGTTTTGACATTTTAATTTTATAATGGCATAGACGAAAAGGTTTAGATTTCAACAGGTAGGCATAGGCAGGCAGCATGGTCTCTGTAAGTATACCTATTTTATTAATATAATTTTGACTAGCTGTGCTTGCGAAGTTATCTGCGCGGACTTAAATCTGGGCTTTAATTTTCATGGCGAAACACTAATTCTATTCCAAAATTTAAGTTACCTATGCTACGCCTTCACTGACAGATCAGTGTACGCCTTGTAACATTACTTGTCAGTGAAAGTCCTTTCAAAATGGGCCTAGCCGTTCCAGAGATTACCTAATTCTAACAGGTACACAGACAGACAGTCTTAAAAATGGTTTTAATTGTGAGTACATTATTCAAAGACGATATGATAACGTATCGTCTTTGGTATTATACAGGGTACATTTTTATATAGTAGGTAATAAAAAAAAGCTTATGTAATAAAATAATGGGTGCGGGCCGGAACCTCGACGTGGTGCACCCGGGCAACGGAGGCAAGCAGCACCTCCCACTCGCCACGGGAGACGCTGATGCCTGTGGCCAATCCGGCCGGAGTGGGAGTGACCCTCTAGAGGGCTGCTCTGAGGCTCTCCACCTGTCCCTCTGACTAGCAGAGGGCGTAGTGGGGAGCGAACGGGGGCGATCTGATTGTCTGCGCGCCGACGGTTAGGTGACAGGAAGGCCGCCTGTCACCCTACACCCCACCGTCGGCGAAGTGGCGCGATGGTCGCCCCAGCCCCCCCACCTTGGGGGGTCGAGGGGGCCATCTTAAAACCGTAGATGTGGTGGGCTGGGGTGCGAGGGATATGCCAATTGGGTAACCTTACACCCCGGTAATTAAGGCCCGAGACGGCGTGCGGTTTTAGTCGGCATAACCACCCCCGATGGCCGACGGGGGTGGTATCCATGGGAATTTCCGCACGATAAAAAAAAGAGGAGTCTCGGGCCTGATTGTGATGAAAACTCAAATGGCATTGAATTTGAAGCCAGGAATTGAACTAATTGATTTGAAAAAAAAAAAGCACCCTGTATCATTACACGATTCAATAGTGCCCCGAATGAGGAAAGAATTCTGGGAATAACATACAGCAAACTAGGAGATACTATTTGAATTTTTGCCTGTTCCAATGAGGTAATCTCTGGAACGACTGGGCCGATTTTGACGGTACTTTCGCTGGGAGACAAAGGCGTAACATAGGCAACTTTCATTGTTGAAAAAGAATTAGGATTCAGCACAAACTAAAACATTAAAATCTAAATCCATATATATGAAGCATAATATGAGTAATGTTGACTTTTTATGTCAACTGTAATTATTCTATCATAAGGTACTTTACTCATGCCTATCCTAATACACAACAATATCTTTTAATGTTAAAGAATAATTGGAAAACAAAGAATTTATTGGAAAGCTGTCTTATAGAGATTAAACTTTTATAATTAAGAGTAATCATCATCTTCTTCATCATCTATCCTGGGACCAGGCGGTGGTGGTACATATGGTTGTGGCGCACCTTCAACACCCACAAGACCTTGTTGCTGTAATAGCAGCCACTGTTGTTGTTCTTGCTTTGCTTGCTCTTCCCGTGCCTGTAGCAAAAAAAAAAACTAAGTTGCGACAATTAATCTGCTTGATATATATTACTGCCAAAAGTAACTATGAACTCGAGTTGGCCAGCGATTTTCTGGCTCACTTTATCTCATTGGTTAATAGCTCTAATCTAAAATATTTACAGAATTGATGCTGAAAGCACTGAACCAATCAATAAGGATTTAATTGAATTTTACTTGATAGTTACATTATTCAAATACAAGGTGCTCATGGCTAATAGTAATCAAGTAGATTAACATTTTGCAACTCTAGCCAAGGCAGTCTTAGGATGGGTTACCATTCCTCTGACACATTGAGACCCCACCATGCCTCAGAAAGCATGTTAAGCTGACAGTCCATGTGTTTTCCGTTTACATATTTTTATAGGTGTACAATAAAGCTTATTTCTACTCTATTCTATTTTTCTGTATACCTATTTTAAGTAATTGTGTTCAGTACCTACCTTAGCAAAAAGTTCTTGTTGCTGTCTCAGTAGTTCTTCTTCAGGTATGCCCAGATTTTCAAGTCTAGTACTTTGTCTTCTTCTCTTTGCAGCCACAGCTTTACAGTCCTTTAAAACAGCTTCAGCTTCTAATGTGTAATCACTAAATCCTAATCTGTCCAACGCTGTAAATGAATTGTATGTCATTGAAATTCAATAAACTACTGAAAATAATAAGTAAATTATTGGGTCACCGTTAAAGGATAAAAATAAAGTGGCTTTTTAAATCAATGTACTTTGAAAATAAAAATTCTTTTATTTGCTTACTTCATTGAGAACAAGTAATATGCAATAATGATGAAAGAATGTTCACCTGTTAGCACATGTTCTGCGTTGATAGTTTTTTTATTGCTTTGATTACAAACTTCGTTAGCTTCTGAACTTAAAAGATGAATAAACTCTGTACAGCAATTTAGAATTAACTCTCGAGACTCAAAAGCTACACGGACGGAGGGAACTAACTCTTTAATCATCTTATTAATGCTGGCTCTTGGCAAAGTTAATTCATCTTCTTCTGAGGGCGGTGGACACAATTCTCCTTCAGGACTTCCCATCGTTAACGTAGCTTTGTATCGGCAATATAAATGTTTCTAATTATATTAGTAGGATTTGTCTACAAAGAAAACTTATGGACTGTGGTACGTTCTGAATAGGTAAGTGTGTTTTGTTAGTTTTGTATTACAATATTTACAATATCTATTTTATTTTATCAAAGAAAGAATAAAATCACAACACAAATCACAAAGTGTCAGTGTCACGCATCATGACATGAGACATGACATGACTGGACAGGACATGGACATGACTATGGGTTGGGGCTAAAGGCCTTAGTTACCGGTCATTAAATAGGTACCCAAAAAAAATTTTCTTCTATCATTGTCTATGGTACAATTTGTCAAAAATGTCAAAATAATATAATCTCGTGCGTGCGTCATGCGTGCATTCAATGCAGGTGCATGTCTTTATTTGAGCATTTTAGATTTATAGGATTTGAGATACATTACGTATTTATGGAGTAAACACTCATTTTTTTACGTTTCACGCGTTTCATTATTTTAAATTTTGTAAATTAGTAGGTACCTAACACAATGGTTTTTTATTTTACAAGTAATGTGGTATCTCCACCTGTTACTTTATTTATGGGTGCTGACAAACACGAAAGTAAGGAACCTTTCATAATTATATTCAAAATTAATGTGAAACTAAAAAACTTTCCAAAGATCAGATTTAATCACTGTAAATAATATCGATTTCTTTTCAGATGAGGACTTAATTAAGTGGGGCTGGCCAGAAGATGTGTGGTTTCATGTTGACAAAGTGTCTTCGGCTCACGTTTATCTTCGTTTGGCGCAAGTGAGCATTTTGTAGAATGTATACTGAGTGACTAAAGGAAGATACTTTCAAGTATCCAGTACATGTGCTGTACCAAAATGTTTGAAGCCCCTTGTATGCTTTATTAATTCGAAATTACAATTTCAGGGACAAACAATAGATGATATTCCTAATTCTGTCCTAGATGATGCATGCCAGCTTGTGAAGGCCAATTCCATAATGGGCAATAAAATGAATGACATTGATATTGTTTATACAATGTGGTCAAACCTGAAGAAAACTGCTGGCATGGAGGTAATTTTAACACAAACATTGTGTCATTTTAATAATAAGTAATGCTTTAACTTATTCTTCTTCTTCAACCTAGCGTTAATCCCAGTCGCATTCAAAGCTTTCACCTCAGGAGTCTGGGGTCCACTTTACCATTCTTAACTGCGGATTTGGCTGGACCGCATATTGATTTATCTTACTATAAATGTAAAAGGAGAGCAAAGTTCAATACAAAAATTATGCTTGGCTGTGGGCTTTGCTGCAAAAAGAATGGAGATCTAAATGAGTGCCAAGTTCTATGCAACATCGAAACACATATTTATAGGAACAAAATAACATTATGAACAAGTATTAAACTCTATTTCTTTGCTTTATTGTTACCTATAACAATTACCTACTGTTATTTAAAAAAAGTGAGATCTTAAAGTAAGCTAGATTTGACTGGGCTTGGCTTCTACTTGTCCTTAAAGCATATTACTTTACTATACTTCATATATCTCCATGTACTAATTTGATCTTGAAGCCTACAGTGTTAGCCTTGCATTACAAAGGTCAGGTTAACAGTGAAGAAAATCAGAGCCCCGGGCAAGGTGCAAGCTTTGCCTACAACTTACTGCTACTGACACCGATGATTAGTATCTACTACATTGATAATAATTAGTAAATATTGCAATTTAACATAATAATTTATTATAACAAAGCTCCAAGTGTCATTATTATGTGAATAAATGTTCTCAAGATTCTTCTTTTATTCCAGGCTGGGCAAGTTGCATTTCATAAAGACAAGGATGTTAGAAAAGTAAGAGTGGCTAAGAGATGCAATGAGGTTGTAAACAGATTAAACAAAACCAAAAAGGAGTCATTTCCAGATCTCAGAATTGAAAGAGAGACTAGAGACAGATTAGAAAGAGAAGATAAGAAGAAAATTTTAAGGGAAAAGAAAGATAAGGAAAAGGAAGATGAAAAAAAGAAGAAGGAAGAATCAGAACTAAGAAGCTACTCCACATTAATGAAAACTGAAAATATGACAACCAATTACGATGGTAATGATTCTGATGACTTCATGTAATATATAACAAATAAATATTTATAACCAGTATAAATTTGTATATTTATTATAATTGTCTGATAAAAAATATGAAATGTAGCAAAATTGTAATATTGTCCGAACCTTTCTAGATAATGTTTAGATAGCATATTTAAAAAAAACAACAAGGTATGGTTTTACTAGATTTATTCCAACTGAAGCTAAAGAATTAATAACCCATTCTGGATAGTTGCCATCAGGATAGTACTTACTAACAAATTTTTGGACAAATTCAGGGAATGTTTGATTTTCAATATTTTCTTTCATAGTTCTCATAAGCCGCATCTGTGAACAAAAACTAGATTAATAAAATTGTATTTATCTATACATATAATAAATCTGTAAGTGATCGGTGTCTGTACATGGAAGATATATGAGAAAAAAATTATCAGGGGACTTTATGAATGTAATAGATGCCAAAACTATGATTTTTAGAATTTTTGTCTGTTTGTCTGTGCCTCTGTTTGTCCGCACTAAATTTTTGTTCACGCTAAAACTCGTTTTTAGGTCGTTTTTGGCCATATCTCCGGTTCTACTTAACCAATTACAACCAAACATAGGGTAAATTTTTAGTCTATGCAAGACCTTTCTAATACAAAAAACCGCATCAAAATCCGTTTGGTATTTTTACGTCAAAAGTACTGAACGGGTTTTGATGCGGATTTTTTTATTAGAAAGGTCTTGGTTAGACTCAAAATCTTATGCATATTTGATCGCAAGCTGCTATTAGAACCGGTGAAATAATAAGAAAACGCGAAAATCGACGTCTACGCGGGCGGAGCTGCGGGCAACAGCTAGTTACCAAATAAATTAGCGACGTTGGGGCCAGAGTGATCTAGAGCACAAAAGCAAAAATTTCACTTATATCACTCTGGTTTCAACATCGTCAATGCTATGAAGAATCTTTAAGCTATGTTACAAAAAATGAGTATTTTTATAGAATTCAAGCTGAGAATACAGCTTCTAAAAAATAAAATTATGTACCTGATATGCAATATTATGGATAGAGATTAAATGACAAGCAACTGTCTCCACTGTTACAATGCTGTGTAAATATGCCCTGGTATAAGTTTTACAAGTAGAACATGGACAATTCTCATCTATTGGCTTTAAGTCAGTTTGATATTGCTTCTGCTTCAGATTTAATTGACCTTTAGAAACTAGGGCACAGCCAAACCTCTGCAAATAAGAAAATCATTGTATTCTGATGGTGATAATGTAAACTTTGTTGTTACTGCTAATTTTTATCCTGATCTGGACAATATATCAGATAATACATATTTAATAGTGGTACATAAATATTATACACACAATATTAAAATCCACACTTCATTTATACATCAAAAAGTTATATTATCCCATCCCACCTAAATATGAGGTGAGTCTTTTGATGTCTACTAAGAAAATAGAACATACAGATTATTAGTATTTCCTGCGGGCAACGCCAGACTGATGATCTAGTCGCATAACTAGTGGCCCTTTTTTGATACAAGCAAACGGCCCACCTGATGGGAAGCGGTCACTGTGGCCTATGGTCGTGTGCAAAACCAAGGGCGCTGCCGACCCTGAAGGGGAAGGGCGTTTCGTCCATTAAACCAATTCCCAACTTAAGGAGACATAAAGAGATGGGGCAACCCTTGTATTCTAGCTCTCGGTTCTCAGATTCTTGGTACTGGGGTTTACTTGATAAAGAAAATATTTACTTACTGCAGTGCGAGTCGGAAATACACAGTCAAACATATCAATGCCTAAAGCCACACAAACCACTAGATCTATGGCCAGACCTACACCCATTAGGTATCTTGGTTTGTTTTTATCAAGTATGCTTGTTCCTAGACTGACCATAGGCCAGAAATCATTTTTGGCTTCACCTCCACTGAAATATTACATATTAATATTTAAATGTTATACAGCTAGGTATAGTTTTGTTACAATTTTTGAACATTTCAAATCTTGGTGCAAGTTTGAGACAGACCTTGAATAGGTGAAATGACAAGGGATTGCATTAAGAGAATTCCTATCAAATTTAATTATTATTTCTTTTTAAGTCACAAGCTTCTAAGATTAATAATATTTCTTCACCTTAAGCCTCCAATAGCAAATCCATTAACATCCTTTGTCATATGATCTCTTGCACTCTTTTCTCTTAGTTTTTTATTAAGCAATCCTTGCACAATAGGAAATATGCTTTGTTCTGTAGGCCTCTTGTGTGCGCTTAGGCATCTATCTAGCCACCTGCTAGTTCTTTCAGTTGCTTCGGCTATGCGATCATAATCTTGAAATGTAGTCTGTACAACATCATCAAGTTGCATAATGATATCAGCACCTGTGAAGCAATAATATTCTCTATTCTGTATTATGTTAAGGTCTTACTGTAGACTTACATGGTTTTATAAAACAATCTTTTTACCTATACAGTTCTGAATTTCAATAGACCTCTCTGGTGTGAGCATAATTTCCGAATCATCATAAGGTGATCTGAATTTCACACCTTCTTCAGTTATTTCTGCCAACTTCAGCAAAGATACCATTTGAAAACCACCAGAATCTGTGAGAAGTGCTCTATTCCATCCCATAAATTTATGAAGGCCACCCGCTTTAACTAGGACATCTGTGCCAGGTCGATTACCTAAATGATAGGTATTACCTAGAATAATTTCACAGTCTAAACTTTCAAGCTGATCTGGCAATAGACCTTTCATGGTACCCTGAAAATAAAGTCATAACTTGATTTTTATAATTTTCTAATGTCAATACTAACAATCTGCTCAGTGAAGATGGAAATTATTTTTTATTAATTGAATCGAATTGAAGTAAGTGCATTTTGTATCAATTAAATTAACATCTTTAACACTTCAGCAATAAATGTTACAAATAGGTCAGTAACTACCATAACATATATACCAATGTTGTTGTAGATAGAAGCAAAGTATCATAATTATATAATAGACTTTTGGTAGCCCTTCCAAAGAAAAAATAATTACAAGATTGATAAATAAATAGTGAGTATAATAGGGGAAATCAAAAATAACAATGGGACAATACAGAACAGGTTAGAATGACTGTTCCTATTGGAGCGATCATGAAAACAATAGCTACTTAATTTATATATTATAAATGAATTGCACTTTGTACCAACCTGAGTTCCAACAGGCATAAAAACCGGAGTCTTTACTTCATAGTGAGGTAATTTCATGAGGCCGGAACGAGCTCGTGTTACATTGCATTCTGCTTTCAGTTGAAACGTTAATGAGATTGGTTTGGCACTCATAATAGTTATTAATTAGTTAAGCACCTTTAGTAAATATTACTTTGAACTTACAGTGGTATTATTATATAGTACCTATGCAATCAGTATCTGAATTATTAACACTTTAAAACACTATTATAAAAGTTTATAATACATTGACATTGGATTGGATATTGAATATGGTTTGAAATGACATATTGACATATCAACATATGACATGACATGACATAACATAATGAATGACAATGAACGAATGACGAACTAATACGTTAGAGTATTTATGGGGGTAGCTTCATGCTTCATGGGGTTTACTGGGTTTACCGTCGGGGTACTCAAGGTTTACCGGAGATACCGCGTCCATAAAAATTGTTGGTTGCTATTTTCATTGGCAACGTTGTGTTTGGAGAAAAGCTGAAGCATTAGTGGGTAAATCAAGATGTAAAGCCGAAAACAGAATACTTTCGCTATGTGCCGTATTACCACTCTTACCCTCAGAAATGCTTTTGGAAGGGTGGGCATACATAAAAACAGAAAGTGAATACCTGCCTACCCTGGATAAATTTATAAAATACATACAGCGCATGTGGATTAGAGAGAAATATTTAAATTTATTAAGTGTCTTTGGCATGAGACATCGAACTAACAATGTTCTCGAAGGCTATCATTCAAAATTAAATAAGTACGTTAACAAAAATAACAAAACTTTAATGAGGTTGTTAAATGTAATTAAGGATGATAGCTTTATTAAAATCGTTGCCAAGCAATTTAACTTAAGGAGAAAGCGAATTATATTAAATGATGACAATATACAAAATATCCTAATGCAACTAATTAATAAAGAAATCTCTATAGGTTACGCGTTAGAAAAGTTGCGATAGCTAATGTTTTGTTATAATAAAATTATAACAAAACATTATGCAACTGGTTTCCTACTACTTATCGGTTTTTTTGTTATTAAGAATACAAAACTTTTTTGTTAACTATAAGTAATTTTTTTCATTTAAGAATGTTAAGCTAATCTGTGGCATTGCCCATTTTAAATAAATAATTATTTTTATTTTGAATATTTCCTTTTCTTTTCCTTTTATTAAAAGTAGTAACAAGGGTAAATTGTAATTACCATTCTTACAACTTACTACTGCAGTAGTAAGAAGGAAGAACAAATTTACTGGTATTACTACTGGTAGTAGCACCGTCAAGGAAAGAAGAGCAGTAGTAACACGGGTAAATTATAATTACCATTCTAACAACTTACTACTGCAGTAGTAAGAAAGGTAAAAAAATTAACAGTATTACTACTGGTAGTAGAACTGGTAGTAACACGGGCAAGAAAGGCCAATACCGACCATATACCGACTGACCATGACCATGGATTGGACCCGTGTAGACAGAGAATAGTATATTGGACCATAATGACACAGATTATCTATTTACCAACAGGCACAAGTCCTTAAAGCCTAGCAGATGACACATTGATGACTATTAAAATAAATGTTGGCTGTTACAGAGATTATAGGTTCATGATTTAATATTAATATCTAACTGAAACCGTTTCGTTCGTGCAGTCGTGCTGGATGTTACACTGCCGCCGCCGCGCCGCCGTCCAGCAAATATAAAAGCACCCAATGTGTTAGTGATTAGAATTCGATATTCTTATAGTCAGTGACTATGTGCGGTATGCTTTTATGACCCTTTTGGCCATCACCTGTGGCCATCACCGCTGAGTTTCCTGGAGCAGCAGGACGTTGTTAGCCTTCACGTTACGGCCTCTGCTCATACTGGACATGGGTGTTAAAATGGGTGGTTCTATCAGAGTAACACTCCTGGGGAGCTCCGTACGACGTCTCGCGCCGACTAAGACTGTTTTTGGCTTTAAGATGTAGCATCGAAGTCAGCATCTCTTCCTAATCTTGAACTATATCTTGTTAACAATTTTTTTATGAATAAAATTTTTCTCTTCTTTAATATTTGTACGCTGATGTTACTGCTCAGCGAAATACAGTACAGCGACATCTATACACATACATGCAAGACTTTATTCGCTTTGACCAGCTTTGACATATTCAGAATTGCTTAAAGTAATATAAACCTTCTCCCATTACAATACAGCTTAGTTTGTAACTTCAAACACCAAATTTGCTACAGTAGTTCAGAAATCAGGAACTGCCTGATGAATGATTGGGATTACAAGTTATAAATTCAAGTATAGTATTATAACCTGTACAGCGGCGGCCGTGTGAATTTATTTTATGTAGAAATTACTGCATTGCGCGGAGTTCTGTTAATACGTATATAACGCCAGCTATATTTGTGTACAAGTTATTGGTGATTTCTTACTTGTCTTCAAATAACAATAAAATTATCTCCTAGTTTTCAAGAGCTTTGGGAGTGTCAGATGAAGCGTGAGTTTTTTTGTTTTTTAACCACTCAGTTCTATAGGTAGTTATAATTTCAGATTTTTTTATTAGTACATTTGTATTTTGATATAAAGGAATTAGAAATTATACCACGAAGCGAAGTAGTGTTTTTGGCTTAGTCGTAAACACGTGTGATATTGATTCGAAGATCTTGGTTCGATCCCAGGTTTATACGTGTTGGTTTTATTTTCTTTTTACTGTATATTTTTTATTTTTACACAAATTCTGATGAACAAACTGAATTTTTTTGATAATTTGTCAATAATATAGTTTAATTTGATTTTTACTTTCCTACACCAGTAAAACTGATGTAATATTCTGAAAAACTTGTAGCTAAGAATATTAAGTAAATACACAAAATTTGAACTAAAATGTATGCTTTAAAGCATGTTGTGTAATGTTGCATTTTATACTGCTTGTGTACTTTATATTTCTTATGGTTCTAGGGTTGTGCTAATACATGGTAGACTAATTCTCAATGAATATTTTTAAAATATATAATGGACGTAAAAAGTTTGAAACACCGGAAGAGGCAAAAAAAAATTAAAACTGATTCTGTTAAAGGGAATAGTGATGTCCTAGTTGTGCCACCTGATATTTTAAAAAAGCTTGGCATTAGTATTGCCAATTCCACCTCAGACCATCAAATTTCTAACATTGTTAAGATTGCACAAAGTAAGTACCTATTTACATTATTGCTTTCAATTTTTATGAATAGAATTCTATAGCAGCTATCTATAGCAACTAACTATTATGCTAACTGACCAACTAAGCTACCTGAACCCACCATGGAAAGTAAACATTCTTGTCTACATATTCCTTAGGGTGACATTTGAGCCATCTACAGAAAATTCTATGACATAAAGTGAGGTAGCTTAGTTAGAAGGAGTGTTCCTCCTAGAATGAGAGTGGTTACAAGTTCAAGTCCCGTCTTGAATGTATACTTTTTATATTTAAAATTTAATTCTAAGATTTGAACTGAAGTAACAAAATAAAACATATTCTATTTTTTAGCTACTGATGCTGTGGATAATGAATCAACTGCCACTATTTCAACATCAAATGTAATTAAAACATCAAGTGAATCTTCTTGTCTAGAAACTGCAAATCTAATGAAGAAATCAGTTTTTTTGAGCCCATCCTTTGTTCCTACTTTTGCCAATTTGAGTTCTGGTGAAGTAGAAATTTCAAAAATTCAAAATAAAGATGAATCTAAGGTGGCCACAGAAACTTTTTTGTTGAAAAATTTGCAAGACAAAAGTGTCAACTGTAATATTAGTAATAGTAATAGTGAACTGGCAGCACATGATCCTATTAGAGGAGTTTATAATGGAAAAACAATGTTGGAAACAACTACAAAAGCAAAGCCAACTCAGGTGGAGCCAGATGGTAATAAAATTGTCCAGGTAGATCCTAAAATAGCACCTGATGATTGTGTAAAGGAATTAATAGAGTTGATTGATCTTAATAGTAAACCTACAGAAAGTCGAAAGAAAATCATTGATACACATAGTGATCCAGAATTCCCACTTGCTGCTGTAATAGAAGAAACCTCAGTTTTAGAAAGCACTAAAATCATACAATCTTGCGAACTCAATGATGTTAATGTTACTAAAAATTGTAATATAATTGAAAGTGAAAGACATGAAATTGGAAAACACTTCAGTTCCTTTCAGGAAGCACAGATTCAAAAGGAACTAATTGGAAATGAACTCAATGCATACACTTCAGTAGAAAGTGGAAATGTAAAGAAACTAGAACTAGATGAATCTAAAAACAATCTTATTTCTTTAGAAGGAATTCAGATTGAAATAACTGATGCTGAGACTGACATTATTTGTTTAAGAGAGATTGACTTGATACAATCTGATCATGAGCTCAATAGTATTCATTTACTAAAAAGTGGAAATGAAAAAAACGCAACTGAGATTCAAAATGATAGTTTTGCTGTAGAAGAAAAAGTAACTGAAACAGAACTTAATGCAGCTGAAAATAATTTAATTGATTTAGAAGGAATTCCGATTGAGTTAGCTGATGTTGAGAGTGACATGATTTGTTTAAGAGAGATTGATATGAAACAATCTGATTATGAGCTCAGCCCTTTTATAAAAAGTGGGAATGCAAAAAACCAAACTGAGATTCGGAATAATGTTTTTACTTTGGGAGAAAAAGTAACTGAAACAGAGCTACATGCACCTGAAAACAATATTTCTTTAGAAGGAATTCAAATTGAATTAGCTGATGCCGAGAATGACATGATATGTTTAAGAGAAGTTGACTTGAAGCAATCTGAAAGTGATATTGTTTTTTTGGAAAATATTTCAATTCAGAATGAGCTTGCTGTCAATGAGACTAATATATTTTCTTTTGATAACACTAATATAGTCTCTTTAAAAAATTGTGCGAAGGATTTGTTAGTAAAAGATGGTAAAATAAAAAGTTATACTGAAATCGCAACAGATTCTCTGCCAGAAAATACAGTAAGCCATATTGTTACTCCTCTTTTAAATGAACAGATTGTACAAATACCTGTAGTTAATGAACAAATTACACAAACGCCTAAATCTGAAAGTATTGTTGAAGTTGAAGGCCCTGAAAGGAAACAGATTTATAATAACGTACTATGTAATGGCACTGTGGAAACTAAAAAACAATGCAATGGTAATTTTAAAGAGACAATTCAAATAGGTTCTGATTTAAATTCTACAGGATATATTCTTGATAAAGTTGCACCAGTCAATAAATTTACACAAAAAATAAGTATTATATCTGAGGAAGTTATTCCACCTTCAGATCTTAAGGAACTGAGAAACTCAAATTCTCCTATTAATTTTACTTTAACGCCTGTGCCATTACATTCTATTATTGCCCCTAAGCGAAATGCATCTGAAACAACAGTTATAGGTAAAATAAATCCTAGACAAACAAACAAAACTAAAGTATTGCATTCAGAAACAAAGCTTGGAAATAAATCTGATAGCCACCTGCTTCAAGAAAAAGTTGGTCCCGTATGTAATACAGATGTAACTGATATTTCTTTTGAAGAAAGTGTTGCAACTAAACACAAGGATATCTCATCTATGCCAATCATTGATAAAGGTGATTTAAAAAACAACAATGATATTTATAATAACATTGTAGTCGAGTCTTCTGCTATTAAATGTAGTGAGAATTTAATTGAACCTAGTTGTAAGAAATATGTGCCTATATTAAATGAAGATTTAGTAACTGAAAGTGGTAAAAAATCTGATTTAATTAAATCTCAACTGTTAGAAGAGGATGATACTAATAAAAAATATCACCACTGTAATAATGACCAACATATAAAATTACATTTTGATAAAATACCTTCAGATAGAAATAGTAGTGCTGTTCACAATTTCTGTAAAAAGATTAATAAAGTTAATCAAGTATCTACCGTGATCAAAAAAGCACATGAAAACAAGAACTCATTAGACAAGAAAAAAAAGAAGAAAAAGAAAGCAAAGGAAAGTAAAAATATAGGTGTTACTGAAAATGTTGTTGTAACTGAAGATAAAGAATTTTATAAAAACCAATTAGAATATATTGTTAAATCTAGTAAAGAAAACAGTGATGCGAATGCGCACCAAGATAAGGTTAAAGAAATAGCTGCCTACATAAAAAAGTATGCACATTTTTACAAGGATAATAAGAGAGAGATAAATAAAGAGGATAAAAGAAATACAATACATTCCAAATCAAATATCACAAAATCCAAATTATGTATACAAGGAGTGGAAAAGCCAGGTGGACATAAAAATAAAATAGAAAACTCTGATGGGGCTAAAGTACTTAAAACTTATGCCAGACATAAGAAAAATGAAAAGCCCATAACTTCTAAGCCTATTACAGTTAACCATAAGATGGAATGTGATGTATATGACGCTACTGAAACTGACTTAAATGCTGTTAACATTTCAATGTCTTACAAACGCCAGGACTTTTGTTTGTGCTACGATTTTGGCCGGTTGAATGCTTCTGATTATGATAATTCATATGAGCATATCCATTTTTGCCTTCATGATCATTGTACAGATTTAGATTCAATACTGAGTATATACAATGATGAAGAAATCATTCATGATAGAACTAAAATGGATGATATACACGTAGTGGAAGATACGGAAATTAAAACAAACACCCGTAATATTTGCTGGAATTATTTCATGAAAAATAAAAAAGAAACTAATCTTATGCAATCAATGAATGATAGTGTTATAGGGGATTCAGATAAAGTTATTGTTTCTGACCAGCAAGCAGAGGACATTGATAATTTAATTAGTGTTCCAGCTGTGGTAGCAAGCAGTAATGATGATAGTTACGAAGTTATTACGATTGTTGAAGTGGCAGATGACCCAATTATACAAGATTTGGAAACTGCTGGATCATTTTCAATAGTAAGTAAATTAAACATTTGCTTATATCCCTATTTGCTGAAGTGACACATTGAATCGGCGTGCCATGTGCCATTTATTGAAATATTATTATATTTCCGATTTGTCGCATACTGAAATTAACTATAATGAATTAATGTATGATTCCAGCCAACTATAGTTTCGAAAGATAACCAGTTACATATAGATGAATCAGCAGAAAAACCAAAGGATTGCATCAAATCAAATACATCGAAGTCATTAAAAAGCATTACAAAGGTATGTAAATATGCTGGCGGGCGGGAGTGGCCCCGAAGAGGGCTACTCGGAGGCTCTCCACATGACTCTCACTAGCAGAGGCCTCAGTATTGAGTTGGCATTGGGCGGAATGGTTCTACAAGCGGAGGCGTGGGGAAGGGAGGGGATTACTAACCGGACGGCCGCCTGTCACCCAACTGTCGACTCCGCCGGCGCACCCTTACTGTGGTTCGAAGGGCCCATCTCAAAACCGTACATGGCCTAAGAACAGCCAGGGTACCAGGGCAATGCCTTAGTAATCTTACACCCAGGTAATTGAGAACCAAGACGACGTGTAGTCCGAGATAACCAGCCCCGACGGTATCCGTGGGGATTTTAGCAAGAAAAGGGAAGGTGCTATACATTGACAAAATAAAACTGCATTGCTTTGAAAATGATAGTCAAGTGGTCTGGTTTTTATTTCAGGTTGCAGCTGACCCTGCTGATAACAAACAGGAGGATGTTCGTGATAGGAACAATGAGACTATCCAACCAGGAACATCTAAAAGCAAGTCGATGCAAGTGTCGGAAGAAGCAGCCTCTATAATTCGGCCTGAGTCTAGCAAGCAGGATAATCGGGTATGTAGATAGAGTACCTATTATTTATATTATGCGTTTATAACATATCATCATCATTCTCTGAACCTTTTTCCCAACTCAGTTGGGGTCGGCTTTCCAGTCTAAATGTGATATTATGATATTCTCTATATATGCGTTTATAACATATATATAGAGAATGTCATAATATTTAAAATTAGTTCTCAAATAAACGAGTTTCTAAAAGTTTCCTCCAGATCTGATCTATATCTATCCATACTTTTAATAAAACTGCAGAGAGGTCAACTCTGTACATTGAATAACTATGGAGGGATGATTGGTGATTGATACTAATGCTAAAAATGGAATCAGTAACTTTTTTGTCTTTCTGTCTGTCTGTATGTGCACGCATGGATCAAAAACTACTGGAGGGATTTTAATGAAACTTGGTACGATTATAGTTCATACTCCTGTGCAACATTTTATACCAGCTGATATCAGTGGCTCCGCCCGCGCTTCGTTTTCAGGCCGGAAACTAGTCATACAATAATAACTAAAAAATAGATAATCTTAAAAAGGAATTGCATCACATAGGAAGTATCGCCTTTTATTTTGGGGTAAGGTGTACCGTAATGTATCTTTAGTAAAGATATTACAAGTCTATGAATTTATTTCCAGAAACGTAGTTTGCCAGTTGATGGCAAAAATCCGGCATCATGTTCCAAGAAAAACGTCAAGTGTGGTGTCTGCAACAAATTATTATCTGAAGAAGAATGGAACCGCCATGTCGCGAAAAAACATAATTATATTGCATGGAAAGCTGGACAATCTTTTGTGAGTAATTTTTAGCAGCAAAATTTTTCATTTATTGAATTTATTATTGCATAATATTATTTATTCTGATGAACGATTTTTGTTAGTTTTCTTTTGTTTATCCGAAATATATATACGCTTGGTACCATTGACGTTGGATATTATGCATATTGTTGTGTAAGGATCGCGGTTGAAGAATTTAACATTTTATTGATTTAAGGACGGATTGCGCCTTAAAATGATAATATTTACTGTCATAGATTTTTGTGTATGATAAATAACATTGTCTATTGCTGTTACAGAATTTGGATGATCCAAATTTGTTAAAAAACTTGCAGCAGAAGTTTGACACTGTAGGCTCGCTGAAGTGCCCTATTTGCTACATTCAAACAACAAAATTTAAGAAGTTCATGGGACATATCAAATCCTGTCTAAATCAGAAGGTTGGTATATCACTCTTAATTTTTTAAGTCTGACGAATAACTAAGGGTGTTTATGTAACTGTTTGTGGCATCATAGCTGTAAAACGAGTGGACCGATTTTAATGCAATTTTTTTATTTGAAAACTGACGTGATCGAGATAGCTCTATCAGTGTTTGTAGTGGCGACCACAGTCCTTTACCTTTAGCTTACCATCAGGCAAGCTGAAGTCATTTTGACGTGTCTTATATAAAAAAGTTCTTAGCTATAAATCATGTTCAGGCGTTTGAGGGTCATTAGCCTACCTACCTATTACCTACTCATTTCTAGAAGACCAATTGATTTGCAAGAGTTACAATTGGTAGTATTTTTAGTATGTTATGACATGGTAACCTTGACCTAAAGCTGCAGCGTCAATTGGCCTGCAGGTTAACCTCAACAAGTTACCGCAGATATAACGTGTTTTGGCTCAATAGAATACACTCAATTTAGTTTTTAGACGGATGCCATTCGTAGCTCTAGTATATATTTAAAAGTAGAAAATTAAATTACATTTAAAATATTAAAACTCTCGATGCCATTAATCTAGAAAGTAAAAATTAAATGTTGGTCTTTGGTCCCTCAATATTAATATTTGATGCCCGCGTTATCGTGTGGAGGATCCCCTAATTACTCTCCGACACGCTGTTGGAACTATTCGAGTTCACACGATAATGCTTGAATAAAAGCATTAATCAAATGGTCCTGAAACTTTACCTTCAGCTTACCATCAGGCGAGCCGTAGTCAAATTGACATGTCCTATCTATACTAATATTATAAGAGGTAAAGTTTGTGTGTTTGTATATTTGTTAAATTGTAAGGGGTAATCTCGGGATCTACTGAACCGAAAGTAGCCTGTGTGTTATTCTAGGTTATAATGTATCCCTGTACCAAATTTCAGCCAGCCGTTTGAGAGATTGAGTAACAAACATCCGAACATCTGAATCAGATATACAAACATCTTGGCAAACTTTCACATTTATAATATCAGTAGGGAGGTTTATAATATTTAAAATAATTATCAATTTCAGGACGGTTCCAGGAGAGCATCATCATCCAAAGATGTGGTCACATGTGGGGTCTGTCAACAAAAAGTACAATATATGTCTTGGATTGAGCACATAGGCAAAGCACACGATTATTTAGCTTGGATCGACGGCCAAGATACTCTGGTAAGTACCCTCGGTATAGTGACATACTATACACTATAACTTAAACAAACTCAGAGTAGCTATATTTTGACACTAGCCTATGCCCGCGACGATGCACACGTATGCGTTGGTCTTCGCGTTTTAACTGAACCATAACTACAACCGATTTCTTCCTCGAACCGACCGAATTTCTTGATCACGAGTGTGTCTAATAACAATTTTGATCAGATGCTATCCAATAACCCTTCTGTGTAAAAAATGTGGAAGTGATAGAATTTTTTTATGACAAATATCCAGCATCTCAAACCTAGTTCGATTTTACAGAATTTGGAGGACGAAGCTGCCGTAGCGAAGCATTTGCAAAATATAATAAAGTGTAACGGCAGTCTAGAATGTCACAAATGTGGTTTAATTCGCAAACGTGTGAAATTGTACTTGGCACATATTGAAACATGCGACGGTAGCGAGGTGAGATTTCTACATTCATTATCTTATTAACGAGCTTTTCAGTATAGTGTAAAATCATTCCGTATTAGTTCGGGGTCCCAATCTGCGAAAGCGAATTCGTTCAAAGACGGATAGACATGGTCAAACAGACATGCTCTGACCGGTAACGTACAAGACCGAAACTTCTGCATGATGAAGAAACTTTCGAGAAAATTTCAAGAGGACCTAACTGCGCCCATTTTTAAATAGCTTTACTAATATATAGTCGTTGTTAATAACATTTATTTAATGAGTCCATTGTTGTTACTCCAATAAATAAATATCTTATTATTATTGAACTCCTTAAGAGAGTTCTACCTAAGAAGTGATTCCAAATAGCGGTCTTGTTTCCTTTCAAACGTATTATAGATATTTAACATTTAGATTGGGTATAGATAACCCAAAGGGTATGAGGAACCCCTTTGGGTTATGTATAAAGTTCTCAAATAAACCGTTTTTGCAAAAAAAAAATTGATCTAATAATTTAGCTTAAACCTCATACTTTTTAAAATACTTTCAGACTCATATGGATGATTCCTCAACAAGCGGTGATATAAATTCAACGACTATCCAGGAAGCTGGCGAGCCTTCAGTGTTAGATGAAAAGATTATAACCTGTGGAGTCTGTCAACAAAAAACTCCGATCCTGCAATGGACGGAACATATAGGCAAGGAGCATAATTATCTGGCTTGGAAAGACGGAGAAACTGCATTGGTAAATATTTTAACTAAGTATAAATCAGTTACCTAACTCTGCCTGCTGTGTAGTATTCGATTTTCTCGTGAGAAACGATTAAAATATGTTTGCGTCGTTTTAAGAGTGCGCACTTTGAAATGTTCCTGTGGAGCAATAATCTGTATGTAGATTATCTTGTCTATAATGTGCGCTCAGCCAAAGCAGTCTGATTTTACCTAGTATCTTCTTACTGTGCTTCTTACTGACATGCCAAATCAAAAGCTGGGTGCTGTACAAGTGTACATATATTTTAATTTATTAGCTTTTTATTAGCTATATATGAATGTTCCCTTATTAGAAGTTAATCCAGAGCTTTTGCTGAGTAGTTTAGTAAGTTGCCTATTTCAATGTTCTACAAAGGATGCATTAACGCGGATGTTTTAGCATTTGGATGACGAGGAAGATGTGCGGAACCATTTGCAAGAATTTATAAGACATAGCGGCGGATTGCGTTGTTACAAATGCGGCCTCATTCGCAAGCGTGTTAAGTTGTATCTATCTCACATCGAAACATGTCAAGGCGAAGCGGTGAGTAGAAGTCTTTTCTTACAAGCTCTATAATTTTAAATATTAATTGAAATTTTTGTTTATTTTGCTTTACTCCAAACTCTGGTACCTAATTGATTTTGTATTCTGTTTCAATCACATTATCCAAGTTCGAGTATACTTTTGTAAACATGTGTCATAGTTTAGTAAATAATGATTTTTATTTTTTTATTTTATATAATTTTTTTAAACTATGACTATTTTAGTAAGGAAACGATGTAATTTCCCAGATCAATTTGGATCAATCTGCTCTTGAAACGTCTATGGACCAGAGTTCGTCAGGCGTAAAGACATTCGAGTGTGGAGTCTGCAATGCCAAGGTGTCAGTGTCGAATTGGAACGAGCATATTGGCAGAGAACACAATTATTTAGCCTGGAAAGTTGGAGATACTCCTTTGGTAAGACCTTTACTGAGTGACAGTAGCCTTTATTGAGCCCCAGTCTACTTATTTGAGATTTGTACCATACGACATGGGATATTAAACAAACTCACTAACGGTGTCTTGTACCGTATTTCGATATTTTCCGTGAAGCAACTGCCCTGACCCTGACTTCGACAACTTATTGGCGATATCGAAGTTCTGTAGTTAGACCATTTTGTCGTTCTTTTAGGGCTCCCAACTACCCATAACGACTGCCAGAGATGTTCGTATGCCAACCAGAACCGACGGCTTAACGTTTTCTTTGGGGCACGACGGGGACTCGATGTGTTAAGAATGATCACCCATCCTAAGAGTGACTGGCTAGTGATGCTTAACTTTGCAATGTGTTAACCTGCTCGGTTACTACTTGGCCAAAAGCCCCTTCTCTATTGCGAGACTGTTGTACTATTATGTATTTTACGTTATTTTTTAGGATGTAAATGATCAGGATGCAGTTAAAGAACACTTACTTTATATAATAAGAAACGGCAAAGGCTTGGTTTGCTACAAGTGCGGCCTGAATCGCAAACGAGTTAGCAACTATCTTTCTCATGTTCAAACGTGTGATGGCAGTGAGGTAAAACATTTATCATGCTTTACTTTTATTTTATTTTTATATTAAATCGCTGATTTGCTACCAAATAAAATCCCTTACAACTCTATAGTGCTGGTAGGTAATGACGCCGTCTCATAATGCAAAGAACAAAATATGCTACAAAACTTTGGTGTGTAAAGACAGCGGCAAAAGTCTATGATGATTAATGATTACACAGATTTCAAACTTAAAAATTCGAATGAAAATGGTTCATTATATTGTAATCAAAGTTTAAAGGTAGTTCAACAGAGCCAACTAAGTAATTACACATCACTTTCATTAAGAACTATAAGTTATTTGCTCAAAACTACTGTTCAAAATCTGAAAATGATCAGACCTTTGACGCTGACTGTACATACGAGGAAACTGCCATAGAAACTGTTGATTTAAACAGTAATTTTTACTTTTTCAGAGTCAATGGGATCAATCAACCAGCAGTAATTTGAATTCTACAGTTAATTGTGATCAGATTGAAGTAACTATAGATGTAACGGAAAACATTGTTAAGTGCGGAGTCTGTGATCAGAGTGTGTCGGCGACCATGTGGGTTAAACATATTGGCAGAGAACACAAATATCTTGCATGGCAACATGGACATACGCCCTTGGTAAGCTTAAATTCTATCTATCTTAATATATATAAATCTCGTGTCACAATGTTTGTCCTCAATGGACTCCTAAACCACTTAACCGATTATAATAAAATTCGCACACCATGTGCAGTTCGATCCAACTTGAGAGATAGGATAGTTTTTGAAACGGATTTCGACATCCACGCGGGCGGAGCCGCGGGCAACAGCTAGTACTATTATAAAATTGTAAATGAGCTGTGTCTGTACATTGGAGAGGAGATATTAAGAAAACTTGGGTTATGTTACATATATGAACAATTTTGAACACTTTTTTGTCTGTTTGACTGTTTCTTCACGACGGACGCAAAAACTGCTATAGGAATTTTGATGCGATTTTTTGCGCCAACGGTGTCGGTAAACAAAAAAGGTGCCCGGCGGCCGTTCGGCATTTGCTGCAAATGGCAGCGTCTCCCCTGCGAGTGAGAGCCGCGTGGAGGTTCCGGTTCACACCCATTCTTTTCCTCTACTTAATACTTTTTCTATAGAACTTTTTTTATAAAATGTTTCAGGACGTAGAAAGCGAAGAGGCAGTAAAAGCACATTTGCTTAATATATCTAAAGAGAATAACGGACTGATATGTTATCAGTGTCGTGTTCTCAAGAAATATCCGAAATCATTTCTACATCATATCAAAGTGTGCAAAGGAGTCATGGTTAGTAACATAATGTACTTATTTAAAGGCATTCTATCCTTCTGATTTTCTTACATGAAGTAAGAGGTTTTGCATTAGTAATATTAAAAGTTTTGAGTGGTACAGGGGTCAAAAGTAGCCCCCATTGGTTGATGTAAACAACAGGACTGCCACAACGCCAGTTCTAATTTCTCGGCTTGATAATCAGCCGCGTTATAACCTCTGTGGGTCAATGACGATGTGCTAAAGTGATCATGTTTGGGTCGAGATCTAGAGAGAGAGGGACAGGCCTATATAGGGTGTATGGCACCATTCTTCCTCTAGCTAGGGCCACTGAAATCAGTGTACAAATATAAATGAATCAGTCAAAATACAAATGTACTTTAAAGTAGCTTCAAAATTGTAATGAAAAATTTGTCCCATAAATATTTGTTTAATTTGTAGCTGCCCGATGATAGCAATTTCACAAATGAACCGGAGATTAGTTCGGTTGATGTTAGTGAAGTACAAACGAACACGGTCGTATGCGGTGTTTGTAACAATGTAGTGAAAAAAACTAAGTGGATTACACATGTGGAAGAGGATCATGATTATATGGCGTGGCTCCAAGGAAGACCGCCTCTCGTGAGTATATGAACTTTACGGTAGTATCAAACTGTAGGTATACAGTATTGGATTAATGACATTTTGAAATTTCTCATAAATTCATATGATTGCGTATTATGTGTTCTTTTATTTAATTATTCACTTTATTTTTCTAATTTCAAACTCTTTAACCAGTCTTCTATTAAAGCGTGGTTATGTAGTTTAAAAGTTTATGCTATTATTTATAAGTTAAGGTCTCAACCGTTTATTACAACGCCCAGATCTTAGCAATATATGCCATAAGTACTCATAATTATTACAGGACTTAAACGATCAGGCAATGATACAAAGGCATTTGATCGAAGTATCCAGAATGACTGGCGGATTGAAATGCAAAAGCTGTGGCCTCGTAAGAAAATATGCGAAAACTTATATACAGCATGTTGAACACTGCAAGAGGGACGGCGGCAAGATTAAAGATTCCACTGTTATGGTGGGCAAAAGTGAGTTGATAATTTTTGAAAAAAATTACACCTCTTCGGAAATTCGATCAATCCATAACTCTTATGTTGCTAGCGATCACCCAGTACTGATACTCCTATACTATTACTTATCTAGGCAAACATTAGATTGTAAAATAAATAGTTCAGTGTTAAATATTAGAAATTATAACCAGGAACGTAAATTATTCAGGTCATGTGTAGGTTAGAAATTATATTGTTTATTTGAAAAATCACACCATCTTGTATTCTAATCTATTACTCTATGTTCCATTTATACAGCACATAACTTTATTATTATTATTTTTAGCTTTAACAACAGTTTGCTCCAATTAAAATTATACTCAATGTGAAATGTATTTTTATTAATATTATTGTTATTCGTTATTGTACAGCTTCGGTGACATGCGCTGTTTGCTCTGAAGAAGTGGATCCGAAAGATTGGCGCGCCCACGCCATGAAGAAACATTACAATGTCGCCTGGCTGGTCGGTGCCACTCCTATTGTAAGTATATTTGTTAACCCTTCATCAATACGAACTCTATTTGACAATGACTACGACATTTCTGTTTTTGTCTTACAATGATTTCAGGAAATTAATAACCCATATGGAGTAGAACCATATATAAAAGAATATCAACAGATGCATGGCGGCAAATTGATTTGTAAAACATGTGGCGTAAGCAGAGTGTCAGCTGTTGGGTTTTACGCTCATATCATCGTTTGTAGAAAAACTGAAGAGGTAAGTGCTTTCATACAAACAAAATAGCACATCGTTATATGTGTGCCACCACTGAAGAAAACTAGGGTCCGATCAATTAGATACCCGTTTTGCTTGATCGGATACTATTTTTTTACATACCTACTGTATAGTATAGTTTGTAAAAATATATAAACCCTTTGCATTTTGATACCTAATATACCTACTTATACAATACTCGCATTCCCGTGCATAATGCTATATTAACAGGAAGTTATATGAAATGAAAATATCATATTTTGTTACAGGAAATCGAGATTTACAAAAGCACGTGTGAGATTTGTAATAATAAGTATTTGCGTATATATAAAAGTCAGCACATGACCATGCACCGGGAGAAAGAATTCGCAATGGAACGGAAATTGTTAATAGCCAAGGAGAAAGAGCTCAAGAAAGAGGAAGACGAACCCGTGGAGATTGTGGGCGGCCGTAGGAAAGCTGCTGAGAAGTGAGAAACGTTACACTACGATATTTTTTAATGTACACATTTACAACTCCAAAGGACTGCAACTGGCAGAGGGGGAGATGATATAAAAACAGAATATTTTTGGAAAAGGAAAGCTAGACGAATCTAGCTAGCTCACTCCACAATTCACAGAAACTTTATATTTTCATGGTTTGGGGCAATAACACTATAATTTTACAATTTTTGTTCCAGGGCAAAAAATGTGATAGAAAAATATACAAGCAACACAAGTGATGTAAGTGTTCAAATTTTGTCAAGACACATAAAATTTCTAGTTTTTGAATCAATTTTAAATTAAATATAATTATTATATTTAGTTGTTGTCAGTCTGTTTGTGACTGTCCAGTTGCAAAAATGCGTGAGAGGCTGCATTTTGGCAACAGTATCAGTCCACATGGTCAATTCTCAATATTATATTTTTTACGACACTTGGTGCTCAGGTTGCTAGTTGGTAGAGTATTATCTAGTGTGACGTACTATCGTCTCATTCAGTTCCTAGTTCTAGCGCGAGGACAACGAATGATCATTATTCGCTTCTCTTACAGGGTACACATTGTTCCAAGTGTGGATTTGCTTCTGAGGTTGAATCAGAGATGTCGAATCATGTATGTGTGGAAAAACAGTATGAGGGCAGTGAAACTGATGTGTCTGTGAATACAGATGACAGTTCTGAGGAGGAAGATGATGACAGTGATATCGACTCCAACATATCCGACGAGGAACGCGAGGCACGGGATCGGGAACAAACTAAATCGAAAAAGCATGGAGAGTACAGTAAGTGAAGTGAAAAAAAATTAGGCTAATCACATACTTCATAGAACTAATGTTTAGCGTTTGGTCAATAATGTTTTTTTTTTCGTTTTTATGTATGTATGTCCGCAATTATCTCGCATTTGATTTGTTGAATTGATTTTCAGGAAAGTATTTGTTACATTCTGGAAAAGGTTTTAGTGTAGGTACTTAACTTTTTAGTCCCATCTTAGGTTTCGAAGTCAGTTCCTTTATTTTGTTAAAATTTCTTTGGGAATCTACGACTAAAGAGAAAGAAAAAAAAGACTAAATTAATTTTTTATATCTTTCAGGTTACAGAATACAACGTTTGCCTTATCGAATTAGAAATCTCAATAATTATATGAGAAAAAGCGCTGAAGAATTGTAAGTAGTATTTTTTTATATATCTTCTTTTTATTTCTATTTTTTTATCTATCATCGGTAGTCGATGTCCAGAAAATCCCAGTAAATTTTTACCCAGCCGCACCAACGAATTTAGGAGCATTTTTCTGCAAATATTAGTAGGGGGACTCCTAATTGCAATTTTCTAATTTTTTTTTTCAGTGCCGCTTTACACCTGACAAATGAAGATCTTTTCAGTCAGTACCGTAACTATGATTATACAATAGTATGCGAAGCTGAGCTGGGCAACTATATGCCACCTTTGGAAGAGTCCTGTAAGATAAGATATGGCGACGGTGATGATTGGGTAACTTATAAACGATTTGAAGCTAAGAAAGAAAAAGGTAAGAATATCTTTACTTTCACTGCTTCTTCAGACCTTGTTTTTTTGTAATTTTCATTTGTCGCCAACTTCTGGACGGGCCATTGATTCGAGCAACTGCCAACACGTCTTTTATTTTCTTTGGAGGAGGAATAGCTGCTTCCGACTAATTTACTATTGAGTGAAACTGTCCCATAGCCCGTATATATCTACATATTAAAAGTAATTAAGGCCTGCCTGTGATAGGTCTGATGTTGGATAATCTAGAGCTTAAGTGAGTTCGATTCCAACTCAACCGTCCTGCCCTCGACTAGGTGCTTATAGAAGGGTAAAGAATTCAAGCATTTTAAAAAATAATTTGCAGACATAATAACAATGTTTACGGGAGGATGCATACAAAACATTTGTTGGGTGCCATCGTATGTAGGCGAGCCCAACCAGAGCCATGTACAGGAGTACTTGTCAGTGTTAACCTCTCTAGCGCCAGACAAGCCGAGACACACCTGGAACGAGACACCTGCGCAACAACCTGCACTCATACAGATTTGGGACTGTGGCAATTTAATATCGTGAGTATTTTATATCAATATTCTTTTTGATAACGCACCGGCATTACAATCATTGCACTCAAAATTAAGTAGCGCGTGTGATAGAGATTCAAGCTTAAGGTTAAATTACCAATCATAAAAATTAAACAAACCAGGGAAAAAATATTGAAATTATGTATACAAATAAATAGAATTGGAGTGTCTGTTTGTAATATTAAAATAACTGTATTTTAGTAAGTGCATTTGGATGTAGGAATATCTAGGGTCTAGGGTATACACGGTACATACACCAAAACAACTTAAAAAAAAATGTCTCTCTGTTTGTTTCGGCGAATCTCTGAAGTAGCTGGTCCGATTTTGACGAGACTTTAACTGGCAGATAGCTGATGTAACAAGGAGGAATTTAGCTACTTTCATTTGGGAAAAGGAATTAGGGAGTAATACAAATCTAAAAGCACGTCAGTCATAATTTTTTTTTTTGTTGGCGTATCGGTACCTCTTCACTAAGCTGATTTCGTGCTGGACTTGACTCGTTAGCCTTGTTAAATGTTCGAATGTCTATTTCAAATGTTCCAGTGGCGTACCAGAATTAGTGATGGGCTTGGCACTAGATTGTGGTACGGTGTGGGCGATCGACTGGTGTCCGTCCGGCGCCCGCGACGTGTTTACTCCACAAGAAGAATGCAATGAAACACGAAGACTGGGCTTATGCGCCGCGGCCTGTGCCAACGGCTCCGTTTATGTGTTCACCGTACCTCATCCTTCTACGATAAAAGAAAAGTAGGTTATGTTCAGAACTATGAATTTAATGTGTATGAAAATTCATTAAATGATGCTCTCTTGTGATGTATTAGTTTTTTTAAATTAATTCTTGTTTGTGTATACCTTTCCAGAGGTCAAAACTTTTATAAACTGAAACCCGTTGTGGAACTAAGGTTGACGATGGATACAAATAGAACGGTTTATCAGGCAACTGCTATCAGATGGTCTACAGTAAGTAAACATTTTGTTATGTATTATTGATTTTAAAATGTACTAAATAATATGGCAATAAGCTCGCCACCTATTACATTGGGACCTAAACATAAACTGGCGAAATGTGGGTGCTAGCACCTCTGCCTACCCCTTCGGGGATATAGGCGTGAGTTTATGTTTATATGTTATGTAAATAATATTACAAAATAATTTTATTATATATTAATGTCACAAAATATATACTATACACATACTACCAATAGCTTTTTTTATTAACAGAAATGTTTTAAAAACATTTTAGTGGTTGAGGATTACAAAATAAAATATGATTGAACTTACTTTTTCAGCAAAAAGGACACGAACATATCGTGGTAGGATATGCAAACGGGACTACAGCATACTTTGACATAAAGAACAATTCTCCATTGTTGAAGTGTACAGAAAATGACATTGACATTATATATCCTTACAACGATGAGCGCGCCCAGGGCATGTGTATCGAAGGTGAGTTCACGGTGATAATGATGACACGCGCCCCAACAATACTTACAACAAATGCAAGTAAAATCTGATGATAAAAAGTATTTAGTTAAAAATTAAGTTTTTTAGTTGCCGTATGTTATTACTGCCAAGAATTCGTGCCTTATTAGCAACACTATCGAATGGTATAATACAGGGTGTATTTTTTTTACAAAGTCAATGGGTTCGTTTTCTGGCTAGGACTGTTTATTATTTATAAATCTAATGATGCAGTTTTGGTTTTCATCAAAATCGGCCCCGAGGCCCCATTTAGCATCTTTCATCATGTGTTAAAAAATTCAACCTGTATATCTTACCATATAAAGCTAAATCTATTAGGCCAGGCTCAGTAAGTAATATATAGTTTTTCTATTATCTATTCGAATAGGCACCACATAACAGTACTAAAATATACAGAGTACAAAGCAGGTCTCTATCACAATAATCGATCTTTTTTTTATGTCTAACAAAAGTATGTTTGTGTTGTAGACGTGGACATGTTTCCGGTGGGGAATCAGCGTCACCTTCCCGTGACAGCGGTGGGAAGCGTGGGCGGCGCGGGAACGCGTCTCCTGCAGTCTCATGCGGCCGCCGCTCATGTACTGTTCCCGCCGCACTGGCCGGCCGCGCTACTCGCCGGCGACGACAACCTTGGTAATTGATTGCTTTTCACCGCTTTCTTCGTTCTGAGTCATAAGGTACCGGGTCGACAAATGGACATTATTGGAACAGTAAGAAATTGGAAAAAAGAAGGAAGTGTGGCTCCTACTTGACGGCCTCTGTGGTGTACCGGTAGTGCCTTCGACAGAGCAGGTTTGATTCCCGCTCAGTGTATATTCGTATGTATGAATATATGTATATTTGCATTGTTATGGGTGTTTCTATGTAGGTATGTATTTACAAAAGACTTAATTTATACGCATTCTAAGACCCATAACACACGTTAGTTAAACTATGCCAACTTTTGGGTCTAGAAAGCGCAGTGTAGAATGTTAGAATATGTATATATTATTTTTATTTATTTATATCATCTACATCTGTACTTAATACAATTGGCTGTGTCCGCTCAGTGAGCCAAGCCATCAACGAGCTGGAGTGGTACGGCATGGGGCGGCGCGTGGGCGGGCTCCGGACCGTTAGCGGGTGCCGGTGGTGCGCGCGCCTGGCAGCCGCCTCCGCGCCCCTCGTGCGACTCATGCGCACGCACCCCGCCTACAACGATCTGCACAGGCAGGCACGTATTGCTCTCACTATTAACCTTTGTGTTGAAAAGCCTGAAACAAGTTTGATAACAGGCGGTACTCATTCGGAAATCATACACCGAAATAAAATTAATGGGTACCGCCTGCTATCAAACTTGTTTCAGGCTTCTCAACAGCAGTCGGGTATTTTTTATTTTTTACCCATTATAATTTTTGAAATCTCCTTTTATTTTCCTTCATTTTGATACCCCATTCAATTAGTTTAGTAAAAAAAATTCTTTGGCAACATTGTTTTAGCACCAGAAATCAAAATTATGATTTTTCTTCACATTTCGTGTACCCTGACACTCGAGAGATGCACCCCTTTCATTTGAGACCTCATTCATCGAAATCCGTCCAGCCGTTAGGCCTATAGAGCAGAACAAAGAAAACTAGATACATAAATACGCGCGAAACACATTACCTTCGCTGGCGCAGTCGGGTAAAAACCGGGCTGATTTTCCTTTTATAATTTACAGGTTATAGCACTCCTACAAATGGTTCCTTTCGGTAACAAAAGAAAGAGAAAGAATGACGAATTATCTATGATTATGGAGCCGCTCACATATAATGAAGCTATTTTAAAGTATGGCATACAACTAAAACAGATCACAGCTAGAGACAAGGTGAGTCATTTACAATCTTACTATGATTAAGTTTGGATAGAGATTTGTTATACAATTACATCAGAATGACCGAACGAATCGGGATGAAATTTATAACAGTGATAGAACAATGAGTCTGATATAATAAATTGTTATTGTTTTTTTTTTACAGAATACGCAGCAGAAACTGTCTGGGCTACCACGGGAAGCATTCCCGGAACGTTTCCCACTGGCCGACGTTACAGCAATGGCGTTCTGTCCGTCTTCTAAAAACCACCATAAGTTGGCGATAGCAACACACGCTGGAGTCATATTCATAATGAGTGTATGATATACTATCATATATAGTTACATAATTCTGTACGAAGTCCACACCAGATGACTGAAACTAAATTATATTTCAAATGGTCTAATCATGGTTTATTTATGGAATTAGCAGCAAAAGAGCGAAAGGACTCCAATATATTGACGGCTAATAGTTTTTATGAACACGAGCTGTTTTTATTTTTAATGTTAATTATGTCGACAAAATATAATAATATAAATGTTGAAGCTGCAATACGTAATCAAACTGTTATTTGTGAACTAAAGGCTTTGCAATCTATATGCTCAGAAGCTTTCGGACAAATTTATTATAACTCACATAATTGTAAAAATGTAAATGCCAAAGATAATAAATAGATATTGTATAGTATACCTATAGTATGACACTTTTCAATTTGAACCTTTGACTATTTTCATGTTTCATGTCAAATTAACTACTGTGCCATCCGTGCATTTAACATTCGTTTGGTAGTCGATGATTGAGGTAAAATATCCATTGATGACATCCAAAACAATTATCGTAAATGTGTGTCAGTGGTCAGTGGGTTCATGCTCAAAGGTGTTTAATGGAAAAGTTGTCATAGATAGTTATGTCACAACCGTTTTGACGAAAGGCTATGATCATAAAGGAAAGTTAATACAATAAGTTGCAATCATACGTAACATGTTTAGGTGTGTTTTGCAATGATTAAATTTAATATATCGCACACCCCGTACAACAAAGGAGTATATACACATATGCAATTTTTTTTTTATTTCGCCAATCGATGCAAAATACTTCGACACATGTTCTATATTTTTTTCGTAATTTTCCTTACAAAACTAAGAAAATGGTTAAGAAAAAACACAAAAGCTACTTCCTTAAGAAATATCATAATTAACTGGCAAAAAAAACGTAAATATAATTGCTCGATGCATAATTTATTCAAACCATTAACAATATGTACGTAATCGCAATCCAGTCTTTATTGCTCAGGCCAAATTAAAAGATGTGCACTCGTAAGTGTACTTACTCCTTTATTACACGATATATTTTTGAATAAATTTTTCCTAACTTCACTTAAGCGTCACTGTTAAACTTATTCTGAAACGTATGTGTACTCAATCCTTTATAATTAGTAGCTTACCCGCGCGCGGCTCCGCCCGCGTGGATGTTGGCTGTCGCCACCAAGTCTTTTTAAGCCTTGGTAAACAGTGGTAGGTAGTAGATAGTTCTGTCAAACCCTTCAAGGTTCCTTACAGTTCCGTGCATCGCGACAGAAAGTCGTTTTCGTCGTTTTTTGATGATGTGGGTAAAGGTACGGTCTCTGCACTGTTCCTTTCGCAAAGGAGGTAGGACACGACGGTATCTCCCGTCCGAAATGAGCAGTCCAACTGAGTACCATCCTCCATCAGGTGGGCCGTGTGCTTGTCTGCCACCTACGTAGTATAAAAAAAAGTTGTGCCAACGGGAATATGCTCTTTCTTTTTTCGAGCGAAAATTCCCTCAAGCTTCACTTCACCGGAGCCAACGTTGAGGTAGGCATGTCGGACTTCAACCGATTAAAATCACAAGGTCTATCGCAATATTGGCCTGAGTGATCGAGGAATCTGGTGTGTCCTAGTAAGAATATCCCAGAGACCCCGACCGGTTCCTGCCGCCAGCACTGCCAACACCGACATGTTATAAGGAATCTAAATCTGCTTCAAAGATATTTCATCCATCTACCCTGGGTACTTTGCCAGTGTGTGAATTGGCGATGTGTCCACGGAGCAGCCCCAACAGTGACGCTCGGACGTCAGCTCCTTTCCCATACAGTACAGGAACTCACCAGAACAGCCATGCTCAGCGAGCACCTGCATCACCTGGCAGGAGTGCATTGTGCAACGGAATTGGGATCGCTGCACCTCGATTTTTCTTGTGGCAGACCTCAAACCTTTATGCACAGGAAGTATCCTGTAAATAATGTCGAAATATGCTGCCTGAATTTTTAAATTTGCTTGCATTGATTTGATTTTTTCATAGCTTCAAGACGTGCAGACCTAAATATTTCATGCTAGTTTCGACTTAATTTCTCCACGCCTACCTACATAATGATATATTTTTGTGTGGTGGCTAACTACATACTCAGGTATTATAGATTTTTTTCTACATTTGTACTATACCTTGCTTTACACTAAATTAGATGATTTTATATCAACGGAAAGTACTCTTTAGATGCATTTAATTCCTTATATAGCATCGTCTTCTAACATAATATATCTTCAGCACGAACCAATTGATGCATCTATGTGTTCCTGAGAAAGAGGCCTTGACAGACGGACAGAAGGACAACAAAGAGGTCCTATAAGAGTTGTTTTTTTCCTAATAAGGTATATAAACCCTAAAAATAAATATATATTCTCTTTGTCTTTTAGCAATAAGAAACAAAGTATATTACTCTAAAATTTAGACAAAGTCACTTTTAGTTCAAAAAATCCAAAAAATCATAGATCATGAAAATCTGTTCAGCCGTTCTTGAGTTCTAACAAAAGCACGTTTTTGAAACATTTTTAGGGCTTTAGGGTTTGAATTTTAAAAAATCCTTTCTTAGTACACACATACGCATCAAAACACAGACATTCTGCTAATTTCAAGTCTCTACGACCAGCGGTTTAGGCTGTGCGTTGTCTCTAGGTCAATCAGTCAATCAGGACTTTGAGTTTTAGGCAATGATATTGGTTTTAGGTACCTATAAAATGTATTGATTATTGTAGATACCTGATTAATTGACGTGCTGTAGTATAATTATTATGTAAAAGTTACTTACCACAGTTTTAAAGACCGTTGCGTGCCATTCTGATTTTGTTATTGTTTAAATATAGCTATGGTTGTGAAAATATAATAATAAGAATTCATATTTTTCGTTTTGTAACTTTCATAGATGTAAGGAATTGCTTATAGTTAGCAAAATAAGTACAAAATAAAGAATTATTAAAAAATATCTATACTTCTGTACTAATATTATAAAGAGGTAAAGTTTGTGTGTTTCTTAAATTGTAAGGGGTAATCTCGGGATCTACTGAACCGATTTTAAAAATTCTTTCACCAATAGAAAGCCACGTCATTCGTGAGTGTCGTAGGCTATATATTTTATTGGAAAACTGGAATTTACACCCAGCGAAGCCGGGTCCCGGGTCGCTAGTATATTATAAAGAGATAAAGTTTGTGTGTTTGTATATTTGTTAAATTGTAAAGGGTTATCTCGGGATCTACTGAACCGATTTTAAAAATTCTTTCACCAATAGAAAGCCACGTCATTCGTGAGTGTCATAGTCTATATTTTATTGGAAAACTGGAATTTACACCCGGGCGCAGCCGGGTCTCGGGTTTCTAGTAATATATATTTATAATCTCGTTGTATTCCTGCAATTAATCACCAAACTCTTTTTGATATATTGTACAGTAGTTGTAAAATCATAACAAATTAGATACCCACAATTCTCAAATTAAAATGTAAAGTTATTTTTTGTTATTATGAAAATATAAGAAAATATGTATTACTCTGTAAAATATTTCTTCGTGCAATAAATGAGTGTGTCACATACATTAAAAAACCTTAATAAATTATCACTGCAATATACACTTATATAAACTTACTCATTATTTATTTTCAAAAATAAACGTGCTATAAGTACTTAAAACTAAAAGCTCCGAGGTTATATCACGAGGAAAAATAAGCAATAAAAGCGTATGTACACATAAGATCCATGTTTTGTTTATACCTAAACAGCAAAAAAGGTGTATGTTTATTTACCAACAGTTACTTAAGGAAAACCCTAATACAATAAATAGGTAATTGTTAATTTTCCCTGTACTATGAAAATAGTAAATCTATCTTTAATTTCAGTAAATACATATTAAAGAGCTCATTTTGAGGCTTCTTATGATATATGATACAAAGTACTATCATTATTAGTTCAAGCAATATTCCAGAAACAAACTGTTTTTTGGCTCTCCTGTAAAGTTGGTGTTTTCCAGATACGCCTTTGTTGTACGGGGTGTGCGATATGTATTATAGGAGGAATATTAATATAAATTGGTTATAAGATTTTAAGGATAGCAAAAAATAAATAAAAAAATGTGCTTTAGAGTCTACAATATATGCTGCAGCGTGACGACTCGGTGATTGGCGTTCAGTGCCTCTTAACAATAAATAGCTCTATTTTTAGTAATACTTTGTAAGCTCATACTAATAACGTAATATTGAAAACAGAGCTATTTCTAGCAGTATAACTATTTACGTCTTTAAAAAATATTGGTGTTCAAAAATTTCACCCAAATTTCGATTGGTAAATATAACCAAATTAACGAGTGTTAACATATATTTGAATTTGTGAACTGCTTTAAATATGTATAAAGTATTCTTAGGGCAGATTTCGCCAATATTAGTAACCGGCGGTCGAGTAGCACTAAGCAGCGTTTGTCACGTTTTACTCATTTGGTGAAATCTGATCTAAATAGGTATTGATTTAACTAATAGTGTAGACACTAGACTGTACTTGTAAAATATTTAATTGAAAATACCCGAGTTGATGTTTTTATTATCGTATGTTATCACAAGACACATGTATAGTATTTTAACCATTATTATGTTTTAACGTTTTGTTCATCGTTATTGTTTGTTGAATTTACGATTTTACTATTTACTCTGTATATTTTGCCATATAAATATGTAAAAATGTGGGTATAAATTGTAGTTTATTTATTTGTAGGTTAAACAGTGATATTATTATTTACTAATGTGTAATTATCTCGTTTAAATGCTAATTTTGCTTGCATTAAACGCTTGGAAATTAAAATGTTAAGCATTTGTTTTATTTGTCTCCATGTTTTGTGTTTGGTGCGTAATTGTACCACACACAGAACCCCAACCTATCTTTTGTGTTTAGTAAACACCGCCGCGAACACGCATCAATGTACAATGTACGAGTGTGTATGCTGAAAATTATCATGAGGATATGAATTATTTTGCTAAAGTTCCTTCATCTCGTTTAGAACAATCTATAAAACTATTTGTATTAAACTTTAAATCATCATGGTTTTTTTGTGGTGCTGGATCAGAAAACCTCATCGCGTATCCTCGGTACCTCACGGAAGTGGTAACAACTATCTACCTCCGTTTGAGGAAGACGTTGCATTTCCGAGTAATGTTCTGCCGAAGTGGGAGGTTTTTGTTTGCTTAGCTACTTTTTGTCCCTGATTAGCATAACCATAACACTGAGGAACTCGCATCTCAAATTTCATCATATAAGCGGGGCGTGAAAAAGCATTTGATGTGGCCGTCAAGCTGAGGGCCACCACTGTAGCACTACCGGTGTATGTAGTGGTGACCCCAGTCCTGAGACTTTACCTTTAGCTTACCATCAGGCGAGCTAAAGTAATCCTAAATAAAATATAAAAAAAACAAATCATGGAGTAGGAGAGCAGACAGAGATTAAGGGTCGGCAGCGCGAGTGCGACGCCCCTGGTGTTGCGCACGTCCATAGGCCAAGGTGACCGCTTCCTATCAGGTGGGCCGTGTGCTTGTCTGCCACCTAAGTGGTATAAAAAAAGATCCTGGGCCCCAAAGTGCTCGGATGTTGGTGATGACTTTGGATTTCGCCACACTACACTGGCGTCTGTTAAACATAAAATGAGTCACCACTCCAGCAGGAAAAAGCGAGGGGGTGAACGCCTGGTGCCTTCATCATCTAATGGTAACGGTAATGAACAGGAAAGGCACCTCTGAGGCTGCGTAAAAGATAACATGGACCGAGTTAATGGAGTGTTATGACTTAGATAAAAGTATGAGTTCCCGTTCACCTAGTGTGTAGAGAGAAATACGTCCCAACGCCAATGAGACTCCCTGAGCCCGTCGGTCATAAGGTTGAAAGGGGGTCAGGGCCATGCTCGCACATAAATCCCGTCCGGCGCGGGGCGTTCGACTCGTAATAATATATTATACGTGATGATTACCAATTACACACACATTAATACTCGCTTAATACGAGAATTAATCTAATTTACGCGTGTTAACCGTAACATTTACACCGTGACCGATATTTAAACATATGCCAGTCGCCAAGAGAAGTGTTTAGACATTACATTTATCTGTTGTGAAAACTTGTTGTGTTTAGACTACAGATAAGCTACGTATATTTTGTACCCGCGGTAAAAGCCCTTTTTTGATAGAAGGTAAGTACATAATATTAGAGGCAGAAACAGGGGTGCAGAGGCCAGAACCGGGTTGTGTGGGCCGCATTACATACACTGTCGGTGTATGTAATGGAGACCTTCTTCCTGAGATTTTACCTTTAGCTTCATCAGGCGAGGTGAAGTCATATTGACGTGACCCATATAAAAAAAAAAACCATGCGGTGTACCCTGGGCAACGGAGACAGCAGCGCGACTTGATAAGTAGTTCCACTAAACTGTGATTTTATGTTGAGTATCATATAGGTGAGGTTGAAGTCAAAGGTAAGCCATCATTAGGTAAGTAGGGAACTTTCTTTGCGCTTGACGAATTGAGTGGCTACCTACCTACCTACTAAATCTTTTATTTAGGTAGGTAGGTATCTACTTATATGTTATTTAACTGTCTACATACCTTTTTGTATATTGTATGTCGTCCTTTAGGGTCAAGAATCCATAGTGACACAGGTTCCTTGTCGATAGTTTAATCAAAGAAAAATATTTTGTATGACTTAATCTAATCGCCCTATAGATGAGTGTTCAATCAAAGATAATGTTTATTGTGTCTCGTTCCAAGACGCGGCCGCGTAGATATCAATAAAAAATATATAATATGGAGATTTTTTTCTTATTTAATAATGTACCTACTATCTACATTTGTACATACTTACATGAAGTGAGACTAGTAGTAGGTAGGTACCTATTCCATGTTGTTTTTATATTTTAGTTCCTTTTTTCTATTACTTCTAATGCCTTGAGGCAAATGATTGACGAATTCCACCAGTTTGCATTCATTAAACGATGGAACTAGAACTCCGATCATGGCGATCATTGTCATAGTCAATTTGATTGCTTCGATTTTATAATTTGTACGATTAAAAAATAAAATAAAAACCCGACTGCAGTTGAAAAGCCTGAAAAAAGTTTGATAGCAGGCGGTAGCCATTCGGAATTCATAAACCGAAAGAAAATTAATGGGTACCGCCTGGCTTACAGGCTTTTCAACAGCAGGCGGGTTTTTATTTCATTTTAAATCATACAATTTTAAAATCGAAGTGATGATCGGAGTTCTGGTTTCATTGTTTAAGAATGCAAACATCATTTGCCTTCATCAATCACCTATCACTTAACTTGGTATGCTAAATTAAGAAAGAGTAGGAGAGTGGACTCCGGAGTTTCGGAACTTTAGATGCCACTGGGTCTAACGCTTCGATGATGATGATGATGAACACAACATTTTTTTTACAGTAGGTAAGTTGTATGTAGATAGGTAGGTAGGTACATTCAGGCAGTTATGTTACCTAACTAACATAAATTACTGAATATATTATTATAATAGTGGGCACCTATTCATAAAGTAACACTTATGAATGTCAAAGTTATGAATTTTAACCAATTCATAATACCTAATTGGAGAGAAAAATGTAAAGTTTATTTTTCCGAAAAGCAGTAAGTAAGTATAGGTATTAGGGTATTAGCACTTTTTAGAGAGTTTAGGTAAGCAACCAACCTGAACACTGAACATGTCTTGTAAATATTTTAATTATGTAAAACTAATGTAGGTGTATTTCATTGTTACCTACTGTGAATACCTAGATAGGCACATACCTATTTACAAAGAGGCAAGATAAATTCTGTGTTGTTATCATAGTAGAAGAAAAGTAGGTACTTACGAGTACCTATACCTACCTACCTAATCTTATTTACAGTCAAGGATTCTCGCACGGATTTTGCACGGAAAAATACTGTTCAATGCAAAATGGTCTTTGTATATAAAAAAATCGTTGACTCCGTCGGCAACACTACAGAAGCAAGAGTTTGTCAGCGTTTATTTTATCGTGGCCGTCTCGTATCACGTCTCGTTCGGCTCCGCCGTGGAGTTAGCGAAGCGAGGCCACACGCCACAGTGGTATACAAACCGCAGCGCGTATAGAACGACTCGTCGATCGTTCACTACAATCGCGCAAATCTTCACGATAACACAAATTAAATTTTGTTTTTCCAAACAACAGTAAAAAAAATATCCAAAAAATCCTGTGAAATATTTGTCCAATCAACATTAACTATACAAATTATTATCAGACTGTAAAAGTGTTATTTTAATAAAAGAAAAAACAATATGAATTGAGCCGCTTGTTTAGACGCCGATTTTTTTCTGTATTGTAATTGTGACTTTGACTTTTTGAAAATGATGATGGCCAGTGCAAAAATGGTGAGGGACTGCAGCTCGGAGTTGAGCTCGGACGTGCGGTCCCTGTCCGTGGCTTCCTCCACGGAGGAACAGGACTCGACCACTACGGAGTCTGAATACACTGAGGAAGAAAAGGAGTATGAACTCGAAGATCTTCAGATATTGAAGACTATAGGTGAGTGAAGAATACATATTTAATTAATTAATATATATCTATGTAGGTATTTAGATGAATTTAAGTAACAAAATATATATAAATAAATTATCTATTAAATATATCCATACTCTATTAAAGAGCGTAGATAATAAGTAGATATATATATACTTATATAAATTATAAAGGTAAAAATTGGCCAGCTTTCAGTTTTCTGTACAGCAACAACTCTAGCTGCTCTACCAATATCTCCAGAACACTGGAACAAAATCTATTAATAGTCAAGACTCACATTTTGCTAATTTTACAAGATAGTCACCGATATAGTCAAACTAATATGAATCATTGCCACCACTGCCCACATGGATAGATTTAAGTACCTATATTATGATAACGTTTTTGTTGATTTTTAAAATTTATTCACCCTTGATGCCATAATTATATCTACCATTTATCTAGGTAGTTTAGTTTCAGTTTCAGGAAATATTGACGTTATTTAAAAAAACTAATATTATGTAAATTCTGTGATTAGGTGGCAAAAATAAAAGACGTTGCTTAAAATATTGTTATAGTCTTGATGCCAGCTATTGTTTCCTAATTTATTTCATTAATTATTGTTCCTGCTCGCGGTTTTTTAATGATTTGATACAAGGTTACGATTATGTTATGATTATGACAATATGAGTCTCAGTGATGATTGTTTAACAAACATTTCATTAATATTATTATAGTGAATATTATATATTATAGTATTATTTATCTTTATTGACGCAATACCTATATTTAAATATCTTTTTTTATTGGTAATAGGCTTGCGTTTGACCTACTTCTAAATTGAAATCTACATCTAAAAAAAAAAAATTATAACTAGCTATATAAAAATATAATAACAGGGCGGTAGTGGCAGTGGCAGCTTCAACGAAAGGTTGTGTTCCGAAGCACTGCCTTCTGTGTCCATCTTTTTTTTATATTTGTTGAATAAACACTGAACTGCAAATGAAATAGACAGTTTTTTTACATAGACATGTTCACACAATGTTATTACAAACAATGAATCCCTACTTCTTTATGGCCTACTTTTTCGGGAAGCAACCGCGTATTTCTTCAATTGGAACGAGTAGCCTAAATAATGTATTGATGTACTTACCACAATGCTCTCCTTTTCTTCTTCACCCAAGTCATGCATTATGGAGTGCGGTGTCTGCTTGTAGGAACTCCATCCTTCCACAATTTTGTTTATTTTGGTGTTTGCTGTTGCCGTCTGACCTAATCCTGCGTGTAGAGTGCTCCGGGGCATCGTCTGTCAAATAGCATGTTTACCGGCTTACAGATCTGTGATAGGACTCCGTAAAATAACTCTCCCACCTCTTATAAAACATTAATCTTTATTACTTTCAAAACCTCATCAGACAATAATAAATTAGAAGAGTAACCACGAAAAAAAAAATAAAAAAATAAAACGTTGTATAACAATATTTTATAATTTGTTTTATGATATTTATAATGTTTTCATTATTCTGCGTCAATAAATTACATTTTATACGATTACGTATTTTCTTTCAGCCGACTACAAGATCTAATAGTATAACATACGACTGTTTGTCTAAACGTAATCCGCTTAAACTGAAAATAAAATGTATCGCGAAATATTTAACACGCCTAATGACCATGCGTAACGTAAACACATATTTTTCAGTTGTTTTAAACAGTACTTATAATACCGGCCATTTCAATTTATGTTTCGTAGACTACACGGCTCACATATAACTGATCTTGAGAATGTAGTTTTTGGGAACACTTTTCCATTAATCAACATGCTTGATCTACTGGCGGTGCATGTATTAATAAATTCAAAGTTGTCATATAACTATAGACTACTATCCACTCTAGTCAAGTCTAGTCTACTATAAAAATGTTCATCGTAATTTATAGACTGCAATATGGGACTTTTACTATCTCATGCATAAAGAGAATGTCGAAAGCTCTTTCCGTATCTCTTTGACCATGATGGATTGCATAAAATAAGTTCATTTTACACTTTTTATTTGTTTAAAAATTAAACAGTAGTTATATCAATTAAGGGTAAATTATGAGCTTGTGTAATGGACTAAAGTGTATTGGCAAAGGAAAGTATGATGTTATTTGTAATAGCCAGCTTCTTGTAAATGTAATAATAATAGTTTATTACCGGTAGTTGTACTAGCATTATTTTTAGCTTAGTTTGTCTTAAGTCAATTTTGTATGAATATTAGTTTGTCAAGGATAACCCTGGTCACAAACTCGACACATTTAAAGTCACAGATGCTCGTAACAGCTTCTACGAGTATCAGTGCCAGTACCTCTACGAACTACCTATCAAACTTACAAGTATTAGAATTAGTCACTAATCTCTAGATCTAACTTCAATAACGTTTCTTGATCGTACCGAATGACTCAACCCTCAAACACTCAGCACAGGTCACGCAATAATAATATTTTTAATAATATCGAAGTCGCGTTCGTTATCTACATAGATATATCTACCATAAAAAAGTACCTACATTATGTTTTTTTAACCCTTAATAGGGCCCGAGCCTGTGAGAGCTTTTTCTTCAAACTAACACTGGTTCCTGGCTAATAATAGGTCACAGATTTCATTTTTCTAAATATTTTTTATAGGGGTTGCATTTTAGGGGTAGTTTTTCCGGTGGTAAATAATATACCATTGCCCGTTTACAACTTCAAAATTTTGCGGAGTGGTGGTAAAATTGTTACCATTGCCCCTTCTGGCGCGTTTTTATTTTAAGACTAGTGGTTTCATCTGTGTTTGTCATACATTTTTTGTGAAATAAATTTATGTAGCTACCTTATTATTTTATTTATTAATTTTTATTGTTATCTATACTAATATTGAAAACAAGTAAGATTTCTATTCATAGATTAAAAAAAAATTCGTACTTTATGACTAGGTATATCCATCAGCTTCTAAAGAAATTACGTAAACTATCTATGAAAGCTTTTTAGTAGTGAACTTTACACGAGTCCCGGCTTACCGTAACAAACAAACTGATTTTTATATATAGTTACCTACGGTTTTTAGTAAGTATAATCGGGCAATGGTAACTATTTTACCACTTAAAAATGATATCGAAAAATGTATTAAAAATCGTTCCTGAAAGCTGCTAATACGTAAAACGAAAGTAAATATACCCTATTTTATAAATTTGTATCGTAAAATCTCTTATAAGAATTATTGTAGAACAAATTTGCACAAAATCCGCACTTGACCACTAAAACATTCAATTTTTGCCACCAAAATTCGTTGGGTCAACTTTGACAGTACCGTAGATTGCTAAAATGACTTTGCCAACTTATGAAGTGTTAAAAATATGACAGTAAACTTACTAAAAAAATATAATGAAATCAAGGAATAACATTTAATGTTTCCATTTTAAATATATCTCAAATTTTGTAGAAAAGCAGAAAGTGGTAATATATATACCCTTACCCTATTAAGGGTTTTAATTTGCTCGTTATATGTAATAGAACTGAAATTGAAATGAATATTTTTAAAGCCAGACTATCAAACAGATTAAAAACGATTACTAATATAGGGACGGTAATTTGACCTTGCACGCCTGACTGGAAAAAGGATAGTTTTTTACAAGTTTTTATTTAACTTGCGATATTTATGTGTCAGTTTATGAAGGTCATAATTTATAAGTTGAATTAGAACCACTTCTTTTTACCCTACGGAGCTGATATTTTCCATATTTGATCAATTCCGATGACAATTCAATTCTACAATAGTAGGTAAGCTTGACCTGAACCAACATCCAGGCTTTGTTCCACACATAGGAACACTTTAACGATCAGAAACGCAAACATTTCAGTGTCTATTATTAATTAATAGATACCTACTTGTAAATAAAATACTTGATTATGTAAATAATCTGGGAAATTCTACACAACGTTAGCTAGACCAAAAGTACCTAGATAAGCAAAATTTTACTAAGTTGTATTTAAATTTTATCTAATGGATTTATCTTGTTTAGTTGTTTTTTTTTTGTTTGTTTTGTGAATTTCGAGTTCCTAGGGCCACTTTGTAACTCCATCTTCAAACACTTGTTTAGTTTGGATTTTGAGTTCCTAATGTTCCTATGGCCACTTTATAGCTTCATCTTCAAACCATGAATACTATAACACCAGAGTGTTTGCCAAGACAAAACAAATGTGCCAAAATTGCAATTCCAAGCTAGTAAATTCTAGTAGAGAATGCAAATAATACTCGTTTATATAAATATCCAGTAAATATTAGATAGATATGTATAATAATTTAAAGACGCGCGAACGCTATCGCGAACCATAGTTAGTACAGGTATACATCAACTAAATAGAGCGAGGACGACACGACATCATAATTAGTGATTTAGTTATCTTCGACGAGTATACCAGAGTGCATGCAGGTTATTATAGCGCGGGTGCGCGACCTATATCAGGTAGGTCTGCGAAATATGGGGCAAGGTCATCGAGTCTCTTGTGACCCGGTACGATAGCGGCCCGGGTGTTAGCATTTCCTGTTTTCTTTGCATACAATAAATGGCTATAATCGGTTACGAACTTTAATTCATAGATATAAAAACTGTGGTTGATAAACGACGTACAGTCAATCTCAGAAGCAGCTGAACGCTAATAAATTTAAATAATGATAATATCTACTTATAAATATTTTTTAATCCTCAGAGCATAAATTTTACATTTGTCATTTTATATTTTGTGTAAAGTTTTATCGTTTAACAAATATCTACCGAGGGCGATTGTACATGTACAATAATGACAAATATTGTGTCTCTATCAGAGGGTACCTACTTTGAAAATGAAACCTGTTTTAGGTAAGTTTGTTTGTGGCGTAGCGCTACAACGTTCTACTGCTACGTCGAAGGTCGCGGGTTTTATTCCCGCGCAGTGCAAATATTTATATGCATGAATAGGTAGTTCATTGACTGAGTATTTATGATCATATCGTCAAGCGTCAAGCTGTTCAAATCGCGCTAATTGGCACAATACCTACTTGTATTTATTAGTTCTTACAGTATTTTAATAGAGAGAAAAATATTTTCACCTTCAGGTAATGCAAATAATATATATTGGTTTAGTTAGAGGTCTAGGTTTGTAGTATTAGGTGCATTACGTTACGTCTCATAGGAGCGTAAAAGAGTTCAGAGTCAACATAAATTAAACTGCGGTGCATACCTACCTACTTAGCTGGAGTTTTTTTATCAGTCCAAACCAGAAATTATATTCTAATCGCAAATTTTTTATTAATTTCGAGTGTCTTATAAATGTCATCGACTGATTTTAACCAAGGATAAAGGAAATTTCTAATGTTCTTGGATTTTAACACTATTGATAAATGTCATTTCGTAGAGCTGTCAGATAAGGATCTTCATTTTTGATTTGTACCATTCATTAAACAGCTATTTTCAACAGATAGATGCTTCACTATTATTTATTCGTAGATACCAGCTATATAGTCTCTTCTATTTATATAGCACTTACTAACCCGCAACCAATTATCTTAAGTGGGTACCTACTTGCTATATTTTTAGTTTTTTTTTTATCTCTACTGATATTACTTAATATTAAGCTGGAAAACCTCTAACTTTTTACCCGACTACATCAGCGAGGGTAATGTTATCAAAGTTGAACATTTATATAAATATAAGTAACCTTAAACGTTGTGAAGATAAAAATATTTCGAATAAGTGTCCCGATAAAAAACGATAGCTAACTGATATTTCTAACAACTAGGTACATAAGTACATCTAAAATATTACGTAAGACATCTTATGAATTTAGGTATATATAAATATACTATTGATTATGAAGAATATAATTTATTAGCATTCTACGAGATTAATTTTATGATTTTCATTATAAAATGTTCGTTCAAAACATAAATGTAGACTCCACTCGCGCTCATCGATCGCAGCGTGTATCTTTCACTTTGTTTTTTCTCCTTTTTATATTAAATACATTGTGTAAGTATTATAAAACGAACATAATATAATTTTATATGCTGTCCTAAAATCCGGTGTTTCGAGCGGATATACCGAAATGGGAATATTGAGCAATAATAATTAGATTTAAAGTTGCATGCAGCTGGTTATCATAATTACTACCTGTTTGAGTTGTGACTGCAATATTAATGGTTTTACACACCAGATATTCTACTGCGTACTTTTTGACCTAGTTGCACATTCACTACTATAAGTACCTATGTATTAAGCTTGTAAAGAATATACTAGGTACCTATATTAAAACAAAATTTTCAGAATATTAGAGATAAAAATAATGATCCTAATCAGTAATTTTAAATGAAATTCTAAGATTTTCACGAGTAACATCGTGTGCTACCTACACATTCAATCACGATAGGTACTTAGAACTTGTAAATATTTAGCATGTAATACATACATAAAGGCATAAGGAGAGACGGAGAAACGCTAAGGAAACTCAACGTTTCATGTAGTCTCCATATAATGGAGCCGGTAACTATTGCAAGTGTATAACGATTTTATGGAGATGAACCAAGTTATTATTCCTGGATTCTTTGTCGTAACAGTGCGGGCAGGATTCCAAGCCAATTATGAGGTGCGAATAACAACATGGTGCGACTAAAGATCGCAATGGACCAATATTTTAAGTGATCCATCTCGAAATATAAGTGTCTGCTCAAGGACTTTAGCGTTTCGTTACAGTTTCTCATATTCTATACGGCTAATGTAGCTAATTGTGGCGGGGAAACAGAGCACAAAAGTCTGTCGTGTACACAAGCTACACAGATCTAGTTTGTGTTATATCCTCGCGGTTCTATTCGGTGCTCTAGTTACTGTCCTAACGACTTCAGCACGTCGTCGTCGCCAACGTCGCGTCGCCGGCATCGCACCGCATCTTGACAATTTAAAAACCTTACCTAACAGAAATAATAATCTCGCATAATTGTTATATAGCGCCTTTAACCTGAATGTAAAGGTAATTTAGCACCTATTTTATGGCCCGCACTTATCATTTAAACAACATTAATGGAGGCGGAAACAAATACAATGCTTCAAATAGCATTCAAAAGATGGATGAGACCGGATACGTTTAATACTTACAGTTGCAAGATAATGTTGTAAGTATTAGTTTTGAATGAATCGTAGCGAGACGCCTGGTGATTTTCAACGGATCGCTGAGACAAGAGAATTCATATTTTCTGCTTAAGTTTTCACACTCGAGCAAATGTGTTTGTCACGCGTGATTAGCCATAGACATGTGGGTTAGTGTGCCGCGTGCCGAACTGTGCAAATATCAAGATAATAATAAATATAATTAATTAGAGCACTTTATGTCACATACTTGTTACTACACACATTTTATAGATCTAACAGGAGATTGGGACGCAATATTCCAGTATTATGAAATTTACACAGGTAAATAATATAATAAATACCTATATGTATTTATGTACTCAGGTAAATTTAATTTGCGTAGGCGTAAACGAGTAAGTTTATGTTTATTTCTTATATTATTTGCACTTGGATTAAGTACTTCTCTAATTATGCGTCTTAAATGTATTGTATTAAAATTAAGAGATCGTCGGAAATTCCCAGGACTTTTTATATTAGTGGTGAGTGTGATGATATTTGATTGTAAATAAAATATTAATATTCTATAAAACAAACCTTTAAGTAGGTAATTGTTCTTGGTCTTTTCGAAAGTGAAATGAACGGAATGTTAGAGAGCATGAGACCTCTATAGCTGCTACACGAGCTACAGTCATCCATGAATGAACATTGTAATTGTAGGGTATTGTGGGTATAGTAATTGTGGTCGTAAATTCCGAGTCATAGGTTAGTAAGATGACTTAACAACTTCTGTACAAAAGTATCTGTGGCATAGGCCAATAGTCAACGTGTTAACTTAGCACGTTGACTAATGGCGTGTTAACACTGCGTACATTATCACGGCTGCTCACACTCTAGCCGCACTGTGAAGGTAGGGTTACCTACTCATCGTCTAAGCAAAAGCAGGTCCGAAGCGGTACCGCGGTATGACCTAAGAGCGCCTCTACAAAATTTGAGACAGATTCTCTCCCTTTCTCTGCTCTATAATAGGCTCTAGGTACTAGTAACATTGAAAACGTTGCACACGTTCATAGGCCGCGGTGACCGCTTCCCATCAGGTGGGCCGTGTACTTGTCTGCCACCACGGTAGTATAACATATTCTGCAACCAAAGCATGCTCTTCAAAAATGGCGATCTTTTCAGGGACTTATTACTCGTACTAAGGCTATTGAACGTCTGAAGTATCTACGAATACACATACACATAGGTACAGGTGGTAGTCAATTCTAAAAATAAAGTTTCATCACTACATAACCTACGTCAACAATGGTATTAAAACACGCTTCAAACCGGTAGAGATGCGCTGGCCATCGAAAAAATCAGTCGGTTTATGAGCAGTTAATTTCTACTTCTTTGCAAACATTATTTTTGTTGTACCTTTAAGAGTGCGTAAGGTATAAAAATAACTACTTGGGAACACATAAGTTATTATATATTATAACACTGTTGGATAACATCCAACAGTGTTATATAGTATGTGCAATATGTGTTGCAAATACATCTGCGTAAGATTCACGTGTACTTTCTCCTACTTGGTGCCACAAGGCGACGGAGCAGCCATGACATTGCATGCTTATCGGTCGGATGTAAGTCACACAATAAAAACTCAACGGTGAATTTTTAATAGGTAGGTAGGTACAATAGCAATTCGGAATTACAAACAATAGCTTTGTGCAGCAATCTGTTTGATAACCACCTCTTTACTTACCTACACGCTTCAACAATTCACTTTTGATATTTCGACTGTACTTTTCCTTTTGTCTTATTAATTTCGCAGAGTTCATGCTTAAAATACTTTCAAGTGCTTTCAAGTTATATAACAGTAATGTCAATCGTTGTTCTTTTTTTTTATTAACCGACTTCAAAAAGGAGGTTCATTGTTTGACCTGTGTGTTGGTTTGTCCGCGATTATCTCGTGTTTTGTTGAACTGGGTTTAATGCGGTTTTCAGAGAAGTATCTTTTAACTTTCTGGTAAAGATTTAAGTATAATTTACTAACCTAAAAATGGAGGTCAGTTGGTTAAATTTTTGTATTTATTTTTTCAAGTAGATACCTAGTAATAGTTCCAAGTAGCTGTGTCTTGCGATTTTAATAAACAAATCCAAGCCCGTGTTCCGATGAATCCAGGACATGTAAACTCTATCTAATTTGAATTTGACTGAAATCCATCAATCTGTTTCAGCATGAACGAGTAACAAACATACTAACTCATACACCTACACACCGACAAATTTAAGATTCTGTAACAGTAGTGGGACGCTAAAATCTCATTGTATATGAACAATGACGTACCTACCTGTATTTGCAAAAATAATATAAACAAAACAGTATAGTCTTAAACAATCAATTTTGTTGCCATGCCACCGTGTTATAAAACCGATAAAAAATGGTAGAAATATTTTTTTATTTTAAAATTACTTACCATTGATAGTATAATTTAGTTTTGTATTGATCTGTGAGCGTCAAATAGACATTAAAGCCATTTCGAACTAAAACAAGTCATAACAAAAGCATAACGTAACATCCGAATCGCACGTAGACTGGTTTGTTTATGCAACATAGTGTAATCAAATACGATTTTCGGTACCTACATCGGATAACCCGTTGAGAGATACGAAAAAAGTGAAATGTTTTCTAGAGTCAACAAACTCGAAAGCGGAGAAGCGCAAGCGATTTAAGGCGAAGTGGGTATTTGTTGACAGAAACTTGATTACCGACAGATTTCACAACCGCTTACGCCCCATACCTCACATCGTGAGTGGAGTATGTTGTTGATTTTTAAACGACTTGTGAAAAAGCAGTAGTATTTCCAATGGGACTGTTTATTATGTTATGTAAAAATATACCACAAGCGGTGCTTAACTACATAGATTAATTAAGAGTGTGCATTAATTTACATATTCATCAGATAGATACCGTACATTAAAAAAAATAATTTTATGTTAATTCGTGTTTAACAAAATTTTGATAAGAATTTATATGTAACAAGCACAAATCTTATTTAATTAATGTTATTGTCTAATTAAAACTAAATAATATATGAGCAAAACATATAAATTCGTTTTATTATAATAAAAAAAAATAGTAAAAAATATTAATTAATTTTCATAATGATTTTTGACTCAAGTTATACCTATTTTGTTTTATTATAAAATTAGGTCTGGACCTGTTTATATAAAATATGTGGACACCTGCATCTATGTGTGCGTGTAATTGATGTTTTTCATTTGTTATTTGCAACCGAGCTTCTGTACCAAGAATATTAGAACCAATGGATACTGCAAGGCCATACATTGCAGTGTCTCCATCTAGTTGGTTGGGTTGCGTACCTTTCTTTGCGGTGACCATGTTTAATTGCAAGGTTGGATTGCAAGCATTGGGATATATGATGTAGTTTACGTCTATGCTCATGAAAATAAATGGTATAGTCTACGTTTCCATATTTACTAATATTATAAAGAGAGGCCAAATTCATTGAAAAGGTTATTTTACTATAATATATTTAAAAGCTATTGAAGATGCAAACAGTAATTTTGTAACTTATTTATTTATTAATTGAGACTTACTTATGTAAGCATGTAATAACAAAATAAATTATTGACATTAAATGAAGGATTATGTATTTATTTATTTTATACATACAGTGTCATTACAGGCAAACCCAATGCGACAGAGTAGCAACAAAAGGGTGTTTCCTATAGTAGCGTCACATTAATAGGTAACATTTGACGTTTGTCAGTTTTATATTCATAATGAGGTGACCTGTTAAAAAAGGTCGATTAAAACGAATGAATCGATACGGACTTGAAAGATAATGTGAATTTTAAAAATCGTCAGGTGAATCCCTGTCCCATTATTATACTTTCTTTCGTAAATTTAAGGAACAAAATAAGACAAATACATGATCTATGCTTATAATAAAACTGTAGAGAGGTCAATTCTGTTCTTTGCATATATTTACAAAATAACTATTGGGGGATGATTGGTGATCGATACTAATGCAAAAAATGCAAACAGTAAATTTTTTGTCTTTCTATCTGTCTGTATGTGAAGAATAATAAATATATAATAATATTTTGAGTCAACCTGTACCTATACAGTAAGTTTATACTACCGTGGTCTAAGTATGTACAGTCGTTAACAAATAAAAAAGTGTAGTGGTTTTTAGAAACGATAACTTAATACCTACTTGAGTAGGTATAGGGTATGTCTAGAAAGCAATAAATAATAAGCGTCAAAGTTGAAATTATATACTTATTATGACCAGCTTCCTAGCAATGGCAAAGCGTAAAAAGTACTGAACGAATTTTGATGCGGCTTTTTTATTAGAAAGGTCTTACTTAGACTCAAAATTTATCGTATTTTTGCTTGCAATTGGTTAAGTACAACCGGAGATATGACCAAAAACGACCTAAAAACGAAGCGCGGGTGAAGCCATGGGTATATCAGCTTGTATAAAAAGTAGCCTATATGTTGCCCAGAAGTATGAACTATAATCGTATCAAGTTTGATCAAAATCCCTCCAGTAGTTTTTGATCCATGCGTGCACATACAGATAGACAGACAGAAAGACAAAAAAAATACTGATTGCATTTTTTGCATTAGTATCGATCACTAATTATTTCCCAATATGTAGTTATTTTTTAAATATATTCAACTAGCTGTTGCCCGCGGCTCCACCCACGTGGATGTCGGTTATCGCAACCAAACATAGCCTATGTTCATTATCTAGGTCTAATCTACTCCTATACCAAGTTTCATCAAAATCAGTTTAGCGGTTCAGGCGTGAAAGCGTAACAGACAGACAGACCGAGTTACTTTCGCATTTATAATAATTTAGTATGGATGTATAGAATTGACCTCTCTACAGTTAATATTGTAATATATTATGATGGATATTGTAAACGTGCGGAAAGCATTTGACGTTTTGTGGGACTATGCTATGTATTTATTGCAATGCAGGAGCTTCTAGTAGGAGACTATCCCGCAAAATACGGATGGTTGGTCACCTTACGAATTTTTGGTAAACAGTGTTGCTTCTTTATTAAAATGGCTGTCACCCAAAATCTAAGAAGCGAATATGTGTCAATTTTTTTATTAGTTTCTATAAATATTACTCAATTAATAATAATTGATATGTACGGTGTTCTGTGAATTTTCATAAAGCTCAACTAGAATCAAAATGAAGCTCCGAAGAACTCAGCCTTTGCGTAAATTTGACTTTGACAGGTTTGGATTGGGAAATTTTAACGTATCATGGCAATTTTAGGCAGTGTGCGAGAGAGATGGCCCCCGGCCGAGATTCAAAAATCCTGGAGACAACCGCTCGTTCGAAATGAAACGTCCAGCTAAGTACAAGGAAATTTCTAATGTTCTTGTTCTGTACCAATTTATTTCGTGGTATGTGACTCCACACTGTCTGACTAGTGTCAAAGGTCAAACAGTAAAAACTTTACCACAGGAGGTGGCAGGAATAATTTTGAAGTTAATTTGACACAGATTTTAAAGTGATTTATTTAAATCTATTTTATTTAATATGATTGCAGATATATTAAAAGTATCTCTTCCTTATGCCTCTCTCTTTGATTGATACCATGCATCTCATCAACTTCTGTGTTTTGTGCTCGGCTCATGTAAAAAGGTTTTCTGTATGAAGCGAACTTTTAAGGACAATAACTACATAGCTATATATCTTTCATCTTTGGTGATTTTCTCTGTGACATCTCATGCGTCGTCACTTTGGGTTATAAAATTCAGGTGGCGTCTTGTAATTTGCTTAAATCTGGTTCTGAAATTGTCACTTAGATTGAGATCCGGATTCGTATAAAAAAAGGTTATTTTAAAACATTTCTGTACAAGTATCTTACGGAATCTGGAAAAAGAAAAAGGTAATACTTAGTCTTACGTTCCAACAATTTACCTATAGGTATATTAATCTTTGTGGGAATAGGTACCATTCAGGCATACAATGTACCTACATGCGTGTGCCATAATATGAATGCATTGCAACGCAATGCACCCCGCCCAATAACTAGTATAAAATACTATTCTAAAAAAAAGAGGTAATTCCATCTCATATTGACGGCATCTTCTAAGATATTATTTTAGTATTTTATGAATGCGTAATATTGTAAGTTGTATACCGTCTTGTTGGTTCCATGTAATTTTGATTTAGGTACCTACTTAATACTTAATTATTTTTTCACTTGCATGTGTGCGAATAACCGTTGAATATTTAACAGTAACGTATAATCAAATTGCGTGTCGGCTAGTAGCACAGCACTAATTAATTGTATGTCACCAATTAAGCACGAAAACACTTCGTAGGTACATAACGGGGTTCTATGAATATACCTAAATATTTTCTACAAATCCCTACTGTGTAATATTTAAGGGCGAAAATATGTAAAAATTTCTAATGATTTAGTTCGGAAAAAGAGAACATCACGGACGGGATGGCATTGGGATTGTCTAATTTTTATACATTTTTATATATTTTATCATTATAGTTTTATATATTTTATCATCATATATTTTTGCAAGGTTTGATGGATTTGGCTGTATCTAATCATCATACATAGATATCTACCGTGAGCAAAATAAAGTCTTTTTATTCCGGTTATAGGTTTCAGTGAAAATAGAGACAATTTCAAATGAAGTCGCGCGGTAATAACGTAATTAGTTGAAATAACCCCAATTATTATTCAGACGAGCTGAAATAATACTTTTAGACGTAATGAATTTCAGCCATTAAATTAACTTTGAGAAATTAAAACGTTCTCATCTCACAAAAGTACCTAATGGTTGATTGTTTAATTGTTTGATATTGTATTTGCATCTAGTACTCTCCCATTACGACCTGTGATGCTTTATGCAACAAAATCTTACTTGAGATAGGTACACAAATAAATTCTGAATAGGTACATACCAACGTGTGTACCCAGAGGTTCCCTTGTGCTCCTGTCAACTGTGATGATTTATAATATAATATTTACAGTAATATTAACGGTGAATACCGCGATCATGGTATACGTAGGTATATACATACATTATGAGACATTATGTAGATACCTATTCATCAAATTTACGTAACTTTATTGTAACCATGGAACGCAAAAGTAAAAAGTTTGTACCTACCTATAGCAATTACCAATACAAACAATAGAAGGAAATCTGTTCCGAATTGGATGAATTATCATATATGTTAGGACCAGTACCATGTAGGTACCATTTTAATGTTTATATTATAATCCCGCTAAATACATGCCATATTAATGGGTAAAACAGAATTAAAAAGTACCTACTTACACAGTACCTACACATAAATTTAATACCTTTAGTAAATATTGACAAAACCTTACGGCGCGTCATGGAATTCCTCCGTATCGCAGTCAATCGCATTACTTGTAGTTGTACAAAATGTACTTGACTTTTAATGATATCAACAATGCTAAACAGATAACCTAATAAAAAAGACGTCTTCAGTTTCTAAAGGCTGCTCTGTCAGAGCTCTGTTAGTGTCAGAGTGAGTGCAGATTTTCTTTTTTCCGTCAAGGCGACCTAGTTACGGCACGCGGCATCGTATTGAAACTCCCACGCTTCTGGGAAGCGCCCATTTACTCTTTTGACAATTTAATAAAACGTCACATAAGGCGGCGACGCCGTTGGTTCGTAATTGAAAAGTGCGTACATGTTTTTTATGTTCAAATTTTATTTACTTTGTTTCACAGAAATTCTGGGAATTGGAGTAAATATTATTTTAGTTTTGTTTTTATTATAGAAAAATTACTTTCATCTACAGTATCACGTCAATATTTAAAGAAAAGTTTGATCTTAAGGTTTTCATCACAAAAAGGTATAATAAGTAGGAATAGAAATATATTATGTAAATTCAGTTTTATTTTGTACTGAAATGAGTATATCTACGTTCCCTTCCATAGGTAATGACAATAAGAAAAAGAGGATCCTAATGGATTTTATTGTCAGACGATGATGTTTTTTAATCTGTGGGCAAACAATTGTAACGAACTAATAAAAAAAATAAATTTAAAAATTCAAAAACCCGACTGCCTAAAAACTGAAAAGAAAAAAACAAGCACTTAGATTGAATGTCCGGTGGTCTAGAAACATAACAACTGAACAGTCGGGATCCATTGAAAAATTAGATGGGCTGTCGAATAATGGATCCCGACTGTTCAGTTGTTATGTTTCTAGACCACCGGACATTCAATCTAAGTGCTTGTTTTTTTCTTTTCAGTTTTTAGGCAGTCGGGTTTTTGAATTTTTAAATTTATTTTTTTTATTTTATACTTTTTAGTTATTTACATAGCTACCCGGATAATTATAATGAATTATAAAATCTATCTTTTATGGAGTTAATAATTTTCGTGTAGTGAAGGGACATGACCGAAATTCAACCTTAATTATTATATTTTTGCTCATATCTTCGGTTCTACTAAACCGATTGTATTCAAACAAACGTAAAATTTTAAGTCTGACTAAGGCCTTTTAAACAAACAAAACCGCATCGAAATTTGTTCAGCAGTTTCTGCGTCCATCACAGTCAAATGTTTGGGGCGCCAAAAATCCGCCATTTTGATTTTCTAGAAATTTTAATATACCTGGTGTCACTCACACAATCATGCCGAATCAAACAACACCTTGTTTGTCAAAATCCGTCAAGCAGTTCAGGCTGTAGAGCGTGCAAGACAAATTTTCAAGATTTTCATTTTGCCGCCAAAAATCCGCCATATGATTTTTTAGAAATTTTAATATACCCAGTGTCACTCACGCAATCATGACGAATAAAATGATACCTCGCTTGTCAAAATCCGTCAAGCCGTTTAGGCTGTGGGCCGTGCCAAAGAAATGGACATACATACATACATACATACATACATACATACATACATAGTCTCGAAAAACATTACCCTCCTTTCTTCGGCAGTCGGGTAAAAAAGAACAAAATTTCTACTTTTAGATATCTAATATTTGTACGTAAAATACATCGATGTCACTGACTCATTCATGATCATAAATGCAAAAAAAAATGGTATGCAGGTCAAATAGCGAGTGCATAAAATGTTATGAGTAGATATTGGATCACTGAAACTAAACATGCAAACATTTATACTCACCAAATAAAAACGAAAGAAGGTGGTGTTAACAAGTGGGCTATGAAAAAAAAAATCTAAAGCATCAACAAACTCATAATTCTTTCATTGTTACAAAAATATCAGGCCTTTTGTAAAACCACGCCTATAATTGTACAAGACCTAAAATTTTAGCTCTAGTTGTATAAATAACCCTGGTGCAGTTGTACAGACATTTTAAATTAAACGGTTAAACCATGCCATTTGAGAAGAATGTAGAGTTTATAGAGTTAGGTTACGTTTGGCCTGTTTCAGATATATACATACAAAGATAGAGTCTTGACCTTTTCAGTTGATTACGGCGAAACTAATCCTAATAAGCGATCTTTCCGTAAGTGCAAAAAATAATACATTGAGACTAAATAAAAGAAAAACTTCAACGAGTGCAAAGGAAAATTTATATCAACGAACTACCAAACACTGTCTGAAATAATTGCTGTAATAAAATATATTCAAAATTCGGTCTCAATCTAGTCTCGATCTCATGATGATTGCCCAAATGTCAAAAAAGGTATTCTTCTGGTTGCAAGAATACCTTTTTTGATATTTAGGAGATCGACATGTGATCAAGGCTAGACTGAGACTGAATTTATGAGAATTAGCCCTCAGGTTTCTAACCATGCCGGACATTGAGACATTATAATTCATAAAAGTTCCGAGGTCAAGTGTTATGATTAATGTATAGAGTGAACTCGAATTCTCAATCACTTTATAATAATCCATTATGTTTTCGCATCTGGTATCAATTCTGTAACACAGATAAGCCCTTTTGATTGATAGACAAGTATCATGAATTATATAGCAAACCGAAGATATATACCTACCGGTTTGCTACATGCATTTTACAACCACTTTGCCCATATTATACCTAGATAGTTAAAATATTTGCAACCATTACTGTGTTTTCTAAAGATGAAATGATTTATTGACCCTGGAATCATTATTCTGTTTTACATCCTTACCATTTTTTTCAAGTATGATGAATGCCATAAAACAATGCTATAAAATACTAATAATAGGTATATTATTTGTAATATTGCTTTTCTTGGCAATTGGTACCTAGTGTGGACTTCTGCCAGGAATGCAGTTACATGTTAAAAGGAAGTCAAGTTGTATCTTTGAATTTACTGAACTCTTTAGAAATGAAATGTTACTCAATTTTGAATTACAGACCTGCCTGCGTTTCGTATACTGTATTATGGCTATCTATTATCCTTCGATTACCTTAGTAGTCGATTTCAGCCATGGATACGATATATGCCAAGGAAAGAAATCTTCAGAAAGGTCTTTAATTGTCCCGTATAATTAAGCGCGCGGAACAAAACGCGTCGTTATCACTGCCCAGCTTCAGTTAGGTCGACATACGAGTATCCCTACCCTTTACCATCAAGCCCAGTCACACGATCCACTTGGTGTAGATAAGCTGTTACCGTAAACCTTGCAACACCCGAGATCTCAAGGGAAGAGGAAGTATAAGAGGAAAATGGGGACAGGAAAGGAAGTGAAATAGGGGCTTTTTTGGTATCACTAACTCCATAAAATACTTGTAATCGATATTGAGTGCAAGGGCAGTAGTTACCTGGTAGTGCCGGCCCATTTAGGTTTAAATTAGGAAAAGCGTGATTCCACTATCCTCTAGGTACTGACAACTAGCTACCTACTTATTAAAAGTTTTTATAAGTTTTAATCTGATAAGGTAATTTTAGTATTTAGAATTCCGATAGAGACACTTTTTTTTTTTTTTTATCGTGCGGATATCCCCATGGATACCACCCCCGTCGGCCATCGGGGGTGGTTATGTCGGGATTGAACCGACTAAAACCGCACGCCGTCTCGGGCCTTAGTAACCGGGGTGTAAGGTTACCCAATGGGCATATCCCTCGCACCCCAGCTGACCCCGGGCCATCTACGGTTTTAAGATGGCCCCCTCGACCCCCCGAAAGGGGGGGTGGGGCGAGCATCGCGCCACTTCGCCGACGACGGTGGGGTGTAGGGTGACAGGAGGCCGTCCTGTCACCCAACCGTCGGCGCGCAGACAATCAACTCGCCCCCCGCTCGCTCCCCACTGTGCCATCTGCTAGTCAGAGGGACACGTGGAGAGCCTCGGAGCAGCCCTCTAGAGGGCCACTCCCACCCCGGCTGGATTGGCCGCAGGCAGCAGCGTCTCCCGTGGCGAGTGGGAGGCGCTGCTTGCCTCCGTTGCCCAGGTGCACCACGTGGAGGTTCCGGACCCCCGATAGAGACCCTAAGGGCACTTTAGTTAATCTTCTTATACAAAACGCAAAGCCTGAGGCTAATTCTGAAATCATTAATACAATAACATCGTAAAACAAAGAGCCTAAAATAAATTAAAATATGCGAAGGTTTTATTGTACTAACCTTTTGCAAACCTTGCCAAAATCAGAAGTATACCTACTGTGTACGGCTGCAGAATATTAATAGTAGATAAGTTGCCCAATTAACATTATCCACACTAACTCATTTGAAAGGAAAAACAACTTAATATTGTTTTCAATTGACCTTTCGTTTGCCGCATAGGAAGATGTCCATCAAAATAATAGGTATAAGTACATATAAAACATATTTATATATATATTATCTATGTAAATATACACAGATGGAACTTTCTTTAGTAGACGTTGATCAGCTGACGTAGATAAGACTTGAAAGCTTTACCGACGAGAGAGTAATTCGACGTGCGTCAATGCTCTCCTCAAATCACATGTGCGATACACCAGAACTTTTACGACATCTAGATTATGGATTCAATAACTAAAATGATATATTTAACTTTGTTATGAAAGATTATTGTATAAGGTTGCTGCCAAAACGTGCCGTCCGCAGGAAGTATGTAGAACATTATATATATCTACAAAGTTCCGCAGATTTTACGTCATTCGCATCATGTAAAGTACTCTAACATTGTTATCTTTTATGTTACAGTGATAGCTCAGAAAATTAAAAAGTATACAGAAAGTTCCGATAAAATCAATTTGTCACTAAAATACTTATCTATACTTATATGACAGATTGAATATTCTTGGACTGCAAGCCTAAAATCAATTTCTGTAACGAGGAACTCGGATCTCGTGCTAACATGGATGGACTAAACAATACATGAAAATCAGAAAATAATTCGAGCACTTATAAAGATTTCTGGATGACTTAGATTTGTCAGGGCCGAACCTGGATTCCTCATTTGCTTTGATGTAACTGTGTTAGTGTATATAGGATTGTTAAAAATATATAGATACTTTTAGAATACACAAATAAATATGTACACAAGAATTTAAGAAACCCTGGCCTAGTAGAATTAATTTCATGTGAGCAGATAATAAAATGAAAACAAGGAAAATGCAAGACATGGAGCTCTAATATTGTCTCAGCCTTACAGGTCTTTGAAAATAGAAGAATAGACGAATATCATTTGTCAATAAAACAATCTCATGCTTGTAAGCTCTTTCTCTTCAAGGATATACTAGTGCAACAGAATCAAGATCAAAATTCGTACCTATAAAACTGATGTAGGTAGGAACAAAACTCATAGCTGTATAGCAGGTTTGACATGGTAACTAGTTCAATATTTTCATTTCTTATGTGAAAGTTCCTAATCGACGTTAGTTTCCATAATGTTTTTATACGACCTATCCATCAATCTTTTTTATACTTTACACTCAAACTAAAACTTTCATCCGTTTAACAAACTTCAGATCACAATATATTGTAATCATTTAACATTATCATGTTAAAGGATTTTCGATTAAATAACGTTAACTATTTTTTTATACCACTTAGGTGGCAGACAGGTACATGGCCTACCTGATGGGAAGCGGTCACCGTGCGGTTGCCTATGGACGCGTGCAACACCAGGGGCGTCACACTCGCACTGCCGACCCTGTAAAAACCTTCCAATGCCCTTCTTGAATAATCCCATAAGTCCATAATCCGACGTTTATTATAATTGAATATTATAGTAAACATTGTCATTTTTATGAACCCCACCCGTCCGTGAGGCATCCTCAAATTTTCATTTTTATTAAATCGGAAAAGTAGAACCATTGCTTTTGTTTTCAGTGTTGAACTAGGAAGTGTTAATTACTATACCGTGCTACGTGTACATATTTAACGTACTGGGCTTGGTCTATTTACATCACAAAATTAGACTATTAAATTAAATAATGTCTGTGGTTCTAATGTAATACAAAATAACCTATAGGTAGGAATTCCGCAACAAATAAAATACATTTGCCACTTAGTGTAGGAATGTAAATAAATATGTCTTGTACTCTTATCTATCTAGGTATAATTGAATATAAAATCTACTTAGTGAGAAATCATGTTCTTGAGTAAATTCACAAATAAATAGGGCTATTACTTTGTCGTGGTCGGTATCTACAGACGGACGAACTGTAATTAGATTTATCGTGATTTTTATCTTGTCGTCGACGTATTTTCCGAGTTGTTTTTGTGTCTTATCGATACATAAAAACGTTAAAAGAAATACGCAGTTATTGTTTGTTCAGTCAATAATATTCAAGTAATATTTAATTACAGAGATAACAATAACTAAGTCTATATGACCAACACTATTATAATACTTCGCGTAACTTTAACTTTTAAGTGTAATCCACCTTTCGAGTCTATTGTAGTCGTTTAAATTTTAAATACAATGGTGCATGTCTCTAACGATATCATTTTTTTTTATTTTAGTAGGTATCTAGCCAAAGTATTTTGTTGAATAGATACTAAAATAAAAAAATGAAGATTTATCCTTTTGTCTCCGTTGGTCTCAGTAATACTAGTTTATCATTACCTATCAATAGTAGCTTAACTGGAAATAATGAAACCATCATGACATTTTCTATGACTACCCTAATAACCGATAGTGACCCATATATACTTACCTAATAATTTTATTGATAACTGTCTTTTATCAATATGCGTTTTCAGGATATTCTAGATAATCAACATTATACGTTTTGTATACTTTTTGTGACATAGATCAGTTTGATTTTTGCTATTAATAAATCTCAAAATCTATGGTCTAAATGGATTTTGAATATGGTATAGCACAAAAAGTCAGAGCCAGTCAAATGGGATTATTTTTCCAGAATGAAATAAAAATGTTACTCTACGTTAGGCTACAGTTCAGTTGCGTTGTAAACTTATAGATTGATATTGATATATCTTAATATATATAAATCTCGTGTCACAATGTTCGTCCTCAATGGACTCCTAAACCACTTAACCGATTATAATAAGATTCGCACACCATGTGCAGTTCGATCCAACTTGAGAGATAGGATAGTTTTTGAAACGGATTTCGACATTCACGCGGGCGGAGCCGCGGGCAACAGCTAGTTATATAATATAATCTGTCTACTAAATATATATTGGTTAGCATATGAACACTAGATACTTTCGAGTCAAATTCCATAATTTTCGTTTACACTACTACGTACTTCCAAGAGAATATACATATTTATCATGTTTAAACCCGATACAAAGTTCAATGTTCCCACCACCTCTGCTAGCGCTAGACAATCTCTCTTATACGAAATAGTAGGTATATAAAAATAGCTTCCCTGTACGAAGACAGTACCGTTGTTGATTACCCGTGTTGATTACCTACATATGACTTGTACTACGACCATTGAACCACCTGAACTTAGTCTCCATGAATATAAAGCAGCCTTTATGTCCACTGCCAATAAATATTCATTGCTTACCTGCATGATATTACCATATTGATAAACGTTGCGATTAAGCTTTTTTCACATGCTTACGCTTTTATCAACAAAGGATAATTTATTCTTGGGACAACAATAAGTTTAATGATGGTAAATGATTTTAGTGTCAAAAGTATTGGGGCCAGGTTAGCGTAGCAAGCTATCGAAATATTATGACAAGCTCTTTAGAGCTTGTTTTTAATAAGAAAGGGTGACTAAAATTTAAATTTGAGTGTTTAAACTAATTTTTATAATTCTAGATACTACCATCTACTTAGATCTAGATCTACCAATAAAATTAAATGATGATAGACTTTGAAGTTTCTTATTTATCAAAAAATTGTTTTGCGTTTTGGATGTCCCCATTTCCCTGATATGAGTTTTGCTATCCATTGTTAGTGCTAATGACTTACCTATGTTTGTTTTACTTATATTAAACTTGAAATTGCTGTTTTATTTGGCAAAAGTGTTTTGGTTATACACAGTTCGTTTAGTTTTGGGCAAATAAAGAGTGTGTACATCAAGAAACATTCTGTCTACTGTCTAGTCATGTACTAGGCAATACTTTTTTAAATAATGAGTTCTTTAGTTTATTTCCCGTATCCTTTATAATCGTACCAACAATTTAATTTCAGTCTACGATCACATCACGATGTTTTAATTTTGTAAACGATTATCCAACCCATGTATTTAAGATATGGGCTTCTAGGGCTTTTAAATTATGTTACTAGCCTCTTAGTCGCTAATAAAACGTGAAATATATGGAATACAAACACACGCAGTTGTGCCTCATATTGTATAAGAATTATCTAAAAATGTTTTGCGTAACGATACAAAAAATAGACAGTAAAGTCCAAGATGTGTGTTTCATTGCCAACATAATTTCTTTATTTCAAACAGTGATATAATTTACGTAGTCTAGTGCGTGTTTAAAAACTCATATTTTAGTAACTCTCTTTCTCTATTTCTATTCATATTTAGTTGTGTAATCAGACCGAGGCGTTGGAGTTGCATTTAAGAAAATAGTTTGAATTTCACCCAGTACGTATATTATTAAGGGGAACTATTCTCATACTTTACTTTCAGTTAATAAGTTTATCAAAAAACATGATGATGACAAGTAATTTTCGTTAATGAAATGGAAAATATATCTATCAAAAGTTCTATATCAAAAGTCTGTTGGCAGTTTTCGATCATGAACCTATAGCAGTATAGAGCGGATTTAGGAGATATAGAGGTCAATTCAAATTAACTGCTTCCTCATATTTTACTCCATGAATCTCATTGAGAACTAAGTTGAACTGATATTAACTTTTAAACTTTCGCGTTCCATGATTATTATATGTAAACGTGAATTAACGCGATCATGCCAAAAGTATGTATATACCTATATCATGATCGCGTTAATTCCCGTTTACATAAGTTGAACTGATTTGCAAAAAAGTGAAAAATATTGGAAGGTGATCCGGTTACGCAATGCGCCAACGTGCGCATTCGATGCTTCGCTGAAATACTTTTTAAAGTTGACAATCATAGAATATTAATTTATTGTTCAGCTACCTTCTAGTAAAACTGTAACGACATCTATACACATATTTATAATGTTGTGATTAATACATGTCGTGATTCAGGCATGCACGCGATGGAGGGATCACGAAGAAGTTCATGTTAAAACCTTGGTCACGAACTCACTTTATTTCAACATAAAAACATTAAATTATTTTTTACATTATTACCGGAATTTATTTCAGTAATAGACATTTTGATAAAAGTGTCAATTTTACAAGTTTTTATTTGATTAGAGATATTAGAGTATCTTGCGAATAAAGCTTTTATAATTAACGGTAAGTATTTTTAAAATTATAGGTACAGACCTACAGTCGATAATTCTATAATTACGTACCTAGGTACTTAATTACCTGGTGTTTGCAGTGTATGGTATGACTGGATATTATAGGAGTACGATTAGCTCATTTAAAGCCAAAATATTTTCTATAATATGTATTAAAAAAGCAACACATTAAAGTTAATAATAAAAAAGTTTTAATTTTAGCGCATGTGTTTCCTTCCTCCTTTAGTCCCGGGGCCTTTAAGCGGGGCGTGAAAAAGCATTTTGATGAGGCCGTCAAGCTGAGGGCCGCCACTGTAGCACTACCGGTGTATGTGGTGGTGACCCCAGTCCTGAGACTTTGCCTTTCGCTTACCATCAGGCGAGGTGGAGTCATTTTGACGTGTCCTATATAAAAAATAATAATAATCAAAACCTTAAAAATCTAAATATACGCTGGTGAAGTCACGGGTGCAGCTAGCTCACCATAAAAAGTTCATGAGAAACAAAAAGAAAATATAAACTTTGAGTGGTTCATTAACGGTAACTTTATCTATGTGGTTAACGTGTCACACTTTGCATTTCGCCTTCACGAGTGTTATAGTTAGGTTCCGGTTTCTGTGGCAGGCACAATGCTTTGGTAATGCTAAGTTGTCCACAATTGTTTCATTCAAGGACCTTTGACGGTGGGTAAATTCTAGGAATATTATGTAGAATAAATTTGCTTTGACAATTTGTTATTAATTTCGCTGATGGTGCTAAGCCTTGACCCAATAGTGGAGGCAAAACTGTTGTATTTAAAAGGGACATTTAAAGAGTGAAAACTCATGTTACTTTAAAAATTTGGCTTGATTCTAGTAAGTCAGGACTGTTACCTCACGGAACGAAATTAAAATCTGTTTTTGCCAATGATAAGAACCGATTTTAATTAAAAAAATAACTGTGTTATCACATCGTCCGTTAATCAGCAGGTTCACCGGCTTGCAGGTGAGGTTGGTCCAGCTCCGAAGGTCTTGGTGCGGTGCCCTATACCTCACGTGGGAATAAAATATAGCTGCAAAATAAGAGTGTGACTGCTCCTTTGAGGATATACAGCTGTAAAATACTTTGAATATTTGGATTCACTTTTAGATAGGATCAATTATTCAGGTCCTTGAATAGGACTTACACATAAGCTGCCGCTCCCACAAATTAATGTTTAGCGAAACAACTTAAAACCAAAATGGCTGAAGTTAATTCAAAGCTTTTAACATTACGAAAGTATCTCCGGATATTGCTTATTAATCTGCAATATATTTAATGTTATGGCAACATTGTTGTCATGTAGAGAGTGCCCGAAGGCCCTTTGCAAACTAGTTTACAAAGTAATTCTTGTTCTTATGTCATAGAGTGTATTTCCCGCCTCGTGTATACATCTGTTTTATAAACTTGAGAGTGTAGGATTGCAGCTTAGCAATGGTACAGTTATTTTGTGGTTAAAACAATTTGAAGAGACGGGTGAATTAGTTTACAACATTTTTACATACATATCTACCTATAATCATACATATTAACGTAGTAGATAATAACACTGGTCAAATGCGAATCAAACTCCACACGAAGAGTTCCTTCTCTTTATAGAGTACTAGCTGTGCCCCGTGGCTTCGCCCGTGGCATACGTCGTCCCCGTGGCAAGATAAAAAGTATCCTATGTCCGTCTCCTAATAAGTTAATATGGTCGTTAAATTTTCTTAAACTTTCTAATGTCCCGGACAACTTTCTTGACTTTTTCTTTCATAAGAACCTTCTCCAGACAATAACGAACACAACAAAAAAAAGAATTAACGAAATCGGTCCAGTAGTTTACGCGTGGTGCTGTGACCAAGGGAAATAGGGATTCATTTTTATATATATACCTAAGATATAAAAAAAACAGCTCGCTGACTGACGGACATACAAAAGATCTAACTGATACCCATCGGTTGGTTAACCAGAAATAAATTGTGCTTTTTTATTTTAGATCTTACATAAATCTGCTTTCCTCTTTATGGTTGGCAATTGATTTTATACCACTTTGAAATGTTGAGCATAAGCCATTAGTGATGCAAATTTTGTATTTCGTTCTTAAATATAAAAATTCTGAAACAATATTATGTATATTATGTACAGTATATAAATTTTACAGCTTTAGCCAAAACTCTAACTTGCGATAATACCTAATTCTGTCTTATGCACATTTATTTTCTTAATTGTCATTGATGGATGTTTCACGAAAATAATTTTGAATCTGATTAAAATAAATTATTTAATTAACTTTCTCAAGTATCCAATTTATTTATAGCACTTGTGGTTCCAATATGCGGTTTTATTTTATCGGAAATCATTACAAAGCATGATAATGATTATTGCTGTATTAGAAACTAGGTAAAGTGGGTAGGTCTGTGGCAAAGCATTCTGGTACAAATGACAGTAAAACAATAAGGTTACAAACTTACAAATCTTTATTTTATGGATCACTAACGGCTGTGCCTGATCAAACACCTTTGCTGCTAAATTTTCTAATTTTTTCTTGTCGTAAGAAAACTTCGAAGTTTAGTTTAGGTACAACACGTTAAACACACTAACCAATTTAATTAAGAGGACAAATCATAATGCTGCCCAATAATTGGTACCTAGGAGAAAATAGCACTCGCTGAATGATTCTGACGAAGTGCTACTTTTAGATACAGAGCGAGAGGAGCCGCTGGGTCTCGATACCATAGCATATTTTTATTTATCAGGCCTCCATGAAACGTTTAGGATTAGGATTATCAAATAAATTAAACTGAAAAGAAATTTAAAATTTGAAATAGAAGTCATTAACCTTGCGCCTTCATTTATAAAATGTCCACATTGTATAAACATGTTCTTTTGAGACGCTTACATGTTAGGTGTAAGACGATGTGACATTTAGCTTCCGTCGCGCCACTCGAGCCGAGACCAAGAGGCGTATTTACACGCCTATCCTGCGTAAGAGTACGTGTGTGCCATGAATAAAATCTTTTGCATCACCCACTAAACTTTAGTGCGTTCATTCATAAATTAAAGTAATGGAACCGGTGACACTTTGGGCTTCATCCAAAAATCACAACTTTGACTTTCATCCTTGACACGAGGTAGACGGTTACATCTAGTGTCGGTTATAGTTCAGTAACGAGAGCAGTTTATTAAAAGACTGTATTCTAATAAAACATCACTCATAACGAGCTGTGAGTATGAGACAACGTGGCTTCTCAGAAAACGCAATGTGGTCGTTGTTGACCACTTAATGAGCCGAATAAATCTTTTCAACAGGGCACCCAACGTTTTTGTTACTTTCCAGAATTTCAATTTTATAATATCATAACGTTATATTTAACATTTCCTCTTATACTCAAGCGTTGTCCCAGATACGTGTCAAAACCCGCTTTATGACCCGTTTTAAATATAGTAATAAATTGTGAAACTTTGAGCCTTAAGCTTTTTGATGATATAATGATTGATGGGTAGAAATAAATCAGTTTTCTTGTGCCAAGAATTGGACACCAATTAGATTAAAATTGACATGAATTTTGTCTCTGAGTAACGAGTTGTTTGTATGCCATTAGCGAAATGTAATGTGGTCGAGGTGGACAATATACTTGTAAACATTACTTCTTTTGATGTTGAACGTAATGTCCAGTCGAAGTGGTGCGGCTTTGTATGCCGATGCTGGTCATTTGTTATTTATATTTCTAATAACCACACTGTCTGGTACATACGTCGTTGAATGACGTCATGGTTGGAGTAAGGGGTAAATTGGTGGGTCGAGTATTTAATTTTTATACTATTAATTAGAACATAATTTGTGTAACACTTCTTTCCATGCGTGTTCCTTCTGTCTTGACTTTCAACAAATCTTCGATTCATCCTTTAACGAATGACGTCATAGTTTCAAAAATAATTTGAGAATGAGAACATTTTGACGTGGGTTTAAAATTATAAATTGATCTTAAGCATTCTAAGCGCAATGTGCATATCCGCACATTTTGAGATTATGATTGCATATAAACTAATGAAAGACCTATTAGATTATTTATTATTCCGATGTTGATTTGTGAAGCTAAGTGCTGTATTTACATATTACATGACCGTTCAGCTTTGTGATCACAATATTAGTTAGTGACAGGTACACGTCTATCATGCTAATATATATGGATATTTTCATATCTGTCACAAAAACCCAGAGCTGGCTGCTGGTGTGAATACTGGTCGTGCATTAACTAGATGCGACAGGCAGACCGAATAATTAACAGAACATTCTAAATATTAATAATTAATAATTCATTTTAGTTGTTTAAAGATTTCAACTTCTAATCTGGAATAAATATTACGAGTGAATCCACGCCAGCTAATATTTAATGTGCGATTAAATATTAGGTAGGTAGAACTTGTAAGCCACGCTATTTGCGCAGTCCACTTCTCGTCTGTCAACGTTGATGTACCTGCCAACAATTTCAAGTTACATACTACTGTAGACTGTGGTTTCAAACATGTATTCTTCCAAATAAATCAAATTATGGAGAGGAGGAGAGCAGACTCCAAATTCGGGCTCCAAATTGCAAGTTTTGAATGCAAACCTAATGGCAAATCCGAGTCCGATGGTGATAATGATGTAAACTATACCTCAAAGGCACCTATGTTTGAAGACACTTGGTGCTACTATTATTGGTATAAAATAATTGTTATTTTACTTACAAATATGGCTCTACTATTAAATCAACTAAGCCATTAAAAAAAGCTACTTAAGCGTAACTTACGTACAAACAACTAAAGTGTAACATTGTAAAGAATTCAGAAAATGGGTTTTATGTGTTACCTTCGGGTGAAGGTCTTCGGCTAGTCAGGACGTCACCCACCATTTCGTTCAGAGCGTAAAGATTAATGTTGATAAAAGTGTTTTAGAATATAAATAGTGTCTGTCAAGTTTACGTAGAGAAAGACAGCTGTGAGCTTACGTCACACTTTCAAAGCATAGGTAGATGCTTCTTTATTATAATGTATAAAAAATTATACTGTTGAACACGTAACTCATATGTACCGAAGATTAATAGTTTTACAAAAATTTTAAATGGCACCCGCTGCTAGCTTAAATAGCTGAAGTGATTACCTATACCACGTATTTCATATTTGCTAACAAGCTTTTTTCTTATTTCTATAGGTAATCTATGTTATCTATAAATTGATGTTAGTATATTTGAGATTGATAAACTCTAACTCCATTTGATTGATCACCTTGAAAGTTGGCACATCTAAAGTGTTTTATTTTCATGGAGAAGGTTTTTTATGTTTTTATCTGAAAAGTAAGAATATAAAATATTATAGAAGACAGTTGTTGGAAAAAGATCAAGGAACTCACTTCTTATAGTTGACAAAGATCTCGCGCTGTGTCAAGTCTCATAGGGAAGATAAAAAATCATTGTGAATTAAAGAGATGAGGCCAAAGACCTAATAAACTAGATATCTGATTTTCTAACGAAGTGGTAAGGCGATGTTTGCACTTCAAACGACTTATTTCACATAAGAGTATTCGGTTGGCAACGGAGATAAGTGTCGAATCAATTTGTTGAGGCATTTGCGTCAAAGGCGACTAAACGGTTTCGACTATGACGGACTAAGAAAGTAGGAACAGAAATACTATGTAGTAAATAAGTGCTAATTCTTTATGGCCACAGATGTCATCACAGTAAAATTGCTGTCAGCGATAATTGCTTCTGTTTGGCGAGCCAGTACAATTTTGCGTCCTTTATTTATTAGTTACTCCAAATTAACAATATCTTTTAATTTAATCATCAGACTTAAGATTCAATGAGACCACTTTGCAATAAAAGTGTTTATCACAGAATTTATAGCTGTAATATATGTGACAGTTTTTCAATTTGGAAAGGTAGACAGTCAAATAATATTACAGTACATTAAGAAGCTAGGTTGAGAATTAACCTGTTAATACAACTATAGCCCTCTTTCTCTTGTGTTCGTGCCATATGCACTGTAGATTTATTTGGTACGAATTTAAGAGTAATATATGTAGAGGTGCGCAACAGAATCGTTGCCAGATTCACCAATGCCACGCACACAGCGAACACTTAGCAAACAATTAGAATGTATAATTATTTTTTATTATAGGCACTAAATTATTTTTAAGAACTCTACCAATCATAATATAGGTAGTCCCTTTATTACGTAGGATCTCTAAATCATGGAATGCACGCAGATGGTATCATTTGGCATTTTTATTATTAAAGATTTGTGGTAGGTACACAAATAAGTATTAGAAGTGAATTGTTTGGGGACCGAAGGGAGAGCAGGTATTACGGGTTTCTATAGCTACGCTTCTTATTTTCTTCTGACTCAATCGATGTCAACTGTCTATTTTGTGGATAAATATGTCAACTGTGTTCATATTTTATTATTATTCTGGGAAATATAATGTTGCTTGGAATTAAATTATTTGTTAGACACTGAAATAGATACATAGGTATAAACAAGTTGTTTGTTTAGTCTATATTTAATTATTGAATACCTAGAGAATAAACGCAATTTTTTCCTGTTGCCTGTTTTTAGTATTTTTATAAAGTTCTGTTTTTAGTTATTTTGTAAAAAATAAAAGAAAATAAAAATAAATAAAATTATGTATTGCAGCGTCGTTAACAATCGTTTCAAGACAATACCAGTCAGCTTCGACGTAACTAGTAATTTTGCTTAGTATTATACAACTTGTATTAAAGGGATACTGCCCACTTGTAACGGTAAAAAATGTACAAATGAAGCCCACTTGTGAAAAGTTTTTTAACAGACTTCAAAAAAGGAGGACGTTCTCATTTCGACTGTAGTTTTTTGTTTGTTACCTCAGAACTTTCGACTGGGTAACCGATTTTGATGATTATTCTTTTATTTGATAGCTGGCGCTTCCAGTGTGGTTTCATTTCAATTTAATTTAGGTCTGTTGAAGTCGGTTTTTTTAATGAACCGATACAATGTCGGGAAGCTATGTTCAGTTGTCTCTACGTCTACAAAATAGGCCTTTAGGTATAAGTAGCTGAAGGATATCCCTCGTATGAACTGATCTTTTCTTTCTTCACATGATGTTCGGCTGGTACCAGCCTTCACAGTCTGCCTACTCGAATGAGAAAGAGGCGTGACACTATGTACAAAACATCCATCAATAACAGGTTGACAGGCGATTGTACCATCGAAATGACGATACGTAACACTGGTCTGGTAACACGTGCGCTTCGCCGAATTGGAACGAGGTCCGTTCCCAAATAAATTTTATTATTACGGTTGTAAAAATGAACCAAAATATTTCCCATGATCCGGTCAATATTTAGATATAATATTTAAATATTCGGGTTTACAACTTAAGTAATATGCGAATACCCCATCAAACATTAAATAAGCTGTAAAATTTATTGATGGTTAAATATGAGTATCGGTTGCACTTTGCTTATATAAGAACATTGGTGGGAAGGTAGTTAACCTCTTAAGTAATTGGTTAAACACGCAGAGAGCTACTGTTGTAGTAAAATAGTTATGGTATTTATGTTTCATGTATTTATATGTGCCTGTATTGAAAGAAAAAAAATATTGAATACCTGCCGTCAAGATAGGGATTCATCTAGAAAAAAAAACCATCTCAAATTTGTCATGTTTTAAATAAGGTTCAAATTTAACTGTTTGTGCCATTGTTGCTGATTTGAACGAAATGTCTTATGTCTGCGTTTTCTCATAACGGTGTGACCTTTGAAACGAACCCAATTAGAACTATTAATAAACACGAATTGCGAATTGAACTGTACGATATCGGTACAAGGTTCATTGTATAGGTAGGTATGTTTACTACTCGTATTGTATTTGTGCATTAATGTCAACAAACTAACAATAGCCCTGGATAGTGTGGCACGTAGTGTGCGTTCACATAATTCCTTCTGACAGAACATCGGTCTGGGTCAGGGTCCTTCTACATAAACAGCACATTCACCCGGCTTCAAGGAATTACATGAATTAAAATTCACCCTGTGTAATTTATTGTATTGTGTATAATATTAATTAATTGAGATGCCAGCAGCAGTGAAATTTATTATAAGTTTTGATGAGATTACAAAGTTAATTGTTCAGGGACAGAATTGATTTGGAGTTAATGAGTAGCCGCAATAAAAACATAATAATTAAATTGCGTGAAACTTTTGAAGTGAAGTCATTCTAATACAAGCAATACGAGAATGTACCGTGATATTTAAGTGAGGCCAATAAAGTATTTTGACATTGATATCTTTTTTCTATAGGGCCCTTTTATATTTTTTGTCTCTACTACTTTACTAAGAAGTAACTTTTCTTCTAAACTTGCCAAAAATCTTATAGATCATCATACTAGGATCAATGCTTGTTAACTACAGAAATATTGAACACAACATTGGTTTAGCGGTTTACATCATTATTATTAAAGATAGTGAACTATCTGTGAGATATGGATCCATATTTTTACTCTACTATGTAGAGTGCAGCTTCTTTCATGATATTCATCAATCAATAATTAATATTACCGTTTTCTGTTTACTTATATGTTTGAATATATTTTAGGGTTGTGAGATTATTACGGTTATGAAAATTTTGATGCTGACACAAAGCTTGTAATTCGTATCTTCATGAAAATGGTTATTGTTGTTTGTAAAATATACGTCGATTACTGATCATCACATTGTGACTAATTTTCTGCCAATGCTACTCGTAGCTTATCGGGTATTAGCTTTCTTCCTTATTTTGTGTTTTATTTAATGCCAACTCCAACTGTGCCATGCATGCCAGATGAAGTCAACTAGAGTATAAAGGCTGGTTCTTTAAAGATAAATATTATATTAACTATTTCCTTTCTCTGATTACAAACTTCAAACATCCTATGTTCAATACTTATTCTAATCGATTCTTTTCGTCAAATCAAATCAAAATTTATTGCCGAACATGTAACATATGAATTGTATTATACATCTAAGGTGTTATATGATGTCAAAGAAGACATGTCCCACCGATTACAGGCATGCAATAGGTATCTGCACATAGGCAATATAAATGTTTAAACTACTATTATATTAGAAATTATGGACATGCACATGCATATTATTCTAAACAATTCTCAAATCTCTCATATTTTTATCGGAAAATCGGAAACCCTATTTGGAAACCACTGCTGACTGATAACAGCTATTATGCGGGAAAGTGAGGAGACGTGTAAGAAATTGATGAGGAGTCTACTACATACGTAAGATTACGGAAACGCTCTTACTTCCTATCGTATAGGTACTGAGTCTACCACCAGGTAAGTGATATATCAAAATAATTGCGATTTCTATTTAGGATTTGTCGCAAGTCTGGTGTCATTGCCAAAGTCGTGTCGTACTGTTTTAATCTAGACGAAATATTTATCAGCGTTTCATAGCCACCTGTGTCGTGTCAATCACTGATTACGCAATATCTAAAATACGTTTGGTTTAGGCTGAGGTGCAGATAATATCTACATACTTATTACACGATATAATATTATGTAAAACGTTTTTTATACTTGAGAATCTATTCGATTAAGTTTTGAATGTCTTATCTTTTAAAAATGCATGTTATTGAATTCTGAAGTCTGTCTATCACTGTAATTAACTTTCATAGAAATATATTCCACAGAGGAATCCTTATAGCTGGCTTAAGATTGACAGAGCCTGAATAATTATTTTGAAATAACATTGCCAAATGGTCATTAATGTCCAATTAGTTCATTTATAGCGACAAGTTCTTACTGAAGCTTAGTATACTCTCTTACTATGTTTCTACTTGGTCCCGTCTCGTCTATTTCATAAAATGCTAAAAAAGATACCGATTTTTATGCATTTTGTTTGCTATTTCTCATGTTTGACATTGACCAAGAGATCAAATGAGACAGTCGATCGGGTGTGGAAAGTTTCAATCAGCAGATAAGTATAAATTTTCTATTTAGTTTATAATTGAGAGAATGACGCAAAACTCGTCAGTCGTCGGCGTGCGTTATGCTCGTGAGTGAAAGTGGTCAGGCCAGTAAGTGTGCGCGGTTCAACTCTTGACGAGCGGAACGAATTAGTCATTGCCCTTCACTGACACTACTCAATATTCATTGATCTGATACGTCGTCTTTAATATGTTTATATAATATTCGTATTTCAACCGGCCTATACTAATATTTTTACAGAAACATCACGAAGTACTGGTACAACCAAACTAGCGTACGTGGGTTGAACATCAATTTACTCAGTAGTTTGTGAGTGGCAATAATTCAATCAGTAACGGTCAGACAAATTGTTGTAGATAGTGTCTCTTTGCATGATTTTATAAGGGGCTCTCAAAGTTCAATTTATTTTGAACTTATCAATAGCATTTGATGTAGGTACCGCGGAAGCGTTAACATTAGAATTTGTAATCTTAACTTCTAGTCGTTTATTAAGTGAACATACGAGTAAAGAAAGGGCTTCTTTCAAAATGGAGCAACGGAACCGCGATATATTTTTTTCATAAGAATAGGAATCAGGATGGGCCCAACGCACACGATATTTTTAAATATTTGATTCCACAATGGAGTTGCGGGTAATGGCTAGTAAAAAACTAAATTTTCAGTATATGGAGACTAAGTTTTCCTTAGTAATTTTCAATATTTTTTACATTTCATTTACTTACACAACTAAATGTCAGCACCATAATACATTTGATGAAAATACGATGAAATGATGTAACCGTCGCGTCGTCGCACTCTTACAGCTTACCTTTTAGATCAAACTACTAAGAAAACTGTTTATTGTTGTTGTCAGTTCTGGATACTTTGTGAATTTATTATGTGAGGACCAGTTTCAACATAGAACCTTGAGAAAATAAATAGATGACGGGCTTTCAAGGGGCGTAGGAGAGGTCAGGATGTAAATAAATATGTTACAGTTATAAGTCATATCTACAAAATAAAAAATGTGCTGTGATGGGTTCAGACGTTGGATAGTAGCTGAAAGATTACGTGAACCACTTTTGACACAAGCCATCTGGCGTCATATAAGAAGGGATTAAGAATAATACGAAATAATATATGTGGTTCATGATATAGTAGTCTGTTAAAATAGAATCATTAATTTCGCAGATGATTTTGAAACGTTTTTCAATGTTTGTATTTACGTAAGGTTATGTTTATTTCTTCAATAAGTTTTGATTATCCGGAAAGCAAATTGTACCCAGCTCAGCTATGTATCTGTAAAGGTAACATAATGAAGTTGGTATACTGACGTTTAACACTAAGTTATTAAGCTAAAGTGACCAACAATTACTTAATCTTTCTAGGTGTTTGCACTACTAACTATATAAAACATTGCCCACATCTACACCATGTATGACGTACAAAGTTACCATGTCTCTTGCTTTGTTTCGTCTTTCGAATTCTTAAGTCTAATCTTAAGTTATTAAACTTAGAAGAGTTTAATAACTTAAGATTGAATTGAACTGAATTTGGTGCAATACTTTTTGAATAACAATCGAACAAACAAAAAGTATTAAAGTCCTATTACTATAAAAAATCGTTTCCGACTTCTCTTTCTATTTACCGTCGTTTTCACACAGGCCTACATTCATAAATTCAGATATTATTGATTCGGATGTTATTATTAATATTAGACGCCATGTATAAATGTTAATGTTTTAATTATGTTAAATACCTAGTTTATAACCGGGCATTTATGTGTATAAAACTGGATATTTATATTGGATATTTGAATCTAAATATAGAAATTATTGTTGTGAAAGTGGTTTTGTACTTTTCCAAATTAACTAGAATATGCAGCAAAACATGTTTACGGCTGTCTCATACAATAAATTATATGTCGACGACCATATTTTATTGGATGCATGACTACTTAATGTATTATTGACAAATGGTTTAAATACATTTCATGATTATTAAAGCTAAAGAGAAATTAACAAAATCCATTACATATTTACAAACTCTTAACCCTGTGAGAATAGTGACTCAAAAAATATTAAATACCTATCTTTGATTGCCGCAATACTCATACCACTCCTTATAATGAAGTGGGTGTAATATCTCTACGTTACAGATACGTAGAGATATTACACGGGCTGAAAGGGCGGGGTAGTGGTATAAAATATTTTTTATGTCATTTCATAGACAAAAATAGGAAAAGGTCAATCCCGTACAGAAAATCGCAACGAATAGGACTATTATACGCTTATGTTGTTTGGCGCTATAAGCATAACACTAATGCGCGGATTGTGCCAGTTGCCTCTACTCGCTTCTTGGGAAGGTAAATAGGTTCGACAACACATGAAGACTGTGTTACGAGTGTTTATAACCACAAGTCTAATAGGCTTCCGATGTACATAAAAACATAGTAGGTAATTCGTGTCAACTATTTGCATAAATTTCTAAACTATAAATAGCTTCAATGTTTTTATGGTGAATGTGCGGAGTCACGCGTAAAGATCGCGGTGGGAACTCCCGCATCCACGGCAGCCTCTATGTCCGTGACATCGCTGATAAAATGCAGGAGTGTCGCCTTCGCTGGTGCGGATATGTTTTGCGGTAGCCGCCTGAATACGCGTGCGTAAAAGTGGCCGGCTATGGTACCTCCACCGGGCTCCGGTAGAAGGGGGAGACCTTCAACCGGACATGCGTGTCAATGGTCTGACTACCATGGATGCTCATGATCGTGCGAAGTGGAGAAGGAAAACTTTTTTATTCGTAAATGCAGCAATGCCTACGGATAGACATATTAGGAACAGGACAAAACATTAGGAATGACGTGTTGTCCTTCGCTAAGAACAAAGGGTTTTATAATGGAAAAACTCAATGACCAAAAATAAAAAATAGCACACAATGAGACCGATGTGTAATATGTCAGCTAAGTACGTTGGAATTAATGCAAGATATGATAAATCTATAAGTATTCTACCGATATCTAGGGAAATCAGAAACATCATAGTAATAGAAGTAGGTACGTAAGTGTATACTTGTGATAAATTGAATAAAATTCATATTAATTTAGGAATTTCTGTTGAAGGCAAATCTGATCAATGTTTCTATAAGATTAGATTTCTCATACGAGACAAGTAATGTTATTTATAAAAGAGAAATATGTGATGTCATTTTCGTAACTGAATCATCCCTTTCTGAGAACATCCGACGGAGCGTTAACCTGATCTATATAGACGCGAATATGACGATATGAAAAAAATAATATCACCAGCCACGGCAGTCAATGTGATGCAAAGAAATGATTGAAAGTCGCTTGGAAGTTATCATAATGCAAGATATCTATAGGATAGATAAATGAAAGTGATGTTATCTATTTGATCTCGATCAAGATTTCTACATTATTAATATAATTTTTTTTTTTATAACAAAACTTGCTTACGATTCAGAAAAGTAGTTTTTAGAGTTTTAGAACGTAATAAGTACACCTAAGGTATTAGGTACATTCCATATGTAGGTATTGTATTAATTTTAAATATATATTGTATTAATTTTATTATATTGTATTTATTTTATTGTATTTATTTTCGATCAAAACTTAATTATAAAGGAATTTTGATACAGGTATTCAGCTTTTCTCCAATGGGAAAAAGGCGTGATATGTATGTATGTATGTATTCAGCTTACATTTTAAATACCTACCTTTAAGTTAATTTTAATGGTCAAATCTCACCTGTATGTACGTTATATAATTAGTACGAGTAAAGTAAATAAACCATTGTCTATGGATAACATTTCTTCTTGATAACCAATCTATAATTTGTATTATATCGTTAGAATCATTCTTTTATGGTTGAAAAAATTGAATTGCTGATATTAGTAAGCATTTACGATCCTAAAACCACATGTTCTATTTTATTGAATAATTTTATCTAATCTGCTTTTAATTTAATCTTCTTTTTATGTGAACTATGTCATCGTTCAAAAGATTTTGCTTTCTATTGTGTATTATGTTCAAGAACCGCAGGTCATTTTGCTGTAGAAAGTGCACGCTCGATTCATAATGTAACTATATTTTTAGCTAATGGTTTGCATTCGAAAAGGCTACTATGATATCCGTTATATGTTAAATATATAAATGTTATTGATATTATATATGTGATGCTTCCACACTATCATTGTAGTTTCCTTAGCGTTGGCGATTATTTTATAGCGTCTGTTAATATTTTTCAAGAATAGAACCTTGCGCAACTGAGCCCGCTACGTCACCAACACATTAACCCGTGTTCCGTAAATTATAGCCTAGGTATATTAAAAGAACATCGACCTTCTAACCCAAATAGTATCTTCGGTATTGATACCACAGGTAAAATAGATGCCTTCTCTTAAACTGATACTGTGTCTCGTATTAGAGTATGTGTATCGTATTTCTGTCTTGACTGAGCATTGAACGTTTTTCTCGGAAGGAAGTTGGGCGATAGTGTTTCTGTTTATTATTAAATGTCAAGTACTTTGCTTTAGTTACTAGAAACATGACAGCAGATTTTCGAGACGGTTTGTCTTATTGTGATTACATTGTCATTTTGCAGAAGAACGTTTAGAAAATATCCTTTCAGGGTCTCGATTCTGCTAAAGGCATACCACTGTCATGCCACTGACACTCTAAAAAGCGCTATTCAATTGTAGACTTTACTATTATACAGTTAAAGTCTTAAATCAAATGAAAAGAATTGATTAAACTTTTTCATTCGCCCTATAAAATATCTTCAATTTTAGAATATAAACTGATAGTCCAAAATTTTATGGTATTTTTTTGAAGTGTCAGTGGCATGACAGTGGCATGACAGTGGCTTGTTTTAACAGAATCGAGCCCCTGATTTCGCCCATAGTTCCATGTACATTGTATAGGCCTATTGCTGGAACTTGTCCTGCGCATGGCCGTGCGCTTAGAAATAATCTTTTTTCGATTTTTGGCATCGCATTGGTATCAGAGATTATTAAGTTGATCTTGTTAAAACTTTCTAAGAATAATTTCGTTTACTATATTATTTTAGTTAAGTTTCAATGGATTGCTCCGATGGTTTTACTTGAATAGAACATAATCTCAATTGATTTCAATGAAGACTGATAAAATCTTTTATACTTAATCAATCATTGTCGACGCAAACCTATCCATTATACTATTATCTTGTGTTTTAAAAATAGAACTAGGTACTAAGGCAGTCTGAATTCGTAGTAATTTTATTTTCTTTTGTTACCTTTTTTTTTTTTTTTTTTTTTTTTTTTATCGTGCGGAAATCCCCATGGATACCACCCCCGTCGGCCATCGGGGGTGGTTATGTCGGGATCGAACCGACTAAAACCGCACGCCGTCTCGGGCCTTAGTAACCGGGGTGTAAGGTTACCCAATGGGCATATCCCTCGCACCCCAGCTGACCCCGGGCCATCTACGGTTTTAAGATGGCCCCCTCGACCCCCCGAAAGGGGGGGTGGGGCGAGCATCGCGCCACTTCGCTGACGGTGGGGTGTAGGGTGACAGGAGGCCGTCCTGTCACCCAACCGTCGGCGCGCAGACAATCAGCTCGCCCCCCGCTCGCTCCCCACTGTGCCATCTGCTAGTCAGAGGGACACGTGGAGAGCCTCGGAGCAGCCCTCTAGAGGGCCACTCCCACCCCGGCCGGATTGGCCGCAGGCAGCAGCGTCTCCCGTGGCGAGTGGGAGGCGCTGCTCGCCTCCGTTGCCCAGGTGCACCACGTGGAGCTCCGCCCGCGCTGTGGTCGGTTATCGTAATTAAGTCAAATCTCCGGATCTGCTCAACCAATTGAAATCAAACATACGACAATATTAAGTCTGTCTAAGACCTTTTTAATTGAAAAAGAGCATTAAAACCCTTTGTGGCCGCACGTGGAGTTGTCCAACCGCGTGAAATTCAGATCACTTTCCTGCAACCCATTGGAATTGAAGGATTAAAATAGTCTATGTATTATTCCAGATTATAATGTATCCCTGTACCGAATAGTCAGATTAACAAGATTAACAAACATCCATCTTCACAAACTTTCACATTTTTCACATTAGTAGGATATTGTAATTCAATATTCCAGTTGGTACTATTTAACCCATAAAAGCAAGGCTAATAAAATAAACAAATCCAGAAAGAAAAGATATGATACAAGTTGGTAATAAAATCGAACTAGGCGTGTAACTCAATCTCAAGACTTTTTTATTTAGGACACGTCAATGACTTCACCCCACCAGATGGTAGTAAGCTGTAAGTGAAGTCTACAGAATGAGGGCCACCATTATAGATGCCAACCATGGTCAGTTGGTTCTAAAATGGTTGCCTGAAGAAACAGATGTTTTTCAAATGTAGGTATTACTTTATGATCAAAAGTTCAATGGCCTTATTGTTCGACTCGAGCATGTTACTCATGACATTGAAAATCCATCGCTTGTTTACAACTAAAATTGAACATGCACTATAATTACAGGCTTTGTAAATATGCGCGAACATTTTTTTAATTTTCTTCAGCACCCAAGTGAATAGATCTTTTGAAGCCTATGCTTATCATCAATTATCATCATCATAAGATCGCCTGGAAGAGATCACTTTTTAGTGATAAGGCCGCCCATTGTGCATTCTAGTGTAAATGTTCCGAATTTGTATTCGTAATCTTGGTGTACAATAAAGAATTATCTATCTATCTATCATCATCCTAACGTTACCTAACGTTAGGCCTGGTCACATATGAGGTTTTCACCTTAAGAGTCCGGAGTCCGGCGGCGGCATGGCGGTACATTTGTTAACCACGTACCCTTTTTTTTCCATGCGGAAATCCTCATGGATATCCACCCCGCGGCTAGCAGGACAGGTTATGTCGGACTCTTACTGACTAAAACCGCACGCCGTCTAGGGTCTTCTGACGCCAGGGTGTAAGGTGGCCCATAGAGCATTTCCCTCGCACACCGGCTTGACCCGGGCCATCTCCGGATTCGAGATGGCCCCCTCGCCATATGTTGTGAATAATCTATTGATCTATTCAATGGACCTTGACGTTCCTCTAAATACTTATATCAGAGAAACGAAAATTTTAAAACCGATTGAATATTTATTTATATAATTACTTACACATTATGCACTTGGCCGCATAATATGTTTTAAAAAATATTTTAAGTAAGTAACCGTGTTTAATTTTCAAGTAGGTATCATTTTGACTATAATAAGTGTTTTTAATGTCTTAATAATGTCGTATATTACTGCGTTTCAATGGTGTGTTTTCAACTGTTTTAAGCTTATTTTTGTAATAATTATATAATAATTAATTTGACTCATTAGTAACGAAAACAACCCCCAGTTTCGTAATCATCCGATATGCTTGTAAAATAAAAGTGCCTATTTAGGAACAGTTCACTGGCAACCAGTAGGTACCTCGAAACAATTACAATAGTCTAAAAATAAGTTCTCTGAAAACATAACGTACTTGACACACTTCCATATAAAATCAATTAGTTCAGTATATTTTCATGCCCGATTTTCAAGAGAATACAGAACATACCTAGTCAATACTGCATTTACAATCTTGGCATGTAATTGATTTTGTACATGTGTTTGGAAAGAAATACAACAATACGTACAATGGTGTTCATAGGTACAGAGGATCTTATAAAAACATCTCGAAGCTAAATTGAGAGAAGAAATCTGCTTAGCATGCTTTTTTTTATTTAACCTGCCTGCGTCCGTCAATTCGTCGAGACAAAGATCTTGATTAGGCCTCTTATACTCTTAAAATCAAACATTACTATCATGAGCAGGTAAATGCAAGAGTACCTATAAAAGATAATTATACCTAATCCAATGGAAATGCAAGAATTGGAGTATGATATCGACGGCTGAAAGCAAGAGATAGCGACATCGAATGTTCAAATGGTAAATACATTTTACGGAAAAGTAAATTTCTTGTCATCTGTCCGTTACTTACCTTACCATTCCCAACATTTCAACTGTCGATATGTTGGACTTTGCCGAATTAAGGGATATAAATTAACATCTCGTGCTCACTGAACGAACTCAACGAACTTACAAGAGTACATATTGTGTAGGTAGTTAGTAAGTAGATTTGTTTAGTAGGTAGCTTTATACACCTAGTTTGTCAGATTTATTTGTAAGACTAGCTTTAAGATTTCATTTGTATACACTGTCGCATTAGGTGTTTATCTGTAATGATAGTGGTTTAAATAAATAAATAAATAAATCCATTACATGTATATTCATAATTTGCAGCATTAACAAATTCAAATCAAAATCTGATCTATTTTTGATATTAATTAAGTTAAAAATAAGCCAAAGTAAGACGTTTATATCCGGTTTCATCCAGATAAAACAATCACTCAAGAAAATCAAAACAAAGTAGGTACCACCGTTTGGCAAAGATCGATTGTTTCAAGATCATATCTTCTAAACCGATACAGATTACGTCAGTGTATCAACAAATAGATCGTGCGATTAAGTTAACATGCATACCTCTTTAATCTTTCAGTAGGTATTAGGTATATTGTCTTAATATAGTCTTGACGCTTATGAAGTTGTTCAAAATATTGACGATAGCATAGTTATGAAATATCTCTAGATCTTTTGAATGAAATTTTTAAGCAATTGCATGCTAACTATTTCCGATCAGAAAATCATCTCTAGATCTGTTTCAGCATTCAAAAATCTTAGGATAGTATACTTGATCCATATAATGGTTCTATAGGTGTATGAGGCCCCATAAAGGCCTTATAAACCAAATCTAAAGGAGGACTCGACTCAAGACGAAGTCGGTCAGATGCACCCGGGAACATCGCCAACATGATGATGATGAGTCATAAAACAGGATCAGCTAATCTTAGCTTGGAGTACCTACACACCGTAGTCTAGTTACAACAGCTGTTATGTAACGAGGTTTACAAAGGTCAATAGCTAGATCAATTATTCCGGGCACGTAAATTAGTAAATTGAGTTGGTTAATTAATAATGGTCACTACCAGTCCCCTTGACACTATAAACTCAACTTTTTAAAATTGTCACAGCATTGGAGAAACTAACATTTGCTACACACGATAAATATTGCGGTGTTGTTTATCAGCACATTTTCCATAATATGTATTTTATTGCAATCGTTATACTCGTACTTTAGAAAATATTAAACCACAAAGGTAATGTTCTACTGATTTATAGCGTGACCATAAAACAAAAGGCGCTTTTATTCATGTATTATGACGTTGATATACTCGTAAATAATATTTTACACTTAATCATCTTCGGAATCGGCACTCGGAAAATTTACATTAGGAAACGTTTGGGATATAGAAAAACTAGGCTGAAATAAAGACAGATTAGATAATAGTTTAGTACTACATAAGTCATCAACTTTATCTTAGCGTTGTTGCCAATAGCATTTCGAAACACGAAGTCCGATTAATTATTTCCTCTTTTTAGTCTAGCTTGACGTGTCCTATATAAAAAAAAAGCTTATATAACTTGTATCGAAGCGATTGCCATCTGACCCCCCAACCCTAAGGGGAGGTCTGCGCCAGAGTCTCGTAGACCTCAATTAGGAGGTGTACTGGCTTGTAGGTGAGGTTAGCTCTGATCTTAAAAATCTTGTTGGGCCCCAAAAATGACTAGTGACATCGGAAAGTGCCTAGTGACATTCTAACTATTTGGAAGACTTATTTTTGTCTAAACTGTCCGATCATCGAACTGTTAGTAGGATTAGTTGAAAAAAACTTGCTAGCAGTGATCATTGGTAACAACAATTTAAGATTGTAATGGAAAGTATTTGTCCTCGAATTTCAGTTCCAATATAAACAAGTAAAAAACGTAACGTAACAAGGTATTATAATGTGTTTCATGTTATTTGTTGAGCTTTAATTGCGATTGTCTAAATAGCTATAAATTAAAAGCATCGAAAAAGTAATACTGAAAGATGGATAAAACCCAAATACAAATGTTTAATGATTGAGTTTTGTTTGTAAGTCATTTATTTTTCCATTTGTTTATAACTACTAACGCTTCGGTACAATCTGTAAAATGAGGTTGTTGCTTGTTTGTCTGTGCATTGGGAATCTCCATTGGTGATTCATTATTTATCTATATAGTACGAAGAATTGTTTTCATCTAATAGTTTGTGTGATAAAAAATTGTGTATCTTAAGTAATAATTTCTAAATATAACAGAGTGAGCAATGGTGTAGGACTTAAGGAAAATATCGTAAATTAGATACTTTATAACTTCCAATTATATAAAAGATGTAAGCATTATACAAAGATAAAAAACAATTACTTGCACATACAAAATTAACGACATGAACAATGAATGGAAATTTGTTTTTTTTTTACACCGATATTTAAGCTTATTTATTTCTTTTGTTGTTACAGGTACTGGCACATTCGGTCGTGTATGCCTGTGTCGGGATAAAGCCGCTGATGAATATCTTGCCATGAAGATACTGTCAATGGCTGATGTCATCCGCCTCAAGCAAGTCGACCACGTCATGAATGAAAAAAACATCCTCGCCGAAATCAACCATCCTTTTATAGTCAATTTGTAAGTCTAACTTTATCATTTAATTACCTACCGTAACAGAATAAAAAGACAGGACAGCTTTCAGACAGACATAATAGGTGCTAATTTTACACACACACTTGCACTTGCACTCACACTTGCACCTTTAGCTTCAGAAGCTTAATAGTTAGTCACACAAAGTCCGAGATTAGCAATAGTGTTAGATGCTGATATACATGCAAACATTCACTATGCTAATAGGAAGGTGTTGTGGAATGCTCCTTAGTTATTATGATACTTCGATTTGCTGTGATCATAGAAAATTCCAAATTTGAAATTCTTGCAAAGATTAAAGAGCGCTGCCATATCGTAAACGGTAACAGGAAGTATGCGAATTTCCTCATTATATTTACTTTCATTATGAAAATATCTGCCCGTAACGAACATGGAAACACCACATTGCGTAGGTTGTTGAACATGTAGGCGTAACCCATATCCCCAAAATTGTGTAAAGAGATCAAAATGAGTTCGTAAGTCGAAATAAGACAGCGGTATGCCTTGAATTCTAACATCACACAGTAAAGTGGTGTCACTGTTTTATTCGATACTATTACTTGGACAACCATGGCTATTAAAATTTATCGGATTATATCACAGAAGAAATTTCATTGCCGAAGAGACATCCTTTTTAATAAAAGCTAAGTTAGACCTAATTATTATTTGTATTAACGCTGTAAATAATTAGCATTTCTAACGACACGCGACAGTATTAAATAAATTTTGTGTATTCATATTCATATGTGATTTACTATTTCAATGTCGTCATTAGTTACTGAATACTAATAAGTTACTTCGGTAATATCGCACAAAGTGCCAAAAATACAAAAGTTACATTATTTATTAATTTCTACGTATGTAGGTAAATGACGTCCAACTGTTGGAGGTGTTTCTCAAGGACGAATTTTAACCAGCTCATCGTTGTGGGCTGAAGTCATAATTCTATATTACTTTTTCCATTTCGAGTGTGTTCACATATTACAAAGTATAATAATTATTCTGTCTTGTCCCGTCTAACATGTAGTGCAATTAATTTTCTTGGTGTTTATCCAAAACGTCTAGACAGATGCGATGTATCTAAAGGGTATCATTATTTTCGTGGTATCATAACAACGATGTTTACCATTGGAACACAGTGGGACATTTAATTAAACGTGCATGTATGCATATGACGCAGGTCGTCACATACGTCAATTATATGGGAGAGTTGAAAGTCGGCATTCGGCCAAATTTATCACTTACTTCTTCACAGTGATTTTGTAATGAGCCTTAAGGCAGAAAACAACATGCGCAATATCATTCTTTAGGCCTTTTGCCGTTGTATATCGATAGTGCACTAACTAATGTACAGCATTTTGCTGAGCCCCAATAATAAAAAATGAGCACCTACTAAAATTATAATGAATGCCGAAATTAGTGACAGAATATAAATTAGCAAGCACATCATTTTTGTTCAGTTCCGCGCTGATGTTACCAGTGAAGATGTCATTGTAATTTCCAAATGTTTTTTCAGAATCACACGGCTGTTTTCATTCTAAAACTTCCGCCTCTAATAGTCTCACTGATTAACATCAAACCCACAATTTCGTTACCTCATTTTCACTTTTAAATGTTGTATTTCCGTCATGTCTTCGCCTGTAATGTAACTTTATTCTTTCTTTCAGAATCGGTCGACCTCAATAACTTGTTATTACTATGAGAGGCCTGTTCTATATCGGATTATTTGAGCCAATAAACATACGCTAATAGTATTAGATAGTTCAATAATACCTATAAGTGTAGTAAAAAGCACGAGTACTATTTTGTTGATAGTACTAGAAATGCCGTATTAGTGCCAAGTGCAAGCATGGCAAGGCGACAAATATCAAACGCGTACTATGCACTTTTGATGACGATATTGTTACATATATTTTGTCATTTGCCTATATTTAATTTTCCAATATTTTGAGATATAAAAAAAGATGTAGTCATTTTATCGATTTCATGTCACAGGACCTGATCTTACGCCTTCCGCCTCAGTTTGTCTGCAGGCCGTTCTGATTTACGTGTACCAATTTGTGGTCTTTATCACTCATTCGAATCTCTTATCCGGGGGGTATCCGCCTTATCCTTCTAAAAATGATCACCTACTTAGCCTACTGCTCTAAATTGTGATGTTGTCTCTGCTTACCCCAATGGGAAAAAGGCGTGATCTGTATGTATGTATGTAATCCAGATGGTGATCAATAAATAAAATATCAGATCTAGGTGGTGCTAAATTAGACCAGACAAATAAACGGTCTAATACACAGTAATTTACACTTAAATGGAAAGATTTCCTCTATTGCTCTAAATATTGAGATGGTAGTGTAGATTAATTTCACCCTGGTAACTATTTATCGAAGTTGTTATAAGAGTGGTAATTTTGCCCTCTTGAACTTGGTCTTTGATGCAGTTGATGACGGTAACGATGTATTGCAGACGGTGGTGGACGCATGACGACTCGTGTATCTACATGCTCTTCGACTACGTGTGCGGCGGAGAACTCTTCTCCTACTTGAGAAACGCCGGCCGATTCAGCAACAGCATTGGTAATTCATTAAATTTTATTTGTTTTTATCACATTTTTATTATCTTCTTTTTTTTTTTTTTTTTTTTTTTATTCAGAATAGGCTTACGTTTGACCACTATCTCACCTGATGGTAAGTGACGATGCGGTCTACGATGAATCACGCTTGCCTAGAAGGAACCTATTCACTCGTGACTTGAATATTCCCAGGTTATAGCTTTCCGGAAACACAGACTCGGGCAGGGAATTCCACTCCTTAGCTGTACGCATGATGAATGTATCCGCAAAGCGTTTCGTGCGTATGAGTGGAATATCCACCATAAAGCGGTGCCGCGTCGCTGTTCGTCTGGTCGTTCGTTGATGAAAAGGGCTTGGGGGTATCAAGTTGTGCAATTCCAGAGCGCACTCTCCGAAATGTATCCGATAGAACACCGATAAACCAGCAACTTTGCGCCGATGGGTAAGGCTCTGAAGCCTTTTCTCGACTAGTGCATCGTCGTTGATGAGCCTCTTGGCTCGTCTTTCAATCGTTTCCAGCGCGTCAAGGTGGTATTTAGCTGAGCCATCACACAGATACGAACAGTACTCCATACAGGATCGAACCTGCGCTTGGTACAAATTAAGCAATTGCTCCGGTGTGAAGTACTGTCGTACCTTAGACAGGATGCCCAGCTTCTTTGCGGCCAGCTGAGCTTTAGCTTCTATGTATGACCCGAAGTTAAGCGTGGACGTGAGAGTTACGCCAAGAAGCTCGAGGCGGTCAGTTATCGGCACGGGTACATCTCGGAAAGATGGATTTGGCTGGAATTGGCTTCGCTTGGCAGAGAAGAGACACGCCTGGGTCTTAGCAGCATTAAAACTAACCAAATTAGCTTCACCCCAGTCGGAAACAGCCTTCAGGGACAGGTTCAAGCGCCCGACCATTCTTCTTTTCTTGTCTGTCGATTTGTTTGTGTTGGATTTAAAAATATGGTTTAATTACTTATATTATTGGTTTGTTTTGATTTTATAATTAAATGTCAATAATCTTTGTCACAATTTACAATTTACAAATACGAATTAGTTGAAAATTAGAATTTCAAGTATAGTGGCTTGGGTGGGTTTAGTGTGTAGACGGCCTAAGCACTTAGGTATACGGCTTAAACACTGCAGATTTAAAAAATGAGTTTTTCGAGTCCTAGTTTAATATTTGAGTACACTATAAATTTGAAATATGTGCTTAAAAAATTTATTAAGTTCACCGTCCAACAAAGTTTAAATAGACCAACGTGGTTCAGTTATACAAAGATAGTTCCTTGAAGTAAGGTTATGTAGAAGAAAATAGCAGCAAAACAATACGAATATAGCCAGAAGTCTCATGTCCTCCACCTTGATGACTAGATTAGAAAACAGTGTAAGAAGCTTGGTTATTAATCGATGTAAATAAATAAACTGGAGCGGAACAAATAAATATTGGTTGGAAGGATGCCAGCACAACGCAAGTAATCGTACCATGCCGTACGAATTGTGCGCACGATGCTCTGCAATCACCCACGAAGTTCAGTTTTTAAAAGATTTTATCATATCGCTGTAGCATATACATCGAATTCTATTCTTGTATATAACACAATAGAGCGGAAAATCGGATGTATGACCGCGACTCTTGCCGCATTTCAGACAATCCTTTGACAACGGCTACCAAAATGACTATCTTTTACATAAACTATTCCAACAAGAGAAAACGCGACAGATGTTTATATGAACAGAAAAGCTAAATAAACTACTTATATAAGTGGTACTATACAATAATAGCACTTCTACTTTAGATGTTATTTATTACAAAAGAGCAAAATCCGTAAAATGGTATGAATAGGTTTGAATCCTTCTCAGATTTGCACACTACACTAATAGGACTACGAAAGGAGATTTCTAGTTTTTGTAAACATCGGTGGTACCGTTTTCAAATTGAACCGTTCCGTTGACTTTAGTCATTTTTGGCATGATGATGTCAACCGTGTCGTATTTAGGTTTTCTCAAGAACACGATCACTTCGGTGCCGATTGAAGAAATTTAATTTTTATGGGCTATTTTTTATTTTTATGTACGTAAAGATAACTATAGCATAATAATATATATAAGTAATTCGATCAATAGATTCCATGGAAAATGAACTTCGAACTCCATTGTATAGATGATAAGATTGATATGGGTGCAATCATAATAACTAAAATGGTTTTTTTTTGATAAAAAATCGACTTAAATTATTAGGTATAGGTTTTGCAAAAGCAAAATCTAAACTTCTCATTTTCATTGATTTTTTTTATTCTTACTTATATTTTCCTAAAAAAAATATAATAAATAAAATAAAATTAAAAAATATACTAGGCAAGTGACCAATTCGTATTTCTGGAGAAAAGACAAGACAGAAATAGTGGCTCATGTGGGTTCAGTGACGTGAGGAGTAGACGGGTAACACGCAGACTTCTATAATACAACATTTTTCGTATCATGTAGTGCTCAATGTGTTTTCACTCGTATTTAATAGGTGGTGGTTAAAAGCGTCCACGTCAGGATTATAGCGGGCTGACAATAAAAATGTGTGCGCCATTTTCGCGACTGCCGATCGTCGTTGAGCTAGACATCATGACGCCCGCACCTTCGAACAACGCGCTCGTGAGCCTGCACGTGCTGTAAATACACTACTAAATGAATTTCTAGATTCATAAACATTTTGCAGATCTGTTTATTATATCATTATATCTTTTGTTATTATATCAAACATTACACATCCTACGTACAATACCCGAACGATACTGTAAGATAAGTTACACGACCATTATTTAGGTAGGCACTATATCATAGTAATGTGACAGGGAGCTAGTCTTTGCACATATAATAGCCATATAGATTATCTCTTTCCACGACATCAAGGGGAATATAAATTAAGTGTTAGACTTACGGGCAGTTCTGATTAAGAATATTGCAATGCAAATATCTCTTCACATGAACATAGAGTTTACTTACGAACCGTCGTCGTAGTTGTAGATTGTGTATAGGTTTTGATAATAGCTAGGTGTTTAGCAGAAAGTAGCATTCAGGTACTAAATCCAAACTAGGTATGACATTAATTTATCAGTGTGGTTAAGCTAGCTAGTTAATGGATCATAGAAAAATAGAGTGCACTCGTAACACAATTGATAAAGATGATGACAGTAAAAGATTGTAATATAACTGATAAAAGAATTTGTGAAATAGAAAACAGGTGGAAAATAACTGACCAAATAAGAACAGTGAGCTAAATTGGTTTTCAAAGAGAAATCATCCTGTTTATAATTTGACCTGGCGGGCTAAGTGCTAGGCGTCCCAATTTGTAAAAGAAAACAAATTGAAAGGTCATATTATGTACCATTTCATTTTAAAAACTTAAACATTTTAAAAGAATTGGAATATTGCCAGTTAAAAAATTTAAAAAAACTTGTGGTGAGAGTTGTTGTACTCAACCTATGACTGTACTTGCATACCTAGTTGTATCTATAAATTCTATGTTAATCTGTATCAATAATTTCATTAAATAAAGTGCTGTCTTAAATTGTTAAATGGGAATACAAAGAACACTGCTTTTACCCGATCATCACTGTTTTGACGTTACTCATAGCATGATATCATTTAGTAGGCTCCGAAGACGCCATTTTAGTCATGGTTCCGCGTGGTACCATCAAACTTGTCGCCCACTATCGCTCACTTTAATAGGTGCTCTGACAATACAGTATGAGATATAATAATATGACGATGATACTATAAATGGTTCTGCCAGTTCTTTGTAGTTAAGTTGCGGATAGAAACAATTTTTATGTTAGGAATGAAGGAGAAATCCGATTCTGGTTTTATCCTTTGTAAGAGTGATTTATATTTCTATTACTATAGACACCACACACCATAGGTACATTGAAACATCAGTAGAGTACTAGCATGGTACGATCTTCATTAACTAATATCAATTACCTAATTATGGCTGCTTTCGTTTTGACGATTTTGCACTTACAATACAGAGCTACACACATTGGTAGAATACCTACTATACGTAAACGCAATAGAAAGTTGTCTCCATCACAGGTGAAAATAAGTATCGGAAAATTACGGACGCTTTTATAATCCGGAAAATCTGGTTATACTTGTAACATGATGGACCGTGAGTTGTTATTGATGTAGTGAGTGTTAATAAAGTATTATTTTATTATATTGGTTCTGCGTTTCCGGTAATTAGCTCCAGACACGGAATAAACACTTTTATAACTGTGGAAGTGTCTCCACATACTAAAATATAATTTATAGCGGCTTTAATAGAGATTACATCGTTTTAATGATGTGTAAAATAGTCATAGTTGGGCTGCGAGATTGCATTCGTGAATAAATTAGTAGAGATACAAGAGAAACGCACTACGTCTAACTAATTCCTATTGAATTATTAGAATTAACATCAGTTTACCAATTCTGAGCTACATCTAACACATTATTCTATTCTAAAAGTATATATAGGTATATGTCAATTTTAGCAACGAATGTTTGTAAACAAACTTATAAAGATGAAAACAAACTTAATAAAATACACATATGCAATGACTAATATCTACCTACCTATCTTTTGAGTAAAGAACCTCATTATTGTTTGAGCTTAAAAATGGTTGCATCTGACCGCCCAATGGTTCATTGACCACTGGAAATAAAAGTTGTGTGTTTGAACACTACTACTGTCTACTTATAGATTTTTCTTTAAATAAACTAGGTTCGAAGTGCAAATACTACACCACTGCAAACATATACGTTAATATCTATAGATAGACATAATATCTGCCCCTATAAATATTTTTTTTGATAAATCTTTCTGTACTTTGTTATATATTATATTCTATTGAATCACGTTCATTAATTTAAGAATATTCTTTATTATTTATACATAGGTTATTAGAATATTCTTTAATATTATATTTTGGTAGACGGCAGCCGAGACATTTAGTCATAAGTAGGATATATTAGCTATTTAGTGTATTTCTATCTTTATCTTTATTTTTATTCTAAAAGCATGTGACTAAGTACGAGTAGCAACCAATTTCTAATCACATAGTGCCAAGTTGTCTGGTTATCTGGGTCTCCCCTAAACGCACGTCGCTTCTCCGGCGGCGGGAATAGCGCTCGTAAAATGCGGTAGATTGATCACCCCGGTGTGTGTTTAATAGCTGTTTATTTAGCTGAATGTGGTTACACAACACACAACTGCGTAATACCACCATTCTTTTTTAGTAAGCTTTAGCTAACGTCTAATATATTATAAAGTATCTCTCTCACCAAGACATCAATCGTGTTGATACTTCCTACGTTTTTGGAAGAAACAAAAGCTTGAGGCCTTTAACATTTCAATTGTCATAATTTGGTCAATTTCTAAGGACATGAAAAATAATATATAGTTATGGAACGGCAGTAGTTGTAATAAAAGTACTTTATGCTCTATAGAGTAAGTAGTAGGTATGTTGATATTTTTATAACTCGCAATTACTTTTCTACAAAAACACGAAGCGGAAATGCCGATTTTATTGTCTTGACTGAAAGAAAGTATCTGTGATGACAACCTTATATTTCCTTATTATTGACTTTATTTTTAAATTATGATCGTTTTGATATTGTTTGATAATTATAATGCTTTCCGACTAAACGGTTATAAAATAACCAACTAGGTCGTCAGCTCGGGTGGTAAAGCCAAAGGGGGTTTCTAAAAAAACGATGACAAGAGACTATTTCTTGGCCCACTTATTATTTGACTATTGCAGATGCAACTCGTTTCTGCTCGCCAATTACGTAATTGTAAATGTGTCTGTCAAAAATTATGACCATAACTTTTTCTTTTCGAACTTATTTACATATTTTCATCATACAAACCGACGGCTATCATTTCCTGCGACAACTTCCTTGCAATTAGTACCCAAGTATTAATGAATAGGTATTATTCCGAAAAAAGTCTTATATAAATTATATAAATTAGGTAAAGTTTTTTTTCTGTAATCGATGAACAGCAGTTGTTGAAGAAAAAATAGAGATGATATGTAAATATCTATATTTATCTGAGGTCACCAACTCACAAAGTCACACTTATGAACGCTCGTTCATAAGTGTAACTTTGTGAGTTAAATTTTGTGAATTACATTTCCAGCCAGATTCGCAAGACAAGAACTAGCTTAATATAATGATGACGGTTATACATAATATATAATACTCGACTATAAATAATATGCCTGAAAAAAACAGTTGCGACCCACCTGCCATCGTCAGCGGTTTGTGTGTAGACGTTGACATATTATTTTTACAAAATAGTGTAACATTTTCGTAATGAAATCTGTTGAAAAAAAAACATAAAACAAATGTCTCATCAAATTACAATATTTTTAGAGAGTTTGGATACAGAACCTACAACATTTTCATTAGTTACTTTGGATTTTGAATGACTAAAATATAACAAGTTAAATTACTTACTTATACTATGTTTATCCTGTTTTTGTAACATTAACTGTCAAAGTATGTCACATTTATACTAATTGTGAAGTATTGCGTTCCTATAACGTCAATTTACAGGGCAATTTACTTAGGATCAGTAGAATTATGATAGGTAAAAGTTTTAGGACTAGTTGACAATTCGATTAGGAGACGCTAGACGCAGTCAATATTTCATAGTCAGTCTTGGTCTACAGGCGTCACGGCTAGTGTAACGTGATTGAAACATCAGGTAGTTTAAAAGTGTGTACATACACTTCACATTATCATGCTATAAATCACGATCGCACTAATTCCCGTAAACATAATTGTAAAACAAGCTCAGTCTGTCCGATAAAAGTTGTTTTCGTTTTTTATGGTTAGACGTAGCCTTCGCGTTAAAAAAAAACTTCTTTACAGCGATTCTAATTATAAAATTAGTTGCAGTCTGTTTGAAAAAAAAAATCACGAACAATATATTGACGCCAGTTTGGTATATAAGAAAACAATGGCGAAGCTTAGTAAATTTTATGTATTCGAAGTGAATGGAAGATGATCACTTAATGCCATAAACTGGTGAAAGTGATGTAGATAGAGTAGGTAAATAAAGTGACCTTTACCACCCCCACATAAAATCACGAATAAATTAGAATGTTGTTTTTGTACTAACTTACAGATCAAAATACTAAATTGTAGGTAAAAGGTGCTAATTGGCGTCTATTAATTGTAATTTAGTTATTAGATTTTCTTTTCAAAGTGCTGTAAATCTATTTACCTAGATAAAGATGAATATTTCTTGATTTGTATGTTCATTATAAAGTTTCATGGCAATCGAAAGAAACTTATAAGACGCTTTAAGTTTCTTTTAATTGTTTTAAAACTATGGTAATGTTGTACACATGTCCTTGAGAGTTTTAAATAAAATTAAGCTCTTACAACACTTGTAATCTTTGATTAAGTATTTACTGTCAAAGCTTGCCACACAGGCTGGGCATGAGCTGGTACCTAGTACTAGTCTAAGCCTAAGCCTTAGTGGGTACCTAATGAATAGTCTTAGAAATTAACTCTAAAAAATTATATTTTAACATTAATTAATAACATTTGTATAGTAGATCAACAATGATTAACCATTTCAGGTTTCTATCTGTACATAGATAAAGCTACACTAGTAGTTGTTGTAGTAAGTAGTTGAACAATGAAAATAAAAAAAAGCAAAGTTAACATGCAACAAAACAATTTCCATCGTTCAAATTGAAATCAGGGCATTTGTTATAACTTGATAGGTCAAAGTCATAAAGAAGTTATTGCATTTAAAACGTTGCCTTGCAGGAAACTTCTACGCTGCAGAAATTGTATCCGCCCTTGAGTATCTTCATGCGCGGAACATCGTATATCGAGACTTAAAACCGGAGAATCTACTGCTCGCGAAGGATGGACATATGAAAATCACAGACTTTGGATTCGCGAAAAAGCTGACCGATCGGACCTGGACGTTATGTGGTACCCCTGAATACCTTGCACCTGAAATTATACAAAGTAAGGGCCACAATAAAGCTGTCGACTGGTGGGCTTTGGGTAAGTTTAACTCATATAAATGTTTTACCAAAATTTATGGTTATATGTATATCTGTTTACCTTTCCAAGCAGGGTAACGACCTTTCTCATTCAATATATACCCGTGAGTGTATAGTTTACCACATTAAATTCCTTTAAATTATGTAAAGAAGAAGTTTGTACCTATACTGAAGGACCCATAGGTTTGGTTATATTGCCAGAGATTTTTCTAGTCTGTCATTTATCACATGACCCGCTAGACTCAAACTACAAAAGCAGATCTAGTACTTGTTAATTTGTTTATATTACAATGTACTGTTAGTAGTAACAAGCCTAAATCTACATACCAAAGAGATTATATTTTTTTATACATCTGATATTGGTGTATTTTTCGGTAAATCACACAGGTTATTATATTTTCGTGCTAATAGACTAAGATCCCACTGCAAAATCATGCATGAATCGAATATTTGGTAAGAACCAAATTTTACGCATATTTATGATTAGGAGAACATTTATTTACTAGGTTGCCTATCACAATGTGGCCGCTATATGTTTAATTCAATTTTTGCTAATTCATTTTTCGGAAAAAAAATCCATCACATGGTTTTTAAATAAAATATCATCCACGTCACGGCAATACACAAAAGGACTCTGAAAAATCACGGTTGCCGTTGCGCACTACGCCGTACCTCTTCGCAGCCAGGTGTAAACAGGTATGATTTTGATACATTTATGCAATCATAACGGATATTTATTATTTTTACATCAAATTAAAGCTATTTTTTTTCTGTTTACTATAATATACGGTTGCCTAATTAAATCTGGCTGCAAATAAGGGTTGCTGGCTGTTAAAGATGGTAAATATTTAAGATAGAGTGAACGAGAGCTAGCGCGTAGCCTCACTAGTCAGACGAGGATAGCGATTGCCAGCTGTATGACGCTTTGAAACCATTGCGCATGCGTCGGATGCTAGGGTTCTACTGAACTGTACTGTACTGAATAAATACTCCAAAAGAAATGTCTTCTTTTTCAAAATGACAAAGAAAATTACAAAAAAAATTAATATCGGTGAAAAATAAAACCAAGGTTACTTATATAAAAGAAAATTTTATTGAACAAGTGCTGTTTGAAAAAATTAAACATTGAAGCAAATAAAAATTAAAAAATGTATTATATTTTCGTAACTTATGAGTTTATGTCAACTCTTATTTAAAATTCTGAATCAATGGAGCTTTCACTTATACTATCATCGCTGCTATCACTTTCATCGCTACAAATATCTAAATCGTCGTCATTATCAGATTATTATTATTCATCTTTATAATAATTATTTGTTAGTTCTTAGAAATAAAACAACAATATACTACCCGCTCGCCCTAAGTTTGCCGCTGTCAACTGTCACGCGTTTGGCGTTGTCTCACTCACTCAATTCTAGCTCCAGCGAGATAACGCTATACTGACGTTATTTAGTCGCTATCCTCGTCTGACTAGTGATGCTACGCGCTAGCTCTCGTTCACTCTATCTTAAATATTTACCATCTTTAACAGCCAGCAACCCTTATTTGCAGCCAGATTTAATTAGGCAACCGTATATTATAGTAAACAGAAAAAAAATAGCTTTAATTTGATGTAAAAATAATAAATGTCCGTTATGATTGCATAAATGTATCAAAATCATACCTGTTTACACCTGGCTGCGAAGAGGTACGGCGAAGTGCGCAACGGCAACCGTGATTTTTCAGAGTCCTTTTGTGTATTGCCGTGACGTGGATGATATTTTATTTAAAAACCATGTGATGGATTTTTTTTCCGAAAAATGAATTAGCAAAAATTGAATTAAACATATAGCGGCCACATTGTGATAGGCAACCTAGTAAATAAATGTTCTCCTAACCATAAATATGCGTAAAATTTGGTTCTTACCAAATATTCGATTCATGCATGATTTTGCAGTGGGATCTCGTACTATAAGTTAATTGCCCTTCTGAAAACAAATGATACTCTATCGTAAAAAATGTCATTGCGGTAGTGTAATGCCAAACGGGGGTTAGTCACGCTAACGAACCCTTTGTTTTCAGGGAAATTATTATTGTGGTAATATATATGAATGCACTAATAGGTTATGTATTGTTATGTAGTTGAAAGGTTAGAGTAATTTAAAGTTTCTATCCTATATTGCAAATTGGAAAGTTTTGAAGACTTTGTATGATTGCCCGTCAAGTTTATTTCACTCCATCTGATGGGAAGCTTGGGACAGAACAAAAAGGAAATGGCACCTTTTACAGGTGCTAGCAATTCTATATAGTAGTCTGAAGATCACTATTATAGAAGGCCTCGACATAGGTATTTTTTATGTCACGATTAACGAATTCAGGACTATTGGACGAGAGAAACATGTGGGTGGGTAAATAATTCCTATTCCATATTATTAGACACAGCGAGTAAGTGAATTTAGGTTAGAGCTTTATTTGTAAACAACTAAAGCTCATGTATATGAGGGTGACCCTTGAACCCTTGAATGTTTTTTTCTGGATGGGAAAGAAGCTGTGGAAATTATGTTTATAAATTAAAGAGCTTATTGATACCTCTACCATGTAGAGCCGATTTTGCTACCTGTAATACCTATTCTTGCACTTCAAGTAGGTATCTATTAGGGGTCGACTCAGGACTTACAATGATAAAAGCACTAATCGGTTGCAATCAGTCGAAAGTATCTCTAGCAGGTACTTACTCACAAAAATGATTATTTCCGTGACTGTCATGAAGTGAGTCATTCACGAGATGAGACAAGTTTTGAATTTTTCCTACGGAATGGTCGCGAACGCTTCGGCAATACGAATCATTACTAATTTGACCTTTCCAAATCGTGATTCTGCATATATTTTCCAGGTGAAATACTATGCATGTACCTATCATAAATGTTTGCTAAATATTCAGTCAAATATATAGTTACTATTATTTATATATCCCATAAATTATGTTCTTGACGCTAATCATGCAATGAAAATTGATTTTACGACTATCACGTAGCGATAAAATCATTACCTAACGTTTCACCATTTACTACCTACTCCTTAAAATCAAATTTGCTGGTTAAATTTTAGTTCTAAGGATTTTTAGTATGATAAATGATTTTAATAGTTATATTAATTGCATTCTATTAGGAATTAAAGTCTATTCGGTAAGAAGTACCAAATTTAATAAAGATCAGTTTGAGTTATTTTGATTTTGGTACGTATTTAATATTTTGATAGAACTTAGAGAGATGGCTGTTTATAAATAAAGTTAGGACTGGTTTTAGCGGGGATCAGGATATTATAATTCGGACTTATTTCACTCGAATATTTCGCGCAATTGGTAAATAAACTCATAGTAACTAAATTGAAAAACTCAAGTAAGAGTTTTATTCAGATTTTTTTATATGATTTTTTTATATCATCATATAAAAAAATCTGTCATCAAATCATCAATCAAATTTATTTTACTGGTGGTAATGTAAAAAATCAATTCTTCAATTGAAAATTTACTGTCGAAAAGTCGTTTTGATCTATTTAGTTCACGGAGATCATTCAGTCAGTCTATCTGGTCTACATCTATTTTAGTCCGATATCCATGACCTTCCAACTTTTCCGAATGACCTCCTTTCTTTTTCATAAAGCAGATGATGCATTACATGTTTTTGTTCTTTGTTTGTAACCTAGACTGAAGAACTTCAATGTTATCCATAAAAAAAATATGATGAAGTCTTAATATTAATAATCTTGTCTCTTTGTTTTCCAGGCGTACTCATTTATGAAATGTTAGTCGGGTACCCACCATTCTACGATGACAATCCGTTTGGTATCTATGAAAAGATCCTGAATGGCCGTGTGGAGTGGCCTCGGCATTTGGACCCTGTAGCCAAAGACGTCATTAAGAAACTTTTGGTGCAAGACAGAACTAAAAGGCTTGGCAATATGAAGGTATGTACATACAATTATTACTAAATATATAGGTGAATTATGTGACACTGATCCCGTTGCCGTCACCCACAGGAACCTATTCCTGGTAAAAAAATAAGCATACGTGTTCTTCCAGATTAATTTATTTCTGTGTCCAAAATTCATCCAGATCCTTTTATCCGTTTTTGTGTGAGAGATATACATCTATCCACAAAAAAAATCACATTTGTAATAATAGTCAGAGAGAGAGAGAGAGTTTTACCTTATTGTACGGTAGTTTGCGGCAAGTGGTATGTACATTCCAAAATACAATCGCATCGTGACTTCAGAAGGTAATCGCCAGTGTTGATAGTAACAGCGTAATATTAGGTACACGACGCGGTAGCGAAAGATTTTCTGTCGCTGCAATAATCGCTCACGCATTCTATTTCTACTTTCATTAGAACTGTTTTCATGTGCAACGTTTTTTCACGTGTACCCCCACATGATGTATAACTTAAATTAATTATCAACAAGCTCTTTTTCTCACGATGCGAAGTCCCTAATTTTCTTTTACGCACATATCATTCACACACGTATCACTTCTAATAGCTCTTGTATAAAATACAATGTTGATTTCTTTGTTTACGAGATTAATCTTATGATCTAGTCTCAGGCTTTTATTATGATACATAACAATTACAATATGTACGAGTATGACCAGCAAATCTTCATATTTGCATACCTACTTAAATATAATATCATCACGTACTTACCTGTGTTATGAACACATGGCATCACAAACTATTTTACATTTTACAATTATTTTCTACTTCTGCTTCTATGCTAGTTTCACTTACCTCTTCGCTTATCGAAGCGTATTTTTTTTAGACTTTAAAAATACAAGTTCATGCGATTCAGGAACAGTTTGAGCGCAGCAAACTTACAAGTCGAATGTTCTACTTTAGTTTTAGTTATAAAACATGTATATATATAACTTCGATTACATTTGCAATTTGCGTAAACATCCAACATGGCCGTACGTTTACGCAAAATTGAAAATAGCCTTGCGCTTGACCGGTTTCAGTAACACTTTCAGAAGGTTAATATTCGTAGTTACAGTCACACTGCAGGTTTCAGGACTGTTTTCTTGAAGTTTCATATCCATTTCTTGATCTTCTAGAAAATGTGAAATGTAAATGAAGTGAAGTGCTTAAACTTTATATTTCCGTCGAAAAGCGTATCGAGAAACCCCAATCCTGAGTAACTAGACTGGGAAGTATAATTCTCAGTGTACTAAGTAGGTACCTACTCGTACTGTCCAGTCTGTGAGACTCGATTTCCACCCTGCGAAATAAAAGTCCCTACTTACAATATATTAAGTATATTTTTGCAAGTGTGTATGGACAGTGCTCCACGATGAACAATGGGATAAAAAACAAAAACAATAGAAAAATTATGTAGGTACTTTAATCAAAAGTAAAAAAATCGGACACAGGTGAGGATAGAATTAGAAATTAAAAAAATACAAAGTAAATAAATACAGAAAAATCCTCTCCGGCCAGAAGTAAATAAGTGCTTGTGTTAGGAGAATATTTATGTCTCTGGGCAATTACGCTACCGCTACTTGTAAATAAAATTGAAAAAGACAATAATATTCCAACTTTAAAATTACAGGGCCATCACGCTTGGCAAACAGTTTTCCTTCAATATAATTCACTCAATTTAAGTAATTATTTTTTATTTTAATCTCAATTTGAAAAATGGATACATACGTAGTGATAATGTACCCGGTATATGTACACTTTAAAATACTCCTCTTTTAAAAATTAATTCAAGTGGATCGTCTCCAAAAAGAAAATTTATGAGACTTTTGCAGTTGGCTGTATTCCAGTTACATTCACATATAGGTAGGTATAATATCTACTAATACTTGTCGCATTGTATGTAATAGATTTCATTAAACATTGTTCTATTTGAGTTTTCCTTGCCAGTACTAAAATCAGTATATACTTACTTACATTTTATACTCAGCATATGTTTTATACTTACTTGAACAACTATCGCAGATATCGATTCACAGATAAAGAACAAAATGTTTTTTGCGTATTGCATATTTTTTTTTACAACTTTTAGTTGTTTAACAGTTTAGTACACTTAAATTACCTCAAAAGCCATTTGAGAAAAATTGAGTGCAAAATATTTAAAGATTAAATGGTCTTCTAGTCATTAAGAAAGTATATATCACTTTTTAATGGTTATTTAATTCAGAATGTTGTTTATCACGACGTCAACATTGTTTTTAAGTGAAAATTTCTATAGACCCTAGCGATTTTTGGTAGGATAAAATCGAAGGGGCTATACTTAGGGGTTATACGTATAAATATCTGTATTGTTTGTATTTGTAGCTATGAAGATGACGTGTAGCCAGCATTAGAAGCATATTATAATAATTATGTTTTCACTTCTGTCGCTAGTCCAGTGCCAAAGTTTTTTTTATAGCAATTGTTTTATCACCTGCATTCATTCTAACGTTTCTACAAGGGTTTATTGCATTTCAAGTTATAAATCCCAATTATACATTAATCAATTGGATTTAATCATAATTTTTATTTATGAACATGAACGTATACAAATATAATCCTCCGCTTATTTATCACTCGGTAATAGGTAGGTATGTCCGTGTTAAATTTAATTAGTAGGTACCTAGTTAGATTTTAGTAAAAGTTGTACATTCATATCTCGTTTATGTATTTTTACCGGTCTTAATACTTTATGTGTTATGTTCTTCTCATTAAAAGCTTATTTACACATATCATAAAATACAGAAAGTTGACTATAGAAAGCAAAAACCATGTTATTAAATATCCCCTTTTCTATTTTTTACGCGGTCATCATTTAATCCCGAAATCGGGATGCTGCGAGCCCAATAAAAATGTTACTATCTCGTCGAGAATGTATTTTTAAACGGCTGCAGTTAGCGGTTGGTTGTTTTCACCGGGCTTTTTGCCGCGAGATGTCTCCAAGATGCTTAGAAAGCCATCAGTCAAGTGCCTACCGGCGACATCAAACGACGGTGATCGCCACTGAGTTATGCCTTGACGTAAACAGGTATCTACACTACACAATCGACGTGCTTGTCATTATTTACTACCATGTGCTAGAAAACTACAGTACCTACCTATATGAGACTTGTTACACACAACGACTTACAACAAAAATAAGTAATTCTCATTAATACGGAGGATACAGGACATGCATATTTGTATTATGTATTCATGTGATACTCGCTATTTATTGAGTTAACAAATCTTCCACTTTAATTTTCTCGAACTTTCAGATGTACCTATAGGATGTGTATATGTATATATTTCAGATTTTATTTAGGCGTTTTGATGATAGATCCTAAGTTAATGAATTACAACTTACATTTAGTATGCGTTTAAGGAATTAATTAAATTGAAAAAATATAATCTCGCACTGAGTTATGGTATGAACAATATTTGAGTGGTCGGTCCGCAAGGCATGGTCGTACAATAATAGTGTAAGCTCCGATGTAGGTATTTCGCTAGTTCTAAATCACAGAATTTACGATGTCTGACTGTTCAAGCACGTCGTGAACGCCAATAATAACAAAGTTACTCTATATTGGCCAGCAACAAATTGTATATTATAGATAAAGCCAATATAGTTTTATGATTTATTGATATTTGCTAGCAGTGATAATCTAGTAGCATAAGCATTCAACACCCACAAGAGAGGTTCGGGTTTGGTGTCAAATAAGTAAATCTGTTAAGGACCTACAAATTAGTATCACAACTTCAACCAGGTAGTTACTTTGCGTACTTTTCAACAGGGCTACTTATACATTACAATCACCTCCGTATTGATAAGGAGTTCTCTAACAAGAATTAATTTTTTATCATATTTACTTAATTTATTATTGAAAATATTACAGCTGTAGTAGAAGCACTTATTGACGCGAGCAATTTCAATAGCACTAATTCAACATTATCCTCGATGTACCAAAATTATTCCATAGCTGTGATGCGATTTAAATATTCTATACCTTTCTACATCAAGGTTAATCGTATACAGTTGATCATAATATTATTTTATAGGCCCTTTGAAAGCATAATCTTAGTATTGTGATGCGTGTGTATCTATTTATAAGATGTCAACTTAAAATTATTGTGACAGTAGGTACTTTAGTATGTTATTGTGTTGTTTGTTATTTGTAGGATGTCATTGAAAAATGACTACATTTTGTACATATCGTATGAAGACGGCTGTCAAAATGAATTATATCCTTTTGAGACGACCAAAGACAACCTAAGCTCGAGAAGACAGATGAATAATTATATTCTTAAATTTTATTTTAAAGCATGGTACTTATATTTATATTTTCCTTCTAAATTCAATTGGAATTTAATTAACATACAGGACAGGACTTCTAAAACGCGGCAGCACGGGCGGTCCTTTTTCAAAAGGAATTCTCTATGAACTTATCTATTTTTATAAGTTTTCATACATTCTTACCGGGTACTTTTCATCCAGAGAAAACGTTGTTGTATCACGGCACGGTCCCAAAACATTTTGAGAAGTACAATTTATTTTTATTAAAGCTTTAACTGAGAAAACGTAGTTTATAGGTAGCTAGGTACCTACTTAAATATTGAATTTCACTTACACTTTCGTTGTGTTTGTTGCGCTGCAAACGGCTGGATGAATTTATGAAATGATGAAACTAGATGAAAAAATGTGGAGCTTCAAGTCCGGTATAAAGCATAGTCCTTTAAGTCACAGAACTAATGAGAAAAGAATTCCCACTAGTTCTGCCAATAGAACAACTCACAGGTGGCAATAGACGATTATATTTTGGCCATCGTGTCGAGTGCGGTATAAAATGAAAGTGGAGAAAATCCTGAGTTCAAAAAATGAATACAGTGTACCTAAATATTATGAAATATAATGTCATTAACCAATATAATTTAATTTAATTTAATTATAACCAAGAGATAAAATATTATTTTATAGTATCTTGTAGCGATTTAAAATCGTACTAACACCATATACCAGTGAAGACTATATTTTACTATTCTTAAAACAACCGCTCACGCCTATTTACTTGTTTACATTTTATATGATTTGTTAAGTAGGTACTAATATAACTTTATCATATCGGATGGGAAGCTAAAGATGAAGTCTCAATAATGCTACAATGATGGTTTTCTGCTGGAAAACCTCGTCGTTATACTTAATATACCCATATCTTTTAATCGACCTGGGATCGTAAGCAGAAAGAAACGCGTTTATTAGTTCGTTTCGTCGCCAGTCGTTATTGTACTTTATTATTAGCTGCGTTAACAGTGCAGGAAAATATCGCCAGAAAATCTGGGCAGGCTGACAGTTTCCCATAAAGACCGTCTCGGCATTAGTCTGTCAACTCACATACTGGAAATGTTCATTAGTTATATTGATTGACAAGTTAATAATACTGACTAAGTACAAAAGTTATATTTGGGTCATTGAGTGGATCCTTTGTGTTTGTTGCTTTTACAATATCTTTGTTTATTTTGCAGTGTGGCACGGAGGATGTGAAGCGTCACCGGTGGTTCAAGCACATTGACTGGGCTGACGTATTCATGAAGAAGTTACAGGTATTGAATATGAGCGAGATTATGTTAAATATTTCTTTGAGGTTCAGCTTCTTGCAGCTTGATATTCGCTGATTAATACTGCCGCTACAATTTTTATGTGGACGGGGTCGTCAAATTTTTGAAAGTTGTGGGCAATATCCAGAACTACTTATAGTTACCAGTGTCTTTATTATAAACTGCCTCGGTAGTCTTATGGCATAAGTGCCTGAGTCAGACAAAAATGTTATTCAGTTTTTCTGAATGATTCATCGTCATCTTAGTTGCATCTGATGCATTCATTCGGGGTGAAAACCTTGGCTGCATGGGTATTAACTACCTGTAGTTTGATATTGAAAGGACAGAGCACTTACCACATTTTATTAAGTGACCCATTAATATGTATTTATAATTTTACCTCTGAAGCAATTTAATCCAGGTAGCCAGGTCAGCCAAGTTTGGGAAAATTTACATTACCTGATTTAATTTCGCACTGTTTATTGCTTTGATAATAACGCTTGTTTACGACACCGTTTTGTGTAAAAATACAATGACCGACAACATTGGTGCTGGTAATTAAAATATTGACAAATTCATTTACACAACCGAATTTATAATTAGGTACGTCTATTGAGGTTTTGAATGTATCCTTATTACATCATGCGTGTATTAAATTAATATTGGGTTATATTAAACCCCTATATGAATATAAATTAGTCGTTGAGCTTTAAATATATCAATTAAAAAATAAACAAATAATATAGTATACATAGAAGATAGTAAACTTCCTACTTCCTGAAAATTGTAAAGCTTAAAAAGTACTGACATAACTTATTCAAAATTGGACTTGAGTAAGGACATCAGCTTATCACGGTTTTTAACTGTCTAATATTGTGTTTCTTTGTCCACAGCCACCAATCTTACCAGCAGTGTCTTACGAAGGCGATACTTCCAACTTTGATGAGTACCCTGAGACTGACTGGAAGTCCGTGCGCTCACTCGACTCCGATGAACTCAAACTATTCGCCAACTTTTGATGATCTGAGTTAACATCAACGGTCGAAAATAAGTTAATAGTAAAATAAGAGACTAAGAAGTCGCTGAACATTGAGAACTATACTTTCAAAAAAGTATTTTTTCATGTTAAAGTTAACATGTAACAATTAAGTGTTTGTTTAGTTATTGAACCCAAAATAGTTTGGTGTGTCGATAGAAAACCGTCCGAAGATTTGAGATAGTGTAAATTTAATGATCTAAACATCAACATAATAGATAAAAGTTGACGAAAAGATGTGTAACAGTTTTTGGGCAACCTAAATATATTACAATTTTAATTATGTGGATGTTACTTAGTCAACACTGGACTTTAATTTACCAGTTAGTAGACAAAATGGCCTCTGTTGTGTTGAATCAGAACATAAATTCAGAGATATACCTACAACTTACTTGTGCGTTTGTTTTTTCCAAATTTGTTGGCGCCAGCTACACTTAACAAAACAAAAGAAATGAATAACTGCTCTATATTTATAGCTCGAGTAGTAGTCATAAAATATCAAGCTCATTTGAATTTGGAATAACATAAACAATAAACTTTTCTGTACGAAGAAAGATTTAGTTTACATGTTATTCTCATTTTGTATTGTAGAAAAGTATTTCTTGTACCTATTGAATTTCTTGTTTTTGAATGAAATGTACATATCAAGACGTGAAAAATAATGTCTAAATAAGGTTTTGTTTCACCTCAACCTTTATCGTCATCGAAACAATAAGTACCGTCTGTTCATGGTTCAGTTAGCTAGAGTGATAAGTTGAGTATCTTTATGAGTGCATTTAAAGAGTAATTTGGATAAAATTTACTATCTACATTTAATTAGAAATAAAAAACTAATTAACATTAGCAACATAGTTTTTGCACATAATTGTTCATAACTCGGTCAGGGTAGACCGAAACTGTATGTAAGAAAAATGTAAATATTTATTTTTAAGTTTATGCATTACATTTCCAATGCTTTCTAGTTCAAATATTAGTACGTAAGAGATTAGACTAGGTTGTCAGTGATGACAAAATAATGTTTGTGATTTCGAAAAATGATATACCTAGAATTTGTCCTGTAACTTATGTATCACATAGACTTTATTACTATAAAATAAACCTCCTTTTCCAAATCCTTAGCGTAGACTTTCTAACGCCATCTAGTAAGTAAACGTTTAAGCTGTAAGTTGTGTTGAATATGTTAAACGATATAATCAAGGCTTTTATACATGTGTCATGTTGTTTTGATAATATTGTTGTCAATTAAAGATCTCACCAAATATTTATTATGCAAAAGAGTATATAATGTGATGGAATTCATTATCTAGTATTCACTGTTATATAGGTAAGTACTTACTTATTCATGCCATACAGTTTTTCTGTGATCTTTTTGTATTGACAAAACAAAATTATTAAAGTCGTTTTGTTTTTTTTAATGTCATTGTAGAGTCGTGTCATAATCAATGCAGCCAGTTTTCAAAATGATGTAAGTTCAGCTAATTATGTAAACTCGATTTTAAAATAAAGTAGTCAAGCCGATATAACACTTTTAATTTAGGGTTTTTAACTCACGCATTTAGCTCAGCAGCTACTGGTACTAAAATCAGAAGTGAACAGTAAACTTTAAATTAATATAACAGGGTTGTAGATAAAACTAAATATATGATTGTACATACACAGAAATAAAAGTGTTGTTTAAAGCAGTTTGGAGTGTTTTATTTTTAGAGTTCACTTGTAGCATGTTAATTACAATCCGAAACAGGGTATTTCCTATAGTCTATATAAATTATTTATATAAACTTATTAAATAGAGTAATTTAAAAAGTGAAATAAACTTACGTTCGTTTTCATTTTATCATTTTTATTCATTTAATCATCCACTTAGCTACTAATACTTAATAAATTTATTTACCAATAACGAGTATGACTAGTCTTCACAGAATTTTATAGTCCAGCTATTACACAACTGCTAATCCAATATTTCAATTGTATCTATACTAAAATTGAAAATTAGTTGTGTCTGTAAATTGGATATAAAAGAAAAATGGCGTAAATGAACGATTCTAAACACAAAAATATATTTTTAGGATTTCCTGTCTGTTTGTTCGTGATAGACCAATCTTATGCCATATTTACACTTCACGTTCTTAACACTACAGCACGGAAGTACGCGTTTTAAACAAAGTTAGTTTCAAGAACCTGAACAAACTAACTTTTTCAGATAAAATCATTGATGCTTATTGATTGTTAGCTAATTAGGTTGGGTTTGTGGTGGTTAGGCTCGGGGTTTTTCAGTCCTGCAAAGCTGAACTTCGATATATATTTTTCTACTGAAGCGATTACCATCATTCTGACCTCCACAACCTACTGGCGATATCGAAATTGTCTAGTCTAGTTAGACTAGTTGTCAGGCTTTTAGGGCTCCGACTACCTATAACGACTGCCAACAGATGTTTATATGGGAAACGTGCTCTCCGAGGCACAAAGGAGAATCAGAAAAACGGTCACCCCTTTTATTCGTGCTGAAATCCCCACGGATACTCCCGTCGCCAGCGGGGGTGGTTATTCGGAATCGAATCGACTAAAACCGCATGTCGTCTCGGGTCTTCTAGCGCCGCCGGGGTGTTAGGTGACTCAAAGGCATTTCCCCTGGATGAACCCCTCGGGTATGGGAACCACGGTGTCCCAGTCATGGGGGGCAGAGATGAGTCAACCCTTAACGGTCTGCTTTGACTAGTGTTACTTAACTTTGCAATGTGTTAACCTACTCGGTTACCAGTTAGCCACGAGCCCCTTATTGGCCAGTTAGGTAAACAATGAACAGCGGGGTTTGCGGGTTACACGGCACAGTACCTAATAGCTTAAAAATAAATCAAATCAAGGATGGAAAGGACGAAGTGCAGAAAAGCGGGTTCGGACTTCCAAGTAATAACTTTAAATGCAACTGGTATTGGCGTTTGGCACTAATGATCATAGATCGCACGAGAGAATTAGAGGTGAGTAATTTTTTAACAGTTTTATTGTAGGCTCATGAAAAAAGGCTCTTTTTGTTTAGGCAGGAAAAATCTACCTCATCAGCATACCGCTCGACACGGGTAAGTCGAGCGGTTATGTGGGGCTCAGATTGGCTCAAGAAAAGCACACTAAACCAATCGCCATATATGTGCCATCCATACACCACAACTTATTGAGTGAACCGTCGTAAATACTACGCACTCATCGACGGAAAACATGTACCGCCTAAAATACAATATGAATCAAAATAAGAAACTGTCCCCCTGATAGTCAGGGAGGAGATGGACAGCGAAAACGAGGAGAAAACGTGGAACTTCTTATACATTCATCTGAATGGATGAATAGATATTTCTAATACCTATGTAATCTAGCGTCGAGGTTAGGTAACAACATTTTTAATATTACGTAAGTCAACCATTATACGAGTATCTACTTCAAAATTGATTTAACCCTGAACTTTAGAATGAAAAAAAAAACTCCATTTTCTGGTATAAACAAAAATAGAATATAATAGTACCTACCTCCAAAAAGCATACCTATCAGCAGGTATATGTTTGATAGCGGCCCGTGACCCGGCTTTGCCCGGGCATAAATTCTTAAAAATTTCTATAACCCGATTGCATTAACTTCCACCGGGCCTTTAACATTGAATTAAGCACTTTCCATATAACGGACTTCCATAAAATCGCTCTACCCTTATTTGCCCCCTTAGGAGTGAAATTATGAAAACCCGTGATTCACGTGTACGTTTATTAATTAACCAGAAGCAACTATAATGAACTTTCATGCTTCTATCTCAAAAACTGATGAACTTCCCATATAAACTTTCAACCCCTATTCCACCATCTGGCGGGTGAAATTTCAAAAAACGCTGATATACGTGTTCATTTATTTGTAACCAGAAGTAGGTGTATGAAATTTCATGGGTCTAGCTTTGAAATTTACTGACTTTCCATACAACCTGTCATAGCCTTTTTTACCCCTTCAGTAGTAAAATTTAAAAAAACGCTGATACACGTGTACATTTATTTTTAACCAAAAATCGTTATGTAAATTTTCAAGCTTCCATCTAAAAAACTGACAAACTTCCCATGTAAACTTTCAACCTCTATTTCACCCACATGGGGTTTTGGGGTAAAGTTTGGAAAAACGCTGATACACGTGTTCATTTATTTCTAACCAGAAATAGGTGTATGAAATTTCATGCGTCTAACCTTGAAAATGACGGACTTCCATACAAACGTTTATCGCTTATTTTACCACCTTAGAATTGGAATTTCTAAAAATCCTGCCTTAGTGGATTACCTGTGGCCTACAACATAAGAAGCATCTACTATCAAAATTTCAAGTTTGTATGCCCAGCGGTTTAGGCTCTGCGTTGATGAATCAGTCAGTCAGTCTGTCAGTCAGGCAGTCAGTCATCGGGCCAAGCAATTATATACATAGATAGATGATTATTTTTATTTATTTATTATTATATAAAATACAAGTTTTTACATTATATTAATACATTGTCCCGCAAAACCGTACATACAGTTTGTCTGCGGGATCAGAAAAATAACCAATAATTATACACTAGGATATAATTAATATTGTAAATATTACTTAACAAATAGTAGGTATTACGGTAAGGAGTTAAGGAGGTGTTGTTTTAATTTAGTCTTAAATATATTTTTTCTCTTTTCTATTCTAATATCTTTAGGTAAGGTATTTAGTATGTAAGGAATTCTTTTTTTAAGCGTCCTATCCCCATACACATTATTGACCCTGGGTACTATAAATTTACCGGCTGTCATCGCTCGGGTGTTGTACCTGTTATCAACATGAGCTTTAGTCGATGGATCCTCTTCTTGGCTGCCATGGTTGTTGATTGCAAGTAGGTATTTATGTTTCACACTAACCGGTAATATTTTACATACTTTAAACAACTTATAATAATCATTTTTATACTTATTCTTCATTTTTTTGTCTACTAATAATTTTATAAATCTAATTTGCATATTTTCTACTTTATCTATATATGTTTTAAAAGTAAGTCCATAACAGTCAAGCGCATAGTCTAATATCGACTCCACTAAACTACTATATAACAGCTTGATGTCATTGATATACGGATGGTTCATAATCTTAATTACAAATAATTACTGTTTATTAGCTAAGGCATTTTGAGGTAGAAAACGGATGTAAGTAAATAAGATCATCTAGTCGACTGTCAATGTCTGATAGCAAACACACGACAATAGCTAGTGCACGGCTTCTACCGGGATTTGGATTGCGATTTGGAGATAACTAATCAATAGATAGTATACTGGTTACTAACATGATCAGAATGTCAGAGGTTTGCTAGTTATTTGTGCGAGTAGACGTTATTGCATAGACTTGCAATGTCTGTAAGACTCTTACCACCGGCTCTTGCGGAAAAAGCACAATTAGAACTGAATGAGGATCCAAAAAGACTGAAGGATGATCTGCAAAATATCAAAGGCTGGCTAGCTAAACAGCCTCATCTGATTGCGAGAACAGGTTAGTCATTTTATGGTATTTTGATTTAAATCAAAAATTTGCTTATTTTAGTTTTGTTATAGTTTCTTCCACAATATTTCAACTCAGTAGTTGCTTCACCGGGGTTTTTTGTGGTACATCTTCACTTCTTAACCGTTTGGTGGGTTGGTTCATCAAGGACAACATCCGAGGCAACCTGAATTTTATAAAAGACGAAATACTTAAGTGCAAAGTGGAAATTGTATGACACTTTTGCCAAAATAGTTAGATTAATAGATAAACATTTTCTTGTTGTAGGAACTTAAACCATATTTATTTTACTTACTCCGTATTTGATTTATTATTAAACTTCCAAGAGGAAAATACAAGAAATATTTATAATGTTCGTGGTTTTTCTTAATGTTGGTAATGCATCGAAGATCGCCGATGTTTAGACGAACTTCCTATTGTTCTCTTGTGTGTTCTTGAATTGCGCAGTACCTATAGTATGTTGACGTATTGCATTAAAAGTTTAGTCAATTAGCTTTAAATCTGATTACAGATGACCAATGGCTTCTAGCGTTTCTTCGAGGCTGCAAATTTAGTTTAGAGAAGACTAAAGAAAAATTGGATAGTTACTACTCTCTTCGGTCTCTTGCTCCCGAGATGTATAACATTAAACATACTGATCCAATTTTTGATGAAATACTTGGTTTAGGGTAAGTAGTGTACACATTACCACATAATAATGATATCCTTATAGACGAAGCTGTGATTATCTAATGTCTGTATATATGTGCCTGACCCTGAACACTGTTAAATGATTCTAGTAGATATCTCAATAAAAATTACGACGAGAGAAGAGCTACTTGAATCCCGATGGACAGAGCCATCACGTCTTAAATATAATATACTACAATGTAATTGAAATGTAAAAATATCAATAAAATTATTCATGATAACGCTTTCCAAGATAATTTTGACTATAGTGACCAGCTTGAGTATTTAGAATGTGAAGTTTAAAAAGAGAAAATATGTAATCGTGTCTATATTTTATCCGATAAAATATAGACACGATTACAATTATTTTCTTTACTTAAAATGTTTCAATTATTACAGTTCGTCACCAATTCGGTACCGACTTCAAAACAGAAGTCTGTACCTACATTCTTTTCTTATGAAATAAACTCGTAATTATTGGGTTATATTGCATTTGACGTTGGTTAATTTTTTTGTCATTACAATAATAATAATACTAATATAGGTACGTACGCTTGTTAATAATTTGATATTTGAAGATTACTATCTCAAGTTTGGTCGTGTTCTTACAATACTTAGAAAATTAAAATGCTGATATATATTATTATACTAGCTGTTGCCCGCGGCTCCACCCGCGTGGACGTCGATTTTCGCGTTTTTTTTTACTATATCGCCGGTTCTAATCAGCCGATTGTGACCAAATATGCGTAAGATTTTGAGTCAAACCAAGACCTTTCTAATAAAAAAAACCGCATCAAAATCCATTCGGTATTTTTTACGTAAAAAGTACTGAACGGGTTTTGATGCGGTTTTTTTATTAGAAAGGTCTTGCTTAGACTAAAAATTTACCGTATGTTTGGTTGTAATTGGTTAAGTAGAACCGGAGATATGACCAAAAACGACCTAAAAATGAAGCGCGGGCGAAACCACGGGTATCAGCTTGTATAAAAAGTAGCCTATATGTTGCCCAGAACTATGAACTATAATCGTACCAAGTTTGATCAAAATCCCTCCAGTAGTTTTTGATTTTAGCGTGAACAAAAATTTAGTGCGGACAAACAGAGGCACAGAGGCACAGAGACACAGACAAACAGACAAACAGACAAAAATTCTAAAAATCATTGTTTGGCATCTATTACATTCATGAAGTCCCCTAATATTCTTTTTTCTCATATATCTTCCATGTACAGACGCCGATCAGTTACAGATTTATTATATGTATAGATTATGCTCAGTCACAGGGGGCTCTTAGAACGTTATGTAGCTTTGGGAGCATATTATATAACTGAGGGACTTCTCTGTGTCGTGTAGTATTCAGTACCTAGTTAAGTAGTTCGTGAAGGAGGTAGGACACGACGACGGTATCTCCCGTCTGAAATGAGCTGTCCGACTGGGGTAGGCAGCGCGTGTGTGACACCTTTAGTGTTGCACAGGTCCATAGGCCACAGTGACCGCTTCCCATCAGGTGGACCGTATGCTTGTCTGCCACCTACATGGTATAAAAAAAGTTATTTATTATGATAGAAAATACCTTATACCAGATCAACTAAAATAAAAAGCATATCCCGATGATGATAAGATCAGCCCACGGCCTCACCATCATTATAGTCAAGGACGCAAGATAACAAGTTTTGTAAACCAAAGTCAGAGTTTGTGTTGTATACTAAAACGTAGTCAGGTCAGACATAAATATTATCAATGACTGATAGCACTATCGGTTCTTAACACTAACATGGTGCGCACACTGGGCGGCAAGCGACAGCGACAGCTCGGCGTCTAGACGCGACGACAGTCTTCGGCCGAGAATTTCACATAATTTTGTTCTAAGCTCCGCTCACTTGGCGTCAGAGACGCCGAGTCACGACGACAAGATAGCGAGTCGCTAGCGAGTCGCCGCGTCTAGTGGCGCTATGAAATTTAATTGTCGGCCGCAGCCTGTCGTCGCGCCTAGACGCCGCGCCGAGCTGTCGCTGCACCTGTCGCCAAGTATGCGCCTAGGGTAAATTTGAAGTTTGAAATCGTAGGTGGCTACAAAAATCTCGATGATTAATTGCAGAAATACAAATAAAGGCATCGTCATATAGATTAGATTTAGGCATAAACTTATGAGGTAGGTACCTACTTTCAACAATCATGTGTAGTGATGGATCAAGGTACCTAATACTACTTACTACTTAGTAAAAACAAATGACTACCATGAGACTCATCAGATCTTGCGGCCAAAATGTGTAAACAGCTTTGCAGGATCAATACCTATTTAAAAATTGTATAAAAAATAAATAAATGAGCTAACTTTATTTTTACAGAGTCGTTATGGTAATGCCTAAAATAGAAGGACCTGACGCTCCCAGGATAGGTTTAGTGCGCGCGGGAGCATACGACCCTTATAAATATAAATTCATGGATGTCATGTGTGTAGCCAATACAATCATGAAGGTACTGTATTAAAGATTTTTTTATTGACTATTGACAAACGATGTTTTTAAAAAAAATGTATTTTCATTGTAGCAATTTCAGTTAAAATGTAAATTTTACAGATATTGTTTTTGGAAGATGAACATGCGACAGTAGCTGGTGTAACAAATATCATAGATTTGGAAGAGATAAGTATGGGACACATGTTACAAATGACGCCAGTAGCAATGAAGAAAATGATTACTATGGGACAGGTAGGCAACTTTTTTTTCACTGCACTAGTAGTCTGCGTCATTCCAATATTTATATCCAGTATTTCAGAAATATGGGTAGTTCGTGGTGTACGCTTAGTAAAAATACGAAATACATTTATTACCTACATAATTTATTCGAAAATTCTAATTAAATGAGACACATCTTAAGCGAGCTCGTCTAATATGATCCAAATATATCTACTTTGGGTTTCAGGAAGCTTCGCCTCTTCGGATGAAAGGGCACCATTACTTGAATACACCGTCGGGTTTTGAAACTGTATTTAATGTTATCAAGGGTTTGCTGACCGAGAAGAATAGGAGTAGAGTGAGTAATTAGGTGTCTCTTTAACATCTGCTTTCTCAGAAGATAATACTGAGTATAAACTCATTAATGTCTGTTTTATAGCATTATGTAGTATGAATGGAACAGATCAAGAAAAAGAAACAAAGTGTACATCAGAAGATCAAAGGACTGGCAGAGGAAAGACATGGTTGCTTCGATTACAATTAAATTAAAGAAAGTCGAATATTTTTAGAGTATCTAAATGCTTTGGTATTATAATTCGATTTCAAACTTTCCTTGATGCTGTAGTGTGGTGACAGTTATATAATATTTGAGGGGTTTTTCCAGGTCGTCGTACACAGCAAGAATATTGACACATTATATCAGTATATTTCTAAAGATGTTTTACCCAAAGAATATGGTGGCTACGGAGGTACCATAAGTGAAATAACAGGTGAATGGAATTGAAGTTTATCTATTTTTTTAAAGAAGTTATCTTATCATCATGATATTATGTGGTGTCATAGATCAGTCTGGAACTTTTTCAGTTTAATATGTCAAGGCCACATGAAATAGTAAGTTAACACAAGTCTGGATTTTCAAGCTACTGAAATTATTGTAAGAAAATTTTCTATTTATCTTACCAAATTAAGCATACCTACCAAAGAAAATCAAACCAAAAATTACGACAGTAAATCTTTCAGAACTTAATTCACGACAAGGATATGTACGTAACCACTTTGTACAGTCAGCAGCTTAAGAATACCTTCTTTCTATGGACTCATCATCATCATCATCATCTCAGCCGAAGGACGTCCACTGCTGGACAAAGGCCTCCCCCAATGATCTCCACGACGACCGGTTCTGCGCTTTTCGCATCCAGCGGTTTCCCGCGACCTTTACCAGGTCGTCGGTCCACCTTGTCGGAGGCCTGCCCACACCACGTCTTCCGGTTCGTGGTCGCCACTCGAGAACCTTTTTGCCCCATCGGCCGTCGGCTCTACGAGCGATGTGCCCCGCCCACTGCCACTTGAGTTTCGCAATTCGGAGAGCTATGTCGGTGACCCTGGTTCTCCTGCGGATCTCATCATTTCTGATTTGATCACGCAGGGAAACTCCGAGCATAGCCCTCTCCATTGCCCTTTGGGTGGCCTTGAGCCTTCTTATGAGGCCCATCGTGAGCGACCACGTCTCAGTTCCATACGTCATCACTGACAACACACACTGGTCAAAGACTTTCGTCTTGAGACACTGCGGAATTTGGGACGAGAAGATAGCTCGTATCTCGTTCTATGGACTGCCGATTACCTATTACAAAACGCCTACATATTGTGCTGGATTTCTAAGCTGATAGCAATGGTGATTACGGTCTAGGTCTAGGATTTGGATTGTATTCACCATTGCTTCTATTGTCACCCGAATACTGTGCAACCGTGGACTGTACATAGCTACAGCTTTACAATTTACAGTTCTTATTAATCTACTTTCAGAATATTGGAGAAACAAAGTTAAACAATATAGCTCGTGGCTGGAGGAAGATCAAAAATATGGAAGTGACGAGTCAAAACGTACTGGGAAACCCAAATCTTCGAAGACCATGTTTGGACTCGAGGGCTCTTTTAGGCGGTTGGATTTAGATTGAAGACTAAAATTGTGATTTTTAACCATTTTTTTATCAAGAAATATGTAATATATAAATGAAATCTACTAAAATGATTTTTTATTCAAAAATATTTCTATGTGGGACTGCGTGGCTCCCAGCGGAATAGAGTAGAAGGGGTAACTCATCTGTTTATGTGAGGTCTGTACCTACAGGGCAATATTATACGGCGAGGGATAGGGTTGTCCTACATTCGTTAATCTACATCTACATGTTTAAATGCAGCCCAAACCCAAGGTAAGTGGTATGCATAAAGATAAAAGGTAGAGATAGCTGGTTTATTCTGCCCGTTTATTCTGCATATTCAATATGCTGGACATTCTGGATACCTGGAGCAAAAAATAGATTGACTCATTTATAAGCATGCTATGGTGCATGAAATTACCATAATTATATGTTTTGATGGTTTTGAAGTTCGAGTCACACCTTCAAGGGCTTATAGACGTTTATATACTGTAGAGTATTTGATATCTATTTCAACTTAATAAAACAAAGTCAAAATCGTGTTTTTTAATTCAAAAACTACCAACGCCAAGAAAACCGAAACTTGCGATTGCAAATGAACAGAATGAAAAGGTAGAATCAAAACTTCGAGATTGTTTTATTGTCTTAACAAGATATGATTAGTCATCAATGTCAAATGTATTTTGGCAATTGGGCATACTTATCAATAAAAACGTGAACGCTGACCATCCAATTATTAAAAAATTAAACTATGTTTCAGCTATTGAATGTTTGTCATTTCCACTATCATATCTAGTAAGACAGGGGAGGACTAAAGATATTTCAACTAAAACTCATAGATATAGGCGTGATAAAAAGAACATAACGTTAGCAATAACCATATCTATAACACCTGATACTGATAATAATAATATTAAGATAACATACGTTAATTGCAAGTTGTGCGGTATACGTACGTGGATTATGATTGAAGATAACTAATCAACATTTATATAATATATTACTTCAAACCATATAATAATTGTAGTGCAAGTATTGGTGTGGAAGGACAGTCAATTAAGGAAAATGTCTGTTAGAGCGTTACCACCCGCTCTTGCGGAAAAGGCACGCTTGGAATTAAACGAAGATCCCAAGAGGTTAAAAGATGACCTGCAAAGCATTTTGGACTGGCTTAGTAAGCAACCTCATCTCCGAGCCCGAACAGGTTAGTTATATTACTTTTTATAATATTTTAAGCCATACTGGTAAAACTGACAAACCTAGAATAATAGATTCCTAAAACTATGTGTCATTAAGTAATTAGAATAATTTTGAAAATTGTTTTGAGTTTTATCCAGTCTAAAATACTAAATAATTAAATACACCTAACGTATTGGGTTTTGAGACTGGATTATTAAGATAATGAAGCGCGATAGGTATTGCTTGAACATATTGAACATGTCACATTACAATAATTTATTAGTTACAATATCTGATAGAATGATAGATGTTAGACAGATTTGAACGCATAGCACGAAATGCATAACATTTATTAGTTAGCAATTAAAACGACCAAAAAAAATAAAAATATCTGGTTACAGATGACCAATGGTTGGTGGCGTTTCTTCGTGGCTGCAAGTATAGCTTAGAGAGGACTAAAGAAAAATTGGATTTGTACTATTCTATTCGATCTCTTGCACCTGATCTGCATAATATCAAACACACCGATCCACTTTTTGACGAAATTCTTAGCCAAGGGTAGGCAATTATTTTTTAAGTACTAGACGTGGTTGTACTGCTCATGACGAGCACTCACAATTGAAATAAAATTATGGAGAGTGTGTAAACACGGTATCAAATGAAGGAAAGGGTAAGCATTAAAGTTGAAGTTTAATGCTTACTTTACTATTTCATTAACTGAATGGATCCTTGTGCTCTGAACACGTGATCCTGTATTACGTAGATCCTATAGATCTCTCCTCAATGCTTGTGAAAACATTTCTTATTCTGATATCCTTCTTGTGAAACAACTATTAAGCATCTTCTATGTTGCCGACATCATAAAGGATTTCCGAAATCATGACCTCATGAACGTACTAAACCATTGGTACCAGTTTATGCCAGGTGATGAAGCAATCAATCTGTTTAATTAATGCGCAGACTATTTATGAGGGAAAATCTATTGCTTTTAACATGTATTCGTTTCAATTGGTGCTACTTTCACAGTGAAAGTAACTTGCTAAATTTATTCTTTATGTTTACAGATCATTCCTCGTGTTGCCTAAAATAGGTGGACCTGATTCACCTAGAGTTACTTTGGTGCGACCAGGCAGAAATGATCCCAGCAAGTATCATATTTTGCAAGTAATTGCAGTAACCAATATACTCATGAAGGTATATAAACCAGTCTTAACATTATTTATTAGCCTTGTTTTTGTTCTAGATTCGAAAAGTCTACTTAATAATGGTTCAGTATAATTTGCCTGAATAACTATTACCAGAGCACATTTTAGTTTTTAGTTTTCGCTAACCAAAAACGCTATAAACTGAAAGGGTTTCATTTGGCTAATATTAATTGATGTACCCATAACATTAAAATATTACGAAAATGTGATTAATTTTAGATCCTATTACTGGATGATGATCACGCCACAGTGGCCGGTGACGCAACTGTTCTAGATCTGGAAGGAGTAACGATGGCACACTTTCTGCAAATGACACCAGTTACAATTAAAAAGATGGTTATAATGGGACAGGTGAGATCGAGTGACGCCTTGTTAAATCTTTATTTAATTCTGTGAACTTAGTTACCTGTTTCTAGGTGACTTTCGTTAAAAGTTAACGTTGAAGTGTTGCTATGCTACAGCATTGATAAATTTCGTTATCTTTGAAAGAGCTATTTTTGTCAAAGCTCTCATTCCTGCTTTGACTCGAAAGAAGTCTTTATATCAAAATTCATGATTTTAATCACCCCTTCATAGGATTTGGCTCCAGAGCTTCTTTTGATAAGCACTATGCTGTCAATTACCCAGAAATCAAGTCAATCATTAATGGAAATTATGGATTGATAGATGAACTTATTATGAGAAATAAAGCTACTCGAACGGTATACTTGAATAATAATGTAAAGCTGCTAATTATATTAGATAAAGAAATAAGGAAAATATTAAAATATTTTGTTTTTTCTAGGATGCATCGCCTATGCGAATGAAAGGCACTCACTACTTGAACACACCGACTGGTTTCGAGACTATCTTTAACGCGATGAAGAGTTTGCTCACTGAGAAGAACCAGAGCAGAGTCAGTATTCCATCATTAAATCCTTTTATTATATTATATTTTACTTTAAAACTAGTGTACATTAGTATTATTGATCTAAGAGCACCATTTTTCAGCATAAATATATATGTAACATAGAATTTTGAAGATATGTAGTCAAACATTAATGCAGTAATCATTATTCCTCTAGCTCTTTGTACACAACAAGAACATTGAGGCAATGTATCAGCATATTCCTAAAGATATCTTACCTGTGGAGTACGGTGGAAACGGAGGCACCACAGAAGAAATTATAGGTAAACAAAGTTTTCTAACACATCAACTTTTCACTAGAGCTACAAAGTTATTATAACAGAGTAGGTATCCTGGCCATTGTCTGTACCATCTAAATCTGTAGGAAAAATTGGTAGGTTACTAATTGCCTCTAAATTTGATTTTTGTTGAAGAAGCGGACTCACGACTTTTTTTGTTGACTGTGGATATTAAAGTTGATATTAATAATGTCTTTACATTGTTCTATTACTCAAGAATTTGAATTAATATATTAGCATAGGTTGAACTTACATTACGTTTAATCAGTGAGATTTTGTTTGTTACTACATCAGTGCTCTCTTCGACTAACACAATAGTTCCTTCAACTAATAAGGTACCTACTGATAAATCCATGTGTAACCCTATTTTTTGATTTATTGTTGTAATGTCTAGAAGCGTCGAATGTATTCAAATGATGCCAATACCGAAAGTAATTATATTTTTTTTACAGATTACTGGAGAAACAAAGTTAAACAATATAGTTCATGGTTAGAGGACGACTATAAGTACGGCACTGATGAATCAAAGCGTCCTGGTAAACCTAAGACATCGGAAAATATGTTTGGAGTTGAAGGTTCTTTCCGTAAATTGGACTTCGATTAAATAATACTTATCAATGTTTTATTAGCAATTTTTTATACCTTAAAATAAAAAAAATATATTCTGTATTATGATTTTCTTTTTCTATAATCTCTTTGAACTGTAGGTAATATGATTGACCTATCTTTGGTAGCAATATTTTATGAGACACTGAATGTAAATCGTCATTTTTATCACAGGTTTATAATTATTTATTTTAACGCTACTCCCAACTAATATTATACACCATCCTATTTCCTACTAATATTACGAACCTCAAAGTTTGCGAAGATGTTTGGATGTCTGTTACCCAACCAAGCGTAAAGATAGCAGGAACAGCATTCGACGCGGGTGCAGCCACGGGCAACCCATTGTGAAGTTATAAAATTGATATAACTATTGACGTTAGTTATAGAAGTGTTTGGATTACTCACTCAACATTATGTCCTTTTGCTATCGATATATAAATTAAATACGGTATCGTAAAACGGTAAATAAACTAATACAAATAGCTCGATAGTCAGATAAAAATAGTAACAACAGTGATATTAACAAAAGATCTAATGTCAATTGACTAGATATCACAACGAATAGAAGTTTCATGTGTTGTACGCATGTAATCGTCCAAGATAATTTAGAAACATAACTTTGATCAACACAATTAATTCACAATTTTACAAGTGGTTTGAGCGACAAGACGTTTGGACCATAAAATGTCCATCAGACCATTACCACCCGCTCTCGCGGAAAAGGCACGCCTAGAATTGAACGAAGACCCGAAAAGGTTGAAAGATGATTTGCAAAGCATTAAAGACTGGATTGCTAAGCAACCCCACTTAAAGGCAAGAACAGGTAAGTGAAGTAAAGCTGTAAAAAGTTACATGAGGTAGACGTATCGCGTAAATGATATGGGGCAGATTCGTATATTGTTTTAATTGATACTGAAACATTGTCGCTGTCAATTGAAGCATCATTATTAGCACTTTGCTTGGTTGAGAATGCGATTAATAAATTATAAACTCGACAGTTAGATTTCATTATGGTTTAATTTCATACTGAGACAAAATATTTTTTTTATTGAATGCCACAAAGGAAAAATATATTAACGAGTTGCGATACAACTCATGATTGAAAAATAACCATAAATTTGTAAAATGAATTCATCGTATAACTGTTTTAAATCCTTTATTATTATTATTGGGCGTAACATTTTATCATACTTAATACATTAAGGATAAGATTACCTGCCAGTTGTATTAAATGGATTAAGATTGTACCCAACGTTTCAATAATCAAAGTTTATAAAATATTTTATGACTGTATGCCCTGTGAGGAATAAGCTCCTATTTCTCTTGCGAAATGTGATACCAATTCGCTATCTTCTTTGATGTTTTAATGATGAGCTACTCAGCTTTAAAAGAACTTGATTGGTCCTTCTTAAGGGATGTTAAAAATCAGCGAGAGTTCAAATATTTAATCATCTGCCTCTCGCTCAGTCCAGTGCCTTTTTTATCGTTTAGGATTGTGAGTATCCGTTAGATCATAAGACACTGTCTGCAATTAAAATGCATCAGTCTTGTCTTTAGAATTTTCGTACGTTATTTAAAACTAATCATCAGAATCATTATGTTCAGACGATCAATGGTTGGTGGCATTTCTTCGTGGTTGCAAGTATAGTTTGGAGAGAACTAAAGAAAAATTAGACAATTTCTACACGCTACGGTCCACTGTTCCCGAGTTCGATCGCATTAAACACACCGATCCCCTATTTGATGAAATTCTTAGCCTGGGGTAAGCCATATTTATTTTTGAATAGTCAATATTTAAGTACCTATTTATGATGTAATAGTTATTATATTCGCAGTTTAATAACTTTCAGTTAGTTATTAGGTATATATTAGTTACATTAACAATCATTTTTTGTCTTTTCCATACCTTGCTCTATTTTATATTTTAGCATGATTTTAAGGAATTATTCAATATTAGCTGTTGCCCCCGGCTCCGCTCGCGTGGACGTCGGTATTTGAATATACTTAGGTTCTAATCAACCGGTTGTGATCAAATATGCGTAAGATTTTAAGTCTAAGCAAAATTATCAGTATATTAATAATAGTATTATTGTATTCGAGTAATTGCTTTACTCTGCTGCTGATATGTAAGGGTCTCATTTAGTCAGTTTTTCGTTACGAGAAAAGAAGGAAATTTTCGGTTTATTATAGGTACAATTTATGTATTGTTGTTTAGATTACAAACAACGAAAACAAAAACGTAAATGTATTACATTGTGACCACATAACAGATGTTAAATTATGATATGAAAGTGAACTTATCTGATAAAACATCGGTCAGTGACAGCCTTCGTATCACGTGGTTTGAAGCACGAAATTCAGCTTGCATTTAGTTGATGTGCACTTAAATTTTGTAAATTCCAATTTACCCACTAAGTATCCATTATATCTTTTAAATTTAATTCGTAAAACAAACACAATCAGAGTGATTAATTTTGCCACGCAACGTAGCAACAATGACCACTTGAAGGTCAAATAGTTTCTGGATTCACTAACCAATTGGGTGTGATAGCAACCATTTATCATCAAGTATATTAATTTGCAGTGTTTCTGTTATGCTGCCCAAGACAGTGGGTTTGGATACCCCACGAATCAATTTCATGCGAGCAGGCAAATATGATCCAAGCAAGTACAATATATTTGACATTATGAGTGTTCACAATACGCTGATGAAGGTATGTCACAATAAGTTGCACTTTTCGTCTTCATCAGTTAAGTATGGTGGTCGTACACCATGTTCCATATTACTGATTAGGTCAAGTAGACCATCGTTTTTGCATTGCATTTGACAGTTATGCTTTATGGAAAAAATAATTAAATTTATCAAACAGATAGCCAGTTGTATCCATGGTCACCGTAAGAAATAATAATCCCAGGTATGTTATCATAGGCACAGATAGTTAAGCCACATGTTGTGCAAGCGTACTTTTGCGTTGGTAATGAACTCTATCGCTATGATTTTCTTAAAACAAAACAGTATTGCAAATTTAATGAAAAACATTCCCATAAGTACCTGATTTCGTAAATTAAATTTAAGTTTTTTGTACTATAAAAATTGAGACATACACTGATTGATTGATTAATGGCACCCAAAACGAAACCAGCGGGCTTTCATAGAAGGTTTAATGATAGTTGAGGAAGCTCGCGAAGTATGTGGGTAGGTAAATACAGATAGATTAGTCAGCGATGTTTGGAAAATCGTAGAATATTAATTTATTATTATTACATTCTATATTATGATTTGTTTTAGATTCTTCTAATAGACGACGATCACGCTACAGTAGCGGGCATAGAAGGAATTGGAGATTTTGATGAAGTCACAATGGGACACTTTGTGCAAATGACGCCGATCTCGATGAAAAAAATGGTGGCCATGGGACAGGTGAAATGAAAAAAAAAACCCCACAATATTTCTTGTGAAATAAATCAAATTGCCCAAATTTTAGTTGCTTTCGCATATTTCTAGGTTATACAGTTCACCTTACAAATTATATTTGAAAAATGCATATAATTTTAGGATGCTTTACCATTGCGAATAAAGGGCAGTCATTATCTGAATACACCAGCTGGTTTCGAAACAGTTTTTAACATGATAAAAGGACTTCTTAATGAGAAGAACAGAAGCAGAGTAAGTCTTTTAGAGAATAGAATGTAGAGAAGGCGCCTTACACTCATTGTCATTTTTCTTTAGATTTGCACTAAGTAGCATTAAGCCCGCAACCTCTGGCGTAGCAGTGTTCTACTGCTTCACTACAGTAGTCGTTTATCCTATCTTATCTCTAAATAAATGCACAGATGCACACGTAGAAAGAAGCAAGTGTTGAGAGTTTTTGTCTCTAAGTTTAACTTCCGTCATTACTCAAATGAACTCACGCTCACACAGTCTGTCAGAAAATTTGCACAAAGTGTTTCTTGTGCGTTTATAAGTTTTGCGAGGATATCTAATTTAACTTCTAAAAGATGCTAAATAAAAGAACTTATATCCATCATTTGTATGATTGAAATAACTTGACTACTTGAATCAACTCTCTTTTTTTAGATCTACGTTCATAATAAAAATTATGAAGCCATGTACCGGCACATTCCAAAAGACATTTTACCTGCTGAGTATGGTGGAAATGGTGGTACTTTGGAGGAGATCATAGGTTCGAAAACATTTTTCATCTATAAGTTGTTGTAGTAGTCTATTCATGTGGTATTTATGAGATACGGTACAGTAACAGCAGGATTTAGGTCATTGTAATTTGAAATTGTAAGAATAGCTTAGTGCAACGTTTTCAATTATTTCCGACAGTTTCAGTGTCTGACAGTAAAGTTTTTATATAGCACTTAGCACACATAATATTCGTATAAAAATAAATGGGAAATGTTGTCAAAAATGAATATACATCAAAATATCTGTCTAACATTTTGGTATTACCTTGGCCCTTATTAAAATTTAGATTGACCATGGCACATATTATGAAAATCAAGGAATTCTATTTAAATATAGCACTATAGCACTCATTCCTTGATTATTAAAATGATAAATTGATTTAGTCATAATATTTTAACAGAATTCATTTCTTACAAAATGAAAAGTTTAATAATTTTTTTAAAGAAAAATCTAAATACTTCTGTTAATATTTGTTTCCTGGGATTTTAGATAATTCATTTGCAATTTTCTATGTTAATATTTGTTAATGACTTTTTGCAGACTATTGGAGGAAAAAAGTAAAAGAATATAGTGTGTGGCTAGATGAGGAATCTAAGTATGGAACAGATGAGTCTAAACGACCCGGCAAGCCTAGGACTACGGAGGATATGTTCGGAGTTGAAGGCTCTTTTAGACAACTACAATTTGACTAAATTTTTTTACATCTTGTATTTTGTAACGGTTAATAAATTTTACTTCATACACTATGCTGTTTTAATTTTAATAAGGTATATCTAATAGTAAAAATATTCATAAGCGGATTTGATAATGATTTACATAATTTAATAATCTTGATTATAATACCTACCTAGTTTATAAGATAATGGCACACCCAGAACTGTCAATAAAGGGTTTTCTAATAGTTTCTTATAATCTGGGATTATTTTTTAATACCTTGAAATATTACGAGATGAGTTCAGTATTTTTTTACTGGTGTATTCCTCTGGTTAATAAACCACAATGACCACAAATAACATCTCTTTTATTACTGGTGCTGAATATTATTATAACTGCGAAGTGGAGAAGGAAAAGCGGGAAAGAGGCCTCCAGGTTCTGAGGTGAAGGCCTAGGATGCAATCGGGAGAGAACGCTGAGATGATGATGAAATGAGAATCAGATAAAGATGATTGAAGCCTATTAAAATATGTTTACAGATGATCAATGGCTCGTAACATTCCTTCGTGGTTGCAAATATAGCTTGGAGAGAACTAAAGAGAAACTAGACAATTACTACTCGCTTCGGACTACAGTACCGGAGTTGGAGCATATCAAGTATAATGATCCGCGTTTCGATGAAATTCTTAGCCTAGGGTAAGTACCTAAGTATTGGAATTGTAGAAACCAAAGTCTAAAAACTCGCAATGTTGTCAACAACTTGGAAAAAATTATATCATCTAAATTCTTGTTCTCAAAACTTTGTAATCTAATCTCTCCAGCTAAACGATTTATTCCAAAGTACTTTGAACAGATATACGAGGGAAAATGGGTGACGTTACCAACTGGAATATGAAAATATTCTTGTTTGAATGTATACAACATACGTGGATATATTTACATCCAATGATGATGATGAGGATGCATTAGTGTTCATATTATGTTGAAAGAAGCACACCTATTTTTTATTACCAAATATAAATTAGAAAACTTGCACTTTTCTGCCGTAGTCTTGAATTCAAACCAATTCACACGGCCAGTGTAATGATTTAAAATGTGTAAAAATGTATTATTTATTTATGATTAAAGTCGTAAAATAATTTTATTCAGCAGTGTTTATAAACGCCTCTTTCAAATTGGTTTCATACTTATTTTCAGGGTCATTATAATACTGCCCAAAACTTCAGGCCCAGTGGCACGGAGAGTCGGCTTAATGCAACCAGGGAAATATGATCCAGATAAATACGGTATATTCGACATCATGAGTGTCAATCATACATTGATGAAGGTAAATAATATCAAACATTTACAAGAAATATAAGTTAAATTTTATTTTCATGGACTCATATAATTCTAACAGTGGTTTTTCAACACGAATATTGCCAAATTTAGATGCAAGGGGTTTTTGATCATACTACTACTAATAATCAATGTGTTAGAAAGTCAAAACAGACTTTGATCTAAGAGAAACACGCTGTACATAGTTCTACAAGATGATACAAAAATAAAATAGGTCGGTATTATCGTTTCAGATCCTTCTCGCAGACGACGATCACCTTACTGTTTCAGGTATAGAGAACGTTATTAATTTAGAGGGAGTTACTTTAGGACACTTCCTACAAATGACTCCAATTGCAATGAAGAAAATGGTTGCTATGGGCCAGGTGATCATACTATTTTACAATATTTTTAGGCAAAATCTTCTATTTTCAAAATAAATCATCTCGCTCATACAGATTCTCTAAATTTCTTTGTTGATCGCTTTGCTTATACGTTACAAAAAGATAGTTTGTGACGTATGAGCAGCGATGATAGCGAAATAATTGCATTGAATAGGATGCGGCGCCTTTGCGATTAAAAGGAAACCATTACCTGAATACACCAGCGGGATTTGAAACAATTTTCAATTTAATGAAGAGTTTCCTTAACGAGAAAAATAAAAATCGGGTAAGTGTTTTAGAACAACTAAGCTGTGAGTGCAACTGTACCTAACTCTGAAAGTCGTACACATATTTTATGTCGGTGTTTACGTAGCTCCCAAATATATATACTGAATTCAATCTAAAGCCGCGTTTTTTAACCGAAAAAGATAGATTTATCAAACTCAGTTTACGAACTAAGAGCTTTATTAGATTTCGTCGAAATTCGAGTATAAAATTATTAAGTATTATTTGAAGACATTGTAAAAAACCTTACGGTTGAAGGTGAAAAAAGTAAGCTTGTTTATAGCTCTAACTAAGCAGAAAAATCAAGAAAGTAATGAATTCAAATGATTTTTCTAGCTTTACGTTCACAACAAGAATTATGAAGCAATGTACCAATGTATTCCTAAAGAGATTTTACCGGCTGAGTACGGTGGAAATGGTGGGACTATACAAGAAATTATCGGTATGTATATGAATTATGTTTATGTAATTTAAACTGTAACATAAAATTTCAATCAAGGCGGCTTTCCTACGTGCGTGATTCTGCGGAAGCGCGCGGAACAGGTTGTCGTTTGCCGTGCATTCTGCAAAATCATTTGCCATGGAAAGTCACCTTTATCATACCATAGTCATAAGGACATATTTGAACTTCGTAGCTTCCTATAAGAAGCAAATTATAATTGTGTAACCTACCTACGTCTTTACCCAATTTATCCAATTTTTTAGATTATTGGAGAGCCAAAGTGAAGGAATACGGTCCGTGGTTAGAAGAGGATTCAATATATGGAACAGATGAGTCTAAGCGTCCTGGTAAACCCAGGACTGCTGAGAATATGTTTGGAGTAGAAGGCTCTTTCAGGCAACTTGAGTTTGATTGATCAACCGTTTCTTTATCTTTGTATAACATTAAATGAATATATTATTCCAACAGCTCATATGTATGGTTGTTTTGGTACACAATAGTAGTGGTTAAATTTGAACTGTAGTGAAATATAATACATCTCTAACTCTACGCTAATCCCCATAGTCATAGCATGGTTGTTAATACTCTCCTATAATGGTCAAGTGAATTAAGAATCACTATTGAAGAATAATAAATAAAATAATATTTTTGTTTATGTTTAATCAGCTTACATGAATATGGATAAAATAGAATAATTAGAACGGCTTACGCATTTAAAAGCATTAGAAAATGATGTTACAGTAATTTTGAATGTTATAATTTTTTGTTTTCCTGAACTTCTTCAAGTTGTTACGCACTGATGCCATAGGCTCCATATACACTTTATAGGGGCATTGCGAAAGAACTGTTCGATGTTCCATGAAACCAAACCGCAAGTGTTATTTTTTATTTCAAAGTTCTTACCATTGCCATAAATATGTTACAAGCAAATGATTTCGATATGAAGGAACTTCACAACCCCGCAGTTTTATTATATTGATTTATAGATAGAAATTGAAAAAAAAGAAATAAAAAGAATGGTAGGTAAGTCTTATATTTAATTAAAGTTCAATATTGTGTCAGAATTTAAATATTTTCATCGAAAAATCTTTTATAGACGTTAATATGATATTAATTGAGAACCATGTTCTTAATAATGAATATTTTTTCCAGCAGCGGTTAAGGTTTGTAAGATATGTGAGTTATGATGTAGATAACTAATCAAAGATAATTTACCGATATCAATATTATCCGTGTAATTACTGCATAACTGTTTAAGTTGTTTGTGTGGCCGGACGCTTCAATGCACAATGTCTGTAAGAGTTTTACCTCCAGTTCTTGCAGAGAAGGCACGCGAGGAGCTGAATGAGGATCCAAAAAGGTTGGCAAATGATCTACAAGCCATCAAGGATTGGATTGCTAAACAACCTCATTTAAGGGCAAGAACAGGTAGGTTACAATACAGTTTTATATATTTGCTTTAGTCGACACCTTAATCAAAATAGCAATTAAGTGTTAAAATGTAATAAATAATTGTTGTAAATAAATAAAGGCAATAAATATTTATATACCTAACATTATGATAAGACTGTCGATGAGGATGGATGTAAATAAATGTATGTACATAGGTACTGTTAGCTACGAAGGAAGTTTCAAAATGTCAGTCATAGTTATTTATCTCCACCATCAAGGAATTCTAAGTAATATAAATATTATGTTTATAGATGATCAGTGGCTTGTCGCGTTTCTTCGTGGTTGTAAGTACAGTCTGGAAAGAACTAAAGAGAAATTGGATAATTTCTACTCTCTACGTACAACTATTCCAGAACTAGGTAGAATTAAGCACACTGATCCAATTTTTGACGAAATTCTTGGTCTAGGGTAAGTTACTTATTGAAGTATTATTAAGAAATTTTTGTCAGCATCGTCTTGTACTTTATTTATATTAGCTAAGCATTCAAACTAATATTATTCGTCTTAAACCAAACCAAACATACAATATAAAAACCATATCACAGTTAATCTAATCTTAATCATCCTAATAACCGTTACTATGTTAAATTCATAAAGCTTTTGTATTCATTAACTTCAAATTAAGCAGCAAGCTTACAATTTTTAGGAAAGCCTAGATTTTTTATTGTTACCTTACTTTTTTATTTCCAGGGTATTTCTAATATTACCGAAGGCACCAGGATTACACTCGCGTCGAATTAATTTAATGCGAATGGGAAAATATGATCCCCATAAATACAGTATTTTTGATATAATGAGCGTTAACAACATCTTGATGAACGTTAGTATACCTACACTATTTTATATATAGATAGACTGGATGCATGGGGTCCAACGAGACCTTCAGGGCCTAAGTCAGCGTCACCCGTAAGCCGTACCTGCTGCTTGACGAGCGAGGCTTTGTGACAGACCTACCTTTTAAGATTGGGGGTTAAGACGGCAGTGGAAGTCAAGATATTAAGTTGAATCATAGAAGGTAGGAACTAGGAGGAGAACCGACCCCGGGCTTCAAAGTACAAGCTATATATTGCAACCATTGGCGTTCGGGTGATGATGATGATAATACAAAGTCTTGCGAATGCTCGTTTAATCCTACGGTTTCCAATGAGATTACGCAGGTTTATTCACTTGCAAGTTCGAAGTGTTCTTGTGATTTTTCATACTACGTGAATGCCTATTTCAGTTCATAGTAATTATATTATGATGGTAATTGAGGCCAAAAGTTTTTATCGATGGCTCTATTAGGATTATCCTCGAACTCGCTATTTGAGGTTCTCCTCCACTGTGGAATTTTTCTTCTGAATTCTGTCAGCTAATCGATCGGTAATGCTTCAGCTTTACCTGACTTTGAAATGGTTGTTTTAGGTCTTGCTCATGGATGATGATTACGCCACTGTTTCTGGTATAGAAGGAATTGCTGATTTAGCTGGAGTCACCATGGCACATTTCCTACAAATGACACCAGTTACTATGAAGAAAATGGTTGCTTTGGGACAGGTGAAACATATGTTTTTGTTTTTGACGATAAATTTCAGCAATTCTGAACAGTGATGGATACAGACCTGACGGCAAAAGAAGGTGACAGTACCTTCAAAATTGCCTTTATTACAACATGGTTCGAACGAAAATCAATATACTTAAATGTTACTCTCAAGGTTGTGAGGTTGAACGTCAGATCCCGGGGTCCAAAGTGTGAGCTTTGGTTGCAACTGGGACGGGCGCTCGGATGAAAAAGCAGAAAGACCTTATTTACCTAAGTAAAGAAATAGTCAAGCTCAAGTCTACACGGACTTAAGGGCTACGCAATAAAGTAGTCAACTACTAATTAACAAATTTATGTGTACTGTAGGTAAAGGTAATAAAATAAATAGTTGTATATGTACCAAAAATTTTATATAACTTTTTTTTGTTAGAAGTATAAAGAATAAAAGTTAGAAGTGTAAAGAAGAATAAATTCATCATTTTAGGATGCAGCGCCTTTGCGAATAAAAGGAAACCATTACTTGAACACACCACCAGGCTTTGAAACGATTTTTAATGCGATGAAGGGACTCCTCAACGAAAAAAACAGAAACAGAGTAAGTAAACTAATAATGTATCAAATTAGCACAGAAGCTTGCCCAAAATCTGAATAAAGTCAGCTATTTGCCGTTTTGTTCTGTTATTCTCTGCAGTTTTATTTACTAGAGAGTAGTAAGATTAGGTCTGGTGTATTTAAAGATTAGTACGAGATAATAATATTTAAGAAGTTCACTGAGTTTTTTTTTGATAGTCATTCGTTGCTATAGAGTTATTTGTAGATATTTACTTATTGCCATTTAGGATTATGATGTTTACGCCATGTTTCATTATGACTTATAAATTAGTAACTATTAATAGCAGTTGTACTGATACTAATTCCTTTTTTGCAAGTGCCACATTATATAAATTTGATATAATATTATATTTTCACAATACACGTTTATTTTGTTTTTGTAGCTTTATGTCCACAACAAGAATTTCGAAGCTTTGTACGAATGCATCCCGAAGGAGATTTTGCCTGCTGAATACGGTGGAAATGGTGGCTCAATAGGAGAAATTATTGGTAAACTGTGCTTGCAGTATCAAAGTTTTTCATATTTTTTTAATTAGAAGTTATAATGGAATTTGTAACAAATTCAGTTCTTTTTGGTTGCTTTGATATAGTTAGAGCAATCACTAATAGGTTTCCAAAATGATTTTCGCTTTGGGAATTAGTTAATTATATTTAGAGAATACACAGATTGGAAAATATATTCAATATCACTTTTTATGATGGCAGTATAAGAGATTCAACAGTCAGTCAATCTTCAAGTAACTTCAAGTAACATCAAGAGTAGAATAAAAAAATAATAATATAATTCTCGCGACGATCGACTAGAGAATAAAATTGATGATCTTCATTTACCAACACATAGGACATGGAATTTTGTAAAATATTAGGTGCACTTTGCAATAATTTGATATCTTCTTGTTTTTTTAGAGTACTGGAGAAACAAAGTAAAGCAATACAGTTCGTGGCTAGAAGAGGATTCCAAGTATGGAACAGATGAATCGAAGCGGCCCGGCAAGCCAAGGACTGCTGAGGATATGTTCGGAGTAGAAGGTTCTTTCAGACAACTAGAGTTCGATTAAAAATATCTGAAGCGTGTGTTGAAATATGAAAATTATTAAAAATTATAAGTACCTATCGGGTGTTTTATTTGAAACTTTACTGAAGGTTTAGAATTAGATTTGTATATCACCTGCAAGCTAGCCCAGCTTCTATTTGACGGATGAAGCTCTGTACAGGCCTCTCAGAGGTTAGGTTAGACTGGCCTTCGAACCTGACAGAAGTCACGCCCTAAAAACTGTATAAACTTAATCATAAGAAGGAGAAAGTAGGTAGTAACTGGATCCCGGGCTCCGAGGTGAAAATGCTATGCTAAAATCACGATGGTAAGAAACAGCGCAAAAGTACGGTTAACATTCAATTTTTTCCAGTTTGCGTCTACAAATAGTTTTTGCTGAATGAAGATTGAAACTTTTAAGTAGATTTAGTGCACATTCCTTAAAGGTTTCATTGTGTTCATAGTTAGTAGGTACCTGAAATAATCAGGTATAAGTTTAACATAAGTGTAAAGGTGGGAAACCACCCCACGATGTCAATCATATTATTTTCTTACCCAAGTGGTTTATTGTGATTAGGTACTATAATTTGATTAACAGCATAATTTCGTGTATGTATATTAAATGCTGTATGTGGTCTAAATGTTACGTCGATAACCGGAATGAATTATCGTTTTTATATTATTAATAAATTATTACCACTTGAGCTGTTTTTTGCCACACATTAAGTACTGTCTATTTCAACTAAATTTCATCCAACGATGTAACAAATAAAGTAATACAGTGGTTACAAAAACAAAAAAAGGTCATATTTTAAAGTGTTGTGTACTGATTAACCGGTTTGACTTCAAAGTTACCCACAAAAGGACAGAATACTTTTACCTGGCTTTGATTATACGCAACCATGCGTAAGAGATGCGCGTCCATGGTGCGCAGGGTACGGGCGAGCGGCAACAGCATCCTGAACATGATCGCGCGAAGGCTGGACTGCCTCCACGTAAACCATTGTTGTGCCGTAGCGGGTGGGATGGTACAGAAATGGCCTTTTTAATGTAAAACTCCTATAAAAATATAAATATACTAACCTAGATATAAGTGATACTAACAAATATTGAACCATTGTTGTTTTTATTAATAAATTATTCATTCATATTCATTCATTATACTGGCCGTTTAAATATTAAGATTATATTCGAGTGTTAAATTCTGATGCAAATAATTATATTTTTCTTGATTTCTCTTTTAACGATTTGTGCAGTTTTTCTGTTGTTAGAAAGAAAAATACCAATCAAATTGATACAATAAACGATTTAGACCACATGTAGCGTAGGTTAATAGCGCATCACGATACATCACAGTGGGAATTTTAGAAGAAAACACTTAATTCTGTACTATTTTTATTATTTTACGCCAGTATAAAATTCGTTCACACGTTCTTAATCAAAGTCCAGTTGTCTGAAAGAGCCTTCTACTCCGAACATATCTTCAGCAGTCCTGGGTTTGCCAGGTCGCAACGATTCATCTGTTCCATATTTGTAATCTTCTTCTAGCCATGCACTGTATTCCTTTACTTTGCTTCTCGCGCGTTCTAAAAAATAAATGAATAATATATTACACAATACGCTGAGCATATTTATAATTTTGCCCTTATGTGTTCATTTGCATGTGGAAATGAAAAACAGGCACCATCCGGAGTATTTACTCCGGATAAAAACACATGATATTACAAATAACTTAACAGAACCGTCTCTAAAGTAACTAGGTAATTACTTGGCATTCTGTCTTAAGAGGCTACTAACTACTAAGGGTACGCATTTGCAAAAACTACTAAACCACTTACCAATAATTTCTTCTATAGTACCACCATTTCCACCGTACTCAACAGGCAAAATCTCTTTAGGTATACGCTCGTACATAGCTTCATAATTCTTATTGTGGACGTAAAGCTGGAAATAATGTAAAACATGGATGTAGTCATTCTGTTATGTGACTTGTATATTTTACAATTAGATGGTTGAAAGGCAAATGGGTTTAAGGAACATCTGATTTTCTAAGGAACAAAAATTTAAATATTGAATACTGAAAAGCTATTCTTGTCAACTACTTTTGTAAACTATTGTAATCATAAAATGCGCTTTTAAACTTGATGCGTTAGATAACTAACTATATCATCCCCAGGGTACACCAAAGATTGACTTTATACGCATAGTCTACAGAAAATAAAATGTTGTGAAGAATTATGAGAAAACTGAAAAACGAGAGAAAATTATGAAAGAACCATGAGAAAACGGTATTTCTTCAAGAAAGTAAATTGTGCATTGTTATTGGAAGCAACTGTTAGATGTTCTCCAGAAGTCATTATGGATTGTAGCAGCGAACTGTGTTATCAGTGGCAAATTATATCTCTACTTTGCCAGGTAAGAGCTTAAAAGTATCATTGTTAAAAACAATAGCTAATAAGTCATAATATATATAAGCTATAATGCTTACTTACCTAATACCCAGTTTATATTCCTGTTTACGACCTTAGTGGTGTGGTTTACTTACCCTGTTTCTATTTTTCTCATTAAGGAGTCCTTTGAACGCGTTGAAAATAGTTTCAAAGCCTGGTGGTGTGTTTAGGTAATGATTGCCTTTTATACGTAAAGGTGCTGCATCCTAAGTAAAATGTACAAATATTAGTCTTCCACAGTCTTCCCTTACAACATCAGTAAAAGAAGTACTACCTCGTTAGTTATCATTTCTATAATACAGTTGCCCTCAGAAGATGCCTCTAAGAAATTTAAGAACTATCTTTAAAATAAAATAAATCAAACAATACCGTTACATACTAGTATGTATAAAAATCTTTAGAAGCCACGGAACACGGAATACCTATGTTAAAAAATACGTACGTAAGAATTTTAAGAGTTCATGTGTCAGTAAGACATGAGACAGTCAGTTTCAGGCCGGACATATACTTTCTTACTAGAAAGGGACTCAGGGGATAAAGTTCCTGGATGTTTACTTATCCGATCTAGGTACACAATAGTCCAGAATAATTAATTAACGTCAGTGCTCTTCGAAAATGATACATTTGAGTTTAAAGGAAAAGTTAGCAAACGAAATAGGTAGTTTTATCAATAACAATAGATTTTTACCTGTCCTACGGCAACCATTTTCTTCATAGTTACTGGTGTCATTTGTAAGAAGTGTGACATGGTGGCCCCAGTAAAATCAGCCACTCCTTCTATACCCGCCACAGTGGCATAATCATCATCCAGGAGCATAATCTAAAACAATTTCAAGAAAGATTTGGTTCACTTTTGCATTATGAAGTTATGCTTCACATTTTCAGATTATCGTCAAACGGCTGAACGGATCTGCCTGAAAATTGGTGCAGGGTTAGTTTACAGTCTGGAGTAATGCCTAAGATATTTTATCTCTCTCTGGAGTTGCGGGAACGGGATCAAAATTCCTCGCGGGCTGTGGCTAGTTTAGAATATAACAGGCGTAAAACATACCTTCATCATGGTATTGTTGACACTCATAATATCAAAAATACTGTATTTTTGAGGATCATATTTTCCTATTCGCATCACATTAACTCGCCGTGAATTCAGTCCTGGTGCTTTGGTTAAAGAAAGAAATACGCTGCCAATAAATAGTAAAAGCGGTAAGTTATAGTTATTATTATTAAGTTATAGTTATTATTCTTTTGATTACACGAAATATACTTACATAGACATACCTACACAGTCACGCCTCTTTGTCATTATACGAGTATAGATAGATACTGTATACTAATATAAATACATACACTTAGCGAGAAACTCACCCAAGGCTAAGAATTTCGTCAAATATGGGATCGGTGTGCTTGATGCGATGCATTTCTGGAATAGTTGTACGTAGAGAATAGTAGTTATCCAACTTTTCTTTAGTTCTCTCCAAGCTGTACTTGCAACCGCGAAGGAATGCTACAAGCCACTGATCATCTGTAAAACAAATAAATTCGATTTAGTTAATGATCCAGCCAACAAGGTGAAAAAGGTAATTAAGAAGTATTTTCTAACAAAAACACTCTTTTGGATTATCCTTGTGGCTTCTAAAACCTGTACTTTGGAGCCCAGCTCTTTTCCATAACGCAGTTTGATTTACTTTTATGCCTTTCGTCGATTGACCTGCCTCGAAGATTTTTGTGGGCCATAATCGATTAATTTACCTATCAATCAATCAATCATTTCAATCAATCATTTATTAATTTACAAACATGGGTACCTACAGAGTAACAGTCTTAAAAAAACATAATATAGGTAAATATGATCAGCCACATCCCGCCTCAAGGCATGCAAATATGTGCGTTGCGTGTTAATTAAATTTAACATTATTATATAATACAGTTAAATCATTACAAATATTACAGTTAAATTGTTTTAAAATGTCAAAAACACGTTGTCAGTGATTGAAATTACTTTATTGCCACTTAGTTATAAAATACAACATTCTAAGAAGTCAACGCTGCCGCTGTCTTAATAAATATAAGGGATACAGTCAAACAGTACACAAATATAATATTAATCTTTTTACGGTACCCGTTAATCTTATCATCTTTTATTAAATGTGATAGGAATTACAAAAGTAGTAGGTAGGTACTAGTGGCAAAATGAATCGACAATTTTTTTCATGTTGCACCAAGCCACTTAGTTATAAAATATAATAATCTAAGGTTGCACCATTGCAGATTAGGCAAAATATTAGCAAACAATATACAAATCGGTAAAGTCCATAGAGCTCTTAATAATAAGACAAATAATTGCTATAGGCTTTACAACAATGTCATAATGGATTTTGTATGTATTTTAGTTGTTTGGTATATTCAGGCCAATATGTGACTACGTACTATCGACTAGGAACAAATATTTTTGAAGCACTCAAGGTAGCATCCAAATAAATCATTTGAATGCTTATAAGAGCGTCGTTGTAAGGCCTCTGTATCTGCATTTATACGGTGCATTAAACCAGTATGAGATTTCTCAACCATAAAGACTTGGCGAGGCAATTATGTCAATTAGAAAAAGTGGTAACTGTCACCAAATTAATATTTTTCTTTAATGCTTAGGTACCTAATCAATTTACTAATCAAAAGGTGTGTCGTGCAACATTTATTGCCGACAGTAAATTCAGATCAAATATTAAAATGTACCTGTTCTTGCCCTCAGATGGGGTTGCTTAGCAATCCACTCCTTAATGCTTCGTAGGTCATTTTCCAGCCTTTTTGGATCTTCATTTAACTCCTCACGTGCCTTTTCTGCTAGAATTGGAGGCAAAGGTCTAATAGACATCGTGTGCTGAAACAACCTACTCTTCGAAAAACTTACACCGTTATGTAGTAATCACATTGATAACAATGATATTGGCAAATTTATCACTGATTAAGTACTTATCAACAATTTAATTTACCATTATAGCATTAACTATAACACCGTTATTAAATAATTATTGTTTATAATGCTAACATGTGTATAAGTATCCTCGAAGGAATGGGCAGAGGAGGTTTCTACATAACGCTGGCTCCATCGAATAATGGGGCAATCGAAAAATCAGTCATCAAGGGTGGCTGCCAGCCTATACGAAACAGGTACTTCTCGAAGCAGCCGTGCCCGGTGAGTAGGTACCTGCGTCAGTCAGAAGGAGAGCCATGTTACCTCTCTAGCCAGTTCTCCATTACGGGTCTTACCACCTCAATCTGTGAGTAGGGTTACCATCCGTCCGGATTAATCCGGACATGTCCGGACTTTTAGGCACTTGTCCGGACTTTGTCCGGCTTTTTAATTTGTCCGGACTTTCTAAATTAAATGGTATAATCTTCTTCTAAAACTGTAGAAAGGTCAATTCTGTACATTAAATATAAATGTAACTATTGGGGGATGATTGGTGATCGATACAATACTAATGCAAAAAATAAAATCAGTAAGTTGTTTGTCTTTCTGTCTGTCTGTATGTGCACGCATGAATCAGAAACTACTGGAGGGATTTTGATCAAACTTGGTACGATTATAGTGTTCATACATATAGCCATATATTATATTACCCAGAAGTATGAACACTGTAACTACTTTTTGTACAAACTCATACCCGTGACTTCGGCCGTATTAGTTTTAGGTCGTTTTTGGCCATATCTCTGGTTCTACTTAACCAATTATGGCAATTACAACCAAACATACGGTAAATTTTGAGTCTAAGCAAGACTTTTCTAATAAATAACCGCATCAAAATCCGTTCGGTAGTTTTCGGTCGTCGCGAGAAGCGTTGGACGAAAAAACAACTCTTAGAATCGCGATATCTCAGGAATGGTAATTCTTAGGAAAAAACCATGGAGACTATTTTTGTAGATAATGTTAAGATCTACAACTTTGGTCTGATGTTTTTTAATAAAATTTCCGTTTTGGACAAAAATTCAAAAAACCTCAAGTTTTGACTTATGACCCCGAATAATTTTTGTAGCACACCATAGGATCGATGAGGATTTGTAAAATATTATTTGTAATGGCAAATTCCAGCTTGCCACCAAAATTTGGCTGTGAGAATTTATATCCTACCCCCCCCCCCCCGTGCTTCCAACGAGGTGTCCGGACTTTTATCGACATGTCCGGCTTTTTGTCAGGACTTACCAAATTCCTAAATGGTAACCCTATCTGTGAGGGACTTAGTTCATTTTTTAAACGGAGCAGTAAGTCCAAACATAGATGGCGCTAGCAGAGCGCCATCTTTGTTGTCGACACAGAACAAAGAAAAATCCTTAGGACTAGAAATCGTATGGGGGCGTGTTTGTGTCGCCAAAAACCTAAGTGTAATTGCATTTACCTCACACGTATACACTTGTGTATGTGCACAACGCAGCCTAAAATAATCAAAAAACAAGTTTATGCGATTGATTTTAAGGTTTATTTTCCTATAAGTTTTCACGAAATATTTACTTCAATATTCTAGAAGTTTCTATACCTGTCCAATTCAGGATGCTAAATGATAATTTTGACAGTTCACGTCTATGAAGTATCGTATTTTTATATACAAAATAATACCTCTAAAATTATCGTAGCACATTGACAAGTACCGCCCACTTTTCATAGTGAAGCGTCTTGCAAGAATTCAGCACAATTGACTATGACACACAGGAATCGAATGAATCGAATGAATCGAACTTAAATTAATTTATTGAAATTTTTAAGTACTTATCTACTACAATTTTTTGTAATATAGCTAATAATAATATAATATAATAATAAAAGTGGCTAAGTATAATGCAAGACATAATTACGGTAGGTACCATAAAACTTCTCTTTTATCATTCTGAAATAAGTTACCTAAAATAATAAAAAAATAAATGCTTTTGTGTTTTTATAACTATCGATTCCATATTCTACGGGAACGATAATCGAAAATCGATTAGATTCATTTTCGATTATACTATATGGGGTACACTACTTAGAGCTGTCAAAATTATCATTTTAGGTAGGTTTGTGAAAAATGTACGACAGAATGTGGTGTCCGTATTTTGAGTTAAGTTAATTTCATCCTTACCATTGTTATATTTAAGGACTGATTTGCAATACAATACAATTTTAGACATCTATTGGTGAAAAGCAAAACTATAATGTACATTGATTTTGCTATTGACCGCTAGATGGGGTATTATTGGGATAAATAAATGTGTGCTCTATTCCAACGTGGCTTAAACATAATTTTGTTGTATATTACTTTAAAATGGGGGCAGATTTGATGGTACTCTGTAAGCATCATTGAAGTTTATACCTTGTCAAAACGTACTTTAAATTCATTTTCAGTAAAATAAGGTGTGTAGTTCTGCTCTTCTTATATTTTAAGGTAAAATGTATGCAACCAATAAGACGTCCTATAAGTCTGTGTGAGTGTATTTTTTGGCGACAGCTATTCCTTTGTATTTTTACTTAATTACTATACCTGCGGCACGATATAATGGCCGGTTTGACGTTTGTCCGCTCATGAAGTTTCGTATTAATTATTGTGACATTTTGAAAGAGCAAATTGCTGTTCTTTATTGTCAATAGTGACGTACAGTAAGTCATAAAATTTTATCGAATGTAGGTATAATTTTAGGACACAATATTTATTTATTACATTGATTTCTGAATTATATAATGTATATTAGTGTCCCACGATCATTTATTTTTTATTTTTATAAGATTATAATTACCTATTGGTGTACTTATTTCACACAACTCGGTATTTGTTTTTCGAAATTCAATTTTTTTAAATAAAATCTATATAATCGACACTAGGACCACTGGCAAGGCCAATAATACCTCCGGCAAAGTTACGTCAAAACAAAGCATTTTCGACTTGACGTTGCTTCGAAAAGTACAAACTAGGAGTGCAGTGCGATTGCGATATAGTTTAGACCTCCTCGCCTGATGGTAAGCTAAATGGTAAATCTCGCGTGATGGTAAAGTCTCAGGAAGGGGTCCCCATTACATACACTAACAGTGATAATTATAATGGTAGCCCTCAACTTACTCTGTTTACGCCTTTTGTTGTGGATTTCGTCGATATGCCCGAACATACGCAGAGCTGAGTTCTAAACAGTCAGGCACGTGTGTTCGTTATAGGTACGCCTTCGTAACATTTCGATCGTGAATCTCAAAATGGAAGGTCAATTTTACCTATAACTGTTAGACGAATAGATAACTAAAGAAAAATCTGGCGAGACTGTCACAGAAGAAAATAAACTTCACACACACAGAAAAAAACGAGCAAAACCAGTCGAAGACATGTGTGTAGCTACTATTTACGGAAGGAGTATCCAACAAGAAAAAAGCTAGTGCAATCACTGAAGGAAGCTGGATTAATATATACTCATTTTCATTCCTAATTCCAATATTCAGTTCGTTCAAATGTATTAAGTAGGTAAAAATTTATATTTTTTTACTAAAGTTTTTGAATCAGGTACCTAGGTAAGTACTGCTTGCAATAAAAACTTATTAGATTTGATTATATTTTTATCGAGAGTAAATTGACATTTCCATCACTATTGTAATATGTCAAACCGGCCATCATATCGTGCTGCTACTGTACTTCTATGTTTTTTTAATGTTCTGTGGTTGTCGAGCTTTCACTCTTGTTTTGGACTACGAGATGAAAGGTAAGTTATTTTTGTTGAAATTATTTAAATGTGTATATACTTATCATTATTGCTATTTCTAACTGCTTTGTGAGATCAAAAAATTGTTTTCACAATGCGAATGTGTTATCATTTTGATTTGATAATTTTGTCATGTCATCTTCTCATACCTAAATACCTACCTATAAATATGTAGGTAGTAGGAACATACATTAAATATTTAAACTACGAAATATTCGGTGGTTACAAATATAACCATGTTATTTGATTCGATTGTTAGATTAGATTATTTTAATTAAACCTGTGATTATTTATGTAGTTTTTTGATCAATGTAGAATTCCGATAATGTCATTCGTTTAGCGCCATCTATTGACGTTGATCTCGAAATTATTTCAATTTCAAGGTCAGTTTCTAATAGAGGGCGCTGATGGCTTCGTTATTGTTGGTAATGAAGTTCATAATAAGGTTTTGGTACTATTCACTAGATGGCCATTTATTTATTTACTTATTTATAGATAGAAAGTGGGTAAATTATAATAAAATTAAGTATCGGTAGGTAGTCAACTCTAAAAGGCCTCTACTATCATAACACCACCTACTATTCAGTATGTTTATCACGTTCATAATTCCTTGGTGTGTGAATTTGCTAGCATTACCTACTTATAACAATCAATCTTATCTTTTCAGTTTCATTGCACAAATTATCTAGGTACATAGATAGCTGCAATTACATCTATATCTCTTCCCAAATTCAAATAAGTGGTTGCACCTACGTAAGTGAGAATTTGTTACCTATTCCTATTTTTTTATTTAAATTTAAATTAAATATTGAACCTGAACTGACAACGGGACCCCCACCAGACCTCTTAGCCAGGGTGGGACGAGGAATGTGACCCTACAAACTTGGATTTAACTTTAGGCCTACCCACTCTTGACATTCAATACTTACCTAAATAATATCACGTTCTTTGACTTTTGTCTATGTAACCTCTTGAAAATGTTACCTTTCAATAGATTATTTATTTCTTTGTAGAACTTACTATATGTACCGTGTATGTAATTATAATTTGTCTTTATCTGTTTCGTTGCGCCAATCTTATACCCTACCAACCGTGATGCGTTCTTTTGACCCCAGATACGTTGATATTGATTGGCGTTTTATATGATAATAATAGAGTATTGGTGCCATCATTATTATTAACAAACGCAAAACCCACTGATGTAGGTTAATGCTGCCATATTCATTAATTGATTAACTTATTTATTTCAAAATAGTTTCAGTTAGAATGTTTATTTTCAGTATAGTAATACCTACCTAGTTGGACATTAAGATGTCAGTGAGGCCACTATCTTCAGAACTGGCAGAAAAAGCAAAGGATGAGTTAAATGAGACACCAGAAAAACTCTACGAAAGCATAGAACATTTAAAGGAATGGATTGCCAAACAACCTCATTTAAGAGCTAGAACAGGTAAGATCGTCCGTTGTAGGTACTATTCTCATTTTAGGTAATGTTAAATATTTATTTATCCGTGTTACTGATATACATCAAAGTGCATTCTATTCTATAATTTTCTATTGTTATTGCAACGTAGCAATAGTTGTTTTCACCGTAAGACGTAATAAATTGTTAGTAACATAATAAGTAGGTAAAAAGATGTCTAAAAGAGCTTCTTTTCAAATTTACTAGTAATTTCTAGATTTTTAAGAGATCAATAACGAATGGTGAAGGTAGCAAAAACTAAAGCTTTCGTAACTATTAGAAGTGTGAATATAAATTACAGTAATGATCTGCATTTCTAGCCGGTCTATGTACCTCGCTTTTCTTCAATTATCCCATTATTTTACACTATTATCTCTAACCGCTTTAGAGACATTTTTTTATGTAGCTGTTGGTTCTTAAACTAACAATAAACAGATTTTATTACTTTGTGTGTATACAGGTCCAAAATGTTAAGTGGAAGTATGATCTTGAGGTTCACAAGAATTACTTTGATTTAAAAACTGACGTGGGTCGTGTTCTTTTTTCAGGACTCTTGACTGTTGAGCTACTGATAATGTAATTGTTATAGATGATCAATGGCTGGCAGCTTTTCTGAGAGGCTGTAAATTTCGTTTAGAAAAAGTTAAGGAAAAACTTGACTTGTATTATTCTCTGAGAAACACCTATCCTGATCTGTTCTCATTCAGACCGGGTAACCCGCGGTTTACAGAGATGCTGCAAACTGGGTATAAATCTTTTTTATATTTTTCTTGTGTGCAATGGTAGTGTGTAGTGTATGCACATGTCATTTGTGTGGGTAACTCATTTCCGAATTCAAACATTGTGTTTCTACTAAATGATTTAGTTCTATTTACATAATAAATAGAACTAAATCATTTAGTAGAAACGCATGTTAATGAACCAAACAGCGATGTTTTTGAACATTTTAAAATATCTGTCTAACCACTCGCATTACGGAGATGGAGATGGTGTCAAGATAACAAGTGTTTAAACAAACCTTCTAAATTCATGGAATAATTTTAACAAAAATTTTCTAACCGAATTTTTGAGAATGGGAAATAATGATGGAATTGTTTCTCAGCGATTCGAAAAAAAATATTGGCTAGTAAGGAAGCACATACATGACCCCTGATAGTGTGTAGAAGTGTTTATTGGTGATGACCTACCTGTACAACCATGGTATCAGGATTCCTGGCCCTCACACATTTCTAATCTAATATCCTTCTTAACAATATAAAACACAGTTTGTAATATTTCAGATGCGTTTTAATATTGCCGAAGTTATCAAGGCCTACAGACCCCAGATATGTTGTAGCCAGACCTGCTTTATATGACCCTAAAAAGTTCGGAACTTCAGATTTTTTTTCACTTTCTCACATTATTCAGCAGGTACATAAGTTACGTATACATAAGTACCTACTTTGTACGTTTGTACGTAAGTCAAATCTTGAAAATTCTAAAGTCAAAATTAAATTTCTCCTCAAATATAATTTATGCAAAGTTAAAAATTATGCTGGAATAGGTATTTCACATTTTATTGCATAGTAGGTGAATCCTCTAAATGCCCTACACGTCTTTAGAATTTATTTTTCTTGATCCTTCAATTATTTTTTTTAATTCCTTGGCTCTTTTTAATAAACCCATGCTTGTTTTTTAAGAGTTTAATGTCATTTTCACAGATAATGTACCTAGAAGATGACGCTTTCGTGGTAAATGGAACCATCGGCATTTTAGACTTAAAAGGTGTCACCTTTTCCCACATACGTCAAGTAACACCAATTCAATTGAGGAAGTTGGTTATAACTGGTCAGGTAAATTTATAAAAAACTAGTTTCTCTGTTAAAATTCTGAATAAACCTGCCATATTGATTTTAGTCAGATCAGTTAAAAATTAAACCGTAAAAAATTATAAAATTATGGTTTTTGTTCGAATGAAACCCGTGAAGAAACTTAATTTTTTTCATAATGTTATCTGAAGTTGGCAAAAAAACTGATTCTTTAAACCCTTAGGTAAATTTTGTCTTAGATATTTAATTTTCTTTTAATTTTTTAGGATGCTTCACCACTAAGACTTAAAAGTTTACATATCATCAACTGTATGAAAATTTTCGAAAAACTTTTTAATGTTGCAAAAAAAATGTTAAATGAAAAGCATAGAAATAGAGTGAGTACAAATCTAAATAAATATCTACATAACACAGTTGGCATTGGTAGTATAATATATGGTATATTTACATATTTTTTTTAGATATTTGTGCATAGTAACGATATGGTTGCTCTGAATAAACATATTTCTAAAGATATATTACCAGCGGAATACAATGGAAATGGTGGTACTGCTCAAGAAATAATTGGTATGTAGAAAAAGGTTTTTTTAAGATCAAAATGTACAATAACTTCGTAGTTAAATATTTGGTTGCGTGATATAAATATTTATTAGGTTCTATCGTTATCTACCTATAGTCACATATTGCATAGCATGCACTTTTTACTATTTCAATATGTTCGATGAATATCATAGATATATTAACAAACAAAGAATGATGTATTCACATTAGCCCTAGCAGTAAGAAATTTTACCAAGTGAAGCTGAAGTAAGCATAATATATGCATTCATATGCCAAAGTTTCAGATAAATGATACACACGTATTCCTACACCTTGGCGGCGAGCACACCAACCTGTAACTTTTATAGATTAAACTACACCATGTTGTCGGAGCTCCATTGCAAAATATCGCGTAGGATCGGATTCACTACTAAACATGCTAGACAAGATACCGTTTTTTTCATCAATGTCTGCAATTTTATTTTTTTCTCTAGTTCATAAACGAAGTTACACTGATATTAAGTATGTGATTAATCAGTAAGTAACGATAAAAGTACTATTTGAACAGGATACTGATATACTCTTTATTATTGCCTTATTTTAAGATTACTGGCTAAAGAAATTTGACGAATATGGCCCCTGGTTGGACGAAGACATAAAAAAGTACGGAACAGACGAGTCGCTGCGACCAGCGAAATTAAGAGAGAAATCTTTTCAAAAACTTGAAATTGATTAGATAATAATTGTATTTGAAAACTATTAATTATTGTAATAACTTTACATAAATAATAACTATCGAAAAATATATGTAAGTACGTAAGTAAGTACGTCTTTTATTTTCAACGCCCTATGAAAACAAAAATTCATTAGATAACCTTATTTATTTGCCATGATTTGTAAATTACTTTCATTGAACTACCTATCAGACAGCGTAATTTAGTGTATCATACAGGATTTCTTTAAAACGATAACAAGGGGCTCTGGTGCTGATGCAGATTTTCCGCTCGGGGTTGGGAGGTCCCGTAAAACCTAAATCAATCTAATAAATGGGAAAGCATGAGGGCAAACCCCCACGCTCCAAAGTGCAAGTTTTGGATATGACTGGGATTGGCGCTCGAATGGTGAAGACGTGTGATCAGTTTAAGATAAGCAATAGTCTTAAAGTTGAAGTATAAACTCCTGTTCAGTTTACCTTAGGCGAATGTCATAGCAGTGGTGATGAGAGCGGTTAATGTAATTTTTTTTTTATATATCATATTATATTTTTGTCATAATATTTTTGCCGATCTAAAATTAAAAAATTTAGAACACGCCATGACTGAAGAGAAGCAGTTTAAAAAAAGAATGAAATGCAATAATGAGTGTTTATATCATAATTTTCCCTCCAAAGCATGAGGAAATCCTATATGAAGTAGCGTAAAAAATATATTCGCAGATAGTAAGTATATCATACCTACTGTGTACCTATATGTACACTTCATAGAAAATGTTTAATGTAACCAGCAATACGAGTATTGGTATTTATAACATTTATAAGAGTAAATAGGCTGCTTCTAGGCAAGCGTGCTCCATTGTCAACCACATCATCACTTACCACCAGGTGAGATTGTGATCAAACGCGAGCCTATCGACTATAAAAAAAAAAACCACACTAAAACAGCATTCCAATACAAAGATAATATTGTGCCCTGTAGACCCCATCCATCAACGCGATACTGCACTTCACTTAGCCATACTTGAATCATTAGATCAGGAGGAAGACCAAAGCAAATAAGTAAAAAAGAGGTTTTATGTAAACCTTTTTTTTACAATTTACTTTTGTTACCAAAATTGGCACTATAAATAAGTTCTACATGCTCATTCAGTGTGCCTGCAACATCACGATCAGACGTTTCTGTGTTATCATCTTACCATAGTTTGAAAATAAATACAAAAAGAAAAAAATCAAGGGATACATAGACATACTTAGTGTCTTAATTACATAATAAGTATCATGCTCGTAAGACCCTTACTTCCTTCCTTGGCTGAGAAAGCGAAGCTGGAATTAAACGAGACGCCAAATAATCTCGAAGATGACATACGGCATATAAAAGAATGGATTAATAAGCGGCCTCATTTAAACGCTAGAACAGGTAAACCCTTTTTTATTAAAGGTACTGAATAGTTACGTACCTAATTTCTATATTAGTTGATCTGCATTTTAGAACTCAAATAAATTATATTTTTACCAATGAATGCTTATGTTTACATCTTTTAACTAATTGAAAAAATTAAAAGATTTTGCCATTAATTTAATCATCACTTTATGTTACTTGAACATCAAAACTAAATGAAATATCTACACATACATATACATAATTATAATAAATCTGTAACTGATCGGCGTCTGTACATGGAAGATATAATGAGAAAAAAAAAATATTAGGGGACTTTATAAAATGTAATAGATGCCAAAACAATGATTTTTAGAATTTTTGTCTGTTTGTCTGTTTGTCTGTGTCTCTGTGCCTCTGTTTGTCCGCAGTAAATTTTTGTTCACGGTAAAATAAAAAACTACTGGAGGGATTTTGATCAAACTTTGTACGATTATAGTTCATAGTTCTGGGCAACATATAGGCTACTTTTTATACAAGCTGATACCCGTGGTTTCGCCCGCGCTTCGTTTTTAGGTCGTTTTTGGTCATATCTCCGGTTCTACGTAACCAATTACAACCAAACATACGGTAAATCACATCACACATCAACAAACATCGCTATCGCGATGGACGTAAAAAATACGGAACGGGTTTTGATGCGTTTTTTTTATTAGAAAGGTCTTGCTTAGACTCAAAATCTTACGCATATTTGATCACAATCGGCTGATTAGAACCGGCGATATAGTAAAAAAAACGCTAAAATCGACGTCCACGCGGGCGGAGCCGCGGGCAATAGCTAGTCCATAATAATCTTTTTTACGATAGTGTACTTCCTGAATGATTTCAAAGGCAAGTTTACAACAAAACGATTAAGTAATTATAAAGTGCTAAGAATAACTCTGTCGTTAACAATACCATGGTGTAGTGTGACCTTGTAACCCATAAAAACGTCTGATATATTCAAGCAATTTGCGGTTGATGTGGTAACTAAAAACAGATAGACATCTAATAATTGTAGCCGTTATTAGTTTTTTATTTTTATATTTATTATTTTTGTGTTCTTCATTATTGCAGATGATCAATGGCTAGCAGCATTTGTGAGGGGCTGTAAACACAATTTAGAGCGAACCAAGGAAAAGCTTGACTTGTATTATTCTTTAAGATATATGTATCCGGACTTGTTTGCTTTTCGACCAAACAATCCGAAATTTCAAGAATTACTTCAAACTGGGTATTTATTATCTTCACTGTTTTTATTTCGCAAGATTACAGATAAGTTTTTTACACCGGAGGTACAGAATATGTAATACATAGTTTTTAAACAGTTTTGTATTTCGTCTACGCTACCAAGGTAATAAGTAGACATACCCACAGCCCGCCAGATGTAAGTGCCGTAAGCGATTTCAGTAAGCTAGACTATGAATATTCGCAAAACTTGAGGTGTCACTGTAACATTTAAATGCAACAGGAAGGGGAAAACGGAAAAGAGTAATATCCCACAGTCTTACAAATCTACTTAAGGTAAAGAGTGGTATTTTCTCGGTTGGTCTGGCCACGTGGAAAAGCAGATCTGTATCACGTTGCGGATCATTTAAACAAAAACTTGGAAAACTTCAACGAGAAGACTAAGATGGAAACCCCAAAGCATCTCATGAATTATAAAACGAAATAAATGCACGATTGATTAAACTGGCAGTACAGGGAGTGCTGCCAGTTGTATCAATCGTGCAGATGTTTCACTAGGATAGGTCATAGGCCAAGCGACTTGCTGGTGCTGTAGACTTACAATGAGAGATATACATAATTTGGTGTGGTAGCTAGAATAAGGACATAGAAAACATTAAGATTAAGAAATTTGTACACACTGTCAGATATTATTGTACTACCTTAGTGGTATAAAAAAATTAGATTCTGTATGGGTAGTCTGCGTAATGATAAATATGATAATGAAATCGGGTTAGTATGTTAATCGTATGTTAAAACAAACCTGTTATGTTTCAGAGCTTCTTTAATATTGCCGAAAGTTTCAAGATCTGTCGATCCCAGAATAATTATAACCAGGCCAGGCTTATATGATCCTGATAAGTTTGGAATATCCGATTTCTTCTCATTTTCACATATTTTTCAACAGGTATGTCTCTTGAGATAAAACAAATAAAAGTATTTATATAGGTACTACTTAATGAGGTTTTGATCGAGTTCACAAACCTTTACTATGTTTTAATTTAAAGCAATTTGCTAAAAATCTTATGTTTTAGTATAGCAATTTTATTGCTCTCCTTCATCGTTAATATTTTTAATCTGATATATTAAATAAATTACAGATAATGTACTTAGAAGATGATACATTCGTGGTTAATGGATGTTCTGCAGTCTTGGACTTAGAAGGCGTTACCAGGGCTCATATCTTCCAATTGACACCGATACAAATTAAGAAGTTGATTATTGCTGGACAGGTAAATCTTTTACAATGTAAAGAATCTCATGTCACAGTGTTTGTCATCAAATTCCTCTGAAACAGCTTGACCGATATATATATATTACAGAGATCAATATGTTTTTTCTCTCACACTTTCAATTTACAAAATAATAGTTAGTCAAAGTCAAAGTCAAATGTAAAGTAATTTTTTTATGTAGTTGTATAGTTGAAAAATAATTAAATACCTACCTGATGTAAGAATTATTTTTATAATTCACAGCTTAAATAACGATATGGACTTTAGATTTTAAATGATTTTAAATGGTAGGTCATTCACATTTATAAGGTATTTCCGAACAATTATGTATATACAAAAAGTTTTATTTACAATCAAAGTTATAATATTTTAGGATGCTTCGCCACTTCGACTCAAAAGCTTACATCTTATTAATTGCATGCCAATCTTCGAGACGATTTTCAATATGGCCCAAAAACTTCTAAATGAAAAACATAGGAACAGGGTGAGTAAAAATCTATATAAATATAACAGTCCAAGGTTTTGTTAACCAGAAGTTTAGATAATCATTTATTTTTTAGATTTTTGTACATAGTGGGAACATTAGCGCGGTATACGAGCATATTTCCAAAGATGTATTACCAGCGGAGTATGGTGGAAATGGTGGCACTGCTCAAGAAATAATCGGTGGGTAGAACAGTGTAAACAGAACATTCATAAATCAACCTGTAACCAAAAATCTAAACGACCAGATTATATTATACACGACTTTTCAATTTTGTTGAGGTTTGCCATGATAAAACTGTACACAGTGTACACCCAAGCACTAATATTGAACAAATTCATGGTAGTGTGCTTTGCTAGAAAAATTTCTAAAAATGACTATTTCAATAGTTTTAATAATACCTACCACAGATACCGTATTAATAATTTATTCCATTTTCTTTTATTCTTTGTTAATAGATTATTGGCTGAAGAAATTAGACGAGTATGGTCCTTGGTTTGATGAGGATATGAAGTATGGAACAGATGAATCGTTACGACTTTCCGAACAAAATAGTACCGCAGATGGAATATTTACACTAAGTGGATCTTTCAAGAAACTTGAAGTAGATTAGCAAAGGAAATGCGATTGGGTTGCGGCAGAAGTTACGTAGGAACTACTCAACGCATTTGTCAAGTAAATCCCTGTTACTGTTTGTGGTTTTATTTAGGATGTTGTGATAAATTTCAACGTATTGTTACCCTGTCTCATTTATTTAAATTGAAAATCTCAACTCCAGATATAAGTTGAAGATACGAGATGACAACTGAGATTAAATAAACATAGCAAACACAATCCACTTTATTAATCTGTCTATCCTATAATAATGAACCGTTTGCACTTGACTGTGGTTAGAAGAGAAAGGAAATTTGCCCGTATATCAATGTTTGATAATTGCAAAACATCCTGTTTTAGTAGTGATTTAAATAAAAACATTCCAATAATGGCCAATAAATCAATAAAGCATTATACATCCAGTATTAAAATACTCCTTATTAGGATGTGAGTGTATGTTTGTGTAATTCACTACACAAGAGTAGGTAATTGTTCATAATAACTGGAGACGATCGAGAGACGAGCCAAGAAGCTCATCAATAACGATGCACTAGTCGAGAAAAGACTTCAAAGCCTTGCCCATCGACGCAAAGTTGCAGGTCTCTCGGTGTTCTATCGGATACATTTCGGGGAGTGCGCTCTGGAATTGCACAACCTGATACCTCCAAGTCCTTTCCATCAACGAACGACCAGACGAACAGCGTCACGCCACCGCTATATGGTCGATATTCCATCATACGCACAAAGCGCTTTGCTGACACGTTCATCGTGCGTACAGCTAAGGAGTGGAATTCCTTGCCTGAGTCTGTGTTTCCGGAAAGCTATAACCTGAGAGTTTTCAAGTCACGAGTGAATAGGTTCTTTCTAGGCAAGCGTGATTCATCGTAGACCACATCGTCACTTACCATCAGGTGAGATTGAGGTCAAACGTAAGCCTATCATGAATAAAAAAAAAATTGATAATAATAAGAATCCGTTTGTGTATTCGGTACTTATACTTAGTAGTTTTATTGTCGACGTAAAGCTTGGTTTGCAATAGAACTAGTTTGACTGAACCTTGGGCACCTTTTTTTCTCCAGGATGATTTGCATAAATTCGACCCATTCGTCATTGAGCATCTTGGCAGTGTGCAGCTCTGTTGGTTAATACTGTTGAATCTAATATGAGATTTAGAGGTCATTATTATATTTTTTGCTTATTGTTAGATACCGCGTAGTGGAGATAAGTAGGTACTGTGGTTCTTTTTGTACCGGGTTTACCTAAAATATTAATATAATATACACCTTTCTGAAATTTACTGGCGGGGGCGGGGTCTCTGTTAGGTTGGCATTACTATCATCATCATCATCATCATCATTGTCTTCATCTTAGCATTACCTTTCCTCTTTTTTGGTTTGGCGTATATGGCTTTCATAACGGCGACTATCATCTGACCTGCAAACCTCGTGAGCCTGCGGCACGCCAGAGTCACTTTAAGAATTTAGGTACTATAAGTATTTAAGTAGGTGACTGATGACTTGGATTCAGAAGTATTTATATACCTATTTAAATAAGTTTAAAGTTAGAGGTTTTAGCGTTGGTTCTCGATTCGTATTGAAAAGTTTTCGTAGTTAAGTTCAGTTATATGCAAACGCAGAAACCGTGAAGATACCTATTGGAAGCTTACAATAGTTACAATTAGAAAAAACTAAAGCATTTGCTATACCACGTATGACCGTTCATGCGCGCTCGTTGCTAATCAGACATTTATTATGTCGCTAATTTAGTCGGTATTTTAAAAATATACCTAACTACTGGCGCCATCTCTGTTGTTATTCATATAACTGAGAGAGTATCGTTTGGTATCATTTTCATCAATACGTTCTTGTGTAATCGACCATGCTATGGTTGTATAGTCGCTGTGTGTAATAGTTAATATTCAAGTTTTTGAGTTGAGTCGAGGTCGAGGTAGATCATTATAGCATTTTTGTTTAGTTACAGTTACTACTTTCGTGTTACTTTACTTCTTTGCGAGTTTACTGTTTACGAGATTTTTTTTTTCTGTAAGGATATTCTCTATTTTAGAAATTTTTAAGAGTTCTGTGATATTCAAAATAGGTATGTGATCTGCGGAATCTTCATTATAGTCTATAGTTTTGTCCGGTAAGTTTGTCCAGTAGGTTAGGTACTTGACTATAATATTATAGAGTAGAATTTGAAGTCGAATTCAAAGTTTATTTATATTATTTAGGATGTAATGATCTTTATTCATATGCGTATGCGTATTATCTGTTTTGAAGTATGACCTTGGATAAACAGATAAGTACTGAAACGTGCTGTCGAATAATTTTATACTAGGTACTCTGTTATTTATTCTACAATGCAAATAAAAATTCTACGTAACCATTCATCCGAATCAATCTTCAATACAAAGCACACGTGAATAAAATAAAAAGAATTTCATGGATTAATCGTTTTATTCTATATAAGAAAAGTGTGAGTATAGTAAAAATAAATTTATTAAAAATATATTTTTACTATGTCCACACTGTAAAGGCTCATATTTATTTATAAGTACTAAGTTTAGTTATAGTATACGTAAATACAATATAGACTATCTGGTTGATTGTTTTGTCGTCTGTGTAGGTAATGTAGTTTAATAACAGTAACTGTATAAGTGCCTCTAGTACTTACTCTGTGCTATTAGTGTTCTTTTAATTATTGATCTGTATCTACTTGATATTTTTTTTGTGTAAGCGTCGGATTTTTTAAAGAATTATCAATTGAGTCGACATTAACTTCACTAAAGGGTTTGTTTATTCTTATACTTATTGTCATCTTTATCTTTTATAGGTTAGACTAGTAAACACTTTGTACCTATGCTTATAAATCTACACTATTATACATTTTTAAATTAGCTGTGTCTGCAGGTACATTGGGGATATTTAAAAAAAAATACATGGAATATGCTAAATGCATGATTCTGACTGAATACCATATTATATTGTATTGAATTCTTGTCTGTTCATCAGTTTCTTTATTTATTTATTTTTAAAACGCGTAGGTGGCAGACAAGCACACGGTCCACCTGATAGGAAGTGGTCACCGTGGCCTATGGACGTGTGCAACACCGAGAGCATCACACACGCGCTGTCGACCCTGAAGGGAAAGGGCGAGTGTAGGAAAGGGTGGGGAGGCTAGATAGGGGTGGGGAGGAGGGATACAGTGAGCTCTGGCTACCCTGCTTATCGCCGGGAACACAACACGATGATTATTATGGCCGCGGTTTTCTGTAGGGTGGAGGTACTTCCCCAGTCGGACAGCTCATTTCGGACGGGAGATACCGTCATGTCCTCCCTCCTTAATTTTGATGATTCCTTAGATTTGAATAATGAACGTTAAAACTACTGAACAGATTTTGAAACGCTTTTTTTATTAGAAAAGTCTTTATCAGACTTATAATTTGGCGCGTGTGCCATCGCAATTGGTTGAGTAGGTAAATAGAACCGGAAGTTGCCCTAAAAACCATAACTGTCCACCACGCGGTTGGAGCCCCGGGTATCAGCTAGTTGATGTATAAATTCATAACTAGCATACATACAGCTTAAGTCAAAATTCATGTGTGTGAAAGAGATACGCAACTTAGAAAGAGGTCAAAATCAGAATTTGTTTTATTGAGTTGCCTTTAGAAACAGCTGCATGATTATGAATTATGGGTGTAAAGTAGCGAAATAATGCAGTAGGTATAGGATAACGCACCAAGCGCTACGTTATCTTGATCGATAGAGACATTTAGAGCTTATAATTATTTGGTTGATATGGTATGGTATGAAAAAGTCATTTATTCACTATAACATTGCACATAGGTACATGTTACTCAATCACACTCTAACGGGTAAACGAATTTGGCTGAAATTAGGTACAGGGATATATTGTGATCTGGAATAACATATAGGAGTTTTCATCTCTAAAATAGGTTCCCATGGCTAGTGGGAACGGGATCAGAATGTCACGCAGGCGACAGTTTGTTCCATAGATATATTTTATAACCAAAAAAATTTCACTCCAATGCACAAAAAAGAGACACAAAAGTCCAAAATAAGTGTAAAAGAAATTGTATCGATTAAAATTCAGAGGCTTTAAGATTAGTTATCGTAGCAATCGTAGCCCGCCGCATACAAACTAGAAAAAAAAATAGCTCCCAATTTAGTGTGTATCACAACTAGCACAACAATAACAGATCGATGATACAAATGAAGAACATAAACAAAGCTAATGACAGTTAACTATACCAAGGGCGTACTTATCGTAGTCTGTAATTTTCACATACCTACACTCTTTACTTGGACTTTGTTCCTTTAAAGATAAGATACTTTTAATATTCGCTTTGATCACAATATATGAAATAATAAATACAAGCAACGTCATTATGCGTTCAAATCTTTCTAGTATTATAAAATGTGAGAGTTTCTATGTATGAACCTTAGTTACTTAGTCAGCCAGCCAGCACGGGCACGATAGGTGAAATTTGGCACAAAGTTCAAGACGCATGCTTACTGAAATTGCGGGATTGTGCTGAAATGCGGCACTTTGTACCAATCGTAGGTTTTAATTGAAGCAACTCGTTCTCCATATTGTATGAAAGCATACGTAGGTACTCGAGTACTCGACTACGGCGTCCATCAAAATACATGCTCTACACCTCATCAGAAAAAATGGAATGAATTTTTGGAAAAACATATAATATACCTCCATACCTCCCTACGAATATAAACTCGTAATCATTGTTCATTACAAATAACCAATTTAAGGAGAAATTGGTTAATCGTAATGATTTGGCTCAATACCTACTATTCGTAGATATACGAGCGTAGGTGAGAGCATGAAGCTATTATAGTTTATCTATAGCTTCATGGGTGAGAGTAGGTGTACTTTAGAGTAACAATTATTATATACCTACCTATTGCTATATTATGCTGTTTCATTATCAAATTTAGATAACTATTAAATAAAATAAAAGTTCCATAGTATATTACTTTTATTAACCAGGAAACAAGACACCAAAAATACAAAATAAATTGCACAGTGAGTCACATATAAAGCTATGCAAATAGAAAAGTTTATTTATACCACACGTGCATTCACCTTGTACCTATACAATGTGTTTACCTATCTTTATGATAAGAAAGGAGAGGACAAAACATTATATGACAATACCTACCGACTAGTTAAGAATGCATTCTTCGATAAGTTTTGTGAAGCTACAAAATCAATAATTAACATGGCATATCAAAATGTTTGTAACTACCCTATTATCTTTTTTTTGTACTACCTAATCTGTGTGCTTTGATACGCTTGTTGTTTTTGATATGACAAAACAATTTTATTGGTGCAGTACGGTGCAGTATACTGTTACCACGCCACGTTATTATAAGACACTTCACTGTTCGTAGTTGACGTTTCCGTCCTCTTTATTATGGCTCAAATTAAACCTTCTCCAATTTGGTTTTTAATGAATATTTAGAGAAATAGCTTTTGTTTGAATACAGTGTTTTATTTAAAAACTTTTGGTGATAATCAGTGGACATGAAGATGTCAATAAGGCCATTGTCTCCGGAACTGACTGAAAAAGCAAAGGATGAGTTAAATGAAACTACAAATAAACTCGAGGATGGTATACAACATTTAAAGGAATGGATTGAAGAACAGCCCCATCTAACGGCTAGAACAGGTAATTGCATGAATGAATCAAGTATCGGAGGGCCTCGATCGAAAGGTCTAGTAAGGATCCTAACCACACTGATGTGAACCCACAGCTCTTAGACAAAACTAGTTCTGACCAACCTGTTCGGTCAATATACTTGAGGTTAAAAGTGTTGATTGTATGTGTAATCAAGACATACTCGTAATATAGTGACATTCTTATTTTAGATGATCAATGGCTTGCAGCATTTTTGAGAGGCTGTAAGCATCGTCTAGAGCGTGCTAAGGAGAAGATGGATTTGTATTATTCGTTAAGAACCATTTATCCAGAACTATATGCTTTCAGACCTAATGACCCCCGGTTTAGAGAGATGCTCAAAACTGGGTAAGTTTTTAGTATGTTTTTTGATATTTTTGTTTGAAAAATAGCAAAAACTGAGTGTTATTTTTATAATAAGGATACTGAATAGTAAGTAGCTTTTTTTGCTAGTTAAAATGCGCTTCTATTAGTAATCGTAGATTGTCATCTTCTAAGTTCTTTACCTTTGAGAAGGGTATGTTTGAATAGATATACCACATAGAATAAACCAAGAAGGAATGAACAGTTATAATGTTCCTATTTAGTTACATTAATTTGTTGAAAGTACAATTTTGTACTAAGCTTGCCAACGAATTCTCCAGACGTGCTTCAAAACTCTGTAGTGCCTTTTGTCCTCCTAATATAAATTTATCTGGCAAAAATAATAATCTAGTTTATAATGTTTCAGGAGTATCCTAGTATTACCCAAACTATCAAGCCCTGTAGCCCCCAGAGTTGGTATGGTCAGAATTGCTTTGAGTGATCCTAAGAAGTATAGCGCCTTCGATTTCTTTTCACTTACATATATAATTCAACAGGTACCTATGTCTTTATATCGTAGTTAAATTTAAATAAATAATTGTGAAATATCTCAAAAATGGATAGATTTATTTTACAGCCTATACAACAACATAAAATTATAAATATTAAATATAAATAGATTAATAAGTTGATCATCATTTTACAGATATTGTTTCTAGAAGACGACGCCTTCATGATAAATGGACACATTAGTATTTTAGACTTTAAGGGTGTAACTTTATCTCACTTACTCCAAGTAACACCAAGACAATTGAAGAAGATGGTCACTGCTGGTCAGGTAAAATATATAGAATGGCTTAGGAGCCATTAAGTACCTCTAAGACTCCAATTTTATTCTTATCACTTTTATTTATTTATTTTCTAATTTATTTTAGGACACTTCTCCACTGAGACTTAAAAGCTTGCACCTTATCAACTGTTTGCCAATTTTCGAAAAAATGTTTAATTTTGCAAAAAAATTACTCAATGAGAAGCATAGAAAGAGAGTGAGTACAAATTTATATGAATCAAATACTTAATAATTATCACAGTTTCGGTTGAAGTATTTTATACTTATGTCTAACCTTTTTAGATATTTGTACATAGCAGTGATTTGAGCGGTTTGAACGTGGATATTCCCAAAGATATATTACCAGCCGAATACGGTGGTAGTGGTGGCACGGCTACAGAAATAGTTGGTATGTAGAATATTACCTAAGAGGTTTAATTACGATTGTTTATTGTATTTTTTTTAAATGTATAATTTTGATAATAAATTGCTACATACTTACCTATCTTGTCAGAACACGGCATGCAATGGAAGATATTTATGCCATGACTGTTTAATTCACCTTTCATTTTAACCCTGACTTTTCTTTTCTTTTTTAATAGATTCGTGGATAAAGAAAATTGATGAATACGGTCCATGGTTGGAAGAAGATATTCAGAAGTACCGAACAAACGAGTCACTACGTCCCGTCAAAGTCAAGGAGAAATCTTTAAAACAAATTGAAATAGATTAGCTAATAAAATATTATACTGTAATTACTTTACCAGACAATTGTATTTTTTCTTCTAAATAAAATTATAATGGTTTGAAAAACACACGTTATTAAATATATTCGGAATTAAGCTGGAGCAACCAAGCTTGCAGTCACTGCCAGGCTACCTTGATAATAAATGTCTGGTCATGCAGCGCGTTGTCCATTGAGATAGTCAGTCAACAGATGCCCAAGACTGTGCGAGGTGGTGGAGCAAAAGCTGTTAAGCGGACCATGGGTTCCAATAAGTACTAAAACAGTTTGCTAAATTTCATAGATAAAGCTTTAGTAGATCTTGAAATATGACCCTGTGAATATAGCTAATTGTAGGACTGACTGACTGATCTTTAGGCCACTTCCAATTTCTCCTAGCGTTATGAAATTTGGCACATAGGGCGTGTGTTATAAATATGCAGATTAAGAAAAAAGTAAGAAATTGAAGAAATCGGTCAAGCGTGAGTTGACCCAATCTAATATTGATTTTTTAATGAGAATATGAAGGGGAGGGAGGGGGTGAAGGAGACGGGAGGAGGGGGATTAAATATGTCATAAGAAATTTAAGAAATCGTCAAGCGTGAGTTGACTTAATCGAATCCTTGAAAAAAAGAATTGAAATCCCACCTAGAACATACTTGTTAGAAAGGGGGCCAAGTTCCTATCGGCTAATTGTTCGCCTGAAAAAGGGTTGAAATCCAATCCAATGCCAAGTTTAGATGTACTTTAAAATCGATCATAATCATCTAAATTTCTTCTAAATTTGAACTTGGCAGGTTTTCTTGCTGTACGTAACACTTGATTAATTGTATAATTAAATTTATAAATCACGCGTACTTATACTGAAATTGTGAGATTTTAACTTTTAAATTTTAGAATAGCGAATTATACCAAACTTAGATTTTAATTGAACGTCGGTAACTGGTTCTTCGTACTTACTGTATGAAAGCATACGTATTGACTACGGCGTTCATCAAAATGCATGATCTACACCACCTCAGTAAAAATCAATTCACATTTTTAGAAAAGAATAATATTCTTATACCAAATTATTATGTTCATTACGAATAACCAATTTCACGAGATATGAGCGAATACTTATACATTGCAGTAACAATCATTATTGCAATACTAGATATTTCAATATCGAATTCAGATAACTATAAAATAAAATAAATGTTTTACAATATATTAGTTTTATTAACCTGGAAACCAGACACCAAAATACGAAACAAATTGCACAGTGCGTTTCATATGAAGCTATGCTAAAAGATAAGTTTATTTATACCACAAGTGCATTCACCTTACATAATGAGTTCACCTATCTATATGATGAATAAGAAGATGACAAAACATTTCATACCAATAGGTACATATCCACTAGTTAAGAACGGATTCTTCGACAAGTTTTACGAAGCTACAAATCAATAGCTAACATGGCATATCAAAATGTTTGTAATTATACACTTTAACTTTTTTTTGTATCAATCAGTGTGCTTTGATACGCTTGTTGTTTTTGATATGATAAAACGGTTGGTTCAGTACTGTTACCATTTTATTATAAGACACTTCACTGTTCCTAGTTGACGTTTCCGTACTCTTTATTATGGCTTAATTTAAATGGATATTTAAGAGAAATAGCTTTTGTTTTATTACAGTGTTTTGTTTAAAAGATCTTGGTGATATTCAGTGGAAATGAAGATTTCAATAAGACCATTGTCTCCGGAACTGGCTGAAAAAGCAAAGGATGAGTTAAATGAAACTACAAATAAACGCGAGGATGGTATACAACATTTAAAGGAATGGATTGAAGAACAGCCCCATCTAACGGCTAGAACAGGTAATTGCATGAATGAATCAAGTATCGGAGCGTGGTTCGCAGCAGCAGTGGTTAATAGTGTCGCCCTAACGATCGAAAGGTCCAGTAAGGATCCTAACCACACTGATGTGAACCCACAGTTCTTAGACAAAACTACTTCTGACTAACCTGTTCAGTCAATATATTGAAGAGGTTAAGTGTTGATTGTATGCAATCAAGACACACTCGTAATATAATCTCATTCTTGTTTTAGATGATCAATGGCTTGCAGCATTTTTGAGAGGATGTAAGCATCGTTTAGAGCGTGCTAAGGAGAAGATGGATTTGTATTATTCGTTGAGAACCATTTATCCAGAACTATATGCTTTCAGACCTAATGACCCACGGTTTAATGAGATGCTCAAAACTGGGTAAGTTTATAATATGTTTTTTGATACTTTTATTTGAAAGATAGCAAAAACTGAGTGTTATTTTTATAAAAGGATATTGAATAAGTAGTTTTTTTTTTGCTAGTTAAAATGCGCTTCTATTATTAATCGTAGATTGTCATCTTCTAAGTTCTATACCTTTGAGAAGCGTATGTTTGAATAGATATATCATATAGAATAAACCAAGAATGAATGAACAGTTATAATGTTCCTATTTACTTACATTAATTTGTTGAAAGTACTAAGCTTACCCACGAATTCTCCAGACGCGCTCAAATTTCAGTAGTGCCCATTGTCCGCGTTATATACATTTATCTGGCAAAAATAATGATCTAGTTTATAATGTTTCAGGAGTATCCTAATATTACCCAAATTATCAAGCCCTGTAGCCCCCAGAGTTGGTATAGTCAGAATTGCTCTAAGTGATCCTAAGAAGTATAGCGCCTTCGATTTCTTTTCACTTACATATATTCTTCAACAGGTACGTCTTTATATCGGAGATAAATTTAAATTATATAATTGTAAAATTTTCAAAAGTAGATAGATTTATTATAGCCTATATTTGAAACGAAACAAAATAATTATAAACATTAAATAAATAATTTAATAAATTGACCATCATTTTACAGATATTGTTCCTAGAAGACGACGCCTTCATGATTAATGGAAACATCGGCATTTTAGACTTTAAGGGTGTAACTTTATCACACTTACTCCAAGTAACACCAAGACAATTGAAGAAGATGATCGCTGCTGGCCAGGTAAAAATAATATAGACCCACCATTTGAAATGTGTGTAAAAAAAACTGTGGGGGTCAGAGGACAGTCTCTTCACGGCAAATATCTAAGTAACGCCGTGTTATGATCGGCGGAATGTGATAGAATGGCATGAGCCAGCAAAGTTTAAGTTAATTTGTAGACTAAGCAATCTTCTTTATCGTTATCATTAAGATTGTAGAGATGATACGGATCCGATGCCATTAAGGATCTCTAAGACTTCAGGTTTGTTCTTATCTCTTTTATTTATTTATTTTCTAATTTATTTTAGGACGCTTCTCCACTGAGACTTAAAAGTTTGCACCTTATCAACTGTTTGCCAATTTTCGAAAAAATGTTTAATTTTGCAAAAAAATTACTCAATGAGAAGCATAGAAAGAGAGTGAGTACAAATCTATATAAATCAAATACTTAATAATTTTTACAGTTTCAGTCGAAGTATTTTATAATATGTCTAATCTTTTTAGATATTTGTACATAGCAGTGATTTGAGCGGTTTGAACATGGATATTCCCAAAGATATATTACCAGCCGAATACGGTGGTAGTGGTGGCACGGCTACAGAAATAGTTGGTATGTAGAATATTACCTAAGAGGTTTAATTACGATTGTTGTTTGTATTTATTCTGTAAATGTATAATTTTGATAACAAATAGCTACAGTCTGCAGCTGCAGAAAAAAGTACCCTCCAATTATGTACCTATTAAGTAACTATCAATATATTTGGAAGAACACATATTATAACGGTTGTCACGACCTCTAATAATAAATTAATTCGTGCATGTACATTAAGAATTATTTGAAAAAGCTTAATCCTTACATTATATTTTAGATAGAGTTGCCTTTTTTCTGCAGTTGACCGTAGGTACTAGTCTTGTCAGAACGCGGCATACAAGATATTTATGCCATGACTGTTGAAACTCAATTTTAACGCTGACTTTCTTGATCTTTTAATAGATTCTTGGATAAAGAAAATTGACGAATACGGTCCATGGTTGGAAGAAGATATTCAGAAGTACCGAACAAACGAGTCACTACGTCCCGTCAAAGTCAAGGAGAAATCTTTAAAACAACTTGAAATAGATTAGCTAATAAAATATTATAATGTAATTACTTTAAGATAATTGTACTTATTGTTTTTCTTCTAATGTTGAGATAATGATGATTTGAATGAATAACTAATAAATATATTCAAAAAATAAATTTATAAAACCTGATCATAGAGCAAGATGCGAAAATAACTGAGTATACCATTAGGTACTTATAAACTACTTACTTTTCTCTTAAGGGTCTGAAGAATCTTACGATATTAACTTTACCGATCTTTTATGTAAAAATGCAGAGATGGCTGGAATGTTACCTACACAAGAAATGACTGAGTTTTCTTTCCTAATTATATAAGTATATTATACAAGTAGGTATTCAAGTCACGAGTGAATTGGTTCCTTCTAGGCAAGCGTGATTCATCGTAGACCACATCGTCACTTACCACCAGGTGAGATAGAGGTTCAACGTAAGCCTGTCATGATTAAAAAAAGACGTCAATGAAGAAGGTGCATCTATTATAATCCTCACCATAGCTCAATTTCAATATGAAGACTATGGGGCCATCCGAATAAATATTGATAAATATTGGAATGGAATTGGAATGCCTGACTTGAATGTGGAATGGAATGGAAGTCAGCCTGTGACCACGGCCGATGTTACCTGGGCGAAACGTCAGGCATTCCAAAGGTATATATATACCTATACCATGATCGCGTTAATTAACGTTACCATTTTAGTAGAATCAGGTTTATTCATGAGGTTTGGAATCGCCGAATTCCCGCTAACATTTTAGAATTTTATGGAACGCAAAAGGTTAAACGTTAGGTAAAAAAATTTTATTAATACAAATTATGCAGGTAGCGTACGAATAAAGACAAGATGGTTTATTATTAGGTAGGCGCGAGGTGTTAAAAAATAGCTAGCTTTTAATTCACCCACAAGAGCCAAGATAAGGTAAATCAAAAGAAGTGCGAATAAGCGGACACCAGGCTAAGATGATGATGATGATTATATGCACTGGGAAAAGTTACTTCAAAGTAGTTGAATTTCAACATAATCAGTTGCTAACGCTAAAACACCTACGCATTTGTTACTGGCAATATTATGGTGGGCGTTTTACTAGTTTGAAAATGTTTTACGTGACGAATTCTACTAATATTATAAATGTGAAAGTTCGTGAAGATGTTTGGATGTTTGTTACTCAACACGCTCTAACGACGCAATGGATTTCGCTGAAATTAGGTACTTTCATCCCTGGAACAGGTTTTCATGGGTTTCACCCTCCCAAGCCCGTACAACCATCATAATACAGGTGAACAAACCATCGTCCTCTGAGCCTTTTCTCAATTCAGAGTCGATTTTCTTGGTACACAGTGGCCAAAATTCTTTTTTTTTTTGAGAAGCGACTGCCATCTGACCCCCAAAACCAGTGGACAATATCTTCACTGTAAGACCAGACCAGTTGTTGGACTTTTTAGGGTTCCAACTACTTGTAACGACTGAAACAGATAATAATAATAATAATCATTTATTGACCAAAAGTACTTAAATCTAGTTACATATACGCCAACTACCAAACTAGATCTTTGCAGATCTGTGCTGTGGCAGTCAGGCTCGCAAACCTATTAGTATTGCAACGGGGACCCAATTTGCTGTCAGAAGCACGTAACAGGTGAGTAATAACACCTTCGAAATATGAGCCAGTTACACTATTTTACTATCTCAAATAAAAGGTTTAATACAAGGTCATTATCCGATATCGGAAAATATTGTCGATATTGATTTCCCCGCGCCTCCTCACTTTGTAACGCTATTGTATGCTGCAGAAAGTTTGGCAGTGATAAAAATGAGAGAACCATGTTTCATACAAGCATGTTTATAGAAGTCAATGTTTACAATTGGCAAATCATTTCGAAATCGAATTAGCGTTTACCAGCAAACTGTGATAATGTACTAAAAGTATGAATATGCGTCAGAGTATAAAATCAAGGCAATCTGTATGAGATCAATTGGTTTTTGGTTGATAGGGAAGGATACTACTATCCTGTCTTTACTTTATTAATTTTGGATTACACATCGTTACCATTACTGAAGGAATTCTTATGCGGTTTTTTTATTAGAAAGGTCTTGGTTAGACTAAAAATCTTACGCAGATTTGATCACAACCAGTTGAGTAGAACTGTAGATATAGTCAAAAAACGTGAAAACTAGTAATATTATGTTAGGATCCTAACCTCCCCGCCTTTTCCCAGCCCTCCCCCGTTCCCATAAGGGTAGGCAGCGCGTGTGTGACACCATAGTGTTGCACACGTTCATAGGCCACGGTGACCGCTTCCCATCAGGTAAGCCGTGTGCTTGTCTGCCACCTACGTAGTATAAAAATGAAAGGATATTATGAAAAACATTTCTTTTTCTTTCACAAATTTAGATTTGAGCCATCTTACACTGTATTGACATAACCTTTGAGTTTATTTTTGAATAGGTACTTTGATATTATCGCAGTTTTTAATATCGTTAGGTAATCAAATGTATGGTATGGCTGTGGCTGTGCACTTTCGAACAATAGTGTTTTTTTGCCAGTTAGTTGGTCCGGAGAGTCTTATGTTGCAGTTTATTTTTTGTTTCTTAGATTAGGTATGTGTTATAATGTAACCGATGTTCGATTGTATAGAATTTGTAGAAATATTTTTCATTAGAAAGCAGGCGTCGTATGTGTAGATACAATTGCGACAGATTTAACAATTTGGTTTTTTTAAATGTGTTTGTTGATGTGCGATAGTGGTAAGGAAATAGTGCTTTAATTGTTTTATTCTGAGTTTTTTGAAATGGTCTTAGGCTTGTTAATTACCATATTTAGCTTTAATTAGGCTCCTATAGTACCTAATAATTTTGTTTCGACGATCGATGTGCAGTTTCCAGGCAAGTCTTCCATCCACATAGTCATAGGATTTCCCGTGGTGGTAACATTTGATGATTGCATTAATATTTATAGTGGGTTTACAGTGAACTCCCCTATACGTTTATTTTTGCCAGTAAGTAGGTACCATGTATGATGTCTTGTTGTTAATAAATTATATTTCAATCATTCATTCAGTAGGTTGTTGTTATATCGGTCACGTCAATATGACTTGAACTCGCCTGATGGTGAGCTAAAGGTAAAGTCTTAGTATGTTTAGATCTTTTAGAGCTACGGTTGTAATGTTTGTACCAATGGAATTATTGAAATAGCGAGGTTTTGTATTAGTTTGTTTTAAAATACGTTTCATACCTGGAAGCGTGAAATACGTAATCGGAACCCTGAGGAACAGTTTAATCAATAATATATCGTATCCTATCTATCAACTATTTGATTTGATAGGACACGATTAGTAGGAATGTTTGCTTAGATTCTTCTTCTGTCTTTTATTCAAATTATGCAAAAGGGTTCTCGTTACATATGCCTGAGAAAGTACACGGAAGTCGACAAACTCTTGATCATCCTGCCGGGTACGTCAGTATTTGGCATTGAACGAGTTAATTAGGCCTGCCAATACGAATATCTATGTCACTACAAAAGGTAATGAACAGTATCCGATCGTTAAAGTTGATATCGTTTGTCGATGTTAGCGAGTCAGTCAGTGGTGTCATAATGCTATATGATAAGACTTGTACTTTATCAGTTAGTCGATATACGGCCGGCGCACGCGAACAACAGGTACGTACTGCTCCAATTTGTATTAGTATTATAGGTATTTTTATATCGATAGATAATATGTACCAAAAATTGCTATTTTCAGAGAAAACTACTTATCAATCTCCTGCAATTTATATTTTGTGTACTTTCCTTTACTGAAGTGTGTGTTGAATTTAATTTTAAAGCAAGTATTTTTATATTATTCATTAAGCAGTTTAGATTACATTTGCTGTGTAATTTTGATGTTATTGTCAGAAGATCTAAGGGTCTAAAAATAGGGATTCCTCTATCCTGCTTGGTAGAAATCGCTTCTCGCGATAAGGTCACCCATAGTACTTAGGTATATACGGAACTGTCTACATATTGTAGGAGGTAGGACATGACGGTATCTCCCGTCCGAAATGAGCTGTCCGATTGGGGTAAGGTCAGTACGGGGAAGTGTGTCATACTTTTTGCGAAGTTTACTTTGAACATAAAAATCACATATTTTTAGTTATAATTTCTAAATCTCGGTGCAAACAAAACATGATATGGTTCATAATTGGCTGAAAACAAAGTGTTTTAGTCAATAATATTCATTAGGAATTAGTTTTTAAGGTCTAATTGTAAATTGCTATAGTAGACACACTTCCCCAACAAAGTGAGGCAAGTGTGACTATGTCTTTCGTGTACAATAGACAGTTATTTTTTATTTAGAAATGCAGTGTTTAAGCTACTCGATCGTGTGAAAGAATCAATTGATGTTAATACTACATAATATACTGTGTATGAATCTTTCAAGGGTGTAAAATTTATGAGGTAAGTGTGTCATATTATGTTGGGCAGGGATAGAAAACATTTTTAGGTAAAAGTCATAGCTGATGGATAATCTTCACTTTTATTTAGAGTTTAATAAAATTAATATCAATAATATTAAAAGGTACTTATTGAAAGGTAAGTAGGTATTCAAATGAAATATAAAGGTAAATTTTCTTGTTCCTACGACATTTTTTTTGTTTCTACAAGAAAATTTATTTTTCATTAATAAAATAAATTTAAGTATCTGCCATAAAAATTAAACAAAGCTAATAAGTAACAAAATCACACAGAAAATATCAACATATTTGAAATTTTAAATGTCATTTCGCTATATCTACCTTGCTTACTGACACTAACACTTTTAATGTGTACAGTTACCTACAACCTTCCAGAGATAATTAATCCAATACTATATAAAATTGTTAACGAAATAAATAATTAAGATTATTGTCTATGCACAATGTTTTTAACCTCTGACTTGGGGCAAGTGTGTCATATAGACACACTTGCCTCATGGAAAGTAGACACACTTTCCCAGTCACTTGATTTAGAGGTTCGATTTTTTTAATGGACGTAATGCTCTCATTTTCAACAATTCCAACAATATTATAGGAGTAATAATAAGTTTAATTAGTATATTATTCACTTATGGGTACAAAATATACTGATTTACACGAAAAACCAAGATTTTTATGGATTCAAATGGGTGATGTGAACTCTAATTCGTCTTACAAAATGTGACATATTTTAAAATGGCGATAACTTCATAAATGCTTGACCAATGCCATCTAATTTTAAATTATGTAACTAGATATTTGTTTCCACACAACAACAGATGGCATTTTCATCAAAAGCTCTAATAGTTTTCGTAATATAAAGGGCAGTTACACTTGCCTCATAGCTACACTTCCCCGCACTGACCTTAGTACCTTCGCCCTACAGAACACCGCGGCGCGGGCGGGCGCGGCCATAATAACCATCGTGTTGTGTTCCCGCCGTAAGAAGGGTAGCCAGAGCTCACTGTATCCCTCCTCCACCCATCCCTTCCTAGCCTCCCCGTCCCTTCCCAGCCTAGGCAGCGCGTGTGTGACACCCTTAGTGTTGCACACGTTCATAGGCCACGGTGACCGCTTCCCATCAGGTGGGCCGTGTGCTTGTCTGCCACCTAAGTAGTATAAAAAAAATCCATTTATGTATTTACGGTGAAAATTTTTATGTGCAGTTAGGAGTTATCATTTATAAGTACATAAATACACAATGCCAGGCTAAAATTAAAAATTGACGATATTGTTTTAGAAATATTAGGTATGACTTTTCGATGTGTAATCTAAACAAAAGACATATCATGGCCATTTCTCTATTTTCTTTTTACTTATCTTTAAATACTTACACATTATGGCGTGTAGTCTACTGAATCTGTATATCAGCATTATAGACAGACACGATGTTTCAACGATTTTATCAGAAAGGGTGACTAATAGATAAAATTATAATAATAGCCATGCTTGCCCTTTGATTGTATTTTGAAATAATTAGTATGCTGCCGACCACATCTGGTGTTCAAATTATCTATTTGAATAACTTTGATGAAGAATTCACTAATATTCTTTGGAATCAAATAAATGTAAATGCAAGCGAGCATGATTTTAAGTACCTAGGTATTAAAATCATGCAAACTGATAAATGCTTAGTAGTTATTTCAGTGCACAATTTTTATCGAATTGAATAATTTCACGGCATAAATCTACGAATAATAGTTCAGTCAGTTTAGTTTAATTAATTAAGTTTAGTTCAGAATAATATTTGCTTCTGTCCTTTTTACCGCACGAGTACCTTTGCTATTATTAAACCTTCTACGCAAACACATCGGCTTTCAGTGCTTCCTTACTTCAAATCTATCACTATTTGTTTGTATGTATAATAAGTATGTATTTACAAAAAAAGTATATAAGTAGGTTTATCATCATTCTAGAACCCATAACACAAGCTAGTTAAACTATGCTTACTTTGGGTCTAGGGAGCGCTGCGCGCTGTGTAGAATGTCGTAGAATATGTATTATTATTATTATATATTATTTAGTATTTTTGTAATACTACTAAAATTGTCTTCATAATACTGTGATGTTTCTGTTAACAGACTTGAAGTTAATGTAAAATGGTTCGAGAGTTAACACCAGAGTTGGCTACAATAGCAAAGGATGAATTGAACGAGAATCCTAAAACAATACCTAGTGATTTAAAATATTTAAAGGAATGGATATCAAAGCAGCCACACTTGAAAGCGAGGACAGGTAAGACTTAACCATTAAAGTGATTTTCTGATCGGAAAAAGTGATCATCCAGGACGGGACTTGAACCCGTGACCAGTCCCTTACAGGGGGAATGCTCTAACCAACTGAGCTACCTGGACCCATTCTAGATGCTCTTCCGATATATTCTACGGCTTAGGGCGCCGGTGGTGGTATCAACCATTAAAGTTTTTACTTAATAATAATTTTGTTATTTGTGCATTTTTAGTCGAAAGATGAAAAATCTTTAGTGAAAGGAATTGCTAAGGATCGCGAAAGTGTAAGCCTGTCTCCTGAACGTAATAACATCAACTCAATGATTCTGCTATAATTAATCTTTGTAGTATAGGTAGTATAGGTACTTACTTCTGTTGGCTTTTTGCTACAAGTTTGTCGAAATATCTGTAGTTTTTTTTCCTGGTTTATCACTTTAGGTAGGTATAACTAATTCTATTAACCTTTGAAATTAATAAATTTGAATTGCATCAAGTCTTAGTAGGTTTCATTGTCGTTATAAACAATTTTCTGTCTGGTATGCTATTAACAGTAAGAAGGTGATTTAAATCCACTTCAAAATTAGGTGAATATTGAAATTGACCTTAATTAGACTTGTGAACAGTAAATTATTTCCTACTTTTTATCTGCTTATCTTTTTAGTGCAGTATGTATTCCTTTCCATGTATGTACTTATCGCGATTATGTAATCGTGGTAAAGTACCTTAAAACAAACAAAATTTGGCATTTATTGACTAATCTAGAAATCGTATTTATTTTGTAATATCATATACGTTATCTCACGACTATAAGAACGATTAATGTATAGTTTTTATCATTTGTGGAGGTGCACATGCGAAAGTGGATTCCGTAACACTTTGTTGATGGGCAATTAAATAAACAAAGTTATCCTTTTATTATTATTGACCAGTGTTCATCACTATAATAAACAACAATGTCAATATATGTCATATTGCTCTAGACATGAAGGTTGAATACTGGTTATGTTATTATAATTAAGTAGCTGGTATGGCAGTTCATAAAGTAAGGAGCGTAATATAAAATTATACCTGTATATTTAATTTTGATTTTTTTTCATTGAAGCGATATTTAGAACTACAAATATGATATAGTACCTATGCATAAACACCTAAATAAACAAAGAACTAAACCATCTATACTCAATACTTACATAATAATATTTTATAGAAAGCAAAAGTCTTGGACGTAAATATTTCAGAAAACCATTGCATTATAAAAAAAAGAATGATATAAAAAATAAATAGAAATTACTGTTTCGTAATTAAACGATACGTATGGAAAAAAAGCATGTAGTTCTTATGTTTTATTTCGTCAGCACACTAATGTAAATAGGTACCTACCCAAGAATAGATATCAAGTTATAAGGTGTTTGTACTTTATAATTTCTATCATCATTGCGAAATTCAAGCTCGAGACGTGCTCGGTGCAGTTTGATTGAAAAGTCAGTGTCGTATTATAGTTTAAACAGTTGTTTATTTTTTTTACAGATGATCAATGGTTGATTGCACTACTGCGAGGTTCTAAGTTCAGTCTTGAAAAAGTCAAGAAGAAGTTAGATTTATATTACACTTTGAGAAGCACAGCTCCTGACATCACTATGAGAATTAAACCTACTGATCCGAAATTTATTGAATTCTTTAGACTAGGGTAAGATTTACCTATAGGTACTATTTTTATGTCTTTGTACTATAATTAAGTCTAGGTTGTTTGTATTGTTGAACGCGCTAATATCAGGATCTATTCATCTGTTTTGTTATCATCCTACTAATATTATAAACGCGAAAGTTTGTAAGAATGTATGTCTGGATGTCTGGATGTCTGGATGTCTGGATGTCTGGATGTATGTTTGTTACTCTGCCACACAAAAACGGCTTGATGGATCTGGCTAAAATTTGGTACAGAGATAGATTATAGTCTGGAATAACATATAGGCTACTTTTTATACAAGCTAATACCGCGGCTCCGCTCGCAATGTCGATCGTTCGGGATTTCTAGATATATCTTTGTTACTCTTTCACGTAAAAACGGCTGAATAGATCGGACTAAAATTTGGTAACGAGATAGATTAAAGTGTGGAATAACATATAGGCTACTTTTTATACAAGCTAATACCCGCGACTCCGCTCACGGAGTCGATCAGTCGACCCACGGAGTAGATCAGTCGGGATATCTGGATGTATGTTTGTTACTCTTTCACGTAAAAACGGCTGAATAGATCAGGTTGAAATTTGGTACAGAGATAGATTATAGTCTGGAATAACATATAGGCTACTTTTTATACAAGCTAATACCGCGGCTCCGCTCGCAAAGTCGATCGGTCGGGATGTTCAAATATTATGTTTTTTGCTATTTCACGTAAAAACGGCTGAATGGATCTGGCTGAAATTTGGTACCGAGATAGAGTGTAGTGTTTAATAACATATAGGCTAATTTTTATACAAGCTAATACCCGCGGCTTCGCCCATGGAGTTCATCAGTCGGGATATCTGGATGTATGTTTCTTACTCTTTCACGTAAAAACGGCTGAATAGATCGGGTTGAAATTTGGTACAGAGATAGACTGTAGTCTGGAGTAATATATAGGCTACTTTTTATACAAGCTAATACCCGCGGCTCTGCCCGTGGGAGTCGATTGGTTGGTAATCGTTTTTTGGTCATATCCCCGGTTCTACTTAACCAAATGCAATCAAACATACGGCAGATTTTATGTAAAACCAACACCTTCCTAATGAAAAGGCGACATCAAAATTTGTTCAGCAGTTTTTGCGTCCATCACGAACAAACAGACAAGGATTGCAAAAAAATAGATATTTGTGGTCAACATAACCAAGTCTTTTTTTTCAAATATCGATTATTACAACTAAAAGTACTGTTATAAAGGGATATATGTCCACGCTGTCGCCTTAGGTGAACCCTGTAAAGATGGTGTAAGGTGAAACCAATAAATAAGGAAAAAAAAAACTTTTGGTCATATCTCCAAATTTTAGGTCTGACCAAGAAAACACTAAAATCCGTTTAGTACTTTTTATCCGAAAGGTTTTGGCTAGACGAGTGGAGACCAGTGGAGTGGAGAGTGGAGCGGAGTGGGAGTAGTGTGGCGAGTGGAGTGGGGAGTGGTGTGGAGAGTGGAGTGGAAAGTGGAGTGGAGAGTGTAGTGGAGTGGAGATTGAAGTGGAGAGTGGAATGTAGGGTGGAGTCGGGAGAGGGGATTGGACAGTAGAGTTGAGGTGGAGAGTGGAGTGGAGAGTGGAGTGAACAGTGGAGTGGAATGTGGAGTGGAGAGTGGAGTGAACAGCGGAGTGGAAAGTCGAGTGGAGAGCCGTTTCATTCAAATAGACTTGGTGGCAATACCGAATTCCACGCGGGCGAAGCCGCGGGCGGAAGCTAGTCAAATTAATATTTCTAGCCAAACGTTGTGTTGCCATATAAAATTATTATCAAAGAAATCGAACGCAAGCTATCGTATAATGAAGCTTATGAAGTAGAATGAAATGTCGAAGTGATACGACACTTCATGTCAATAAATTCACGTCAATGAACGACGTTGAAAAAGACTTGAAAAAACTCTAGATTTTTTTTTATATAGGACACATCAGAATGACTTTATCTCGCCTGTTGGTAAGCTCATGGCAAAGCCTCAGGACTGGGGTCACCACTAGGTACATATACCGGTAGTGCCACCGGTATTTTTTATTTACAATTTTTTTGACTAATCTTCACGAGGATCAAAAGTAATGACCCATGAACACACTGAGTCTACTTAATGTACATTTGTCTACGTTAAGTTAATTTTTAATTTGCTATGTCAAATTAAAAAATATTTACATATATGCCAATTTATGTAAGATTTTTGACATCCTATCCTATCCTATCCTATCCTACTAATATTATAAACGCGAAAGTTTGTAAGAATGTATGTCTGGATGTATGTTTGTTACTCTGCCACACAAAAAGGGCTTAATGGATCTGGCTAAAATTTGGTACAGAGATAGAATATAGTCTGGAATAACATATAGGTTACTTTTTATACAAGCTAATACCGCGGCTCCGCTCGCAAAGTCGATCGGTCGGGATTTTCTAGATATATGTTTGTTACTCTTTCACGTAAAAACGGCTGAATAGATCTGACTGAAATTTGGTAACGAGATAGATTAAAGTGTGGAATAACATATAGGCTACTTTTTATACAAGCTGATACCCGCGACTCCGCTCACGGAGTCGATCAGTCGACCCACGGAGTAGATCAGTCGGGATGTCTGTATGTATGTTTGTTACTCTTTCACGCAAAATCGGCTGAATAGATCGGGTTGAAATTTGGTATAGAGATAGATTATAGTCTGAAATAACATATAGGTTACTTTTATACAAGCTAATACCGCGGCTCCGCTCGCAAAGTCGATCGTTCAGGATGTCCAAATATTATGTTTGTTGCTAATTCACGTAAAAACGGCTGATTGGATCTGGCTGAAATTTGGTACCGAGATAGAGTGTAGTGTGAAATAACATATAGGCTAATTTGTATACAAGCTAATACCCGCGGCTTCGCCCATGGAGTTGATCATTCAGGATATCTGGATGTATGTTTGTTACTCTTTCACGTAAAAACGGCTGAATAGATCAGGTTGAAATTTGGTACAGAGATAGATTATAGTCTGGAGTAATATATAGGCTACTTTTTATACAAGCTAATACCCGCGGCTCTGCCCGTGGGAGTCGATTGGTTGGTAATCGTTTTTTGGCCATATCCCCGGTTCTACTTAACCAAATGCAATCAAACATACGGCAGATTTTATGTAAAACCAAGACCTTTCTAATGAAAAGGCGGCATCAAAATTTGTTCAGCAGTTTTTGCGTACATCACGAACAAACAGACAAGGATTGCAAAAAATAGATATTTGTGGTCAAGATAACCAAGTCTTTTTTTTTCAAATATGGATTATTACAACTAAAAGTACTGTTATAAAGGGATATGATGTCCACACTGTCGCCTTAAGTGGAGAGTGGAATGTAGGGTGGAGTCGGGAGAAGAGATTGGACAGTAGAGTGGAGGTGGAGAGTGGAGTGGAGTGTGGAGTGGAGAGTGGAGTGAACAGTGGAGTGGAGTGTGGAGTGGAGAGTGGAGTGAACAGCGGAGTGGAAAGTCGAGTGAAGAGTCGTTTCATTCAAATAGACTTGGTGGCAATACCGAATTCCACGCGGGCGAAGCCGCGGGCGGAAGCTAGTAATACCATATTTTGTTGACACAATATCGCTTTGGCGGGCACTTTATGCTGGATAATAATATAGCTGACTTCAAACAAGCCTATAAACCCAAAGGAGTTTGTATGTTTAAATGCGTTAATTGCAGAGACTACTTACGTAGATTACTCAGATAAAAATCGATTTATCTAATCGACGACGCTTATATCGCAGTACTTAATTATTTTATATGGTACGTTTTATATGGTACGTGAAATTGTAAGCTATCTATGAAATACCTAGTGTTGTGCGGTACAATACTATACCTATTTCAATTTTTATATTATTAAATAGATAGGATACAAATTTTCAACCCTTAGCCACTTTTAACATCAGATGAAACCGTCACTAATAAGGCAAAAAGAAAAGCGTATTTTGAAGTAGGTAGTCACTATTATTTTTCGCCATTTTATGCATAGTTTATGATTTCATTGCTGATTTTTAATACAAAAATCGAACCGAATTTCCCTCTTTTTTAAGTCAGTTAAGGACACTAAACCCTTCTCCAGAATATACAAAATATTTTTCTGAGAATCAGTTCATCCAAATGCGAAATAATTGCGGATAACCATAATATATATACAAGAAAGAAAGAAATTAGTCCCGAGTTCCTGCATTTATAAAGGAATGACGGCCTTCATTCTACACTAAGTTCAGTATTACATCATATCGACTCTGGACGAGTCTATAATTTAATGTGAAATATACGACACAATGCGTTTGATCCGTGTACTTACCACGTCTGATAAAACATATATTTCCTCAATTGTAGTCGAGTAGTTACACCCACTTATACATTGTACATGATGCATTCACGTATTAAGTGACATCACTTACCTTGCCGCATGTAACGAGAGAATATTCAATTTCAAACACCTCTCCAATACAGCTGTATTAGGTTTTTTTAATAGTAATTTTGTATACATTTATAGACTGAGAAATTAACTGCACTTATACAGTTCTTGTCATGTGCATTACTAATCCCGTTCCAATGCACAGGAACCCATTCCAGGTATAAAATTTATATTGCGCTATGCGCTGGAATAGCGCATACGCTTACTATGCACAATTCTAGATTATAACATCTATCTTTTTGGCAAATTACAATTAGATCCGATCAGCCATTAGCCAGAAAAAATAACAAATATACTATCATTTAACATTATAATTTTTTGATAGCAAAACATTCAAAATATTGCCTGGATTAAGGTTAGGTAGGAAAATAGTAGATACTCATACGTAGGTGCTTGCTCATATCTTAATAATATTATTATCTTTAATGATTGATAAGCACTGGTACACTCGAACCAAGTCCAAGAAATCAACGAAGCAAGTTTGCTGGCGTGCAATTTTTTTTAATTCATGCACACCATGGAACTAGTTCAATCAGTTTTTAATATTACTGCTATCATAAATGTCAAAGTTAGGATCGAGATGGATGGAACATAGAAGATACCTATGCATGTGCATGGTGTGATTGGTGTACTATCAAGCAACATTCAGTTCTAAAATTTCATTTTTAGTTAAAATCCTTCACCTACATTATCATAGGTATAATAATTATGAATTAATTTCCTGTTTAAAGTAAGTGGCTTTATTTCGATACAATCATTTTCGATAATTTGATAAGCATTATTAATCAACAAATGCATGATTAAGTGAACCAAAAGAAATCAAATCTAATGACGAAAATTTTTCACCTACGTCATGTTGCTATTTACACCTCCGATGAATAGCGACGTGTGGTTATTCTCCTGTTTGTTCGTGTATATTTAGCAATTTTTTTGTACCTATGTATCTTTTTGTGGCATAATAGCTCCCAAATGGGTGAATCGATGTCTTGAAAACATCAACAAATACATTTTGCTACGCGAAATATAAATAAATAAATATTCTACGACATTCCTCATAGTGCTACCCGCGTCCCCTGTCGTAGCAATCAAATGCACTACCGCTACGCCACAGAGGCCGTCTGTGGCGTTGCGGCGTACCTACGTGAAAATACTTTCATCCTGATCGGCATTTAGTTACTGTAGTTTTATGACATTACTGCACCTATATGATGTTATAAACATAGATTACAGTTACGAATGCGATAGATAAATAAGGAGCGTACAGAAAGATGCAGCAATTTGTTGTAAGTTGCACTTGAATTTGTCCTCAAGAATTCTAACTACATATTATATAATATCTAATCTGTGGCGCTAGAGTGATACGAGTATCTATCTTTTCTGATAATACCATTACTTTTACTATGTTAGCACATTTAGTTCTTTTGCCACGGTTCCTAAGGATCTCAGCATGATGATATAGCCGGCCCTTTCACTAGAATCCCACTGGTAGTTTCATCTGAGCGTATAAAGTCTTCAGTTTTATTATCAGTATAGACACCAATCACAGAACAAAAAAAAACTTCTATAAGTAGAAGTAGCAAGGGGCTGCGTCGCCAAAAAGTTAAAAGTAGATACACTTAACTGAAGGACTCACGTATTTGATGGATTAATTATTATATACATAGATTAATACTGATCAAAAATTAAGTTCATTTCAGTAAAATAAGGTGTGCAAGTATACTTTCCCATATTTAAGGAAAAATATATTCATCCAATGAGCAGTACTAGAAGTCTGTGTGAGAATATTTTTTGGCGACATCGATTTCTTTGTATTTTAACCTAGATACTACTACCACATGAATAGCTATGGTACTGTCGTAACTCATGTGCTACTACTGTCTTTTAATGTTCTGTGATATCTATTTATTATTCGACTTTGAATTAAATTATTAATATTTCTAATTTTAGAACAGTTTTAATACTGCCGAAGCCCAAAGACAAGATAGTGCCGCGCGTTATCGTCATCAGAGGCGGCCGTTACAACCTGGCAACACACAGCGTGGCTGATCTCTTGTGCATGTTATATTATTTAGTCCAGGTAAACCATAATTTATCTATTTAGATTGGTGAGTACTTGCTTGTTTATCTTTTGTCATGAGGAAATCTTCACGAATACCATCCCCCACCGGCTGGGGGAGGGGAGAACGACATCAAAAAGCAAAAAGCACTTAAACAGGCACCGAAAAAGAAAAATAAGACTAAAATAATATACTGGCTTTTGTCCGCGGCTAATAAATACTAATTTCATTCCCTTGACCTTCCCGTACCTTTTTTTTTACCTTCTATTCGTAGTGATCTATATATATGTGATGACTGTGAATATCTATTAATTGAGCTATTTATTTGCCCTTATTATGTCTAACATTTGTATATCGGTACATACATTAATAGTGAGTTTGCTTTGGTTAAGTTGCTAACTTTTAAAATTTAAATATTTCAGATACTGGTCGTAGAAGATGACGTTGCTTCGGTATTGGGATCTAAAGTCGTCGTCGATTATGAAGGTGTAACGATAAACCATTTAGCGCAAGCGACTCCTCTATTGAGGAAGATGACTGCAGTTGCTCAAGTAATCACATTATTGAATTATAGTATTTTTAAAAGAGATATTTATACAATTTCCAACGAGTCGATGGTAGTTGAATGGATAAGAATGCGGCCTCTTCTCACAGTTATCGAGTTCGGATCCGGACAGATAGTATCACTGAATTTCACTTTGTGGAATTTATATGTGAAGGAAAACATCGTGAGGAAACCCACATGTCCTAGAGGAAATTCTAAGGACCTGCATTAGGCCAGCGTGTGTAGATTAAGGTCTAAACTCTCTCAGCTATCTCGTTAGAGGAGAGGAGACCCGTGTCCAGCAATGGGCATTGGGTAGCTATCATACAAGTTTACTTAGCGATCAGTTCATCCAGGGTTACATTACAAATATTTTCTAAGATATCCTTTGTTATTAACCGTGTACTAAGAAAATAACTAGTCTTAGGCCATCAATTTAATTTAGTTTGAGATAGTTTAAACCAAGTTGGTTTGCTAATTCAAGTGTCATAATTAAAGTCGTTCCAATAATTAGTACCTACCTATATACTCGTGGAATACCAACCTATTGTGTTAAAATGGAACTTATAAATTGGATAGTATATAATGTTATATTAACTATATCATAGCTTTTGTATTTGTATTAGTACCTACATATTTTGTTATTTGTGTTTCAGGACTCGATGCCGCTCCGGCTGAAAGGCAGCCACCACATGAATTTACCTTCAGGAGTTGATAGAATATTTACTTTGATTTCTGGATTGTTAAATGAAAAAGCTAAACAAAGGGTGAATATTTACGATTTCTATTTAATGAGCATAATGCATATCAACTAAATTCACTGTTTCATACACATATTTCTCCCCCTGGAGTAGCCTATTGAGTGGTTAGAGTGTTATTATCTATTCTATGCCTATAGTCTTCTATTTAAGTGGTCAAAAGATGTTGAAAAGCGAACCTCGAGCCTCAAGGTGAAATTTTGGTAGCTAACCAGGGCAACGCTAAAGTAAAGAGATTCAATATTCTCGCACATAGTACACTGTAGATACCAAACTTTATGACATGGAGCTAGTCTGATAATGGACCTCTGTAGTTAAATAACACAAACCCATCAATCATCATCAATTTGGGCTTTTTCAAATTTCATGTCACAATGTCTATCGTGTACGACCGTAGACAGAGAAGGAAATACTATTCTCTGTCTACGTGTACGACACTATGAATTACTATAAATACGTCTAAGCAATTTCATTTTTTCTTTTCAGTTAAAAATTCATAAGACTTGTGAAGAATTAAAGGAGCACATTCCTATAGAAATCATTCCTAAAGAATACGGAGGCAATGGCAAAACGTTTGCGGAGATTACTGGTGAGTGTTTCAGTTTGTCACTCAGCAATACATCTGAACTCAAATAGCTCATGCAGAACAAGATGGTAGAGGCAAATGTACTAAATAAAATAAATAGGTAAATCCTACGATTATACCGTTTGCAGGTGCGTGACCTCCCTCCTAGTTTGAAATTTATCAATAGACTAGCCGCCGTTACATGGAACTTTGTTTTCGTGCCCGTTTCCGTATCCAGACTATAAGTCCAGACCATCTATCCCGGCGCCAATTTTAGCCACATCGTTAAGGTTATCGCCAGATGGTTTTCGAATGATGTTATTGACTTTTAGTATTTACAACAGTTATTGAACTCAAACTTCAATTTTTTTTGTATATTGTGTGTATATCAAGTACATTAGTAGCTATGTTTTAAAGTGATATATGTAATATCTATCATAATTTTATTGTTCTAGATTCATATTACGATAACAATAGATAAGTTGATATTATATTGATGATTTAATACGGAATGGAAGCAATCGACTGATCATTTATAAAGAGTGCCATGCATTTTCAATTCAAGGCTATGTTTAAAGCAACCCTTTCTTTAATTCACCATCATCATCCCGATTTAATCTAAGCTTGCACTTTGGAGGATCCAGGGTTCACTCTTCTACGCTTTCTTCTTCTGTTGTGGTTTATCTCTACTTTTACGGCAGCTTCTTTTGTCTAACTCCTATCTCAAAGGGAGAGCCTGAGCCATAGCCTCGCCCGTGACTCTGTGGTCTCGCCCATTAATCAGCAGGAATTCGGACTCGTAGGTGATGAGCCCAGGGCTCGGAAGATATAAGTGGAGCGTCATACATCCAACTCTTTCTTAATGCTCACCTCGATTACAGAGGTTCTGTTTAGTTCACCGATTTGAACTTCATTTGTACCAGTAAATGATGTGGTAGTATGTTAGATTTTGTTCTCCGCTGACCCTTGTCGATTTCATACATAGATCTAAAACATGGATTTTTTGTTGTTTTAGAGTACTGGGTGTCGAAAATAAAGGAATATCAGCCGTGGATGAAAGTGGAAGAGCAATTCGGTACAGATGAATCAAAACGTGTTGGACCCCCAGTTACCGATAACCTCATGGCTGAAGGTTCCTTTAGACAACTCGATATAGACTAATTGTTGTAATTTGTAATGTTAATTAATAACTAAATATCCTAAAAAATAACCCTTCTGTAATAAACTGTTGTGCTTGTGAACCAAAAGTTATTATTATTTGAAAATTCAATTCTATTTAAAACTTGGAACGTTCCACGTCAAAATTTAGATTCGTAGCGTCATCTAAATTACAATTTCGGTTAGAATGCGTTGTTATATTGTCACCCCCAACAGCTTCGTTCGGTCTGACACTACGCAGGTCTAAGGTAAATAACAGTGATATAAACTTTATATCACTACGTGTAAAAGTACGAGTATTATTGCACGGAGCCTCAAATCGGTCAATATACCTACATTAACATTATGATTTTGTGACGTTATTTTTCTCATCAATGTAAACAATTTTGAAGAGATCCATCATCACAGATACGTCAAAAGTAGTGTTATTGTTGGTTTTAGTAGCTAAGCACACACTTATAACAGTTTTGTATAAGTGTGATAATTCATGAATGGACCAGCAGCACAAGTAATCTTTTCAACTTCCATAGCATAGCATTGCGTATGTTGAGACAATGAATTCTGATATTGGCAAATAATTATTCATAGTCAGCCCGTTGAAATTGAAGCTTTGATTCTGTCGGGTGTGCCCCGACTTCAATCCTAAGAATTTTGACAAAATAACGCTGCAAGGAAGACCTGGTGATTATATCAGTAAGTACCTAATTAAAAATAACCTTGGATTATACAGATTAGTATAGATACTGTAACGGATAGATACATCCTATCAGTTATCAAAAGATTGGCAAACACATTTGAAAACCCGATTTATCTAATTAGGACTGCTAAAGCCGACTTGTTTTGATTATACTGTTAGGTAATTAAATAAATCGCTGCAGATTTTAATAATGCATATTTACAAATAAATTTATAAAATATGTTGTGAAGTTGTATGCTGATGAAAAGATAAAAATTAAACAGTGTCAATTTTAGACATGGTAGCTCTGGCGCAGCCTTTTAGAAAACCGCAAATAATGTATGTTACACACAGAAGTAGAAGCAGGTAGCCGAATTTACTTCTCCTGTTAGTTTGGAAAATGATTGCCGTCTGAACTCCCAATCCTGAGAGGAAAGGCTGCGTCAGAGCCCCGTCTGTCAATCAGGGCCTCGATTCTGCTAAAAACAAACCACTGTAATACCACTGACACTCTAAAAAATGCCATTTAATTGTAGACTTTATTGATATCAAGTTAAAGTCTAAAGTGAAATGATATTTTGTAGAGCGAATGAAAAAGTTAAATGAATTCTTTTCATTTGATTTTAGACTTTAACTGTATAATGGTAAAGTCTACAATTAAATAGCATTTTTAGAGTGTCAGTGGTATTACAATGGTTTGCCTTTAGCAGAATCGACGCCCAGCTTGCAAGTGAGTTAGGCTTGGTTCCGTGGGTCATAATGGAGCCTCATATGCACTGTTTATGCCGACACTAAGTAAAACTTTCATTCCATATCGGTAAGTTCCGAAGTAAACAAAATTTCATTTACACCTTCATGAAATGATAAGTAATTAACAGACATCTAATTAGTTGACGATGCGCTACAATTATGTTCAATACCTATTATGATTCCTTCCATTTTCTTGTTTGAAAACTACGAAGACTTCTATTGAGATGTAAATAAATTTGCTTCAATAAGGAACCGACTTTTTTATAACACAATTTAGGCTGGCTTTCTAATTTTTCCTTCATTACAAATTCAGGGTAGAAGATTCTACTTACATAAGTATTTTAAATTCAAATTAAAGCGGTCGGTGGTGCTAGAAAGTCTTTTACCAAATTTCTGAAGAATAAGGCATTTAAATATATCAGTGGATTACCTATTTATTAGGTACTTGTTATTTTATTTATTTTAATCAGAACAGGTTTTATTTTCTTCACTTTGTATGCCTGGGTTGTAGGTATGATCAGTAGGTTTGATTGGCGTAGAATGAAGTTTATTCAATTGTACTTGTTTTAACTGTGATATCTACGAGATTTTACCATTAGATACAGTACGATCATAGTCTTTGAGAGCTCGGTTTATTTTACTGTTTTGCGTTTATACCTTTTTCTTAAAATAGGTAAAATATGCTTTAGCTGCAGCATGTTTATTTTTTTAGGGACAGGTTTACTGTCTGACTTCTATGTTTGTACGTAGGTATACTATATTTGTGTCGCGATTATTTCGCGGTCGCTGGAAACAATTTTGATGCGGTTTTCAGTGAAGTATTTTTATTAAGTGAATCAAGGTACCTATAACGGAATCATATTTCGTTACTAGATTAAAACCCCTTTGTGTAGTATAATATCCATGTAGACTACTTAATTATTTTTGAAGTGAAAACTTCTTTAGCGGCGCTGAGCACTTTTTTGTATGGGTAAAAACTTTCAAACTCGCGTCAGGGTCACGTGATGCTGATCGAAAAAGCGTAAGATCGAGGGGAAGGGAGAGGAACTGGTATCTCCCACTCTTTCTACCGTGCCTGAGTGTGCTGCTCTGTTTAGGCGGCACAGGGCGCTTGCGCGAATGACCGTGTGTGTTTATGTACAGCGTCCCACGCGTATCCAAGGATGGTGACAGCTGATTGCTTGACTGTTGTGTAGTAAATACACTGTTGTGTATTCGTAAATGTGAATAAATAACAACATATAAATTGTCATATTTGTGTACGATAGCGCAATAAATAAACATTGTATTCTACCTCATAAATGATAGAACTTTTATACTTATAATTAAACACAACGTTAATATTGAAATTTTCACTTCTGCCGGCACTCCCGGAGTGCTTTTTTTTTCAATATTTTGGAGAGTCTGGCAAGAGGAGGGTGGCCTGTCTGCGCCCAAAGTTGACCAAAGTTTATGGCAGCATACGATCAACAATTTTATGTAAATTAGAATACTTACTATTATCGAATATTTTTCGAATAGCGCCATCTACCTTGAATGTACAAAATTTGTTAGAAGGCAAGTGCGCTATCAGCTACCTCAATGAATTTTTCTACAGTGTACGGACTTACTCTGTAACTGGTTCCTGTATTAATCTATAGATAGCGCCACGAGTAGCAAATTTATAAATGTATTTTTTAAATGTAGGTATATGATTAAATATTAATTTACAGTCAATCAAATGCTTCTCGCTTTTTTGGTGGGTCTAAATCTCAAATGAGACTTTTCTCCGTGCTTTGTGATTACAAATTTTTCTATTTCTGATGCGATAAGATCAGAAAGAAATTCTGAAAAGGAACTACACAGCTTTTGCAAACGAATGCGATAAGACTTAAACCTCGGTTTTAAAAATTAACTTGATGTATATATATCTATGTAACATTTTAATTTACCTGGTTATTAAAATAAACTGAATTACTAACAAAACTTTGCATTTTTCATGGTCTTTAAAAATTAGTTTATCATTGGTCAAACAAACATAATAAAGACACGCAAAACTTATGTGCTAATAATAAAATAATAGGTAGGTTAGGTTAGGTTAGGTTAACCTAACCTAACAAATTTATTTGTAACACCATCTACCGAGGTAGGTACATATAGTGCGCGGTATCTAAAGTGGCCAGATTTTGGAGTAGTATGGGCCCCACTACTCCAAAACTTTGCCAAGTTAGATGCTGTACACTATACTTGTTTCTAGGCGACGCATTTTGTCACAAACAACACTACACCAAAATCTGGCACTATAATACATGAACGATTCAACACGTTTCGTTAGAATTTCACAACATTTTTATTTTTTGGTGACTAACAGCATTAATTAGAGCATTACATTATTAACATACAACTGAACTTAAATAAAAATATCGTAAACAAATTTCAAAACCTTCACTGCCTTACAGCAGTGGCAACGCTTCTTTCATTTTCTTTGGGTAGGTTTATGCCTGCTTACATCAATAATAAATGCTACAAATAATATACATAAGAATAGTATACACACTAATATACGCACTAATACAAATGTTACAAGTCAACTTTCAGATGCACCTTAAAAAATGTAGGTTTAAACCTGTTATCCGAGTTGCAACGACGCTGACATGACAACGGATTGAGAAACTCAGCCGTAATGCAATTTTCGCAGATCACTGGAAAGCTGTAGAGAGTACCTAACCGTGACTGGTTCTTGCAACAAGAAGACGTTTATTCACAAGAATCCAAGAAAACTTACCAAGAACACACCAATGCCAAGAACACATCTTAAGTTTTGGTTGTAGTTATAGTGAAAACAAATGAGTTAATATGGATGATATTATTATTTGCTGTATCTCAAATAAACCTAGTTTGCTTTCCTTATTTTACTATTGTAATTATAATCCAGAGGTACTTAGGCATTTTCTTTCATTACTAAAAAGTACCCGCATTTTTTTGGACACCTATGTAAACCTTATTAAGCAGGTACCTATATTTTTCAGTTAATTAAAGTGTTATAAGTACACTATTCTCCTTATTTATTTCCTTTTTATACTCTATTTTTGGCATGAGTCAATGACTAAGAATAGTTTAATATTTTATCAATCTAAAACAATTGATGTACGATAATGTGTCAATTTGTTACTATTCAAATATTGTGAAACTTAATCCTATGCAACAATGAGGTCGTACAAAGACAAACTATCAATGTAGAAACAATCGTGTATGTTTATAAAATAAGTTTTTTTGGTCTCAGTGGGTGAATTTAAACCTTAAACCAGACAAAAATTAAAATAATGCAATATCTAATACACCTATAACATTAGCGCATTTACAGTCAAAAACTCAATTTCCTAAACTACCCACTTGTCGTCATGAAAAATTCAAGAAGATTATCATTATAAAAATCAAATCGAGGAAGGTAGATACCTACCTATATTTCTTACTAAGTTAGTTAGGTATACGAGTACATATCACATTATAGTAGGTATGTAATACGTTGATAGGTAGAGGATAATAACTCGGCGATCTATCTTGTACTAGGACATTATAATCGTGTTTGTCGATACAGAGCAAAACGTATGTTATCTTTGCATTTTTATTATCATATTATTTCTGTCGCACCAATTTGTCCAATATAAGTTGAGCTATTACGTTCCGTTTACACTTTACAATCTACGCACCATATCGAATGCCGCTACACTATACAACGATAGCAGAGTGCGGTGAGGCGCGGGCGCCGCCCGTCACCCGCAGTCGTGTTTTGTTATCACAGGCGCGCGCGTGTCGCTCGGTGCGCACTGTGTACACTTTGCTATGAACTCGTATACCTTGTTTAGTCGTTTGTGTAAGTGTGTGTTTAACGACATTGCGCCATGACACAGGAAGAGTTCTGCACTCGGCTCGACCACGAGCTGCACTCGTCTTCGGGAAATGCTTCCGATGAAGAAGACATTATTATCAGGAAGGAGAGACGCAGTGTTAAAGATATGATTCTACGCTTCGAAAAGTCTTCTGTTCATAACCTCAGTGATTCTAGAGAGTCGTTATCAAAATGTAGAGACACGAACTTAGGAAGTTTGACAAGTGTAGTTAATCCTTTCCAATCCCATTACCAACACCTGTATCCGGTCACAAAATCACAAGACAGAAATTCAACTGTTTCAGTCAATTCTATTTTATCTAATGCTTCGGAACGCAGTTTTGAATCTAGTTCATCAGGTTTTATCTCTGACAGAAAGTCAGGGGTGGATATGTTAGTGCCTCATAGACCTGCTCCGCCACCTCCGATACAGTTTCAGGATAGTCATTCACCGGAGGCTACATCACCAATTCCAGAAGAGGTGACGCTCAGGGAGAAACAGTTTGCTTATTCTTCACCACCACCATCGCCTACAGTTCCAAGGCGATCACGACAGCCACCTGTCATGAGGAAAAAATCAACAGCAAGTAGCCAAGTACATACTGGAGAAAGACATTGGTCATACGGTGTTACACAAAAAGATATCGAAAAATTACTAAGACTCAAGCGGTCAGATCCTTCTGATAATGAAGAAGAAGCTCCGGTTGAAAAGCCTGCCTCTGATTCATCAGAAAACGAAAGTAGTGACGATTCCAATAGTGATAATATAAGTGAAGGAAAGGAATATATCATCAACGTAGATGATAGTGCAGTGGAAACGTTATCAACTGATCATTCTACAAACACTTTGATAAATGAAGCAGATAGTGATGTACAAAGTGAAAGAGGAGACCATGAGTCTATCTCTTCAGGTGAATCTGGTGATCATGCTAATTATGACAATGTTAGTATTAAATCTATATCATCTTTTGATATGGTTCCGTATCAAAAATATGACAGTATTACTGTGTCCTCGGACGAGTTTGGCTCCGAGGTGTGCCACGCGCCGGACACAGAGTTTCTTACTGTGAGTGCAGTGAACGAATGGTGTATTTCCAAGTCCACGGAACCGGTATTGCTACCGATTGAATCGAAAAAGGAGAAATATCGCAGGTGAGGTCACTTGATTTTATTCAAGATATCGAGAAAAATATTTGCGATATCGGAGTCCGACTTTGTCACAAAGCGATAAGTTATCTTTTACCTGAGTACTTATAGGTATTGCTAACGGGCCTTTGTTTCATTTTATCCATGTAATGCTTTAGTATGTCAATTATAAAAAGTAGTTGACATAATCATAGTCTTAACAAAACTTTTCAGATACAAAAAAATATGCTTAAATTGCATGAATATGATTATTGCATACAAACGCGAGAATGTACCAAGTTGCCGCATGAGGTTTCACCTTGATGTTTATTCATAATATGGTTCGAAACACTTTGCAGGTGGTTAATATGTATCCTCAGACCATTTGATAAATCATTATACTTATACTGTGCACTTAACCTATAAATAATTTTATTTTTTGAATTCTCAGTCATTCTAACAATTGGGGTATGCCGGATATGTAGCTCCGTAACTAATTCTTTCTCCAAGACTGAATCAATATCATAAAAAACATAGTTCATACATCTACACTGTAGATATAAATATCTAGTAGGTAGGTATATGATAAAGACAAAATAGTAGAATATTGTTGAAGTTTACGAGAAATGGCTACGCAAGACGAATTAAGTTAAGCATGAAAGTCAATTATATTAGATACGTTAGTTATAGAAACAGACTATTTTCGTTCGTGATTCATTGATTTTTTCATGCATTCACATAACAAATAGCTATATATATAAACATGTAAATCACAGTCAGCGTCGTAGGTGGCAAGGACGTTCTGTTGTTACTGTGTGAAGAATATATCAACAGCCGACTTTATCGACAATTTAACTAGAGTTTCTAATGTGATAATTGTGGTGTTGTTTTTCTAATCAGATTTATGGTTATTAAAAGTTTCCTATTTACATTAAACTATCTTAGGTAATTACAAAATATTTAAATTATGAGAAAATATTAAGTATGTACAAATTTTAAAAAAGTTTAGGTGTCGAAGAATTCCTCCCCATCGATGTCCCCATGGTTATTTAGATACTTTCTTAAGCATTACTCATAGTTTTTTTGTCTGGCAGTAAGGCAATTATCATAATCACAGTTATCATCATCTTAGCATTGTTTCCGACTGCATTTGAGGTTCTAAGTTCAATACTGTCTCATAGTGACCTTGCAATTAAGGTTGACAAGTAGGATAACTTCTATAAATCGTGTACCTAAGTTACCAAATTCTTAATAGTATTATTTTCCAATTATTCATATTATGCATCGGAAGAAAAAAAAAACATAAAAGGTTTTATATAAAAACATAAAAAAATTACAATTAGCATGTTTGTCTTAAGCTAAGGTTAAGAAAGTATATCGATAAAAAAGAGCTTTACCCTGAATATGTTACTACTTAATACCATTTTATGAACCTTATTTATGTAACAAAGTTCCTCTTTAAATATAAATAACGTTTAGCAGTTACGACATTACTTTCGTATCAAAATATACTTTGAACTATTTACATGATACACATTGAGTCATAATATTAAAGCATACTTCAATTTAGTCGGCTAATATGCTCAATAATGTCATTTGGAAATATCAACTTTCTGGGTGACTATGTGGGTGTTTATAAACATGTTTCTGTAGTATTTGTTCACTTTAGACGTTAACAGTTCATTTTTTAGCTAGTCATGTCAAAAACATTGAACTACTCGTGTTCAAGGCGAAATAAAAAGGTCAGCGGTCAGTCTGTTTATTTTAAGTATCTCGAGTAGGTACGCATAGTACCTATCTAGCAATAGGTATAATATGGATACCGACAATCCATGCCCGAAATCCATTGATAATTTTTAAGGATGACCAGTTTTTATCTAAAGTTTATCATTTGTTTGGGACTTCATCAAGACCCTAAGGAAGCCAGCCTCATCTGTAAGCTAGTACCACCTGCCGATCAAAGGACGAGGCTCTGGCGCAGGTCTTCCTGTCACGGTTGGGAGACTATAATATGACAGTCATGAGGAGAACGAATAAGCGGATCCAGGGCTCCGAATGGAAACTTTCGGACGCAACCGGGAACCACATTAAGTTCAATACAAATCAAATGTCGTAGTTCATAGTCTCAAGATATCCAAATTCGATAGTTCGTCCAGTCGATAGCACGTTTATCTCCCTAGATCATCAAATTTAACTTTTTTTAAATTTTCTTAAAAGGTAAATAATTTCTTGTTAGATTTTTTGTTAGTATCTGTGATTACGAGAATTATAATCATAATCTACTGGCATCATGAAAGTTACGGAAAATATTTCCATAGCCGTATCGATAAAAACAGTATCTACCTACGAGATAATGTTGTATTGTGACAGAATTAGATTTCATACGAGTGTAGATCAAATGCTAAAATCATTCCCTATTATATTATGTGTGGTATAAAAATTCGAGTAGGTGTAGCTTTACAACCGTTGAAAGAATGAGGTATAAAGAGTTAATATTTTTAAACTTTGCATATTCGTCATACTCTTGAATTCTAGCATATTTTTCATACCACTAAGTTTGCAAACAAACATAAAAAAATTCATGGATGCTTTTAACACTCGACGTATTATCCTCGTTTTATCAAATGAATAGGGGAAGGATGAAGGAATAGAGAAGAATGGAAGAATGAAATGATTGATACTTTCACAAACCGTTGGTAGTGCGAATTCTACTAGGGTAGTAGTACTAGGTCGGACGACCTAGACACCTCTTGTTACGAAAAGGTTAGTTAGGCTTAGAGCGGATTTGACCAATTTTAGAAATCGCGATCAATTTAAACTAACCTGAGTAATATTTTTTTATTAAATCGCAATTATTATTTCACTAATTATAATGAAATCAGATCTTCCTGTATTCTATTTAAGTGTTTATTGTAATCAAAATATCAAGTCAAAAATTATTAAATTAGGTATGTAGTTCTTTTTTGTAATTGGTTTAGTGGCTGCCATAATTTCATGATTATATTCGTAATTTTATAAATCTAATTAGCTAGATTGCTAGAGGTTATAATAGTTACGGAGGTGGCGGTAAAATTTTCATTATATGCACATCTGAAATATAATCTAGTCCAAATTAAGAAAATTGGTATTATGAAAAGCTACTAACGGTACTATGTACTATGTAACATCACAAGTTGTGTCATAATAAAATTGCATTGAAGGTCTTCACCTCGGAGTCCGCCTTTACCATTGTTGCACCAAGTGAAATGTTAAGCAAAGTTTTAAACTTTTTTAAATTAACAAAATGATGTTTGTTTTACTTTTTATTTATCTTCTGCAATCTAATTTCGAAGCTTTATTAGATAAAGTGACCACTGGCAAATTTGGAAAAACTATGAAAAAATAATATTCAAAGAATTTGAAAAGCTGAAAAGTCAGAGTATATATTATAAAAAAGTATGGCTATAATCTGGTCAAAATCCACATTCCAAGAATTGGCAATTGTTAAATGTGACGCACGTTGTCGTTATTAGGGGAAATGAACGAAGATATTCATTAAAAGTACTTTACGCTAATGTAAAGTATTTTTATACTTAAAGTATTTTAGTAATGAATACATTACCAATATCTATTTACATAGATATTGGTAATATATTCATTACTAAAATATGTGGTTCCATTTACCATAAAATACCTTAGTTCTTGATCGACATCAATGATTTCGAAGTTTTACTGGTAGTATGAGTCATAGGGACAGTATATAGTGTTGATACTAGGTATATTTTAGTTATTGTGTATTTTCTTATCATGTGCATTAAAGATAAAATTTGGATTGCTTTAAACCAAGACCAGTGAATATCATACCGTTTAGTGTGTTACCATAATATATTTCCCTCAATGATTTTCCCTAAGTAAAATATGAGAGCTCAGTTAATCATCGTTATATCTACTTACATAATTATCAAGTAAATGTTCGTTATTTATTTAGTTTATTTATTTATTTATGAATTAGTTCTCAAGTCTATTTGATTCGGTTGAACCTCTGTTCTCCTCAAGTTCAACTAGTGTCATTGACCTACGCTAAAACGAAACCTGTTATCAGTGGTTATAAACTTCGCCTAGTTACTGCAATTTACTTTAACGTGCAGCTATTCTGCGATTATAATTACTATTCTATCTCCCTAGAATTGTCTAGTAAGTATATTATTTAACCTTGGATTCTAATATGAAAACTATTTAGATGCTTTTCTCAGATGCAATAAAAGTATAAGGTATGAGTGATAAATAGGTATTTATAGTTAAAAAAAAATCAGCTTCGTCAAATAGTATTTATAGAAATGTTATGTTGCATTCGGCGCATATTTCACTATGAAGTCAGTTTCTTTTTTACAGTGCCTGTTCCTAATTTATACCTACCTAATCGATTATTATAATTCTAGAAATATGATAATTTAGATGCTAAAACTCTTATGTGCTGATGTTGCCTACTTTAAATTAAACAAACACTCAATATCACCATTTTTAAGTTATCTAAAACAATAATCCTTCTATTGTTTTCATATTTAACAAAATAACTGGTTCTAGATGACTTGTTTAATCATCATAAGTCTAACAAAAACTGTGTGTGTAACTTCATTATTCCTTGCTTTTACGTAAAAGTTTGTTTGAAATAATGTTAGCATGCTTGTACAACGTTATTACGCTACTGTGCAAAATGTGAAACTGAAAAAGGTTCTTCTCACCTTGTGCGAATAGATTTAGTATCGCACTTCAGAACCGTAAACTAATTGTTGTATAGTCGTAATTTAGTAAAATCATGATTATATTTGTTGGATACCTTAATTTATAGTTAAAAAAAACTATAAATTAAGGTGTTTAAAGCTTATGCTTTAATTAAACACCTTAATTAAGTTAACGTATAAAATCATTAGACATCGTCTATAAAAACTATAGTCACTGGCAAATTATTTACGGAAGTTTGTTGATTACATGGTCTTTCCTTGTCAAAGACATAATATATTACGTACTTACTATTGTATTACGTACTTAATATTGTATTGTACATTGCGTTCCGTATGCCTCTTCCATATCTTTATTTAGATGCCTCAAGTGTTTCTCCTCACTGGTGCCATTTGGAGTTATTGAAACTCTCGAGCAAGCCGGTTGCTACGACACTAGTCTCAACAACATACCATTCTAGCGTCAAGTATTCTTCGTAGGGATATCGTAAAGCAGACGTGATAAATGAAAAGTGATTGAAATTTCTTCAAAAATTAAGTTGCATGAGTACGTATGCAGCGTTGTGGAGGACGTGCACCACCTTTTGAGATTTACTGTGTAGTACGCTACGAAAGAGCCCGAGAAACTTTGATTAGGGTCCCTGGTTATATAGATTGAATCATGGATTGAATATAGGTACGGTTATTATCATCCGTCCGAGCAAACTGACGACTTGAAAAAGATAGCTGTGACTTTAAACTTTAGTAGTAATTTTTAGTAGTACTAGTTCATACTTTTTTACGATGACTTTTAACAGGTACCTACCTAATAATAAAGCGTAGAATTACTGAGAATCAGATTAAATATCGTATTTTGATATGTTGGCAACCCCGTAGGTTACGAGTAGATAACCACGCTTATTCTATCACGATTGGATAGTTTCCTAGGACTTAACGTGTAATTTAAGCAGAAAATCTATGAACTTTAGTACCTTCGCCAACTGACAATATCACTGTGGAATAAACCCTCTCCAGTTACAGAAACAGAAACACAAGGCAAAAGATATTGTGTTGCGTTAAACGAATAGCACTAATTCAGCTGGAGGCAAAAATAGTACTCCTCGTCTCTTTAGCATATACCAGCTCTTATAACAAGACAGTTGAAGGTCAGATATCACCTAGTTATCAAATAACATCTTTACTTCAAACAATTGACGTAGTTGGCGTACTTTGTGTACTTACGTGGTGTAATTTATGTTTGCTCACAACACAATTCATGTAAAGTCATTATCCACGGGACGTATCATTAACATAGCATATAATGTAATTTTTTCTATAGTGCGTACATTGACTTTCGTACTAAACTATAGGTAAAGCTCATCATGTAATTAGGCAGTTCGACGTCATGGTCATACTCACGTTGTATGAGTTTGTTTAGAAGCGCGCGGTGTGGATGCCAAGGTTGTTCTTATATTTGTGTTTCGTCATGAGCAATATTTATATATAGGAACATGTTCCTCGCATTATGTAGATCACGCCTTGCTCTCAATGTAGTCGTAATCACTTTACCTAGATTCGAGGAAAGCACCAAGGTTGTTTGGCTGCTACAATTATATCAAGATAAATATATTGTAATCTAATCCATTTATATGGCTACAGATAAAAATGAGTTTGCAACGGTGACTACATTTTAAGTAGGTATTTAATCTATTGTACATGTCACTCGCTTAACCTAAAAATTTCGGATCAGTGACGTCATAATTACATGAGGTATTCCCAAATATACTTTCATTTTATGAGCCTTAAGTGGTAAAAAAGTGATTCATAATAGAAAGTACAACGTGTAATAGGTTTTCATGTATAGTGTGTACAACTGTTACCTACTTAAACGACACTCACCTAGCTATTTATTTATTCGATTTTGTTCCTAATCTCCTTACAGTTTAAGGCTGTGTAATCTAGCCTAAGACTGGGCAAATCCGTTTAACTACATAAACGTGAGTTTTCAGGTTTGCGAGTAATGGGATTTAACTGTGCTGAAACTACGGAGGAATACTTACCTACCTCCTGTGGCCACTAATGTCGAAACACTGCGATTCTGGTAGTTCACAGAGTTTTACATACAGAAATCTTTTTAATCTGGTGAGGTCCGTATAACTGGCGAGTTAATAGGTTTAGACCGAAACTGTGGCCCACAAAGTGTTCTTCGTTTAAGATTTGTTTAGATATTTCACGTGGATAAGGTAAAAACTAAAATACCGTATTAAGTTTGAGTGACGACCATTTTTGTTGCGCTCTTATTAACTTTGTAACCTACTTTTGTACTTCGCAAACATCCTGTTTTTTCTGCAAGGAAGTCCCCACGGGTTCCACTTCACTGGGGCTAACGGTGCAGTAGAAACTACACTGTGATACGCTACGGATGATTAACTTAATGGGGATCCATACCCAAGTAGGGTATATCATTGGTATATTATATAGGGTATATATATTATGTTATTTTCCAAACAGGACCTCTGGATAAAGTGACATTTTATCAGCGGTAACACGCTAGTAGAAAAACACAGTAATGTGTGAGATAATAAATAATTCATAATTTGAATATGAAAATGTTATAAAATGTAGTGTGTTTTTATAATACAATTTTGTAACAATTGTAAAAGTTAAGTATATTTTATATATTGCCATTGTTTTTGTGAACCAATAGAGAATTTTACTAGTGAAAATCTGTACCACCAAATATGGCAGTTAATAGGCCTTTGATAGTCGAAATTCTACGTGTATGGGAGATTTTCAGTAATTTGGAAATTTCCAGGCTGTGTCCAGGGCGCTAAGTTGGTCAGAGTAAGAAGTATTACTCTTATCGTGGGTTTGAGTCCCGTCCTAGATGTTTAATTTGCTGATTTAAATTTAACAGGTAGGTACGGAATGATAAGAATTCTAACATTAAGTAGGTATGTCAGAATTCACAGGACTAAGGGTTATGTCAGAATCTAATTAAAAGGTCAACGAAAATTTTATAATTTATCAATGTGATAATTTATTGATATCCTGTAAAAATTACATAATGCTCGTATCATTAAATTTTATGAAAAGGTGAATGGTGCTATGAAAAGAATAGGTATTTATTATGTCATAATGGGTTGCTTTTGTAGTATTTTCTGATAACATTCATTAAAAGGAATACGAGTACTTATGTTCATTGTTTTGTCGTAGTTGGCGTTCTAGTTCTTTTTATAAACTTTTATGAGAAGTAATAGTAGGGCCATGGTATTTATTATAAGTAGGTACACTGTGGTAAAGCATAATAGGGATCTATTCTCTAAACATAAATATATTTAATACCTGTGTTAAATGACCATTGTAGGTAGTCTTATGCCACAGTCACATCGGTGCTGGTGGTTGAATTTGAACATACAACAATGTTCTGTATTAGTAGCTGTATCTAAAAAGATACAGCCAAAGATAATGAAGTGTTGACATCGAAAAGCTTTCGTTACAAATGTCAAAATGCAATTAGTTTTTATAGCATCTTCAGAAATAGGGTAAACATTTATGTTTACCCTATTTCTTACTAAACCAGTAAAAGAGCAAGCAGGTTCCGCATAATTGTTATAAAGTAGTTATTAGTTACCTTATGACGGGAAAATTTCTAAGAAATTCAATAAAGAAAAACAACTTTAAACTCAACTTAATCCACGATAACCGTTATCCACTCAGTTACGGAACGGTAGGACAAAAGTTATAGTTAACTATTTTATTTCAGTTGTTAATTAAAAATCTACGTGGTTGCACTATTACTTAAATTTAAATGTATCAACAGCGAACAATAATTAATGTGGTAACTTTTCCCAACAGAAAGCCTCAAGGCTTTGTTAATGAAATCGTGAAACATACTGCAATTATATTTAACTAAAGTAATGCAGGTTTGGATCGTTTCTTTCATAATTTATACTAGTAGGAAATAACCATGTAATTTTATATTACTTTTGAACGTCATTTTCGTAAAAAAAGTATTGGAAGGAACATTTTAAATTACCTAATTATATCAGTATACGTTACAATAAAATCATTGAACTTAGAACTTAATGCCTTTTGTTTTTATTTCTTTAGGTTATACTAGTGACGATATTCAAAATTTATATTACAATCGTTTTTATTTGCATTCAATAACAGGAAATGTATCAGCATAAAATTTATCGTATAATGCAGCAGGACGGCACAAATGAAATGGAAATGGAATTCAATTTAATAATTCTTTTTAAACGCTTACGGTCTTATTACAAAACACGGACTAAAGTCAGGTTTAAACCCAGACTATGAAGTCCAGGCTTAATTTTAAGACCAAGGTTTAAACTTCTTCTTATTACAAAAACAGAATAATCCGTGGACTACTTAGGCCATGGTTTAAATCTTGGCCTAATAACAACCACAGATTACTCTAAACTTTTGTTCGTTCATTGTGATATCATTCGGTCGCAACGTTCCGTTTTCTCAGAAAGCAAAAATTTTCTGAAATCGTTAATAAATATTATTTACTAAAAAATGGTGAAAAAAATATTTACAACATTATAATTATTAAATTTAAAGTCATGAATGATAGTTGGACTTTATTTTATAGTAAAATATCATTATCATGCCTTTATTTAGCAATCATTGTTATAATATTGGAAGATCTATGATGAACGTTAAATGAAGCGTAGTTTTTCGGAGCCCGCGCGTTGTTTTTTTTTTTTTAAAATTTTTATACCCACTTTTGAATTGTTTTGAATCATTTCAATACCCGTACTAACTTTGACGTTTCCAGTGGTTTAAACTTTTAAATTTGAATTAAATAATGGAAGGAGAAAAGAAAAAGAGGGGCGAAAATTGGACTGCCGAGGAAAAAGTAAGCCAAAATATGATGTATTTTGGTATTTTCCACAAATCAAATCAAAATGACAAGTTTGACGTTTTATTTTCGTGGTTTAGACACTTAGACCAACGTTAAACTAGGTGTCACGCAGGTTTATCTTTAGACCAGAGATAGTCCCAGGTTTAGTACTAAAACGCGTTTTGTAATAACATTTTCGTTAAACCATGGTCTAAAGACGTTTTAAACCTGGGTTTAAAGTTAGTCCGTGTTTTGTAATAAGACCGTTAATCTTTACCACAGATCCTATAGATTTCTGAATCAACATATTATTATTTATTTAGATACCCGATACACTATTAGCTGTATCAATATTATTAATGAATCTAACTAATAAAATTAGTGCAATGACCTTAATAATTATACCTTTACATTATATAATGATAAATTACAATGCCTCTATTTATTTTTTAACAATTTGAAATTAATGCTACACTTGTGAATTCATTCGTAGCACCACAAAATATGTTACATTCCCTAGCTATTTGGTTCATATTCTTTCAAATAGAGAAATATAATGTAATTCCTATAAGTACGTTGTGTATTCTAGAACTCATATTAGGAGCTATGCACAGTTTGGAGTAGGAGGGGACTAATGGTCTTAAGGATTATTTCGCAGATATAGATCAAACAAAAGGTATTATTATATTGTATCAAAGTACAGAGAATAGTATCAATGTTATCCGACATACAGATCATAAGGTATTATGATACTTTAGATACCGATTTAACGTTTATGTATAATGTTCCAATAGAGGTATTCACATTTTTTTTGTGCAATTGACAAGTCCAGTCCTTACCATAACTTAAAATACTATTTCCTTATTCCACTTGAGTAATTATTAGCTCCTTTATTACACTTTTGGTCTCGTGATAGATATTTCTCAAACCGCTGTTAAATATTTTTCTTTCAATGTTTGTCTTATTGTCCTGTATCTGCAACGTTGTAGCTACCGTTCTAAACTACTTATTCTTAATTATTCTTCTTATTCTATATTAATAATCCTTTAACTTATGTTTTTAACCGGCTTTGGGTCTCTATTAGTATTTATATCAATTTTGTAATAGTAGGTACACGTAATATTTTCACATTATCAGACTACACGAGCTAATTTATCAGGTCTGCTAATTATGTTCAAATATCAACCAAAACAAAATGAAACATTCGACAAGGTAAACCTTCAACGAGAGACATTCGATTTTGATGACCCTGATAATGACCTTTCATACAATTCGGTTTCCTTTATTATTCATAATGCAACGTCTGCATGCATGTCTCTCACGGACATATACTAAGTACAAACAAAACGTGTTACAAATTCATTACTTATTCCGGAAGAATGTTATATCTTCAATATTAGCATGCTTCATTCGTGTTTATCATCGAGATTTTAGAACACTTTATGTTATAATTATTACTACCTATCTGATCACAAGATTGAGTTTGAGATGCATGTTTGTTACTTTTTTACGTAAAAACGTCTGAAAGGATTTTAATTGAATTTTGTACCGTGATAGATTTTAGTTTGGAATACCATTATGGAACTTCGATCGCGGGATTTAATTCCTATAGGTTATTGAAACGGGGCTAGTAACTAAATAAATTCTCGGGAAAGTTGTGGGCGTACAGGAAGTAACGTTGGGATTTGGATAATGATGACTAGCTTGCTATAGAAATGGCAATAACTTGAATGTTTCCCAATAAGTAGCATTGCGACTTCTTGTAGGATGGCGATTCATTACTAGTGTGGGATCGCGGCTTAAAATATTTTGTCAATGAAAATTTATAGGTATGATAATAGATAACTAATAGGTACTTAGATACTTCTATGTGTCGATTCCTCTTTGTATGATTAGCAAGGCTTAAATACGTCAGTAGTTAATATCGCGTCACTAGCACCATCATCTCGGACCTGCATTTAATAAAGATACGGTTTACCTTATCTATTATTTTCTAAGCCATTGCTCTCGTTCTGTACAGCAGACGCAAGGTCACTATACAAAGTCTAAATACTCAACGTGTTCTGTCTATAACTTGTATCTAGTGGTTGATTTTCTGGGCATTGCTTTACTTCATAAAACATGAGTATTTTTCCAAGAATGCATGCCCTAAATAATATGTGTCAAAAAATAGCATCTTGACTTTTTTATAAGTATTCAATTCGTCAATTGACTGCACTTCATTGGATGGTAAGAAGCTGGGGTAAAGTCCAGAAGATAAAGGTGGCCATTCCTGACTATCCTAAACTGGTAGTTCTGGTTTGACGGTCTCCGCAGATGTTTTTTCATGCTACTTGCATTTCCAACCAAACTTCCACGATAATTGTCCTTAAAAATTTACCTAAAAAGTTCTTCTAAAATTGTTTTCTCTTGCAGGCGACTGACAGAACGAGTGAACGAACTTATACATACTGAAAACGTATATGTCGAGCGCCTGAGGCACGTCGTTGAAGACTACATACCCAATATGAACAATCCTGACTTGATGCCTACGTTCAGAGCATTGAAGCCAGAAATTTTCGGTAACATTGGAAGGATATTCAGGTTTCATTCTGAAGAGTTCCTACCTGCTTTAAGAGACTGTGAAAATGATCTCAGAAAATTAGGGCAGTGTTTTAGGCGATTCGTAAGTACATTTTATATGTTTATATTTTACCTAGTCTAGAAATTTGCAAGTAATCTAGATATTATTTTTTAAGTATCTAGTAATAAAAAAAATAGTGCTATTTAGAAGGGTTCTTTTGTATAATGAAGGTGAGGTACCTACCTATGTTTATTATACAGAAATCCCCTTTAAATAGTTCAACGGAATCAAATTTAAAAGGATATTCTTATCAGAGTAGGTTATTACTAGGTCATTTGATTATTTCATCATATTTTGTTATACTTAAGTATATTTTTTATGCCTAGATAATATAAAATTATAATCATACTCAAAAGTTATCATGGCCATTTATTTATCATTGCTGCTCCAATCTACAGTATCCTTAATGAATTTCCTTCAACTTTAAAAATTAGCACAATGATTGACCATGAAAAGTTTATCTATTTCTAACTAGAGTACCTAAGTAGTTGGCATAATGACCGATTGAAAATCAATCGTTATAAAAACATTGGTGTCACGGACTGTTGACTGATTACTTGTTTACTGCATTGAAATCATCAATTTCGTTCTTTAATTCATTGAAAAGGATACAATACGGATTTGACTAGCTACTGTCAGTTCATTGGACGAGTAATATCTATCAACGTGTTCATCAATTCTTCATAGTTCATCGACTTAACGCCACATTAACCCTAAAATCATGGGTAGATTTACTACACTCAGTTTTATTGGGTGAAAGTGTGAAAAATCAGTTAAACTGTATGAAGTGAAATATCCAACATTGTATTTGTTGCATTCACTTGTTAACGTACGTGACAATTGACTGTTACCGATTGAAGTTAATACAAACAACGTTGTAAAAGTATGACTCAATAACACATTTTTTTTCAGGAGAAAAGATTTAACCTGTACGTCATGTACTCTAGAAACAATAAGAGAGCGACCAAATTAGTATTTGAACATAAACAATTTTTCCAGGTGAGCACAGATCGAAACTATTTCTTTTTATAATTTACCTATACCTACCTACCTACCAGAAAGGAAGTGAACGTTGAGACGACTGTAATCATACCTATATTTATTGTTTTCAAATCCGAGCAGGAAGATGATGATGATGAAAATAAGTAATAATGATCATCTGTATTACCATTTTCCTGCCCTGATAATTATAAGAGCGGAATCTGATATGACTCATAAATATTTTCTAAAAGACATATTTAAAAATAATGGAGTAGTATATCTGTAGTTAGCATAATTGTAATATTATTAGATAGATAAGCTCAAAATGATCTTTACCAAATGAACGTACCTAAAATATACAATAAACTAAACTAACTAAGGATTCTGAAAATATCTAGAGGGTCTTTATGGAGAATATAACTAGAATATGGTAGTAACAGTAAGAATCTTAGATTAACCACAATTTCAAGGAAGATTCGTAACTCGATGATAGTAATGAATGATATGGCAAAAGAACACATAAATACCGTATTTGGAACTAAATTAGTCACATCCTTGCGAAATCTAAACAGGACGGTGAATACTCAAGGATATAATAATTTCATTTTTGGTTGAGTTCCTGTAATTTCTTATACTAGACTAGCGTAACAAAAGAAACTGATTGATTTAAACCACCTAAGGATCGGTTAGATCGTGTCTAAAATACATAGCTAATACTTTTTAATTATGACAACTGTTGTTTAATGATTTGATTTGTCATTTAAAATCTTGCGACAATGCAGGGTAGGTATAAGTGTTTAAATTGTCACAGCTTTAAATTATAATGCCAAAATAAGTACCTATATAATACCAGGCACTGTAAAAGGCTTCCATAGTAGAAAACAAAACAATGAAAGCCTCCAAGGCAGTGAATCCATTACACTAATCAATGATACTTAGTCAATTAGGTAAATACAACCTTTAAATGAGAGGAGATACTCGGTATTTCCATTTTTGCGTGATGATAAGGCTGTCAGGACTTTTAAAGTTGACGCATGAAAAAATACAACGATAAAATTAATGATTCAGTTATTCCCGTGTATCATACTCCTACACCCTTCTAACAGAAATTGTGATAAAAACGTTCATTTGTTATTTTTAATTGTATTATAGCTGTCATACTAATCGGTTCAAATTATACTGCATTGAGAGTATTACTAGATGATTTAACTTACCGTAAAAAACCAATTTGATTGAAAACATTATTGGTTGGCCGCATATTATATGGTGCACGATTGCGACCAACGATGGACAACCATCGTCATTTCCTTATTTCTGTCAGTTTACGGTGGATGGCGAATGCTGTTAAACAACCGCCTAACTGTTGCTACTACCGTTATACTTCACATTCATATACATTACCCGACCACAACCACTTAAAAATAATATTCCGTTACGTATAAGCGCACATTAATTACATAAATGAATTTAATGAACCCCTTTAGCAGCCAGTGGTCGCTAGACCTAATAAAATGTGAGATCATTTTCAACTGTCAGTTTTACATTGCGAGTCCTTTGCTTTGGAATAACTTTTATAACTATCAGGTAGGTACCTACTTTGAATTTGACTATAAATTCGATGTATCTTCTGGTAATAGTAAAAAATAACAATATGTTTATAAAATACTAGCGTACCCGCGCGCGGCTCCGCCCGCGTGGATGTTGGCTATCGCCACCAAGTCTTTTTTAAACCGAGGGACTGCCCGTACTAACTTTCAATGTCTATTCCTTGGCAAACAGTAGTAGTTAGTATTCATTTAAAGTCGATAATTTACATACTGTCATACAATGTATAACATCATTGATCATTGTCCTTTTTCATTGTCTTCTGAATTTTATCTGGATTAGATAGCCACTCTGGCCAAAGTACCTATGTGTGATTCAAAGTTGCCCTTTGAAAAACATGATTCTCATAAACCCTTTCAGTTAATTATTACATATTTATTTAGAAAAACTGATTTTATTATTGAAATAATTGCTGCAGACATTGACATTTGACAATAGATATAAAATTGACATAAAAAGTATGTTGTAAGAGGTTGTAGGTTGTAATAATAAAAAACTGGTCAAGTGCAAGTTAAAATCGTGCACGGAGGGTTTCGTACAAAACTGGACTGAGGAAGGAACTAAACGCTGCTGCAGAGCTTCTAGTCTTGACAGATGGAGATACAGACTTTTATGGTGATGTGGGTAATATTTAAGTACTACGGTCTTGGGGCTTTTCCCATTACTTATGCCAAGGGGAATGTGCTCTTTCTTTTCTTCGTACGAAAACCCCCTCGGACTTCACTTCACCGGAGGGGCAATAAAAAAGAAAAAAACTTTGCCAGTGTGTGAATTGTCGGTGTGTCCACGGAGCAACCCCAACAGTGACGCTTAGACGTCAGCTCCCAGCCCATACAAAGCAGGAACTCAACAAAACAGCCATGTTCAGCGAGCACCTGCGTCACGTGGCAGGAGGGGCTATCGTTTCGCATCTCCGGTAATTCCTTCATAAAGAGTCTTACTACCACAATCATTGCCTGCCCTACGCTTGATTACCCAAGTCTTTTATTCATTCCATGTAACGGAATTGGGATCGCTGCCCCTCGATTTCTCTTGTGGCAGGCCTCAAACCTTTATGTCCTGGCTGGAGGTATTGTCTAAACATATTGCCCAAACGGCAGCATCTTTTGCATTGACGTTTGATTTTTTCATAGCTTCAAGACATGCAGATCTAAATATTGCATATTAGTTTTGACTTAAGTAATCTCCTCGTGTTTTTGAGAAAAAGGTTTTTGACAAAGAGACATAAATAATATATATTTTTGTGTGGGAGCTAACTTTGTGCTATGAGACCTTGCTTTTTACCAAATTTCATGATTTTACCTCAACGAAAGTACTCTTTAGATGCATTTCATTCCTTTGCATAGTATCTTCTTCTAGCATACCTACAGCACGAACCAATTCTAATTGATGCCCCTAAGATGCATTCCTGAGAAAGAGGTCTTGACGGACAGCAAAGAAATCCTAAAAGAGTTGTTTTTTCCTAATAAGGTACAGAACCCTAAAAATATATAAATTCTCTTTGTCTTTGAGCAATAAGTAAAGCAAAGGATATTTATTACTCTATGAAAATTTTGACAAAGTCACTTTTAGTTCCTGTTGCCATGATGGCAATAAAAACGTCTGCAACATCTAATTTTCTTTTTATTACTAAATTTCCTAAATGAATCATACATTTTTAATTATGTTATATGCTATTGGAGGCGGAGACAAATCCAAAAAATCATAGATCATGAAAATCTGTTCAGCCGTTCTTGAGTTCTGGCAAAAGCACGTTTTTAGCCCTTTTTAGGGCTTTAGGGTTCGAATTTCAAAAAATCCTTTCTTAGTACACCTCTACGCATCAAAACAAACACTCCCTACAAATTTCAAGTCTCTACGACCAGCGGTTTAGGCTGTGCGTTGTATCTAAGTCAGTCAGTCAATCAGCCTGTCAGGACATTGAATTATATAGTATAGATTGTCAAATAAACACGAAGTTATTCCTATATGAACACCTCAATACCTATATCAAATAGTTTGGTCAAGTCGCCAGAGTGGAGGTCCCGCATTTTATTAAATTAGTGTATGTATATAGGTATATATTAGTGTGTAAGTGTACGGTGTTTTACTATCTTGTTTGCAATCAGCCTAACGTACCTATTTTTTTAATTGCACTGAGCTCTAGAAATAATAGTCATAATTAGTAGGCACCTACTCGTGTAAAGTGCCCATCTCACATTGTTTTCCCAAATTGGAGCTAAGTACCTATATTATGTAGTGTTTTTAGTATGTATGGAGTTTATTTATACTTATATTTATTCATCTTAACCTTTAAGACTATCATGTAATATTAAGTTATTCGATTTTCAATACGAAATGACCGGTGAACGCTTCCTATCTGGTGGGTCGTATGCTTGTTTGCCACCTAAGTGACATAAAAAATATTAACTATTATTATCACCGAATTCTAGTTGTACCTAAGTATGATTGTGTACCTTTTATATCCTCATATATATTATAGTGCAGATTAAACATGTGATACTTAGTAAATATTAGTTTGTAAAATAATAAACATACGAAAAAGTAAAAAAAAAAATAGAATCATGAAGTGTTTGAAATTGGTGTAAAAAAATTAAGAAAGAATTTTTTTAAGGCATTAGGGCGATTTCTTATAGTTATTTTTTTGTATTCATTTTATACATATATGTTTAATTTTTGGTAAAATTTTCAGTAGTAGGTTATTCAACGTCCTAAATTATAGTTGTTAATGTAATTGACAGCCTACATTACTTTAATTAAAACATACAGTACTGTTGGGTTTGAGTGATAAAAGCTTGTTTAAAAGGGAACGCGGGTTATTTATACTCGTATTTAACCCTTATTTTTATAAGTTCCAAAATACAGGGACTTTGATTCGCATTGGAAATCGGGTAGTTGTCTAAATATGTGTCTTATAAAATGAATGGTATTTCCATTTCGTAATTTGCATACCTATATTAAGAAACCAGGTACCTATGCATACTGTGAATTGAGTATTTTATTACTACATATCATTGTCGTGTACTATTTCTCTCCAATCGCCTTCTCAGTCTAGTTGCTTAGATTCAATTCTGCTCCAGTTATCCCACGGCTCGATTGCGATCACATATCATTCGACCTAAATTACGCATGAAAGCCGGTGAAAGGCAATGTTTACTAAATGTAACCGCAAACGATTATTGCAATCGATAAAACTAAAATCGATTTGGCTAACGATTAAAACGCTGTTTGATTTTTCAGGCAATACAATTAGAATTAGGTGATCGATTAGATCTTTCAAGCTATCTACTCGAACCGGTACAAAGGATACCGAGGTACAAACTATTCCTGGCCGATTTAGTGAAAACTTATACGAATTATGAGAACGAGAGATGTGAGTCTGATTCGAGAATATCGAGACTAAGTGTGGATAGTGACGAGACGGGTGGCAGCAATGGCGAGTCCTCTGACAATGATGAAACTCCATTGGAAAGTTTGAAGTCGGCTAAAACTATGATTGAAAGTGTTTTAACAGCGGTCGATGGAATAATGGCGTTGGAAAATATTACTGAATGTCCGGTAAGTGAAATTTAATAATGAACCAGTTTACAATCGTTTAAATATACTTTTCCTAGACTCCCTCATCTAATTATGAGATCCGGGGCTCAAGATCACACAGCGAACAGGAACCCGAAGGTCTGTCAAAGCTTTACTTGATGCAGGTACCCAATGGAAAGAAATTTATTTGCCCGCCGTTTAGGTACTACGTGGGATGATAAAATATCCGTAGTTGTCGAAATGTGCGTTCATACCTAGTGCACCTTTGTCTTTTTCTTTGGAAATGTGCTAGCATGAGAGTGAATATTTTAGTTACTAAGAGTTTATGTAGGTAAACCTGTATTAAATTTTAGTGTCGTAGTTTCACAATAATACACATTTGCAAGTCTGAATGAATTTTAGAACTTCAAAACGGAACGCTTGACGGTTCGAGGCCGTATTCACAAAATATTCCTACCTATTTATTGGTTTGGTCGAAAAGAAGGTTCATTGCAATAGCAGGATCGCTCTAAACCAAGTGGTAAGGTGGCAGCAGATCTACACATAAGTAATATAAAAAACAAAACTAATACCGTTAAACCCCGTGGCCACTATTGGCTTGTGGAAACAAATGAAATAATAAAATAAAAAATTAAATAAAATATTAATTGCAGTTGCTAAACAAACTACTAGTGCTTGTAGTTTGCAAGAAATTCTGTTTGCTTGTTATATTATGACCTCTGTTAATTAAAATGACGTGACATTGTATTTATTATGTTTTAATGCCACGAATATACTTTTTATATACAATCTATTATAACAAATATACCTAGGTAGACATTCCTTAATTATGTAGCTTTTGAAACATACCTACAGTAGGTAGATATAAATAAACAAACACACAAAAACAAAGAATAATTTTATTGGGGTCTCTTGTTTCCTTAATAATCACTACATAGTATAAAACAAAGTCGCCTTTTCTGTCCCTATATCCCTATGTGCGCTTAAATCTTTAAAACTACGCAACGGATTTTGATGCGGTTTTTTCCAATAGATAGAGTGATTCAAGAGGAAGGTTTATATGTATAATACATGCATCATATACTAAGGCTAATTTAGTATCAGCATTGCACCCGTGCGAAGCCGGGGCGGGTCGCTAGTAATAATATAAAATGGAGAATCGCAGTTCTACCGCTTCGTGGTTTTTATGAAGTCTACCGGGTATTGACGATGTATAACAAAATAAGTACTTTATTGTAAAACCTATTTTATGATATTATAAATAAATATATGGCAGCCATCTTTAATTGCTTTAAAGGCCCTTGAAGGCGGTTTCAAAAGAAGCCCTTAAAACTGTTTTGACATGGAAAAATTTGACATGAGAGTAATGATAATATTCTTAACCTAAATTTTTCGAGACCACTAGTCTTTGAACCAGTTAAAGCAATCGACATAATGTTTATTCGTAATTCGTGCAACTTTGTATTATTAGCAATTGTAAAAAAATAATACCGTTTTCCTGTAAGTTCTTTGGTAATTTTATCAACTAAGTTACCTATATTATAAGGTATTTACCTATATTATAACAGCAAAAACGGTACCTACAATAAAATTATATTTTTGGTTTATTTGAATTTTGACACTAATAATTATATTAGACCAACTACGACAATTTTAATTCTTTAGTAGAAATAAATGACATGGTAAATGTAAACTTGACAATTTATTAGATTAAAGAACTTTGTCTTTTATATGTTGTTATCAGATAAGTTACATAGACCTAAATTACAATTTCGTTGTTAAATTTAATCGATCGTTGTAAAGGTTTAGTAGCATAAAGGCAACAAACAGACAGATAGTAGAGCCAAAATTTACTTTTCTTAGCATGAATAAGCTGGTTTTATCATGGAAGTTACAACCTCTCACTTAATATCGACTTCAGGTAGCAGATTGCGGCATTTACCACGATTGTAAGAGTTTTGGAAACATTAAAAGTATTTAATAAGTAGGTACTTGCATCTTTGTATTCTAGATCTTTTACGTCTGTATATTTTAAACTTGTTTTAAATTGTTGTCAGACGCGGTTATTACTATCTAATTTAAAAAAAAAGATGAAATGTAATAAATGAAATTGCCACTTTACACCCCGGCCTCTGTAGATCCGGGCGGCGTGCTTTTGCCACCAATCTACATCACGAGTTTCAAAATAGTTAGCTTGAAACTTAAGCCGCTGTTACTATGTTTTTTGACCGTATTATTTGGTTGCAGTTATATCTGAACCTGCTGAATCAAGGCCGACTGCTAAGACAGGACGAGTTCTACGCTATGGACACCGCACGGCGACGGCGACAGCTGATGAGGCTATTTCTTTTCGATAAGCTTGTACTCATCACTATCGTGTACCGAAAGGTTAGTGTGGATATTCTAGCCTAATTTTAAATAGCTCAAAACCCTTACCCCAATCCCCCAAGGTCCTCCTCCAACTCACCCCTAAACTTCCCAACCCCTCCCCTCCAGGGTCGGCAGCGCCCCGAGGGAGCCATCTCGAAACCGGAGATGGCTCGGGTCAAGCCGGGGTGCGAGGGAAATGCTCTATGGCCCACCTTACACCCTAACGTCAGAAAACGCTAGACGGCGGTGTGCGGTTTTAGTTGGTAAGAGTCCGACATAACCTGCCCTGCTGGCTGCGGGGTGGGTATCTATGAGGAATTCCGCACGGAAAAATAGGGTCAGCAACACGAGTGTGACACTACTAGTGCTACATACGTCCATAGGCCACGGTAACCGCTTCCGATCAGTTGGGCTGTGTGCTTGTCTGCCACCTCAGCAGTATATTTTTTTTTCTCTATTCTAACTGGTAGCTATTATAAAATAAAACAGTTGGTGAGGATGGATGAAGGCTTTGTGTTAAGTAATTAGTTTGCAAAAACGGTTTTACGGATCTGGATGAAAGATACAAAGATATTTTAGTCTGGACAGCACGGTTCGGTATCAATCCAAGACCTGTAGGTGATTTGGGTAGTCACATTATTAATTAATCATGTTTTTGATAGATATTAGATAATGTATGCTGAATGTCCTGCCTTTAGCCATGGAGTAGTATTTAGTCACAATAATTAGTTTAAATTAGCGCTGCCTTGTAAGGTAATTATATAACTTCCACGCACGTAAAATATAACACGTCATCTCGTCCACAGATAACAAATCATCTGCGATAGTATAAATAGTTTGTTTTTATCTATGCTCCGAGCTATCTATATTTGCCTTTTGAGTGTTTATCTTACTAATATTTAAAATAGAATGAAACTATGTGTAACGTGTACACTTTGCTTTGTTTTGTAACTCAAGAGATTAGTCATCGCTGGCATACAGGACAAGAGTACTTACTTATTCTAAGATAGTTGAACTTATCTATTCCGTTATGAAACTCCTTCATCAGAGCAGTACCTTTTGGTTTTTATGGGAGTGACTGTGTGACCACTCAGATAAACCAATTTGTTGGTGAGGTTATTGGCCAACCTTACCAACAGTTTGGCTTGCCAGCAATGTCATTGGCTGACATTGCTGGCAAGCCAAACTGTTGGTTTGGCACCTTTTGATTGACGGATGAGGCACTGGTGCAGGCATTCATTTCAGGATTTACAGATCAGATTTCAGTCGCGGTCGTAATAGCCATAAAAATGGTATCTGGACTCAATCTCGAGAATAGTGCTAAAACCTAAAAAAACAAAATTTTGCTTTGCCAATTAATGTTATCTACTAATTCTATAAACATACCCTTGAAACAAAAACATTATTCCTGTATGCTACTAGATCGTTTTTTGTTTCAGGAGTATGTTTTAACAACATTCTCAATTTGTATTAGGTTATGCACTAAATACCTACTGGGTAGCATTAGTCACTATGATATTAAAACAATGACGATTGTCTACATGCATAAGTTTCGAGGAACTTGAATCTGCAACTTACAACTGTAATGGCATACATTATTTAAGTTACAATGCAGTTTCGTATGACCCGTTATAAGTTATACCTAGTAGTTAAATATTGATTTGTACGTTTTTAACTGTTATTTAATGCTATTGCATAGTAGTAATAAAAAACTCAGCGTAACGCTTATGTAAATAATTAAAGCCGCCCTAAAGTCACCAATTAACAGAAATTAGGTAATAACTTATTGGTAAGTAAAGTACTTAAGTTGGTAATCGATTATTTAACATCGGTTCCAGCGCTGTTATGGTTAGAAAAGACGCTCATCGATTGACGGACAGTCTTGTAGAAGGAAAACTTTGACGTGTTTGAAAACATTTCTGACTGTTGATAGACTAAAGATATCAAACAATTTACGATATCGAGTCGTAAAGCAGCTAAACCTAAAGCTATTATAATCCAATCAATTTTAACGTAGAGTTACGAATACTGCGCATTATATTTTGAATACATGCGTTTTACATTTGTGCTCAAATTATATACAAATATTTTATCTAAGTACTACGTATTATTTTGTTCCGTGTTCATGCCACTAAAACTCATCTCCTATCATGATAAATATTTTAATTAGTCTTAAAAGTTATAAAAAAGTTTCATAAACATAAATAATTCTCGATAGTCTCGATAATTACCATCCCCACAGTTTTTAATTCATCTATAATCTAGAATAATCATCATATATACTGACGTTATGACACTCACTATGTTTCATGTATTTCTTTTACTTTAACCTATTATTTGGGCAAGTTGCCGGGGACACATAGGTTCAAAACCCAAGCAACTGCAACATTCAATGTTTAGAAGTACAATAATGTACCACCGTCAAAAAGTTTGGATTATGACATTTTTATAATGGGTAACCTTGACCGCCGATACTAGAACCCGATTTTGAAGGTACCCTCAGTGGGTTATGGGGGTCAAGGTCATATACGGCCACCGCGCCTTATCGTCGGAGGTGGCGTGTGCGTTGACCGGAACACCCCCGTGATTCTTGAAGGCGGAAGTGCTTACCGAAGTTTATGGGGGACGACAGAGTATCAGGCATATAGTAGCTGTTGGCCCTCACTCGAGGGTGTGAAGCCAACGACTCAATGCCGGTGTGTTGAGTCGTTAGGAAATTGCTCCTTCCTGCAGATGGTTACATGTGCTGGCTTTGCAACCGTGAAGCTCCAGCGGTCCTCAACGAGAGCAGCAACAGGGGGCATATTTGGGGTTGAATACTACCTACAATAAGTCTCTGTTTGCAGTTGCGGTGTGGTAGGGACTAGGGACTAGCAGGGGAAGACCCGCTTGCTGTATGTGTGGCTCATCGAGGAGTATGAGTGGTTTTGCCCGATAAGACGCAACTTTGGGCCTTAGCTGCAATTTATCGGGAGTGGTCTCATGGTAGTGACCATCATAATACCGAACTATCTACTTCACAGGCTGTGTGGTCACTATCAAAGGACTACTCTATCCCCAAGTCACCTTGAAAAAAATTACCCTTGACTACCTATTACAAATGTTTGACCTATAATTTAATTACGCACCGTAATATTAGTTACGTTTGACAGTCACTACCGCTAAAATGTTGCCTTCATATTGGTCAATAACTAGTGAAGTATGCAATGGTTTGTCAAATGGCAAATAGCACTTGCATTTCAGTTTAATACCTATAGAAACATTTTCTGGGGATGCCTCGAATATAATTGCTTCATAAAAATTGCAAGGTTATCTTATAGGCCCTCATATTTCTTAAAGGAAGTTATTAGAAAGCTATATTTCATAATTATAGTTGAAAATAGATACAGGAAATTACCTGATTGATACTGAACGCTATTAAATGAGTCATTCCGCGTGGTCTACCCCGTTGTCCACACAATGGTACTACGAAGACTTTGGTATTCATTGTTTAGTGTTGCTATTTGATTTGTGTTTCATACTGAGTCTTATCAACCAACTTTCTTGGTGTATAACTTTATATAACGACATAAACATTATCTCAAAGGTCACTTCATGACTTTAATTTTGCACATCCTACTTTAGTTCGTAAATAAACAATATTAGTGAATATTAACATAAATAATGTTATGATGAATCACTATTTGGTGAGTCACGATTTATCAATGTAACAATAAAATTATTATAATTACGCCAGTCGGTGCCTACTGTCGGCTGATATGATAAGGGACGAGCAGCCATTTTACGACAAAATTAATGGTAATTTTGTATCAGTTGGGACTTTTAGTGCTATCCGAATAAATAATTTGAATTGAAAATTTTATGGCTTAGTGACTAAAATAGCAGTTATAATAATTACTTATAGATTGAATTTAGAATCAATGGATATTTCATAGTCAAACAGGTACTACGCTTTCTACTCAAGACAATAGGTATACCTAATACCTATTACCTTTGCTGCTGTGTGAGCGATTGCCGTCTGAACCATCTACCTCGAGAGAAAAGCATTCCATTAATTTAAAAATATATTGCCTTGCGAGAGAGATCAACTTGGGGCCCGAATATCTTAGGGGGATCCGTAGGCCGTTATTTAGTTATTATCGTAAGTATAAAAATATGATATACCTAGCTGTGTATTAGTTGTAGCGTAACCGTAAAGCAATACTCCGAAATGGTTTCGTATTTTATAAGTAGGTACCTACTTAAAATTATTTATGGAAATTGATTGTTTAATACTCCAAGTCACAGATCCTTTTATCCTTAAATCAGCCGAATGAAATTGAAAGAAAGTTGATTCGCTAAGTTTAGATTTGGTACGGTTAATTTCAATTCAACTTCAACATTTTTACGCTAAGAAATTTTCACAAGTAACATTTGTTTCTTTTTCATTTATAAATTGTGCTCTAGCAATAAATTTTTGTTCGACGTAAAGGTAATAGTGATATAAAAGCAGACTAAATAGCTGTACCTACGATAATTAAAGTAAATAAATTGCTTATTGTAAAATCTGGTTCAGCACAAGGTAAATGTAAAATCCTTCAAAGTTTATTCACTTTACGTACCTAATCGTTTTTAATCAAAACTAAACTTGGCTAGAATAGAAATGTACCGGATTTCTTTTTATATTTTTCTTACAAAACCAACGTTACTAAAAACACTTCCACTAATCCCGGTGACTCTTGTGCACTAGTAACAGTATTGAACTAGGAAACGGTTCTTTCAAGAAGTATAATCATTTTCGCAGTTCACTACACTTATGCTTGGCAAGTTTCAGAAAAAGAAACTATCTAATAAGAAGGAAAATGTAGAAGTTTGAAATAAAATGAATCCATGCCAAAGTTGGATCAAAAGTAAACTGATCGACTAAACGGCCTGTAAAAGAGAGATTTTGATATTAGGCCCCTTGTCGCTCAAAGTTGTCGCTTGTTATTTTAAATGCTTGTTATTGCAAATTTAATTTTTTGGTCGATAATACCATAGTAATACTTACATAGAAGGATCTCGGTGAAGCACGGGTTCGCCTTCTTATTAAGATACTATAGAACAAATATTCTACATGGCTTTAGTCTGGGAAGTCCAACGCACGTAGTCTAACTTTTCTTTTCTTACCCAAGTTCGATGGAAGGTCTATCACATCATATACGAGTATAGTGGATAGAGTAGCTAGAACTACAGATTTTTTAGGATCCTCTGACGTCATACAAGAAATATAAATAAAATATATGGAACGTTCTACGTAGTAAGTTAATGAATTACCATAGCATATAATATATCTATTGCTGCACTCGATGTTTTGAAAGGGGTAGTTATTCCATAAGATACAATTTCATTTATTCGATGCCTCATAACTTGAATAGTAATGAGATAGTGAGTGAAGGAAGTTGCGGAGTGTTTATTACATAGACGCGACGTATTGGCGTCGTCTTCTACAGCGTTATCTGTATCCATCATTCTTATTTCGTATACATATAGGTATATTTAGATATACTTAAAATTATCATTAGGTAAAAATCCTGAAATTCATAATCTTACTAATATTATAAATGTGAAAGTTTGTGAAGAATCAATCACGCAGAAAGTTTGCGAAGAAATCAATTGATCAATCACGCTTTAAAGGCTGAACTAAAATTTAGAATATCCAGGATACATCCAGGTAGCTCACTTCGTCAAAGTATTTCCCCAAGAAAAGGACTGCTCGGTCAAGTCGCTTCGTCTTGTCCAGGATGTAGATTCTCTCTGATTTAAATACTTACATATAAAATGGATCCTATTTTATTTGAACCAGCTGTTTCCCGCATACAAGACAAAAAAGGAAATTATGAAGATATTACGGTCCATGGATAGTTTGTATGCAATAGCAGATGTACCGGCGAGAGTTAAATGACCTTGCCAATGCTTTGGAACGACTAATTCATCACGCATCGTCGACTTCAGCTGTTGAACGATACAGGAAATACGTAATATTGTGGGAAGCTATTCTGTTAGACGCAACTATATTTACGCAATTACAAATATCAGCATGAATAATATTTTTTTTGCGGGTAGAATGTAGATGTAATACACCTCTATGTACACCTTTGGGAATATACCGGTACGTACTATATTTTCGATAGTATGAGTTTTACCTCGAATTTTACAGTCCAAAACTAGGAGTCCATATGAAAAAAAAACATGGTTAATTTTATATATATTTAACCGACCGCAGTGAAGCCAAAAAAGATGGCTCGAGAAGTCCTTCTTCGCCAGTAGTAGGAGCATTTTACGCTGGCCTTTTTATTGTTGATAGTAAATATTATAAACAAATATTTTTTTCGTTGCTTGATGAACCAGAACATGACCTTTTGTGCGGTCAATCATTCGTATAGATGACGCAAGAAATAAATACAAATCTGTCATTGTTATTCTGCTCGTACACAAACATTTAAATAATTTCTACATTCAATGAATCCACCAAGTAGGTACCAACTTTAGACAGAAAAAAATGTTGTTCAAGCTCGTGAGCCGCTAATATGTTCACTATTTTTTTGTAATTGATGCTAATGTTATACAGTTTCCTTCCGTTTTTCATTTTAATAAATTATTTGGGTAATTTAAACCTACTTACATGACCAAATACTGAATTAAAAATGAATACTTAGGTAATAAAAGCAAATAAATGTCTGTTTCAACATTGATCAGACATCTCTTCCGCAACAGCAGGTCACGTGGTGCAGGGTATTCAACTCGATATAATCTCGCAGTCTGATATATTTTACTTACTTCAGTTCTTTTCCTTTGTGAAAAATTAATGTAGCTTATTAGATAAACTCAAGTCAAAAATATAACTCATTTTGTTTGCCACAATTTTTTGTCTAGTTATGTTATCATAATCTCCAAAATGGTGGAAGTATTTATACGCAAAGAGTGTTTTTTTTTTATTTTGCAAGTAGAAATACTTACAACACAGCTCAAGAGGCACTTAATGTTTGTAGTTGATAAATCTACGCATATAAAAATATTCATTCTGATTTTTATGCATTTAACGTCAATTTATTGTGTCCACATAAGACCTAAATCAATGCATTCACTGTATTTTTTAATATTTACCACTTTTTGTTTCCTAATAATTAGGTATTAAATAAACGCACACATTAATTTTTCTATTATTGGTATTTTCAGCAACCGGTGGAGTTCTTTGTATACAAAGACCACATAGCGGTGGACGATCTTGGCATTACAGCGAAGGAAGAAGACCATCAAAAATTCACAATTTGGTATAAGCAGAGACATCTCAAATCATACAAGCTAGAGACATCCGAATCAACGATTAGAGATACATGGGTCGAAGACATCACTTCGCTGCTGTGGGAACAAGCCATGCAGAAAAAAGGTAAAAAATAAATTAAAATTTCCGAAACGAATTTCTTTCTTCCAGTATTTGACTTAGTACTTTCCAGACTTTGCATAACCAGATATAAATATCAAATCAGCCCAAACTTGACGGGTTTATCTTGTTCAGTTCAGAAGCAGTAACTGCTGCGCAACAAATGCGCGATGTAATTCTGCAAGTCGAAGTTCGTTCATTATAACAGTAAAAGTATTTACAATCTGTATATAATAAATTCTAGCAAGTACCTATAACCCACGTAATTAGAATTTAGTTACTTATTTCATCACAGTGTTACTCCCGGTTCGTTATCCAAACTATTGTAATTTGGAGCCCATGGTCCACTATATTACTCTTTATGGTCGATTTGGCTTATCTTGATTTCTGTGGCCATTACTGTCTGATCTCACAATCTTGAGAGGGAAGCCTGTTAATCGGCTGGTGTACCAGCTAGAAGGAGAGGTTGACTTGAGGCCTAAAAATCTTGGAAAGACCCCATACACGCAAATTAGTTACTAATATGACTATATTTTATCTATAAATACACATCACTTACAAATGTATGTTTAATATAGATAACGTGCCATTGTTTTGGTCGTATCGATTCTGTTAAATGCAGATCTTGTTTAATGATTAGAGGGCGTTACTCTAGTATCAACAACCAGCTTGTTGATTTTATTTGATGCGTAATTTTCTCTGTGCTCATATTTCACAACTTCATCTTTAAAACTGTTTCGCATTGCTACGCACTTTGAATATATCCGTAGTATTCAAATAAAAACAATCATTCATGCAGAAAAGATATCACATTCCAAAAAACCAAGTTAAAAAATTACCACACTGATTAGCAGCGCATACATCAAAGAATATTGAATGATACACCACAATCATTTGGTTTTGACCTTCCTTCAGAGTTTATATTTTCACAGATATTGCTATATTGTTTACATAAATATCCGTTTATGTTATCGTAGGTACTTCACTGTTGTAAACTGCTGAAGTTTGTCTCGAAGATAATGTATTGCGTTCAAATAGAAAACAGTACTAAGATGAGTGTTTTGTTTGGTCATTATGCAATGTAGGCTGTGTCAGACAATGCGTATAATGTCAGTCGCTTACCGGTATTATGTCACCTTCCAAACATTGCGTTCATGTTCAAGTATCTATCCTAATTCTCAATTGAGAAAGCAGTCATATTTATCTATATGATATGATAGTTCGGATCACATATTTATTAGTTCAGTAACCCTATCGTTTTTAAATTGTTTGTGTGCATTATTTCTTTATGTGATATTGATAATGCGTAGATACTGAACGGTTCTATGATGTGGCTCTCATGCATCGTTAGATAAATGTTGAGCATTAACGATAAATTGAGCCCATTCCTCATAAAGAAATTAGTTGAGTTCATCTGGCACGCACGCTGAATCAAACTAATTCCCGCATAGTTAATGCGAACAAACTTTTTAATTGATCGTCATCTGCTCCCGTGCACGCAATACGTGACGACTGGTGACGACGGAAGGAGCGAGGTTCTTTATCATCGGCTGATGCACGATGCGCGGGGTCGACGACACAATTTTTTTTATTGGACAGTCGTTGGCAAGTTGCATGTGCACTGTACGCTGCGTCTCGTCTGTGGGAACGCCAGGAACTCAACGTTTTTCTTCGCCGACGCGCTGCCGTTGTTTTGTAAATGCAAACGAATATGCAATGACCGCTTTGTTTGCTGTTTTTACGCAAAACAAAATTAAGTGTTGAGTCGACATTTTTCAATGTGTTTCACACGTTTCTACGATTCTTATCTAAGTATTCTTCAATCCTCTTTGAGGAGCAGCTGTATTATCTAACTTAAACAGCCTTTTCTTGTGGATAATTAGATAGAAGTATCACAAGAGAATACTACGACGAAAGTACGATCGTTTTGAACTCTCGCAGTTACAATGCCACATTTCTCGTTGAGATTAAAACGATAAGCGTAAACTGGTGTTTAAATCTTTCTGGTAACGCGTTTCTTTGTTACTGAAACATATTTAACTATAATTGCTATTTATTCAAAATATGTATTTTTTTTGTTAAGTATTACTAACCTCAAAGGAATAATCCTTCAAGATATACCGGCTGGTATCGCTTTGAAGGATTATTCCTATTCGACACTATTGAGTGATTACCTACATGTTTGATCCAAGTATTGATAACAAAGCTATTGCTTGGCGTCTACCAGGTATGGTTCCAATACTACCAGACATGTTGGATAACTTATACCATAGCACGAATGAAGCAGTGTCTACATACAAAGAGAATTTGGTCAAAGTGTTTGGGTCAAAGTGATGAATCATGCATGTCTGGAGACGTTGCTTTTTGTTTCTCGTTATTTAGTCAACATTAACTGTCACATAAACTATCTGAGGTGGTGGTGGTAGTGGCGAACGTTCGATTTTGTTTTATTATAATATTATGGGAAAACGGTTAAGTTTATTGTAAATTTGGGTAGCGATAACGGCTATTGTTGAATTTTGTCTATCAACAATTTCATCGTTCTCACGCTGCCTACTGGATATGCAATGTGTTTAAAATAATGTTCATCTAGTTTTTGTGGTATATTTTTCAACATATTAAACAGAGGTTTCTGTGTGCACTGTATAATTCTTTGATATTAGCATAATAATTACAATAAGTCATTGTTCTGAAAAACGACCGAGGAGGAGATAGCGAATAACAAGTTTTTATTCTGAAATATTTTAGTAAGTTTATACTTAATGATAGTTGTAGATTATACTATAGATATCACTGCACACATGTATGTAGCCTCTCACTCTTCACGCCCCTCTTTCAATGAGGTATTAGGCAGAAACCACATTCATTCAATCAATCAGTTAAGTATTTATTTGCGAATATGGGTACACAGTTCTGGTGTTAAACAACAGACATAAGAAAACTGTGGAATTAAGTAGGTACTTACCTCCTCATTTTTGAAGTCAGTTAATAAATATGGTAATTTAGCATACAAAATTTTATATAAATAAATTTCGAAGTATTATACGGAATTCTGTGATATAATATTAGATTCTTACACGTTTGTAGATATTTAGATATTTAAGTACCTACCTACCAAGGAGATATCTATATTCATTTTACTTTTCATAAGTAGGTACTGAATGAAATCGAAAAAAAATCATTCGAATGTCGAATATGAGTCGCTGACGTGAGATGGTGTGGTGATTGATGTATAGTCTGTATACAAATGATTAACAATATGGAATGTGTGCCACCTTAAAGTTATTTCCTCGTATATATTGTCTTTAAATTGACAATTGCGGGTTTATGAACCATTGGCTTTGTTGTGAATACTTTTTCAATGTGTTCGTGGATTGTGACAGTTTATCAGCACTGTTATCAGTTTAACGGAGTCAGGTGCGGCAAGAGATAGTAAGTTACAATGAGGAAATTCACTTCACAATTTGTAAAATATCATGTTTATTTAGGAAAACTTGATTAGTATTTTATATAAGCTCTCAGTAAGTTAGGGCAAAAAATATGTCCATACCTACCTAATTTCTTTGTTAATCTTTTTTTCTTTCCCCTTTTTCCCAAAAATAGTAGGTAGGTATGTTAACGCATTATGACTTATAATATTACATACGTACGAATTTCTGTTGGATACTATTATAAAATCTGAAAACGGATTCTTATACTTGATTAAACAGATAAGATAATTTATACATGCGTTAGTTAATAGTGCCAGGAATGTTTAATTGATTATCACGGCTGTGAAATTTAGAAATGCTTGGTGAATGATTCGGTGATCAATTTTTATTTTTCTGTTTAATCATAGGCATCTACGGTAGAATCATCGTATATTTTTTAAATGTGAAGTAAAATTAACTGTATATATAATTATTAGAGGTGAGACGCCAACTTTGGTATGATCGCTATTTTATGATATCCGGTGACCAGTTATTGCAACTCAGTAAACAGTAATGACGCTAAATCAATACAATAATAGTCAATCGATCGGTATTCAGTATTAGGTACTAAAGTCTAACTTTTTATTAGCTGCAGTAAAATGACGTTTCTAAATGTCATTCCGTAAAATAATGTTGACAGCTTAATCTCAATAGTGATGTGATTAAGTTCACAAAAGTTCAATCCTCTAGTATAGTAACAATAATAGAATAAAAAAATACATTACAACTTAATATTAAATCTCAAACACAAAACCAAACTGTTCATTCATTTATGATTCACTCATTTAGCTACATCCCTATTTATTTTTCTTCAAAAACCGGCAACCCACAAAACGTCATTTTACTGCAGCTAATAAAAAGTTAGACTTTAGCTAATTTATTTTAAATTAAAGGTGAGTGATACACTAAGCTGCAGCTGATGAGATCGTTTCTTCTTTGGCTGGTACCATCGGTCAATACAATAATTGACCGTAGGAACATAAAATACGTTGTAGGTATTAAGTAATATGTTTGGAATGAAAATAATGTACAATCATAACATCAAATATATTGGCTTGAAACATAATATATTTCATTAAAACTTTACAGATAAGCTAGTTGATAGACAGCATTGATATAGGTGATAAAGGTTTTGTATTGTACACTCTTCAGAAATATGTTATTTTAGCAAATTATCTTGACATGTTTGCCATATCTAAATAAATGTGAGCGGACAGTAGGTTGGCTATGTATAACATTCAAATATATCTGTGTTACTCTAACATTCGTTTCGGCCTTCATTTGTAATTTTATCAGCATCTATTTTTAAATACTAATCAGTTAAACTCAGTACTTCAAAGACCTGTTACTTTTGAGCATTGATTCATAATATTATAGTCTATAGGTTGTTCATCTTTAATCGGCCAGTAGCTGTAAATTTAGCAAATGACAATTCTGTAGATGTAAAATAGTTGCGGTAACAGTGTTTAATACCTTAAAAACTAGGCCCATTCATTTAACTACTTACTCGTAAATTCGAAGAAATGTATTGAAAAATTTGATATAGTGCAATTTCAATGAAATTACACACTAAACAATTCAGAATCCCCTGTCATGAAGTCAATTATGAAGAAAAGAAATGAAAATAATCTGAACTTATCATTGTATTTTCACAGAATATGTACCTAATTGTATTTCATATATTGTAGTAACTGCAAAAGCAGACAACGGCCACGGTCGTGTAACAAAACTATTTTCTAACGTAGATTGCATGCCCACCTAAAATTGTTGTTGAAATTGTCCGTATATTTGAGTTGATTGTATGAGTGTGTTATGGGCCTAAATTACCCGGTAGTAGAATTGTGTACGAGCGGTTCTACAATTGGATACCTACGTGCGATTCAATGAACGAAATGAAATTACAGATACACATTTGATTTACACATTCATAGGTAGTTAACATAAGTACAATATTGTTTTTAGATTGACATGATCATTTAAATTACCACTACTAGTTGATGGGTTATCAACATAATAAACAAACACCGAAAATAACAGTATTGTTGTTTATCTAGCTGTTACACGCGGCTCCGTCTGCGTGTTATACTTATCCCGTAATTGTAACCCACTTCCAATTCCCGGGATAAAAGCCTGTATGCCTGTAACCTAGGTGCTGTTCTAGGAATTAATCTAGCTTTTTGAAATATTTCATTTGCAACCGTACACAGTCTTTCTGGTGTAATTGAATAAAAACTATCTATCCGCCTAATTAATTTTGTTTTGATTTTTAGTTTTGTTAAATGAATCGATAAATTTTAAACGAACAAACGGCATGTCATAAATTTCAAAAATTGAAGAACTCTACGTTAAAGTAATACCTAAATTTTTTTTTTGTTTTAATTGTGTTTTTATGTCACTTTCAGAACTACTCCAACAGCAGCGTAATAAGAGGATATCAATGGTTTCTATGAATAGCGAGGAGTCCACCGAGTCTGAAAGGAATGACGATAAATGTATGTACTCTCATGTTAAGTAGATAATATTCTATTCTTAACGATATATTATATGACTTATTGTACTAACCCGTGCACCTTAGTGTCTACTAAATAAATGTTTATGTAGTGTAAACCAAGTCTTTTGATACAATTCACATTATACGAGCTATATTTGATTGGTCTTAATTAGGTAGGACTTTGCTGAGTTTATAAATATCTTCCATCGTAGCTTTGATTCTTTTTAAAAATATAGGAATGTTTCCTTTGAGTACATTTTGACATCTCAAGTATTAAGAATATGTGTAGCGTCAAAAATTCCACCCTGAGCCCAGAAGTCAAACATAATGATTGCAATTTTTTTCACATTCAAATTGGAACCTTATGTTGAAGCGTTAAAAGATAAACTGTTAAGTGTTACGTGTTTGAAATTAGTACGTTTGTCTTCTAAACCAATGAATATCAGTAGGAGACCAAAGGGTTATGAAGAAATCACGTGATTGAAGTTAAAGTTAACCTGTAAATATTACAGTAAATTCTACCAAAACTTCGTGTTTCTGTTAAAATATGGTTCCACAATGATGGTATAATAGCTAGGGTTCAAACCTGCAATCTTTAATTAAGTACTTAGCTCCAAAACCAATTATTACACCACAGTTTCTATTAGCATACCTAATAATAAAAGAAAACTATATCTCATTTCAGATTCTAAATATTATGTAGTTAGTGTGAAAATGAAGTAGCCATGCGAAATGGGCAACACAAGAGACTCACTACAGCCTTCTTTGCATATTCAAATTTTTACAAATAAAAGCATTAGCTACAGCAATTTTTTCTTTTGTGTTTACATTAAATACATAGCACAATATGTACCTATATAGTTGAATGTTGTATTCAAATGAACCGTGTTTTGTATTAACACGTTAATGGTTGTTAATCCATGCTGTACAAAATTACAAATAGTAGATTTATTTATAAACACTGCGGTTTGCAACAAATTTAAACATCATAATATTGTTTTTGGATTTAGCCTGCCATTTTTAACAATCATGATATTGCTACCTATGCAAAACTATGGTCAATAATAGTAATAGAGTAATATTTATAACTACTGTGTATCAGATACCTACCAAAATTAGTTAGTGCTGAATTGAAAATTATAATCAAGGCAATCTTATTTCCGTTTCAAGATTAATATAACGTCTACGCGCTGTATACTGTAAAAAGTAGACGTTAATTTAAACCTTACATTTTCTATTAGATCATTTATAATTTGAAAAGTCAAAATTAAAAATTACATAATTACATGTTCAAACAATCCACGATTCAAAATGTCACTCTATTCTAATTTTGAATATTTAACATCCCAACGAGGAGTGGCATAGTTACCACAATGGGCTAAAGTCCTGCCCAGTCTCTCAACGCAAATGGTTGACATTTAGTATTCCCCTTGTACACTGTGATTTTGTAATCACTTTAGCGGCGAAACGAGGTTATTTTGAGTAATTAATAAGCAATGCACATAAACACATGCACATTATAAAATTATGATGTATGATAAATGATATGACACTTAAATAATAATGATAAACTTATAATGATAATTAAACCAAACCAGACATTTTTTTTCGTAATACCTAATTAAGTTGTAGTCTGTAGTCGACGCGCCTGAGTTGGTCTCCCAATATTTAAAATGGAACAAATTTAACGTTTATAATCTGTGGGATACGGAATTCATAAACATAAATATTTCATAGTATAACGATGTATTTGTTTTATAAGCAATTAAAAATTGTTATGGGAACTGGTGAACCCATGATTGGCATTCTTGGCTCTATTGCGTAAAAACTACAAATCGGATATGTCTTTGTTCATGTAATTGTATAATAAGATAATCTATTTGCATTATTGCACACACCACTCACATATCATACCAGTTTATAATTAAATTCCTTAGTATTTCAACCATTAGTTACAGTCAATAATTGCGTTCAAACTATATTAAAGTAATTAAATAATAATAATAGATGCACCATTAAATATTTAGGGATATGTTCCACACTTATAGATAGTAACATCTCTGCCACAGGTCCGTTAAGTGGTTTCGTTGTCGTGAAGTTGCACCAATGAATTGCTTTGTAGGTCAGTACTTTCGGCACGCTTCCAACGCTTGCACATAATATTTGTTCAGCTTTCGTTTTCTGTGACTTCGCTTTTCTACTTCTAAGGTATTGGTGTTGTTATGAAAGTTTGTTATGGAATCCTTCGTTACTTTATTGATATTTGCGATTTTCGGTATCTTGTATGAGCAAGTTGGTTTGTCGACGGTTCGCTTTATAGACGGCGGAATGTATAGATAGAAAACATGTTTAATAGTTTCTTTATTCCCTAATTATTTTAATTTAACATACAAATCTTAAGGGTACGCATCATAAACTAAAAAAATATGTTTGAGGTAGCTACTGTAAATTGTTTTTTGCAAATTATATTGCCGTTTTAGAATTTAGAACGACTTAAAAGTATATCTGTTGGTTAAATGTCTAAAGTAGAATTTTTTAAGCATACCTATTTGCCTTTGACTAGTTACATTAATTGGAATGAGGCTACGATAAATTTTAATGCACGAAAATATTAACTCTTCACTTCCTCATAACAAAACGGGGATAAACAAAAAAAAACTAAGTTTAAACCACTCAAAAACATCATTAATTAATTTATGGTGTTTATAATTAATCCAAGTTCTTTGATCAGTCCACGTTTTGTAATAAGGAGTTACAATTTTAAGCAACAAAACTTAGTTTAATAGGTTGTGTTCAACAACAGGTGTTCGGTATTTTCTATAGAATATAATATATAAACTGTTGAATTTAAATGCATGCTAAGGGATATAGGTGTTATTTAAACAGTAGATTTTAAAACCTTGTTTACTATACTTTCGTAAAAATTTACGTGACTTTTACGTGTGATTTTGTGTATGTAGTAGGTATATCACAATAAATTATAACAGATATTATTTTTGTCTTTCAAAATAAGCATTCAGTTATAACCAGTGCATTCTACAACGTTCTTTGGAAAATCAATACAACTCTTGTGGAATACGTCATCAGAAACAATAAAATGTACGTAATTAAGACTAACTAAGCATCAAAACCTTCCAAGAACATTTTCTTTAATGTTTAAGGAACGTCTTAACTATTACGATAATGTTTTAACTAAAACATTTGCAGAATAGTTCTGGCATTGGACTAGCGAAATATTAGGGGTTTATGGCAGCTAGCATTTTACCTATATAATCTATAACACTACACTAGATATAGTTAACGAAAATATCGCTATATGATTGTGATTGATGTCCCCAATATACTTTGGAATAAAATAAGGCTCACAGAGTTACCCAACGAAATTGAAATCTACCTACGTAACCAATTCTCACGGAAAGTAAGCTATCAGTTCCAATATATTATACTCAAAGAAATCCAGGTAAGGGTTAGAAACATACCTATAGGTATTTTATGACTAACCGACACCGACATGCCTAAAGCGTTTAAATAAAGGTGATTTAATGCTAGTACTTAGTCAGTTCGACTACCTACAATCCGTTACGTACCTACACCTTTGTCTAGCCTTCTAACAAGCGTAAATCATTACAAAGAAAAAATATCTAAGAATTGACTGAACAATACTTACAGAAGATTAGAACAAAAATAAGATAACAGTCAATATAACTTTATAGATTGTGCAAGGAGCAAAATGGGAAACATGACACTCTTGATAACAAAAAATATATAAGGCTGTTTGTTTACTTGCCATGTTTGTTACTTCCTGATATTAAAAGAACATAGGTAAATAGACAACAACAGTTCCAATTTAATTTAAGATAACATACTTACTTAAGAATCATAGGTACCGAAAGTTCAGGTTATACAGAAAACATAATACTTTACGTGCACGGAGAAAGTTTTCTGTACCATCCGCCAAGTATAGTTCCCGTGTCTTTAGTAGGTATAATTTAGATTCATAATATCAACATAATTCATTTACCATACGACTTTTGTATGCACCTGGTTCTCAAAATCTGTGATATATTTAATAACGTCAACTAACAATTTGGTTAACTGGTGGTGAAGCAAATTTGAGCACAATACTGATTTCTCCAAATAACTAATGAAATCGTTAACGGTTTAGTTATTTGAAGATATTAATGAAATAACCTGGGGCATGATTCAGTACAATAACGGGTGATTTCAAAGCTTAAGAAAACTTACAGAAATTAATTTTTCAAAGATTAACTGAAAATTTATCAAACTATGAGTGATTTTAAAGGTTTGATAACCTCACGAAAGCGTAGGTAGATTTTATTATAACAGATATTTTTTTTCCATTTTTTTTTCTAATTGAATTGAAATCACGTGTTTTGAAAACGTTAAAACTGAATCGGGCATCTGATTGTCTTGTTCTTCGTTTAAACTTCTTGTTGATTGATGTAATTTAGGAGTATTTTCTTCTTTAGGGGTGGCAGTTACTAGTTGGTTTTCCATTTTCAAGTAGATTGCGTGTGTGGTTACACTAATGGTCTCTTTTATATTTTAAGAGGCCGTCATTATTAATGGTATCTTTTTATTAATTACAGATAATTCATTGCGAGGAGTGCCCGGTGAAGTCAAAAGGGCACTGGACAAGAAAGTGCGGAGAACTACGTGGTATTGCGAATGAAAATCCAGACTTAAAGAACTGTGACCTGGATTGCTTTACTGTAGTGGAATTACTGTTCCCGATATGACAAAATGCATGTGTGTTTGTATATTATGTGGTGTACTCAAATAAAAAATGAACAAATATACAGGTTTAACTTGTCAGACTTAGATAGGTTTGTGGTCACTGACTGATAAACAAACTTAACAATTGTATAGTTTAGGTAATAATGTAGAGATACTCGTAGATGAATGTGCATAACCAAAAGTATTTTTGTATGAGTTGTTACGCTTTTAACTAATAGACAAAAACAAAAAAATTAAAATGAAGTTTAAATAAAAATATTATTGGATTTTATGCAGTTATAATAACATAATATATGGCGAAACTTGGGCGAAATAAAACCACTTAAGTCAGAAATTGGTAATGTGTAGGTAGGAATCTGCTCTAGATTCCTTTTCTATCACAACCATTCTGCATTTTTTTATATTCAAAAGTGTGAAGTGGGCTGCTAAACATTTGCATAGAAGTCGGCCATTTTTATTCGAGTCATGAAAATTAATGATGAAGCCATTGATGATAGGTAAAAGAATGAATGTTTCTACGTTCGGAAACATTACATTCTAAATTGAGATTAAAGATAAAATATCATCATTCTGTATTATTGGATGAACCTCGAACAGCAACTAGTACTCCATAAAACTTTATATTACAGTATAGCGTCATAAACCTATAGAACCTACGGCAGGAAAGTATTGAAGACGAGACTGTGTCATGAAAATGGCGGCAGCTAACATGTGTGAGTGAATTTTGGGTTGCAATGTGTTATGGATGTTCTATTTCACGAAGGCGGTTTAGCTTTCATTTTAGTAAAACATTGTACACATCTCTTTAAAAATGAGTTACTTGCAATGTAATTATTGTTCTACTCACTGCTACATCAATTTCTTCTGACGTGACATGAACTTTCCCATACACATGTACGCGTATTTACAAGACACAGGTACTACTGTTTAATAATTGTTGACCCGCCTTCGTGAGATAGAATATCTATACCCAAATTGGATTGAATTGTGATTCCTGTAGGTATATTTATTTTTTGTTGTCACTACGGTTTTTTTTCGCTAACTACCTACTGAATCGAATGTCGTTTGCGCGTAGTGGCTCACTAGTGTGTGAGTGGGTGCGTGCCGACTTGTACGCATAAGCAAGTCAGCAGACCTTAGTGCCGTCAGTTATATACTTCAATGCGTTCCGTCTATAGGTTTTTTAGGTTCATGTATAGAGCGTACGTCCAAAGACATTTTTATGGATAGAGAGATAAATGCTCTAAAAATTTGTAGTTGAGATTTATTGAAAACAGCGAAATACAGCCAAAGCATCGCAATAGAAAATTTTATGACATGTATGTAGGAGGAAAATGTATGGGAAATGTGATAAAACATTATTTGAAAAATGTATTTACTTAATGTTAATATGGTAATTTCAGTCATTATTTTATGGGACGTACATTGTTACAGTGTTATTTAGTCTTATCTTTTTATAAATAAGTATTGCATCAATAAAATAATGTATATCGTCCGATGTAATGTTATTAACGTCAATTAAATTAAAAGTATGTGTAGAATAAATGTATTATTTTTATTATGACGTTTTTATTAATAGTTATTACCAGCGCAGAATATCTAGTTGTATTTGGAACCTCAGACCAATAAAAAAGTATAGACGGAGTATTGCGTATTTTTTTTGAAGCCCACTAACATAAGACGATTTGGTAATCTTATGACGGAATTGTGACGGACGCTCGGTTTGGTAGTCTTTGGGTAGTCGGCCGAAGAGCTATTGTCAGCGTGTGACGTGTTTTGACTTATGCACAAGAAGCTTCACTTATTTCGTCGCTATTGTTCACAATGGCTCCGTCTATACTTTTTTATTGGTCTGAGTTTGGAACATGTTACGTAACAGTTTGTGATTTATCAAATTAATCATGATTTTTTCAACTCGGTTCATAATTGATAATAATAGGTAATATCTCAGAGAGAAGATTAGGTACCTAGTGCAACTTCTTCTATTAATTAAATACTTTAAGCTCTGAATGTATCGAGGACACGATGTGCTATTAGAAAAAACAATTTTTCGTTTTTTTTGCTGCAGGTCAGTCATAAATCATATTAAAAATATTACCCTCCTTTCTTCGGCAGTCGGGTAAAAATAAAACTATCATAGTAAAATAATACCAAATGATATTATCAAAAGCAACAATATATTGGTCAGTTTGTGCAATGAACACGTCATTCCGTAGGAGGATGTCGAGAATGTCGTTCTGAGATGTGCTAAGATTGAGGAAAACTTAACCCAGTGAAACGGAAGTTAACTGGATAAGTTGCCATTGTCTCGGTTGACTTGCGAGGAGGGTGTTAGTTAAATTTTGACCACTTTTTCCCCATTTAGAAAAAATTGGCAGTCAGCATAGTTAGTATTTTTTAAGATTTTTGAGCAAGTGAGAGTGATAGGTTATTGATTTAGTAAGTTATGTGAGCATTTATAGGCCATTCGGCAAACTATATACTTATTTGAGACCTTACTGGGCGTAAACAATTTTAGGAGGTCAGACGGCAGTCGTTCCTGGTATGAAAAATAATAATAATAAATAGACCACGGGCTTCAAAATGCACTATAGATATTGTAGAAATTAATATTACCTAAATATATTTTTGTAACAGTTCCAAATGGAATATAGACGAATCCCTACATCTTGAATCTAGTGATTTTGGATTAGATCAATAATTCAGTTCAGGACCCTTCAAGCCTTCAATTATTTTAACGTAAGTACCATCCTTTGTAAGATTTATTTGTAAAGTAGCTTATCTTTTGTTTGAATTCAATTTAATCGGCTTAATTTTCAAATATTTATCGTAATTGTATTTCGTTGTTTATAATAGTATACCTACGAGTACAGACTGAATAAAAAAGATTTAAATTAACTTACCTACTAAAATAACAACCTTTGAAATGTTTGTTTAATATAGGTGTGTTTAGTATAGGTATCCTTACTTACGTCTCTCAGTCTGCTCATCTATACTTTTACAACAGTACATTACAGAGCAAAAATATTTTCATGAACAATTTTAAGCGTATCTTCCCAAATCTCTAAAACAAACTCATTAGTCGTAAAACCGTAAAATGAAGTAATGAAATACGTTTACCTGAAATCCGCAATGCGAAAAATTATAGCTATGCCTGCGAAGTGGTGCGGAATATTCTACCTGAAGGCTAAATTTTATTGCCTCGCGCTGTTTTCGAACAATTGCATTAATAGTGTATCAACGGAGCGCCTCGCTGGCTTCTTTACGGCTATGGAGTCGGGCGCTGGAATACAATTAAACTTTTAATATTTTAACACTGTGAAATCACAATTTGAACTGGAGCTGTGAACAAAACTGGCATAATTAAATACATAAAATAAACATATTTTCTACTGACTCATTGTTCTTTATTTGTTAAGTACTAGTCTGTACGGAATACCTACACTAGCCCATAATATTGATTGGTTTATTTTTATCGTTTGTCTCTTAATAAATATAGGTTATCTGTCTCCTGAGTTTTGAAAAGCCAGATTGATATTAGAGTAGGTACTTCTATTCAGGACCCTCATCAATTTTAGAGCTGAGATTTGTCTGTTGTCTATATGTTGAAATTAAACTGATTTATTATTTTGACAGAAGTAAATGATGACACTGATAGAATCCAAAAACACGCTTGTATTATTGTGCTATGACAACGTTTATCACTTAACCAAAACGTTGAAAATTATGATTGATACCAATAATACCAAATTGTCGATCCAATAACATAAATTGCCAAGAATAACAACTTCGAAAGTTTGGCAATGTCGGCTGACGCTGAAAATTGGCTTGTCGGTAGAAATATACTATTCTTATTATTTTTTTGTGTTCCAAACAGCAGTTTCGTACAAAGAGCAAAATGACGTCTCAGCGGATAGGGTGGTTTATGGCGCCATTTCTCTGAGCCCGACTTGTTTCGACAGGAGTTCTTTGGCGGCGTCTTTAACACTCCCTAGAGGGTTCATTTATATATTCGCAACACGGAGCCGGCAATAAAACTGCGTTATCCTGGTCATTATTTAGTCATCGCCCGGCCTCCTCGCCTACTCCACGAAAATAAAATGCATTCGAATGACTCTTGTGTGTACGGTGCAATTTCATGCACTATCAAGAGTAGCGTGAGTCGTAATAATATTTTATGGTGAAAAAATACACATCAAAATGATTATCAGTCTGTTAGTTGTGCTTTGTCGTAGTAGTAATTTGTACCCTTACATTTAAACAAATTAATTCCACAGGTTTAAAATGCACAAAATATAAACTTACTATCGTGACCAACAATATCGAGAACCATTAGTTAGGGGACTGGCCACGGTTGGTTCCGAGCAAGCCATTTTATGAGGCGGCTCAGGGCGTCGTTGCTAAATCTCCTTATTTATCCGGGAAAACATAAACTGAGGTCTCAGCAAAAATTAATTGGCTCCCACGGTCCTTCTTGGCACATTAACTATTTGAGGGTTTATTGTTTTATGTGTATTGTTTTGTGATTGTGGTTCATATTAATTATTAGTACGGTAACATTATTTGACCTTATCGACCGTATCGTATAGGTACGACACTCTTTTCCATTTTCCTCTAGCGCTGTAAGTCAAATTATTCAAGACCCGCTGTGTACGTGTTGTACGGATGATCTTCAGAGCATGTGTTATCCAGACTACTTTACTTTTTATTTTTATGACAGAAACAAATTTGGCGTGTTGCTGAAACGACGGATCATAACCGTTGGACACAGTAACTGTTTGCAATCCTATCCGTAAACCAGGCATTGTTTTGTTCACAGAGAAAGTAACGTAGAAATAAATTTGAGCTTTACAATGCCCGCTATAAGGAGTGTTTTTGTATCTATAGTATCATTGTTGTGGTTGCATCCATTGGGACCTCTCCTTACTCACGCATGGCGATTTTATTTTAGCCGCTATAAAAAGAGCTTGAGTTCACCTGGCACTTCTTAAAGTGCAGCTTGTGGGTACGGGCGGACACACTTCATTAAGACCGCGGTATTTGTTGCGTTATAAAACTTTGTAGTTTTTGAATTTATTTTTCCAGACAGAAAAACGACTCACTGTTTCAGAAGCTTCGATCCTGACGAGAGAAAATAAAGAGAAAACTTTCAAAATGAAAAGTGTTTTGTTTGGCTTTCGGATTTGTTTGTGCTAACTCGGCATGTTTCGAAACGAACTAGTGAAACAATGAGTATGGAGTAAAGATCACACATGTGGCCACTCGGTGTGCTGCCAACAGGAATAGATGAGATTGGAGACTCTAGAAGTATGCACCTGCTTACAAATGCACGGTTCAAAAATGTTCATAAATTTCAATGTTCTTAAGACAATGGTCTTAAGCAAAATCATGTGAAAGAAAATGTTTCCGAAAATCTTAAAATACACGTAAAGTTTGCCTTTAATATCGCTGCTGCCAAAGTATGAAGGTACAGCTTTTATTTGCTTAGAAAAAAAGTCCTCTCTAGCCAAATTTCGCTGGAGCGAGGTTAAGTTCCATATTTTTATGTATTCGGCCATAAACTTGGAGTAGGTATAGTTTTATGGATATGTTTTTCTAAGTGGGACGAGTTTTAAGAGGGATTTCTTTTTACCGAACAAGGTGTCATGTTATAAAAATTGTTCGGTATCTATATGGGACTCCTTGGAATAGAATTATTGGAATGAATTAGATAGGTAAGTTCAGTTAGTCAGGTGTCGGTGTTTAGACACCATATCACAGACTGCAGTGATCCATTGCGATGGCCGAGTAATCCCGGCTAGAGGCTTTGTCTCACGTCCAGCTTACTTTTATTACCGTGCCTGCATCGCGAAATAAAACAAAATTGGCGGGAATTTATGGGCCACAGCCCCAGCATGGCTAGTGGGGTGGAAAGTTTTCAATTTGAAACGAATAACTTGTTTGTCTTGTGTAATAAGGAGGGTTTTGTGGCGGGTATTATGGGGCTGCGATGGCTGTCGCGGGCTTTCTTAAAACTACTTTCTTGGTTTTATTACCTAAGTGCTGTCAGTGGGTGGGCGTAACTCTCTCAAAGGTGTGTGTTTGTATAGTACTTACAATGTTGGCCGTAAATGTTCCGTAGGTACTAACAAGTTGATAGAGTTGATAGATTTTGGATAAGCCACGTAGTATTTTGTTAGATAAGTAAGTATGTACTTGAGAATGTTAACGAGAATGAAACGAGAAAATGTTCTCTCGTTTCATTTTATTCCCAAAAAACTGTTACTATGAACAAAGGTACGAAAGCAATTTGAATGCTTATCGTATATTAGTGTACATGTACATGAGTATTGTGTGTATTGGGCTATACAATGCCTTTACTATTTGTTCTTCTTGTTGTCTCAAGAGACAGTTAGTAAGCAGAATAACAGCGAGTAAGAAGATTTTGTTCTTATTTGCAATATAATGTAGGCCTCACATATAAACCTAGGCGCACACTTGGCGACAGCGACAGCGACAGCTCGGCGTCTAGACGCGATGACAGGTTATGGCCGACAATTTCATAGCGCCACTAGACGCGGTGACTCCCCTAGCTTGTCGTCGAGTGTGCGAAGCTTAGAACAAATATATATGAATTTCTCGGCCGCAGCCTGTCGTTGCGTCTAGTTGCCGACCTGTCGCTGTCGCGTGTCGCCCATTGTGTGTCTAGAGGAGTACTAACGACTAAAATATTGTTTTTTTTTCAAGAAGGTAAGTCACCAATTCACATTTTTTTAGCGTGTTATAAGCCTCATTCCGTTGGTACTACAATAAACAAAATTATTTATGACCGTGTAACTTTTGAACAACTTCATCGAATTAAGTTCTATTTACATAATGTACAGTGTACACGACTGTCAAAAATACTAGCAAGTAGTAGATAAGTAACAGGTCACGAGTTGACCATTTTTAGAATTTAAAATTTTATAACGGTTGCATATTATTATGTCAAAAAGGCTAGTTATTTTAATTTAAACTATTATAAAGGTTAACAATTCAACTCTATATGAAGCAGTTATCATAAATTAGTACTTGATATATTATTAAGTGGAGGATTAAGTATCTATATTTATATACCTATCTAATGCAATTCTTCTCCAGTATTTTGTGGTTTTTAATTTATTAGCAAATGTTCAAAACAAAAGGATTGTTGTATAAAGAGAAAGTTTTTTGAATATCACCCCCGTGGGTGAGGAGTTGTCATTAAAAATTTCTATCGCCGCGTGAAGCCACAAGCGATTCCTAGAGTTACATAAAATTTGCACCACCTACTTGCGTCCGAGTGTAAAATGTTCCTAATTCAAATAAATATACGTATAATATCACAAAGAGTTAGTACCTAATAGGTACCTATAGAACATGAATTGTTTCCAATATTGAACATTTTGGCAGCTCCTGGATGGCATTGCTGCACACAGATACATAGGGATAAGTATTCGCAACTTTGCGAATTCAAAGAACTGCAAATACTGTGATCGTTGTCTTTGTTCGCGACGTTTACTGCGACCATAATGTTTCTTCTGTAACAAATTGAATGTTAAAGCGCGTTACCTGCCCCTAACTGAATAAGTTACGAGGTTGGAGCTATTGGTAATGAAACTTGAATGACCCCGGGCGTGTAAACGTCTGCGGGATGGAATTTCCGTGTTTACACGCCTCTACCAGTTTATTCTGTAGCGTTAAGTGCCACTTCCGAATATACAGCTTTTAACGATTTCAAGATATTGTTTTGGTTTGAAAATCAAATTAAGAGTATTAGCGGAACAAAAGCTATACTAGGTAGGTAAGCTTTCGTATTTATATTTTAATACATTTCATAGTGCAAGCAAGTAATTTTTTTTGTATTTAGTTGTAATTTTACTTGTAACTCTTTGTTTATTTATTTGACGTAGGTATATAACTATGAACAATCTACTAATATTGTATGTATCTTTAGTATTTCTATTAACCTTTTGATAATCTCGATGAGGTAGTTAGAATACCTGTAAGTCTATCACTATTTTACACCAACATTTCATCTGTTATTTATTATATATTATTGTGAATCTTGTTATTCAAACGAACTTATTACCACCCACTGGGTACTGCCCAGATCCCGTGATGCTATAGAAAAACACGATAACAGTATCTGACCTGGGAATCGAACTGAAAATACGTTTTTACACGCAGCAAAAACATTTATCAATACTACAGTGAGTCGGTGTTGAGGGTAGTCGGGTGTGTTAACATAAAATTGCTCTAATTCATTTTCCTATATGACCCTCCATTGAACCAACTGACCTCTGGTAATTGACTCTTCTAATACATCATTAAGAAAAACCGCAGTTTAATCAGTACTAAGGGTTTCATCAGTTTAGTATTGACCTGAGTCAATAAAGATGAGGAAATTCAAGTCCTACCACTTGAAAATTTCAGCACAAAACCTATACTTATTCATACTTTTGGACTTGCTTTAAAAAAATACAGGGAATTTTGTTTAGTCATTTATTTCTGTTTAGTAATTTAATTTAGATCTGTTTACTAATTTAATACGTTTAGAAAAATTTAGGTTCAGATGTAATAAATATATTATCTATGATCCGAAATAAGCCGATAATAGTTTATTATTATTACAAAACAGTACATATTGACAAACTATTCATCAACCTCATTTCAATAATGGGATTCTAAATATTTGCTCCAAAGGTTGCTGGATGTAACGTTTTTTTATTACAGTAGCTGAACTTAGCCGTCAGGAATAAATTTATTTTCCCATTCATTTCTTTTAGATTTATTGCACAAAGCGCAGGTCTAAATGGAATTTCTAAATTCAGAACGGTAGGATTGATTATTCAGTTGACGGTCTATAAATGTTTTCTATTCCTAGCGTAACATTGATCGCTGTTGGTTGTGCACAATCCGAAATCGCCCAATTTCGTGACAGATAGGTCAAGAAGATTATATTATTAACTAACTACCCGCGTGGATTTCTGATTGCGTTCGTGCTTCTTATGGACACCAATTCCAGGGAAAAAAGTCTGTGTAGTTCCAGAATCCCAAATTTCAGCCGGTTCTATTTAGCCGTTTAAACGTAGGTGACAAACATCTACACAAACTTTCATATTCATAATATTAGTGCGATGTAAAATAGTGGGAAGGATTTGAAACAAGTGATAGCCGATCATCGTTCATAGAGTTAGTGAATGTTATAGTAACAACGTACTTACTAGTAGAGAAGGCGTGTTAACTGAAGTAGGGGTAAAAGGTTGCGGGTTCAAAGTCGACATGTCGGACCTTTGCGGCACAACTTACACGAACACTTTCTACTCACTAAGGTTAACAAGTGTGTTAGTGGTGTCCTTATAAATAACAAACGGCTCGTCTTTAGAACAGTGTGATTAAAGGAATAATCTTTTTATATGTATATACGAACTATTGCCCGCGGTTTAACCCGCGTAGAATATTTTTCCCGTTGCCGCTTCCTATACGAATCTATTCCCGGGATAAAAGTACTTTTATCCCCTGAATATGTTGCCATTCGGAAACGGGATCAGAATTTCATATCGCAACTTTTACAATTGATACCTTAAAATTTTACATTGTATATCATACATTTTACATCTAATTCTACATCTCAGTAAAAAGCGGTTATTTTAATATTACAAACAAACGCGACGCTCCTATTTTATTTATTTGTATATAGATAGATAGACGACACTTTTAAAAGAACTGGCAAATAAATAGAAATATTTTTCTAGTCATTTAGCATAGAATATAAGGCAGGGTTAGGATTTTATCCTAACCCTGCCTTATATTCTATGCTAAATGAATGAATGAATGAATGAATGCTCAAGGAAAAATAGGATTGAGTAAACAGACCAAACTGAATAAATTTCTTCAAGAAGCGTCTCTCACCTAAAGTTTGTGAAGAATGCCAGTTACTCAGTTAGAGTCGATCCTAGTCGCTAGAAGAACTTTCTATTTTTCGATTGCTCGTGTTACTAAGTTGGCAAATGTAGTTTAGCCAATAGTTCACACTGTCGCTTCAGAACTGAATTTCATTGTAACTTATTTTGCATTGTGTGGAGCTTATGTGTGGATGGTCGGCATTTCAAAAGTTTGCATTTTTAGTTATTGTGTTTTCATGTATAAACTTACCTACTCCATAAATTATTTCAAACTTTCGCAATTTATATTCAGATTAAACTTGAATTACGAGTATAACGGGTATTATCGAGTCATGATTGGTGTCAGTCGACTTAAGCGTCAGATGAACCATCTTATCTAAATTCGTTAGTAGGTAGGAACTTTGGACAATCTACTTTGTTGGTAAATATGTTCAGGAGGCTCTCGCATGCACGCACTCTTTGCAGCATTTTCATTATCACGCCTACATCTATTCACTGCAAAGACATCAGTAGGTACTTGTGTCGGTGACTATGCTGTACCTACAAAAGCACGTCAGCAGCCCCAAGCGTCTCCTGAAAATAATGCCGAAGTGGTCTTGTGAAGAGTGAAGGTACTTTTCTAGCCGGCCTTGAAGAGTGAATGGGAAATCTTTATATACCCAATTTCCTCTTAAATTTCTGTAGTTATATATTTTTATAACTTTCTTTGCTGTGTTTGGTTTTGATACTCGCTATGCTTCGTAGCCAAGTCTATTGGGGTCAGGTTTCAGTTGAACCCTTGCCCTAAATTCCCTGGAGGTCAAATTAAACGTTAAAAGAGTGTGGTTTATGGCAGTGAGGCAATAAACTACTCATAGTAATAGAATAATTGTTTGATAACTAAATAATGAACTTGTTTCACTAAATTATTTAATTAATTTAGTTGAGTTAATTATTTGAGGTGAAGGAGTTTAGTATACTGTAAATAATGATTTTGTAAATATTACTACCAACTATTACCCCGAGTCATGACAAAAATGTCACATTTAGTCCGCTGAGTTCATTTTGTAACTACATAATTTTTTCTACAATCAAATCAATTTTAAAAAGGTCACTTGTAATTATTTTTCTTTTGTTGAATGGAAAATCAATCTACCAATTATTAAGGACCTTTTAAGTCATTAGCGGACCACAAGATTTGAGGAAATAAGACAAATTGAAATAAACTTTGCATTTTTTACCGATTAAAAAATATGATGAGATTCGCAATTGGATTGGATATCTTATTGTTTTTTTGTGTATTCCGTGATAACAGAATGAAATTTTTCTTGTTTTTGTTCATAAGGTTGTTATAATCTTATAATAAAATTGATATTTACTATCTGGAATCAAAAATCCTTCGATTTGTAGACAAATTGCAATGAAGAAAAATTCGTAAATCTTACAAATATGATTTGTTCCTATTTTGTCCCACATTTCAATATTTCAGAGTTACTTATTTCAGAAACTCAAAATCTTTTTGATAACAACTAATTTGAGAATCAACATAGGTATTGTTTCTACTTTCTACCGGAATCGTATAATATTGTTCATGTCATGTAAAAAGTTTTGTGTACAATGTTTTGTTGAATGTTTATTAAAAACACCCGCCGTAATAATTGTTTCTAATAAACTAACAGGCGTTGTAAGGATATTCCAGACAATGTTCTTGCGTCATTAGTGACGTCTCAGGCGGCGATTATCAAAGCAATCAGGCGTTCTGCAAACTGTTACCATCCAACTGTCGATAGAGCTAGACCGCTATATCGATATTTTTTATGCTCCTTTGGACTCCATACCACGAAATTGAATTGATATTAATGTTTGCTGAAAACCATGAATGTTTGAACATCTCTAAAAATTATAGGTACTGTACCGTATAGTTTCTAAGGCCTTGTTTGTGTCAATGTTAAACAATTTTTTTTTGTTTTTAGATTGACGTCTATTTTCAAATTTTAATAATGAAAAAATAATATCGATAGTTTTTAATGCAGACTTGAACATCACTAAGGCAATTGAGGAGTGTTTGCACGAGTTTGAGCGGCTGCGGCGCTGGGTGGAAGTGGTCGAGGGCTGTTCCTAGTTTAACTGTTGCGTCACTTGATTGTCACGCCCGCCCCGCCCGTTGCCAAAACCAAGTGCCCTCACTCTATTCTTTGTGCTCATTATTTTAATGCAGATAGCTATAACAATGTGAAATTATATGCACCAATAATAATTAATGCTAGTCCATAATCTGGCTGAATGTCAAAATGAGACAAATCGACTTATAAAATTTAGATTGCTGCCGTGGCATAAAATTCACAGCTGTGTTTAGTAACATATATTTGTATTTCTATTTGTAATAAATATTACATTTTTTTTCATATTTATGTATTCTCTTCTATTTGCGTGTGTTCTTGTGATATTTAACTAAATATCTACACACAATTAATGTCAAATGGAATAGTTTTATTGACACTAAACAAAAAACACTAAAATAAGACAGAGAAATTATTTTTTCTGAATATAAGATCAAAAAACCTCCATTTAGTGTAGTTAATAAAATTTTTGTGCATACGAATCATTATATTTTATGCAAATGAAAATGTCTAAGTACATACCCTAAGTTTATTTTAATGGCCTAACTGCTAGTACAATAATGAAATGACATTGACTTGGCACAAGAAGTCAAAACAAATGAATTGAGAAGACTTTTCTTTTATTTTTGTACTCAATGCAAAGTCGATCAGTCTGTTGATTTAAACTTATTATACGTAAACGGGACTTAACGCGATACACGTTAAAGGTATATACATACCTTTGGATGCCTGACGTTTCGACCAGGTTACACCGGCCGTGGTCACAGGCTGACTGTTTCAGCCGTGCACGCCCTCCGTCGCCGAGTCCGTGAGGTAGACGGTTCTTCTTCTACCCGCACATTTTCGACATTTTTTATATTTTCTTGTCTCCAGGTACCGTCACATACCACACTCACAGTGTCCCTATTATCTGTGCAAACGCCTTGGTGTCTATCCGACCGCGCAGAAAAGCGAGGTAGCAAGTTTTTAATCACTGGATTCCATGTCGCAGATAACTTGAAACCGTCTTCCCGATTGAAATTTTTGTACTTCTTGATTTCAATCGCTTCACGTACAGCTCTTGAATAGAAGTGACGTTCGGTGGAGAGGACTTGCGTATTGTGGAATTCAATCCAGTGATTCGTGCCCGCTTCTAAAAGATGTTCTGCAATCGCTGATTTGCTCGTCCGGCGGTTCTTTACAGCTGCAATGTGTTCTTTGACCCTATCAGCAATGGTCCGCTTTGTTTGGCCTATATACGAACTACCGCAGCTGCAATCCACCTTGTAGACCCCTGGCGTCTGAAGCGGTAAGACATCCTTCGGTGTGCCCACGATTAAGTTAAGTCCCGTTTACGTATAATAAGTTATGGAACGCGAAAGTTTAAAAGTTAATATAGCGAACTGTTGATTTAAAGACCCGAGATCTTGTAACTTAATACCAATATCAAATTACAACCAATCGATTTACCATCTCGAATTTACATACTAAATAAAAGAAGGTAGATATTAGAAGATTAGAGAGTTAAGTGGTGAAAATCGGGACAGTAAAAGTGATTTACATTTAACTGAGAGCGAGGAATATATACTTCGAATTACCGAAGCAATTCGGTGCTTAATTCGTAGGCCAGCCAAGAAAGATGGGCGGCCAACGCTCCCGGAGCGCCCGGCACCCGGCTTTAATTACAACGCAGGTTTATTCACTCTAATTTTGGGAATTTTGCATTCCCCGCGCGAACCGCGGAAGGGTCAGAGTAAAAGAAAATGACATTCGTTATTCTATTACGTTAGGCAAAGGAGCAAAGAAGAGCTCTGTAGGCACTGGTAATTGCTTTTGTGTTGGCATTATATCAACAGGATCTGTTTTTGTAATAGTAATCTGCGAGCGAGTAGGTACCTACAGCTATTGTAGAGTGCCACGAGATGGAGTCCCGGCCCCATCATGCGTGACGGGAAGATTGCTCCTTTTTGTTGTTACTCATGCCTCTCTGCAATCAGATAAAGGATTTCACGATTTGCGGAGTTATGTGACTTTTGGTATTATGCTGTTGGTTGTTTTGCTTGATGTTTTGGTATTTTCTAGAGAAATGCTTATTCTTTTATACCATATTGTTCTCGTACGTGTTGTAGAGATGTATAGGTTCATGTCTAATGCATAGGTACACATATAACTCATCGATCGTCGATGTACACATAGTACAAGTACTTACCTACTCCTTTTTTGTTCCCCTTTTTGAAAAATGAAACATAAATGAAGTAACATTCCGAATTTAAGTACTTATCTACCTATTTGAAAAAAAAATAACAAACGCGCTTTGCGGTTTACGCCAGATTCAAGTAAGTACCTAGGTAGGTACCTAATTACCTACCCAAGACTACACAAACATTGAATAAAAAACTACTAGATAAATAATCAACACTGCATGTTTTCCTTAAGATTTTCGTTTTCGGTTAGCTACTTAAACGAATATAATGGGACTAGCTAATCATAGAGGATTTAATTCATAAGGCGACTACGAATAAAATTCACTTGCCTCACATAAATATGGTCTCATTAAGCTTTGCCAATAAAAATTAACGAACCGTTAAGTAAGAGAGTTTTGCACATTGGGGTTAAGTAGGATGTCGTGTCGTGTGTGAGTCGGCGCTTGCGCTGGCGATGCGGGGGCGACACGGCCACGGGCGGTGACGGAGCGAGACGCGACTGAGAGCGTTAAAGTCGGCCATCGCGCTCCAAACGGGCGAAGTTTTCTCAACTCGGTCGTTACGAGGCGCGAATTACCCGCGTTACAATTACTGTGCGGCCCAGCATATTTATGCCAGCGGTAACCAAATTGCCCGATATTATTCCATCCCATTGAGTGCGAAAAGCGCAAATTAAACCGATTTTATATTGGACGATTTTCCTCGAAAGCGGGGGCGAGATATGTTCGTTGTTAGATAAGAACCCGAGAAGATTGCGTTATGAAATAAGAAAGGAATTGCGCGTTATAAAGAGTTGCTTTCGAATAAATATACCCACAGCTTGGTTGTGTTTTTGATTGCGATTAATTTTTGCTAAGCGCCGGGGTTTGTTAATAAGCAATACAAGGGCTAATTAAAAACAAATTGCTCTTACCTATTCAGTCATGAATATTGTAAGTGTGCGGGTGTTCTAGAATGGTTAATAAGAAATAGTGAATTTTAATAATAAGATGTACTTAGGGGGTCTTGCCAACATCCTAGAGGCCCAAGCCAACCTTACTACGTCGGTAAGTCGGAGCACTTATACCAAACATGCAACGAGGCCCAGTGACGCGGGCTTTGGGAGGTCAGACGGCAGTCGCTCCCGGAAAAGCTGACATCCCAATAAAAAACTATAAGCGGACCTCAGGCTCCAAAGTGCAAATTGGAACGCTATTGGGAAATTGTTATGATGATGACTAACCCTGGCGTCAGAAGACCCTAGACGGCGTGCGGTTTTAGTCGGTAAGAGTCCGACATAACCTGCCCCGCTGGCCGCGGGGTGGGTATCCATGAGGATTTCCGCACGGAAAAAAAAAAAGGTATATAAATTAATATATTATCACCTACATTCGCTCAGGAATAGGATGTTGTAAAAGTGAAAGAATATTCTTTTTATACAAATTTGTGGAATAAAATTCGTCGTTGATGTTGCCTCACTAATAAAATTCATCTACACTGTAGGATGCGCCCTGTTAAATTCGAAATGGTTCAGCTTTTGGTCGCTAGATGTCGGTGTAGGTATGTGTGATGTCATGGTGATGATGTGTCTAGTTTAGTATTGCAGCATTTATTTTGGTAATCATGAACAACAATTATTTAAATAATTCTACAATCAAGATACATGATCAATATAGTGATTAGTGAACATTAAGTAGGTATTTGATTATTTTTATCTTGTTTGCATTCGTACCTACATTTTTAAGCAAAATATTTATTTTCTAAGTAAAATATTTATTAATAGTTATAAATTGTCTGATACATTTACCGTAACAAAACCGAAAAACATTCATATTAATTGTTAAATGTAAAATTAAGACTTGATTTAGAAAAATAATTAATTTATAATAATTGTGATGTATGTAATTTAATGATTATTTCATGATGGTTCTTCAGTTTAGTGTCGAAATTATGAAATAAATGAGCATATTTTTTGAATTCATATTTTGTGACGCATTAAAAATGTACCTATGTAATTTCATGATTATTTCAGGATAGTTTTTCAGTGTAGTGTCGAAATTATGGAAAAATTGAGCATATTTTTTGAGTCGCATTAAAATTTTGTGACGTATTAAAAATCATTTGATTAAGTACCTACCTACACCTAAAATAAAAATATTCTTGACGTGTCAGCGCCTCTTGGCCGAGGCGCGAAACAAACCGCGAAACACTACTAAAATTTTACAACTGAGTAGCTCCCCGCTTCACGCATAAGCGAACTGTTAGAAGAAAATGGAAACGCAACCGAAAGATATATTTCTGAGGGGTCCAGATATTCGGGAAACTATATAGCCTAATGAAAGCGAACGAGGGCGGCCGGGCGCTAACAACTAATTGGCTATTCCGAAAACTCATTTGAACACAAAATGGATTCTGTATTTAAATTTCAGCATTCCGTAAAACAACGGCAAAAGTTAAATGCATAAGGCATCTTGGTTTCCATAGATTTACTTGCCATATATCCTGTTGGATTACGTCGACGTTATCCGTGTACCTCATTCGTACTACCGGTTTATGATGGTGTGGATATTCTTACGTTTTTTTTAGACAAACGAGTTCTATTACGCGGTTTGAATAACTCCAAACAACAATTCTCTAATATTGAAAAAGAAAACATAGGTACCTATGAACTCCAAATTAAGTTTATTTTATGTCATCATTATTCAGAAGGACTATAATAGTAGTTGGTATATTGGAGCTGCTTCTGGGAAATCCAACGTCTGGCTCGGCTAATGACGGCTGCGCTCGGAATACTGAGCACCGGACAGACAGTCGCCTATATGATCTACTATTTCACAAACATTCGTCTGACGTCTCGAAATTCCTTTCCACAACTCGTGACAAATACCTACTCCCAGTACGTGTATATCTATTTAGCGAAAAAAACTACGACTAAAAGTTATTATAAATCAAATAGTTCACTTTCTCTGTCGGGTTAAATTGTGTTTTGTTTAAGTCGTTCTTTCCGCGTGCGTTTGCTCGAGTGGCTCGCGACATATTGTCTGAGAACTCCGTCGACGCCTCTCCAATAAATAAGCAGGTCACATATTGAAGGGGGTAGAGGGGGAATACAATTGTAACTTTCCTGCACCAGCTTACGGGAAGGCAAAAGTTTAAAAAATACAAGTTTTCTTGCCCCTGGCTCGCGGGCACGCATGACAACGTTCGCACGTACGTGCCACAAAACCCTGCGGGACGAGAACACATCGCACACAATATTTTTTACTTTCCTATTTTTACATAAGAAAATAATTACTACTCAAGAGAGTTACTAAAAAATAAGCTCTGAAACGTATTATACCATTGGTATGCTCTTACCATCCCCGATGGCCATCCTCCGTAACGTTAGTCGGAATAAGAATGAGACTCCATTAAAATATCCAAAGATTTAGGGCATGACAAGCAGTTACTCTTTCAGCGGTTCTCTCTCAATGTAAAAAATTAAGATTATATTTCTATGTTGAACAAAAGCGGCCTCTACCTAATCGAAGCTTATAAAAAGGCCGATGTTAAGTGATCGATCAGGGGTAAAAGTTGTTAATCTTGTCTCGCGCCGCCGAAGTTCCGGTCGGTAAGTTCTGAATATTACTTAAAGAGAAGCGTCACAACAAGCAATTAGTATGCAGCGGGGTCGCGTAACATTTTTTCACATTATGCTAAGTCCCAAAGAAAAACTGTAGGAAGTCCGAGGGGTGAAAGGGGGGCACTCCAGCGATTCCCAATAATTCATTAAAGCGACCGTCGTCACGGGGTACGAATTAAAATTAATGATTCGCGAGGACAGCAGCCGCCTTCGAAGGATCTCATTGTATTATCTAGTCACTTTTTATCTACAGAGATAATTTAAACTTGCCTTCTAACAGGTGTCGCAACGACTTTTCTGTATTAGCGATTTTAAGAGGCTAATAAATTCTGAATCGGAGAGTTATTAGCATTTTAATGTAGCTACGTCCATTGCGTTTTTGTTTAACTTGTGAATTTATAACATAGGTATGTAAATGTTATATACGAAGAAATACGTTATGTTCGTAGTGTTCTCGCTGCCATTATACCTATTTATGAGTTACACTAATAAGAATTCACTACATGTGAGACGAGTCGTGTTCTTGTCAATTTTTATACCCTTAGTCTATCTAAGACACATGAGCCTACCAAATATGGTTGTAAATCGTACGTTTCAGTGTTTGTATAAATAAAATATTCATGTCTCGTATGAAATATGTATACCAACAGAGATATGCAATTAGGTATCATCACTGCTTCGGTTCAATTTAGCTCTAATATCTTTTGATCCCGTGCTGGGATTTGCAACGACATTGTCGCGGGATGATTTGATGAGAATTCGGGCGACAAGAGGCGACGGCGACGCGACATACAAGGCAAGTTTCCAGTTTCTTGTCACGCGCGCTCGGCTCAAATAAGGCTTACTACCCCCTGCCGCCAGCCGCCTCGCCTGATGTGCTAGCATAGAGTAGACTGTAGAATACCTAATGCCAAAACGTGTTAAAACTATTCGGCTTTCTTTAACATGTTGCTAACTTAAGCACCAATAAAATTAGGAAACAAAGTAGGTATTTGAGGGTTTAAAGGCTGAAATACCTTCGTCGTGTTAGTAGCTAACCGAAAGTAATATCGTTACCTTTCGGCATTATTTTTGTTAGAGCTTTAATTTTGGTTAATTCTTCTGCTTTTATCTCTAATTTTATATGCCCAGTGTGTTGCTGTGTTTGTTTCCACATTCTCGGGTATAATTTGTGGGGCAGCATCATACTTATGTCTGTATTGTAATTAACTAGTTGCTGCCTTCGGTTTTGCTCACGGGAACATGCTTTATTGTAGAAAAGTGTTTTTTTTTTTCGAAATAATAACCAATAAAATATCTTGCTCTTATTCACATTATTTAGAATATCTTTATGCCAACTTTCAATTATTTAATTCAGCGGTCTAGGCCTGAACAGGTAACCGATAGACAGACAGATAGAGTTACTTTCGCATTTATAATAAGACATTAAATATAATATGTGGAGAAGTTAATACCTAAAAATAAGATTAGTAATCTATTTTAGATCATTTTTAGTGTATAAAATAAATATAATTAATTAACCAAACCTTGTTGTTCCAGCATCTTAAAATGAATCAGATAGTGTGCTGAAATCACTACAAAACATTTAAGGTATAATAAATACAATGAAAAAAACATTTTTCTTCAAATATTTTTTGTTAAACATCGATTCAATTAATTAAAAAGGGTACTATCAAACGAATTTGCCCGGAAAGAGGTGAGATGAATAATGTAGCCTGAAGGCGAAGGGTTAACGATCTGTTTCTAATTGCATTCTATTGCATTCCAACTAAATACTCTATTTCTGCTGTAATGAAACTAGTGATTACGAAAAGTGGGCCCCGGACTGCGAGATGAATCGAAGTCTCAGATGCAACTGTCGATTATCGCCTACTAGATGATGACAATGTCCCGGTTGAGGAAGTTTACTTCAGTGTTGATATTTAATTATTACTGATAATTGTGTTCCTAACTATATCATAATGGATATATTAAAAGAGTAGATGCCTAATGCTACGTGGTTAAACTAACCAAGTTTATTCCACAAATGCACTAAACAGTGCTAAGTCTCGCTAACTCTGTGATGTAGACATATTTACTAGCAAGATGCTACTCGTCCATCTAAGAATAATTATGTAACTTGATAAATTACTAAATAGGTAAGTAAGGAGGTTGGACACGACGGTATCTCCCGTCCGAAATGAGCTGTCCATCTGGGGTAGTACCTCCGCCCTACAGAAGACCGCGGCCATAATAACCATCGTGTTGTGTTCCCGCTGATAAGTAGGGTAGCCAGAGATCACTGTACCCCTCCTCCACCGACCCCTACTTGGTCTCCCCACCCCTTCCCAGCCCTCTCCCCTTCCCTTCAGGGTAGGCAGCGCGTGTGTATCATCCTTAGTGTTGCACACGTCCATAGGCCACGATGACCGCTTTCCATGAGATGGGCTGAGTGCGTGTCTGCTACCTACGTAGTATAAAAAATAACTATATCAGCGAAAAATAGTCAAAATACTCGAAGTTAATCCATACCTTTTTTGTGATAGCAATATTGCCAAGAGATAATTCAGGCAGCGTTTGAGGTCGACGTACAAATGTATGGATAAACAGCGTCGAAGAAAATATATTTACTTGAAAGAAAAAAGGGATGATACCGTGACTCGCGGCTAATCGTCTGACATCTCAACTTTGTTGTTCTTATTGGTAGTGTGTTCATAAGCTAGGGCGGCTGGGGTCGGGCGTCGGCCGCATCCTAAGCAGCGCCGACTTGCGAGTAGCCGAAACAAATTGACGACAATATCAGTTGGCAGTTCCTGTCACCCGACGTAGGTTATTAGTGTTGCCACACGCCGCGTGCCAGCCCGCTTATATACAACTATTATTATTTATGTGTTGCTCGGTATTACTTTCTTTGAATTCACGTAACTTATTTCGCAACTGAGACCGTTCGTGTGATAAGTGTTACGGTATATTAAAATTGTAATAAGACCCAATTGATTGATGAACGTCTTACGCTAGAATTAACTTACGGCTGCATGACTTATTCTGTCTAAATATAGTTTTTATCTTTTTTTTAACCATTTTTTGCTTCTATCAGTTAATTGACTACAGTTAGTGAATCAATTAGTTCATGCTATGCAAGCAATGTAACCGTTCAATACGATTTAGGCGCTTTAACCGTTTCGAATTCACTTTAACATTCTATATTTATAGTATTCGTATCCATGGAAAAACAGAGCCAAAAAGTATTTAAAATCAAAAGTTTATTGAGATGCTAAAAATCTATTTAAGCTATAAAATATCAAACTGAAAACAAACAAGAGGTGAAAATATACGTCCCAAATGTGGAAATGCCGCCTGTCCAAACTGCATTTGCGACAATTCCCACACACATACATGTGCGACGGCTATGTCCGTTTTAATTGTTCGTCAGTCGTTAGGCCTACGTTCCCGTAAGCACGTACAGCGGGTCCATATATCACGTTGATTACTCAAAGTGGAAATATCATATTTTTATTTGCCCGTCCGAGTAGATTAAGGGTAGGACGAATTAGCTGTCGGTTGCTGTATTGCATCGTAATAATGAAATGATTTTGTTTAGTTATAACAACGAGTCGTTATTATTTTTATTTAAATTATATCAAGTGTTAATTTAGAAACGTTTAGAAAAGCATTTTACAGGAATTATTTCAATGTTTGAGACTAATAATTGCAAAATGATAATATGGTTACTATCTACAGATATAAAGTGGTGATAGGGTTAATAGGTGTTGGATTGGCAACGATATAGTCACAGAATTGAACTTCACAAATCCGATGCAATATCTTACCTCAGTTCCAGGCACATACCTACACTTAGCATAGTCGGCAGGTTAACTGGCGTCGCTTGTAGTCTTATTTTTTAATTACATATATACTTTTCTGATAGATGAAAAAACTGTCAACGTTTCCACAATATAGAATATTATTTCGATCTCTGTGGACGATAGTAGGTACAGTGATTAATAACCGCTTTCCGTGTATCAGCAAGCTGACTCAGCCAAAAAACCCAGTGTCTACCAAAGCAATGATAGGCACAGAGCGGACGCAAAATTCGTCAATTTCCATGTGCATTTTGGTTGTTTTCGTTGAATTAAAGATTTATTTTAACTGATTTTGGATTTATTAATCTTAATACTTTCTTACCTGCACACATTGTATCGGTATCTTCAAGAATAAACTATTGATTTGAGTTCACAAAATACGAACGACACAAGGAAATAGTTGGTTAATACAATAAAATCAGCCACGAAAATCTAAATGCTTAGAGATGATACATATTTGTCGAGGTCACCTAAATTTCCTAAATAGGTTCATTGAGAACGTGTTAAGCCTATTCACTTGTATCGTATAGTGTTTGCCTGTGGGATTTGGAGGCGGCAGTAGGTACTTACCAAATGTATCGGTAGACGACAGAGTATCAAACTCAAGATAAATGTAAATGCCGCCTTTTTTTTTTTTTTTTTTTTTCGTGCGGAAATCCTCATGGATACCCACCCCGCGGCCAGCGGGGCAGGTTATGTCGGACTCTTACCGACTAAAACCGCACGCCGTCTAGGGTCTTCTGACGCCAGGGTGTAAGGTGGCCCAAAGAGCATTTCCCTCGCACCCCGGCTTGACCCGGGCCATCTCCGGATTCGAGATGGCCCCCTCGGGTTTGGGAACCGCGTGGTTCCCGTCATGCCCCCGGAATAGGGGGGGGGGGGCGCGCTTCCGCGCTGCTTCTGCTGGGGTGATAGGCGGCTCCACCCATCACCCCCAGGCCAGCGCTCATGGAGGACGGAGGTCGTTAGACCTCCGACGCCTTAGGCGTCAGAATGTAAATGCCGCCTCAATAATACCAGTTTTAACTTCTTAAAAATGACGCTTAATTTTCATAAAATTTAGTACTGAGTATTAAAAATACTAGATAATTTAAAAGTTCTAGTCGGATGTGTAGGTACTTATTTCGTGGGACTCAAACTTACAACCTCATGATCGTAAGTTCTACTCCTAAGTCATTACACTGGCGCTACCGGCACTCAAACTCTATTGGTACTAGATTTAAAATAGATCTCCAATACTAAGTATTTTATAGTAGTTTAGGTATAATAAATGGCAATAGAATTTAGGGCTTTGAAAAAATATATACAGTGCGTGACTCGGCAGGCGCCGCGAGGTCGCCCCGCCATACAATTGTATACTTCTAGATAAGGTGGCCAGGCTAACTCGACCTCAAACTATTCCCCAGTCTACCCCTCTGTTATGTTATTTACAGGAAGCAGTGGGGGTGAGAAGGGGTCTTTTTAAACTGGTGGGTGTATAAAGTGGCTAATATGAGCAGAGCACGCGTATGGAAATTACAGTGGAATCAATCACGAACCGCCCAAACATGCCCTATAGATAGCTCAGACAATGCTTTCTTACCTAATGGTTTCCCATAAAGATTCTTATCTTTTATTCTTCTCAATGTATAATGAAATTTGTGACCTTTTAGTCTGTTTGTAGTCTTGAAGATAATTTTTACGTCTTCATAAATTACAAGATTTATGTAGAACGAGATAATTATCTAGTATTTGCCCAAGCAAATTGGTTGACCAAAAACTAATTATTGGTCAACCAAACCAACTCGTGTTAAATTCCTTTCTCTTATTTTCCTTTACCGTTAAAGTAAGAGATAATTAATAATCGATGTCTAATATGCACAATCAATATTAAACCAAGTGAAAAATCTACGTAAACTTTGTGATTATGTTGCCAATATAGGTTAAAGCATGTTGATAATTAATTTCTAATCCTGAATAAACAAACATGATCGAAAAATAGGATTAACCTTGTTTATAGTCAAACAAGTTTAATTCCATTTTTCCTCGCTTGGCGCTCCATGAGTAACTAAAAAGTATAAAAATATCTTCATTAGGTATGCTCAAAAGAGATAACCTGGCTTTCTAGTAGGAACAAGACCGAGATACCTGAGAATATTATGTGAATATGCATCCAGTATTCTGAAGCTACCAAGCAATTGTGTCTTTTCTTTGCCGCACCATAAAGACTTAGAATTTTTCACCAGTACACATGTTTCCTTTAAACGGGGCGTGAAAAAGCATCTGTGGCCACCATTGTGGCATTATCGGTTTCAATCTGATTCATGTTTTAAACACCTACATTGATTTATTTCTTTACCTGAAACATATAATGTCCATCAACACTGCTTATGAAAATATAAATATCAAACATATTTTTTTATAACATTATTACGCAGTTGTTGGCGTCTCTTTGTTAGCACATAAATGCCTGTACCAGAAGACGACGCTCATTTATTCTTTTGAGTGTGTAATATTAGCCAAAGTACACAAATAAAAGTATTTTTAAACCTTATAACATCTTATGAATTCTTTGTAATTTATAATACCGACTGTTGAAAGGCCTAAAGGTGTAAGCGACAATAACAGTTGACAAGAAAATCGCTTTTCAGTCAAGTATTTATAATGTCGTTTGGGATGTGTTTCCTTTGAACATTCGATGTCGCTTGAAACATTTTGTCTTTCAACCGTCGTATGATGTAGGGTGTACTGTACTGTGTCCTATCAAAAACTCAACTATAAGTCGGTGCATCTGCTGAACAATGGGCGAGGCTCTGGCGTAGGCTTTCCTCTGAAGGTTGGGAAGTGAAATGGAAGTCGTACCCGGAAAAAGCGACGTGCCCTATTTTAGTGCGTGGTGTTCGGCAGATAGGCGGAACCCGGTTTTGAAAATGCAAACTTTGCGCTGGTATCGGACTTTGGATGCGACCGGGACCAACACAAAGACTATGGTGATGGTGCTCAGCCGGTGTACTTGTTGTGACTTTGCGATAAAGTATTGTGTTTGAATCTATAAGACGACAGATAAGATACATTCGCAATATTTGACGTCGACCAAGACTTCGACGACTTCGTATTGACATGCAACGTACACCGTCCACCGTCGCGTCGTAGCGATGCGTTATCGTAGCGACGCGTAGTCGTAGCACTGCGTCGTCGTCAACGATACATCGTAGCAACATGCCGCCGCCGCGTCGTAGCGTTTGAGTGCTAAGAAAATTATCCTGGTACCCACATTTGAAGTATTTTCTGTTTCAGATAGCCAAAACAACAACCAAAGTGTTGGATTTTTCCAATTGATCTTCACAAGTATGTATTTTCTCATAATAACTTCTCCATTTGTATATAACTGTTATATAACTTTTACGTAACTGTTATATAAGTTTTTCACTGTTGAAATTTTGTACTTTTCAATTTTTTTAAGCCTGCCTTACGATCAGATAGGCTACGATTCTTACTTTTTTTTTTCAATGAAACTCAATTTTTGTAATGAATTTTATAGTTTGGCGAAATTGCAAGAATGACTAGAGTTTACCAAACTTTAATCTAACAACAATGCGTCCTATTCATACCGTTAAAATAAATTTACAAAATAATATGTCAACAAAATTAGTGAAAAGATACAAAAATGTACCCAGCCTATGTATATTTGTTTCATTTACATAGAGAGAGCCTTGGGATACGTGACCGTAATGTTTTTCCTATGGTAATATGTAGTCATATTGAGCACATATAAAATCAGATAATAAAATACATATCAGAAAATTCAAAATCACTTACGTTTCAGGACGCAGTCGACAGGCGGTGTCCTAGCATACCAATAAAAATGTAAATGCTCCCAATAAAATTTTGCTTTTGAAGTAGTCGGGAGTGCGTCGGTGGCTTTGATGTGGTGGGTATGATATAATCAGGATTGTTTGTCAGTGGCCGCGGCAGCCTCTGTCGACGTAGGCCAAATCATAATAAACAGAATTTCCCAAAGGAGATGGCTAAAATATCTATATCTGATAGAAATCATTGAATTATTTCTGAGAGGTGGTACGCCTGTTGTAATTTTTTGTTATTTATTAATTTTCACGCGTCACTTGTCTTTCGAATAACTTTATATTTAACTAGTTGTGCCCACGGTTTTAGCTGCTGTACTCGGTTATATTCCACTGCATCCGACCACGGTGATATCTCTCTCAACATATTTTTATTACTCAGCTTCTAAGGGTCAAAGCGTGATGTTATATACATCACTTAGCAAGCACCTACCAAGCGCAACATCATCATCAAATCAAATGAAATCAAATCAAATCAACTTTATTGCCGACCATGTAACATATCAATTATTATACATCTAAGGTGTTATGTGATGTCAAAGAAGACATGTCCCACCGATCCCCTATAAGTAAACCCTCACTCACGTGTCCATACTATGACAGTCGCTCGTTTTTCAGTTTTTCATTCGTTGGTGCAACTTTCAAACTTCCTGCCTAATTCTGTCCATTCTCTTCACAAAATACTTCAATCTAAATATTCATCTGCGCTACGTATAGTTATTTTTCATCTGTCACTTTGATGATGTTAGGAGTAGGTTAACGTTGGCAGTATAATGACTAGGATTCGAACCCGGAACTTCTCTCATATACTCTAATGAATTTCTATTTCCCTTGGTCATAGCATCGCGCGTGAGATGCTCGACCAGTTTTGCTAATTCTTTTTTGTTATGTTTATTATTGACAGAAGAAGGTTTTATGACAGAAAAAGTTAAAATACTTTCGACGAAAATAAGAGAATTTTAAGAACTTAACAATCATATAAACTTAAATCATGTTGTAACCTTATGGCGTACGACATGTCAGTCGTTTGTAACTGGCGCGGTTGACATACAAACAGATGCATCGATCGGAATATATTGATAGCCACTTAGGGGGCTTGTCTGCCACCTAAGTGGTATAAAAAAAAAGTTATGACACCATTGAGAATTCACATCATAAAACATTGGAATTATAAACAAGATGTTTTAAATATTTTTTATATTAAACTCAATATTCATAGTTATAGGCAGGTCAATGTCTGTCAGGTCAGCTAAATATTAAATTTTATAAAAAAGTAGTTTTTACGAAATCTTGAAGTGTATTAATATTTAGGTTCAATTCTTTTATGGTTAAACTCAGTATTTCGTACATATGCGTACAATAAACATATTCATAGAATAATATACTGTAGATGTTCAGGGGTGGAAGAATTTCAATATGTATAATATTATGCAGGTTGATTCTTTGAGCGCGGGTCGGACAAGAAGCATTTGAATAAACCGATATCGCGGGAGCTGAGCAAAATATTGTCCGCCAGAGGTCGCTGTGTTTAACCGAACCCCGGAAAATATGTATGTTTTGCCTCTACGAGGAGCCCCGTTATTAGATTCGAGATATACGAAGATCGCTCTATAAAATATCGTGAAAGATACGTCGGTGAATGGTGCACTATACTCGTATAATAGGACAAATTAAATTATTCGAAAAATTCTTATAACCTTCCATAAACCTAATAAAATTTGAAATTTATTTATTTAGAATTTAGTAATTTCAATGAATAAAAGGAGCAAGCGTATGCGTTTAATAAACTGACTGAAAACTACATGCTGTGTTTGGATTGAACCAGGTCACCGTTCGATTTTTGAATCTGTGAAGATGAGTTGCACTTCATTTGGTAATTTAGCAGATATAAAAACACGAAAATAATAATATACGGAAACATTATCAGACCTACCTCAGATCATATAAAATGTATGTTCTAGATTCTAGATTGTTTTTGATTTGAAAGATAGGCAAACACAAAAAAGTAGTTCAGTATTGAGATTACATAGTCTACTGTCATCAGCACTCAGCTTATTGCAAATAAAATATTTACAAACGACCATAAATAATCATATATTGTTATTGTTACGTACATGAGAAAATGAATTTAATATATACTGTATGTTTTGCCAAAAAATGAGATGTGGTTATATTTATCGAAACCTCTAACTCGATTAATCCAAAAGAACCGGGGAAACGTTAGAGCTGGACAATGCCCTCAGTGTTATTGGATCTTATGAATAAATAAACAGGGAACAAAGAAAAACAATTGAGATTTGTTATACCCATTATATTTGTGAAGATTATATACGAGGACTGTGCATTATAATCACAAATTTGAAACATTGTAGAAATCTATAGATTTAGGTTGGAAAAATATGTTTAAAAATGATTGCATCATCATTTATTGTTGCCGTAGGTCACAAGAAAGATGGTAGGTGACTCCAGCGTCGCCCCGAGATGCATAATATAATCGTAGAATTATGAATATCTAGGAAGTGCCTACACGACACAGGTAGTAAAACGACACGACGGTTTCTGCCGCCCGTACTGAGCAGTCCGACTGGGGTAGTACCTCCGCCCTACAGAAGATCGCGGCCATAATAACCAATGTGTTGTGTTCCCGCCGGTAAGTAGGGTAGCCAAAGCTCACTGTACCCCTTCCTAGCCCCCCCTTCCCTTCAGGGTAGGCAGCGCGTGTCTGATACCCCTGGTGTTGCACACGTCCACAGGCCACGGTGACCGCTTCCCATCAGGTGGGCCGTGTGCTTGTCTGCCACCTACGTAGTATAAAAAAGCTCTGTTGGTCAGACCAATCCCTCTATAAGGAATTGGTCGCGGGTTCATATTCCATATCGGATGATCTCTTTTTTCAGTCTATATCGATATTGCAGAAGGAGGTTTTTTTTATACCACTTAGGTGGCAGAAAAGCGCACGGCCCACCTGATGGGAAGCGGTCCCCGTGGCCTATGGACGTGTGAAACACCAGGGGTGTCAAACTCGCACTGCCGATCCTGCAAAAACCTTCTAATGCACTTCTTGAAGAACCCCATATTATAGACGCCACAGCAAGTCGAAGAAAAGTTAGCATACTAAATGCTTCAAGATATTTCAGTCTAGATACCGCAAGGTAAGCTATTCAACCCAGCGTATTACGAAAACTGATGCAGTGCACGTGCAGCAGCTTTCCGCACCTTAATACTGCGCTCTCACATAATATTGTATCAAACCAAGCCAAAAATGTATAGGCTATAAAACTTATATTTTATTTTAAAAGGAAATAAATAAATAAATACATATTCTACGACATTCTACACAGCGCTCCCTAGACCCAAAGTAAGCTTAGCTAAACTAGCTTGTGTTATGGGTTCTAGAATGCGGATAAACATACTTATATACTTTTTTTTTGTAAATACACACTTATTATACATAAAATGAACAAAGAATGAAAAAATGAAAATTAAATGTAATTTTGAATAATTATTTTACTAACTCCTGTCGACAGGAGTTCAAAATATTTAGGATTGTGGCATGCACTTACTTTGAGTTCAGTTCAAGGTCCTTGAAATAGAAGTATGGAATATAAAATAATTACTCACGTAATAAGTTTAACCTAGCTTGTCCATAGTCAACATACTGGAAATACCAAGTAGTGTGACAAACGAGATTGTAGATTGATTTGAACCCTGAAAATCTTGATGGGACAGCTGACGCGCTTGATTTCAATTTCAGTTAAGTAGCTGTTAATATAAATGTTCGGTCAAAAAGGTTATTGCATCTTTTACTTATATTTTCATTCTAAATACGAAAAAAAAGCAATAAATGGAGATGCTGTATTGTTCCAAAAATTAGATCTCATTATATTTAGTTGAACGTTCAATTCGATTAGACCGAAGGAATCGAGAAAATGTTACTGCTGGACAATGCCTTCAGTGTTATTGGATCTTATGAATAAATAAACAGGCAACCAACAAAGACAAGCACAACAAAGGTATATAAAGTTTAAGAGTACGCTATCATTAAACTATTTACTGTCTGGGTTAAATGATGCAATCAAATTAACCTCTTCGTATCCTCTCTTCATCTTATACATATTGGAAAAAGCCTGAAACTACAATTTTAACACTTATTATGAATGATTTACCAGGTGCGATACAGCGACGTTTGAAAACTTCTTTAGGTACATGTTCAACGGAAATAATACAACATTTTTTGTAGTTGTAGCTCAGCGAACTTCTTTCACAGTTTGTAGAGTCAACACTGTAGAGTCGATCGTAGAGCCAACTGTAGAGATAGGGTTGAATGCTTGTTTGCCACTTGGTTGCAAAATATAAGTTGTAATTATAGGATAATTACTTGACACTTTTTTCTAAATATTAACTAATCTTATTTTTAATGGTAGCCGTTAAACACGTACACTTAAAGGAGCCTTTATATTTCGATGTAAAATCTGGTGGGACGCTAGTGACTACTTAACCGTAGCATAATCAGCCGTATAATTCACGCAACTGGACCTTAACGCTCCAAACATGGAGTGTGATCGACAATCATGATTACGGGTACTAGCGTAATCAGTGATCTAGCCTGCTCAGCAGATGTATGGGGAGAAGAGTCGCCGCCCTGCCATTACAACGTGTACTCGCACTTACATTAACGCTCTGCCAGATGAAAGATAAACATTTGACGTGAGGATGGGGCGAATCCGTATTCTCGTCACACGGACCGGGTTAATTCAATAGCTGATTGGATTTGGGGCACGCTGATCTAAGACTCTCTTTACACTTCACGATGTATCTATCCGATTTTTTGATTCGACACTTGAATTTTTACATACCTACGATATGCATACATCTAATGCCTATTTAAATTAATTTTAATGATTACTTCGAGGTTTAGTTGTTTTAATTTCTTCTTAAACTATTGATTGCTTGATTTTGTTTTGGTATTCTCACTCATTCTTCTTCTCATTAAAATAAATAAATAAATAAACAAAGTGCAGTGTAGTATATGGAAATCTGTTGTATCTAATAGTAACTAATATTATTTTGAAATCTGTAGTAATTATAATGTGCTGTTACCAGGATCAGACATTCACGTACCTACTAACTTTTTCAAATTACAATGGTAGCAATAGTTTTTATAGTAAACACTTCAATATTTATTTACACTTTTTCGATTTTTAATACGTATTAGCCTAACTTTAAGATTATAATAAAATATAATAAGGACTTGCGTAATATAGAATATATACCAAAAGCTATTGAAAACTTAGTTTGAATGAAATATACACGGCAAATAAATTTATCATCGCGTGAAACGATTAAAAAATCGCTTGCTGTAAAGCGCACAAGCATGGGTCGTCACTTCGCGTGCTTTTATATTCCATCTTGTGTTGACACTGCATTGTTCAGCTGTATCCTATTTATCGGGCCTTATTTGTTTGCACCACAGCGCCCACGACGCCGTAGCTACGGCTGGGGTAACTCCACAGTAATTGAGATGAGAAATGCGTGACTGTTGAATTGTGTTCATTTCCAAATAAATATGTACCCGGAATGTGTTTGTGAGATACGTACTCAATTGTTAGTGATATCGCATTATTGATATATGAATTGTGCTTTTGTTCTCAGAGACGTGTAGTTTCATATTTTTCCTCTTCAGCTATCGATATTGTTGTTTTGACTTCGTCTTGATCCGACAATTATTAACAATAGGAGCTAATAGTGTGTTGTTATCTTCGGTTCGGGTAAAAAATATTAGTAATATTTTGTTATACCTCTTACAGAGAAGTATTTATCGTAACGTTTGAGAGGCGGGTAATAATTTAGCTATAGACTTTAATATACCCACTACTAAGAGTTTTGATACTGTAAATATTGGTTGCCTGGAAGAGATTGCCATGAGCGATAAGGCCGCCATTTGTACGAACCCATAAACTGTACTTATATTGTGTACCTTGTATCCTTGGTGTACAATTTAATTGACCTATTTTTAGGGATCACAGATACCTACAAACTCAAAAGGAATTTTCTGTAAACTTTTTTTAAATCTGACTTATTATGGCTTACGGATGAGACTGACCAACCTCCTCTGGGAGTTGGTATACCTACTGATTAATGGACGAGGCTCTGGCGCAGGCCTTCTTTCCATAAAAGTCAAAATAAACCAAAATGGTCTTCCGTTCTTGATTTATATATGTCCCGGCCAAACTCCCATTTACCCAGGATTGCGCTCGGATAATAATGATGTTTCAAAATAACAGTCTTAGTTTCTAATTTAAATAGTAGGTATAAGTTGATAAATTAACAAAACGATTCTTTCTCCAATTAGAGAAATCAGATTACATAGTGGCTTTTAAAATGTTACCAATTAATCGCATCAAGTTAGATTGGAAATCAATAGCGATGAGCTTCGATAAAGGAAAGGAGAATAATAAAGTTATAGTCGGTAGCAAATCTATCACTGCGATTGTGCTCTGTGCTCCAATGGGTTTTAGAGACGGAAATATTGCTTTTATTATCGACTCACGGACTTTACCTGCAGTTGTTGTAATCTATTTTCCTGCATTTTGATTTGCCGTTATTGTGATAGAATTTGTGTTTTTTTTATCTTATCTTATGAATGTATCTCTTCTTTATCCGAGCTGAATCTATGTTGTATCCAATGTTTAATATTTGAAGTACGAGGTCCGTACTAAAAATATTCGCTTCTACTTCTAGCTGCAATACACTATACAACTGTTAAAACACGTGGAATTACTTGATACGTTGTTGGGCAAGTGGCGGAAATAGTTAAATTATATTTAAAACACGCATCAAAGATAATCAAAAGTAGAACGGAAAAGTTGCAAAAAACCGATTTCAAAAGCCAGAAAGACGCTGGCTTTTGCCAGCGTCTTTCTGGCTTTTGAAATCGTACGTGTAACTTATTTACAGATTGAATTCAAAAGACAAAAATGTGCGTTATACTACTATATTGGAAACACACCGTTATCAAGTATTCGAAATACTATTTTAACTTCTAAAACTTCAGACACCAAAACCATAAATCTCAAATTTTATAGGGCTTGATATCATAGATGGATATAAACATGTTAAATTCAGTTTAAACTATGTTACCAAATTAGCTCAACTAAATCAATTAGATTTGGTAAAACCCTGTGTTAATTGGTTGAACCGTCGAGAAATAAAAGGTATTTTAAACCTCAAATATACCAAACACCTGTATCAGCTGTATCTATCAGTCTACAGATTGTAGTCTTATGTTGCTACAATCTTACCTTTTACCTTAACCTTATAATAACATAGTTATATTATGGAAAATATTCCGTCTTGTTATCTTTTATAGACATTCTGAGACGTGTCCACGTACGGCCAATTAGATTTTTTTCGTGTGAAATAAAATTGAGGACTGATATTGAGTTACAATATTATTTGTCTTTGTTAGATAATCCTTATTGTGTCTTTTAGCAAAAAATACTTGACTAATTGGGATCGAAGACGTTATTCTTTCGTCAGTCAAAAACTATAGTCAGATTATCAAGAAGTTATTACCAACCAAAATTATTCTATATCCATAATATAATGCGAATATAGATCATTTATATAATAATTGTATATTTGAACAATAATAAATATAATAATTGTAATGCGAATATAGATTTGTCTATCACCTTTTCAAGGTAGTGAAAATAGTATTAAATAAGATAGCTTCCAAATTCCAAAAAGGACTGGTGTTTTAATTTCTAAAACTAGCGATTTTCACAAACACAACATATGAGTAGAATAATTCATTTGTTACTTACTTACTTAAAAATTATATTTGTGACATATTATTACATAATGATATATTACATAAATTTCATGTTCAATAAAATAACCTAGGTACAAATGAACTTGGAAAATGGTATTCACGCATATATTAAACGTATACATTTCATCTTTCTTCGCTGAAAAATGAGGTTTTATTGGATTAATTCAGCATTTTTACGGATGGCAAAGGTGAAACGCCAGAAATAAATTGAGATCTAAGAAAATACGCAAGGAAAGAAGTACATGTATTTTTCAATTCCAACAGATACGTACATTCGTGAGTGACCTTGTGTTTGGTACAAATGTGGGGCGGTTTTACGAGCGCCTTTTTTCGTTTGTGCCGAGAAAGGTAAATTTTGGGAGAATCTATTGGACGTTTTGACTTATAGCACCATTGAAGAGTATTTTGTGTTTCTTATATTTTCCCAAGTGGCGGTGGTAGGATACTGATACGGTATTGAGTCATTAATAAAATGGTTTTTGTAGTCTTATACCTATTTATCTGCATTATTAAATGTTATGTAAATGTTATTAAGAATAAAGAAATTTGTGAGAATGTGTGAAACATGAGTAAAAGTTTGTGAAGAACTTCGCAAATTTGTTACTCTAACAGCTGAAAAGATCAGGCTGAAATTTTGTACACGAATAAAAATTGTAGTCTAAAATAACACATAGGCCTTTTTATCCTTGGAAAAGTTTCCATCAGGAGTGGGACACAGAATTCTATGCGTGCGCAGCCGCGGGCAATAGCTACTGTATTAGTAACTTGCAAGGTGGAAATTCACCAATTTAGACGAAGTGCTTTGCTTCCACGAATCGAATGGTAATGCGTAGCATTTGAGGATCGCATAGTTAACCGAATCCAATCTCTGAGTATTCCCTCGTTTAAATTCACTATATTAGCTGTACCTGCGTAAGCTTTTTATATAAATGAAGTGACAAAGAAGTACAGTCAGCGTCGAAAAAGAATGATCGTATCTAGAACCAAAAATAAGGGGATTTCATAAAGCGTCAAAAGTAAGTACCTATTGCGACATAGTTTCAAAATTAAGCGAAGGGTACCTACTAAGTACATCTTGAAGTTGGAAATTAATTTGTAATTTCAATAAAATCTTGCTTTTTTAACTCATTAATTACCATCTTGGTTTACAAAAAAAATAAGCCTGAGGCTGAGGTATATTATCAAAGTTACTGATTTAAATGAAAATTTATTTATAGCTATCAGTTATAGGTAGGTATTTCCTAATTTTTACACGTACTTTCATCCTGTTATCTTCGAGGGGGTAGGCGGTATAGGGGTGTAAAAAACATAAGCTTATTAGATATAATATATCCAAACTTCATACTGATTCTAGGAATTTTGTAACTCACAATTTTACCTGACCCGACCCAGAAATCAAAACCTCTAAAAAATAAGCGAAAAATTATGCCACGGCGCCTACGAGGTAGATATTTACCTATATTATTAAAGTAGAAAACAAGGTCAAAGTTCACCTGTCGCCAGTTATTCCCCTCTCCAAGTACCTCAGCCCCTTCTCACCAGTAAAACAACGATACGAAAACGGTATTAAATGCAATTTTTGTAGGGGTAAGTATCTTTTTCCCCAGATTTCCTCAGATCGGCATTTCTAAATTTAAACAGAAAATACCTGTACGCTATGCTACCCCCTACTGGTACTACTAATACACATCTAAACCTCTATTTTACAAGCCAATATGTTACAATTTACGAGGCTAATATTTTACCCCAACACAAATCTAATATCCTAAAATCCGGCCCTATTATTTCAAGACGCGCTATAAAATACGCATACAGAAGTACTATGACACATCTCGACGGGCAGAGGGTGGGGGAGGAAGCCCCGTGCGGTGTAAAAAAATCCCCTAATCTAGTAAACAGGGGCTAAATGACTCACTTCACGGCGGGCGCCATGTATTCGGGGAAATTCAGGGGACTTAATCTTTACGAGATAAGTAAAAGGAGACATGACCCAGGTGCGACACAACGCCACGCGCGTAAATTGTGGGCCCTTTGTCTTTTTGTAATGTTACCTACGAGGGCTTGCTGGTTAATTATGAAATTGGGACTCCTTTTAATAATATTGTTCTGCTTTGTTTTTATAGGCTTTTGATGATATGATGCTGTACTTAGATTCTTTTATATTTCTTGCTAAAGTCAAAATAAACCAAAGTCAAAAATTGAGAGGAGGTAGGTATTTATCCTTCTCAATTTTTTACCTTTGGTTTCTTTCCATACTGACTTACAGGAGAGCGAACTCCAGACTCCAAAGTATAGGGTGTGGATGTAACCTTTGCAATGGTGAATTTAGTTTGATGGCACTTCGGATGGCACTAGGATGAAAAGCGGTCTAAGGAACTAAATACGCGGAGCTGGCCAGCTGCGCATCACCAGTGTCCTGCATATACGGAGATGCAATTTAAGGTTTTAAGAATATAAACAATACGAGAGAGTTGTTATTCTCAAATGGTTACCTGCAGAGTATAAAAGGCAGAGAAAAACAATAGAAACCAGAGGATATGCCTTCTACAGTTTCACTGACCGGAATACCTAATTACAGCTCATTAGTCATTATAAGGATTGTATTTTGGGCCCAACCAAGACCCTCGGGGTCAGGCAAACCTCACCTACAATAAGCCATACACCCGCTCATTGATGAACGAATCTCTGCCGTAAGTTTTCCTCTTTGGGTTGGGAGGTCAGGTGACTGTCTTTTCCATTAAAGTGATATAGGTAAGTAGTGCTACAGTGGCGGCCCTCAGCTTGACGGCCTCAACAAATGCTTTTTCACGCCCCGCTTAAAGACCCTGGGACTATTATAGGAGGAAGGATCTTTATCTGCATTTCATAAAAATACTTACTTAACTAGTAGTACTTTACCTTATATTATTGAGTTATAATTTGATATCCCTAAATTATAGCTAATTTTTTTTAATATGAGCTTATTGCACTATATTTTGGGTATACCAGATTGTCTTTCAATGGAGTCACAAACGGTGTGAAGCAGATCAACTTCTTATTGAGATTAATTTATAAGGACCTACTAAAAACCAGTAGGTCCTTATAAATTATCTTGCGTTATATCAAAATGCTAGAAGAAATCTCTGAGATAGTAGAGTACAACTTTGATAAGTCGTGGTTCAAGTCAATTCATCAACCACAACATACCGACCTTCTGTCAGTGTGCCTGCGCGCGTGGTTCCGTGATATGAAATATGGTTACCAGACGACAATAAATTATGTTACTTACTTATTATTTAAGTTATACATTTTTAAACTTTCTAGTTCGATTGTACATTTACTACTGATAAGTAAAACTGCTGTGAAATAAAATATCAGTTGTGAATTTAACGAATCACATACAACGAAATGGATAAGTTTTACTCGAAAGTTTTAAACTTATGATCATGTTGAATTTGATCATAAGAACGGAATAGGTGTTATAATAAAAATATTATAGCTCCTTACGAAACTATAATAGAAGTTTGCACAGTTTTCGAGAGTCATAAACTAGATGTGAAATGTGAAAATTATCATTTTTATGAACTACCTCTCAGATTTTATGAATTATCTTTAACCACTGACCGAACTATGTCTATATTTTGGAATGAGTTAGCGATCTTATGAAAACAATGGGTATTTTTTAATATGGAAATTATGGGCTAGGAAGATTGATCATTATAAATACCTGCACCTAAATTATTTTTAAATAATCAGACATAATTACTTATTAAGAAATTAGCTCCTAAGTTGTTTATCTTAATGTATTTTTGGGATTTGTTCAGATGTTAAGTTATATAGGACATCAGATAACTTAATTGCTAGTATTTTTTATCTCGTAGGATATTCCTTTTTCCTATCCCGTAAACATTTAAGTCGGAAAGATAAGAAGCCGTTAAATACAAAGGAGAATAAATCTCAAAGTTAACATTTACAGCATTACCGGAACGGTTTTTCATGTTTAAAACACAGCATTAGGTGCGGGGCCGGTCAGGGCGTAGGGCGTCCAGCTCTACGTGCGGCGTAATCGGTGCGCGGACCTCGGTGAAACACGGAAAACCGTTCAGACAACCCCCTGACCTCCCCGCACCCCACCGTGTACACCCACCACTTTTACGATGAATCTTCGTTTCTCCGCATCAAGAAGTAATTTTAGTGTTCCTTTGCCGATTCAATGATAGCACTCGGCCTGATTGGTTAAACCCCTCTTTGATTTAATTTCGGGTTAAGTTACTCTGTGGTCGGACCCTGTGGGATTTGGATATGTTTAGCCGCTTACGGATATTTGTATCGGCCCTGATATGCTTTAGAGTTTCGAATACAACGTTTAGTTTATTCAGTCGAGTGTAATGTACAGGCGCACACTTAACTATATGAAGTCGATCAGGAGTTTCAGAACAAGACTTATTAGGTACCTATTACAAACAAATTAAATAATAAAATAAAACTAACGCATTATACAATAATTATCTATTCGGACTATTAAGTTCAATTTTTTTTAACGTTTAAAACCTAATTAAATCCAAATATAAGAGCCCTAGACAAATCACTTTTATTAGTTTGCTATTAAGTGCGTGGCATTTAACGTGGCCAGATTTTGTAGTAGTGTGGGCCCCACTACTCCAATTTACTTACTTATTTGTGGTAAAATGCGTCGCCTAGAAACAAGTATAGTGTACAACATGTAACTTGGCAAAGTTTTGGAGTAGTGGGGTCCACACTACTCTAAAATTGGGAGTATCAATTATGTTATTATCTAGACAGAAGCAGAAAATATCAAACTCTTCGAGGAGGGGTTTTTAAGGGTTGTTTTCAAAGTATAATCAAGAAAAAATACGATTAAATAGATTGAAATTTATGTATGCGTGATTCGTTAGCCAATGTTGTACGATTGCAAAGAATGCCTGCCACGTTATTCAATGGTATAACATTATTATACGTGCGATTAATTATGTGTGTTTTTTTATTTAATGAATATCAGTATACTAGATAACCTCTCCCAATATGAGGCAAAATATCCGATCCTCCGCCTTTCGCATCCAGTCTATCCAGTCAGTTGCAGATTAATTCAGTCATAGATATCTCTATGACTGAATGAATGTACAAATGACTGGATAGATTGGATGCAAAATATAATTAGTAAGAAAGAATGTATATTTTATATAAATTTTAAGTGATAGAGGCCAAATAACAATCAATGATGTTAAAGATGTCACTCTAAACTCTTTAAACTCACACAAAAATATGTTTCCATGTAAAACCTAGAGAATGTTTTGAGCCAAGATCTTTTTTCTTTAATTATTTGTACGAGTCCAACTTCTCAAAACTGTGGTTGTTTCAGTAACTGGCAAACTTGTACTCCCTACTGGGAAGTAATTTGAGCAATTTCCTGAAAGCTGCGTTGAATAAAAATAAAATTGAATTTAAATGTTGGTTTTGTTTAGAAACTTAGCCTCCTTGCATACGGTTAATATCTTGCTGAGGCGAAAATGGTTCATGTTTGGAACTCTTCGTCAAGGGACCCTCTTGGAACGATAGACATGGTCTAACCATCACTCCGAGGTATTCTACAGCCACAGAGATGGACGATAATTTTTAACGATGGAGTCTTTTATGAAAATCTATACAATTTTTTTTTAAATATATCATTCAATATAACTACCATTATTTTACTTTGTCACAAAATTATTGTATATTTATAAAAGCAACGTATATGTCAGTCAGGTATGTGAGTTCAATTAGATCATAAAAATACTTCACTGTGATAAATGGATAGACGGAAGGTTCGGAGACAGAGGAAGATTAATATTCGTGGTCGTCGCTGTACCCTGTTATGTGTAGGTACAGCATATTTGTATATCTACATCATGTAATTGTTTATATTTAAATCAACGTCGAACCACAGATTGCATAGACCAAACCACCCCGCATTGTCTAATTGATTAGTGTTAACTGATATGACGATGTGGAAATAAAATATAATCTAGCTTCATTTTAAGAATAAACTAATAAGCTTTAAACTGTATAGATAAAGAAGCATTATAGCAGTATTTTGAAACAACTTATACCAATGAATTAGTTAACTAGATATTATTTATTATGCGTCATGATAAAATGCAGCGTACCTACCGCCACACAGGCGACATCAAAGCTGTCTCTTCAAAACACCGCTGGATGTAGATACTACCCTCCATGTGGCAATGATGCAAGATCAACCTTTATATTATTGCCCAGCAAATAGAATTGTAAACATAGAATGTGGGAATATGATTCCATACTGGATTTAGAAATTTTTAAATACACATTAGCAAATTATCCACTCGTCTCCTTCTAAATGGAATTTTTTTAAACAGTTAGCCATTTCACCATACATCTCGTAATAGGGAGTCAGAGCAGGAGGCAGTCGTACACGTGTAGGGATCGTCACGGCGCCGCACAGCATCGCGTCCACGGGGCCAGTCGTCATGAATACGTAATACAAGAGCAGGACGCGAATTCTTTCGTTTATTATTCAATCATTCGTTCGGTGCGAGTCGGCTTTAATTTCATGCCGGGTGGGCACGGGCCCCGGGCGAGCGCCGCCCGGCCTCTTAGTGTGGAAGCGATCCCGATACTATTGTTAGAATTATCCTATTAATTACAACATTGTGGCAGATTGTCGGAATTTATAGGGCTGCCTCAAAATCGTTGGGAAAGTTGTCTTTCCACTTACCGGGGCTAATTTTAATTTCAAAATTAACGTATTCTTAAATTGAAACTTGAGTTTACTATCTTTTTTAATCTTTATAAAGTTTGAGAAACATGACTTTAGTTGTAATTATTACTATTTAAACACAAATCTATAATACATCCATGTTCTTTAGTCCAATTCGTATCAGAAAAGTTAAGTCGCAAAATAATTTGCATATTAAAACGTCGCAGAAGGAAGCAGTTTCCTTACTTTTTTGGCCGTCACCGCCGAGTACTGAGAAAAAGACAATTCTTATTCTGAAAGGCGAAGCTGGTGAGGATGTGGAGGAGTGCGTGCCCGTTTTGATTGAAAACACCGCAACCGCCCCCGACGCCATCGCGACCGACACCGAATTGAAAACGCAAATTTAGTGACACATCTATTAACGGAAATGTGAAGAAGCCACCACCAGAAAATAGGCTCCTGGGGGGAGAAAATTCCGTACAATTGTAGCAATATTTTATGTGGGCAATATTCTTATTTTAATAAACAGGTGTTGCCGTTATAAGCGAATACTGAATTTCTGCCTACGTAATTTTCATTATGTACATTTTTGTAGTAAATTATCTTACACACGAAATTTTTGTTTAAATGAAGAAGCTTTCGAATATGTGAAAAAAGATTTTTATAAAAGAGTGCATGCGTGAGGTACATTTGGAGCATGTGGGGATGGTAGCAATCTTGAGAAATCATTTTTACGACTATCAAAGGGAGAATAACATTAAAATTCAGGAGACGGTCACGCGACCTTGTACTGTCATGTTGCTTCATCCTCACTGTGAGGGTTCCTGTAAACATTCATTCTTGTTTAAATAAAACATGACTATGTGAATTGCAAACGTACTTTAATTTTTTGCTTCGTTTTAGTTTCCACTAGATAAAGCACATAGGTACTTATTCAAAAAAAAAACAATAGCTTATATAATTAGGATTTAGATTTTGCATTAGACTGTCGTTTATTTAACCTGTCCTGAGTTTAGACTCATTCCGATTAAACTACTTACAAAACATACCTACACACATAATTATATTATTTTTTTAGTATCGACATGAAAAATACTTCATGTGATCGTGGACCGAAGATATTTTCATAATTTATTGAAGGATGCGTCCTGAACGGAGGTCGTCAGATGTATGTAAGTAATGTGTCACAACTACACGAACGTCTAGGCGCTCGGACGGCCGCATTCGCGCACGATTCAAATAAAAAAGTCCACCATCACTCAAGTATGCGTCGCCATTCACTGGCTTGCCTAGAAATTCGTTCCTTCGACCCATTGTAATAATGTGGACACGCTAGACAGAATAAAATGCTTATACATCGTGATCGTCTAGACAGCTTTCATGTTCGCCTTATTCTCCATGACACAGAGGCCGAGCTGATAAAATCTTAAGTGAATTACGTTTTGCATGTGCTTCCTGTCGTATCCACACAAAGTCGTACACATCAGGCGTAACGTTAGCGTGATGTGAGCCCGGCGTCTACACGGCCCTTGCAAATGGACAGGAAAAAGACGCGGGAGGAATGCGTGGGTGCTTTTAATTTAATATCGACTGACACCGAATTGGAATCGAAAGTTTGCCAAGGACGTGCTCTGCCGTTTAATCCGTATCGGCTGTTTGCCGCTTTAATATTTATTGCCTACGTACACCCAGCTTGAGATACTTATTTATGAATATTATGAGCTATTAAATTCCTAAGAAAAAAACATGCATGATACAACTTCGTGAGAACAAGTTATGAGAAAACAGCGTAAAATTTCATGTGGAAGATGAATTAGATGCTTTACAAGATTTTCCTTTGACTTTTTATAACATTGTTGATGTACGCCTTGTTAGAATGGAATTAGTTTTAACATACAAACAAGGCAAACATTCTTGATTTTTCTTAGAAATAACAATTTTGATAAGTTACCGTATTATTTTCGACTAGAATTTTTGCTCAACACTTTGGAAAGTATATTATAATGATTAACAGTGACCCAAAAATATATGTGCTTAATGTTTTCTAACTGAAACTGAACTTTTATTTTGGGTTGTTTTATGATTTTGCTACGTTTTGAATGAATTTTTATTCTGTTGAACGATCGTTGTGTTAAGATGTTGAACACGAACAATACACGTCTATTATTGCTATCGATCCATGTGCTCAGGTTTAAAAATAAATATCTTATGAGATTTTACAAATAATATAAAACTGTCTGTTAAAACAGCTGAAGATTTAAGGATCAAAAAGCTACGTTAGTTTCTTGTGCTCCGTAATTGAACCACGTACACCAAGATAACTTCATACAAAATTTCCTGTTCGAGATGCTCGGTTGTGCTGCGAAAAATAACGTGCACATTTAAAACAATAAAAACACATTCGCGTCAGTCGGAGGCGTCTTGAGTGAATTTTCGTGGAGGCAGGCCCACACGGAGCCTTGGGAAAATGCGTATTTACCACGCGCTACCCTATTACATTGTACTAAACTTTTGGATGCGTTACTTTACTTAAAGTAGTATATAACTACTCCAAGTGAAGTTTATGTTCGGGTGAACAGTATGAGCCTGTGTATATGTATAGATACAAAACTAATAAAACTAATGCAATGTTCTGTGATTTTATAGTTGATCAATTCTTTCATTTCTTGAAGTTACATTTTATCTTTTTTAATGTTTGCTACTTTCCTAGTTGGATTTAATAAGAAACATATTCACTTATAGATATTAAGTAGGTAGGTTCTTAGATATAATAATATGCATAAGATTTATCAAAGACCAACAAGATAGTAAATAAAAACAATGTGTAAGAAACATATTTTTCCGCAATATTGGTCAGTAAAACGGTTACTATTATAACCAAGGATATTTAAGGAAGAAAGTTGCGCTTAAAACAATAAAGCGCACCTGGCTGGCACTTATATTCTTATCTCCCTAGCCGGCCGGTGTCAGTGGGGCAAATTTCATTTGGGCCGACAGTCCGAAGCAGCCCAGGCCCGCTGTGAACTTCGCCCCAACTCGGAAACACGTGTTAACATGACTCGTCTTTGAAAAACTGGATAAGGAGCTTATTTATATGGGGCAGGCGTACGACGCGATACAAAAGAACATGATGATATTACTGTTAGCTGGGACACGCTAATGTCGTCTACATAATGTTATTTACCAGACACGAATTACTCTGTCTTTTTATGCCCAAAAATGTTTGTGGAATGTGATAATAAGCATATTATAAGAAGTCTTAGATGTGTGATGAAAGTTACTTGTAAAATGTGCTCTTAGAACGTGTACCAGTCAATTCAATTTCTTTATTTTTCAAAATAGTGCAACGTAATTACATCTTTTTGACGTCAAAAACTACTTAATACTAAGTTTACCACCGCTTCCTAAGCGCTAGTGGAGAAGAAACGGCGCAACAAACTCCACTGCTGCATTTTCAGACGTCAGGTTATACATAGATATCTTAAGACTAAATAAATTTTAAAAATTACAGTTCTAGTAAAAAGGTATTTTATTAATACCAGAACAAAATAAAAGAACGCACGCAAACATCTTCATTTCTTCATTATCATGCTTCATTTAAATTCGTTGCATATATACCATATGCAATGTATTTTAATGAAGCATACTTAGTCATAAGTTACACGATCACAAATATTAGTAGTAATGCTTTATCATAATCTACTTTCAAATGAGCAATTTTTGCAGGTCATTAGTATAGTTAGTTGGTCAAGTATTAATCTTGCCCAAGTTTATTCAGATAAAGTATTTTCAGCGATTATTATCGATAGAGAACTGAGACTGTATTAACTATTCTTACTCTTTGGTGTCTATATTTTTACCGTAACCCGGTTACAGTTTTTTAAACTTTATAATGGTCTAAAACTATTTCACTGCAATACTTCAATCATTTTTTTTCCGAATGAGTTTCCTTTTTTTATCGTACGGAAATCTCCACGGATACCACGTTGGACTTGCACTGCTTTTTCTTTTTACCCAATTGCTTATTTCTACTTTTTTATTTGTTTTTATATTTTGTATTATTAACAAAATGAAAATAATTCAAGGTTAATAAATAATTGAAAACAATAGGTATCGAAAATTATTTTCGAATTCGTTTTCAATTATAATTTCTAAAATATTTATAGTTTCATTCAGCCCTTAGAGCGCGATTGAGTAACAAACATCTGCAGGAAATTCCACATTTAAAATATTAGTAGGATATTAGGGTTTGAGGTTAATAGATAGAAAGGACCTACTATCACAATATACTTAACTTTGAATGTTAAGTTTAAACATATGAGCGTGGTTCTCTTTGGATCCTTTGCTTCACCCCCGCATAAACGATTCACTTGTTACCGGAACAAATACTGAATTATTTTTTGTTCGTAAAAATGAAGTAGTGCAATGGGAATTATTTCAGTTTAGGAACAGATTGTTACTTATATATTTGATTTATTTTATTTACCCAGCGAGTTGGTTTTCTCCTCGCACGTACTAAACGATATTTGGCGATCCCTAAGACGAGCCGTTTGTCACGTACGTGACGCAGCGGACAAAATGGAAACTTCACTATGTTGCCGAAACGGACAAATAAATACGTAACTGTTTTCTGAAAAACTATTATTACCCTTTATGTTTCTCTTAATGTTTCTGAAATAATTCTTCTGACCCAGTCTAATAATGTCTATATTTGGGCACCGCTCCTTTTGTGTATTGGGGTGCAAAGCTATCCAAACCTTTACCAACTTCGTAGTTTTAATGAACATTCATTAGACACACAAATTTCTCCTAAAATTTTCACGATTGCTTGAGTGAATTAGTATTATCATCCTATTTATTTCATGCCCAGGTTTGTTCACCAGTTGTTAAATTTACCGAAATATTAATGAAAGTCTATCTTGTTCAAACTTTATGATTGTATTTCAGAAGTTTTACGCAGATTAACCAAGAAATTTAATATTGAAACTGTGCCATAAACTACTATAATATATTTTATTTACGTTTTCGTTACTTCGACTCTGGTCAATGGTGCATTACAAATTTATGTAGCGTTTCCAACAATACAAAGGTTTAACCCAGCAATAGAAAAAGTAGTGACGTGGATTTGGTTACAATAGCAAAAAAAGAAATCTATTTTTCAGTATCGTTATTTTGGTTCAAACTGTTTAGGTAAAGCTTGAATATTAGCTTGAAATTTGTTTTCTTGGAAAGCACGTTTAAAAAGTTTGGAGGTCTTGGAGTTAGTGTTGTTGTTTTTAATTTTCTCAAGTCACGTTACCGGCAAATTCTTGAAAGCGAGCGCCTGTGTTTGAGAATGTCTGTTATATTTATACAGACGTATGAAACATTTTGATGTTCTTTTTAATAAGCATTACGAGTGCACCGCTCGATACCGGCTAGGCGGCGTCGGGCCGGAGTGTTTGCACAGAGATTAATGATGCGATACTGAGCGTACTATGGGGCAAAGGCTCTCGACAAAAGAGCCTCTTACTTACTCTGTGGCGCTTATGAAAAGTCCACCGAAGAAAACAGCCAGCTACACAGTTAAATGTTTTTAACAAATTTTGTGAATATTTACGTCGTCGCCATCTTTGTAACACGATAAACTCAAGTTTATGTTATTCCTTGAAGTAATTTATATTACTAGATCTGATCTGATCTGGTACTTATGATATTCTTTTTAACTTTGATGAGTTTAAATATTGCAATTTCTTTAATATTCGAATTACGGGACTAGTAGTAGGGTGTTTCCAAATTTGATCAGGGAATGCTTTGCCTCCACATAGATGTAGTGTCAACATCAGATAGGTATACGATGCTCTTAGATAGGTAGGTAGGTAAAGTAAAAAAATCTTCAACGTAGTAAACCTTATGAACCGACTACAGCAACCAAATGACACTCATAGCATCCCAATGAAGGGGAAAAACGAAAAAGTGTATTGGAGAATAAATCATAAGTAAATGAGATATTGTGTTTCTGCGACGCCCTCGGTATCTGCCTGAAATGGAAATCACAAATGATGACAAAGCGTCACAAAACATGAATTAATATGACCTACAATGTTACCAATAATAATAATATAGGCTATTATATACCTCACAATGAAATATTAAATTACCTTTACCGATCTTAATCACTAAGAATGAAAATGTGTAAAAGAGAAATTCGGATTCTCGAACCAAGTGGTTCAATTAATTTGATTGCTAATTAACTGAGATTAATTAAATGAATAATGTTTGAGATGGCTTTAAGTCTTTGAAAATGATTGAAAGCTAGAGAGTTAATTGATCAATAAAAAAAATATATTTGAGTGGTAATTAGTAAGAGTGTATTAGGAAATTTAGGTAAATTGGTTACAAATTAAATAGAAATATATGTTAGCCATATAATTATCAATAGAACATTGATGCGATTAGCTCATTTTAAGGTCTGTGTTTATTATTATTTATTATTATTATAGTTTAACATTGTGTGTCATACAAGAAATAGTTTTATTCTTATCAGACACCTATTTAATGATAATTATGTGTTAGATACTTATGACCCTTTAGTATGGTGTGAATAGAAACATATTTGCTAGAAAAGAACTATTCAATCATGATTTTAATATGCTAAAAGAAGAAAGAAGAAGAAAGAAAGAAAACTAACTTTATTCATGAACACAAAGCGTACACAGATTAAAAAAAAAGCAACTCAAAAACAATATATGATATTATGTCATCACCAACAGACGCAAAAGCCCACGATCCGCGACCCACCAACCAATAGACTAATCCGTCTTTGTTCTTTTTGTCTGTGGATGGACGCCGCGCCTGAGTTGAGTTGAGTAAAACTGCAGTTATTAGGTAACAGACCAAGCATACGATGCGCAATGCGTACCTATGTTTCGAAAATCGAATAAATATCTTAGTATAAGTAGTATACTATAGTATAAGTTAACAATACTGAGACATTAATCTATTTGATTGATAGGGATAAGGAAGCGAGGAATCAATTTAAAAGAGAGTTGAAGAGAATGATATCATGAGAACGCACTAAGTGACAATTTCGGGGAAAGAATTTTAATAAGTTTAAGAAGCTATTCTAGTACAACAATACTTACAATTCAATAGACCAGAATATATTTGATAGTTCACTTCAACAAGCATCCCAACGGTATTTGTATCTATCTAACGTGAGTTACGAAAACTGTAAAATTGTGCTCACTATTTTTTGTAAAATTATCAAATATTGAAAATATTTCCAAATGATTAAACCTAAATTCTTTATTGAAATAGGCAATTTTTTTCTTTCTTTTTTCTTACGTTTTAATAATGATTAATATAGAATGTATCCTCTGATCGATGGCTCGCTTATGTAAATCACAAATTAAATATTCTATCAAACTTGGTGATATAAATTCCGTTTAAATATTACATGTTATCCTCGAAAAGGCTCTTTGAATAATGAACGAGACAATATATCACTAGAATCTTTCTTCCAGAGGAAAAATATGTAAGCGGGTAATTTCGGAGGAACTTGAACACTATTTATAACGAGAGTGACATCATTATTTGTATCGTTGCAACTCCATTTATGTGTATCCAGTGGTTTTATGAGTGTTCTAGATTTTCAATATTCGCCTGTTGGTCGCATCATAAATCTTGTGCACAAGACGCTTGCTACGGCAACGTGCATTCTTGCGCCACCCCGCCTTAATATTTAATGAAAATTGTTGGTTTAGCTTAATTTCCTTCTCTCTGTGTGTATGGTAGTCGGAGCGTATATCTTATTTATCCAAACTCTTGCAGCTTCATTAGGATAAGTGTTGAAATTTTAATTAATTGAAGTATTTCCTGTGTAAATAATAGTGAAGTTTCTGTTGTGGCATCTTTGAACTTACATAGGTACTTATCTACTTATACCTTTTGTGCCAAAACGCAGCTTTAATTTTTAACAAAAAATGAAATTTGTATAAACATACGTTACTAGGTTCATAATGTAGATTTACAACTTTCCAAATAGAGAGTATGCTTATAAATCACTTAGTAGAAAATTATTTCCGTAGACCATTAACGCTTGCTGGTTAGCTCTTACACACTGCCACTATAAGAGAAAAGGGGTTTGGTAGGAAGATACCTACATGGAAAGTAGGAAAGTACCTAAAATACCAGTACAAAATGAATCATTTTGCTACTATATAGATAGAATGGTACTTTCCCATTTAAGTCGGGCCCATTTCTGATAGGAATAGTATATAGCTGTATGTATATTTAAAATAGTTACATTATTACATGATAATAAAGCGCACTTATCACTAGATAAAATGTGACGATCCCTTTATTCATTATTCACTCCAGTGACGTCTACCGTGAGGTGGGTGAAAACGTGAGGTGATGAAATATGAATGAAAATGACTGGAACTGAATAATAAAATATTGATGATCGGTATAATGCAAGAATATTTCCCTGTTATAATACTATTTTCGGTAGTCCTTTTAATACTTATTTTTCATAAATTCTTGCCAGTATATTCTCGAAGGATACGCAGATATACGACCTCTGTGGCGTGGTGGTAGAGTGTTCGACTGCTACGTCAAAAGTCACGGGATCGATACCCACTCAGTTCAAATATTAATAAATATATTTTCACTGGTCTAAATCTTGTTTGGTGTTTCTATCATAACTTAGACAAGCTATCTACATTGTTAATCAATGCATTATACAAATATGATTATGATGTTGTGACTTTAGGTTATCAATCATTTGGTGGAACTAAAGCGCTTCAAATGAAGGATTGATGGTAGAGCAATTGTAGTTCGTCTTTGTGAGAGATAACTGCAAGTTGCAACGCCAATGATGATACTTGAGGGACCATTTAAAAAGCAAGTCCATTACCCATTTTCATTACAATAAATGTACCTATATCATCTTATTCAAATCAATTTTCGTTTAGATTTTACGTATACTTTTTTTTTCTTTAGACTTATTGTGACCAATTAGGTACCTATGTCCTTTGACTTACGGAACCCTAAAAAGGGTAGTGATGAAGGCAAATCAAATGTCGAAAGTGCTAAAGCGCAGCACGTAGATGAAAATGCAACAATAATTGAGCAAGCTACGTCAATGTTTAATCCGGCGGGAGCGCAACGGGCCGTTTATCAATCGGTCCAAAAAACAACATATTTCAATATCCGCTGATTAATATCCGCTGCCAGTTCGCCAGCCGAGGCAAACATGAAATTTATGTACTGCGACCGAGCGGTTTATTTCATTTTGCTTTTTAAATTACGAATGTTGCCGCGACAATTGGCCGACGCGTCGCTCCCATCTGTTGCGGGCGACAATTAACATTTGCATTAGAATTTCATTTCGCTACCTAAATCTGTATTACGCGATAATTATCGCGCAAAGATACCTATTCTGTTCTTTCACAAATACAGAATACCTATTCTGTACAACACTTTGGTACAAAAAATATGTGCGTTCTGACATTTTGGTCAGAACCTCGTTTTTTCTAATGTGTTGGAAGCTGGATAATAAGTGCTTTAAGCCGCTTTTTGCAGGAAGAACAAATACTTTACCTTACACCATATTATTAGTTAAAAAAATAGTACATGCACAGAACAAAGAAAAATCCTAGTAAATGCATCAACTCTTTAACAATTCATGTCATTATTTTTTAAATAAGTAGTCTGAAACACTGTAATATGCCTTAAATATCAAAATATGCTGCAATTTTTTCTTAAATATCATAATATTTTCCTCCTTGCGTACACTTTGTATGAATGTAGCTTGCTATGCCCACACTATGATGGTAGTATGTTAGGGCCTTCGATGCCATTTAAAAGCAGACTCCCCTTTATTCAGCGAAAAATAATAATCATACGGTTAGTAATTTTACTTTATAGTAGAAAAAAAAGGATTAGTTAGAATTATTTCAATGTTTTCCAATTCTCAATGTTTTCAAATTTTTTTCAAACCAGATAATTATGAACATATCAACATAACCAAACAATATTTTCTCTATAACACGCAACAATTATGCTATGTAGACAAAACCGCACGGCACTGCTATTTACAGTACATTTTGGTCCATATTTTCATCCTGAACCATAATAACGTAAGTTATGGCAGCAGTGTAAGAGTTTCACTGTTTTATTAGCAGCAACGTACGTAACAAAATTGAAATTAATTTCGGAAGGCGTGAGTCTCGCCAGCATATTAGCATAAAGACATAATTGATGTGTAAACTAATTTAATGTAACACAGCAATTATGCTGAGACGCTCATGGTTAACAACGCCGTAAAACGTAGTGCCGGTCCCTGAAACTGCAATGGAAGTAATAAGCAATGCAATACTCTGAGTCATAAATTAGAATAAGCAGTTTTAAGTGAAGGGGGCGCCAGCGGTTGTCTGACGCGTACATCATAGCTTTATAAGTATTTAATTGCGTTTTTTAAGTAAAATTGATCACCTAACCGTAGTTACCGTACAACACAGTATGTTGGTGTGTAACCATAAGGTCTTAGGTTCGAATAACGGGTTGGGTAAAATTAGTTCGTGATACCTAGAATTTTTAACAGCCTCTTCTCCTATTGCATTGACGCCAAAGATACCGATGATAATAGCCTATGCATGTCGGAATATTTAATTGGGGATTTCTCGAGGGTAGTTATACGTATTATGTACATTATACTATTGCGTGGAAAGTGGGAAGATTTCAGCTGTAACGACTTCCTATCGCCATTTAATATTAGTCACAGCTTGACTGACATGATGTCATGTATTTGATATACTCTCATTTGACTAAATTTTTTATGTACATTATATTTTTAAACTGTGAAAAATCCCATAGCTGCAATCGCAAGAGTCATAAAAAAAGAAATTAACGAAAAACTTTTATTAAAATAACAACATTAAGCCGTTAATTTGTTTGTAAAACTGCGCAGACGGTAAAAATTACTTATTCAGTGTTGAGACCGCGAAGGCGCGTCGACTTCTTGCCAAATGTCGCGCCGCTTTTCTATAATTCAAGACGCCGGAGTCGTACGAGCGACCCCACGCTTCAATACTGCGAACTTAACTCGCAATGGGCCGGATCAATTCATGATATTCAGGTCGTTAACTTACAGTTTCTGAGCCAAGGAGCAGACATGATCTTAGACGTTCAATACCATTTTTAATCCAAATATTTGTATTAGCCTTTAATGTATTATTATAACATCTGAAACCTCCCAAAGTTTTGGGGTAGCGGATTGATTCCATAATTTTGGAATAACCTATGTGGGACCAATTTCACATAGACTATTATGGTAACAAAAAAAATATTAGTGCAATTAAACCATCTGTATAAAAACGATAAAAAAACAAGAATTTTCAGCGAAAAAAATAGAGTCGAAGACGTTTGGGACACAAATTCTACGGACACTGTGTCCCTAAGTGTACTTCCAAATTTATTTATTTTTTCGAAGACGTTACGGAAACTATCATTTTATTAAATCGGCTCAGTACAGTCTCATACAAAAGTGTTATAATTACATTGGAATCTAAACATAAACTGGCGAAATGTGGGTGCTAGCACCTCTGCCTACCTTTTCGGGGATATGGGCTTGAGTTTATGTTATGTTATGTTATGTGAAAATCGAATATGTACATTTCTTGTCGTTTTTGTATTCAACGACCCCAGGGGCCCCTGTGCATTACCAGGAGCTCCCAGTAGCATGTATTACTTGGCATATGTGTATCATGCAAGGTATATTTTAAATATAGTGGGTTACCATGATCTATATAATAAAATCAATTTTGAATATTTTAACATCAGTTTTATTGATTCATTTGGTACCTACTTATTACTAAAATACACATGTAACGTATGTAAAAATCACAGATAATAATGAGAACAATCAAAATAAAATCTATCCACATTATAATAGCCTAGACTAGAACAATTACAGTATTTAGAATAGTTGTCATGACACTCCAAAACTTATAAAAATAAAAATGAAACTCATACCTACAATGTAAAAGTACTTGAACCAGGCGTACTAAGGTGTAAATATTAATGAACATCTGATAGTAGATTTTGTAAATATTAATAATAATAAAAAGATAATTTAAACCATGATTTTGTAATGACAACGAATGAAAAAAGTTTTTTGTTACAAATTTCTAAAATAAACATTTAAAAAAATAACTTTAAACCAGGGGTAACATTATAAAATGGGTGTAACTAACAAAAACATTAATAATCAATGTATTTTTTGTAAATAATTAATAACACCGGCAATAATTAATTACGGCGCCGCGCAGCTGGTAGGCTTCATTAGATAAAGATATACCTAGATACAGTGCTGTTTATGAACCTTAATGCTTCCAATATAGAGTATAAATTAACTTTGCAACAGAAACACGCTTCTCACGAGAGGCTCGTTGCTACTTATTGCAAGAAGAAGTAGCAACGAGCCTCTCGCGAGAAGCGTGTTTCTGTTGCAAAATTAATTTATACTCTATATTGGAATTTGGAAGCAATATTCTTCATTTTTACACAAATAAAATATTTTTACACAAATGAAATACCTATTTGATTTCAATTCTCGCCTCGAATATTCATAACTGTATGTTTTGCTAAGAGATTTTACAAAAAATTAAAACACATTAAAAATACCTGGCAACACGTTGAATTGATATTTGTTATTTAGATTTGATTTTCAATTAGAATTATTTAATGCAAAAAAGTGCAAGACGCCATTACAGACGCTTCACTCGCTCGACCCTAGTTCGAAAAATTATTAATTTTAAATTTTTATTGTAAAATCTTTATGGAAAATACAATTTTATCGCTAAAATATTTTAAAAACTCATTGAGTAATATAGGAGTAATCACCTATACTCTGTCTAATGTAGGATGATAAAAATGACAGTTCATGTCTTTTTTTTTATATATCGTATTTATTTATACAAAATCATACCCCTAAAATTATTGTATTACATAGACAAGCCCCGCCCACTTGTCATAGTGAAGCGTCTTGCAAGAATATAGCACAATTGACTATACACAAATGAATCGAATGAATCGAATTTAAAATAATTTATTAAAATTATTAAGTACTTATACCTACTACTAAAATTTTTGTGATATAATTTGCTTAATATGGTACGAAACATAAATACTATACCATAAAACTTCTCTTTTGTCATCCTGAAGTAAGTTACCTAAAATAATAAAAAATAAAAAGTTTTTGTGTTTTTATATAAATATCGATTCCATATTCTACGGGAACGATAATCGAAAATCGAAAGATTCATTTTCGATTATACTATATGGGCTACCCTATTTAGACCTGTCATTATTATCATCCTACATTAGACAAAGTATAAGAGCGTTTGTATGAAACTATGATTGACTTGTTTAACCTTAAAATCGTATTCTGAATTAAGTTTTTGAAGCAAACTTTACAACAAGAGAATACCTATATAAAATTATTTGACTTACCTCCACAGTACATAAAATACAACAATAAGTGCCACATTATTCACTTTTTAAATAATATACGTAATAAAATTAATACTGCCGTAGTTCCACTGACCTTGACTTAGGACGAATGTCATGCGGTTCGTCAATCATGTACTACAACAATACGAGCGAGACACCTATACAAGCAAAAGAGATGAACGACTGCATCGTTTTCCTTTTCACAACATGTTGTGCTCTTCCAAAAATCCTCGCGGCGACGCGCGACGCGCACGCGACTCAGCGCCTCTGTGGGTATTTCATTGAAGCGAAATGTATTTATAAACAACTAGAAGTTTTCCATCCGACTGTACAAAACTATCGTTTTATATTGGTGTCCGTAACGTCTTCGAAAAAATAAATAAATTTGGAAGTACACTTAGGGACACAGTGTCCGTAGAAATTGTGTCCCAAACGTCTTCGACTCAAAAAATAGAAGTAGCAAAAATTATTACCAATTTTTTTTAATTGGACGAAGATACTGAAATTTATGGTTTCAAGTTACGAAAATACGATAACTTAATTGAGATTCTCTGGCCACTAATAGGTTTTCCTATGTTATAGAAAATCCACTTTCTCACAAAGTGGAAATGAACGGTCGTGTTCCGGCGCCGATGGGCTAACAAATGAAATTAATGCATTTCTCAGGAGAAATAAAATGTCATTAGTTTCACCCGATGAGCTCGCTTCCAGCGAACCTTCTTATGAAGACGAAGTTTATTGTCTCTGATAGTTTTCTTCTACATCTATAGTGATATTTTCACTTAAATACACTGTAATTGAGTTGCTTATTGAATTTCAAAAGTTATACTTAGCAAATAGGTGCACATTCGAATAATTATTTTCTTTTTATTGAGTTTGTTTCAGATGTAAGCCTACAAAATATGAGTTGATTATTTTGGTTAGCTTAATGTGTCGAAGACCACATACATGGCCTTGAATTCTACAGAGTCCTGTGGAATCCTGTGGATATGGTTCTAGTGAAAAACCATATTGGTTAGATTGGCTTGCACCCCAAAAATCTAGGTAGGGCCCCAAACACTTCCTAATTTCTTCCTAAATTATTTATATACACAATCTGAAGTATTTACTACAAGTTGTAAAAATTCAGTAGTGACATTACCATTTCAAAGGGATATAAAATGAGCATCCAATCTATAACAAAATCCACAATAATAAGAAAAGTAATAGCAGAAGCGCAGTAATGTGGCATTTTTCCATTACGAAATCGTTGTATATAAAGTAATGAGGGTCAGGTTATTGGTCATATCGGCTTGAAACACATTGGGTTCAGTACTAAAGAGAATATCGTATTTTAAGTGCCATGTAAATTACGGATTTGAGGCAAAGCACAAGTTTGTTATTGTGTGGCCCAGTAACGTCTTATTTTATCTAAATCCTATTTTGTGTCCCACGCATAAATCGAGTGCTAAGGCGTCTACAGTGGGTGAGCTTTTTCTTATTTTCTCGCAAACGTGCCAAGAACCATAAGTACGGATGTGCTCGTCCTTCATATTTATGAACAAAAAGATATTTGTCTACGGGTGAAATTAAAAAAAATAACTTCCATGCTTGTATTCAAATTTTATTTGTCTGGAGCCAGCCTTTAAACAACGACTAACTGTGCTGGGTTCGTGCGTGGCGTAACTACGCACGTTCGTATTATCCGACCCATTTATGCTGTAATATATAGAGTATAGGTACATATATTCGGATATTATTCCAATTTAGTTCGATGACGTGACTGTAAGTGATTGCCATCTTGTCGTGCATTATATTCAAAGACCAACTTCGTACTGATGCCCTGGAAGCCCTTTGATGATTTATTCACTTAAATGTAAAGTTCAATTTGACAATATATATTTTATACTAATATGTAAACGGGAATTAACGAGATCATGGTATAGGTATATAAGGTGGGTGACCCAAATAAAGCCTACGTCCCAATAAAGCCTATTTTTAAAATTTCCCGCTTCCCGATTTCAAATTGCCGCCAATGTTTGTAGAAGTGTGCGTGTACATTAACTAACGCACACAAGCGTAGCAAACAGCACGTGACGCGAATGTGTTGGAACCTGCAGTCGAAAACAAACACGACGCGGAGCGCACGCTTGTTTTTATAAAATTCTGCCAGATTAAACAGTAAGTATTTTTATTTTTATTCGTATATGGTGTACTGTGTTTTGTCAATAGGATAATTATACGTTTAGCCATGTCCCCATATAAGTGAAAATTCTGTAATATCGGTGTATTCCATATAATTTTTGTTTTGTTTACCCATGTGCCATGCCCTAATAAAGCCTATAAAAAAGATCTATAGGCCTTATAACGGCACAAGTGCAAACCTTATTAAGACAATGTTTTTTGTCAGTTAGAAAAGTATCACAGTAAAATAATAAATCCTTGTTTTCAGTAACATCATAGAAAACGGATCACCAGCTTCTACCACAAGATAAAAAAGGGCTCAATGGACTTCGCAATAGATGAGAAACGCTGTTAAAATGGTACAAAGGGAAGAACGCTCTTTTTTGTACTACGTAGGTGGCAAACAAGCACACGGCCCACCTGATCGGAAGCAGTCACCGTGGCCTATGGTCATGTGCAACACTAAGGATGTCACACATGCACTGCCTACTCTGAAGGGAAGGGGGGAGGGCTAGGAAGGGGTGGGGAGGCTAGTAGGGGTGGGGGAGGAGGGGTACAGTGAACTCTGACTACCCCTACTTACCGGCGGGTGGAAGCACGACCCCAGTCGGAGTGCTCATTTCGGACGGGAAAACCGTCGTATCCTACCTCCTTCAAACCTTTGATGAATCCAGCTCGTGCTCAAAAATTAAATAAATATATTGTAAGCGATCACTTTTCCAAATACAAAAGCCTGCTGGATAGACGCGGAATTGAAAAGCATTTACAATATCGATGAAAAAAAATTATCACATATCTTTGCACCATCAGCAGGTAGTTAAATAGTTACTTGTTTTTGTTAAGGCTTTATTAAGACACAGGGTTCCAAATGAGGCCAAAGTAACATTTTAGTTATTTATGTCCACAAAAGTGTGATTTTTGTTTCTAAAGCAATTTTGTTTAATTTATTACAAAGTTTAATAAATAAACATAAGTATTTCCAATTACCAGTGCATTTTTATTATAAACCTGCTAGTTAGGCAATAAAATAATTAAGGTAGGCCTTATTTGGTGAGCTTACCTTACATACCTTTGGAATGCCTGACGTTTCGACCAAGTTACACCGGCCGTGGTCACAGGCTGACTGTCTCAGCCGCGCACGCCCTCCGTCGTCGAGTCCGTGAGGTAGCCGGTTGTTCATCTACCCGCACATTTTCAAACATTTTTTATATTCTTTTTTCTCCAGGTACCGTCACATACCACACTCACAGGGTCCCTATTATCTGAGCAAACGGCTCGGTGTATATATTGACAATATAATTTCGGTTGGTTGTATCATAAATGTATTAAGGTATTGATACCATAACAACAATATTGCAACAACACGAATACTGATTTTAACATCAATACACATTAGTTGTCAAAATTACCCAAAATTATTATTACAAAAATATTATTTCATAATATTTGGATAAGATAGGATTATATCTTTAGTGAGAAATTATAAGAAATATCTTGTGCCCATTTCCTTCTGGAGTAGGTTATAAACAATTTTGCTATTGTCCTTACATACCTATAAACGCCACTACCCCATTTTCCTTTACCTCATCAAACATTTCACGCAGGCCTTAGGTGTATATGAGGTACTTATATTTTTTTAGAATACCACTAATTTAATCAGAGTATATTTTTCTAGAGCAAAGCCCCTCAACTTATCTACAATATTGGCCTAAGTACTTAGTAGTAAGACATTTCTTATTCCGTTTCGTTTGGCCCGTGGCATAAGCTTGGACTTTATGCTTACATGCGTTATATGTTTATATTCCCGATTCAAGAAGCTGTAGGTATATAGTTTTCCTATTAAGAAATTTTCAATAGCAGCAAGGAGTCGATACTACACGGAAATGCCTTTTATTGCATGGTAGAAAAATATTTGTTGGTTAAATATGGGTTTAGTGCACAACCTCCACTTTTAACCATAATATATCTACACAAGTATCTTCTGCCTACACCTTGGGAGTATTATAAGCGTTAGTAAGTAAAACATTTTCTTGAAATAAGTTACATTTAAATTATTAATTTTATTTTCTAATCTAGTTAGATAAAAATAAAAGCTAAAAAGCCTCTATATTTACCCGGGAGTTATATATTACAAACGAAACGAAACAAAAACCTAGAATCTAGTAATTTATCTAGAAATAAAGTAATTCTTTCGGGAATTAACAAAAAAAAAACAATATAAAAAAGAAAAGTTTTAATCTAATCAGCAGAAAGGAATACAAAATAAAATGTACCTACGTAGTGGTAATGGACCATCAACGAAACCCCAAATTAAATAAATTACACAGTTAAATGCCTATTGCACCTGCGTTTTAATCAAAAACAGCCACCAGAATCGTTTTATGGGATGATTCGCACAAATTACGCTGCACTAAATATAAGAAGAGATACATTATATTCTTTATTTTATTTTTGCTCTTGACTGTACATGGTCTATCACCGGTGATATCATACCGATATTTATTGCAGCATTTATTTTTATAGGTAAAGTGATGATTTTTTTACAGTACCCAGCAATTAAATCCAATACGATTTCAAATTACTGCAAGATGTAGAGTCCTTAGTAAGTTACTGTGTTACACTATTTAAATCATTATTTTTCTCTCTGTGCAGAATCCTCGACAACGTGGTACCAGTGGAAAAAGGAAACTCTGGAACGTGATAGGATACCTGTACAACAAGGCGCAGCAGAACCAGCTTCATCAAGAATTTATTTCGCAGTGTAAAAAAATACTCGGTATGACCAATTAGGAGATGTCTTCTCTTATAACTCTTTCACTGGTTGACTCAGATTCTCTTCGGTCGTGGTACTTCGAGTAGTTTTTCGTGACAGGAAAGCCTGCAGAAAACCTTTCCTCGCGATGTTTCCAACTTTGTTCACTGAGATATAACAGTTAGAGGACTTAAAAATGTGGCAATCATTTAGACGCTATTATGTGAAAGGGAAATCATAGGGAGTGACTTTGGTAGTAGTTCAGTTGGAAGATTATAATTATATGCTGTTAATACCTTCGTAATATCATGGGTTCCATACGCCGGTACCATTTTTGTAAGTTAGCCAGGTTTCAAAAATCAAATTTAACTAGAATACTTACTTAAATAAATATATATTCTCTTCTGATGATACGAATACACATTACAGTATAGCCGCTAACTATCACTAGACAGAATAAGAAGTAAAAGTTGAGTATTATGGAAACAGAGTACCTAGTAGTTTCTGAAAAGCATGTTTCGCTTGTAGAGCACGATGGTAGATTGTGCAATTGGACCATTGCCATTGCAGTAAAAGTGGAAATAAATCGACTGGGACGCATTTGCTAGCGAATGACCCGGATAAAAAAAAAAACTAAAGTGCGATTGCAAATTATTTTGATTTTTTTTGCTCATGATTGTTCAGTATAATTTAGAGAAACACTGAAATGTTTATATTTATTCATTTATATAATTATCTTTTCAGTTATACCATAAGTACCTACACAGCATTTATCTGGATCGGATTGCTTATGTGCTTCTCTGTTTTGTAAAAACTTAAACGGCGGCACGTAATCATAAAATGTATTCATGTATCTTAAAAGTGGCATAGGGATGTCAAGTATGCAGTGTGTGTCTGTATAAAATTTATTGGTCAAGCAATTCACTGAAGCGGAAGTGGAGTGTAGACAGTGCAGTTTCACTCTTCAGTTAGCACGCACTCCACTGGTTACACTCAAACTGTTCGAGTATCGCGCGTCCGGCGTGTTTAACGTTAGAAAAATTCCCAAGTTTGGTTTGCAAGAATTTATACAGACTCCTTTTTTTGTGTATTGAACTCATGACCTAAGACACAACGAAGCAGTTATATCAAAATAGAAGCGAGTACAATCACATGGTCTCTTGCATCGAACCTGTTGACGGGAGCAGCAGTATGCCCACGGAGTGATGTTGATGTACTCTATTGCGAGGAGAACCAACCTTATCCCCACGTTTTTCTGAATCCACGCCCTGTCGACATTATAATATATATTAGCTAGCAACCTGTATTAAATTGAATCAATACAAAACAAATTTAAAAATAAGATATTATACAAAAAACATCTTTTGGCCACTTAGGTACCAACACTGAAATACGCTTTTAGTATGAACTGAGCTCTCAAACTGTAATTGTTTCGCAGTGTTAAAGTTTATAGTGGGGGTGTTGTTTAGGATTACACCTTAGCAAGATTTGTTCTGAAATTGATAGAGGCATAATACAGAGTTTACGTTTTTCATTTCATTATTAATGAAAATGTTTTTGGTCATGAAATTCAAAGCTATCGATGTATTCGCTTACGTACCAACATTCTATTTAAGTGAGACGTCCGAAGGTCTTCAAATGAGGATGGAACATATGACTTTTCAGAATGACTAGCTGACTGAATAATTTTCTCAGAATAAGCTCGAACATATTCATATATTACATGTTACTGACAACAATACAGATTACAGTCTTTATTGTTTTTCTAGGCCGTACCAATGTTTAAGGCGGGCTTTACGATTGGAGGCAATTCTTCTAATCCATTAGGCTGTCTGATGTTCAACTTTTATGCGGGTCCTACCACCGAATGTCTCGCGAAAAACGAGTAACATCGCTCAAATTATTTTCAGTAGAGTTTTTACGATAGTCGTATCTTTTTACAAGCACATCGTGTGTAGATATGTGCACATAATGTTTAGGTGTGCTGCGATGTTCGAGCTAAGTATCCATAAATCGAATTCGTGCGTCGAATTGCATCGCACTCAACGATCGTTCAAGTGTTTTTAACGAGACTTAAATCTCAATATGTGTAAGTAATATGTTAGGTTCACTTGGGTCTCGGTTGTCTAGAAAGCGATGTTCCAAAAGCAATCGAGAACATTGGGTAAGTTCGACAAATTATGGCGTAATCTCAGGCGGGTCATGACGTCGACTAGCGCCACTGTGTCTGGCCTTCGAGAACATTGACTTCCCTACTTGCAAATGAAGTTGGCTTTAGTCGGTTTAACAAAACGAATTCTTTTTAAATCTAATTATAGTTGAATGTTAGGACTACTGCTCATATTACCTAGGAAATGTGCATTTATATTATTGTTTTCTAGGTCATGGCATAGTGATCGTTAGAACTTTTGAAACTGGTTTCAAGATTTATTCACGTTAATGTGTAATTGTACCTATATGTTTCATAAAACTATTTTATTCATTTATTTCGCTATGAATTATTTAATTTTTGCATGTTTGGAAATAGAGCAACCTGAAAGGTAGGTAGGTATTATGGAAATTTTGTAGTTTAAGTAGAAATTTCAAGAACCTATTATGCTAATTATTGCGAATAAGTGAATACTTGTTATGGCTTAGGTACTTTACATTTCTGTATGAATTTTACAGCTCGTCCAAAGCTGTAAAATAAGATAAATACATTAACAAGAAACAGAATATAAAGAAAGGCGTACTTCTACCATATCTGTATACATACTACATGAATATTACGTACTATTTATAGTTTATTTCTTATTTTTTACTGTTACAATAATTAGAAAATTTTGACTTGTGAGTAAAAAGGCAGCCACATGTTACGAAGTATCAAATCTACCTTGAGACCCTGGGTTTGCTTCTGTAAGGACGATAGACGGGTTACTGTTAGAACTGGCTATCCCAGGTCACCCACTAACTACTAAAAATATAAAAATAGAATTTAAAAAAATAACCCGCGTAAACATGAAAAAAAAAACACTATAAACTGCAGTTGTAAGAGAACATTTTAGGGATCTAGGGCAGTTTAATGAATTGGGTACGGAATCCTGTTAGTTTACGAATTTTGGCAACTGTCTCTAAATTTCATAATTACGATTCTGAGTAGGTACAATAACCTAGAACGTTCGTCACAATATCGAATGATTGTGATATTATGCTTTTCTTATAGAATTCATGCGTCATTTAATTTACACTACACTGTGCGCTGTCACAGCCTAATACGTATGATAAATGTACCTATATTTTTAGTTCTCTTGTATGAGATTTTTTCGAAAGCAACCTAATATCAACAATAATCGTTAAGTTAATCTAATATAACACACATAATCGTTTCTAAGTAGGTAAGTAAGTGTTCAGCTGCGCACAGTATGGGTTCCGTATTGGGGCAAAACGTTCATCATAAGTCGTGCGCCAGATATAACGGATGCGAGACACATCATAATTTACCAACAGGTGAGATTGTGGTCAAACGCGAGCCTATTACCAATAAAAAAACCACGGATGGTACGGTCAAGTTTGCGCCCATAGGATTGGGCGCAAACTTGACTGTACCATCCGTGGTTTTCTGTACCTATACTCTTTCTCTTTTCTAAAAAGGATCAATGTTGGATTCTTACCTCTGTTATTGTATAGCTAAGTAGCTATCTTAAAATTTATATACTATGGAAATAGATAAAATTGTAAGGTCTGTTTGTAATGTTAAATTGCTTTTCAATGAATATCCTCTCTGTTTGTTCCAGGCAATTGTGATCGTTTTTTCAGATAGTTTATAATTATATTATAATGTGTAACTTAGCCACTTTTATTTAAAAGAATAGGGATCGGCGTTAAAAATACCTTCATCTAAGTACATGCGGACGAAATCGCGTGCATTGCTGCTACTAGATAATAAAGAATTAACTAATTAATAATTAAGAATTAACTAAGAATTAATTAACTCTCGTAATTTGTTTGTCGCGTACAAATAACTTAAACAATGTATTATATTCGAAGTCCCCTGAAAAACTGCATTTTAATTTATATTTTTTTGGAAGTATTTTCAAATTCTGTAAAGAAGAATTTGTGTAAGTTTTTCACCTTATGGTGCAAAAATTAGAAGTTGTAGAACCCTATAACGTTAACCAAATTATTTTCTGAAGTAGAATACATTGTTGCTATATTAAGCATAACCAGAACGAGGCATTTATCTCAATAGGTTGGGGAGCGTCCTGATCTTTGTTCACTAATGACGTGTCTGTTTCATGTGGGTAATTTTAGTACGGTTCATTACCTCCGTGTTTACTTATGCATAGGTAGTTATTAGGCGAATCGACTTGAAGTCTTAACGGTACTCGACTTTTATATCCTATCCTACTCTACTAATATTATAAATGTGAAAGTTTGTGAATATGTTTGGACGTTTGTTACCCAATTACGTTACAGAACGGATTTGGCTGAAATTTGGTACAGGGATAGATTTATCTGAAATAACACATAGGTATACCTATTCTCGAAATCATTTTTATTCCTGAAATAGGTTCAAATGGGAAACCTGGAACAGGTGAGGTTGGCTTGGCCCTCAGGTCTTTGTGGACTAACACACTCAGTTATTTTTAAGTAAGATAATGTTTTGCATTTAAAATCATAATATCCAGTGTTTTAACATGTTTTCCGCAGAATACTTTGATAGTATTTTTATTCAATATTGCGATTATAAATTAAAGAGAAACATAAAGTTAGATAAAGACTTTTAATGCCACGTTATACGCCCAAATACTAACAATAAAATCTTCGTGAAGGGAATGCATATTGCGTAAGTGCACATAAAAATATTTGATAGTGGTGTAGACTCGGCGCGTCGGCGGGCCCCGGCATCCGGCACATCCAGGCTCCACAATAAACTCTGGTCTTGCTACGCTTGGCTTACGTCACGTTCCATATTTTACACACTTAAAGCTGTTTGTCGTGTCATACCATTATACGCCATGTAAGGCTCGGACTTACTGCCAGCAAAGAGGAATAATTCAGTTTAAATTGTTTCCTCAGTAAGAACTTTATTACGCTACATTGGAATGCTTTTTATTTTAACCCTATAACAAAGTTAGTATCTAGAGTTATGAGAGAATGAGATAAGTTATGTGGCACTTAATGGCTGCTAGTTATATACTTCAAATTATTCTCCAATGATATATGGAAGGGGAGCACTAAAATTTCATGTTCTCGATAAACCTTTTTGACCTTCAAACGCGTATTTGTCTCGTTCTTAAGGTCAATTCGAAGTCGCACTTTGTCTTCGAAAGTGCTTTTACATATTTATTATATACACTGGAATGGAATTGCCGTTATTTATAGTATGGGATACTAAAATTAAATAGTTATTGGAACCTAATTTGGTGCCATTGCTCTGCAGAACATTGAAGTCTAAATGGAGAGAAAATACTTTTTTAAAATTACTAGCCGGGCACCATACCGGGATAGCCGGATACCGGGTAGTTGATAAATGTAACCACTGTGCATTATGACGTGGACGCGCTGACACATGAGACATGCAAGGTAGGTTTATCAGTACAAAAACATCTTGACTCCTAACGAAAACTTGAAAAGTTATCCACATCTTGAAACTTCAGCCTTCCGTCATTAAAAAATATCTCATTTTCAACTTCTTGGAGCGTGTCCTGAGAGGCACAAAATTGAAGCCTACGAGTGCTCTAATGCTAACGTATCAAATTAAGTCACTTATGAGTTCTGCAAAATCATACATGCAACTGCCTACGTGCGTAAAAACAACATGACAGATTTTAATAAAAAATATTAAATATAGATAAATATTCTACAACAATCTACACAGCGCTATTCTAACTCAAAGTAAGCAAAGGGTAACTAGCTAGTGTTGTGGATTCTAGAGGAAGAATGCGGGTCAATCTACTAGGATACTTTTTTTGTAAATATAAACATCATATCTACATAGAAACACTCAGAGCAATGCAAATATACATATTCCTGTATCTACACATAAGTGTGCACTGAGCACGAATCGGACCCGCAACCTTTGACTTAGCAATCGAATGCTCTACCGCTCTGCCTCACAGGTCGTTGACAAGTTTTGAAAATATTTTTAGGCATAGGCACGGATGGGTAGATAGATTTAGACGTAAACACACAAACTATTTTTTTTTATACTTTCATTATCACGATTGTCGTTGACTAGGTATGTTTACTGTCGGATGTGGAACAGCCCTACCCCTTAGTCACCATGTACGACACCCTAGGGACGAGATGGGATGGCCCTTGTATTTCTACTTCGCGGGAAACCACGCGCAGTTTACTTGGTTAAACTAGTTTATTCGTGACGTAAGTATGTACTACTAAATTACTTATGTGGAACAAAAAGGTAGGTATATAGAATGACCTATTTAATAAGATGATGCAGTGTAGCTCATGTCCAACAGATGAGCCGTAAGCTTATACTTGTGCTATGTAAATAAGTGAAACTTAAGTGTTTGTTTGTAATATTAAAAAAACAAATCCAACATTTTTATTTATTTACATTGCCAATGTTAATATAAAAAAAATTAATAACTAAACAAAATAAATATTTACATGGCGTCATAAAATTCCTCCGCATCATCACATATTAAAAATAGATTTTTAATAATTGCATAAAATAAGCAGATACCTACAGGTACATGGTACTTATGACAAAATATAATTTATGAAATTTTTGTCTGTCTGCTTTTCTGTCCGTTTGCTACGGATAATCTTTGAAGTTGCTGGGCCAATTTTGACGGAATTTTCACTTTAGTAATTTGTACTCTGGTGAAGCTATTTTACACGGTGTTGAAAGGTTAGATATTAGTCGATTTCATAAAAGCCGTATAAGCCAAATCAAAAGAAGGAGCCTTCTCCTCCTACTTGGAGCCCCGAGTTCATTAACCTTTTGTTTAATGAACCCCAGGCTCCAAGTTGAAATACTCGGATGCACCTGGGAACCACGCTAAGATGATGATGATGAGTAGACTTTATTTCTTGTGTCGAGATAGACTGAAAGTTGCTTTCAAACTTTCATCTATTATCTTAAGTAAGTTCTAATAGTAATAAAAATGCTACTACTATTAGGGTTAACAACCGACTGAGAGCTCTTTGAATAGATAATCTTAGAAGGTTAGGTAGCCTTTGTGATTATTTTATTTATAACCACTCTGAAAATAGTATCAGGGCTCTATCGTAAAAGTAAATTAAACTAAAATAACTTTTATGTTATTTCAGTGCTAAAAGAAAATAGATTTATTTTAAAATTACGAAAATAATGAAATTTATTTTGTTTGTATTATCTTAGGCTGACTTTAAAACATCGATGCTGATCGAATTATATCGGTAATTATAATATGTCGCTCACAGATTAAAAGCACTTGATCAGTAATCTTGTACAATATTATTTGAAGTTGTGTTGACTAATTTAAAATGTAGATACTATAAAGCGCTAACCGATTAAAAGCAAGAGGATCGCCAAATTCTTATTGTCATTCGCCAGATATTATCCGAACGGATATAATGTTGTTGTTTGATATGCCGAGGTTACACACTGCAAGCCGGCCTGCTCAGGTCTGGATACTGTAGCAATATCATATGAGTTGCCATCATGTATGAGTCAGGCAGTAGCTAGGTACTGCTTTGCGAGTACACAGGTGCTGTGGCTGTCCACTGTCACGTCAGCAGCTCGCACTATGTAACCTTCTGCTGAACCCTTGGGATGCCACAGCGAGAGTACATGAATAAAAAATAAAAAAGTGAACGCCAGCGAGAATGTTGTTCCTTCGACCATTATTTATTTAAAACCTTTTTACACTACCTCGGGCTGACAGTTTAAGTATTTACCTAGCGAAATCGCAAGAGAGAAGTAATAAAATCCAATTACAAAGTCATACTTTTTCCCTTTGCATGTTTACTTTTGTATTAAACAGACACTTTTAAAATAAAAGGTTTACTACGAACTTTGAAAAACAATTTTCACAATCAAATTACATTTTTATATTATTATGCTGATTTAAACTGAGAGAAAAATTCCATCTTGTTTTTTATATTACCTACCAAAGATTGTAATTTATAATAAACTAGCTGTTGCCCGCGGCTCCGCCCGCGTGGATTGCGAATTCTGTTTCAAATTCCTTTTTTCGTGCGGAAGTTCGTTCATATATCATCCCTGTCAACCAGCAGGAGTGGTTAAGTCTCACTCAGACCTGATAAAAACCGCACGCCGCCGTCTCAAGTCTTCAGTTGCCGGGGTGTAAGATTACTTAGAGCATATCCCGCGCTCCCCAGTTGACCCTGGGATGGGAATTGTTTGATTTATGACGCATACAGCTACTTTCTATCATCGCACCGCTCGCCACAGGCAGAGAATTCATTCCCACACGTTGCATCCGTCTGCAGTGCGTACTGTAAGGTTTGAAAAAAATTTCATTTCGCGCACGCTTAGGCTGTGGAACGATCTCCCTGCAGTGGTTTTCCCTGGCGGCTATAATATGGGGTTCTTCAAGAAGGGCATTAGAAGGATTTTGCAGGGTCGGCAGCGCGAGTGTGATGCCCCTGATGTTGTGCACATCCATAGGTGCATAGGTCACATAGGTGGGCCGTGTGCTCGTCTGCCACTTAAATGGTATAAAAAAAAGCATGGCGTCCCTACCGAACCCCGGAAAAGAGGAGATGGGGTGACAGGGGCTACAGAAGACCGCAGCCATAATAGACATTGTGTTGTGTTACCGCCGGTAAGAAGGGTAGCCAGAGCTCACAACCCCCCTCCCTATCTCCCCAATCCCCTCCTCTGACGTCCGATTTCAATAACTCAAACAGTCTTTAAATAATTTTTACACAATTTTATTGAAAATCTTGATTAAGATATAATTTATTTGGATGGGAATACAAAGATATACCTTTTTTTTCCGTGCGGAAATCCTCATGGATACCCACCCCGCGGCCAGCGGGGCAGGCTATGTCGGACTCTTACCGACCAAAACCGCACGCCGTCTAGGGTCTTCAGACGCCAGGGTGTAAGGTGGCCCAAAGAGCATTTCCCTCGCACCCCGGCTTGACCCGGGCCATCTCCGGATTCGAGATGGCCCCCTCGGGTTTGAGAACCACGTGGTTCCCGTCATGCCCCCGGAATAGGGGGGGGGGGGGGGGCGTGCTTTGGCGCGCCGCCGCCTCGGCCTGCTTCTGCTAGGGTGACAGGCGGCTCCACCCGTCACCCCCAGGCCAGCGCTCATGGAGGACGGAGGTCGTCGGACCTCCGACGCGATAGGCGTCCGCGCCCGCCTCCGTCCGGGAGAGCTCTGTGCAGCCTCTCCCGAACCTTTTCCGCCGCCTCTTTCTCGAGTATCACTTGCTCGCAGAAGGAGGCGGCGGCCGACCACGCGTCCGTACTCTGCACCATCGCCGCGATCAGCACCGGCAGTGTGAGGACTCCCACCTGGACACTCTGCCAGCGTGTGCAGCCCTGAGTCTTCGCCCGCATCGCAGTGATAATACAAAGATATACAAAAGGAAAGATAATCTTAGATAGGTATAATTCGCGAGACAAACGACGTCCTGGTGCGAGCGGATTGTTTTGCAATAATCCATGATTGGTGAATTTGAGCTCGTCCAGTGCTGTAGCACCCGTGCTATCCTTAAAGGCACCCAAGAAAACTCTACTGCGTGTATAGAGCATAATATTTTGAGCACAGTTTAGATACCTACCTACGTACCTATAATGTCCCGAAGTATATTGGTTTGATTTACGTCCGCATTTCAACTTGCATTTTTTTCGCCGCGCATTATTTTTCATATTGCGATAGCTCTTAAACTATTTATGTTAATTATATAGTGTGAATGGCAATTTTGATCTACATTAAACGTACAACTTATCTAACGTATTTAATTGGATAAGAAATAATACTGTATTGTTAAAATTAGCTTCGAAAATGACACATGGATTTTTTTGTAATTTGTAAAGATAAAAATGGTTACTGTGCGCTACCCTTATTAGGTAGACATATGCTATCGCGGGCTTTTATGTAGACCTTTTTAAGTTGTACATTTCTACAGTACATTATTTTGTTCTATCTTCAATAGTTTTCGCAGCGCACGCGATGTAAGTAATTTGTTTAGGTCATTTTTTTACACCTTGGGTTACATTATTGAAATTTTAGTAAGGATCCCTAAATTTTTTCGAGATAAATTATAGCCTATGTTACTCACAGATAATGTAGCTTTCTATTGGTGAAAGAATTATTGAAATCGGTCCAGTAGTTTCGGAGCCTATTCGTTACAAACAAACAAAAAAACAAAAAAACAAAAAAACAAAAAAACAAATCTTTCCTCTTTATAATATTAGTATAGATTGCTTTGTTTTTATTTTAAAAGACAAGTAAGTGCATCAAACAACAAAGCAGCAAGCTTTGAAATTAAAAATAAGTTTAAACTTAATCGATCCGAATTAGATCATTGCATTTTATTTGGATCAGTCTCATACTCGCTTTCCTGGCAACACAGGTAGACATGAGGATGCATCACGTGGTTTAGTTGGGTCGAGTCCGACGTACCCACTTAACTGTTAGCCAATAGTGAGGTGCAGCGCGAGTTGCACCTCTACCCCAATTCTAGTTGAGATCATAGACATAAAAATATATACAGCGGTACGGTAGAGACTGTACCTATTTATTAGGTTAGGTAGTTATTAAGTAAGGTAGACTAGAGGCATTCCAAACTGTGAATATTTGTTTATTTTAGTCACGATCTTGAGTAGGATGGAGGTCCTTTGCCAGTTGACTTACGCCAGGCTTAATATTCATTTACCCTGAAGATACCGTCGAAAGTTTACTCGAATGTGACATATTGAAATAAAACGACTTTGAACTAATTTTTTAGCGTATATTGACACTTCCTAACAATTCGGTTCCTTTTCATCAATTCGATTATGTTCTGTGAGGTTTTTACATTTAACTATAAATTTCATTTAATCTACCACGTTTATGCCGTAAAATGCGAAAATATTAATTTCTTCTGTGATTATTAAACTGCTTTATATATTTCCCATCACGTGCCTTCATAATTGAATACGTGAGTCGTAAGTGTCAGCGATTTATAACGATTGCACGATTTTAACGCCCGTTTCACATTTTATTAATGTCTGTTGCACTCAATATTCCCTGCTAATAAATTAAACTCACTGGAATGTTGAAATAGTTAGCATTTGAGTAAGTACAAACTCACAAAGAATATCAATAGTAGAAATCATTCTAAAAGCCACTGCTGTAGCAAGATTTGAATAGCCGTCGTTACCCTTTTAAACAAAAGGTTAAATAATAGGGTATCGTGTAGTGGTAGTACCTAGTAGTGTATGCTTAAATCCCTTCGACCACCATCGTAACTTGTCTTTCGTAACTAGTTGCAATCGAATTCCCTTTCGTCTTTGGTCGTAATCACTTAAGATCGAGGATGTTTTCTTCCTAATTCGAAAACCAGTTGCGAACGAGTTATTGCGGATCACACATGTCACTAGTATGTCACCTTATAGTTCGCGACGTTTACAATATTGTTTCCAAACGTGTTGCAGTTGAAGGAGTTCAGCAAATCCTTTGAAGGTAACTGTATCAATAATCTTAGTAGTATCAGTGTTATACAAGAAAGTAACATTTGTGCGGATTCATCCGTTTGAATTCAAAGGAATGCCGGCGTCCTGTTAATGCTCCGATCACTTCACTAGCTAGAACTGCATCGAGTGTAGTCGTTTGGTTTACGTGTAGTGATACTACACGTAAATCAAACAAAGTTTCTGTGATTCACAAAGGTTCAAGCGTTGACAGTATTTTGTATGTGAAATTAAATATATTATGGTACTAACACTATCTCCACAAATATAAAGGCTGCTCTTCAGTAGATATCCAACACTAAAATAGTTATCTACCTGTGACGTGGGACTTCAGAAACATACAAAAAAAATACCTATAGGAACCCGCAGTTGCATTGGCGAGCTGTAGTTAGACTAAGTATGTAGTTTATGAGACAGTCTCTGTTTTCGATCTCCATTTTCAGTGATATTTATTAGGTAGCCGGTTTGAATTTTACCATAAGGCAGCTTTAGTTTGACTCAGAGTGGATAATTCTCAGCGAAACTTGCTGGTCTGAAAGCTTTCTATAATCATCTCCACGGCTTAAAAATCTATATTTATCTACCTATTGGCCCTTTTTAAGTAAGTTGTATTGAAATTTATATTCCAAATTAACATTATTATATTTTTATGTATTACAAGTGACTACAAAAAACGTGACCGAAGCACGTGACAACGAAATTTTCTTCGAAACTTTTCTTTTGTATTTTTATGCTCTTTTGTTTCACTTAACTTCAATAGGTTTGGTTGTAAGAATGTACATTGTAGCGTTATACCTCGCAACCCCAAACACAACGTGTTCAAACGTAATCTAAAACTCTTCTACCCACGTGACGCAGCCGGAAAGTTAACACAATGCCATCTGACTTTGTTCGAGCACGTCATTCTCCGGGTTAATGCATGCTAGGTTTATTTTATTTATTGCTATATTGAGAAATACCAATAAACTGACTAATGTGACTAACTTGTACTTCAACTGTTAGAATTCAAATAAAAAAAATATATTTGGACATCGATGCATATTATGCCGACAAAAGAGAATCGATGGAAAGAAAGGTCTCAGGTCTCTGTACCTACTAAATACTGCATACTGCTACTTGATGAATATATTAAGATAGATGACGATATTAAGTCGAATCATTTATACTGGGAAATGCATAACATAGCATCTTGTGTGGCATTTTCTAATATTAGCGTTACAAACATACAAATTCTTCAGCTTTTATTATGAGTAGAGATAAATGAGGAATTGATCTCAGTAATATTCATAAGGTACGATACCTTTTGTTCACCCGACGTTTTGATGGAACACCAGGGATCGAGGTTATGATTGGATTATTCATTCTTTAATAATATAAATATCTGGCTGTTACTCGCCGCTCCACCTACTCGACACACAGACACCTAAGTACCTACCTATTTTATCAGATCTACCACTCTAGTGCGATTAAATAAAAAAAAAATTATAAATTTTTATTAAATAAATATGAATCCCTGTTTCACTTGACTGCGTCATAATTTGAGAATGATTATATTGATTTATTTTATTATAATTGTCCGGGGCCCGTCGGCGTAACGTGCCGTCCGAGGAACGGCTACTAACGGTATAAGTGTTTTTTTTTATGCTACCTTTATCTGTAACTTACAAAAAGGTATAGAATTTTACAACTACATAAGATGTTAGAGCTAGAGAAGCGACAAAGTCCAGCTAAGTTCTGTCGTGATAACATCAGGATTGTCTGCGTCGAATGTTCTAGCAAAGATTTTTATTTTTGTTATTTAACTAGATTTGTTCTACAGTCTCGATTTTTTAGAAATGTATTGTCATAAAATACTAAAATAGAGAGCTAGATTTGACATTTGGCTAATGTAAATTAAATATATAAATAAATAGAATCGATAAATATAGGGCAGAAAATGGATTGAGAAGTATCAAATATACATATCGCAGTTTACAATAATACATACTGTGATTTGGTTTTAAATTTCCCTAGAAAAAGGTGAAAATAAGAAGCTTTAAGAAATCTTGTACGGACTTTCACACTCATTTACATTATTCTATATACTTAATACTTTTCAGTGCGAACTTCTCATTCCGTTTATTTAACAAACTTTATTTAAAGTAATAGTAAAATAAATAAGTTTTTTCGTACCTCTCGGTAGTTTCATCTACGAAAACTTACAGCTACAACAAGAGCTATATAGGCTAAATTCATGCTCGAATCTTTTAATGTCACGGAATTACAAGATCAGATTTTGAAGGCGTAATCACACGAGATATATTGAGGTAGTCCACCTAGAGCATCCATCCAAATAGCACGTAAACCAACAAACGCGTTGGGACGTAAACCAACAAACCTTTTTAAACTTGATGAGATTTTGTGAAAACAATCGATTGCCGACACTGACACGGTTGTTTGGTGACACATATAAAGCGAGGGTAAATGGCTACTATGTGTAAGTTTACGTCACAAACTTTAATCAACAAGCGTTAAGTAACTAATTAGTCGCAGACGCCGAGACGAAATCGTAAAATGTGGGATCTTGTTACAATGTATTTTGAAGCTACCTACCTGAGAACATTTTTATGTCATACCCTAACACCGCCTTCGTCGTCCTGTTTCAAGTTATAGTTTAAGGAGCAAACTAAAATTTTACATTTCCAGATTCTTATCACATGATTCTGATTCATATGGGTGGTTTATGCGTAGGTAGCTGAAAAACGTAGCTGATATTTTTTTTTATACCACTTAGGTGGCAGTCAAGCACACGGCCCACCTGATGTGAAGCGGTCACCGTGGCCTATGAACGTGGGCAACACCAAGGGCGTTACCGACCCTGAAGGGAAAGGGCGGTGGTAGGAAAGGGTAGGCAGGCTAGGAAGGGGCCGAAGGTTCTCACCTTTTACTAGTAGTAGACAGAATGTGATAAGCGGAAGATCGGGGGCTATAACGTAGGTATATTGGGAAATGCCTACGAGTATGTCCGGCAATGGACTGCGATAGTCTACGACTAGCTGCTATTTAGTATCCCACACCAGTAATTTTGGTTACGAATAATCTTTTGCAGTAAAAGATCACTTCAAAACAGGAAATCGTGTAGAATGTAAATTAAATATTATTTTCATGACATCAATTTGTAAGAACTTAAAGTTGATCAAGCTTTAAATGTGAAACCATTACAAATACAACAAGGATTCGTAAAATGGCACCGAGTGCGACAAAATCCATTTTCCAAGTGAATTCGTTCAAGACGAGGTGGGAGTCAAACATCAAATAATAAAAGGGATAATTCGAAATTTTTGCTCCAATTTCATACAATGTAAATAAGCAAAGAGTTCATAATTGGTACGAGTTTCGAGGCATGGGATTATTTAAATAAACAGTCGTTATCGATATTCGTATTCGGTTTTTGAACTTTTTTATAATCATTTTTATCCTTTTATTCTAAAGTAAGTATATCATCATTCTATAAAATTTATCTAAATTTATAGCGTTTAACTGGGTATACCTTTTAAGCCGTAAGCACTTGATATGCCTAAAGTAATCAACAATCTGACTGTTTTTCCTAGATCTGAAATTGTTTATTATAATATAGTTAGGTATTTCAAAGATACCAAATACCAAGTAGCCGTGGGCTTTGAACGCTTGGAACACCATAAATGTCCAGCCCTAATGTAATAAGAGGAAAATCAGTTAAAGGAAATGCCATGAATAACTCTCCTTGGTGTTGTTACTATAAGTCGATATTGAGTGCGATGATGGGAATTTCATTCGAAATGACTTCTTTTTGCTGTTTAAAGCACGGCACTTAACACTTACAAAGATGAATGAGTCTATACATAAGTAAAAATATGTCTTAAAATAAATTTAATAAATATTACTGACTCGAACATCGATACTATTACATCTACATCCCTATTCATCGTGCAAATATTTCACAGGCATTTACTCATGTCTGAGGATCTTCTTCACACCTTAATTCAGCGAGATGTAACAACTTTTTACACCTCAAGCTTTATAGGAATATCACGCGCAATATACACAGTTAAATGAGTTTCCTGTGTATCTGATAAACAAGTAAATAAGTTTTATGAGATTTGGAAGGTAAACATGTGGAAAAGGTTTGTATCTCATTTTCATGACTTGTCGCGCTGGTAAGTAGGTAGATATGTAATTAACGTACGTATTGTGATCTTTTGTCTTCTAGTAATGTTTAAATTGAACCACTAGGTAGGAATTGACTAGAAAAGTAACTTCAATATTATTTTTGAGCAGACTCTAGTGATTTAAGTATGTTAAGATATGGCTACTAAAAACAGTGAAATTACTGACTTCATAAACGTTTCTGCTTGTAGACTCAAAGTTGTGGTCTTAAGTGATAGCCGGCCAGTCATAACCACAAAATATTCATATTTTCTCCCAGTTGGAATATATTTTAAAAATTCATATAGGTACATACGAAGTTTAATAAATACGTATACATATATTTGTTGCTAGTTAAACAACATTTTTACGAGTGAAGCCGGTCCTCGTTGAGGAACTTTACTACAGCCAGTTTGATGTTATGAACACACAAACGTGTTGAGGGGTGTCTTATTTACGAATAATAAAAACAAGGAAAAGCAATGAATCTCTGGCCACTTCATTTCGTCGCTTTAATATTTTACGTGACCCCTAAAATTTGGGTAACATCTCGTCTGACAGCCGGGCGCACTTTTCATTAAGTTCTGATTACCCTCTGAGAGTTGCCGAGACGTCACGTTGGAAGATCTGCGAGGTTTTTGGCAAAGTGCAAAAGTTTTATGATATTATGATTACTTGCATGAGACGAGCGGCGCGAACGTGACGGCAGCCTCCTGTTCGTAAAGTGATCACTGTCGTGAGAGATGCGATACAAGTTTGTCTGGTTGCAAATGCATACATTATAATACAAAGTGTGTTTAGTAATTTAGTGAAGTGGAAATAGAAGTGTGAGCTGTGTGAGGTAAGTCGTCTGAAGGTGCAAGACAATACGCGTTACCTAAGTGTACACAAATCTCAAAATTGTCTGGTCTGAGAGAGACAGCTGTACCTATACAAGGTTGGAAATAATACAATTGTAAGAAACAGATACCAGCTTTTCATTTAATATGGGACTAGCGCAACACTAGTTGACATCTAGAGCCTCTGTACTAATTAAGCTTACCGATTTAAACTCAAACCTATACTTCCTCCTTATAGGTGTAGCATGATAAGAGTCGAAAAAGATATTCATTTATTTCAACTTCAAATAATGTGATGATGATGATAATTCTACATGATGTTATTATGAAATTATGAAAAAATTTAAAATAGGTTTGGTTAGCTTCTCTTAGATTGTCCCCGGACATAATTGGAAAGGTGCGCTAGATTTTTTTGTCATTTGTAGGGTATATCTAACATTGGCACTCAATCTGTCGTATCTGTTTGCATCCTTCTGGTTAGTCTTTGACAAGAATACGACCAGACAGACCGCTCACTGAGTGCGATACTCTTTCCTTATTACAGTTGCTACGTGTTAATTACTCAGTACTAGAATTTTACGAGCGCCTCTCTATATCGTACTTCACTACTTCGCTGTTTCCACATGTTTAAGCTGTTTCCTTCTTAAGCAAAGTCGGAGGGAGAAATTTAGTACCACTTATTCGTATCTTTTTATTAGATTATGTCTGTAAATTCATCTAGTTGGTAGTAATGCCAGTGAAATTAGTGCCTGTTCGGGAAAAATAAGGCTGAATTTTCGTGAAGCTTTTAGTGGATTGTTTAAAATTACAGTGTTATTTCTCTGCATTTTGTGTAAAATCGTTAGGAGAATAAAACTTTTTGGAGAGTTGGTAATAATTCTTAGAAAAGTCAGATTAAATGGTGGTTACTCGTTTAATGAAATCAGTAAATTAACAAATGAAATGATCACTCTTGGTTTACCAGAAAAGACATCTAGCTCCTGTTAACTTTAACAGTGCAAACTAATCAAAATATCAAAATATATTTTATAAACTGACATCTACCTATATAAAACAGATTGCTTAAAAAATGTCAATTCGATCTGTGTATCAAAAACTGAGAAGTCATATCATAACAAGGCATAAGATTAAAATAATATCAGTCATTCATAAACATAAGTGGTACCTATAGCATATCATATAAAGCGAATAAATATTAACCGACATAAAATATACTTACCACACATGTTCATAAGGGAATAAATAAAAAAGGAACATCTGGCTGGACTTGTGACTGAATAAATAATACGAAATAACAGAGAATATAAACAGTAAACCCAACTTATTATTAAACCTAAAAAAAGATAAACCTACATTACTATGGTTGTATATTAGGTATTTCTCTTATCTCCGACAACTTCAAAACCTGAACATATGGTTTTTTGAAGACAATACCAATGCAATATTAATATTTACCTTTGCATCGTCCAAACAAAGACTGCATTCATATTCACCCCACGAAAACAAGTAGATAAAAATGCAAACACGAGCAATTGTGTCTCAAACGAACAGAGGCGCTCGTTCAGAGCGTTGCGAGCGAAAGTATTCCAGACAAAAATGTTTTCCCGGTCATATGAATTTAGATCGGCCGCTGTATTAGAGGGAGTAAAACCATCGGGAGACAGGTAAATCGAACTATGGGAATAAAGGGTAAAGGTGAGGGGTGGGTCGCGGACGCGCGGCCTGCGACTCGTAGCAAGCACGCGGTGACGCTACATTCATACGAATTTAACTACACTCGAATAAAAGTACAGACGCCTTTGTATTCAAAATTATTCGCATGTTAAAGAATGTTCGAATATAAATTCTCTCTGCGGGCGGTCGGAGAGTGGCCGCGAAGGCGTCTTGATGCGATTTCCGGCCCACTTTTAACGGAGTTTCCTGCAAGATATAAATCCAAGTTAGACTCGTACCCAAGGACCTACTGTCACTTCAGTCGGTTGCGGCGTCCTCATTTTCTAGTTTGGACTATTTTGTTTTTCTTGGTAATAATAATATAATAATAAATTATTGGTATACGTGCTATTAAATAAACTCCTAATTACATTAGTGACGCATTTTGGGCTATTATTAAAATAGTAATAACTATAATGATTTTTAAATGTTTTTTTTTAATTATTATGATTTATTTATTTTTTATTATTAGTTAATTTAAGTACACAATTAGGAAGTACCCCCAACTAGTACCAGGCACAGGCACCTAATTACTCATGTTGTATTCCCGGTTCCCGGTAATTAAAGTTGCTAAAGCTCTTTTTTTTAAGATTAGGGAGGGGGAGGTGTTGCCAATGTTTATAAATAAGTAAAAGTATGAGTTGCGTTTGGAATCAAGAACAAAGGTATTTTGTCGTATTTATTAGGTATGATCATGACGGTATTTACAAAAACGATACTACGAGCTAAATCTAGCAGCACTCTTATTTAACCATTTAGCACTATTTAAATCAAAAATCTACTATCAATTTCTTCGACATTATCAAACTACTTTTTAACTGAATTTATTAACTTGATACAACAGTTTCAAATTGCCTCGAAAACTAATCACTTCTTTATTTTCTCAAATAAACAACATTTCTTTGAAGTATATTTCTTAAATTCCCAACAAAACGTCGCCTAAGCGAATTAGACCTACATTTTGGCAACACAAGAGTTTATAAAATGAAATTTTCTTAACGTAAAGTGGCTGAGACGATGTAATGTTGGCGGGGTGAACTAAACTGTGCGGGCTGCAACCCCTCATGTTTCTAAATAAATTATGAATATTTACCGTCACGTAACGGTTTACTGAGACATAATTATTTTAATCTGGCTCTGAGACGGCAATTTTGGGGAATTGATGTCAAAAGAGAGGTTGTTTTGTTTATTAAGATGACGCCGGCCACTGTCATGAAACACATTGGTTTGTTGTGGCGACTCCCGCGCGGAGTTTGGTTACTGTTTTTTGTTCATACCTCCGTTTCTACTTCACTAATTGCAATCAAATATACGCCAGATTTTAAGTCTGACCAATACTTTTCTGATAGGAAAAACCACATCATAATTCTTTTCGTCCATCACGAACAAACACATAAGAATTCCAAAAAAATATATTCGTGTTCAGAATCGTTTACTTTACATAATCCAGTTTTTTAAAAATATCCCCAATGTACAGACACAGGTAATTATAATCCGCGCGCGATCAAAATGTGATGCTACCTTTTGGAACTGAGACGTACATGGGCCGCCGGCTAGCCGTAGCGTCGGCAAACATGTCGAAGCTCACAAAACGAAGCTGTATTTTTAGTGCGACTAGATTTCTAAATGAGTTTAATTTTGAATGCGAGATTTATAATAATTATAATATTGTATGTTTTTCTGTTCGTCCGCAAATTTTTGTGCGCGCAAAAATCAGAAACTACTGGAGGGATTTTGATCAAACTTGGTACGATTATACCTAGTTCATAGTTTTGGGCTACTTTTTATTCAAGCTGAAACCCGTGGCTTCGCCCGCGCTTCGTTTTTAGGTCGTTTTTGGTCATAATCTCCGGTTCTATTTAACCAATTACAACCAAACATACGGTACATTTTTAGTCTAAGCAAGACCTTTCTAATAAAAAAATCGCATCAAAATCCGTTTGGTATTTTTTGTCGCTATCGATGGACGTAAAATGAACTGAACGGGTTTTGATTCGTTTTTTTATTAGAAAGGTCTTGGTTAGACTCAAAATCTTACGCATATTTGATCACAATCGGCTGATTAGAACCGGCATATAGTAATAAAACGCGAAAATCGACGTCCACGCGGGTGGAGCCGCGGGCAACAGCTATCTTTAATATACCGCCTTTTCTTATCTGATCTACATGGATCTACATGTAATCGTGCCAAAAATACCGAAACGACGACGACGGGAGTGAGAGGACGAACATCAAATGTCTGACAGGTAAAAACAGTTCAACCGTTCTCGAGTTTTTGCGATACCAACAGAATTGCAATTAATTTTCATTTATATAGATTAAAGATTAATAATGAGTGAAAAAAGGGGTAAAATCTTGAGTAGTCATTCACGCGAAATAGTTCTGACAGTTGATAGAATCAAGAACAAAGTCGGTGTTAACACGCTAACGCTACTTGAGAACTGTCATTTTCGATTTACTTTGACAAGGTTCCTTCACATTTTCATCGCGCGCGGATTATAACAATCTCATAATATTATAGATAGTTACTTGCAGATATGTTACTAGCAGATTTGACCGACATTGTCCAGTGTGATTTAAAAAAAATTCAATAACACAGACAAAAAAAAATATCCCATCATTGTTCATGTCAAGGTATAATATTGTTAACTACTCTGGAATGAACGAGTATGAAGATGAATTTGTTTGAGTTTGATCCAAATATTTTTCTTTGCCTTCAAACGGTATTAGATAGCTTTGGCTGGCATGTTCAAAAAGCGAAACATTATACAGTTCATTCATACTACACGGTGTAAATAATTCTACTAAAATTATAATTCAACTTGTTTCATGAGAAATAGACGCGATGGGAAAATTTTCTATTCAAACAACAGGATAGTAAGATTAAATTTTACATTGCAAATTTAAGTAGAATTATTTGACTAAAATAAGGCAACTAATAAATACAATAAATTAATTGACAGTTTTTCGTTAACATGCAGCGAAAGTTAGGTACTTACCTTTACAATACGTCATGACAAGATGTCTTCAAAAAGGTTATAATAGTTCTGCTACGTTTTTTGCTTTCAATCAAAAAATCCGTAGAAAGTCGAATCTAATAACCCCAGACAATTACATACATGCGAGATTAATATATTTCAGATAACCAACTGAATATGCACGTAAGAATATTTGTAGGAAATTGAGACAAAATGCTATATTGCCTGTGTGGCCTTAAAAACAAGCATTAAGTCCTCTCAGGAATTGGTAGAACGGAAAGTTGTGTTAGTTGGCAGGTACGAAAACACACTTTAATTAATTACTATCGCAGCCGGCGAATTTAATATGGGATTAGCGCAAAACTTATTCTTGTAATTTTAAAAAACCCATCCTAATTCGATTCTAAAAAAATAATTTAAAAGTTTTAATGATAGTAGGAAGTGTGCAAGTTCAGAAGTAGATGGCACCCTGTTATCACTGCCTACCCTGGAGGCAGTAAAGTATGAGTGTAGGTGTGTGTATAAGAATATAACAAAAGTAACAGAAATATTTTGTTAGTCGAATAGGTAAACTTTTCACGGTCGAGTAAACAATTGATTCAATAAGACAAATAATTTCAGCACTAAAAAGTAACTATCAAAAAATGTTCACGTCATAAAATATAGCTGAAATATATTTTATTACACGCAAAGTTTTCATTTTCCTTTGAAAATCACTAAAACTTAAACGGTACTCAGTCAGATAAACCGTTGACCTGAAAAAGTTGGCTGGAACAGATTGAATTCCACTAGGCTTCTTTATCAAGTAATATAAAATCACTTTAGTGCATTTATGATATCCTGTACCAATTCATCGCCATAAATCTTGTGTAAAAGATATACATACCAACACAATGAAATGCCTTTCATTATTATTTTTTAATAAAAAATAATTAAAAGCACGAACGTGTTTTCCTGATCCATTAAATGAAATGAACAGCATCCAGATGACCAAACAGGATCCATCAATTTGGTCTATTTAATAATGAAAAGTGCACAAACACGTATTTATACAGCTTTTGTTTGTTACATGAATATTTTTTAGTCTCGTCTGGGGGGTGCATTCCCGTAATTTACAGCTCCCCAGGTGCGGTGGCGGCTTGTGGCTTCTAAGTACGTAGAGATTTTAATTAAGAAGGTCTATCATAATCCACATGAGACACCGGACCAAAAAATAACTGAATTTCTTTACTCATTTTCATACAGTCCTGTGTAAGACTGAGTTATTAATTAATGAATTCAAGGAGGGGGCGGTAGTTAGGTATTTTTGTATGTATACCGATTTTTTTTTTAATCAACGCGTGATACCTTAGCAGTTTCATAATTACAGGTGTGTCTTTCGTAAAAATCAAAACATAAAAGTACAAGAATTTTCGTTAGTTGTTGTCAGCGTGGAGTATAAAATAAACGTCAACATTTTCAAGGCTCCTCTATGTTCCAAGATGAGTGTAATCCAATAAAGACAACTCGAAAAGAAAGAAGTATCTTACACAGAGTGAGTACGCGAGTCAACAATTCGTGTAACTCCACAGGAGCTGTTCATAATTAAGCGTGCTTACCTTGCCGGCGCGTGGCGAAAGATTGAGCTCCATCAAATATGTAGCGGGGTCTACCATGAAATCCTTTTTACGTCCGCTGCGGACAGTTTTACGCAGGTCCGGTCTAGCTGTGGCTTAACGGTCTTATAAATTACCTAGTGAAACTCTATTAGCGGGATGTTCGGGCAAACGAATTTGCGTTATCGCCTCTGTCGAGCGTGACGCGCGTCGCATACTAACTACGTCACCGTAAGGTCGTCCAAACTTGCTGCTCGTGTAATTACTTCTTTAAACGAAGCTTCTGTGAGGGGAGGGTACGATCACTTTTGTCCGAGGGTATACCGTCTCGATAATCGAGTTACCCGCTCCTTTGCTGCGTCTCGTATTTTTGCACAATTAAGTTCTGTTCGAAATTTATTTAGTAAATAATGTTTTCTGTTTCAGAGCTGTTACGATGAATTATTTAACAGCGTTATTTAATATTTCAACAATTGAGTTGATAATCAAGTTGCCTACAGAAGGAAGGTATTAACTTCGTCAATTAATCAATAAGCTGTGAAGATTCAGAACATAGTAATGTTATATTAAATACCTATGTTAAACAATTAAATAGCTACATAGAAGCTCTTCTCAAAGAGCAGATTTTTCAATTTAGTTAAAATCTTTTGATCTTAGTGAGTTGACACCAGTAATTCGATTTGTTTGGATTTGAAACCCTAAACCCTTCTATTGTGTGGTAAGCAGTTACGGTAATAGACCCTCACGATACCAGAAAAGTTTTAAAGAGCTCTTGGACCCAACTCTTCAACAGGAATACAATATAGCCTTAGATAGCTGCAGGTTTCTGAAGGAGAAAAGGTTAAGAGTTCCAATTCAGGTTACTCAACATTTAAAATAAAAAAAAGAATTTAAATGGTATATCATAATAAAATACAAGCTCATTTTCTGTAACTCGTATCTTATTTACAAAACACATTACAGTGCATATTTTGTGATTTATGTTTACCATCTTGTGTAAATAAAATACTTTGAAGTATTTTATTTTTAAATCATAAAACAAAAACCTCGTGGGCAAACATCTTGTTTAGACATTACGAAAGTACGAAGCTAGAGCGACGTCAGCATTCCTAGTAACACTAAAAACACACAGCTACAAAAAAACTGAAAGAGTCATTTGTTTTTTTTAAATTCCATTGTCAAAGTTTAGATAAACCAATGACGGCGTGGGGGTTTTTAGAATGGCCATTAGCCTGACCCACAGTTGTTCCCTCTGAGAATTACAATTCCTAACAACACTCTAGAGGAATCATGTGTAGAGGGTATAACTGTCATATGTCGTAAAGGGTGGGTTAATGGCATGAATAAGGTGAATTCAATCAAATAAAAAAAGAAAAAGAACAAAAAATTTCATCGTTAACGGTGATGGTTTTGTATACTATTGATGTAGCAAACACTGATTGCTGGTTTAAAAGCCTTCTCTTAGTAAGGCAAAATATTAAAATATCTCTCTTGTTATGTGAGGGAGCTGCTCTGTCACCGGCTAATAATGTTCCTAATAGCCCACTTTTCATTATTCTGTTTCTTCCTGTATTATCATTACTGTTGTATTAATATTATTTACGATGCGTGAGAAGATTAGTTGCTGTCATGTTTTTTCGGCGCGCTGGACATGCTTTAGAACAAACCTGTTAGTAATCTTAACCGTAACCTTTTGGGACGAGTGACTCCAGGGGTTTTATTCAATGAAAAAACCCCTTTTTTTATCGTGCGGAAATCCCCATGGATACCCGTCGGCCATCGGGGGTGGTTATGTCGGGATCGAACCGACTAAAACCGCACGCCGTCTCGGGCCTTAGTAACCGGGGTGTAAGGTTACCCAATGGGCATATCCCTCGCACCCCAGCTGACCCCGGGCCATCTACGGTTTTAAGATGGCCCCCTCGACCCCCCGAAAGGGGGGGTGGGGCGAGCATCGCGCCACTTCGCTGACGGTGGGGTGTAGGGTGACAGGAGGCCGTCCTGTCACCCAACCGTCGGCGCGCAGACAATCATCTCGCCCCCCGCTCGCTCCCCACTGTGCCATCTGCTAGTCAGAGGGACACGTGGAGAGCCTCGGAGCAGCCCTCTAGAGGGCCACTCCCACCCCGGCCGAATTGGCCGCAGGCAGCAGCGTCTCCCGTGGCGAGTGAGAGGTGCTGCTCGCCTCCGTTGCCCAGGTGCACCACGTGGAGGTTCCGGCCCGCACCCAATGAAAAAACCCCTGGGATAACTTGCGTACGGTACGTGCGTTCTAAAGAAGTTTGTGAGCAACTTGACGATGACCCAACGACCTCATCTATCAGCAAGGATGGTGTCAGTAATGATGGCTGCTGAGGGGATTGAAGGTACTGCGCTCCATATGTATACCAGAGAGTAATTAGGTACCCTTTCCCTTCAGGGTAGGCAGCGCGTGTGTGACACCCTTAGTGTTGCACACCTTCATAGGCCACGGTGACCGCTTCCCATCAGGTGGGCCGTGTGCTTGTCTACGACCTACGTAGTATAAAAAAATAGGGAGGTAAAGTTAAGATTGACCATGGTCATGGTGACCTATGAAGAGGAAAAAACAGGATGTATTCTTTTCTAGTTGTTCTATAACTCCATGTCAGCACCAGTGGCTGTCGTCGTAAAGCCAAGATACGGGGTGCTCGTAAACTTAAAGACGGCTTACTGCATTTGTGGCCTGCTGCCATCCGTTTGACCCTGCCGAGCCTTGGATTACAATAAACGCCAATATTGCATGTTACTACGCAAGACGCGCAATTACTCTACTTAATAGTCATAGGACCTTCGTATCTACTTGTTGCATTTCTTTGTAAATTATTGTGAAATTAAGAGTGAAATTAGCTAAATAATATCCATGTTATTTATGTAATATCATTGTGACATGAAAATTTTAGGGTGTTTACAACCATGTTTCGGTTTCATTTTATTTGCATTGGAGCAAACGTTTAACTACACTCGAGAGCAATGAATCCGGGTCACTTAAAGAATGTTAAAAATCTCGGAAACTAAAAATGATAGGTTAATGCAATAAATTGTATTTAATAGACAATGTAATACTCCTTAAATGAAAGTAAAAAAAATATGAGTCACCATACATTTTATTAACACAAAATTACATAAAGAAAAAAACTGCTGATCTCTCCTTAAAACAAAAATAGGAAACATGAAATTTTTGAACTTTATTACGATTTTCTTGAATTTTAATACTTCGTATTGCCTCCTCGTGCTTCCATTACTGCGTTTACGCGGTTTGGCATGCTGTACACCAAGTTCCTTATACGATTTTGGGGAATATTCTCCCATTCCTCTGTGAGAGCAATTTTGAGCTCACGAAGCGTGATTGGGGGAGGGTTTCGTTGTTTTACGCATCTGCCTAGCTCGTCCCAAGCATGCTCGATCAGGTTGATATCCGGGCTGCGCGCTGGCCACTCCATACGAGTAATGTTCATCTCTTGAAGGTAGTCATTCACAATCCTACCTGTATGAGGTCGGGCATTGTCATGCATAAATATAGCATCCTCACCTAAATTGACCATAAATGGACCAACGTGATCATTGAGGATTTCTTCCACATATCTTACGCTAGTTAAAGAGCCGTTTTCTATGATCACCAGCTCTGTGCGACTTTCAGAAGAAATTCCGGCCCACACAAGTACAGACCCACCACCGTAGGCTACTTTTTCTTCGATGCATGCTTGCTTGAATCTTTCCCCTGGTCTTCGATACACTCTGTGTCTTCCATCGTGCTTGTAGAGCATAAATTTTGATTCGTCGGAGAACATAACTTTTGACCAATCTTCAATACTCCAATTTACGTGGCTCTGGGCATATCTTAGTCTCGAAATACGATGCCCACGCTCCAGTTTAGGGCCGTTTGCAGGTCTAAGGGGTTTTAAGTTAGATTCAGCAAGCCGACGTCTTACTGTCCATGCACTTGGGTTACTTCCTCCGAGGCGTCGAAACTGATTGGTGAGTTCAGTTCCTGTGAGAAAGCGATTTCGAAGCATGGTGTTCACCAAGTATCGGTCTTCTCGTGCTGTGGTACACCTGGTTCTGCCCGTTCCTGGTCTGCGTAGGTTAGAACCAGTTTCTTCGTAACGTCGGAGAACTCTTTGTACTGTTGACAGCGACACACCGACAGTCCTGGCTGTATCGCGCTGACTCCGGCCGGTTTCCAGCATTGTAAGTATTCTGGTGCATTCTTCAGGCGTAAGCGACATAATTTCAGCTTGAATAATGAATATAGAGCACTATCAACATGGTTTATGTACCCACATAAATGACAGATTACAAACAAAAGCAAAACCAAATGCTGTAATTTCGTAGTTCCATCTTCGAAAGTGGCCCTTTTTCAAATTTGATTTTTTTATGATATAACTTTACAATAACTAAGAAGTTTTAATACCTTCATTTAAGGAGTATTACATTGTCTATTAAATACAATTTATTGCATTAACCTAGCATTTTTAGTTTCCGAGATTTTTAGGATTCTTTAAGTGACCCGGATTCATTGCTCTCGAGTGTATTACCTAACTGAGTATTTTTCTGTAGATGTCATTATAATTTAATGACAGTGCAATTGGAATCTGATAGAGTCTCAATATAAGCATCGAAAAATCTACAATATTTGACGAATGTGCCGAATTATATTTGAAATGAAACTATTTTAATGGATTCTATCGCGTTTATTTGGTATTATTTCATCATTTACACAGATTCATACCTTTCGGTTGTAATAAATATGGTTTCAACTAAGTTACTAAAAATATATTTATAAGTATTTCTGTGAAATTTTGTTTATAAACACGTTGTTTTGACAGACTTACAGATTTTATTATTAGTTTAGAAGGATAGTGCCCACACTCCTCGTATTGCCCTTTAACCGCTTTTTACGATGCCTCCGGGAAGTAATAGGGTAGACCACTCTACAATATATCACCAATGTAGTCACAAAATTGGATACTAAAAATATTTAATTTACTACGTAATTAAAATCTTATTTACTTTCATGTATTTTATTTGAAAATGTAATAGGTGAGTATTTTTTCTGTTTTTGATAATATTTTCTCAGCGTCTTCTCTACATAGTCAAATTTAGCCAGCTTCATTTTCTTTTTATTAATGGTTTCAGCGATAGTTCTACTGTAATTTCGTCGATGTTACGTGAAATATTAATGTTTGTAGCATCATTAATAGCAAGGCCCCTATGTCACCATTTTCTAATTAGCTGATAAATGGTCATTTCAATTTGAAACTTTGTATGTGAAATCTAGATGACGAAAAGTCAAAAAACCAAATTGTTTAAATAAGAATAACAGTGAGAAAGTAGACTTGCTACCCTAACATTATAAAAATACCTAACTATGTACCCATCTTATGTTTACCGCCACCTTCTTCAAATCACCTAAATTTCCCAACTTAATTAACCTTCTGAATATCTATTCACCAGTTTGCCCAAGTTGCTATTATATCATACCTAACTGTTTAAACATAATTAGATACTTGTTATTTGCAAATAAATACAGACAACCAGCCCAAAGAAAATATTCATATTTATACTGAGTGGGAATCGAACCCACAATCTGCAGCTTAGCACACATAATAGAATTAAGAAGAATGTTAGAATAAACACACTTCCAATGAAGTTACAGCTATAATGAAATCTCCACGGTTCATTTACTATCACATTCTTACAATATACTTTTATAGTAGTGTTGTTATATTGTTTTAATAAAATTGAGTGCATTAGCCGTTATTTGAGTAACAGCATAAGACAATTTCCTGTGCTGAAGTCCCCTGGAGTGATCTGAACGACCACCCGTGGTCGCAAGTAATCGCACTTTCCTTTTATTACCCTTAATGTCATCATCAAAGTATGGAAGTATATCTACTAACCGTATTATGGATCGTACTCTTTCTAATTCACTACTAAGTTTGTGTTTCGATACGTAATAAATGATTGGTGTACAAAAGGAAAAACACTTGAAGATTTATTTTCACTCGTACGAAATAGATGGCGTTAGTAGTGGAGCTGGTAACAAAATTTCATTGTATTATTGTGTGCAAGAACTTTATGTTTTATACGTATAATGGTGTACGCATCGATAAATTATTTGTAGATGTAAATACATTGTAGTAAATAAAAATAATAATATTTATAAGTATAAATTAAGGAACAAGAATAGCGATAATGACATGGTCGTCAGATTGTTCAAATACATATTTTTTTCAGAAAAATATGTATTTCAAAATTAAATATTGCCTAACTAAACTGAAACAATGATTTTTCATTATTTTAGTTCATAAAATAGGTTGAAAAATAAACCAAATTATTGAAAATAATAGGATTTTACATTCTTTATTAGATTTATTATGCACAATACTAGTGTAAACGCAACTATAGGTATTAAATGTGATATTCTCTTGGAGTGCAAAAGAATATCACATACATTTACGCTACGCGTCACTACTTTTGACGTCATTGCTATGCACGATTTTGTATGGAGCATTTAATTAAATATTTCACTTTAGCAGTTCATTGTACTAATAAAACATCAGGTTGGCCGTGCACTTGTCTGCTACCTATATGGTATAAAAAAATAGAAAATGATATTTTACAGTTTTCAATAATAATAAAAAACTGTCATCATCCGTATTAATCTATCCTAGTCTAAACATCTTTTAAGTTGGCTTTATAGCTTTTTGAACTATACATGGATGGTTAATTTATTACAGAGAATAGATCTTTGCAGTACGTTGTGTTGCCTTGTCCGACAGGCTGTGCAGAAGTTTAGACAGTGCCAATATTATTGAAAGAGGTTTATGGGACATGTATATATTGAGTGTACCTACATAGTATAGAAACAGCTGGATGTTTACAAAATCATGATCTTAATATCTCTGTGCTTAAGTTACTTCATCACGGCAGAACGGCTGAACGGATTTGGATAATATGCGTTACAGAGATAGATTATATTCTTCAGTACCAAATTGGTGATGGTTTTTAGTTTGGTGATAGCTTCCAGTACCTATTCCAATGGAGCTATTTATTCCCAAAAAAACGTGTCAAATATCCGTTTGCACGTAGAAAAGCTACCTTAAATATTCAGAATTAATACGAAAACGTGTTGGAATCAAAAACGTTAAATTGGAACATAAAGAATAAGGGTGGTAATAATATTACACCTGATAAGCTTATATGCCTCAGTTATCTTTGCCGTACAAAGGTGATGACATTTTACGTTGGACTTTTTATAAAGTTAATTCACACTTCGGAAGTTTCTAGACATTATTGATAAAAATAGGAATTCTGAGACCTGTGTGGTATTCTCTAGCGTCTATAATATGGGGTTCTTCAAGAAGGGAATTAGGGCCTCTAGTGCTGCACACGTCCATATCTAATCCACGGTGACCCCTTTCGATTAGGTAGGCCGCGTGCTTGTCTGCCACCAACTGCTAACCGGGACAGTACTAGACCTCTCTCGTTCCTCTTTTGTTGTATTTGGCTCGCCAGGGAGAATGAAAACTGTTCATTGATGTGAAGTCATTTAAATGAAGCGTCGGAATTTACCGTTTCATTCTGTATTTTTATACCGACGACGTTCGATTCTTTGATAACTTAAACTCATATGACTGGACAATGTTTGCCGGGTCAGCTAAGTTTAAAAAAATTGGGGATATTTATTTTCTTGTTAGCTTATAGCTTCACAATATTTTATTGTTGTTTTATTTAGAACAAAATTATGATTTCAGCAATACAATTGATCCGATGAACTTTGCGGGTTTATTCAATAACTATATACCTACGACTTAAAAGAAAGCATTGTAGAACTAATGTTGTAGTTTTATCAAGATAAGAATAAGAAGAAAATTATTGTAATTCACAAAAATAAGTTAGCAACATAGGCTCTTTGTTTTTCTCAGTGTGTGTAGAAGGTATGGGCGCCAGTAAAACTCGTTGAATACATTTCTGTCACTGTAAAGAGAAAATATTTTGTTTTCAAGGAAAGTGCGGGCACATCATCATTACGCTGCGTAATTTTTTCGTATGTGCCATTCCCGTGCCTGTACTTTTATGCCTTCCCTCCATAAAGACAAAAGGGACTTTGAAGTAAAATCACGTACATTTTTTGCAACTTACTTAGGAGAGATTCAGCCCCTTGCCTTCCATGTTAATATTTTCTGGGAAAACATTGCGGGGACAACTCATGGAAATTACATTTAGATATTTGCTCACAACGCGTACATCTGAGTGTGGGTAGGGATATTATATTTTACGTGCATGGAATGTAATAAAATGTTTAGGACATACGCGAGGAGCGCGCCGCGAACGGTGGCCTAACGAAAATTTAGGTAATACCGATTGAAATGTAAATGAAGGGCTCGATACCAAGTTGCCAGCCCGTCTAAATTTGCCAGTCTTTTATACGAATCCGGTGAGGGTAAACAATAGTATAATTTGGAGAACCTCTGATTGTATTGCATTGTTCCAATATAGAAGTAGAGTGAAGCTACAGTATCTGGTCATACCTCAAGTAATCAGATAAAAGAAGTAAAAATTATTGTTGTCGAAGTAACATTTAGTGGTATACATTCCTATACAAAGTTTCTGTTCAATGAACGACGGGCCTTCTTATTTCCCTTTTGATATCAATCTAGATACGTGATCCCCCTTTTTACCAGATTTTAATTAACTATCTTCCTTTAGGAAACTTGAAACTTTAAACAGGTTAAATCTAGTAAAAACTTATAGCTATTAATTAAAAAGACACAAGAGAGTGAAAAACTTTAAAATGTAAATGCTACTAATTATTATGAAAATGAAAGTTTCTGAAGATGTCTGTATGTTTGTTACTCAAACACACTCTAACAGTTGAATGGAACAGGTGACATTTTATCTCAGGAATAAAAAAGTCTAGTTCCCATGGCTTCCCGTAAAACGGATATAGAATACTGCACAGGCGGAGCCGCAGGCAACAGCTAGTTTCACGTAAAAATAAAAACCATAAAATAAAACCAGTAAAATTCTACAGATTTTTATTTTATAAATGAACAGGGCCGTTCCAGTTTACTAACGCTAGATGTCGGTCGCAGGAAAAGTGGTCAAAACGGTCATCGAAATAGTGAAGTCTAAAAAAATTGTACAAATTATTTTTTATGTTCACGTACGAATATTTTATATGCCAAATAACGTATATAATTCATTAATGGTTAAAATAATATTGCGCTACGCAGTTGAAAATGTTTGCCTTAAAATAATAACGTAAACTGAAAAACGGTGCTCGCCTATGTAATAGACACTTGAAGCGTGAAAAGTTCACCTGCGCCCCATGTATTTAAATTGATATTATTTCGGGTCTTTGAATTAGTAACAAGCGTGTAATTACTATCAAATCATTGGCTACAAAATCATAGTAGATGATTATCATTGCAGCGCTTGTAGAAGCACAGGTGACCGATTTAGACGCGGTATATCTTGCCGCATCTGAGGTAAGTGTATCTTGAGTGAGTTCGTTTTCGTTTTAATGGAATCTGGACTGTAGTTTGACCTTTAATCCTGAGAAGAAAATAAAAAAGGAGCGTCGTTAGCTTGCGAACAGATAAGAGTATATCGGCTTTCAGGTGAGTTTGTCTTGGACCCCGAAAATGGTAGTTATATTAAACTAAAATAATAACAAGCTTAAATTACACAAAAAAATAATTCCATACAGTTAATTTTCGGTGTACACTTTCGTGTGTTCACAGGCAAATAGTGAATATGAATTTTAATTAACTTAGTTTCGGAAACGTGGCTGCAAATGAGTATAATATTCTGTTTGTACTGGACGTTAAAATTTTACAACATTATAAATATACTTTGTACTACTTCAAAACTTGTTCTCTGAGGTGGTAAATAACCAGATGCCTCGCCTGGTAGTAACTGATTTCTAGAGTCTCTAAAATATACCTAGGTTAATTGAATACCACATCGTTGACTTCACCGCTCTCCACATATTTTTTTTAAATGACTACTTAACAACGCTGAACACGACTCATTTTTCTTAAAAAAATATTGTTAATCATACAAGTCGTATTGAATCTGTTAAAATCCATTCTAAAACAGACAATTCTATTTTGCACTGTAACTTGTTACAAGATAACTAAAAATTTAAAATGAAACTTAGTTACTAATAGCAGCTTAGTAATATTGCTTAGCGCAAACAGATTGATCAGTCCACACTGCTACTTGACTCCTTCAATATACCTAAGTAGGTAGGTAATATCATACATTCTTAAACGATACCATAGGATTTGGTCTGGTTGAAATAAATAATTTGTGCATTGCATTGGTGGTCGGCTGATATCCCCCTTTATTGTACACTAAGCTTAAGTTGTCACATATAATTTAAAGTCTATTTGATTACTTTGCATGATAGGGAGGGTATGCAAAATCGTTGTGGACTTTTTTATAGAGACAATTTTAAATCTGAATTATAACTGTCGACATAAATCATCAATGTCTACGTAAGCTCACGCAGGCATGTAATACTTAAAGAAGTAATTTCTTAGATTTATATCTTATTCGGTATTAGATAATTTAGTTGAATTGTTTATAATATTAAGCTCTGAAATTACTATTAGGACATACATTTTTATTTAAAAGTATTCGCTGTTTTATAGATAAATTTATTCCACATAAGTATTGTATGAACATGTATTTTTTATGAACAAGAATAATAATTGAAACCTGGTACATATATAAGTTAGGTGTGCTGTCAAATCGTTTCTAATTATAGTATCAGTGAATCTAATCATACTTGGCGGCTGAGCAAGCAGAATTTCATCAAGTATTAATGAACGTAAGTAAGGCATTCATCTTCTTAGTTACGTTTGTTAGTGTAGTATGACAATGATAACAATATAGGTAGGTAATTAAAAATTAAATATACCTATGACTCGAACGAATTTCTAAGGAATACAATTTGAATAGACACATTATAATAGAGAAGATATAATAGTATATTGTTCACTAAGGGGGAAAGTGACCAATTACCGAAGAGAGTGCTGCTATCCGAGATCAGGAATCGCACTTTCTCTCGACTGATATTCAGTACGAGAAAAATGAAATATATCCCACTAATATTATAAATATGAAAATCTGTGAAGAAATTAGGATGTTTGTTACTCAATCAAACTCTAATCAATGTTAAAATACTTAAAAAAGTAATAAAATGTGAAGTTATATCAATATAAATTATAAGTAAGACAGACTAGAAGTCTTAAGATGTCAGGGATTATAAACATCAGTATCGACCTAAATATAGTTCCCTTCACAGTTCGGGTTCGGTGGTCTCCAAGTAATCCGCTAACTGGTCGTTTACGGGACACACAGATAAACCGACAATTGTAAAGGAGCCACAGAACAACATACATTGTCTACAGATACAGCTATTGTAACTTCGGCAATTAGCAAAGTGGAAGATAAGACGACTTGCGTTCATCGTAACTTGTACCCTTTATGGATAACTTACGATATCCGAATTGAGTAAACGTTCTTTGATAGTATATTGGTCGAATACGAGAATTATAGATTTTAATACGATTTAGGTTGAACCTTTAAAGACTTATTCCGCTGATTCTCTAGCGCACAGTAGGGAAAGATTTTTTACAAATAAGAATAATGTGTTTAATTTTAACACATAGACATATATTATTATTTTTAATTGAAAAAATCTTCAGTGAGCGCCAGGGGAATCAACTGAATATCCGAAATTTCAAAATTCGCCCGTAGTGTTTCAGAACAGGTGCATCACGTACATAACAGTAAAGGCATAGGGTTTGACAATCCAGGCAATTGGTTTACAGCTATACAAAATAAAAAGAATACCAAGTTTAGACTTATTTTCAGCAAATTTTAGTAATAGATGTAACTACGGTATTATTATTGCTTCTGGCAATCGGAACCAGGTAATCAATCAAACCTAAAGAATATTTTTTTTTATATAGGACACGTACATTGCGTATGTGATCCAAAAGTTACAATACCTACCTTTTTCCAAAATATGGAGTGACTTAAATGAAATCCTATAATTTGAAAATAAAACTTGAGTTTAAATAATATTTTTTTTATGGAACAAATTAAACCGCAGTAAAAACTTCCACTTAATACAAAGGCACGCGACTAAGGAAATACCTGCACTCTACTGAAAATCGCAGCCACATAACTTTATGTTGCATGAGTTGCATTCTTTCAGCTACCATTCGTAGAGAACGTCTTAATATAGTTTTGTTCTATTAATTATATAATTATTTGTCTTTTATTTTTATATGCACACGACTGTATATCCGACGGTATTAGTAGAATTCCACATTTTGGTACCTATTATATATTATGTTTGACTTACATACATTTTTATTATATAGGACACGTCAAAATGACTTCGCCTCGTCTGATGGTAAACTAAAGGTAAAGTCATAATGTCAGTCATAAGAAAATTTTAAACCTACGAGTAAAAGCTTGATTTGGGGTAAGTTTATCCCTACTCAGCAATAAGTTCACCCCCGCCCAAAAAAAGGAAAATAATTTAAATTGTCGACATTTACTTTTTTATCCAGTACGTCTGTCTATCAGCAAACAAAATCATTGACGCCAGTTTACCAAAATAGTCCGTCTGTGACCAGATAATCGCTAGCTATTCAAATAAAAAGAAAGGTTAGCTACAGTAACGCTAATAGAGAACTATTTAATATGTTACTTTATTGCCACTTATCGCTAACGGACTTCACTAATTGTATCGTAGCGAGATGGCCAGCGGCGTTAGATAAGTAATAATGCATTTAAGAGGCGCCTCGCCTGCTTGGCATTCGTACGACCGACAGCCTATCAAACTGCAATATCGTTTTATGGGTTCTCATCATACCATAAAGGAACATTAGCGACTATTTAGTGTCGTGTCTAGTTGCTTCAGTGACCGTTAAATTTACATGCGTATATCTCTGTAATGACTTAACAATAAGCGGTAGAAGTGGTATTTTGAAAATGTTCATAAACCTAAAAAAGCTACAGACGGAAAGCGTTGAAAAAAAAACTATGCCACAGAAATGGCGTCGGTTAACCATTTGGATTTTGCTTTTTGGATTGCAATGTGCTACCTAAAGATTGAAATGTGATTGCTAGATATTTTTCCTTCTTGTCAGAACGGTTTTTAGAGCCTGTGCAAATGCGCAATGCTGTTATTTTTTTGGTATTTAAACTACTGAATCGAATGACGTTTGCGGTGTAGTGGCTGACTAGTGTGTGAGTGTGTGCGTGCCGACTCGAGTGTCGTCAGTTGTATTATTTAACGCGTTCCGTTCATAGTTATTTAGGTGGATGACAATGTATGCGTCACAGTAAAGTATCTCGGAGTCGATAGTTATCGATGTGGAAATCGAATCTGAAAAGTGAGTATTTTTTCCTATCATAATGTCTTTATTGCCTGTATTAATGCAACTATAAATTATTATATTCGTAGAACTATGAATTCTCGAGTCCACGCTAGTTCACTTAATGCAATTTTGTACTTGCATCCTACTGCGAACCGAAATAGCAGTAATGTAAAATTATGTGTGCCAGTTTACTTTTTATTTTCGATACTACCAATTATGTACGCTAAAACAAGACAGTGAAGTACTTTTACTAAATTTATATTAGCTTACTCTAACAAAATGCTTTGCACATAATATATTATGTCAATCAGAGACTTGATGTTATACGTGTAGACAACATGTATTCATCTATTCTCATAGATACGCGTATCATTCAAACGATATAATGAAGTAACAAGTCAGGTGGTAGACGGCAGTCACTCCCGTAAATGCCAAGATAAACCAAAATCAGAGAGCGCTCCTGAACCCTTAAAATGCTAGGTTTGAATACAACCGGAATTACCGCATCAAAATCTGTTCAGTAGTTTTTGCATCAATCGCGAGAAGAATTTCAAAAAAATAATATTATTATTGTGTTCAGTTTTTTTTTTAATATATCAGCTACTTTATAAATTATATAATAGTTTTAATCGAAATAATTCCAATGTACAGATACACTAGTAACTAACCATCGACATAAATTTAAAAACTTCCATAGATCGTTGAAAACACTTAAGTAGGGTGAGGGGCAATATGAAACCTTCTAAGCCTCTATTTCAGTTATTGACCACTCGTCTAGTCAATTGACGCTAAAACGCAATATCCTGCCTCGAGTGTTTGAAATTTTCCTTCATAACCCTCCATAACTATATTAAAAGTATCATCGTGTATCCTTGCGAGTTACAAATATCAGTTTCCTGATGGTAAACTGATATTTATCTGTTATTGATACATATACACTAAAGGTTAGTAGTTTCTTGATGACTCTAGGTATCTGAATGTTGAATGTTATGAAATCTGAGGCTAGATAGAATAAGGATCCGAAATTTGAATAAAAATGTTTTAATTTAACTTCTGGATGGGCTGATACCGATGGCTAATACACTAATATTATTAATTTTTGATATAGACAAAGCAAAGTGTTTACATTCTAACCAATTGTATTTGGTTAACTAGGAGTCGGTTCGCTCTACACTACACCGATTTCTAAAATTAACTAAAATAATTATTACCTACTTGTGCTGTGAGACTATTTTCTCGCATCCTAGTCGTGTTGTAAGATTTGCGTCTCCGACTTGAAAGTTGTAAACAATCATGATATTTGGTATATTTTATCAACCAGTTACATAAATGTAAGGTTCGCAAACTTAAACTAATAACTATTAACCTTTAATTACTGACGCAATAAAAGACATTACCATTCCAAATAATTTCATAACGAATAGGTACATAATAACGAATAACGCAGAACTGAACAAAACCAACAACTTTAAAGTATGTTAATAACAAAATGATCAACCGATAACCGTGTTTACCCATATAGCGATGGAGCTGGGAGTCTCTCAATTTGCCCAATTTACTCGGCTATCCCTCGTTACAGACGACAATATGAAGCACGTACATATTACCATGTGTTGTTGAACAATGAATACGTTCCATATTATTTAGTTCCTATAACGAGTTAATCGCATTAGTCGGTAAATTTATTCTAACTGGTTTAACATGAATAGCCAATACTATAGCGAATCAATTTTCAGACAGACTTATACAAACATCGGTTAATACGGTTCATAATGTGAACGTATCGTGACGTAATCGAGATCTTCCTCATAATATATCTTAATCGTACTAGCATCATCATCTTTCTCTAAACCTTTTTCCCAACTCAGTTGGGGTCGGCTTTCCAGTCTAACTGTGATACGGCTGAACTTCGATATTTTCCGTGGAGCGACTGCCATCTGACCTCCACAACCAATGCTCATTATGACCAATGGCGATATCGAAGTTCCAAGTTAGACCGGTTGGACTTTTGTGGGCTCCAACTACCCGTAACGACTGCCATAGATGTTTGCATGGCAACCGGGACCGACGGCTTAACGTGCTCTCCGAGGCACTATTAAACCTGCGATAAATACACACATAACTTCGAAAAGCATCGAAAAGTCAATGGTGTGTGTCATGGTGAGCCTGGGTCGCACCCGAGACCTAGTCTCAGCAGTCCATTACCCAAACCACTAGGCTCGTACTATAAAGAACTGAAATGCTTTTCCCACATAGGTGTTTTCTTCTTCCTAAATCCCGTGATCTTTAAGAATTTATGCAAAAGGATTTATTTGAGGCCGTCAAAATCAGGGTCACTTATTTAGAATTGATCTTCGCTATTGGCTGTACCTAAACGCGACCTTAAACAATAGCACGAGTTGGAATCGCCCTATATGTATGACAATTGACACAATTGAAATAAGGGCGGACATAATTTTCATACATAAAGTATGTAATGATAAGCCTGATGCTACACAATACGAATATTTAAGAGATTCCATTACATCAATATCAGATTGATACGTTAAATGAAACGAATATTTTATCTAAAAATATCAAGACTGATAGCGTCCCATGGCATTTTATATTAACCCATTACGTCACTATCGACGTCATAAATACTTACGTATTTACAGCCGCCTACATCCTTGCCTTCATCTAAATATAGATATAGCCTTACAACCAGAGTCGGATTATCTAATATAATGATATCCTGGCCCTGAATCATAGCTCTCTGGGGTAGGCCCCGACTCATACTTTCAAAGTTCATGACCATTAAGAGATTTCTCCGTTCTCTTTGGTCGAAGCTTTAAGAGATAAATAAAGCGTTCCGCTCAATAAATTGTACGGCGAATTTTTATCAGATCTGGAAAACGTGTGTTCTACTTTAGACATTATAATAAATTCGGCTGGCTGTATTGTTTTGTTTACAAAAACGATAATCTGTGGAGGTCGGTGACCTGGGGGATGAAATTTTTTTTATTGTACTAAGCTGGTAAATTTCAAAATTCCGGACCCCAAACGGAAAAAACGAAACCCTTATAGGATCACTTCACTGTCTGTCTCGAGAGTAACCAATGGATAACTAGGTACGCAAATGGAAATTAAAACTATTCTTTGTATTACTAAAGTCTGAACTCTTTTAAGTTTTAACAGGGTTAACTATTACTAAGTCATATTACGGGTAGACTCATAACGTATTTTCCACCTAAGTAAGATTAAAATAAATGTTAAGTAATAATGCGATAAAAAGACTGCGATAAGTACTATAATTAACGCGAATCCATGCCGTGTATTTCAGCACGCAGTAAATCGCAACGCAGATATTAATTAGGCGATAAAGCCGACGTAGCATCGATATACACTCGATGCGACATCGATACAAACTCGATATTAATACGTAGTTTTATATCGAACTGAACACTCAATATCCATTTTAAAGTTTAAGTTGTCGAACGAGCGAATGATCAGTTGTTATAACCATATAAACTTAACATATTCATGCTAATATTTGTCAAAATAATACCCATACAAAATATTAATTATATTGCTAAGGGTCATTATGAACTTGCACTAGTGAGACTGGCACTTTATCTTCCAAAATACTCAATAAGATACTAGGAAGGATTAACATTCCACAATACAGTCCTAAGGATAGAAATTTTGAACTCAAAGAGGATCACACGACCTTCTAGCGAGAGGAGAACATGAAATCCGAACTTGTGACTAGAACTTGAAAGAGGTTGAGGTGGGCTATCGTTGAATGCAAACAAAGAATATGACGATCTCAAAAATCGTGTTTTAGTTTGATCTTGTACCAAAAATCATTATAAATATTGCTGAGGACAAAGGATCAGTAAAATATTAAGTTTTGAAGCGTGTTCTAGATAATTTTCAAGTGTTGTAAGTCATACTGTCGACCGTTGTAAGCCTTACTTAAGTCAACGTAACAAACGTTCCTGTCCCTTCCTCTTGAGCTTGGCAGGTGTTTTGATAATCATATTGAGTTTAAGTAATATTATACGAAGTTTATATTTAGAAATCGATGCCTACGACCTTGCTAGATAATCTGGCTTGCAGTTTAAAATAATACTTGGGAATGAGTGATTGTAATCATCTAATTACGAAACATGTTGTGATGGTGTCCGGACTGGATATGTTTAGTACTTAATTTGGTTACAATTTTTGATTAAATTTTTTATTTTTTTATTATTATGTCAACAATAGTTGTTGTGGCGGGTATCGATCCAATTGTTTAGCTGGGTAGACCTTGGCGAACTTGGGGGGTACTTGTAGAAACGGGTATGCGGGTAGATCGAAAATCACTGGAAAAAACGGCTATGAGTTTGCGTGCGGCGCGCGCCAGCTGATGAACGCAGCACAGCCAGTCATGCTTAGAACTTCATACGGGCTAGAAGTCTCTTAGCTGCTCACCTCTCTCGAAACACAATTGAGTGTTCCGCCCTTGGTAGCAGATCTCCGGGACACCGCGTCCAAGGCAACTGTGGAGACGGTCGGTGGCCACCAACAGCGACGGTAAGAAGCAGCCGAACAGCAGCGCTGGGTGGTAAGTGATTTACCTGTTACTTGGTGTGGCATGACCTCCCTCTGTTCCCACAGGATTTGTCCTGGTGAAGACGTGTTGGATTGATCCGCCCTCCACGTATCCATCGTAATTGTTCTCAACCCGCCGGAGAGCACGACTCTTTACACGCCTGCTTCTCCAATAGTCTTATTTTTCTTAATTAACATCAACAGGGTCCAAGTCAACCTGATTTGCTAGGTAGTATACCTAGCAATCAACTAATTAGGCTCTGGTTCAATCTTTGCTCTTGGGGCTGAGAGGTCAGACAACAGTCGCGCCCGTAATAGCCAAAATAAAAAGCGAACGCCGAGCTCCGTGGGTACCTTTGAGGCAACCGGTATCATCGCTAAGATGATGAATAGTCTTATTTCCATTCTTACAGATATCTACCAAATATAAATTAATATAATGTAATGAATCACTTCGAATAATATGTTTTGTATACTCATAAAAGCTGGCGAATAATAAGACTCCACGAACAGATGACTTATGTTAATCAATTTAGACATCGTCAAAGAGGCTACGACGCTCACTGCCGACGTATTATAACATAATGGAGCATATTATGCCCTTATTCATTACATTCTTTGCACGTAAAAAATAAAACCTTCTCACAATCTTGACAGCTTTGTATGAGAAAATAACATACCTAACTTATTTGTTGTAACTTGGAGCCCGTGTGCGACCCAAACAAATTATTAATGTACAAAAAAGATACAAGGACTTTTGCCTAAGCTAAGTAACTTCGCTGAAGTACGTGATTTGAAAGATTTTTATATGTTTCCAAAATGAGAATTCAAATCGGTAAACAATTTTTTTACAAAACGACTTGGTATTGTTATAAGCATTTGGACGGGGTTTGAGCTATCGTTGGAACTAATAAACATTATGTTGTATTACTAATAAAAGCATTTTATTTATATTCTTTTTTCATTACATTGAGGACGTTACGGTACGAAAGTACTAGGTAAAATAAAGTAGTAGATACTAGGTATTTGGTTGTCCGTACGGTACAAAGAAAAATGGTATCGTTAAAGGCCATAGCGATCATCAACCACGTGTAACTTTTGGTAGCTGTCATACGAGTACAATAAGACAATAAAAAAATGCGCTCCACGTTTTAGACACATACTCGTACATCTAACTTGGCAAGATTTTGGAGTAGTGTGGGACTCCAAAACCATCTATTCTCCCACTTAACCTCGGAACCGTGACCAAATTTTTGTCCCAAATAGTTTGTCTAGTATACACAAAAGCCATTGGCGCTCAATCTTATTTCTTCATCACTGAAAATACTATAACCATACATTTTCATCATGTTTCCCCTCATAAAATATTTTATCTTGAAAACCATTTGTAAAAAAACATCGGTATCATTTCAATATGCAAATATACAAGCCAGTATTGATATTCCGATATTCATTAGAGCGTAGTTGGAGACAACTTATTTTTGCGCAGCGTCAAAGTTATAATATCCTAACTAAATGACAGGCAACGAGGGTACTTAGAAAAACCATCAGGTATCTGTTTCTCATAAAGCCTACTCTCATTTTCGTTATGATGTTAATAAAAAGAAATGGTAAAGTTACTCGTGTACGCGTCAAATGAAAAAGTTATGGCACGTGATGATACTGCAAAGACAGTGGAGGCACCTGCCAGTACACCAAACTAATTACAAACTCCCTAACTTCCTCAAACACTAAAATATTCTCCTAAAAACGTCACCTCGCTACGTACCCGAGTAGAATAATAAATACTTCTTTTTGTGACGCTGGATTACTGACTGATGCATATTTTTCATATCTTTATTAACAGTCGAAACTGATGTAGGCTTGCATGAAAGGTTTAATGATAGTAGAGGAAGCTCGTGAAGAATGTTAGAACAGAAGCAGATAGCGGGTTGATGTCTTTGGTTACCTTGAAAGGAAAAAAGCGTGAGTATTATGTAAATATGTATTAACAGTAATCTGTTACTAAAGATAGATAGTTGATAGATAGCATATAGATAGATAGCATATAGATAGAAAATATGAAGATAGATTAACTCAGTCACCATTGACATTATAATCACAACAATACAGTTTATTAAAATGAAACTTGGACTAGGAAGTCTGAAAGCCCAATTCTAAATGTATTTGTCAAAACAGCTTAGATTTTCATAGTGATTGAGGTTATGACAGGTGACATTGTGAATCTATGATGTTGTTATTATCTTCTAACCTACCTACTGTTTTCCACATTATTTCAATTTAGCTCTTAGCCTATATCAAAATGATACTGTTGACAGCTAAAGTGTCAACAGTCAGAGTCAGAGTCAGAGTCACCTCAGTAAGTGTTATCTTAATTCATGTCTATTAATAGACATCAATCTTGTTGCCGTTTTTAGCTTTCATCATTTGTGCTATTGTTATACGCTATTTCATTATTATTATTAACAATGGTAGCCTAGTGGTATGGGTAATTAATAGACTGCTAAGAAGGTCTTGGGTTCGATCCCAGGTTACCATGGCACACACCAATGACTTTTTGATGCTTTTCGAAGTTATGTGTGTATTTATCGCAGGTTTATAAGTGCCCGGTTAATGGCAATAGGCTCACCACCTATTACATTGGGAACTAAACATAAACTGGCGAAATGTGGGTGCTAGCACCTCTGCCTACCCCTTCGGGGATATAGGCGTGATTTTATGTTATGTTATGTTATTTCATTAAACGTTAATACAGATATAGGTATATTAACATTAATTTTGATCTCTGGACTGAGTATGAAAAAAATTGCTTCTGTTTTAAAATTATTAAGAAGACTGATGCTCTTACCCCAAATAAATTCAAGCTCCATACTCAGTGTGAGATAGGTAGATTCCGCAGGCCACTCTAGTGCCATAATTTTATAGTCGTTGTACACAGTGTACGTATCACTGACCTTGCAGTGTGTGCATGTACATTATCATGCATGAACACGAAGTAGATACAGTTTGCTCAGTATCATAGACTTTATTGAGTTGTGTACTAGTTTCATCAATATGACTTTAGGAAAGCTAAGAATTTTAGTAAAAGTGCATGTAAGTTGTATTAATTTTTCAAGGTGATCAGCTTACAAGTTAATAGTGCCAATACAAATTAAATTGCATTTTGCAAGGTGATTTTTTGAACACTTTGACGCTATTTCAAAGTATTTGTAAATCTATTTAATAACAGTAACTATTTGGTGAAGTGATTCATCAGAGAGAAATTATTTACTTAACAGATTTATAAATAGCAATGTAATAAGTACGCCACCGTCAATAAGTCACCAGATAATCCTAATACGAGATATTATTCCGTAGACTTCTTAGAGAAAAATACGTAATTCTTAATATATTATTTCTATACGTGACTATAGGTACATTTCTATATTTTTATGTAATGGTATATTCCACTTTGTTCGCCCGGGTGATATCACCTAGGTGAACAAAGTGGAATAAACCTAAACTAACTTCGTAAAATTAATTAGTAATAGGTAGTTTATATATTTCTGGGGTCTAAAGAAACACTTTATAAGTCGCGAGTGAGCGAGTAAAAACCGTGGTGAGTTCAGAGAATATGGCGAGTAGTGCATCAGCTACGACTTATGAGTTCAGATAGCTGCGCCTGCCGTAACAAATTGATCGACAGGGCACTGTTATTCTTCTTTGCGTAGTTTTTTTAATTTATGATAGCATATTAGATGTCTTGAATCTCAAGACTAGTGGAGAAAATAAACTTCTCAACTGAAATTGATTTTTCTTCTACAGGTCAATATGATGTAAGTAACTCACTCAGACCAATAAAAAAGTATAGACTGAGTATTGCGTATTTTTTTTGTAGCGCAATTCGGTAATCTTATGACGGACTTGTGACGGACGCTTGGTTCAGTAGTCTTTCAGTAGTCGGCCGAAGAGCTATTGTCATCGTGTGACGTATTTGGACTTATGCACAAGAAGTTTCATTTATTTCGTTGCTATTGTTCACAACGGATCCGTACGTTTAGCGAACAAATGCACTTCACAATGAGTTACGGATGTAACTCATTGTGAAGTGCATTTGTTCGCTTCCTAGTAAATGCCTGTGAATGGTCGTAACACCATAGGTGTTTTCCACGTGTTGCCAACCATACTCCAAAATTGATTTGGCTAATATGTTGCAACCAAGCACACCCTATCCACTTAAACAACGATGTCAACATTATGACCGGGGATTGAACACGTCGTAAAAATGAACTCGCTTTTAAAGGCGATATGCACGAGTATTGCCATATTGAATGTATATTACCGACGATTCGTGTTTATATCCGTTCGGACAAGATTTTAATGGCTAAGGACTGTAATTGATTGTATTTGCGTGTTTGTAGTATTGTTAGCTGCAAAGTTGTAGATGTATATTAACAGTTCTTAGATGGTAAAGCGAATAACCGAACTTAGAAATAATAGGCACTAATCCTCCTAATTAGTACTTGCTCATAGATGAGCCTGCTGAGTTTCTAGCCGGAGTTTTCTCAGAACGGCGCGCGGCGGCGTTGTGAAACATTAAGTCTAGTTCTTCTTATTTTTTTTATTTGACGAGTTGTAAGTTTCATTATTAAAATGGTCTGTACAAAATAAACATCATTTGGGTTTTGAGAGTCTTTTTTTGGAGAGAAATAGATAGGACATAATTGTTATGATGTGCTATTTACACCGATCCGTAGTTCTAAATGTTGCGTGATAGTAAGTTTATACTCATAGTTTTTATTCAGTCTAAGTAACTAATCCAGTTTCCCCTGTAACATCTCGACAGCGCCACAATTTATACCTGAAATCTCAACAATTTTAATGAAAAAAGATACATCTGTCTTACCGCACCCCGTTGACATTTCACCTTTCCCCTAAAAGCAATGAATGGCCTGACGGTTTAAATTCAAGGATATCTTGACTGCTTGTTGTTATCTAAGTGCAAATTATTATTATTCAAGTGCTTGAAAACGAAGAAATCTAGAGTGAATATTTTGCAAGGATCTTTTTAGAAAGTTATCTAATTAGTCTTAACGTAACTTTACGTAACTATGAAGTAATTTGATTATGTGCAATGTAAATAGTATTTTTTTAAATGGTTTTTTAAATATATTTTTTTTACCTTGACCACCTTGACTAAGATCAACGACTCTAAAATGGTGGTCCTGGACCACTTCAATTGATATATTTTCACGGCCCGCTTGTTAAACCTAATATTTTTCATACGAAAATAAATTTTCATATTTTCGATTTTTGTTTAATTGCGAAAACTAATTTCTATTATCTACATTAACACTTTCCAGATTTACGTTTCAAGTAATCAGTAAGTAACGGTACTTAGTGGTTTATTCCACTTATTTACGAGTCTAGTATGAGACTAAAGAGCTCTTACGCTAAGTACGTACTCCAGAAACGTAATTACTAACACTGGTTAAGTCACAGCTAAGCGTCTATTACTAAATATTTTAACTCATATTTCAGTTCGAATAAATCTGAAACTTGTACACATAATGGTTATTTCTTTGGAAGTGTAATTAAGTTAGTGCTATAAAAAGAAAAGTTTAGGACACTACATTGGCCGAGTCTATAAATACCTTTAATGGACGCGTATTCTGGAACTTTAAATATTTAATAATGAAAATAAATCACTCGTGAAATGGGACGAGAAACAGATGACGGTTTTATCTCTTGCCTATCCTGTAGAGAAAAAAGTGTAAGTATAATAAATATCTTACAATATCATGCTCGTATGGATTTAGTCTATTTAATTCCTATATACCCACTTCACTCCAATTATACCTCACACCGAACATGTCACCTACACCGTACAACATACCCTAAAATTAATTTCATGTAAGGAGGAACTAATACAAAAGCCCTATTCCTGGACAGTAATCGATAAAAATAGAGCACCGTATCGTTTCTTACCTTTCCTTTTTGTTGAAAGCTTTCTACAGAAATCTTGGGATTTGCGTTGCAAAATGCACAGCTTTACTCATACGTTGAAATATTAAACAACATTTATAACGACCGTGGGAATAAAGACATGTGACTTGCAAAGCCTTTTTCTTTGATCTGTTACAGTGTGTGAATCGACGTATCGAGTTCTACGTTCTACGTTCCATTTATGTAACATGTAACAATCAGAGGCCCATTATCGTATCCTAAGCTAACAAACGATTAGGATGCATTCCTTCGCTTACCGTCGATATTCTGCCCTAATAAACAATACTTAAGCGAAATGTTTATACATTTTCCTCTTAGGAAATCTACTTTTGGTCAGTTAGATAATGCGATTGGCTATTTGATTTTGCTCCATTTTATATATCACTTTATTAAAACCCTGTTTTATGAACGTATGTATAATGTTTTTAACGAAATTTAAATGGAAAAATCGTGTTATTGCAATGTACTCTGCAGGTAATTTCTACCTATTGATCAGCACTGCAGAGATCCGCCTGCAGTGTGTACTGTAAGGTATGAAAGAAATTTAATTCTACACACGCTTAGGCTGTGGAATGATCTCCCTCCAGTGGTTTTTCCTGGCGACAACAATATGGGGTTCTTCAAGAAGGGCATTAGAAGGTTTTTACAGGGTTGGCAACGCGAGTGTGATGCCCCTGGTGTTGCACACGTCCATAGGCCACGATGACCGCTTCCCCTCAGGTGGACCGTGTACTTGTCTGCCACCTAAGTGGTATATAAAATAAATATAATAGAGGTTGTAAGAAAGTTTACCAAATCCGGTACATTTTTCAACCGATATTTGATAGAGATTGTGTAAGAATGTATTAAGTTTAAAAGTGAACTAAACGCTAACAACTTATGTAGAATGCATAGCTCTTAATAAAGAAGAACAAGGAGGCATGGAAGGCTTCGAGGCAGTGAATTGAGTGGCCTGCCGCAGTGCGTCGTGCAATGGCGTTGACATCGGCGCCATGAGGCCGGCACGCGAACAATTTACTTAAGGCAGTATACACAACAGCCTGCCATCAACACACTTAAATCACTGTTAACTGGCGGTTAGATAAGCAGGTGAAACGAAATTGTGTAGCTTGTAGTTTTAAAAATAGGCAGTTTAGGAAATAAGCATGTTGCTTGCTTTAGTCAGAACGAAAATAGCAAAATATAAACTCGAATGCCTAGATAGTGGAGAACTGCAATAAGATATTATATAAACACATAACACAGAATTATTTTTAGCTGATCGTACTTATTCCATCAAACCATTCAGTTCGTTTGAATATAATCTTTCAACTACTTTAAAAAACAAGCTTATGTGTTCCTGCCCTATTAACGACTGTTTCACATATTTTACTATAAACTACACGAAGTTTACTGATGTAAAATGGGCAATTTTTGAATTGAAGACTTTTTTTGTAATATTTTTGATGAAGGGAAATTTCACCGTGCATGGCGTGGTAATAACTAATATGGTTTTGTAGTCACATAAAAAACCATTTATTATAAAGACTAACAAACTATATTACCATGGCCTAGTTTGAAATAGTTTCAAACTAGGCCACGGGATGTTGTAGTTTATGACAATATTTATATTTATCCAGCTAACTTGGTAATTGCTTGCAATAACTAGTGCGTGCGAGCCCATTCGTGATAGAAAATATACATTGTGACCTCTAGAAGCCATTAAAATCGCTGAACAATCAAGACTGATAAGTCGCCCTGCATAAGCCACAACTTGCTTTCATTAATCTTGCCACTTTTTTGTTAGTAGCTGACGGTTGGTATAATTCCTAATGCATTTTTTTGACTTCATGATAGTTGTAGCTTCAATAAATACAAGCAGACCTCGAGTTTTTTTATTTGTTATACTATCATTTTTATAAGTACTAAGTATTACTTGTTGCCCGCGGCTCCGCAACATGTGGAATTCTGATCTCGTTCTCGCAACTCATGGAAACCTATCTCCGGAATAAAAAAATGTGTTATTCAAGACCATGATCTATTTCTGTACTAGTTATCAGCCAAATCCGTTCAGCCGTCAGAGCGTGATTGACTAACAAACATATTCACAAACTGTCACATTCAGTATTATCAGTGGAAGAAGGACAATAGCAAGTACGATAGTAGGAAGTAGGATAGTAGGTAATCAAATTATCAAAAGAGAAAAAAATGTCCCTATAGATATAAAAAAACATTGTCCCCCTAGCGTCTGGTAGGTTGACCAAGTTACCGTTGACTATGACAATAGAGAGTATAAACACCGATTATCTAATACTTAGTTCGGTATTAAGTAGAACTGTCTCCTGTATTAAGCTTAACAATCTAGCGCTTACTACTTGAGATATGATTACGTCAACGATGAGACATCGATCTCAGTTCAACATGATTTGCTTTAATCTAGAAAGGTGGTCTTTACTTATTGGACTTTATTTTTTATATTTTTTCCACACTTAGGAGGCAGATAAGCACACGGTCCACCTGATGGGCAACAGTCGCCGTGGCCTATGGACGCGTGCAACACCATGGGTTTCACGTGACACTCGCACTACTGACTATAAAAACCTTCTAATTCTTGAAGAATTATCCAAGCATACCAATGAATGTTTCTTCATTAGCAGTTTTCTCTCGTAACATTAACAGGTTGCTTTCCCATAGCCCACAACTACCATAGCAATCCACTTCTCTCAATTGATTCCAACTATTCGTAAGGGCAATATGTTTTCCCTCACTTCCTTGATTCGATTACAAAATGTTTTCTTCTACATTAAGCCCACAAAAAGGAAAACCAATAAGAAAAAAATACGCTTCCAATACATGTATATTTAACTAGCTCTTACCCTATGATTTTACCCCTGTAGAGATTTTATTGCATTGCATTTTATTTTCATTTCATTTAATTTTTTCGTTGCAATATTTTTATTCGCATGTTTTTCGGAGATAGGAGAATAGAGAGGTGCAAATAAGACAAGTTAGGCCTTCGTTAAGTACATTAGTAAGAACTATCTATAACAACTGCTAATCGACATATGAATGAATCTTTAACTAACTTTGAAAAAGTAGATGAGGAGGAGGTTATCAATCTTCAGTTTCCTATTTTCGATGTATGTAGGTACACAGATTACTAAAATTGCAGCACCAATTTATCTTAGAACTCCGACTATCGTTTCTCGGGCTGTTGTCCGCAACTCCACGTTCTGGCGCGATTTTTGCTAGTGGAGAACTCCGACTAACATTCATGTATCCAACAAGTAGACGAACTGGTGATACCTACTTGAGCTGGTATCTTTCCATTGTTATTTTTCTTCTAAGTATACTACGTAGTTATGAGGCAGAATATAAGTAACTTAATGGTATGCTTTTTACAAAAATTAAAAACATAAAATGGTTTTTCTATTAAATTTTCTACTTGAAGACAGTATGTAAGTTTTTCTTATCAGGTGTGCATGCTTTTAACTAGAAGTAACTAAGATAAACAGTTAAAAAGTATTGGAAAAAGATTACATCTAAATAATATCACCCAAGCGATCACTTACGCAAGCGCGTGAATGGCAATTGGCTTCATGAAATCTGGCCTCCTGGGCGCTTAGTAATCAACCCAAGGAATGTTCGATTCCAACAAAGATTCCTTTTTGCAAGGACTAAAAAGATTCTTATCATGAAATAAACTGCTGTTATAAGGGTAAGAGAAAATTACAATTTGCGATGGGACTCCAGCATAGAATTAGCAGTGGCCTAGATTCGCTTTTTTATTTGTTGCTCTGTTTGTAAGCAGTTGTCTGCATACTAAACTAGAAGATTAGGGTTCTAACTCATTCATTTTATGTTTTGGGTCAAAACGCATTACCTACCTATGTATTAGCATAAAAAATAATAGTCTATATCTGAATCTATTTAACCCTTTTCGAAATTTAGTAGCAGAAACGCGGAGAAATCTTTTCATATCATTATGGCATACGTACGTTATACAAATAGGTAGGTAGCTTGTTTTATAACACTAAGGTCACGATTAGCTAGCCCATCTGATGGTAAATGGTAATCGTGACATCAGTTGTAACACGATTGTTCATTGACTATTTTTGATAATTTTATCGATGGAGGACAGTTGACTGTAAATATGTTGTGGACATCGATAAAGTTCAGATATTTTCATCTTTATTTTCTGACGCTATTGCTTTTCTTTAATCCAAAGTCAAAACAGTGACATTCGAATAATGCTATTTTGTCGGAATTTATGCGAACATTGAAATAAAAATATTTTAACGGATTCTATCGCGATTTATTTGATGCTATTATTATTTACATTGAGCCCAACATTTTGGATGATTTTCAGCAGCTATAGTCACGGAGAGATGTGACGTTGTATTTCAACGAATAATTCTTTTGTCTAATTCTTTTTAGCGATCAATCAACATACATAAATTACTAATTCATTAACGCACAAACTCCATTAGTTGTACAAAGTACACAAAAGATCCATTCCATAATTCTTTAATTGCTATGCAAACATCTTAAACAATCTCACCAGTCGTGTGGTTTGAATTAAATCAGACGAGTTAAATGTGACCGTACGAAGCAAATCTCGGCAAGTGGCCGGCTTCATAATTTCATAATCTTAATGGCTACCTCGCAACGTAAAGTGGAGGAATTTAGTGAGGTACCCTCCCCTGAGGGCAAACACTTTGCTGACCATATCTTACATCTCCTGTAATAACCTCGGATAATGGACTGGCCGGTTTTTGAGTACGTCTTATATATTTTTCTTACTGTTCGTTTTTATCTTCTTATTATTTTTATTACACGTATACTCCTAATTGAACTTAATATTGTCGTGAGGTCAGCTTTTATGTTGGGATGTGAATGATCTAGCGGTTTCTTCTATAAATCAGCAGTTGTAAATATTTTATTGCGTCGTGTGGAAAGAAACAATTTCTAGTGTTCAGGATCGGAATCCCAATAGCTATGATATGAAGTTACTTTGTTGTTTGTACAATATTGTTTGAGTGTTTCATAAAATTGAGATCTTTTTGTTTAGAATTTGAAATGGATTTAAAACATAGTAATAAAATGGTAGTGGGTTAAATTATTGTTTATTGCGTTATAAAAATAGATAGAATCTATGCCCGACTTACCGGTTGTTTTTTAATAGATGAGGTCTTGTGAAATCAAAGCGCACGCTGGACTCAACAGACGATAGACTCGGACCAGACAGGAGAGCCTGGTCTACACTTCTTTGTCTTTATACTATATCGTTAAAATTGTATTGACTGATCTAAAAATGAAAAAAATACAACAAACTAAGTAGGATTTTAGGATGAGATAGTCATTTAAAATACTATTATGATAGTTGACGGGATCGATAGTATCAAGGCACTTGCAATAAGGCCGAAATATTGGATACTCTACAAAACAAAAAAAAATGTAAATATCCCGTCAACTATTATAATAGTAACAGAGCAAATTAAAATAAAGCTTGTAAAAAATTGAACCGCAGTGATTCCACAACGGTTTATAAACTAAAGAGGGGTTCAAGTGCACCGTCATTAATTCGATTTACATACAACGCGCGGCGGGCTGATGTGCTCCGCGAGACAGATAATCGCACAAATGACTTTTCGAACTCTGAAGGATGATGTTATTCAGGATGGGATCACATGCACGCTGTTTTATTTTTCATTCGATGTTTAAAATATATTATGTTATTTCGCTTGTAGTGAATTATGATATAGGTATTCTATCTCACGAAGGCGGGTGAACAATTAAATAGTAGTACCTGTGTCTTGTAAATACGCGTTATATGTGCGTGCGAAAGTTCATGTCACGTCTAAAGAAATTCATGTAGCAGTTAGTAGAACAGTAATTGCATTGCAAGTAATTAATTTTTAAAAGCAATGTGTATATAGGTACCTATATGTTTACTACAATGACAGCAAAACTGCCTTCGTGAAATAGAACATCTAGGTATATCACTTACTAAAGCATATCATGGATATATACAGGGTTGGTTATTTATGGTTGTAATCATTACCATAAGTTACTTTAGCGATATAAATATAGAAGTGGCGCTATAAATATAGATCTTAATGATTTAGGAGCCGGGTTCACGATCATGAGGTCCCGGGTTCGAATCCTGGCCATTTACACAGCAGCTAATTTTTAAAAAAATCTGTAAATGGTATCTAAGGGCAACGAAAGTCGTAGGTACACAGAAAAAAATCTCCTTGGTAGTAGCTAGTTGTGAAACTCGAGGAAAAAATCTATTGAAACTAATTGCCAAGAAGCAATAAAAATGACCTTTACTATGGATACGAAATTTAGTTGCCATAGCAGTTAAAGTGACTTATTTGCCTCCGACGCGGTATCAAAAATACAGATGATGAATTGAGGTCAACCTCTATTTGTTTTGGTTTTTGGGTCACGTCTTTTATACACATTTATGGTAAAGTATGTTACCCACTTTAGCAAATTAACTCCCTTTTTAAATGCTTACGCAAAATGTTACCAAAACCCCAAAAAATTAAAACGTTAAACCAACCTTTTTTCGGATGTCTCATTTGAAATATCGTAATACAGTTTGCATATGACCGTTCGCTCAAATGAGAGAGGGGAGTATAGAAACTGTAAATGGAATGAAAACATTCGAGTTTCGTTTTCATTCATTTAATTAGCCGGAGTTTTAAATGCGGCGCCGCTGTGTCGCTCCATGGCGTAATCGACATTTCGTTCCAATGTTTCACTATTTTCTTTGTTAACTGTCGTTTTGTTTCAGATTTCTTTTGCTAAATCAGATTTGGGAAATGGGGTTTTTCATTTGAAAAAGTTTAAATTTAGCTCGGTTAGACTAAGAGGATTATAATATAACACGAGCTAAACAAGAGGGGAGGTATAACTGCGTTAGATACATACACTCACAACGGTATAATCTCCGATAGGGTTGTTAGAGCATTTTTGATTTTTATTACTGTTTATGAGGCACATTTGCCGTTTCCATGTCACTACACTACTTCCTAGCGGTAAGTCTTAAAAATTCTTTGCTCGACTCGAAAATCAAACTCAGGAGCTTAATTTATAATCATATGAAAGCCTTACTCTATAACCAAGGAGGCTAAAAAATATTTTAGTTGAAAATTGCCAGCTATCCTTTCGGTCCTGTACCGTACCTGGTACTTGGTAGTACCTGGACCTGTGTCATTAGTTCATGGAATACTGCGCTGCAATTAACTGATTTATTAATATCTAACAAGAATACAATACATTTTATTCTAAATACAAAATTTTCATTGTATTCCGATGCCAAAGTTATAAATAAAGTTAGTAATACCTATGCCTTTACTATTGCATCAAATAAAAGTTTCCATTATATTCGTTCATTAAAAGTTAAGCAATACGAAATATAAAAAAAATCAAATCCAAACTCGTACAGAATATTAGACTCGAAATGATTACCACAAAATGATTAGCAAAAAATTAATACAGAAACATTTTCTATTACGAAAATAAAATCTCGAAAGCAATCATGGGATGGTGAAACAAAAAAGCTCCTCTTATTTTCACAACAGTTTCAGATGCAAACTGAAAGTGCACTGGTCGACTTTTGTTTTTAACTTTTTCCGAATTTATGACTTGGATCCCACATGAGTTCAAGTGTGAAAAACTTTTCACATAGTTATAACATTTTTCACAGGTAACTTACTCTCGGTAGTTTTAAATTAAATTTTCGCTTCGAAAATAAAGTTAATATGTGTTGTCGTTAGGAGGACTTAATGTCTCGAAAGCCAATAAATTACCAATTCAAATCTAGAGTAATAATGTAAGTGATGCTCCGTAAAGAAGGCTAATATCTTGGGGTAGAGCAATTCACCTTCAATTAGCACAGGCGTCGGTTCTCCTTATTTATTCAGAGGGACTGAGTAAAATAAAAAGGTAGAAAAATATCTCCGAGATAAACATTCATAATATACTGGGATGGCAGGCGAAGGTTCTGTGTTGAAATTCGCTCAAGGTATGTTTGGAAGATATTTTGATTTACTACCGTCTGTTTGAGTTCTGAGATTGATTGAAAATTGAATTCGGAAGTCCATATTCGCTGCTTAGTTTTGGATCTAAAGTAAAAGTAAACTTTATTTATTGATATTTATGGACGTTTTTTGTTTGAGGTTATTAAATTTTACTCAAAAAATAAAACTGATTTACTTCCTTTTTTAAGTCGGTTAAGTATACTAAAAACTTTTCCAGAGTATAAAATATACTTTTATAACAACCGCATAGAATTCATTTCAACCAAAAGCAAGATAATTACGTACAAACAATACAAATCAAGCCTCCATTTAAAGTCAATTAAAACCGTAATTATTAGAAGAGTACCTTGTTATTTATTCTTAAAATGGAGAGACTATCAATAGATAAATATACGATTTAAGTCTATCATGCAGTTTTATGAGTGAATGTTACAAACGCTATCTATAAATCTAGTAGCTATGACGTTCATAGCTACTAGATGTATATACCAGGTTTTATACCTTTAAAAGTCGCCCTTAAGTAGATATTAACGTAAAGACTAATGTGTCTGAATAAATTGGTTCTCGTAACCAATGGCCAATTCCATCGGATAATCCACGTTCTACGGTAGGTACCTACTTATAAATGTATATCGGCAAGCGTAGTCAATCGTAGCAGTTAGTGTAATAGAACCAAAATTAAACATAGCAATTCCAGCTAAAGCCAGTTTATTGCCTGCCATAAATTCACCACTGCTACGTAGCCACATGGAATAGTACTAATAAAGTCCTATGAAACATCATACCTGTTCATCTTCGAAACTAAAACACCAGAAATGTGATCTTTTTTTTAATCTATTATTCTGATACACATTTTTTCAGGTAGTTATTTTTTCAACCTTACGTTGCACATAAGTATGAGTTCATCGGAAAGACTGACCAAACGTGGATGAGATGTGAAAATTTTGTTTGTTGTGGGTTAAAATATGATCGGTGTAATGTGTTCCGGTTCTAGTAAAGTTGGCAACGTGTCGGCGATGGCATCCGCTGCGGCTTTACGCCCAGCTTTGACCATTTGTTATTAGAGGCGCCGGAATGGCGAATAATATACCTTCGACACAGGTACGGACTGAACCGTGAAGCCATAAACCTTACGTGTAAGGTTTTTTTTTATACAGCTCTAGCTCGTTTCTCACTAAAGATTTCGTGAAATTCTATTTAAGTACGAAACATGTTAGTACGTGCTAGCCGGTACCCGCGACTCCGTCTGCGTTGAGGTTGGTTTTTGGTCAGATATGGCAATGGTGAATACGGTAGATTTTAAGTCTGACCAAGACCTGTCTAATAGAAAAAACCGTTTCAAAATCCGTTCAGTAGTTTTTGCATCCATTGTGAGCAAACAGATAAGTACGCAAACCGACAAATAAACAAGAATATAGAAAATGTGTTCAGAGTAGTTTAACATAATCCTAGTTTTTTTAAACACATCTAATTAACAATTTTATAAAAGTATAGAAGACATAATACTTTTGTAACAATTGACAAAAAAATTCACAAACAAAATCCAATCTTAAGCTTAAAAATGTCATTGTTTTGCCAAATTTTACGAGAAAAATGAGCTGGCCAGTAATAAATTCACCAAATTTTGACTTACCCGCTTTCTTGTGTATCCGTTCCTTTATGTTTTCAGCATTTTGCAATCCGTTTCAAACTATCTTCACGATTCCATAAAGAATAGATCAGAAATGAATGCAATATTAAGTCAATGTCTTTCTATTATACGATGTCTTTTTAAACATTAGAAGGTAATTGTCTATTAATTTTTAGATATTTCCATCCTAATTTAGAAATATTTTTCTTGCTTGCTATATTATTCAATTAAAAAAAAACGGATATATTTTTTTCAATTATTATATTGTGAAACTGATACCGTAAGGCTCAATGTAGCAAACCGATTTTTTCAATATAACATCTTAATAAAACTAACCAGGTAAGTAGGTTTATAGGTGCCAATAAACGATATAACATCAAGCACGCCATATGCTTCTTTGCTTTTTTAGTAGTATAAAACGCGCATGAAGTATTTACCAGATATTTAAAAACCACCTTATTAACTTTTTCACCCGAGTGTTCTCAATTTCAGTACAAGAATATCGATACGCCTTTTAATAAAATAAGGGCAAACGATAACTTAGTAACGATATTTTTATATGTGATTATCGCCCTAGGAAATCCATTACTTATCCTCTTAAAAGTACGTCGATACGTTGGACCTTTTTGCGTAAAGGTGTTTCGGTTCCCGGATTAACATAATAAGATATTCTTTATCCCTGTAAGTTGTAGGGCTCCCGTGGGAAACCTAAAGCTCCCTTCAAACTTCGTAGGGTGAAGGACTGGTGTATCATAAAAATCCAATGATTTACGTCATACCGGAGCACTAAGACTTCAATTATGGTGATGTGGGACCTTCAGCGTCACGTTTAACTGTAGCTGCAGGTGGTTCCGTTTATAGAGCGACATACTAAGATATTTATAGTAATACGAGTATGTTGTCTCGTTTATCAAGATGCAGCGCGACGTGTAGCACAGAATATAGCGTATATGAGCAATGCCGCAACTTCTGCATTATAAAGCAATTCAACAATTTTTTTTTCTTTATCTGTAATCAGTTGGCCTGAATTTTATTAAAACTAACTGCTGTGTTGCAGTGCAGTTAGTACAGTTCTTACTTCATCATCATCATTTCAGCGTTGTGTACCGATTGCATCCAAGGAACCAGGGATCCAATTTTCTGTTTTTTGCATCTCCACTTTGCGCAAACTTAACCATCCATGGTAGTAAGAGGATAAAATTGATTCGCATGTAAATCCTTACGACATCAAACTAGCATTTATTGAAACTCCCCCTGAGTAGCTGTTAATCTTGGTGGGACCCCCATAGACTCGTCTCAAAACTCTACTATGCATTTTTTATACCACTTGGCAAGTAGCGACGTAGGTGTTGCATTTAAATACAAATTCTGACTATCACCCAGATCATAATTGTGACCAATACGATTAAATCATCTCATATAATTTCATCTCATATAAAATGAATCTCTTCACTGCCGCACAATAGTGTGCGGAATACCAAATAATCAATCAATGTAGTCTCGGGTGTAATACGTCTTAGGAAGGTAACACCGTCAATAAGTTTATGTTCTCCCGAGACTTATAAACCTGATATGCATATTAAGTCACGAACATTTTCCTAATAATGTCAAAGACATCTTACTACTGAATATATTTTGGTCTTCAATAGAGAATTGTTGAGACAGTAATGTCGATAATAGGTTTGCTGTCAATTATTTACTGAGGAACTTATTTATTTGATAACTCTTGAGAAGATCCTTATGAAAGAGGGATTTTGATTTAAAAATAAGCTAATAATTTCTAAAGGACTATTTTTAAACAAATTTTCTATAAGTGTATAACCAGACAAATCAAATGAGCCCAAACATGACAGGTTTATCTGGTTTAATTCAGAAGTTCCTTTACCCACTCGCCGTCTTTATTTTCAGACCAAGATGAAGACGGCGATATAGATATCAAGTCACATCAGAGTATTTGCAACGACATTATCAAATGAGCTGTTTGGTTCAAGAGTTTCTATGGACACTCCATCATAAACTATATTATCGTATTATCTTTGAGTCCAATCTAACGTCAGGAAATCGTTCTAATCAGGATTCCAAGACCCATATTAACAAACTAACAAACAACAGAGCAAGTTAAATAAAAGCTTGGAAGAAATAGTAGCTACTACTGCACTTAAGCTACATAATTTTGTACTGCAGTCTTTTGAATCCGTAAATAAACAAGACATAAACAAAGACTGCATAGGTCAATGTACTCGAGCAGGTCTTCTGCGTCAATTATAGTAGAATTATTGACGCAGTGGCAATTGATAAAGTGACGTCATAAAACACCATCAATGCAATCAATTTGAATTTGGATTGGACATGACAAGTGGCAGAAACACTGACATGCCTCTCGCCCAGAGCGGAATTAATCTGACTATTATATAGGATACGGCGTTATCTTGCAGAAAGTTTCAGTTAAGATAACTTTGCAGGTACTATGATCCTTGGAGAGTTTTTGGTGACAGTTGATATCATCGTCACTGGTTAGTGGCACATAGGAGTTAAAATATAAAAACCTATGGGACAAAGGTGTTTTATTAATTTTCGCCATGTATTTCTGGTTCACCTAATATGGCGCGTATATAACTGTCCAGTTACGCACTTTTGCTAGCCACTGATAAATCCTTAACAGAAAAACTCAATTGCACATTTTTTCGCCTGGCCTAAGATTCCCGAATCCCTCATAAATTCAAGTTATAGGTACTCGCTTCCTTGTATTATTAGCAAAATGAGGGTATTTCTGTACAATACAAGATGCTTATGTCAGTTATGTCTCTAACTAGTCATTTACAAGCATACTAACAGTCCCTGTACCTTATTAATAAAAAAATAAACACTTACGTCAAAAAATACATAAATAATTCAATATGCTGTTACGTACATACAGTGACAGTTATCGATACGAATATAGTATAGAAGTGATAGGGTACAGTCAGGTAGACAAGTTGTCGTGTATTGCCCTTGTACATTGACATTTAGTGCAGACCGAACGATGGTTTACGGCCACGACGGGCCCCTCGGCGCGCCGCCATGCCACCGCTCCACCAGGCCGGCAACCGTACACCCCTATACCCGCACTTTTACTATGATTACAATTTAAAAAATATTGTACACTATGCTCGAAATTCGATACGAGAAAGTACTTTTTATCAACAGTAACTTTAATTTACGACTGAAATTAAAATTTTATCTCTATATATTTTTGAAAAATAAGCGAAAAGAATTGTTTTGTAAAGAAAGTTTACATTTGAATTTTCATTTGTGATCTATCCCACAGAAATCATAAATTTTAAGGAATGCAAAGTAGCCCATGGGCTATTCGAGACTATAAACTACCACAATAAAAATGTCATCCAGATCCGTCTAGCTGTTCTGGCGTAATTGAGTAACAAGTAAGCATTTAGTTAGGTACATCAATTTAAACAAAAAAAACGATTACGCAAACATCTATAGACAGTTTTCGTAAGTAGGTTATTATGGTGGTACAACAAAGTAATAAACACATTTCGGTTCTTTTTTATCGTGAAATTTGTAACGGTATGCTAAATTTATGTACGCCGTCTGCCGCGACGTGCCTTAACGCAGAACAATTGATGTACACCATGAAAGCAGCCCTCCTAGCAACATAAAATTTTATGACCGCGAATATTTATTATTTATAGTTTTATAGACCTGACTGCCATTGATTTCCTAGTCTACCACGTTGTAGCACGTTAATATTATTATTTTTTGACTGTCAATAAAGTGAAACATTCTTTTTTTTCCCAATAATCTTACAGTTGAACGAATTAAGCTAGTGGATCAATACTTGAATCTTTGAGAACGGTTTATAAAAATATTATCAGTTGAAGCTTTTAAAGTTTTAGCGGGTTGTAATGCAACTAATGACTAAACTTTGAATATTTATTGGAGATTTCAGAATTGAATACAAGACACGTCAACCAGCTTCTACCATTAAAATTCTCTTTAACTAAACTGAGTTCTCATTTTTTACTTAATAATATGATATACGTTATAACATAGTAGGCTTTACTTTCCTTCTGGATTAGTCTTGGTTCCTATCATTGGTAAAATACATTATTAGTAATATTCGCAGCCTATTTTACTAATAGTCTTAATTCAAAAAGCAATTCCATTTAAGTGACAATAAGTACAACCACAGAATCACAGCATCGGAGCTATAATTGAAAACATGAAATTGATACTCGACAAAGGGTTTAACCGTCAGTAAAAATGGTGTTTTAATCCTCCCATCGATACCTGCCGGCGACACTCGGATTACCGTCCTACCTGACTGTCCACTGACTTGTTATTTTTATATTATCTACTCGACTGTATTTTACTTTTTTGACATTTGAATTTTAGATTTAGCACTCCCGGTGCACTATATCACAACGCTTTGTGTATAAATGAGCCTCATTAAACTTTTTAGTTTGACACAGTGTTTAATGTAGAACACATCTAGGTGCTCAGATAAGGACTGGAAGCCAGCCAACTACCTGTAGACGATGTAGGAAATTCACAGCTGAGTAAGGTGGCATTTTATATTGCTTTTTGTGAGTTATTGGAAACGTTAAATGCAAAAATATATATAAGGATACAGGCAGATATTTTTTCTGTTGGCTCCTGCATCTGTCGCACGTTTCCTTCCCCTTTATTAAATTTATTAGAGTTGTATTCGGTAAATAAGTGGAGCGATAGGTATCGCCGTCGTATTCCCACGTTTAAGGTGGCGCGTCACCGACAATCCCGCGCCCTCCCCGAGGCGGCCCGGCCCGCGAAATGTTAAGCGGATTCGCGTTATTGTTGGAGCCATTTTGTGAACTTATACGGGAAAGCCGAATGTTTCCAGATAAATTCATGACAAAGAGATAGCACTTTGAGAAATGCACGCGTTTCTTATGGTTCTATTCGGCAATCTCGCCATATTCATTTACACTTTGCAGATAAATAACTTCTTTAGAGTCGTATGTACGCCTTGATAGATTAAGTAAACAAGTATTGATGAACATGAGCATAGTTCGATGATATTATCGATGCCACGAAAAGGTTTGCATTCAACTTTACGATCTTGTTCGTATTTAATAAATATGTCGGTCTTTTCCGACCCAAAATTTTACGATTGTACAATAAAACATGTCTCGACATCCAAATTTATATGCGTACATAAAGTTTTATATCCGCGCGACTTGCACCGGCGGAGGTTTTCCTAATTGTTACCGGTCATGGACGGAGTCGAAGTAGGTTCATGAAAATTCAAAATAGTGTCGAATAAACGAGGAGCTCCGTAAAATCTGATACTGCGAAGGACATTGTACGTAGGCGATCGATCGAAAACCTCACTAGTAACTTACTGGTAACTAGGCATTGGTAGCTTCTATAGAAAGTGCCTAACTGCATAGACAGTAGTTTATGTGTTCACGTAGCTATTGTTATAGCTGAGTGTAGATTTTGCGAACATTTCTAAATCGCAAGAAATTAGCAGTGACGAATTTACTGGCTATTTCGGCATTAGCGCAGACATAATCATTGAGAGCATCAATTTGAATAGCACTGATTCGAAACATACCAAAATTATTTCATAGTCTGCTTTACGATTCGAAATTATTGCATGTCTACTTCTTGCATGTCAACTGTAGTAGGTACACCTACCAATTTCGATCTTCTTCTTTCCTCTGTCTTGGACGGCTATAAGTAAATAAATCATTTCTTTCTTTCATTCTACTTGTTAATGATTACGATGAAAATAAAGCAAGTGGCAGGACAAATAAAACACACCATCCTAACTTATAGAGCGGCACATTGTATGGACGTCCGTATAAAATCGTGCTTTCTAATGATGTAATTTGCGCCGTATAATTTCCACGTTACCGCCCCGTGTTGACACAGACCGGGCTTTGGCATCATGTTTGTTTTAGTACCTCTGTCGGCTTACATTCTAAATGTTCAATTTGTGTGATTTTTCCGTATCGTTTAACAATTTGACAATCAAAGTGGCGTGTCAATGAATCGGTCTGACTGAATATGAATCATGTTTGCTGTCCTTTTGTAGCCTTAATTAATCATGGGAGTCAAAAGTTGATGTCGCGTATAAATTATGAATTAAATTTTGCTGCTGACGGTACTCTAATTGCGTATGCAGCAATTATCTGGCGGACGTGTTCAAGCGCGCAGTTATCGGTCGTAATGAGAGGAGGAGCTTGGAATTAGGGTGCAGTCTCAGGTGTCCTACGTTCTAACACCGCATAGATAAATATATACTTGCTATACTTGCTGGAACTCGTGCAGTCGCAGCTATAGGTATTAGCTTAACGCATTCAAAGGTACTGACTACCTTAGTTTAAAATTAATTAATAAACATAAATTTAAAATGCGAAGTTTGCACTGTGAAGATTAAAAAAAAACAATTAATTTATTGATTAATTGCAATGTAAAAACCGATTGAAAATATTTTAATGTACAGCAACTTCCGAAAGCGACTGTACTAGCTTCAATCAATCAATCAATTAGCCTATCGACGTCCACTGCTGGGCATAGACCTCTTTCAATGTACTAAAATGTACATGTACATCGGCACTCAGTTACGCGACACATCCACCTGAATTTACAGTTCCCTTGTAAAAATATCTGGTTTGCTTTTTTGGTTATATCAGCTACGAAAATTTGTTTACAGTATACGTAGCAAAAACAAAGCCTACGCGCGCTCGTAGCTCGTAGTACCTTTGTAGCCCTTCACAAATAATACATCACCTTAAATAAGTGCCAAGCGGTTTCACCTACGTTGAGGCTAAAATGCTCCGTACTTTTGGTTTGTAGCGATTATTATGAAGAAATGGATTATTTTTATCTTTTGACTAGTAGTGCCCGCGACTTTACACGCGGGCAAAGTATATTATATATTGATTTTAGATTTATATAGTATTATTTTTTTGCGTGTTACCCTAAATCCTTTTCTAAAATGAAGTAGCCAGTATATTACACCTTATAAAATTACCTATCTCCTGATAAAAGTCTCGTCTAAATCGGCTCAGCAGTTCCAGAGATTATCTCATTTAAACAGACAGATGGACAGACAAACATTTTAAAAATTGGTTTTAGTTTTCGTACATTTAAAACCTGTTATATTAATATACAAACAGACATTTCAATTTTATTAATGTAAATTGACAACACAATACAAAAGACGAAACGCTTGCTCACTCAACTCAACAATTTGATTTCATTTAAAATGTATATACGCTCCAATAAAAAACTCTTAGTCACAATCAAGATAAATCATGTTGTAATCAATTTGTAAATCGAAAAATCCACCATCGCAGAAAGTCATTGTACAATAATTGCCTGTTATTTTCAACTGCCGCCAGGGAAAACGTTTTCCAAGAATTTCGTCGGCATGGGTTATGGGGGTTACGCTCACGGGGCAGGCGCCAGACGTTGAGTCATGTTGTAAATTAAGGCTCTAGACAGATTACCGCTTATGGCTAGCCTCATATGAATGAACGAACCCCTATTCATATAAAATTTAAGTGTTTTGCTTTAAGTCGAATTTTGAATATATAATTATTATAAAGCTGATGAGTTAGTTTGTTTATATGGTTGGTTGAACGCATCGTTAATCTCAAGAATTACTGGTTCGAATTGAAATATTCGTTTTGAGACCCGTCGTTTGAAGACCTCAGACAGCGTTCGGCTTTAGTCGGTTCATAACCGCCCCCGTTGGTCGCCAGAGTGGTATACGTGGGGACTTCCACACAAAAAAGTATATTTAGACACCCTTTTGACCTAATACTACGACTACTATTAGTGTAAAAGTTTAATATCAACATCTCTTCTTTATCGTCTCGTCTTAATAAAACCCCATTACACCGTCTTGAAAAACGTGTTAAAATAATTTATTTAGGCTGTTTAATTAAAGGTAAAAAAACTTGGTAGACCTTTATTTTTTACGGTTTTCGGACCTCTCCCGGGAAAGTGTGAAAGGAAACAGCCACTCTTATTTTGACAGGAATCAAATAAAACAGTGTAAAAGGCGGGAAAATCTTTTTTATTCCCCTATTTCTTATCTGAGTGCTTCGGGAAGATTTTTCGTGGATGTCATTTAGTGTTAATGCCTGTTGCGGGACGAGTTGCCTACGAATTGCCGCATTTACTCTTGCTGTCGGCCTCTCGAACTAACGTTAAATCCTGTCTTTGGAATGAGCCAATGCATCTTAAGCAAGGGAACGCCCTTTAAATTGCTCGCTGACAAAACTGTGCAATATTTGACGCATTTTGTCCTTAACAGGCTTTTGTGCAAATTTTAGGTACTTATTTTGAGCCATAAGTATGGGTCCGACAGACTGTAGAATGCTTGAATAATCTTTGGGAACGGTTAAATCATGAACCGAGGTTAATTTTTGGTCAAAGATTTTCCTGAAAGTATCACTGTCCCATCTGTCTGCCGTCTGTTGTGGTAGAAATTCCACCCAATCGGCTAGCAATAAGGTTGCTATTTGGCCCCTATTCACTCAAAGGTCACCTTCCTTTAGGTGAATGGGGGCCAAATGGAAACCCTTATAACACTATGATACCATTTAATATTAGTATACTCATTTGTATCACAAGTGATAGCAACGAAATTATCTACAGCAGATTTTGAACATGAACAAAATATTCGATAAAATGCCGATAGTATCTATTGAACAACTTTATCAAAGGAATTGCAAATCATTTGCCAACGAACAAAACCGGAGATCCCCGAGAGCGGCAAAAGGTGTCGGTTCACCGCGTTACTCTCAATAACGAATATCAACATCATTCACTCGTAATAGTCATTGGGAATAATTAAGTAATATTATTTCTATACACTTATAAAAAGAGGTACCTAATGTAATGTTATCATTTTCAGGATTTAAAAATATTTAAATGTTAAAATTGCAATAAATAAAACTGAAATTTACATCAATAAACAATTACGCAAATTAAGAGTTCAACACCCTATAGATACTACAGTGACGTCACTACACATATTAGTTTGCTTGTGCGATATTCTCATAATTGCTAATTAAACAGACGACATTGGAATATGACAATAATCCTGCGGTTACGTTTGTCAAATAGAATAACTCAATTCTTGGTTAATTTAAACTTAGGGTGTTTGTATTCTAGCAAATTACGATGTACCTGCTGCGTTCTTGGTAGCAATAATTTGTTTACTTTGGTACTGAAGTAAACAAATTATTATTAACATGAAATTCATGCTACGATATTATACAAAATGAATTTGAATTTGTGTATCTCTTCGAAATACGTGACCTGTATCTGACTGCGAATGAAAATGTGACATTGAATTAGTTTTTATGGTGCGTTAATGAAATAACATTAAATAATTAAAAAGAAAGTGCAAAAAATACTTACAAAATGTGGAAACGTCACCAATAATCTTGAAGTTGTCCCGTGAATTACGGTATCAATTCTACATAAATTAAATTTGAAAAAACATCAATTAGTGGTCCGTCATAATCAGTTCATGTATTGTGTAAAGGTATTCCAAGAACTAAACCTTAGGCACAAGTAAAATTTTCGTTAACAGTTACGGCCCGGTTAGAGTTATTCCCATATTAAAACCAGTTCCAAACGAAACAGCTAGCCTATGGGTGACCCTTGCAATTATATATCAATGACGAATCAGTTCTTATTTTCAATATGGCATATACATTACCGAAAATATACAAAGTCTCTTTACGATCATAATATTTTCTTCAATATCTTTTACGACTGTGATGTGATGCATTTTATTCTATTAATCTCATTTTATAGGACATTTGAAAGCGTTTACTTTTAAATAAGTACAAGATAGTATTTCAAAGAACACCATGCATCTTCACTGTAATGGTAATTTTATGCGACAGTAAAGTTTTCGGTCATTGCTTGTAGCTTAACAACTGTAGTTTCACATTATTTCGCAGTGGAAATTGTGAAAGTATGTAAGTTTACAACGTTACATAACTATATTACAAAAGATGTTAGTGTAGTAATTTTTACAGAATTTATAATAGTAACATTTTATTTAACTGTTGAGAATAAGAAATAGGTATTAAAACAATAGGGAGTTTTTGAGGCCACTTTGTAAGTAAAAATACAAACGAATTCCAATGAACTAAATTATCCACAAATTTCGCCCCGCGGTTTCACCCACTGTGGCGCGCCGGACTCTGTTGTATTCAGAGCCCAGGTGTGTGACATCTTTTTTATCTTTTTCCGGTTGTTGAAAACTAGGCTGTCAGATGCAAAAATATATTTTCAAACCGAATAAATAGTTCCAGGAACAGATACGTTCAAACAAACTCGTTAACATTATTATTAACTGGTACCCATGCTCACTGCGCTTCGATTTAAACCGAGTTTTTTTTTTTAAATTTAAGCTATCGTAATTTATACATAATACTTCGGGGGAACGTAAAAATGTGGTGAAAGAATTTTCCCAATAAGTGCAGTGGTTCTGAAAATCACTCCGAATAAAACCCACAAAATTCGGCCTTCTTCTTGCAATGTTAGTATAGATATCTAAGACAACCACACATATATAATCATGAACGTACATGCAGACAAATGACACACAATTAAGAGGCTGACTTACTAAATAGCGTATTACATAAATATGCATGATCATAATATAGCTTATAGTTACTTATCGATGCATAACTTAAGACTTACCTGAGAGAGCTCTGATATCCATAATACAAGTTGAATCTTACTCTCGTAAGTGTTCAGCATATTGCTACCTTGTAAATTAACCTAAGGAAACATCATGTTTGTACCAATTATAGTATTTATTATTAAAATCTTAATATAAGCTTATACGCTTATAAATGCCACTTAGTCACGAGCCCCTATTTAGTCACGATTAAATACCTATAAAATTTAATTGTTGGTGCCTGATTTTGCTAATTTGCTTATTTTAAAAGTTGTGTGAGTACCTATTCAGTATTACCTATTCAGAACTCGTAGTATAATCTGTCTTGGTCAACCTTATATTACACCGTAAGTTTGATTGCAATTAGATGAGTTTTGAGAGAGATTTGATCAAAAAATGATTACCGATTTCCGCACGGGTGGAGCCACGGGCATCAGCTAATACCTAATTCTTTTTACAACCTATTAAGCCTCGAACACATAAGCACTAATTAGAGCGTTATGTCAAGGCTTTTAAATAAATGCAGAAAGCAGAACAACTCGTGTGCAATGGGGTTTACGACCGACAGTTTACAAGCTTGCATGAGAATTTTATTCGTTTATACAGACTTTTAATGGGTCGTATGTATCAGATATATTGCTTATAAATGTTCCACGGTAACTTCAGAGAAATATGTCCCTGTTGCTGCACAAATTGATTGGTAAATGTTGCTGCCTGGACGTGTATGCGATTGAAAAGTCGGTTGAAGTTTAGAACGTAATATTTTGTCAGTAAATAGATGGCTTTTAATGCAGAGAAAGTTTAGTGGTTTATTGGTTTCACTGTTTCTCAAGTTAAAATACTTTCCATTATTTCAAAAGAACATGTAATGAAAAGACAAGTAAAGTAATTAAGCATATAATGTCTCCTATGGTACATACAGCTCAATAACTTCATCTTAAATTCAAAAATTATTCTGTAATTACAGACATATTGTTTTAGCCAGTAATTGCAAAACCATCGCCAGACCCCAATAGAACTTTTCCACTGGTTGGAAAGCATCCATGTTTAATTTTAAAACAAAATCCTAGCGAAATCTAAATATTTGCGTCATTAAACACTTTATAACATAAAAAAGCAGCGTGCCAATCAAAAGTAATGATAGGTACAGGAAGTGACTATCGGCAAAATTGTACACAATTAACCCTTTTACAAACAATACCTTATAATCATTCGAGTAATGTTAGCAGGGCATTGGCGCCAACTACCGTCTAACGACCCTTAATTGCAATGTAGACAACACTTTACTACGAACAAATTCGACGCGTGCTATTATTACTTACATACATCGTTTACCTGGCGACCAATTCAATTCAACAAACTTACCCCACGCGACTCGTATGTTGACACAATTGGATTTTCCCAATTTCATATGACAATATAGGCTCACGTATCTGTTATAAATTTTGGTTGCTATCACACTACGCCATAATGTTTGCAGACTTATACAGGTTGAATATCAACAAATGACTAGTTGAATGGTTAGGGGGAAATTGCATAGAACAATGGCTTATTTAACTATCTTTTTATTATTCAGTTTAATTTAAATATCATTCTTTGGAAACTTTTTTATTGACTCTTTTATATAATATTGAAATGTTTGAAATGTTTTTTTAATACCACTGCCGAGTATAATAATAGAGTACAGTAACATAGTTACATATTTTTTCATTCACCTATTATACTTAATATTATATAGTGTAGGTAGGTATGTTAGTCTTTTAAAAACATTTTAATTACTCATCCTCCATCTCCTATTCGGTGCAGCTGCTAAATAGCGGACGTAGCTCCGGCGCAGGTTTTCTCTCAGCGTTGAGAGGTCAAAAACGCAGTCACTCCCGGAAAAACTGATATAAATGGACCCCGGGCTCGTAGTCAGTCTAAATAGATCAGTTAATATTAGTTCTTCATTATAATTTTAACTGTACTTGATTTCTCACGCTGTCCTAAGAAAATGAAATGCATTTATCAGTCACTTTTATTTTAGCGCTAACTTGTTCGAACCTAGTTGGAAGCTGACATGCATTCAATGCCCCAGTCCTCACTTCACGCTATGAATAAAGGACTTCAGTCGAGTCCCTAAGTGAAGGATTAACTTGCATAGTGCATATTCAATAGTCTAGTGCGACATGTTCTAGTGTGGTTGCAGTGGGACTCTAGCTTCAGCGATAGTTGTCTCCTATGAGCCATTGATATAAAACAGTTAAATGAAACATGAACGAAGTTGTAAGTGCTCCATTGTGTACTGATGAGTAACGGAATGTTTTATTTATTTAGTCACACCAATAGTCTCCATATACAACATCTATACATATAATAAATCTGAAACTGATCGATGTCTGTACATGGAAGATATATGAGAAAAAAAATGATTAGGGGACTTTTTGAATGTAATAGATGCCAAAACAATGATTTTTAGAATTTTTGTCTGTTTGTCTGTTTGTCGGTTTGTCTGTTTGTCCGCAAATCTTTGTGCGCGCTAAAATCAAAAACTACTGGAGGGATTTTGATCAAACTTGGTACGATTATAGTTCATAGTGCTGGGCAACATATAGGCTACTTTTTATACAAGCTGATACCCGCGGCTTCGCCCGCGCTTCGTTTTTAGGTCGTTTTTAGTCATATCTCTGGTTCTACTTAACCAATTACAACCAAATATACGGTAAATTTTTAGTTTTTTAGTAAAAAGTACTGAACGGGGTTTGATGCGGTTTTTTTTATTAGAAAGGTCTTGATTAGACTCAAAATCTTACGCATGTTTGATCACAATGGCTCATTAGAACATGCGATATGGTAAAAAAACGCGAAAATAGACGTCCACGCGGGCGGAGCCGCGGGCAACAGCTAGTTGTCTTAATATAATAAGTACAGACTAAGGGACCGTTCACACAGACCGGCTCGGAGAGCATCGGCGCGCATTTTTCTTTTCACACTGACAAATGATTTTCATGATGACAAAAGCAGTGTAGATGCAAAAATAAACCTTACTACAAATACTAAAAACTCTGTTTTCAACGTGATAAGAATCTGCTCTCCTCTCCGAGCCGGTCTGTGTGAACAGATCCTTAGTGTATTCTTATAATGTAGAACAATTAGATGCATCTATCGTTTTATTTATACCGGGTTTAATTCCCGTTCAGTGCAAATATTTTTGTGCATGAATATATCTATTTGCATTGGTCTGGGTGTTTCTATGTAGGTATAATAAGTATGTATTTACAAAAAAAAAGTATACAAGTATGTTTATCAGCTTCCTGGAACCCATAACATAAGCTAGTTAAACTAAGCTTACTTTGGGTCCAGGGAGCGATGTGTAGAATGTCGTAGAATATTATTATTATGTTTATTACATAAGTAATCTATCACAACGATGCAATATCGTTTGCCAGCAATAACTTGCTAAACATCTTTTATATACGGAACTCGTAAAAAGCAAAAAGTAAAATAGGACTTCAACCCGTCACATCATAGTTTCATACCAGGAGGTATTAGGAGCTATACTGGGGAACTTAAACTTTCAACTTGAAATTTTTGTATAGTTTTGACTGCGTATGGAATTTAATTTATACCTAAGTACTTACTAGCTTTTGAAAAGAAACTGCAAGTGACCGCAGCCTGTAATTGTAAGTACCTATTTGATTTCACGTGTTCCTGGTGCCTTTATTCACATGGCATCTATTTATGCGCTATCCATACCGTGTTAGAACATAAAGCTAGTATTACGAGGAGCGTATAAGTGGAAGCGACGCCAGGGCCCACTTACCCGATGCAGACAGTGCACGCCAATGCGGACTCGCTTCTCCGAACAGTGTCGATAAACCCTGCAGTGGGAAATTCCCCTTTAGTCCTTATTGGATCGAACGAAATATGGATATATACTATACCGACTGGAATAATTGATAGGAGAAACCCAGTCATGTTTAATCAGTATTTTAAACAACATGAATTTATTCGAATTGATAGGAGACAATATACACAGTTATCATCACTCAATTAAAATTTGTGATATTAGTAATTTGAGAGGTCTATGTAATAGGGACCCCCTTCCTGAGACGTTGCCTTTAGCTTACCATCAGGCGAGGTGAAGTTATATTGACATGACAGACATAAAAAATGGCACCCTAAAAATGACAAAGACATTTTACCTGACCCGGGAATCCAACAAGAAATCCTTACATAGCAATCTTGCTACCACTAAGGCTAGTAGCATTATTTTGACAATACATTACTTATTTGACCAAACCCAAAGTGTATTGCATTAGTCTTCTCCATCCCACCACCAATCTTGTCTGCGTTGCTGCGAGCTTCTGGGCGCTAGAAAATCCTGCGATCCATCGATTGAGTTGATTAGATCCCTGAAGATCTTGGTTGGGCCTCATTATCATTATACATAGACAAGACTTTGACGCAGTCTTAGCTGAGTCTTAATATGTCTAATAGAGAAAGATTATAAGAGTGAAAGCCGGACTCCTAAGTTTAAGTTTTAAAGCTGATTCATAAGATGTACTTAACTTCAAACTTTAATCCTATTTCGAAAACACTGTCAACAGATAATATAAAAAGTATCAAAACAGAAAAATATATTGAAATATATCAACAATAGTGTTTAGGATTCAAGTGAAAAATAAAATTCTATCAGGTTTTGCTGGTAGGTACAGTTGCAGTCCCAAGCCATGAATGATAAAATTTTACAATTGAAAAAGTTCACCTTCAGCGGCATAGAAAGTCACAAACTGTTAGATTTTCTACAACTTATTTGAATGTCTGCTGTCTTCAGTCAATAAATCTTAACCTCTCTTATAAGTATAAAAGTTCGTATGGCTATCCATACAAAGAAATCTATTTAATCATTAATCACTCAGAAGAAGTTAAAGTGTAAACATTCAAAGTTCAACGCGTCTCAAGCAGTTTGTTATATTAGTATCAAATCCTCCGTAGCAACAACTCATCGAAAAATTATTAGTAAAACAACGAATAAACATAAAGCACAATAAGTACCTATGTATGTGAAGTACATTGGGAAGTAATAAGGTTCTCGCAAGAAAAGCTGAGCAGCATTACACAAAGACAAATGTCTCCGAAACTGCATTAACATAATCCAAGAGCGGCGGGAAAACAAAGGAAGTGACGTCACGGGGAAGATGCGGTACCGACTTCCGGCCCATGCATGAACACAGAGTACATAATAAAATAAATTGATGTGGTCCATCAACGTGTGGAATTTCATTACCTTTGATAAAAAACCTCTTTCTTTTTTTTCGCCTTTTTCGACGAAGAGGTTTTGTAATAATAAAGTCGTGTGTTAAACACATTTATCTTTAGAAACGTATCAAAGAAAATTCAGACAAGGGTGAGTTGCGCACTTTTTTTTTTTTTTTTTTTTTTTTTTTTTTTTTTATACCACTTAGGTGGCAGACAAGCATACGGCCCACCTGATGGGAAGCGGTCACCGTGGCCTATGAACGTGTGCAACACTAAGGGTGTCACACACGAGCTGCCTACCCTGAAGGGAAGGGGGGAGGGTTGGGAAGGGGTGGGAAGGCTAGGAAGGGATGGGAGGAGGAGGGGTACAGTGAGCTCTGGCTACCCTACTTACCAGCGGGAACACAACACGATGGTTATTATGGCCGCGGTCTTCTGTAGGCACTCAGTGCAGATTCTGTTTTAAATAATTAGATTTAAGAGTAAAAAGATGACGAAGTTAAACATTCACTTATAGTGAGCATTCTTGCGAAAATATAAAATTACAGAAAAATAATGTACGAGCGTTTTAGCAATCATTATATCGAGCGTTCTGACAAGCAGTCTTGCAAACAAACAGTAAACAGTTAACAACAACAGTAAAGAAACAACAGTTAGTAGATATATTTTTGTAAACCTACCTGCGCTTGATGTAAAATGCAATGAACAAGGTAATCTAGTTACCAGTTTCCGCTTTGTTCTATCTATTACATTATGCAAATGCTATGTCTTCCCTTAGAGTATATTAGTGTGGTTACACTAATGTTATCACCTACTAATATATATCGTAAAGATTATAACGATATATTATTAGTGTGCATCTGCAAAAAAAAATCTTTGATGTTATACCTAATGATTGCTGTTTTGGGTTCCAATCCAACCTCTGTACCCTATCAATTGTAAACTATTGATGATCAAAAGGAACTAATTTATTTAACTGTACCCTAATCAAACGAATCCTAACCACAATGAAACAACAATCTAAAATCTAATCCGCTGAAAGTATCAACATTTCACCACTCTTAACTTTAAAGCCCTAAATTATATTTGCAAATCCTATAATCTACGTAGAAATTAATTGCCCGTAAAGCTACTGAGATGGTCCCGAATTATCAGCTTGTAAATCTTACCTAATCGGTTTTATACAACCAGCGTTCTGTCGTTTGGTATTCTATACAAAAGTTAACAAGTGCACGTAGTTTATCTGAGTGAACACGAGACACTATCTCACAAATGCATCAATCTTGCTCAGAAGTCGCGGGGGACTTCGTCCGGTCTATCCAATGCTGCATTGCTACGTGAGCGGACGTTGCCTACCGATGGAATTCCAATGCTAATGCAATAATGGAAATATAAACCGTACATACTTGTGTATATGAAAAGAACTTTCAATATAAAAATTTTTAGTTTTATCACGTTCTCTATTATAGCAAGTATTAACAATAAAATGTTCTACGTGAATAATAAAGTCCACTTATTTAAGAATTTACATAGATTGAAAGTAGATTCATTTTATTTAAATCAAATGGTTTAATTAACTAAAGTTGCTTTAATCCCTTTGTGGCTAGATTTTAAAAGACTTCATTTAGTGTCTACGTATTTATTTATAAGATAAAACAGTGATTACCATTTCAAAAATGACCGACATGCGGAGGAATCATTTAATTAACCCGGCATTATCTATTCAAAAACATTCACGTTCAACAAGTAGCACTCGGATTCGAAAATCTCAATACTTTTACGTGGGGCCGTCGTACAAAGTAATGAAGTAGGGTTTTCCTGGGAAAAAGAGATTACTTTTTTGCATTGGACGTCAAAGAGTGGCGATCCACTCGAAGATTTTCTTTCCGCCAATGGTCTCTGAATACTGCACCACAATGCTCGGGGTTCAAAAGAGCTTGATGAATTCCCGGCTCTTTGTTTCCGCTCGCTCTGTCTCGACAAGGCATTGCTTTTTAATTTAGACCATTTTGCCTCTCATTTTTTTATATTAGTAATAAATCTGGCTAACCGGAATCTGTTGATTTTTTCGACTGCATATTTTTATAGTTAAATAGCTTAATGAGTATTTTATTAAGTAACTATTACTTATCATTCTGGTTGATTCATACCTATAGGTATTACTTACCATGCTTTTGTGTATGCAGACTTGCAGTTATCTTAATAGTACCAGCAATTACGTGTTAAATAATTAGCATACACATTACACATTAATGGTACGTACAGAATAATATGTCAGGAGCCCTACAATTGACTTCACAAGTGACTTTATTTATAGTTATTATAACTATTATTTTGGGTGTAGAAGTAAGTACAAGAAGTAGAAGAGTGAAACAAATATCTATTAATTAATTAATGATAATTCTGAAATAAATATAAATAAAAAATAAGAAACCCATGCTTCAAAATGCAAGTCTTCCATTAAACTGAGACTAGTACCTACTTAGATGATGATGGCGATACTTATGTCACGGCAAAATCTCCTAAAACATGTTTAATCGTTTAAACGTTGAAACTCAATAAAAATTACAAAACCTTTAATCGTAAATACTAAGTAGAATATACAATCGCTTTTTAATCTGAAGGAATCGTCGGCAGACTTTACAAGATTAAATAAAAATACATCTAGAAAGATAGGCGCTGCACTATAGGTAGGTACATCTGAGATGGTTTCTATAAATAGAACTGCAAGAGAATAATGTAATTCGCCGGGTGAGAGAAGTGGAATAATAAGTTTTTTTCAAGTAACAGAGCAAATAAAAGTGTTAATGCGGCTGCATCGAGATTTTCCAACTGGTAAAAAATTGCTCTTTTGTGTTAGGGTGTTGTAAAGAAGGCTTTAATGAAAATTCTACTGTGTACCGGATAGACAAAAGTTTTGCTTACAACAAAGTGAGGTCACGCTATTATAACATGTGCAAGTTGTTCACATGTTTTGTTAGCAGCCCACGTCGTTATGAAACATAATAATATGATGTATGATAATTTGTTCTGTGTGCGAATAACTTTTATCTCTATGTCAACGCTATTTTTTAGACCTTTCTGTATGAGTTCTGAGCTTCATAAGGTTTAACTAATTGGGTAGATTATCATACATGTTTAAACTGAGCGAATTACAGTTGATTTATAGTCCAGTTATTATGTTTAAAGCAATCTCATTAATCCGTAATGGAGATATTTTAATTTTATACTATTCCATTATTATTTACATACTTTCTTATAAAATATATAAATTTCGAGGTTGTGATAAATTTAAAGCTTTCTATACATTACATTATGTGAAGCTATAAATTTCTTTACGCTTACTCGTTTGTAAGGAATTTCAAGATGATATTTCAGAGCGAAAAAAAGAAACATACAAAATTATTAGCTATTTCTACGTAAATATTGCGAGGACGAAATATGACGTCAGATTATGTCGAACACGTACAGACGTACGTACATGAACAAATTTAATATAATACCTATGTGTTATATTATTGTGTCTCCCAGAAAATTGTATAGGAAGATAAGCAGCGACTAGGAAAAAACTTCATTTTCAGCGTATATTAATTGCTATCATATTCCTTTAAATTTGCAATAAGGAGCATGCTCTATACATACTCCTTTAAATGTATGGACACGAGCACCCCTAGACAGGTCCCATAACAAGCTGTATATATCAGAAACACTTTTAGAGGGCAGCGCAGAGTTCAATGCAATATTAACTCGATCTGTGCCGATACATGTTGAGCTCCGTACAACAATGTATTGGATTTAAAGATCGCAATAGAAACTAGCGCGCCGTTTGTCTACACCGAATCGTATTTTGTCCGCTTTTAGATTACAATTTAAGGGATATAAAGACTACCCAAATCTAGCTTTGAGTACTAATAAAGAGTGATTTATCTGAGAGTAGGCAGATTTTTATACGGTCGTTTAGTCTATTCTAGATTTTTTATAGGCTTTGCAAAGTAGAAAGTATGATATTACATTATAGTCACGTAATTCTATATTAAACGTTATCTACAGTTTAATAAAGGTTAGAGTACTTATGTATTAGTACATAGGTTGCTACTGGGTACATATTTTTTATTTTGTAACACGTTGAAAGTGATCACGTCAGAGACGTCAATCAAATTAGTTGAGTAGGGTAGCGATTATGCGTATGAGGTTCTTGGTCTAATTTCCGACTCCGGTTAAGTACTTACTATTAGGTTTATACTACTTGAAAACTATCAGTAATAGCACGAAATCTAAATAGAATACACCTAATTAATTGCAAAAAGTGTGATCATGTATCTAGTTGATGGAATAGAGTAAAAACACCGCAGAGGCGTATACATAACTTAATACAGCCTTTGCAGCATTTTCCCCACTTAATATTATAGTTTCCTGAAATGTTCAATAAAATTCATTCAAAGTGCTTTCATAAAAAGCTTAAGAAATAACTCGCGTCAACTACTAGTTAGGTAGTTAAACTAAACAGTGCATGCACAGAATTTAATATTGGCAATATGTAGTTGTAGAATGCTTACACGCGATATCATTTATTGCACAGAATTTAATATTAAGCGATATGTAGGTACCTACTTGTATAACGCAAGAAAACGATACCACTTTTAAGAGGAGGTAGGACACGACGGTATCTCCCGTCCGAAATGAGCTGTCCGACTGGGGAAGTACCTACGCCCTACAGAACACCGCATAATAACCATCGTGTTGTGTTCCCGCCGGTAAGTAGGGTAGCCAGAGCTCACTGTACCCCTCCTCCCTCCAACCCTTCCTAGCCTCCCCACCCCTTCTCAGCTCTCCCCCTTTCCCTTCAGGGTAGGCAGCGCGTGTGTGACACCCTTAGTGTTGCACACGTTTATAGGCCACGGTGACCGCTGCCCATCAGGTGGGCCGTGTGCTTGTCTGCCACCTACGTAGTATAAAAAAAACCTATTATCATTCATCTTGACATTTGGTTAAGTATGGAAGATGGCAGTCACTTCACGGAAAATAAATTCAGTCACTTTGTAGTTAGACCGAAAAACTAACCTCAAGTGAGTTGAGAAAATGCTCGCAGTATAATGGTTAATCTAGATATAAACCCATTCACTACCTTTATTACATACAAGCCTATAGGTACCCGGCTTCGTCCGTGTGGACGTCGGTTTTCACGTTTTTTGATTACATCTCCAGTTCTATTCAACTGATTGTGATTAAAAAATAAATAGGATTTTAAGTCTGACCAAGACCTTCCACATAAAAAAACGCTTCAAAATCCGTTCTTAAGTTCTGCAGCCATTGCGAACAAACAAACGAAGAAACAAACAAGAATTTCAGAACCGTCCATATATATTATGTGTTATGTGGACAATTTTTTTTTAATGTCTCCAATGTACAGACACAGTTACTTTAAAATTGTATATCTGTATCGATTATTTCTTTATGTTACATATTAGAACAGATCTTGTGTTTTTTAATTACATAACGAAAAAACCCTTAATATTCAAATTCACACCGTTAAATTAAATTTTTAAAGCACGCACTAACCATTTACACCTCCCATTCACACCCTTAAAATGACGTTAATTTCGTAATTCATAAACATAATATATTTAGGGCAAACTGGCAGCAATAAAATCATTAGGCGACTTCGTGAAAGGGCTCATATGAAGCCCTTCAAATTAGCGGTCTATGGACAGTGAATTGCCAAAGTAAACTTACATATATGATATTAGAGCTAAATTTACCTTCCCTATAATTAGTTTAAACCCGCTAAACGAGAGGACTGGTGACTCTAATAATATTAGATAAAAGATACGTTAACATTTTTAGTGATGATTTCAAATAGGAAGAAGAAAGGAAGGAATAAAATTTCATTTAATATGAACTGGAAACTATATAAAACTAAATATCATTAATCTATAAACTAAACAACAAGACATGTTTGATTGGTACTGTACAGCTTGATATAATCCATACCAATATTATAAATGTGAAAGTACCTCTGTATGTTACGTTTTCACATCTAAACCACTGAACCGATTAGATAAAATTTGGTACAGAGAGGTGGACTAGAGCTTGAGCAAGGACATAGTCCACTTTTATCGCAAAAAAAAAGATTAGAAGGAATTAAAATAGGGGTTGCAAATTTGTATGCAAATTAGTCGCATTCTCTGACCCATAACATAAGCTAGTTAAGCTATGCTTACTTTAATTCTAAATAAAGTTATGTAAAATATATAAAAAGAAACTTAAAACGTGCTCAATAAAAATTATATACATGCCACAAAATATGTGTATATATTTTTATGAATAAAAATACGAAAAAAGCAGGTGTCAACGTTTAAGTGTATCAACAAAAGTGTTCTGTGAATTATCGAGAACATCTCGTCACGTAGAAGCCTATGATGCAGTTCAATATGAAATGCCCAGATAATACGTTCTGACACTGACAAGGGTTGACTGGCGCTCATCCACCCATAAAAATATCTCGCTGCAAGTTTACTCGTTATTTTAATATCAAAAGTAAAACTATTTGAAGAGGTATAAATATTTTAGAGCTCTTGTAGCCGTAAAAATGTGGAGTGTGGATTAATTACTCGAATCAAGTGCTGAATAAACATTATGTTCTTGTTGTGTACAGTTTAATTATCAAGAAGTTAGTTGTTGTTTTTGTGGAAATAAGCCCCTATTAATCTTGTGCCACGCCTACGCTAACAATTATTGGACTGTTCTATTCTTGACTTAATGCCTACGTCTATTTTCGAAGTAAGCTAAGCGGATATTTATAGCCATTTATATCTTTAGATAATAAATATGGAGGTACTTATGATGAATGAGAGTTTAGGAACTAAACAACAATGATTTTATAGACGATTTTCTAATCTATAGGTACATACAATTATGAATAACAGATAGACTTCAACGAAATGGCTAACGGTAAGGGGTTAAGGAATCCCCCTTATTATCATAGGCTCCTGGTTTTAATCCTGGCTATTACACTATTGACGTGAATCTACTTCTAATACAAGCAATTTAGCTTAGCTGGAGGGGCCTCTCAATATTTTCCAGATAGTTTTTTTTATAACGAAATTCATTATAGTTGCTCTTTCTGGGTTTCGAACTAATGAGTTGGCAGACGAGCTTCACGACTACATGTGTCGTATTTATTCGCCTTCCACTTTTTCCTTAAGGATAAAAGTTAAGATTAGTTTAAGGATAAACTTGTTCAATACAGATGTGGGCGTAAAAGAAAATCATGGAAAGTATCAGCTGGTACTTCAACGAAAGCCGTAGAAGTTGACTTAGGGGATTACAGTTCTTAAATTTAAGCAATGTTGAATTGATGTTTCATAACTTTTGTACATATCGTCACTCTAGTGAAATTGCGCTTAAATTATATCTATTTATCTACATACCTAAATTTAGACAAGAGTGTAAAAACAAAGGTAACCTTTATATATTAGGTAATTTAGAACATGTACTTTTTCGCTCCGGAGTAGGCAGAGACGACAGCCCGTCTAAAATGATATCTTAACGTCCTAAAACGATTACAGAAGCAGTAAACAACCAGCAAAGTGGCAAACCAGCACCGTAAAATGAGTAACGTATTTTACCCTTCTAAAGTTGAGAAAAACATAAGGTAACCTAAATAAATAGATCGATCTAAGAGTCCTATCACCTGCGGTTATACCGTATTATATTTGCAAAGGTATGCTCACCTATCATGTGTACCTTTAATGCAAAAATTGGATATAAGTTACGGGAGATTATAACAAAGAGCGCTTTCGATGAACATTAACGTATGACTGATTTATGAAGCGTTTGTTAATTACTCGCTCGCTATGGATGGAATCAGCTGTGAACCTTTGTAACGATAATTAAACCTACCTAATAGGCAGGCTGTTTACATAAATACAAGTGAAACTACACTCAGGACCGGACTCGAGACTGCGATCCATCTGAGATATGATCATTATCCTCTTAGCAATTTCCTAGCTGCGTCCAAAACTTACACTTTTTGGAGCCCGTGGTCCACTTTTATATTTTTTGATTGGTATGTCTGCTTTTCCGGTTGTGACCGCCCGTCTGGCCTCACAACCGAGAGGAAAATCTACGTCAAAGCCTCGTCAGTCACATAGCAAGTGCACCAACACCCACAAGGCATTATTTGGGCCCTGTCCAGGTATAAACCTGCAAGCGATTATGTTTTATTGAATTTTTTACATAATTCGTCTTAGGGATCTTTACTGCCAGAATACTAATATACTGGGGATAGTAGTAAAACAACTATTAAGGAAACCAACCGACTAAAGCCATACAATTTTCCATAATAGGAGCCTTGCCATTTAGATTCCCAGACTCCCTGGACCCCATACGTATCTGGGACCGTATACTTCTGGTAAGAAGTCCCCAACAGACATTGACAGGTATCTTACAACAGTAGCCCCTCTACTTAGACAGGTGTGAGCGAAACACGTCATGCTGCCTTCTCGAGCCTGCTTCAGAACAAAAATACTCTCATTAACTTGGTCTTTATAAGCATTTTCGACGAACAATGAAACCTCACAATGTTATCGCTTGACAAAATCTTGGTTTGAGCTTGAAACTCTTTATTCAAGTAAGTATAATGTTAAAAGTTCATTAACTCCAGTTAACCTGGTAGGTAAAACCTAACTAACATTAAATCATCAAGTGTGAACATTGAACATAATATTTTAGGAATTAAGTAATATACTATTGTCAGGTAAGTATAATAATTTCCCCAAGTCACCGAATATGTTAAAGTGAAAATAAGCTACACAAAAAATTCACATCACAGATATGGTACGTTAATACGTTATGCATACATATCACCAATAAGGTCACTTCTTGACAGCATCAAAAGAGTTCGAAGATTCATATAAAATAAATTGCTTCACAGTTGATAGTCGGAAGGGGTCAATGAGGCATGACTTTGACGAGGGTACAGGTTTGCTGGCGAACAACGCAGCCAATATGCAGGGATGCCGCCTTGAACCGTGTTTGACATGGCTCGCTTCAGGTGAATGCTGCGATTACATGAATGCTTTCAGCTTACACATATGATTGTTTAATAGTTCGATGCTTTTGCAAGGTTTCTTTCCGAAGATGTTCCGGTTGAACCGGCTTTAAAATAAGAAGAACATTGTTCATTTAAACAATAACGGAGTCGAATTTACTATGTGTATTCGTGTAAACTTCAAAAAAATGCATTACGGCCCACTTAAAGAATACGTTTCTATTTTCATGATAATTTTTATACATGCTTCTCAAACATAAAATCATATTATTTCTTGAAAAGTTCGTAGAGCTACTTATAGAGTCGCAGTCAAGTACCGCAACGCCGTCTATTCTAGTTTCTAAGAAAATCCTATTTATGGTATTTCGCCGATTTCTTAGTATGTATCTCTATCTCCAAAACTATTGGAATCCGGTATCATGTTTGAGTATTAAATTGGCCCGTCTAATGAAAAGCGATGTAAGGCACTTTGTCATAAGACTTAAAAGTTTACATAGAGACATCCTCTAAGATAGGTATGGTTAATGTGGGATTGACTATCTTGCTTAGTGATAAAAATATCCATACATACATACAAACCATGTTTTTTTCCCATAGGGGCAGGCAGAAACAATATCATTCCACTCACTACAATCTTGGCATACGCCTTTCGCTTCTTCAACTTTCATTATAGACATTTTAAGACCAATTTTTTTTATTGATAATAGTCTCGCGTTTAACCACAAATACCTATTTTATTGACACCTTTTGGTACCTTAATAATAGACTATTAATCTTCATGGCATAGGCATTTTAAGGACATAGCAAACCAGTAACTTAATCGTTTATTAATTTGTTTCGTTCAATCGTTTCCAATTAAAATAAAAACCTTTTCAAACAGCTTTTTCATTAATTTATACATTTCACAAATAAATCCAACTGCTCAAAAAGAATATTGATTTATGAGCTCATAATACCTGGAAAGCGCCTGTTCATTTTCAGTGATCACTTTCTGAATATATAAAATCGAGGCCATTCTTTTTTATGCGATTTACTGAAAACGGCATTACACAGGTCATAAAAAATAAGTCAATATAGCTTACTGGCATTCATTTCTCACTAGCGTTTTTGGTGTCCAAAGATAATGTACATACAATGAACACCATCATGATGCGAAATCCAAACATCAACCCTTTATACTTCCATTCTATAAAATATTTCAGGCATTAAGTAAGTATAATAATAATATTGTTAAATAATTATACCTTTTTTAGACTTAGCAAGCGCGTAGGTTGGTTATAATTTTTTGGTCATAACTCCGATTATATTTTGAGTCTGACCAAGACCTTTCTAACAGAAAGAAAAACTTTATCAAGATCCGTTCAACAATTTTTCCGTCTATCGTAAACAAACTCAAAAGGACTCCAAAAACTATCTTCGTATTCAAAATCGTTCATTGAATTACCCAAGTTTAGAATTTTTTAAATATCTTCGATGTACAGACGTTGCTAATTTACATTTTTTTTTTCATCTTTTTCATTCTCACTGTGTTCTGTGTCACAATCAACATTTATTTCTGAACGTCGAATATAAAACCTCGCCCTAGTTTGAAGTCGGTTCATAAAAACAATTCACCATCGGTTTAACTCTAGTACCTACTAAAATAGGATGACTATCGTAAAACATCACAGTCAGTTATTAATTTAGCATCGCGTACCCTCCGCGGTGTACTAAACACGAAAACGCGCTCCCGAGGCACTAAAAAGGTGCGGGATCCACTTAGTAATATTGAAATCCTTGGAGATCACTCCTAGTTGGTCTAAACTCCAAACTCCTTACCACTATGATTATCTTAAACCAGAACTTACTTATTAAATTTGCCTTTGAGTGAAGTTGGTGCAAGAACAGACACAAGTTTAACAGACCAAGGAGGCTTGTGACATCGTTAATTTCATAATTATTAGTATTTATCTGTAGCTATAAGCCTACTTATATTATAAGCGCAAAAAATTGGATATATTGATGTTCGTTTACTTTTTCATACAAAAACGGATCTGGCTGAAATTTGGTACAGCGATAGATTAGGCTACTTTTATCCCTGGAATAGGTTCCCATGGGTTGTGGGAACGGAATCAGAATTCCACGAGAGCGTAACTGAAACCACGCGTTTTGAAAACTACTGACTAAACACATTACTGAATCGGGCGCTTAGACAGGGCCGTGTTTTGAACCGGTGCATGGTTTATTTGATAAACATTAGATAAGTTTGTTTTGACGGTTTGTAAGTTTCGTTTCCTGCCCCCGTAGACAAGTGTCATAGCGTAAATCGCTAAGGAAACAAATAGATTAGGTCGACAAATCACATCTAAGCTCGTCGCCGGCGTACGATGCGCACGCCGCGGCGGAATCACAAGCTGGAGTGTGATTGGCCGACCTAATCTATTCATTTCCTTAGCGATTTAGACTTTTTACACTTGTCTACGGGCCCTGGTCATACGGAATAAATGGATTTTGACTTTGATTTTGATTGATAAAAGTAATTGAGTGACGTCAGTTGCCTTAAATCTACCTCACTAGTTTTAATTTTCCTTTAGAGAGTAAATTAAATAGAAGTCTAGCTTATTTAAAGATGGAAAGTTGAGTGAAATAAGTGGAAATGAAAAAGAACAGCTGAACGGGAAGTTTGTATTAAAGTGGTTGCACATAATTGAAGACTGAACAATGTTTAGTTTGGTCTTGTATTTTCACTTGACCACTAGGTACCTACGTCAGGTCATTAACTTACGCAATAATAATATTAAAACAGAAATATCGTACTTTACAAGCGGGGTCATTGCCTTTAGATGTACAATATTTTTGTTGGTATTCACGCGTTGTACAAAGAAGTAAAAGAAAATGTTATTGTTATTAGAAAATGTAGAAATACTCGTAGTTCTCAATAAATATATATGGTTATTGTTTGTCTTTATTTTCTATACAGGATGTTTTTTTCACGTAAGGGTGAAATCACATAAGTGCGGTATGAGGGGAAATCGCAACGAATACCTGTGCCGTGCCCTTGCCAATGTTTTTCTAGATCATACATTTTTTTAGCATCAGATTATCATTATCCATTCATCCATCCATACTCATAAACTATTCCAATAGTAGTATGATATAAATATATGAATAATTTATTAAAAGCTAATATAACCTCAAATATTTATTTTATTATTGGAAATTATCGTGAACTTTTATGAGTTTTATTGAGTTTTATCAACGTGCCTTTCAAAAACTTGGCAGTAACGGAATACAATACAAAAACATATTTTTTTGATAGCCGTATTAAGTAAGCGCCTATGTATAATGTAGGCAATTTACATAATATTGAAATAATATAATGTTGTGCGGTAGAATATTTAAACAGTACCTATTATAAAATATGAATAACGTTGAACTGTTTGGTTGTAACGAATTTTTTATGCCTTTAACTTTTTAAAACCAGAACCCAATCATCATCCTCCAAGCCTTCCCAACTCAGTTGAGGTCGGCTATTTTCATTCTAACTACGAAGCGGCATATTTTGATATTTTCCGTGAAACGACTGTCATCTGACCTCCGTATCTCATTGGCGGCGTCAAAATTCTGTAGTTAGACAAGCTGTCTTACTTTTTAGGGCTCTAACTATCCGTAACGACTGCTATTAGATGTCCGTATGGCAACTGGGATCTATGGCCTAAAGCGCTCTTTGAGGTACGGAAATACCCAGGCTAAAGTAAATAGACATATTCACGACAAATATTTGCACTGAATAGAAATCGAATACATGACTCCAATCTTGCAGTTGAGCACTAACTAGTACGCCACTGATGTCCTAATTACAGTTTTCTTATAAGCTCTTCCAAAATTTAGTGCAGGTAAGTACTTGATACGTTTTAGAATATTTATGACTAGCTGTTGCCCGCGGCTCCGCCCGCGTGGAATTCGGATTTTGTTCCAACATTTTTTCGTGCTATTAGTAAAGATGTATGGAAATCTGCCCGATTTATTGACATTAATGCTCACTGCTCCGCTCCCTTTGGTAGTAGCGTGATGATATATAGCCTATATTACTCCCAGATAGTGTAGCTTTCTATAAGTGAAAGAATTATTGAAATCGGTCCAGTAGTTTCGGAGCCTATTCATTACAAACATACAAAAATAGGTACAAATCTTTCCTCTTTATAATATTAGTATAGATATAGATATAAATTATCAGCCAGTGTCATCGGAGCCCCTTTTAAAGGAGGTAAAATTCACGCAAGCGAACACGGTCACTTCAATATTAAACACTGGAATGGAAGCAGCGACCTAAATAATGTATCAACCAACTAAAATATTCAAAAAAAGCCGTAAAAAAAGTATAATGCCTCAGGATCACAAACTTAAGCAAAACATTAATAAAATAAGCGACAGTTTAATGGATTAAACGTCAGGCGTATAATCAAGAGATTACAGGTTCGAACTCCAATAGGTATATTATAGATACTATATTATTGACATGAACACACTTCTGAAAGAAATATTTAGTGAAATTGTATGGGTTAGCAAAAATTCTAACAATATTTACCTAACTAGATATATAAGATATATGCACTTATATATAAAGTATAATAAATAAGTATAAAATATTATAAGTGCATAATAAAAAGAAGTCAAATAATAATATACCTACAAATAAAACAGATCTGTGCAAAAATTTAAACTTACTAAGCTAAATAATTATTATGCATGAAAACTATTCCTCTCTCCAAACATTTAATCTAAGATACATACATACATACATGGTGTAGGGTAGGCAGAGACAACAGACCGCCATCTGCCTCTGTCCTTCCTTACAGACGCACTTCCTAGTTCCTAGTTTTTTTTGATCTAACAACAGCAACATAATTGTAAAATATCATAAAAATATATTAACTATCAGGTAATCTAAGCTGATAGTAATTAACCTCTTACCAATTTTTTGAAATTACGTTTCACAAACCTAAAACAATAAAAGTGTGAAAATAATAAAATGTGAACGTCGATTATCAGAACAAAAACTTAAAAACAAATAAAAAGTAAGTATGCAAAATAATACAATTTTATTTAAACATCGATTTTTAGAACTAAAAATCAAGTTAATGACCCTTTCAACTCTTATAGCTGCCATAACGTGTGGATTGTGTGGAATCATATTTAACACTGGCTATGCCCCCGGTTCCGCACGCGTGTATTTAGATTTTTGCATTTTAATTTGATCCAAACCCTATTTATTTTTTCAAAATTAGAGTAGCTTATTTTACGCCTTGTAATGTAACCTATCTATAAGCGAAAGTCCCATCCAAATTGGCAAAGCCGTTCCAGGGATTAACTCTTTTAAACAGATAGAAAGACAGATAAAAATGTAATAAAATGCACTGCATATATATACGATATTTACATATAAAAAAATCAACACTCATGTGCATTCACTTACAACTACTTGCTTAACGTATAAAAAAAGTTTATTTTACAAACAGACACTTCCATTTTGTTCATTTGTATATACATATAGATAGTCAAAAATGCATATATTATTTAGCTACAGCGTCACGTAATAAAATCATTGCTGTTACCATTATCGCAGCCCAACCAAAGATTGTTTTACTTGGAACTGTGCCATAACGGCGTAAGGAAGTACAAAGTATAAATACATTTTGCATGCCACTTAACAGTCTGCACAATATATCATAGGCCGAGACAGTCTACTCGTGGAGTTATGCGCTGTGTGCTAGTAAAAGAATACGACTAAAACGGTTGTATTTTAAGAAATATAAATTGCCAGGTATTTAGAATTGTACATCGTGGAATAAGACTTTTTGATTGCACTAAGAAATGTATTGCGTGAAAGCTAGTCTAGTTTTGAATACGATACGAGCTATGCAGATGGTAGAGGCGCTCACCAATCAGAATTGATAATATAAAAAGGTATTTTTTCTTAACCAGTTAAGAAAAAACAGTTATGAAAGTGGCCGAAAGGTTTGAGAATGTTACATAGTTCAAGCGCTGGTGTGTGTTTTATATGGTCAATGTGTATACAATGTTTGCAAATAAGTATCAGCTCTGCGTTAAAACGTAGCATCTGCCAAGACAAAAAAATGCGCCTAAACTCGATTGGATTATCTTGTTTATTCCAGAAATCTCTCCGTCTCCATCATCAGCTTCATAGTACCATATTATCGTATTGTCACCGAAGATTCGCAAGTATACCAAATTTGAAGAAATTCGGCTAGTATCTAATAAGCCTTCCAAAAATTGACCCATAACAAACTTAAGAGCGAGTTAAAATTAAACTTGTAAAAAAAATATTATGTAAGTACAGAATACTAGAATTAAACCTAAAAGCCAATAAAATTAAACACATTGTATAACAACATTTATATGGACATGTAATTGGTCTGAAATAAATAAATTATTATTATTATATTATAGCAGATTATAACACTTTCCAATTCACAAGAAAACACCGCAAAGCTAATCCTCAGTTGAACAACATATACAACTGGATTTCTCAAAACCCGACAAACATTAAAACCACAATCGCACCTCAATCGAAACCGATCGCTCGACTTAATGAAGAAATGGTGGAGTGTTGACATTATCTCGGTGTGACAATATCAGTTGAGTTCAGACATAATAAACCAAGGGAATAACGCGGAGCCGCCGCCGTCACGGCGCGACGTGATTGCACCGCGCCGTGCCACGCCGGATTGTGCAAACGTGCACTCCATTACTAAAGGAGCTACGTGAAACTTTAACTTGAGGAATACGGTTTTTTATAACAAAAAAAATGTTTTTCATGTTTTTAAGCTATTGTATGGCTTTTATCGCGGGCTTTGAGGGGACCGAGTCAAGAAATTCCGTAATGAAAATTAAAACCTAACACTTCCCATTGTCGCCCAAGTTTCACCCTTATCTCAAGTGTAAGTGTAGTAACAACCATAATCATAATTGAGTGACTTTTTGAATGATAGAACGGAAATGTGGCACGTTCAAAAAAGTCACTCAAACATACCACTAGTGACGCACAGCGGAGAGTAGTGTCACTCACTAGCACTACACTAGTCAACAATTTACTGAAACAATCGAAGTTACATTATAAGTCGATGCTGCAACGAAACCATACCTTGCAAAAAATCGGCACAACGCCATCTATCGAGCACGCGTACAACTTTACAAATAAATATATTGTTAGTATTCGCATACTTAGAATAATATTAATGTATTGAACAGTGTTAATCTATGCATATTGAATAAAATGGTATACAATAGCTTTACCGCGGCAGTCTCCGAGTGCCACACGTATTTTTTTTGTCTTTACCTGACGCATCATAAAGTTTCTGGCATATTTAAAATAAACTTTATATTTTCTGAAATTCATCTAGGTACTAATTTATTTAGATAATTTGTGTAGGTATGTATGTTCCATTTTGCACTAATCTTAACAATCTTCTTTGCCTCCTTATCTGCAGTAGACAACACCAAAGGATGCTACTTGTGTTGCAAGGTGTCTCTAGGCATTTTTTTATGTTCGAATTGGTAGTAACCGGCTGCGGGTTTAGAAGCTTTATACGCTATAATATTCATAAATTTAAAAGGGTTACCTTAAAATTCCGAACGGCCTTATTGGGAAATAAAATTGCGGTGAGTGACATTTATTGTATTCCCGCTCGTACTAATAAGTAAGATGGCCAGAGCTCCCTTGTTTTTCTACATCGACTTCTGAAAAGAAGTAAAAAGGTATTTTCAATACTTTGTCATTTATAAATTCTTTTATGAATAAAATTACAATAAGTACCTATAGCTAATTTCATTGATTAAACGATATATTGAATTAAATCACATGTACTTTGCTACAAAAAAATATATTTTATGAAATCTGACTTTTCAAAATGCCAAATAGATATTATATTTTTATACTGACGACCTCTGTGGCGGACGTAGCGGTTGAGCGATCGACTGGTAAGCCCGAAGTCACGGGTTCGACCTTCGCACAAGCTCAATGCAAATATTTGTGTGCATGAATATTTGCATTGATCTAGGATTTCTATGTATAACATTCACAAAAGCAAAATGTATCCAAGTGTACATATCCGCATACCCATAACGCTGGCTAGTTAAGCTATGCTTACTTTGGGTCTAGGTAGAGTTCTGTAGAATGACGTAAAAATACTTGCATTAATTTTTTTTTTCGACTAACCTAGCTAGTTGGTTTACAAGTATCTACGAGTACGTTGCTATAATTTGATTAGTATCCCTTACACTATCCAAATACTTCTAATTATCATAAACTTATATGACTGGTACTTGTAGGGGATGGCATGTAGTTTAATCTTTAATATCAGCTCTAGTTCATTTTACAATGATGGTTCTAATTCCACAAAGAGATTTATTTCGCGTACGTATACAGATAGGTACGTACCATTAGCTCGCACTAGTAGAACTTTACGAGATCAGTCTACACTGCGGTCAAACATACATTACACGTAACCACAACTCTATGGTATTACTACATCCTTATTTTGGCTATTCTAGAGTCAGTGACTTTTTTTACAACTATAGGGACTTGGTTTTTGTTATTTTTCAATTATAAAAACCACCTATAGGTACGACGAGTGTGGTGCAGCCAGCAACCGCTCAACCGCTATTGGGTCATAATTTTGATAAACCACTTGAAGAAAAATTTTTGTATTATGTTTATTTGTATGGTTTGAGTGTTACTATCTTTAATATGTACCTATAATAACTATACAATACAAATAAGTGTCGTGGTCATAGTAAGTGGCGCCATGTGGTCTCTGCCCACCTTAATGCGAAAGCGGCGTGTCTGTATGTGTGTAAAATAATTACTATGTAAAATATATTGAAGACGAAAACTTACTCACGACAGAAATAATAAATTTGGATTATTCACTTGATCGACTTCTAACACATACACTTTTTTTGCTAGGAGTAACGGGAATACTAGTAATTTCGGTTACTAGTAATTTCAAAAAAAAACATGCAGTGATTTTGATTTCACAGCATGAATTGTGTAATTTATCTAAAATAACTAAAAAAGAAAACGCAATTTAGGTACTTATTGCCGTTTCGTTTGAAAAACTAAACTAAATTATGTTTAGACATTCAATAACCTTCAGCGCTCGACGTTTCAGTATCACTTTCGTTTCTTAATTTATTCAACTTATAAACTCTTATACCCGACAATCTATTGCCGCGATCTTGAGGACTTTAATTCATTATTCTTTTAACATTTCTCGTTATATTTTTTTCTAAGTGTTTCCGTCTTTCATCTTCCGTTACAACCAGCTGTCGTTTCCTTATTCGAGAAGTATTTAGTAGGTTTACCCATCACTTAAAATTTTGAAATAATCAACTTAAAAATTGACAAAGGTAAAAAATAAATGTTTTCTACGACACTTTGATATTCATTTGTTGCTCCGTTTGATCTTGTTCCGTGTAATTTAGAAGTCGGTGACTATAAAACAAAAACAAATTCCGAACTCTAAATTCAAAAAAAAATTTAATCAGGATTTTTAGTGGCACAAGTGTTTGCCCGAATGCCTTCACTGGAACCTGGGTAGGTACTATCTCTAACAACCCTGTTAATCCAGAAGAAAGAAGACTTTGTAGGCATCTCCAGATTATCCAATTAAAAGATCAAAAAAGGTGGCCTCAGATTTGCCTTGCATGAAACTAGATACAGCTTGTTTTAGTGTTTAGTTCCACTGGTCTTGACCAACTGATCAGCCGTCTTGGGCCCTCATCACTTTGAGAACCTTGATGAAAATAAAGGTAAGTACGTACTTTTTGTCCTTATTTAAGATCACATCGGTTTTCCACGCCCAGCTGAGTGATTTGATGATGCGTAATAGATTAGAAAGCCTGAAATCACTAAATATTATTTTAGAAGTTAATCGGGTGGAGGGCTGTGTGAAACCGATACCGCGGCTTCTGAACCAATCTGGATATTATGTAAAAATACCCAGTCTGCATGGAAGAATTCGTTGCCTCTAAGGAATGTTTCTGTAAGTACACGCTAGCTCATCTATTTAACCATATTCGAGTAATCAAATTAAAGTTCTAAGCCCCAGTCTACCTTTAAAAATAAAATGTGCGCAAAAATATTGTTCTTTTAAAAAGAGACCTAACATTTTATACAAAATTACATCGATTTGGGCGCACTGCGGGTACATCACAATGACCCCAACTCACAGACTTCAGCGAACTACATAGTACAGATATAAAACAGTAATACTAAAAGAAATGGTTTGTTAGAGGTTGTTCATGGTATGATTTGCGTGAACGATGGTACGGGATTTCAAATTAAACACTGGGAAAGTTCTCCTACCTGGAAAATGCCAACTTAGCAACATTATTTACAAAGTATTAGGTATACTTAGATATATTATTGAATCGATTAAAAGAAAGGTATTCATTGTGATATTGTCACCTTCTATTTTTACAAGCTTTTATTTAGTTTCACCTGTCCCGTTGTCTGTAATGAACGTTGTCTGTAATCAAATCTTCAAGCTATTTTTCGACCACTTCTGGCTATCCAATTGAGCTGAAATTTGGTATACTTATGTAAGTCACATGGAAATATTGTATATAATAAAAGTTTGTTTCTAAAACGTTTTTTTAACAGCAGCTTGTTAACGTTTTAGTCTAAAATTATCCTTTTCCGCACAAAAAACATAGGAATATTATGTTTTTCAGGTACCTACAGACAACAGAATTTTTTCAAGTATCCTTATTAAAATGTAGTCTTTATAAAAATTCTATATCATTCAACTTAAACATAAATAATATTATAGCCAGATTAGTTACTAAGGACACAGTAAGATAACCTAGTCATTTGTAAATTTACATAAACCGGTGATGATATTGATGTCCAACATACAAAAACGTCATGTGGTGGTATGTAACAAATCTATATCCTAACAAATACAACATGACAACAGCTCTTTTTTATTTACATGCATTACTTGCGCAAACTAAACCGTATTATTCAAATTTTGACTCTCATGGTAATGCCTACTTATGTATGTCGAATCATTAAGGAAAACTAAGCAAATAACAGGTTACAAAAAATGTCTGTCGAAAAGTAATTTTCGCTATTGTGAGCATTAAAAAAACAAATGGGAAACATTAACCGTCTACACTTTCAGCATTATTACTAATATGTTGTTGTCAACTGGAGTATACGTGACAGTTTCGCCGACAGGTGTAATAAAATCCACAATATATTACCCAAATATAACGAAAACAAAAAAGTATAATAAATTCAGTACACTAAAAACTGTTTAGATTAACTTATGTGCCTCGTGGCTAGTAAGTTTTACTGTCGACCTTGCTGCCGTGTCAGGCCAATATACTGTAACTTAAGATACATGAGTTACGCGTAACAGGTGTAGTTTGTATTATTCTAACGTCCTTTATACATAGAGCTCACAATTTTTTAAATATTTCCTACCAATTAGTAGTATGACACTACCATATAACTCACGTAACCATGATTTGACCCCATCCGGTAACGGTAAACTGCTGTATCTTAAGATACAGTGATATGCGTGATAAGTTACAAACACTTAAGCGAAATTATAACTCCGGTATCTATTAAATAGGTACATGACATAGCCGTGACAGGATCGTTCAAGTGTAAGTCTTTCTCCTTTCCCGGTCGCCGGCTGCGTGGTCTTAGTAATTTATATAGGACACGTCAAAATGACCTCACCTAGCCTGATGGTATGCTAAAGGTAAATTCTCAGGACCGGAGTAACCACTACCAACACCAGTAAGCTTTTTCACGTCCCGCTTAAAGGCCCCGGGACTTTATGAGGAAGGAAACACATGCGCTGGCAAAGAATTTCAAGTCTTTATGGTGTGACAAAGAAAAGAGGCACCGACAGCAAACAGCTTGATTCTTGATGAAATTGAGTGCACTGTGTGAGAGTGACTCAGCCTGGCACGTGTAGTTCTGTATAGGAAAGGAGAGGGTGGGATTAATTGGAAGAGCTCATCAGAACACTTGCCATGGTAGAGGCGGTAAAAAACTGCCAAAGGAGCAATGTATCCTACCTAGGGTGTTGGTGACTTCAGGACTCAATAATACGAACTACACGTCGCTGCAACCTGTCGAGAGCATCTAGTAAGTACTGTGCAGAGCCATCTCAAAGATGAGAATAGTATTCCACGCCGGAACGAATTTGTGCCTTGTATAGAAGACACCACTGCTACCGGCGTGAAAAACCGCTTCATCGTGTTCACGACTCCCGAGTTTACGCGAGGCCGTTTTAATGATGCTCTCGATGCAGTTTTTGTTGTTCAGCTTGCAGCAAACATCAATGCCGAGTATATCGGGACTATCCTGCAGTGGCAATGGGTGTCCCGAAGAGTAGGGAGGAGAAAAAAGAAGATACCTTTGCTGTAAACGCACAAGCCTGCGTCTTCTTGGCATTGAAGTCGAATAGGTTCTCAGAACACCATTGGGAAATGTGATTCAGGACCCGGTCAAGCTCAGTGACAAGAAGCTGTCTTTTATCCTCGATGTCAGCCTGTCTGACCGCAGAGTGACCGAGATTTAGTATGAAAGGTAGTTCCATCTGCATAGCAATGGATGCTGACTGCTGACAGCATGTCATTAATATGCACAAGAAATAGAGTGGGCGACAAGACGGATCCCTGTGGTAGCCAGCATTAACTTGCAAGAGCGCCAACGCTTGTCCGTCGCAAGCACTGAATGCGACGCTCCTGCAGGTAGCTATCAATCCAGCTGCACAATCGAGGAGGCAGACCAAAGGCAGGTAGCTTGGAAAGAAGCGACCTGTGCCAGACTCTATCGAAAGCCTTGGCGATATCAAGGCAGACTCGCCAGTGACTCGCCATACTTGTCCATAGCGTCATCCCAAAGATGGATAACGTACGCTAGAAGATCACCCGTTGACGGTTTCGATCTGAAACCATACTGCCGATCATTAATTTTATTAAGGAGTGATCCTCTAGGTGCCGCATGAGCTGTGCGTTGATGATATGCTCAAAAACCTTGCAATGAGGTGACGGCTATGGGCCGATAATTATCCGGGTCAGACCGGTCCCCTTTCTTGGGGATGGGCTGTACACTCGCCTCTTTCCATGCCGGCGGAACTGTACCCAAGGTGTAAGATGTGTGGTAGAGTCGCGTAAGCATTGAAGACAACTCAAGCAGTGCGCAACTTCGTAGAACCACCGCTGGAATTATTTTTAGACAGAGACATGGACATTTTTGAGAAATTAAAGAATCTTTATTTTTACCTGACTGCACCAGCGAGGGTTTCGCGCGTATGTATGTATGTATCTTTGTTCCTCCTATAGGCCTCTCAGCTGGACGGATTTCGATAAATGAAAGGTGTGCATCTCCTAAGTGTAATAGGGTACATGTAATGTGAACAAAAACCATAATTTTGATTTGTGGTGCTAAAATGTTGTCAAAAAAAAATTGTACTCACACTTTTTCGAGTGGGGTATCAAAATCAAGGGAGTTAACAGACGTTTTCAGTTTCAAAAATATAATGGTTATAATGTCCTATATACAAAGTATAAAATACAATTAATGATTTTTTTTTTTTTTATCATAAATTTTTTGGTTCTACTTTTAAAATGCCTTTAATTTCCATAGTTTTTTTTTTGGTAATTATGAAGACTGATTTTATTTTAATAAAGCTTTAACATTACATTTAACCGAAGTATTTTACTGCTTGACAGTACACTTGTAGTCAGACCAATTTAAGGTAACTTATAAATAACTGAGTTTAGCATAACTCCCCCGAAAGGATTTATCACAGCTAACTCGTATATCTTAACATACGGGGCGTCGCGTGATAGGTAAGTATGGTAGGCTTGCCATGCCTATCTCTGTTATTGAGTTTATTATAATAAATATAGCTATTATTAAAAAAATTCCTACATCCCGATATTAATTACATTAAAATATGTTACATTATTAAAAAATTTCATAGTTAGTTCCATTAAATTTCTTTAAAAACGCAAATATGTGATAAAATCTTTAGGATGCGATTACTCAAAACTATGTTTTTTGAGATAACGTAGATAGGCCTGACACGGCAGCTTGGTATAAGAAAACCAACGAAATTAGGAATAAAACAGTTATAATAAAAATTCAAGTCTTATTAGTATCTAACTGTGTTTGAGTTTTTTGGAGTTAAAACGTCATAGGGTCTTGGAGTTCGATTGACAATTTTCAGGAAGATTGTGAACATAACAGTTGACGATTCCAGTGACCCAAAAAACTATGTACTTTTAGCAAAGTGGTTAAAGATTGCCATTATAATATGTACATAAATAAAAACTATATATGCAACCACTGCCACAGGTACTATACAATTAAAAAAACATCTTCTGGTAGCGATTATTTTAATCCATGTACCTTTAGATCATCGCAATTTCTGAAACTTTAAGAAACTATCAAAATTATGACCGTGAATGATCAAGTCAGCCTCCTAGCATCATTAGACTCTTTTGGTTTTGCAAGCACTGAGATGATTCCAAAACTTCAGACCTAAAAATCTTGCTGTAGTTAGCAACACTAGTGCAGAGTTTATTGAGGAGGACGTTTGAAAAACAACACTATTTATTTTTGAAGTATCGAGCAGAGAATTCACTAAAAATACTGAAAAGGTGACTTGTTCTAATACTGATTTCTATTACAAGGCTTTATATCTAGTAGAAAAACTAAATAACAAATTGAATTTAAGTTAAGTGGTACCTGACACCTCTGATAAGCAAATTACCAACTGATCGAGTTGGGTCTACCGTTCCTTTTTATTGCAATTCGCTTCAGATTACTTAAAGATCGTCATTCCAATTGGCTAACCAAGGGTAAGTGGAAGCGTTCTGATATATTATTATTTTTTGTAAAACTAGAAATAAATTATACTTATTAAGCTCGAACAGATCAACTAACGCTCTGATGTTGAAAATCTTAAGTATCTGCTTAAGTTGTCTGCGCAATCTCTTGCTCTAAGGGGGTTTGCAGCATAATACTCATTGTACTGATAGCCTGCTCAGATAGTCTATCATTCAAGTTCACTTAGAATAAATAAAAAGTCGCACTCACTTGCGAATGCGTATGACATACTAGTAAAGTGATTGATTGATAAGGATGAATATTGTAAGTTATCGTATACAATTGAACTTGTACTTTTGTACCTTTTATTTTATGTTATTTTCTATACTATTCGTGAAGGTAAGGAACAGTAAAAAATCTGACACTTACAATAGTTCTTTACAGTAGAAAATTACAAACACGATCTCATCAAAAAACTGTCATGCTGGACTTAAAAGAATGCATCAGAACCACAGATGATATCACGGCGATCAAACAGCTCAGTAAACGAAAAGCAATGTTTAGGTTTTTGTTCTCACTTCACCTACGGCCCGTCACTGTACATTATCAGCGTGTACCTATCTGACTGCACGTGAGGTGCATACTTATAACCTTCGTGCTCGTTTGAATTTCTTCACCGTTTCAACCTCTATTAATAGCTCTTTGTCGAACCTTACATACGAAATTACGAGGGTATTCCATATTAAAAACTTTTTACCTTAATTCCCTGTTCAATTTTTATTATTCATTGTATACCCCCGGATAAATTAATGTTAATAAACTCACCTATGTGTGGCTAAGAGTTTTCAACCCCGTGGTGGGGTAATATACTGGTCGTACTGCTACTAAAAGATTTCCAAATTTCTAACTCGGGAACCGGTCCTCATGTTCAGCATTCTTGCATCCTCCCTAGTGGGTACAGTGCTAGTTATGCACCTGTCTGTCCATTCCTTTAGAGACCGTCAGTCGTGATTATTATATGTTATGAAAATACATGTGTATAATAACTGATGCATGCTTAGAAAAATTAGTTCATAACACTCAATCAATCATAAATATTTTGTTTCATACGTTTCAAGTGATAGAAAAACGAAGGTACTTACCTAATTAATTTGACAGTCCACTTAAAACGACACGATAATTTATGAGGAACGATAAAAATTATAATGTGAATTTATGTAAGCACGCCTTGAAAATATAATTAGCTTAACTTGCCTAAAGCCACATTTACGTACCTATTGAATAAAATCATGGCTGTTGTAAAAATAATTGACCGAATAATCTAATAATTTTAAAGCAAGCCTAGAAATAACTTACTAACTAACCTTAAATATTGTAAGATTACACTTTTCTATTCAGAAGCAAAGCCTGCAAGCTGATACACCTGCTGATTGAAGGACGAAGCTCAGGTACAGGTTTTCCTACGTAGTTTGGGAGGTCAGATGGCAGTCCCTACCATAAAAGTTGTATAAGCAAAATTAAAAATATTATCCTCGTTGGTGCAGTTGGGTGAAAAGAGAATAAGTGGTAAACAGACCCGGAGCTTCCAGGTGAAGGCCTGGAAGCCGGATTACTATTGGATAAAACCGGGCAGATGAGGATGATGATGACACTAAATGGATAATTAAGATAAAATAAGATTAACTGGATAATTTATTTAAATACAGTTACAAATTTCGTCATGTCACAAATAAACCGTCATATATGTTTAAATCACGAACGGTCAAATAACCCGCCCCGTATCGTTCCCAGTGCAAAGATGCCCATAATACTAGCCGCATTGGCTCGCTGTATAACGATGGCCGTCCTCTGTACCAGGAATAGCTGGATTGCATTATCTGGGTTCCTAGAATGCAGGTAGTATTCTTGTGCTTAATAGTTATGAAAGCCTTTTTCATTAAAAAATAACACATTAAATATTTAACAAATAAACAATATTTTTGAGTGATAACATTTTCTTATAGGTTTGGCAACCCTGTTTTAAATTTGTATTCAGTGTCGAAGAGTAGGCATTAACGTAGCGTGTGTGAAACTTATAATTGAGTTAATTAATTAATATAAAACACGCGAAAAGTACGTGACTGCGCGCGTGGATACGCTTTTATTAATAGTAATGTCTACATTACGTATATATTACTAACCAAAAGACTGAGCTGATACTTCGCCCGGGGATTTAATCACTGAATCACGGTTAGCGTAGGTTATTTGAGAAATAAATTAATTTTTTTCTTTATAGGTGTTTATACCTTCATCAACGTTTAATTTGATGAACACTTTGTGGTTACAAAGTGTGCTTAGATGATGATGATTAAAGTTCGCATGGAAATTATGTATTTCTAAAAAAAACAATATCTATACAAAGTTAGAACTGTTCAGCTATTCTGGCGTGTGTGAGTAACAAATTCATACATACCTAAATAATACTAGTAGGTATGATACACTATGTTTCAAATATTTTACTGAAATATTAGAATAATGTAATATCCTAAAACAATAATTAAATTTACTTTGGGACACCTTTCCCAAATACAATTAAAATTAGATTGTGACGTTGTTGCCTAAAATAATGAATTTATCAACGACGGAATATTTATTGTTCTAAAGCAAAATTCGCAGAAACATTGTATTGTTTGTTTATACATCACAAAGTGAGGTTTATGAGACCATATCAATTACAGCGGCTTTCAGCAACCATGGGAACTGAGAGCTGCATTTCACCAATGAAAATCGTGATAGCTGCATTTCACCAATGAAATTGAAAGGTTGCTAAACAAAGGGACCGTTCAACTAAAATAAGTTGAACGAACCCTTTGTTTGGAAATAGAGTAAGTTTAACCCATATTTGCCATCAAGTTTACTAACAGCAATTAAAATGGGGTAGTTATTTTTTTAGCACGCAATGACCTTCACGATTATCACCTTACCGGGGTTATTGGTGAAATATTACTATTGAATAGAACCGACCAAAACCAGACGGTGTGCACACGTAGAGTCTAGTACCCGGTTTTCACCTGGGTGGTAAATATACATGCAATAAACGCAATGTAGGTATTCTAAAGGACTTGAATTCGTAACTAGTTCCTTTCTAGGAGGCTTGCTCTTCGGATTTGGCTTATCTTGGGTTTTACGGGAGCCACTGCCATCTGACCCTCCAAATACCGAAAGGAAAGTCTGCACCCGAACGTCGCGCGTCGTCCGTTCAACTAGCATGAAAGGTTGGCTTAGATCCCAAAAATCTTGAAGGGATCGTGCAAGATTGGTGGCAAAATATTGGTGGTATCTATACTAAAGCAAAACTAGCTGATAATTATATACCTGTTAAAGTTCATCGACTAGAATAGAGAATAGTATAATGACATGTATTGTGTGGCCAAACTTATGAGATGGTAGGTAATTGTACTTAACTAGCGCTAAAACACATGCACAAATTAACATTTGACATCACCTGCAAGCTGGTACACCTGCTAATTGACAGACGACGCTTCAGTGCGGGTTTTCCTCTCGGTCGTCCGAAGGCAGTAACTCTCGTAAAAGCCGAGATAAAGCAAATAAACGGTACAAAGAGGAGGAGAGCGGACCCCAAACTCCCAATGTAAGGTTCAGATGCAAACGGATTGGTTCTCGAATGATGATGCTGAGGATCGATTTAGGCCGCAACTTTGTTTACAATATTAGTTTCAGCGCTGACTCGCACTGTATGACGTCATGGTGACGAATTGAGAAGGAGGGGTTGTAACAGCTGATAGAGATAACATAGCTATTTATATCCATAAAAACTAGTAATTATTGTTATATAGATATCGCAAAACTATCAAATAAATTATGCAGATTATATAAGGTTAGTTTAAATTTTAATTATGTAATCCTAACAGGTTCAAGGTATGTCTTAACTATAAACGAAAACAAACTAATTCAGTTATCATGCTTATAATATGCTCCGGTGATTAACTTGATTAATTGTTTTGGTGAAACAGTGGTGACATTCTGTTCATAAAATATTCCATGTGGTAATTCATTCCTACAAGTCGTGAAAAAAAGAAAATTATTTCTTGATATACAGACGTACGACTACGTATCCCGTTGATATTACCAGTATTACTGTATAACGTTTGATAACAACTAAACTATGATTGTTTAGACGGATCATACCATCAAACAATTAATGGAAAGAGACCCATGATCCTTGGTGGAACTTTTTCCACTTGCTGCAATGTTATATTGGAATTTCCAAGAAAGGTTAAAGTGTAAGTGAAGATAGTTGAAGTAATGGATTGTTTGTAGTGTATGGCCTGTGGCGCGTTGCCGGTGGGTCGCGACGCCGGCGAAGGCGACGCGGCGGCGCACTATGGAATATCGTAGAACAAGAGCTGCTCAAAATTACTTTTTTCAAATGTTGGCTATTTCACATATTTTTATTTTTGGTCCTTACTTAAGAAGTTGTACTTTCATAATAACAAAGATTTAAAACATTTACTAGAGTAATAAATCAATAAATTGCGTTTGAAATCAACATTCTGAAACTTAGTAAATTCTAACTTCAAAAAGTTCAACATTCAAAGCTAAATTTTGAGTACAATTTGTATACAAACCCATGTAGTGTGATACATTTCTAGAAAGGATATTTTATGGAAATTCAAATAAAATTATGAGAAATAAATTCTAGGGAAAAATTCAGTTAAGGCATGACTTTTTGTGAAAAATCATATTTTTTTATTTATTTTCGACTTCGATGAAGCTTTACGCAGTTATCGAAGTTTATCGAAGTTTTAATTTTTATTGTATTCCATGCAGAATATAGTTACCTAGAAGCATACGTAAAATTAGGTGCATCTTTGCGCTATTTACAGAGATATGACGTATATTGTGATAAGGTATTTAAATAGCTATAGCTATATCAAGGAACCGCAATAGATATGATCATGGCGGTTTTGTGGTAATATAAATGAAATGTCCGGTAGGTTACGTTTTGCACACGTGTTCCATATGAACAATCACAATATGATAAGGTGGCAAATAAGGGCAGTGTGCACTGCAATGCACACTGCCTATTTTGATTTGCCTATATAAAGCTCTGCCTGGTGTAATAGTTTATTGCGATTTATGCGTTACTCAAGTTGTCCATTACTATAATTTGTGTGACATTATCATTATATACTTTATAATGAGTTCTTTTACGTGTACAAGACGTCAACTATTAATCATTTTTATTGTAAACGGAAAAAGCGTTTCTAACTTGCCAACATTTTTACGTTACCATTATCAAATGTCAGAAGAAAACATAACAACTGTAATTCACGATTTTCAAAAAAACTTACTACCAAGCGAGTAAGGCAAGGCAAGGCAAGGCAAGCTTTGTCATCCGGAATAACAGTTGATGCTTCAAGATTCGGTAACTATGCCTATGAAACAGCAAGACTATATGTGAACAAATACAATTGGTATTACATGCCATCATCAGTACATAAGATATTGATACACGGAGAGAGTATCATAAATCATTTTGCTGTATTACCCATTGGACAACTTTTCGAAGATGCGCAGGAATCTCGCAATAAGGGCTACAAAAAATTTAGGCTACATCATGCGAGAAAATGTTCCAGATTAGCTACTAATGAAGACGTATTGCATACATTGCTATATACATCGAATCCATACATAACAAGTATTCGTAAACCATACGAAAAAAATGTCAAGGAGCTGGATCAAGATACACTACATCTTTTGAAAGTGAATCAACTCATCACGGATCCCGATGTTGTTTAACACAAAAAAATATGATATTATATACTTAAGTACAATTTTTTAATTTTTTTTTATTTCAGTCAATCTAACCTATTGTCGTCCGCAATTTTATTATAATTTGAATTAACAAAATAATTCCTCTCACAAATAAATAAAAGTAATAATATTTGGCTACTCTAATTTATAATTTATAATTTATATTTTTTATTATGTTTAATAAATAAAATTCATTATTTTGTGTAGTTGCATTACCTGTAGAGATGGAGAGGAGCCTTTAAAAAGAAATCAATGCTTAAATAAATGCCGTAGCAAAATATTTGTGACCATTTTTATCAATTTTCATAATGAAGCGCGGGTAAAACCGTGAGTCGGCACTAGTTCATATTGAATTTAATGTTCATTTATGAAGCATGGTCTGGTCTATGTTTATGCAAAATTACAAAATTAAATCTCAAGTATTTCAAAAGTTATAGATTTTTGATCAGCAAATGACCCATATTTTCCATAGTGCGGCGGCGTCGTCACCAGCGACGTCGGAGGCGTGCCCTGGCGGGCCAATGGCGCGGCCCCGCCACCCGCCGCCCCCGAGCGCGCTGCCGATACACCCAGCGAGCCAGTAGGTTTGTGTCCTTTTGGCTGACCGCATGACTCCGTATCTCGCTTCGTCGCTGTACTCGTTGTAACCTGTGTACGTGCAGCACGCGCTTCACCTTCTCCCCACGGCAGACAACGCTAGCTTCCGCCAGAACGCTTCGTACTCGGTCACTGAACTCGCCCAAGTTTGTGAAAAGTTGTTGAAAAACTTTAGAAAGTAAAAGTGGGGGAACAGTGAAGAGACGGAGTGCAGGTGGCGTGCAGCGCGGCGACAGTGCCAGGTACTGTGTCCACTGTCATCGCCGAGTGTCCGCCTCCCCGCGCGCCCGCTCGCCCGAGCGCTCCCCACGCGCGGGTCAGCACGCGACGCTGTTTGTCAATGACTTGTCTTGTATGACCCTCCTAGCGGACAGCTCCGTGTTATTATGCTCTACGTTGACCTAACCGTTTTGTACGGAAAATATAACATATTCATTTATTTAAAATGTTACGTAACTAATTAATTTTTCACCTACAAAGTCAGCTATAAACGGTTCATGTTGTTATCGAAAACCGTTAGTAAGTATTTGTAGAAAATATGTTGACATAACGTAAGTAGCTAGCGTGAAGCTTTGTTATCAAAACAACTTTATTTGGTAGACGGAAATTTTTCCTTAACAATAAGAATTTTCTGAAGGGATTTGTACTATAATATTAAGCCATAAAAGTTTTATATGTCTCTATTTGTCAACTAAAGTTATTCTCGCTCATAAAGTTATGAAAAAGTAGATGTAGTAAGTTATGAAAAAGTATATTAGCTAAGGATACCTATTTCATAGTTATTTTTGACATTAAAAGGACCCCGAATAAGTAAAAAAAAATGTAAAAAAGGTAAGGTAAAAACAAGAGTCGTGAAATAAATAAACAACAATTTCTGCTTCATCGCCTCCAAACGCAGCAGACAAATTAAAGAACATTTTTCTGTGCGAGGGCGCCGCAGCCTTCGCTGGCTCCATAAAACTTAACTACGCGCCGTAACCGCCACTAATTATTAGGGTGGGTTTACATAACGTATTTATGGGCATGAGATTTAACAGCAACGGCCGGTCTCGGGTGGTCTGTTATCGCCCCATTAAAAAGTTGTCCTCTGCGGACGCGTAAATAACATAATATGATGCTACGGTCGGCGAGCCGACCCCCGACTACCGTCTGTGGCGCGCAAACCGACACCGACTTCATGCTGGCCACTATTTCAATGTTTCTAATATAATATTTCGTAAGCAGTTTGACTATATGAAAGGCGGTCAACTCACCAACTAACGCTGTCTGGTGAGTCTGATTCCCTCGTGAGACAGTTATCTGTATAATTCATAGAGTTTTTTTTAATAGAATATATTTTTTATTAGCTGTGCCCGTGACCATGCCCGTGTGGATTTAGATTTTTAAGGTTATATTTTTTGCGTGGAAACCTAATTCTTTTTCTAAAATCAAAGTAGCCCATGTTAAGCCTTATGATATCACCTGTCCGCCATCGAAAGTCCCGTCCGTACCGCTCCGGCCGTTCTTGAGATTACCTCTTTGAAACAGGCAAAGACAGACAAAAAAAAATTGTAAAAATTATAATGAAGAAATTGTATTTTTTTTATAAATTACTACTTGTTTTACATAAGGCTTTAAAGGAGTGAGCAGAAGTGTATTTTATTTTTCCATGGCTTACAGGGTCAACCTATTGACCTCTTCCAGGCAGCATTGCAGTCTCCGTCTGAGTTCTGAAAATGTCCTCTCAGAAAATCTCAAAGATCTCTCTCTTGCCCTTACCGGCCTAAGACCTCGAATCAACCCGGATAATCACCGTAATGAATCAATTAGAAACTATAATCAAATAAAAACTATACCGAAAAAGATAAAAATATTAGTATAATACTGTTATTTTGAACTTTCTGCTCTATAACATAAAATCCAATATTCATTAATCAGAGAGTGCTGCAGTACGCGTGACCGCTGCAATTAATAAGGACGCCTAACAGTTCGTCGCACTACGTTTATATGCAGTGAACACTTAGCTTTCGGTTTAATTGTATGTAGTTAGCTGGGTAATAAAAAAACAAACTGCGAAAAGCTTGTAGAGCTACATATTAAAGGTATAATTTAACCGAGGCAGCATAAAACTTGTAAGAAAACTAATACCAAGAGTTGATACGATAAGCTAATAAGACGGCAACTTACACGGTGGGGAGGAGATTGGCCGGCGCCCACGACGCGGCGTCGCGCCGAGGCCGCGTTGATCCGCGCGTCATCGTCGACACCACGCCGCCGCGGCGCCCAGGACGCCTCGCGCCACTTTCAAACTTTTGATGTTTACACAACGCTCTGACGACGATGATACTCGTGCTAATTTCTGTATTTACGACACTTCCCTTGATAATAAGAAAAACTTGCTTATCTCTTTGATAAACTCTCAAGTTTGAATTAGTCTAGAGATACTTAAAAAGTATATTTATTTTATGGAGTAGAAATTAATTGGTGCGGGGATTTTTAGAGAAGTTTGTGATTTAGGTGACACATTTGCGAGCTCATTTCCACAGCCCATTACATCTGTGAACTTGTGCGGGGCGGGAACATTAGACACCGCCGGATAAATTGTGAAGCAATTCACAATTGAACTCATTTCTTGTGTATTTTTATACGACTATCTAAAGGAGTCCACTCTTTTTATTATAATATTATAAATGGCCTTTTTTTTAGTAACGGTTATTTAATTTTTAATATGAATTAATCAGGGATATTCTTATCATTTGTCATAATTTTTTTTGTTACCAATAATTCATAAAATTCGACAAAAAAAATTTTGTTGAAAAGTGAAAATTTTTTTTCACTTTTCATGTTATATTTACCCCCTGTAAATATAACATGAAAAGTGAAAAAAAATTGAAAGTGGGTATTTCTGACTTGTCTCTTTATAAGAACTCTTTTACATATTGTTGCCGAAGCAACAGTAGGCAAATTGCTAATCAATTTGGTATCTTTGACATTTCTCCTAAAAATCTCTTCTAAAAATAAACAAAATAAAAATAAATTTAAAAAAATCTCTTTATATTCTCCAAAACCAATTCAAAGTCCTAAATATTTTTCTTTTACATAAATCTCTTTCTTATAGAAATTCCGATTATATCATGATTCTAGCTACGCGATAAAAACGTTGGGCTTCAATATCTTAGAAGGGACTATTGAAAGCTGTATTTTCTGTTTAACTATATCTAATTTATATTCTATAGAAATATTTCCGTTAATTTTCACAAAGAAGTGCTACGCCGTAGCATCTGAGTTGTAATAAACCCGGGTATTCGTAGCCGTACGTAGGCGTCGAACGTTAGCAAGCTGTATGACCTGTCACATGAATTGACAAGGTAATTTGACAAGTATGTAGATATTAACAGGCAGGAGTGAGTTCCGCACGGAATCCTCAGTAATCCGCACGGGGCTTTAGCGCCGGATTGTCTTCCTGATATACATAATTATATCGGTCATATAGACAGGCTTAAATATTCTGTTAACTAAATAAATTTAATATACAATGTCTTTTTCGTGTGAAAATAATATAAAAGTAATCAAATTACACTTTTTTTTTTTCATTTATATTAAAACATTTTATTCTAGCTTAACCCTTAAATAGAAAGCATTATATTTAAACTAAATTATCCTTGTAAAGTTTACAGCTATTTGAAACTTATTTCATGTATTTTTGTCTCTATTCAAAAGAAAATAACAGAAATTCAAGGTCCGAAATGGCAGTCAGCGTCTTAAGAAAGTCAATTCGAGTAATATAATAGCTTTGATCTGTCAATTACTCGTGATGTAATCTATCCTAAACAAACAAAAACGGTCGAGTAGAAATATAACAATGCCTTATATTTTCTTCGCCGACTTGATATCGTGATAAACGTTATTTTGTTTTTTTTTAGCTGAAGTTTAAGGTAAAATATTATTTCAAGGGTTCGCCTAGAGCCAACTAACACGTCACGTGGCGTTTTTGAAATAAGTTCTGTCGTAAATCGCATAGATTTAGTTGTTTGAATTTGGAAGTTGGAAGAAAAACTTCGATTAACTTTTTCTTGTGAAATATGTAAAGCGTAGAGGTTTTATTGAGCAAACTGGGACCCTTCTAGACTCGAGAAGTAAATATTTTTAAGGTTTCTTTTAGTCCTAAGTTTGTTTGTACAATTTGTTTAAAGGTTGCGTTATAGTCCAGATTTTACTGTTCGACATCAAAAAATAAAAACAGTTTAGTTACATAAACAATTGCAAATTAACTAAACAAAATCCTTCTCAAAGAACATTATGTTGTATCGGAACCATATTTTATCTCACTGCACTCTAGGAATTATTCATGACACAAGACATACTACATATTATAATAAAATATGTCAAAATATGTCAACTGACGGATATGATGAACACAATATGAAACATCAAATGTGGCCTGTTTAGCCCCCCAGGACTCAGAAGGATTGAATCAAAAATGTAATACTGAAAAATTAATGCAATATTTGACATTACAAATTTACGCATTGCAAACGAATACATTGCTATAAAAGTGTCGCAACAACTCATTAACAATTGCAAGATTTATCACTTTTAGACTAATGTCTTACCTATACTATACTGCATCTACTTATTAGATAATGTATTTTTTTAGCTTGTCTATCTTTTATATAGTTGACCATTATCTCACCTTATGGTAAGTGATGATGTGAACGACGATGGATGTCTTCTTGATCTTTAGTACATGTATTTTATTTCACCTTTTTCTCATATACAAATCTTCAAAGCGTAGAGATGAAGAAAATATAAAAGAAACAGCTATACAATCCTGACTGGATACACTTCTCCGAAGTGCGTATCCCTCAATACCTCTTTAGACTCAAAGATGTGAAAACTTACCTATGAATACAATAACAAAGGCCACTTAAGATCGAGCCGTGAGCCTGTGCCGTCATTTAAGCGAGGAATGGTGCTCCACAGAACAGTTTATCGGGATGTCTATAAATCAGCACTTAAGCGAGGAGAACACGGTTCTTATATCCGAAAATGTCACGTCATGAAGTCCAATTGAGCGCACTGAGGCTTTACTAGGTATATTACAAGATATTGGCCTAAGGGTCCTATCAGACAGAGAGCGGTCACGCGGTCAAGCGTTCTGCGTTCGCGTTCTGCGTTCGAGCGTGCAATTGCTCACGAACCCCGCTGTTGAACGGTCGACGCGGTCCCACTAGTGTCACCATGATTTTTGACGATAGTTCTTCATCGGAAGACGAATTATTGATTTTGTGGTCATTATCAGCGTCAAGACGGAAACGAAAACACTGGGTGAGCCCAGTAAATAAGGATAGAGAACGAGATGGAGAATTTCATAGACTTTTTTCTAAATGGATTAATGATGAAGAAATTTTTTATAATTCTTTTCGGATGAGCATCGATTCCTTCAATGAACTGTATGACAAAATTAAACATGACTTAGTCAAACAAGATACTAACTGGAGGAAAGCCATTATTTCAGCAAAAGAAAGTCACGTACTAACATAATCAGCTTTTCGGTCTCCATCTTCCTTCCAATTTGGTCACCGAAACAGCAGTGAACGCGTGAACGCGTGCGTTCTACTTGATCGCGGCGGTAAGAATGCCTCCTGTGTGAATATATCTATATAACATAATATAACACAAAGAACGCAAAACTGACCGCTTGAACGCTTGACCGCGCGACCGCTCTCTGTCTGATAGAACCCTAAAATGTTATAAAACTACTACGGATTTCTACTTGGCCGTTCAAAGATTCAAAAACGCTTTTCGTGGAGTCTTTTAATCGAGTTTTTTTTTTCATAAGCCTCTTTATGATAGTTTATATTCCTCTTGGTCGCCTGTTGACCATTATTTAACTAAGTATCTGCCCACGTAATTCGACGCTAGAATATAGTCATGAATAAAGACAGTTATTGACACCAGCTGATGTTGATTTAATGCATAGTTGTTACTCCTGTCACTCAATTGCATGAAACTTTTTATATTTGTTTGACGATCCAAAGTTTATCAAGGATACAAATTTTGAATATCTAACGCTGAATCAGTATGATTAAAAACATCTGAATCCAAAACCTCTTCATTTTTTAAAGTCGACTAGAAGATACATAAGAACGATAGAAAACATTTAATTAAACCGTGAAATTAAGTTTAATTAAGTGATTAAAAGTGATTACAGACTTGTGTCATTTAACATGGTGAAAAACGTATTAGGTCATCGAGGAGTAAACTCTTGAATCTGTTGACACCATTCAGGTTGATGTTTTAAGTATAAAATCCGTCTCAACACAGGTTATTATTTCGAAAGAACTGAACTTTATTTCCGCAAACAAATCGCTACATACCTAGCAGAATCATCCAATTTAGATCGCGAATTCATGAAACGCATTATAACGGGTAATAAAAAGTGGAATTATGAGTTTGAAATGCAAACAGGTAACAAGCTGAAATTAACTTTAAAAACGTTACGAAAAAACTAAAATTACATTAGCAAAGTTACAAAGAATTAAGTCGTAACAATAATTATGTATTAACTAAACCTTCTAGAATAAAAGTGAATGTAGGAAATCGTGTGAGTGACGTGCAAAATTCGTTTGTGAGTGGTCAGTTGGTTCTGAAGCAGGTACGCTTCCTCGACGTGCTAATCTCTCTGCTTCTTAATATGGGGTAGCGAACATTCGAGATTGAAAAAAGTCATGAATGCAAAATCTAGATGGTTGAAATGAAGCCACTTGGCAGTATAATATGAAGTAAAATTAGTCGATGGAAAGAGAGAGACAAATATACGAAAGAAACAAAACTGTGCGAAGAGCCATTCTATGGACGTGTGCAACAGCCGGGGCGCGAACACGCTACAGCGCTGCCGATTCTGCAAAAAATCAACTCAAATCAAATCAAATCAAATATTTATTTGCTAGAATATGGTACAATAGATGTTACAATACTTTGGTTCTTCATAACCAAAACCTTCTAATGCTCTCATAATTCTTTAAACCACGTACAGAAATGTATGTAGTTTACGAAAAAAATTGGTGATTAGGTATAATTAATAAAAAAAACATACATAAATTAGCATGGTTTTAAAGACCCAGTTATTATGATTACCACTTACATACTTCAAGAGTCTGAGATACAGTTGTTAACCGTCACTGTTACACACGCTCGACTCTAAGCAGCGGTACTTATATCGATACAACACTGCACGATTTCACATATTCATAATTGGATGATTTAAAGTAGTAGTCACTGAACTGAAATTCCAATTTTCTGAAATTCCGATCTCTGGCAACCCTACTGATCGCTAGAAACAAAATTCTAAGCAATATATTGTAGTGAGTCACGACTTCAAAGTCGAATGGAAAATTTTGCTATGCTCTAGCTACTTTAAAAATAAAACCGACACTGCATTTAAAAAATAATTTTACAGTGTTATAAAATTTCTATTTATGAAAAATATAATAAATAAAGTTAAATTTATATAAAAAGAACTACTTGCCGCAAGTGCCTGGCAACCCAACTGTAATTTTACGATTAAAATCTTTCGCAATATAAAAATGGAATCCAGAGCATCAAAAAATAATAATTTCACCGTCCCAGTTCCTGACTATCCTACTGATCCAGTCGTATCATATAATCAATTTATAAGGCTGTATAAAAATAGGCAACCCCGTGTTCTATTCCAATCGTTCCGCTTTAATAGAATTTTAATTTCAATTTCACACATAGCGGGACACGCGGATTACGACACCGGGTCCGACTCGGCCGAGTTGGGTCGAGTCGAGTGAATTTTTCCGATCGGCTCGACAACTCTACCGTAGAAATTTTGATGTGCCGTTATTACACAGTCCGTTTCAAACGTATTGTGTGCGAATGCTTGCTACAAAAATAGCAATATTTAGTATTGTGTGTGGCCAACGTGCTGTTTGCATTGCAGCGTTTTAAGCACCAATGCTTTGATGAAGCCGTTTTATTTGTTAGAAAATTGGAAAGTATATGGTCGAAATTTTTGAACAATGATCAAAAATGATGAAAGTGCACATTTAGAACCAGACTCCGTTGATATTAATCTTAATAAAGTTTCGTATCAAGCTAATCTAATTGAGTCATCTAAAAATGTTTTCAGTTCACAAACTTTAGTTTATTTTTAACTCGATAAACTGCAACATTGTTTCAAACTAAGCACGTCGATAGTTGTGTACAGCACCGTGAATAAATTCACCGCCAAATTATTATGAAAAGCGAGCGCATCTTGTCTCAGGGACGAGATAGACGGCTTGACATTTTCGGCTCATCAACTGTCACTTCAACAAAATTCCCGCAAACCTGGTAACTCCGTTAAGCACGACGCTACGGTGCCATAACGAGACGCGACACGATACGTCGGCGTCGTCTGCATCCTGGATAATAGGGCCGCACTCACCTGAAAACGTGTTCAGACTGTTTTATATTTCACAGCGATGGGTTGGTGTGGTCTGCGCATCCAATTAACTTCAGTTGTCCGTCGCATCGTTTGTAATGTACGGTAAAATATCGAGGGCTTGATGAGTGCGCCTGGCAGTGCCGCCTGTCGTTATGAGCTACATGCTTATGCACAGCGCAGTGAAATGAGCTCATTTATACGAGAAGGACGTACTGTGACAGGGCAAGAATGTAGTGTTGCTTAACTCAAAAGTAAAATGCTATGGCTAAAAGTATAATATACTAGCAACCCGGGACCCGGCTTCGCCCGGGTGTAAATTCCAGTTTTCCTATAAAATATATAGCCTATGACACTCACGAATGATGTGCCTTTCTATTAGTGAAATAATTTTTAAAATCGGTTCAGTAGATCCCGAGATTACCCCTAACAATTTAACAAACCTCTTTATAATATTAGTATAGATAATTTGAAATATAATTTTGATTACCCAATAAATGACAGGACCCGAACCCTTGAGAGTCCGCAACACCGTCGCTGTGCTCTGGTAACCGAACTAAATTTAATTGTTTTTTTTTGCTGTAATGCTCAGCCGCCGTATAAAACTGAAAAAAAAAGCATGATCCATCTCATTTGGACCGTAACTTTTTCTTGTCGAGAGCATAAAGTATGGTCCCGTTCTATTTTATGATCCATCGCAACTAAAACTAAACACAACTGAACTAGATGTGGAAGCACGGTGTAACAGTAAAATTTGATTTGGATTTCGAAAATATTTTTATTTTTACAATTCTGAAACATTCCGAATCAAATATGTCCGATGCGACTGTTTACTGACGCATAGAGCAGATATATTTTCGATATTCTATTGTAAAAGTTGAACAGAATGGTTTGGTGATTTGTAGCTTAAGAAGTATATCGCGTTGCATTGCCATCGATCCGTAAGTGAATCTAGAAGCGAGCACGTCGCAGCTGCAACTGATATCACCTGACGATGTCGTTTGTACCCGTTGGGCTAGGATTAGGCACGAGCCATACGCGCGTAAATCGACAGATTGAATTACGCTTACGGATTCACGTTTGTGAACATGATACTGTACAATATTCGCAAATTTTAATTCAATTTCCTGCATAAAAAGAGTTTAATGTTAAACTCAAGTATTCCGGGTTAAGGAATACTAATTTAAGGAATGCCCCTTTGAATTAATGCTGAAGTGAAAGGTTTTAAAGCCTACAATTTAGCGAACCTAGTTTGATGTTCCAATTTCATCGAAGTTTCTCTTTGTCTCTGAATCTAAGCGGATTTGGAGTCGTGTGGCTCTCAAACTGACGTGTAGTAGTGCTCTATTACTTATGGTGCCCTGCATCTAAATCCATTCACATCAAATCGGATTATGACTAAATAAAGAATTTTTATTGTGAATTTCTGTATTTTTAAAACTTCGTATATGTAATGCGAGTATTATACAAGCTGACATAAACATATGGATACTAATTAGGTATACTTAACTTAAGACCTATACCTGCGCATTCCTGAGAAAAATGTTTTGATAGACACACATTGACCAACAAGTGTATAATTAAAATTATTAATAAGAGTTCTACAGTAGTTAATACCTATATTGGAACATTCATTCTAAAACTGATTTTAGAACTTATGAACGTTTTCTATTCAACATGCAAGTAACGCCGGCTACATAAGATGCTGTCTCCATAAATTACGTATCAAGTATGTGTAGAACCTATGAAAAATGTTTTCGTAACACGGTTTCTCGGCGGATACTTGCGGAAACTCCGCCGTCCCGTGCGGCCGCGCTGCCTTTATGCAAACAAAATGTATTGGTCCTTTGACGTGCTAGCTCGTTACTTCACTATTAGTTCCGCCTGGAGATATTAAATTGGCTGTATGAAGTTAATTTTTATCAGTATTATAATTATCTGATACTACAATACGGTCCTAGAATGTACCTATAGAGTAATAAATAAAGTATCTTAAAAGTCCTACTATACTATAGTAGGATACTTTTTTATATTTAAAACAAGCAAAGAAAACGGACGGACAAAGAATATTTACCCATTAACTATTCTTTGACCTTTTTCATTTATACAGAAATGAGAATAAGTTTATCCACATGAAAAGAAAAATACAAAAACGAGTAGGTAATATTGTACACCCTTCTTGGTAACAGCTAGATTGGCGCAGTCGCATAAGTTAATTTCCGGAAACAGGTCATGGCACAGTCACTTGTTAGTTTATCCTTGATTACGACGAGCCGGGTGTGGACTCAACCGTTCATATGCTATATAATCAACCATCAGTAGTAAACCTTGTTCTGATACGATATCCATTAGATGTTAAGTATTTTGAAATTACTTTCATATCGATTTTTGTCTATTGTATTTTTCATTCGATGAAAGTTGTAATGATAAAGTATTAATAGCAGAATATGAATATAACGAAGTAAGTTAGTAAGCTTTAGTTTTAAATCGGATATCTATTCGATTTAAAACTAAAGCTTACTAACTTACTTCTTAATCGATTTTAAAATTAACGAAGGTTAAAACGCGTCACAGGATTCCTCTTTATACCTACTATACCTATACCTATACCTACATGATGTATACTCATCATGTGATTAGTAATAATATATTTGCCAAATACTTGTATGCGCTACAATAAAACGGCTAAGCACGATTGGACACTATAAATTTAATACTACGTACACGTTTGCAATCAATCAATAATAATTATCTTATCTTATTTTAACTCACACCTGCGAAAGTTGAGACAGAGGTAATATACCAATACCATCTTCACTTTTGATAATAATTCTCTCCTTACATACTTCACATTGCTGTCAATTTACTAACATACCCAATAGTAGGGGAGGCCGGCCCGCTAAATTTGCAGTTACTAAAGCGTCATGGGGACCGATTAGATTGTGAAGATTTAGGCCTGAAACGAAAAATAATTTATTCATTTTGCCATTTTAGTGAGGAGGAGAGCGTGTGCTAATTTTCAAAAATGTTAAAAAAATCATTCACATAAAAATACTCGAGCGCGTCAGACATTCACGGTGTTTACCCGCTTTGTTTTTCTAACAACCGAGAGATATTATTCTGACGAGTATATGGGGGAGGATGGCTGTAGAAAAGGGTAGAAAAAAAAATAAGAAAAAAGTTATTCGAGCGTGTCAGATATTTGAAGGGAATATTTAGAAAACTCAAAAAAGTGTCTTATTAAAATATCTGACGATTTGGATGTGGTCAAAAGTTATAGTAGATTTTTGAAAATGTAAAAAAATAAAGTGACCTTGAAATACTCGAGCGCGTCAGATTTTTACACAAACGGTTCAACTTGATGTTCTAGTCGTCCCAAATGATAATCTGACAAATATATGAAGGAATATTCTTAATCTGATAATTTGAAAGAAAAAATTTTTTTTTCCTGAATGGAATAAATTATTACGCATATTATGTAGGTGAAACTACACCTACAAATATATATTTTTTTTTTAATCTTCATCCTCACTGGATTGATCTTCAAAATTGATTCCTCCTTGGTCAATTTCTTCTTCATTTTCTGTTTCTAAATATAATATAATAAATATAATAATATATAATAATAATATAATAATATAATAATATAATAATATAATATAATTTTCTATTTCTTTTGTATTATAGTATTAAAATAAACGTACCTGAATCTACAGTATCTCCTGATATGTAAGCCGAACGTCCACCGCCAGCTAAACTAAGTTAGTTTAGCTTAGCTCGCATAGTTGAGCCAGTTTTTCATACATGTGCGTCCACCGCGAACTATGCCAGCTAAGCTACGTGAAATGCCCCAGCTATGTGGAACTAACTTAGTTGTGCGGCCGACCCGTAACTAACTGAGCTAAACTAAGCGCCTCTCACCCCCTTGCCTTACCCCTGTGACGCCTGTCGATAGTGTTGTTCGCACGTGTTTGCTTTCGCTGCTTGTTTTCCAGGACTGAATGTGTTGACTTATCCAGTATCATGTTTTCGTTTTTTCTTCATAAAATAAGCAATAATCATTCTTCTTCTCCTATGACGATAGTCCAGTTCTAAAGTGTCGTCATTGCTCGTGTCGTCTTCCATATCACGTCCGGTTAACTCGACGTTCTAGCGTAAACTGGCCATCACTAACGTAGTCTTAGCTTATTTCCTGGTGGACGGACAACGCATTCTTAGTTTAGCTTAGCTTAGTTCACTGAGTTTAGTTTTCATTTAGTTTAGCTGGCGGTGGACGTTCGGCTGTAAGGTCGATTTTTAGGTCCCCTTTGAGGTATGAGCATATGATTGGTCCGTCAAGTGAGGTCACTTGACGGACCAATCAGATGTCTCCGAGAGACGTCTTGTAGCGAATCAACGTTCCGTTCGTTCGTACTTTGAATCATTTGATTGGCTCAAAGTGCACGATGCGCGAACTACTCCAAAACCTGGCCAAGCTACGTGCGATGATTATGTGATGTGATGGTGCGAGAGAGTGAAATATAAAGAAAAAGTGAGAAGGAAACAGAAGCGCGGAGTTTCAATCCAGTTCTCAGCAGCTGTATAACACCACACTTTATTTATGCTTTAAGCTACATCGCCCCATGAAAATCGTCAGATTATTTTATTCTGTAATTCTCATAGGATTTCCTTCAAAATAAAAAAAAAATTAATCGCGCTCGAGTATTTCACAGCGACGTTTTTTTTTTACAATTTTGCCACTCACCCATTTCCTTATGCCACGCAAAAATCATCAGATTATTGAAATATAGTCTGTTCTGTATGTATTTAACTTACCTGGCCTTAATCTGACGCGCTCGAGTTTTTCTGAGGTTTGATTTTTTTTTACTAATCTGACAGGCTGTCCTCGGAGCACGCCCTTATATAAAGGGTTTATATTTGGTAGGAGTACATTACAAGTAATAAGGTTTCTCCTCATATAGTTTTCTGACGCGCTCGAGTAACTCTTCAAATCCCTTCATGGGCTCCCCTACCACAAAAGACTAGGATTTTTTTCGGGTGTTCCCACCCATTCAACCTTCCTATTCTCTTTATTTTCCTTTAGAGATGAGTGCAAAATGACACACTAGGTATTATATAAGAAAGATAAAGCGAAACATTATAATTTGCAACCATTATTATGTGAGCAATGCTGTACTGTACACAATACTTAATTACTGCAACAATCTGCAACCTTGTTCCTCGCAAATAAACATTCTTATTCTACTTATAACTAAAATACTTATATTTCATCATCCGATTCCTCATTCCTATTTTTTTTTTCATATACTCATTCTCTCTCATACTCATTTGTTTTTAAATGCTATATTGATGTAGTTGTTTAACAGTACCTACCAAATACAGAACCCAATATTAATATTAATAAGTATGTCATTAATTTATTTGAATAGGTACTGTTTTAATACTGAATTCTTACTCCATAATAACAACATCGTATCTTTATTGTTTACGTACAAAAGCTGAAATAACATTTCTAGAATCTTATCTGTAACTAACGCTTGTTTATGAAACTAAAACACAAACACAAAGAACAGTAACTGCTAAGTAATTAATCGGTGAAATTATCTAACAGTACAAAGTTGGCTGTTTATAAGCGGCAACTTTAGAAAACCGGTGAGATAGTGGTCAAACGTCTGTCGACTAAAAGAAAAACCTGAATATTTTCATGTTAAATTTTCAATCATAAAATCAAAAATTCTATCAAACAGCGATTAGAACGAATTCAAATACTTCATGTTAAAAGAATATAATGCCGACTCAATTAAATATAAATACGAAATTTGAGTAATCACTGTCCTCACTCCAATATTTCAACAATAAAGAAACAAAACGAAGGTAGGAAATAATCAAAGCTCTCATTATTGTGATCTCCGAAAAGAATCTTTTTTTAATAAGAAATTTGTCGTAACTCAGCCGCGATGACTTTGTTCCACCCAACGTCCCAAGTAATGTTAATTAGATAATTTAATTTTGCCGTTCCTGATGAAATGTTTAAGGGGAATTTTCTTTTATCTTATCATTGGCAAAAGTACTTGCTTGCTTAATTGTAATAAATTTACAGGAACATTGTGTCCACTGCAAAATACTTCATATAGCTGTTGCTGATGTCTTTTCTGAAACAAATTATTTACATTGCGAAAACCATAGAATATCACTGTTAGAACATTTCAAACTTAGTAATGTTTTATGACGTACATAATTTAATTTTAAAATTTAACATTTAGTGGACAGATAGGTACAATTATATCGCAGTAAGTCATTATAATCTGTAGAACTAGCTGCAACCACTGTTCATCTGTAACATCTAATAGAAGAAAAAATCCTTTCAGTAGTTTACTGAAAGGAAACGGATGCAATCCATCGCGTACAAACAGACAAAAAAACTCCAAAAAAATGTTTTTGTTTAGAATCGTTCATTAAAAATAACCCAAGTAGGTACATATTTTTTTAAATGTCTTAAATATACATACAGCTACCTATTTAATAATAGAATAGATGTAATCATAATCTTATCACATAAACCTCTCAACAAAAAAGTATGCCAGATTAATTCAAGTAATTCAAATACCCCACACTTAGTACCCACCAATCTTAATTTTTACCCACTTTACATAAACAAGGGAAAACCACTATATACTGAACAATTTTAACTAAGGGATAGGAAATTATATTTCGTTATCAGTCCACTCCAGCCAAGATTGTGGAATATAATTTATTCGTAAAATATTATATTCGAGTGTCTGGTCCTATTATAATATTAAAAGTACCCACGGTTTTGTTAATCGTGGCGTCTCTATCTTTAAGTGTGGCTTATTTATTTTATAACCAGCACAGTTATGATAAAAGTTAAGGTCAGAAACACAAAGCAGTCCTTTTGAGTCAAACTTAATATTGATTTTGTTATAGACTAGCCGATGCCGGGGCTCCGTCCGCGTGAATGTCGGCTATCGCAATTTTTGATCAAATCTCTATTTATGTTTCATAATTAATTTTGTTGACATTCCATTGTTGCATAATAGCTTAAGAATTTAAATTTGCACACCTATCAGACAACTCGCACTTAATATTATTATTAAACTAACCCTATGTACTGTCTTTTTTGATGATTAAATAAAACATAACTTTGTTTGTGGTAGAAACAAAAAATAGGTCAAAACTGTATTGTCTCCTGAATTTTCCCACAACTTATCAAATAATTTTATTGTTATTACTGAGGCAGTATTCAACTGGTGATAAAAAGGTCCTGTAACATGAACCTATAAAATCTATCTAGACGGATGGCGTCAAACGAGGCTGTGACAGAAAACTGGCAGCGGCAGGTAACCATGTGTGAGTGAATTTTGGGTTGTTAGGTGTTACCCATATATAATTTAAACGTGATTCCTGGATAATGTTTTCTTGCTGTCACTAGAGGTTTATACAATTTCACAAAACAATATCTGCTATATATTTTTTGATACTTAAGCTGACTGAATCGAATGACATTTGCGCGCGTAATGGCTGACTAGTCGTGTGTGAGTGTGTGTGTGCCAACTTGTACGTATAAGCAAGTGGGCCGACTCTAGTGACGTTATTTGAATTATTATCAACGCGCTCTGTCCATAGGTTTCATAGCATCATATCCTGTAAAATAAATGTGTCATCATTTATTTTGCAGGACCTCGGGATAGATACACACAGAAAATGTTTACAGGATGACGCATCCTGTCAACAAACTAATAAACATGACTTGTGTTCATCAAACAAATAAATAATATACTTAATGTAGTTGAAAGCATATAACCTCAAATTAATTGCCAGAGTAAACCAAATACATTTGGAAATACGTTCTGTGTGCTATTTGTAGTTAGTATTTAGAGTAAATTCTCATCGTCGTAGATACACAAGTTCGTGGTTACTCTGCTGTAATAAACATAGTTTCTGTGCAGGTAACGATTGAGACTCACAGTTAAATAAGATAGCGTACGTATCCTCTAAAACCACAAATGTAAGTGCTTGAGAATTTACGAAATCATTTATTTCCTTTTTAAATTGAGTATGTTGTAAACATAAGCATATTTTATTTTTGACTATCCTTACAGTACTATTAATACGTATGACTATATTATCTTACAAAGGCGTTATGATTTTAAAGTTCTTAGGATTAAGACTGTCTTATAAAGTACCTATATCATAGGGATGTTGATAATATAGTCGTCTCATAGATTATAGATAATTAAATAGATTCATACCAATACTACTTAATGAATTAGTTTTTTTTTTCTGAAAAATATGTATGATATGTAGAATAAGGTATTGCCTAACTATAAATATGCCACGACATTCGGCATAGTGCTCTCTAGACCAAAATCAAGCGTAGTTTAACTAACTTGCATTATGGGTCTTAGAATGAAGATAAACATACTTATACACTTTTTTATACTCATAGACATATTCTTACATATAAATATTTGCACTGAGCGGGTATCGAACCCGCTTCCCCTACCATAGTATTGGAATGTACTACCGCTACGCCACAGAGGCCATCGGTATGGTCTTAACTGAAATTGGATAATTTTGAGTAATATACATCCGATTTAATTTTATTTATTTTTGTTTTAAAATGTTGGTAGATTTGTTGACCCGTGTGTAACGGGTTGTGTCCCAGCTTCTAGGTGGAAGTGGAATCTCATAGATATCTCGCTGCGGATTCCATACACCAGCGCGTTAGCATTTATTCACAGCATTTGCTTGTTTTGAAAACCCCAGGATTTTGTTTGAACATTTTGCGTTGTGTCTGAGCATTATTCTATTACAATCTTTAACAATGATCGTAAACCTAATTAATGTTATGTTATTATCTTTTATACAAATAAATGAAGTGTAATTTTATTATAATATATTAATAACACGGCGTGGTACCTATGACAATACAAATAACTCAATTTTTATCTGTCTAAATGTCGGTATTTATATCTATCTGTCCGTCTGTTTGTTCCGGGTAATCTCTGAAATAGCTACGCCGATTTGGACCGGACTGTTACTGCACATAGCTTATGTTATAAGACATTATTTAGGTAACCTTTGTTTTAAAAAATGTATCGTAGCCCGCGCCAAAAAATTCGCGGGTGCGGTTATGTCAAAGTCGACCGACTAAAACCGCACACTTTCTCCTCCACGGGGTTGTTCCGTGAACTTCTCTATATTCCTGAACTTTTTTAAAATAAAACCACCACTCTTTTTTAATTACCAGTTCCGACTACCATCTATAAAGTACGAGACGGTCATCTTCCATCTAGAATTTCTTTTTTAATTTGTTAGATAATAAAACAGTGTAACAATACTGACACTATCCTTACCCGGAGTGTTAGCCACCACTTGATTTACATCTACGACTACTCCACAAATTAAGCGGGAAATTAATTATTACTGCAAACGGAGAGCCCACAAAGCCTCCTTAATTTCTGTTGTACGTCATAGTTGAAACCACTACTGTGAAACATCGCCCAATTAAAAACATTGATAGAGCAGGTACTCTACATGTAAATTTCGTTTTACATTATTATGCTAGTAAACTAGCACATGGCACACCTGATGATAATAAGTTATCCACTGGCGGGAAATAGGTACTGATTCTATTTTCATGACCCACAAGCAGTTATTTCCGGGATAAAAAATCGATTTTAAACTAATAATAATAATAATAATAATATTTATTTATTTTCTCCCATACAATATTATATACAACAATACGGTAACATTTTAGAGGATATTGGGAGACTGGTTTCCAAACTAGGTAAAAACCTGTGATATGGATAACCAGGCCTCCATTCCACATACAAGTCGTACTGAGTTATAGCGAGAAGTTACATAAATATGAGTGGGCAGACGATCTTAAAGTTAAAAAAGAAAAATAAAACAAACTACAAAGCAGTTAACCAGAAAGGAGTTATCTGGGGAAGTAACAAAACGTGGATTAAAAAGTAGGCAGATACAGTTACTATTAATACATATGTGTGTGTGTGTGTGTGTGTGTGTGTATGTGTGTGTGTGTGTGTGTGCGTGTGTACTGCAGAATATAAACTATCTCTGTGTCAAATTTCATTCGGTTTGATTTAGACGTTTTTGCGTGAATCAATTATCCAAATCTACACAATTTTATAAGTTATAATATAATATAACTACTAGAAGTATTACTCACCAGTTTTTAACTAAAAGTGTCTAAATAAAGGGAGATTTCTGGCCGTCTCAGTTACAGGATAGGATTTTGCCGTCCTTGAAGCCTAGAGCGGTATTTTTTTTATTCTACGAAGCACAGAATATGACAGAAAAACAAAACTGCTTGCTTATTTTAATATTTCTGCTTGTGAATTAATCATTAAACTTATTGAAGAAGGAGAATGTAAATATGACCATTTTCCATACCCTCCTCACGTATTCCTTCATAACTGAAACATATTCACGTGCTACGTTACTTATCACACGGAAGCCAGTGTGCTAGTAGGCCACCTTACTATAATAAAACAGTAATTAAAATAGTGATAAGAGAACAAACATTACAATAACGTCAATTAAAACAATGATAACAATGAAATCATTACCCAAACCGCATACTATCTCTTTAATTCAATTCAGTGAATACCCCAAGTATTGAACATACTAGCAGATTAAACCTCACACTGTAATATAATTGTATGTAATCATTATCTCTGAATTTAGGTGTAGTGTCGTTTTATTATCGCCCTAAATACAGCAATAGTGAAACCGTTGATTACAAGGCAGGGCGGCTTATTGACTGAACCGATTGTGTTACGAGTCATGGGCTCAATGCACCATAAACATTATAATAGAGTGATCACTTCACCCGGAAAAAATTCAATATATTTTGTGGGCAACGTAAATATTTTCATCCGGATGGCATCGCGGTCAATGCATCCAATTACTGCAGGCGTTGGGCAAAGTCGTAGCGTTCGTAAAAATTCTCTATAATACCCTACAGGCCTGAATGAAAACACATCGAGCGACCGTGGCTCGCCCCGGGCAGCCGTCCCGCCATAATTATGACATAAAACCTGATAGTGTTACGTTCACAAAAGATATTATTTGCCATAATCATTATGAATAGAGGTTACATAGGTACGCGTAAGTGCGTACACGTGTCGGTTTCAGAACGACTTATACAGGCTTAATGCTGAAATTATTTTAGAGCAACAGTATTATCTTTTTGATACCTACTTGTGGCGTGTCTTGTTATAATTTTAAGAAAATTGTTTTACAAATAGACATTTTAAGGGTAAAACAATACAAAACTCAAACAAAGAAATACTAAACAAATATATAACATTCATAATAAAATCTTCCAAAGACTGGTTGTAGTTTACATGTTGAAACCGCCTGAACATACTGATTAAAGTCACTCATTAAAATCACTAATTGCCTCCAAAATCAGACCTATTGCCAAAGAGTATTATCGTATTACTGTAACCGTATGGGCCATCTAATGAATATTTCATAAACTAGCGAGTATTCGTCAGCATGGCTATGATTATATAAATGCATTTTTTAGATGAGAGAGTTCTATTTTTTATAGTAAAGAAGCACACGTAAACAACGAATTAAAATAAAATAAAATAATCCCGGTTGCACCCATGGTTTTCCAGACTCCCAGACTGCCAGACCTCAGAGCCCAGAGTCCGCTTACCCCTTCCCCTCATTTTACGTAGATATATTTAACAGAGTCTCGTCCATCAATCACCAGGTATAGGTAGTACCAGATAAGAGTCAAGGGTCAGCTTGGTCTCAAGTATCTTAGTGATGCCCCATGCTCCTAAATAATTAACTCAATCTTCTTCAACCTAGCGTTAAATCCCAGTCGCGTCCAAAGCTTTCATCTCGGAGTCTGGGGTCCGCTTTACCAGTCTTAACTGTGGATTTGGCTGGACCTCGATATTTTCCGTGAAGCGACTGCCATCTGACCTTGAAAACCCAACATTAGGCGATATCGAAGCATTGCAGCTAGAACGTTGTTGTTGGACTTTTTAGGGCTCCAACTACCCGTAACGACTGCCATAGATGTTTGTATGGGAACCGGTGCCGATGGCTTAATGTGCTCTCCGTATGCATTTATACAAATATTTGCACTGAGCGGGGATCGAACCCGCGCCTCCTGCGCAGCGGCCGCCTTCACTTCCGCTACGCTACAGAGGCTGTCAATAATTAACTCAATCATAATGTTTAAATAAATTGTCTACACTGGACATTTGCCTGTGTATTTTGAATATTACATAATTAGATATTTACATTTACATTTCCAATTATGCATGATTGGCACCTATCAAAAACGTTCTTCCATTGACTGTCCGAAACTTGTGGGTTTATAACAATATTTGTCAATGGTGCGGAGTTCGACGCTTGTTTGAGTAGGCCGACGATATTTGCTTTTGGCGTCGCCGGCGCCGACCGCGGCCCCCACACAACCACTAATCATATTTTATCGTGCCCGCTTAACTCAAATATTCGATTTGGATTAAACGAGAAGCACAAAAAAAATGCGATGCTATGGTCGCATGATTTATGACTGATTGTAATTTAACGAGTTAAATTATTTCACTTATTAGATGAAACCGTTATAAAGTATTATGTTGTCGTAAATTAGTGATGTTGAATTATGTTTCTTTCTAGATAATAAATAATCTTACTTTTTACTACAAACAATAAAACTAGAATTCTACATCAAATTTTATTTTATGGGTTTAGAAAAATGTTGATTTTATCTCAGTAAATTTGAATATAGAATTAAAAAGTTACAGTAGATGACAGTACAACCGGGTCATAGAATTTTTTTTTACCAAATTTTCCCGTGCGGAGCCAGGGTGGACTAGTTAATAATTGTAAATTCGATCGTAGCTACGCTATAACTAAGCATCTACCTTGCTATTTCTTTTCTTAAGTTTTTATAAAATGCAGGTATATAGTATGCATATAAGTGACAAATATAATTTGATACTCATATATTTACAAGTAATAAGCTTATAAAATAACACTATAAATATACAATTGCTACAACACCGGCCCAAAATTTACGTTTCAAATGAGATTGTTCTGCGTGACGTCAAGCGTCATGCATCACGTGACTGATAGCTTTAATATAGTCCCGTCGATTATCCAGCCGGGCGGAAACGCCAAACGGTAATCTAGATTTAATACCACGGCTCATCGCGGCTCGGTCTGCCTCCGCATTGTCCTTGTACCCACTACTGACGTGTGGGTACCCAGTACAAGGTATACACGCGTGTTCAATTCACTCCAGACATTCCTTATGTGTGCGTATATTATCGTTAACGTGAAGATAGGTACGTAACTGTAGGTTATATTATTGTCAAATAGTAGGTACATTATACTTATGACTGAATTGACAATCTGTTTCGAAATTGCAAAAAATAATCTTTTTATATTATTGATATAAAACAGTTGGAACATTCGGAAGCCGTAAATAACCCAGGGTCAGTCGGGGTCCTAAGGAAATACCTTATAGGCCCATCTTACACCGGCCAGATAGCATGCGATTATAATCGGTTTGAGTTGGAACAAAAATGGTACCTAGGTATTACTTCAGAGTAAGTATAATTAGTAGAACTATATACCCGTAAGTAGTTAAGTAGGTACTGCTTCCACTTTAGTTTCTTTTCGGCTATAGTATATTATTATTATCAGTTGAAAAAAAGTAGATATCTAATTATGTCAGGTAGGGTAGGTACCTACTCGTACAAAAGTGGTTGATGTTTGCACACTCAATAATTTTCACATGAATCACTCTCAAAAAGTAATTTAAAACCATTTTCAAATGCCGACGAAAACATTGTGTCAGACGTAATAAAGCTGGGAATAGCATTCTAATGAATGATATTGGTCCTCCTGTGGGATTACAAGTTAATCCTCTTGAAACGTAACCAGAGGTGGGGGGAGTGCGGTTTGTGGGACGCTTCGGGTAGGTAATAAAATTCTTACGTCATCACTGGCCGACGGACCGCGAGCTCAAGGTATTACCGCCTCATCTGTTTTGCTTTTTTTTTCATTTAATTCATGGAACATTTGCTCCGAATTACCGAGGTCAAATTCTGATTTCCAAGGCAATTACACAATTCAAATTAGGAATTGCAAATTAGGATACCCGGCATGACACTGTTAATAAATATAGGTACCTACTTACGTCTATATGTAGCAATAGGTTTAAACCGATCCATAGAAATGAATAATGTAGCAATATAACATTTATAACGCAAAGGGATATTCAAATTTCTGAATAATAATAAAAACCAAGTGTGAGATAAAATGATTATAAACATTATTCACGAGGTGAATCGTGACATTTCTCGTTCACGATATTCAGTCGTTAGGCGAGATTTTTCTCTCAGAAGCTTTGAGTAAACTCTTATTTTTACGAAGTATGCCGCCGATGTCAGTCTCCTTTGTTCCTTCGTCTATACAATAGCATTACTTCAAACCATAAAGCAAGCGTAATAGTTGACACTAGTAAAAGCTTTCGAGGTCGTGAAAATAAAAAGAAAACAATATTACTGTTGTGGTTCGGATACCACATTAATATACATTTGGCCAAGGGGAGATCGGGGGGTGTAGCGGGCGAGAGCCGCATTTTCGTCACAAATTGAACAACAAAATAAAATTAGCTAGACTTATTTATGCCAGTTCGGATAGACAATACAGGTGAATTAACTTCACGTTACTGTTAACTTCCAGTGATAATTAACGCATCTGTTGTTTAATATCCGAAACAGCTACCAAACCTAGCCAATTTCAATACAAATGAAAGCATTATGTTCTTAATAAAAGGCTTGTAGAGGAAGATTAATTATTTGTCATTTTCTCCCTATCACATCACAATACTCAGTTAATTAGTTTAAATAACAGTGTTTCACCAGACGCGCAAACAGAGACTCTTAATGAGGGCAACCAATTCTCGGGGCTGAACCGAAATGGTCTTTCATTTTAGCCTTAAAGGCGTAGGGCGTCGCAATACGCCAGCGAGTTTGCCAAAAACAAGCCCAATAACGGTCTGGCAAACAGTACAAACGATGCGTTAGTGACAAAACGACGTTCGCTCGTCCCTCTCGTGCGCCGCGCCAAGGAACAGAGACAGACGCTTGACGAGCACGACGGGAAACAAGACAGGTTATTATCTCCCAACGAGCCAAAACATGTCAGAAAACCTTCTGATATTTTCCACACGTCCGCGGCTATTCACAGGAGACTTGAAACGAAAATTAGTTACTGAAGATTTCTTGTTTTTGTCTGAATGCGTAACGTGATTTTCATTGTTAAGAAATATCAAACGCCACCTTTGAAATTGAACTACGTGCACTGAATACAAAGGAGGTATACATATGTCGCTCGCCTCACAGGAGACACTCTTGTTTAAGGGCCGGTAACTCCACTGTCCCACGATTCTGCTACTATCGAATTCAATTATTGCTTCTGCGGTTTTTACACTTTATTCTGACTTAACTTGAGGAACTAGTAAAGGGAAAGAATAATACGAGTCACAACGCACACGATCACAATGAACTGTGATCGAGAATGTAATGTTATCCTTTGTCGCAGTTTTTGGAGCAGACCCATGTTCCCACTCGGCCTCTTTGTTACCTTTTGGTTAATTTTTGTCAGATTAATTTGTCTGCGTATTTAAATAACAAATTGTGATATAAAAGAATGGCTTTTTGAAATTTGGTTTATTTGCATAAGATTCGAGAATTGCCAAAAATAAATTGCTTCTAATATGAAGTTTGGTATTTGTGTTCAGTACTTACAAAAACGTGGTTGCTGAAAAATATGTGGTATATACCGTCGGTTACAATATGATAACGCGGCTCGATACAAAGCAACGCGCCGAGGTTGATAGAGGGTGACACTTTCTTAAGTTACGGCATTCTCTTACCGATTCAATATCCTTTTTCTATTTTGTTCGTGTGAAGCATATCGCGACATCCTTTACTCTATATTCACGTCTACATTTTCACAATATGTGAACAAGAAATACAAACATTGAAAATCTTCACTTTCCGCACAAAGCTTATCGCCTTCATCTTGCTACGTTACCTTCTACATTCCCGAAACGTAATTTAACAATATTATTTAATTTTTCTTCTTCGTGTGTATTCTATAAAAGGATGAGAATCTTGTAATACACATTTTCTAAATTCCGTTTGATGCTAAGCACGGGCAATAACCGCAGGCGGTTATTTTTGAATATCGATATAACGGATCTCCGGATTGTCCGCCATTATTCTTTGAAATTGCCCATCTTTCAAACCTAAATATGTAGGTACTACAACCCGAAGTAAATTATTGGAACACGTGAAAGGGTCTCACACAAAGATTAATTTGCCTACCCATGCACATATTATATATTTAGATTAGGGATTTTGTAATCTACAAAATACGAAATAAACAAATGGAAACCTCTGTGAATACTACACTCTTACGATTTACTACGAATTGGGTACTTATATGAAAACAAGCGCAATATTGAAACAATCGGTGAAGTATTACAAGGAGTATTTTCAATTCGACGATGCTCGAACAAGGCAGGAGGAGGCGCGGTCCCTCCCTGTATTTTCCTGTACATTTTTTCCCCTCTCTATGAAGAAGTCATAAATCACGTGGATGTAAATCTGTAGCATCCAGTTGCGGATGAGTGACGCGCCATTATCGTGAGTCGTCGGGGCCGCCGCCGCACCAGCCTAAAACTTGACGCCGAGCAAAACTTTTAACACTGACAATCCATTTTATCCGGTGTACCGCAGGACCATAATTTTAAATTATTTATTTACCATGCACTTCGGTATTGACCAAAAGACACCAGTTTAGTGGAATTTTTAAATCACTAGAGACATATTTTTATCTTTGTTATGAAATATTGTAAATATGTCTTTATGGCAGATTCGTAGAGACTGCTGTATACCTGATAGAGTTTTAATCCTAGTTACTTTACGGTAACGATAGTTTATCAATGCTAGAGACCGATAGGTGGCTCTCAAGCCAGGTAAAATAAAAATTACACGAAGGCTAAAATCATAGCAAAGAGTACGCAAATAAAAACAGATACAGAAATTCCATTTCAAAACCTATAAAGCTAATGTCTACTAAATCAACATTCAACATTAATCTAATAAAATAAAGGAACGTCACACACGGAGATTTGTTAGGGAGGAATGATATTGTTCATAATAAGCCAACACGGCTTTGGCACCCCACATCCATCATGCTAGCGAAGTCATGACTCCATTCTATCCGTCACTTTTCTGATGATCTTACGTAAAAACCACTCGAACGAAAATTTCCTTGTACTAAAGTAAAGATTATAGCGACCAAACTTACATAAGAGTGTAGCCATGAGATTAGCGATTGAGAGTTAAGTATTTGGGGTTCACCTAATTTTTACTTACCCAAGCCAATCTCACATGCAAGCCGGTAGACTAGCTGTTTAATGGACGAAGCTCTGGTGCATACTTTTCTCTCGAGGTTGATAGGTTAGAAGGCAGCTGCTCCCATAAAAGCCGTTTAACTCATAACAGAAAGAAACTCCAGCCTCTAATGCAACCGGGAACAAAGTAAAATTATGATGAAGAGATTAGACGTGGATTTTCAATTTTCAATCCTAGATCAAATTTCTCACAGCTTGTTTTTCATGGAGGTTTGATAAACTCCACAAAAAAAGTGCTCAGCGCCGCTAAAGAAGTTTTCACTTCAAAAATCTTCTTCTTCTTAAAACACGACTGAAACACTCACTTCTTCATTTGCTTTTAATACTACATGTTTTCAAATACCTGTGATTTCTGTACTTAAATTTTTCTTTTCTTTACAGGTAAAGCTGACTTCAAATAATAATCAGATTCATCATTGCATTAAGGTCAGTATAGTACTTAAAATAACGCATATTGAGAAATGAAGAAACCAGCAATAGATTGCAGTCAACTGATTAGCGTACATTTTGAGTTGTGATGGTAAAACGACCCATCACAACTCAAATCTTCAAGAACGCTTTTCATATGAAACCTCTATTTCATATTTCATAAGTTACGTTTTAACGTTTTCCAAATATATACAAATTGCAGCTTTCCGCTTTATAAGCCTCACTTGTTATGGTCACGCATAAAATCATAAAGGCAACTAGGGCTGCAGAAAAGTTATTCATAAACTACTTACTTGTATACTCGTCCAGTCACGATGACGATAGAACCCCAAGGAAAACCGATACAATATTAGACTAAGTAACTGTGACTACGAGTCAATAACCTCTTCATCTTGAGGGGCATTGTTGGGTGATTAATAATAGTAAATTGCTTATTATAAAAGTTGATTATGTAAACATTTCATTATATTATAATACTGTGCGATTTCAACTAGATATCTAAATTACGAACAGGATGAAAACCAAATACTGACAAGAAACTGTAAACAAACTTGAACATGCAAAAAAATTTGACCGAATGTTTCGTCCACTCGGATTTTTATTATGGCGAAGACGAACATAGTTAAAATCGTGAATTTAGTTAATTTAGTCTATATATTCTTCACCAGATTCTAGCCACATAGTAAATTGCCTGTACTAAGTTTTATACTCGAAATATTTAATAGATACCTTTATTGAAGTGAATTATTGAAAAAAAAAGAAAAAGAAGTAAATAGTAATTACGATTAGTGCAGAGGTTCGAACTGATACTGAACTGAGACTGTAAATTTCACATTACATGCAAAAATGAAGTAAGAGTCCAAAAAATATAATCAAAGTTCTGTAAGAACGTGGCGATAGTTAAAAAGTATGTTGCAAATCTAATTTGGTAAATTACTTAAGCCATTCTGGTGCCGGTGTGTAAATCTAATTTGTTGAAATTTAAAAATTTACAATTGTTCTTCTTAACAAGTACAGTTCAAAAGTTGTACAAAATTAACTTAATCAAATTGGCCGTGGTCGGCGTTCAACCTATTTTGTGAACAGACTTCACCTCGGTTAAATGAGTTACTTTAAACATCACTTTAGGGAAGAAATGCCAAGTTTTATATTTGCATTTATTATTTCCAACTGTTATTATAAAGGAAGCTATAAACGACTGACAAAAAAATATTATAAAAAGGACTGAATTTGTTTTATAGTAAACGACGATGATACTATATCATTCAGATATCAGACGAAAAGTATATTTTGCGCCCGAAAACAAAATAGGAATAAAAAAGCTAGCGCGACGTCCATATGTGGGCCGTATGCGTCGCCAGCTAATTGGTATAAAAAATAGTACAAATTCAATTTAGAGCAAAACTCCGCATTCTATGAATAAAAGTCTTTGAGTTAGTTAAAAATATATACCATTCTTATTTGTGCTGTGTCCACTAGGTACCGAACTATCGAATCGTGCCATTAATTGAGCAATATCAATATAGATCTAGATATTTCACAGCCAACAAAAACTATATCAGGCAAATGGTTATATATATGCAGCTATTAGCAAGAGAGTCTACGCTGCATTGCATGTCATGGGGTATGCGATGGCGTGCAATAATAACCCAATGAGTTTGCCCTAAGCTACATCTATAGCGTGACGAAACATACTTAAATTTAGCTATATTACTTGTTAAAGTTTTGATTTAATGAACTGCTTAAGAGTGCTATATTATGTTGCTACCTGTGCCAAAGAAAAGGCTTGAAGGAAAGGCGTTTAGTTAGTTGACCTTGTAAAAATGTAGAGAGTTTTAACGACTGCGACGGTCAACATACAATAGGTACCTAAATAATAATATTATGATGAATTATTTGATGCCCGCGGCTCCGCCTGCATGAATGTTGGTGATCGCAAACTTTAGTCATATCACTGGGCAGATATTAAGTCTAACCAAGACCTTTCTAATAAACAAGTCGCATCAAATCCTTTTATTAGTTTTTGTGTCCATCGCGAACAAACAGATAAATCAACAAACAGATAAGAATTCACAGACACAGTTACGGGCTACAAAGAAATTCATTTTTATGTTCTATTTTTGTAGTGAGTAAATAAAAGTATCCACAGCTCTCAACGGTGCATAAAACAAACAGCTTAAAAAAGAAATTTATCGTCGAACAGATCAATAATAATTGACTATAATTATTATAGTCACCACTTGTACCTATAATGTGCTGTTTTTCAATCCTGAATCAAAAGTCTAATCTAGGACAGAATCTATTTACTTTTATAAGAAACCCGTCAACAAAAAAAAACCTAAACACACGATCCTTTTTCCATTTTTATGTCGTAAAGTCTTAATTTTTGGGGAAAGTTAAAAAGAAAAGAAAATATAAGTATGCGCGAAGTATTAAACATCGCTTACGTAAGCAAGATCCTCTCGGAATGGACGAAGATTTGCATGTTAACTCAGTTTTCATAAGTAATAGTTTAGTTTAGTTGAAATAACCCCGCCAAGTTTGTTCGAAACGAGCCAACTCGACGATTACCCAGAAATATTTAGAATTTGTAACGAATAGTTGGAAAAGTTATATTAGTTTTAGGGGTAGATGGTACAATTGTAATTTATACTAATGTCCCGAAACGTTGTGTGTGTAGATAGTCAAAATACGACCTGATAAACGCACCCCCTTTTGAAGTTTCATAAATACCTGTACTAAACAAAAGTTTAGTTTAAAGCTGTTAAATTTAAAAGGGTTAATAATATTTCTTGCCAGCAATAAATAACTTACAAATTGTTAAAGGTGTCCCGAGGGCACAGACTCTGCTCCCGCACACTCAGAATTTGCGCAGAATAAGTTTTTCTACTCAAACTTTATTCGCACCTCAACTTGCGCCATCTGCCTGCTGCTTGCAACTTATATTCTTGCTTCAAATGATTTAGTTTGGGAGTACTCTTTCAGTAAATATTTCCTTTTGTTGCTCGTCAGACGTATGAATGTACAATAGCGGACTCAAAGTCGGTACGTTTTTTGTACTCACAATGAGTTTACAGGAATCGTATTCAAAAATTTGTTGTATTTTCTTATAAGTATGTCTGTTTTTAACAAGAATAGGGGCGCTTGACCAGCCTACCCTTCCCCTAATATCGACTTTAAGTAGCTGTATGCTAGCATTACCTATGTGGTGAGAAAGTACCTACAACTCCTACAAGAGAGATTTCTTCTAATTTTTATCCACCTTTCCTTCGACAGGTGATACCTTGGATATTACAGGCATTTATGAACCACCTCTTACTATCAAGTGAGCTGTGTAGGTACTTGTATTCTTAATAGCAAAAAAATATGAAGTGAGGATTTGTCATATGCCTATAATGTATTTTTTCTTCACCACATTATTATTAATGAGAATGAAATGGGTTTAAAGTTTAAAAATAAAAATTTCTAGATTAACTACTAAATGATCCCCAGAATGCACAGAGAAAGCGATATATTACGTCAGCCTATTGGGTTCTTTACCACAATGATAATGTGATCCTCCTGACAAAATACATGCAAGATATCCCCAACATAACATTTACACCTATAAAACTATTTCCATTTTATTACGCAACACACCTACATTTATGTGTGTATAGTTACAAAAACAACTCTCTTATTCTCTCGTAAGTGAAAACAACAGAATGATTCCCCTAAAGTTGATACAAAAACCAATAAATCTAGCGTCGAGATAAGACTCAATAAAGTTGCCGGTAGCTCGAGCCTGTCATAATTTTAAGAGCGTTCATAAATCCATCAATATTTAAGCTCTGAGACCACAATATTTTTCTTCGTGGCGAACAACCGAGGTGCGTCACACACGAGCTACATAAATTCCGATAATCCCTGCCCTGTGTACATCGTTCCATACTTTACTGTATTCGTGGGTATTATTAATGTGTTTGCTTTGCGAACGAACGCCTGCCAAAACTTCATAATTTGAGAGCAACTTTCGTGTATTCACCTTATAAATAAAATCGTTACAGGTATAATGTATATCTTCCAGGAAACACTTTCTGAATTTATATAATTTCTGATCACGTCAAATCATAAATTAATTCTCTTCAAGTTTTTTCCCGTCTTACATTTTTCCTTATCTTTTCTAAATTTGTTGTTAAAATTGCGATGTAAAGTTAAGAAAATTTTGACGCCATTTCCTTAGATATAACTGCCATTAAAAAGTACAATATGCTTATAAAGCTGATGCTTGTTTGGTAACAATTAGCAGTTGTATCCTACAATACAATTAATAATTGAAAAGAGATCGATCTCTACAATAAGTTAAACCACATTTGTTGTTTGCTTGTCTAACCCCTACTTCACGACTTATGCTATGCAGTGCTGCTAAACTCCAAGTTGGTACTTGGCCGCATGCCTGAACCAATCTTTCATCCTCTGTAAGCCAAGCCTCCTACCATCTAATTGCGTTTCATAGTTTCTAGTTTATCAGTCTCCTGCACGTAAGAGGTAGCATCTGTTGGACTTATATCCGATACAACTGTCTATTAAATTACAGTATGAACATAAAAACTAATGTCGGTGTGTCATATATTTTAAATATATAAATACTTTCTATTTCTTCCATGTCCCAGCAACAAATTGCGAATAATCGTCATGTGTTATGAAGTGTCGCGGGCATCTTTGCATTCCGCGGGCGACGCGCGTCTCTGAACAAATTGTATTAGACGATGCCAATACGTGACCCTAAGAGAAATTCACGCAACAACATGTGTACAACGACGCCATTTTGGTTTTTTCGATATGAAAATTAGGAGCCCTCCTGCGTGTTTGTCAGTTTTAGCACGAATTCTCGAAGGGGGTTCCTTTTTCGCATACGTATATTACTTACGTACTTACGGTCGTGCGTGTCTTCGTCAAATGATTTTATTATGAGTTTATTATTTCATACTGATGGTGCATATTCATAAATAGATTTTCAGTGGTTAGGTATGTACTCATTTACTAGCTCATGAACAAGAACTCCAATATAAACTCGAGTATAACACCAGATTATGTATAATATTCACATTTTCAGGTTTTCTATAACTGTAAATTGAATTAACAATTCATAATCAACTTTAATTAAGGTAAAAACACCTGGGTACCTACTTATTTTTTACAATCCTTAACAACAATTCTTACTTACTTTTTGTAACTTTAAACAAATGAAATTAGAAATTGCAAAAGATTGTAACTCGTAGCCACCAATGGGAACGTGAAATATAATGCACGGCAAAAACAATCTTATAATTTTATTGTATTCCAAGAAAAACAAATATCTTAAGAGATCTAGTAAAGCTGACTAGGATAGCATAAATATGTTGAGCGTGGCGGCGGTAGATAGGAGAATATTTATCGCTCACGGTGCCCGCCGTTATTGGACTTGTCTTTTCGTCGTTTAAGGAGAACGTTGATGTGTTTATTCAATTTGCTGTCGTGGGAAATATTGTTACCTGCCCCCGTGCTCCCGTTAACTGGTGCCGACTACACCGGTCTCACTATACTTCACTTATGTAAACGCTTTGGTGAAATCATAATAAGATGAGATGAGAACATCCATAAAGTGCTGCTCGGAATATTCAATCTACGAGTACGCGAGCAATATTCCACATATCAGTCATCTTCAAATTCATATGATATCCTCTCTTGACTGAACAAAACGCCGACGGACTGCCAAAAAAGTTGTTATTTCAAATGTTATCAGTTTTCAATAACAGGAATGTTGAAATTGTGATGAAATATTGAAAAGCAGCAATAAATCAGTTCGGTGGCATCAGCCAAACGTTTACGTTATTGATGCGATGCATTTGTAAACAATATTCATCGAGTTTCGCCACGCGTATGGACGATTGGACGACCCGGGCGTTGTCGCCTAGGGCTATCTTTAATTTTATATAAACTGTTGTTTACACACGAGAAATGTTCATTTTCAACATTGTGATTGAATAAATTGGTACACATTTGATGGCAAATATTATCTGACTTTGTTAAAACATCGACTGTCACTTCGAATCATTTGATATATTGACCCGTTGGGTACTGCCAATTATGATTAATAAGTGACAGGCGAAAACTCATTTTTTATTTCGACGGAGGTAAAATAATGTAATAAACTGCAAATTAATATCAGTGCTTCGAATGTAAGCTTTTGACGATAAAATCTGAAACTTATGTGATGATATTACTAAGTCGGGTGAAAATATAATCTAAACTTTGCCCACTATACGAAAAATGTCTTGTGAATTCCGTTTTAAGCGCAAAAGTCTGCAGTACAATTGGAAAACTCCTCACATAATAGGGCTTTTAACGAGACCTTTTTCGTAAAGTAACTAAAAACATCCCCCACAATGATCCATTATCTTCTCACGAGGACAAGTTAGCGATCTCCTTCCGTCTATTTTCACAAGTAATAACTAAATTTATCGTCAGACTTTCGGTCGTCGCCGTTGAGTCTTCCAATATCAGTGTTAGTTGAGTAGTCAGGTCACGCGCGCGGGCGGCTGTGGGCGTTCCGCTGTACCGCGCGGGTGACTCTGGTCGGCGACGCGTCATTAAAATTAAGCATCATTACTCTTGTAAAGCGAGTCGCGGTGTCCTGGAAGGCGGTGGCTTATTGGGAAGTTTGTCGCCTCCTGACGGCTGCTAATCCTTCGCTTTATTGCTGTTCTAACAAATGATTCCCCGCTGGCGGGACGACGTGACGTGACGCCTCCGTGATGTGTCGCACGGCTCATCGCCCCACACCTAAATACTAATGTACGAGATGCGTCAACACATTACCCATACTTTTCTATCTCAAAGAGAGACGTTAACATTCTTATCATTATTGAACATAACAAAAATCATCTAACTGAAACCAACACATCAGTGAAACGTATTCAGTTTTCAAATATCAAGAAAAGTTAAAGAAAGATCCTGCCATAAAAGTATGCCGTAAAAACTTCAACCGGCGCGATGTTAGCTTTGAGGTGAATAAAGTGAAGAGAAAAAGTATAAATATTCATTCAGAGAAAGAAGCCACGCACAGTAAATATAAACTTTTATTTCAGTTCACCATTAGTAAAAAAGGCTCGGAGACGCATTGAAAATTCGACTCGCGACTTCTAATTAGAGAGGACACGGCGTCCTTTCTCCCCGAGTTCCTTTATTAATGGAAAAGTCCGTTCCAATTGATTTCATATTTAACATCCTTTTCTGCCTAAGCTTCTTAAATGCACAATGGAAAATTCAAAACTGGTTATTGTGTATCTCAACTCGACTAAATACACAGACTTGTTAATTAAATGAAGTTTCTTGGAATCAAAAAACCTTCCCAGTGGCTAGTTGTTGTGTTAAATTACATTTGGAATGCGTCGCGCACATGAATTACGCATGCAATCGGCCAATGTGTGCAATGTACTGTAATATCAACAAACTTCTCTCGACGACCTCTATGGTGTAGTGGTAAAGCGTTCGACTGCTACTTTAATGGTCACAGATTTGATCTCGCTCAGCGTCAATATTATGTGTGCATGAATATGTTATTTTACATTGGTCTGAATAAGTATTCCTATGCATAGGTTTATAAAAAATCCGTATCCTAGAACCCATATTACATGTTCAATTTGTTTAGATAGGGCTTCATAGCGCTCGTAGTTCACAGAATATTAACGAAACAACCTAGTTGCTTCGTTGCATCTACAACCACAAAGGAAGCTTGTTGCAAAACTACCACGCTTCAATATAATTTTTTGGGCCATGAGGGTTTGACAGGTACACAATAGTGATGTGGTATTGTTCCAATTTCACAACGTGAATCGATACTACGTTATTTTTTTGGTCATAAAAGTATGAAGTATTAATTGGAATTTCTCACAAAAGGGTCAATCGAGACAAAGAGGGCACCACGCTGCGCCACTGTGACCATCATGTCACGCTTTGACGCGTGGTATGATCGCTACTATGCGAGTTTCATTTTCGTTCGGCACTTCTCGGAAGCCGTTCAATGATATTTACTACATAATACTATTATATTAGCATTAATTTGTGGGTGTTTATGTAGATATGATTGAATGTTAAGCTCAAGGAATTTGAATGAAATTAAACAGTTTGTCTGTATGTATGTAACTGAAATAAAGAAATGGTTATTAAATCCTTACGAATAAAGTCCTACGATTCCTTCTAAAAGTATTCCCCGAACATTTAAAACTGGGTTAATTAAAACTGTCTGCTTATTTTTCGTACATATTAGCACATTGAGGAGCGCGCTAAACACCTAATATATACCTAATGTTTTGTGTCCTATATTGAACACAAATAAAACTCTTTTAAATTTCGTCAATATTTCTCTTGATGCTGAGAATTACACAAGAAGTTTACATCTAATAAATCTACGCTATTCTTGACTCTCAATTTCTTTAAAGGTTTTCCAATTTTCTCATATAGCGTCGGCTTTGCTGAGCAAATAGGTTAAAAAATACGACGCAAGGCCCCAATGCTTAGAGAGCGGACGGCGGGAATTTTCCAAAATGTTTCCTTGTATAAAAGCAACAATATCGGTTATGAAGGTCAACTGTCTGGTATAAAGCAAATTTATTCTGTTCGGTGTATTGGCTCATATAACTGGTGATCTCCGCGGCGACAGCGGTGGAATGATAACGGTCTAATTTTGGAGGCTGCCGGCTCTATTCCTTATACGACCTAAATTACATTGCGGCTTCGTAACCGCCCTGAAAGGTTTTATTCATAAATCTACTGAAACGTTTTCATAAAGTCGTGGAAAAATGTACGCTTTTTACGCTACTTTTTAAAGTTTCACCGTTTGCGTCCGCTGTTAAAGTTAACTTATGATTTAGTAACTTATTTGTTTTCGAAGAATCGACTCGACTAATAGCTACGTTTACTTAGTGATTCTCTACAAATACTAACCTCGTTTGAATTAGTATTTATGTTTAAAAGCAATCAGTTGCTTATATTGTAATTAGTAGGTACCACCTACCCAATTATTACAAAATGTGTACCTACCCATTAAGCTGATCAAAGATCCAAACGGGTTACAATATAATATAATTTGTTCTTCATTTTCATTAAATTTCTCGGTGAAATTAAAGTCAAAAGTCAATCAACATATAAAAGATAATTGAAAGATGGTTTATCGGGAGCGATCTGCGAGTGACGAGAGGAGGCAAGCGGCGTCAACGGGCTGATAGGATCGCCAAACATTGACTGTGCTAATAGGATGAGCTAACGCCATCCGATTTGCCTAATGAGGACCGATTTCACTCGCTGTCTAACTCCGAGCAAGAACATTATGCAAAGTTGTATTTAACTTCTATATCAGCTCTCGACTTGATCACAATACAACAATTTGTTGAAAGATATGATGACTGGCACGTTTCACTAAGTTTGCTAGATATTATGCTTCATAATTCGTAGTACTTATGAAATTGTTATGTAGTTGTTTAAGTGCATAATGTACGTATCATTTAAGCAAATAATACTTATACTACTCGTAAAGGTAGCTATTTCTAGAAACTTGCGTATCCTTTGTTTTTAGTTTAAGTAGTAATTGCCTAGTTTACCTTGATATAACGATTTCATGAAATTTATTTTGTATAAATAGTGCAAATATATATGCGTATATACCTACTCGTATGTTGATATGAAATTCTGATAGATTATTGCATTTTACCAAAAAATATGTATACATACTTCGTATCTCAAAGTTCCCACGGGAACAGGGAATATTTTAATTAATATCTGATAAAGCCTTAATGCCGTGACTGGGTTTAGTCAGTATTAGATATTGCTAATCATGAAGTTGTGAACCCGAATAGCAATAAACACACTACCGGCTTATAACAACTTGTAGAACAGCAGTAAAAGGTCGTCTTTAACGCTCATGGCTCACAAATTTGGTCGTTAAGCAGTCCCATTATGTTACAAAAGGAATACGAGTACAATTAAAATTGAGGGTACCTATATTACAATATTTTACAAAGTATTTTAGAAAAGTTATTTTGTTCAAAAGTTAACATAAATATATCAATGTTTTAAAAACATATATCTACTTATATTTTTATAGCAAAAAATCATTAAATTATGCGTAATTAAAAATGCAATTTCAAAGCGGACCTTATCGACAATATCAATTTCATCAAATTTTCCATACATGAAAGAATAATGTTCATGATAAAATTATTTAGGCATACTATAATATATATTTTCTCTTTAAAGTAAAATTTTAGAAAACTAGGCTAAATTAATAAAGTAGGTACGCCATACAAAAACATTTTGTAAAGTAACCAAATATCCGTCTTCAAAGCAATTTTTTTGCTATAATAAACAAAATGAACTCTTCAAAGTTATGAACCTAATAAAAAAAGATTAAAACTAAGCTACCGTCATCAGAGACGACGGCACATATTGGCGCTAGACTTTCACTCAATACTTTTCAAGCTAATGAATTCCAAAGGCGCTTCGGTTCGTTAAAAATAATACAAAACTCTGTTCCTACTTAGTTGCGAAGTTTCAGGGTAGTTCCAGTCACCGAGCATTAATCTAGTTATAATTCCGAAAGCTCGCTTTTTACTTTACTAACTTCCAAAAAGTGTTCCTCTTAACTGTCACTTTTTCAACTTTTCTTATTTATTGTACATTTCTTTTTAAAGTTTCGGTGTTAGTTAACGTTACATTATTGCTCTGAACACTAACTTCAGTAACGAATGTAATATTCAGAACTGAAATTTCAGAATCATAAAATTAGTGTTCTGACACTGTCGTGCGTCTACTTATGTGTAAAAAATATTGAGATTTATACGATAACTGCTCTTTGCACTGTAGCGGTACGATCATTAGCAACAGTAGTATCGCACATAAGTAACACATCATCGTGAATTTAAACTAATGTGTGATCATTATTAAGTATAAATTTCACACCATTATGTGTACAAATAGAAAACACTATAAAAATGTCACTAAATCGAATCAAAGTAATTTAGTTGACGCGCAAGTCATTCCACTCGGCCAACACAAAACAAATGACGACTTTTAATTTATTTCATGAATATAAATATTTCTCAAGTCTTCAGAGTGGTGACTTGGAAATTACTCTTCAAAACAGATGCGTTGTAATAATCGAATACAATTTTTAATTGAAACAAAGGAGTCCAGTTGTTGTTTGCATTGTTAATTCAATTTTTTTTTTCTACAGTTAAAGGTTGTTTTCTTCATCAAGTCAATAGCTCAATATTCTAGCTCATTGTTAGATTTTGTCGGCCCAGTATTTGGCCACGAAAGCATTGAATGTCAAGATGATGGATGGATAGATTCAAAGTGCAAACGAATAATATGCTGACTCAACTGCAACAACATTATTAACTTGTTCTGCAGTCTAGAACTTCAGAAAAAGTTTTAATTCTTTAAATAATTCACATATACAATCAGTACCTAAATCAGTGACAACTGTTTGTGTCTGGTTAGACAGAGTTAGAATATAAACTGTTCAAGCTCAATGCGTGTAGTATTATCCTTATTTGAGTTTCTATTTGCACAAATTTGTATTACTTGCAACAATTCCGTATCGTGCATCTGACATTCAATTTATTGCAGTGTTTGAAGGGAAATCGGTTCAGAACCGATTGCGCCTTTCCTAGAACAAATTACGTAAAAGTGGGACATTGTAGTAAGTCAAACGGAGGTTGAGGCCCCAGGCGGTACAATGCTTACAAGGTTTTGTAAGTGTAAAGTACAAAGGTCCACATGGTTGGTCCGCCGGCCGCACCGTCAGTCACGTTTCGTCTTATCATACTTTCCGAAAACACTTACTCGTAACACTGAATCAATATATGACAAGCGTTCACTTAGAGAATTGGTGAAGCCTCAATCGAGATTCAGAAAACTTTTGGAAGTCAAAAACTTCTATTTAGGTTATATCTATTTATACAATTGCTTACTAATGAAGTAATTATTCCAAACATAAATTATATATTTAAATCTTAGTAAAATAATAAGTGACGCCAGTAAAGAAATAAAGTATAAGTATAAGTGGCTAATAACCACATCAAAATAGCTATTTAAACGAGCGTTAGCCTCACGGATGACGCCTACCTTCTTCACCTAAATCGAATGAACACAAAATTAGCATTTTATCTGAAGTTATTAGTAACCACCTTAAATGGCATTGGTGTTCCCTCCCCGTTCCCCCGCCCCAGCCCCTCTATCCCCTGTCCAGAGAGTTCTCGGGATCGCTGATTGAATCGCTCCGATTATGACGTTAATCTGTTCAATGCAAATTGGACGAGCTAGTCATTTACATCCCTTTATCAGAATTTGGCGCTAAAATATTCAAATATTTATTGTTTTGCTAGACAGCTGTACGATGCTCCTCGGCTTTGTCGCACAATTCAATTCTCAAATCTGGGTCGTTGACTCTACCTAGGGCTTGTTCAAATAAACTTGTAATATGATTTTCGGGCGTTTACCTGGCCGTCGGTATTTTGTATAATAGACTTCATTTGATTTTCTCTACTATCAATTTCAAATTATCGGTTGATTAAAGCATTCCTTTGAGATATAATTTGATATTAACCTGATCAGAAGATATTTAAACCAGTAATTATTTAATTAATACTAGACTTAGTTTTTGGAATAAATTTGATACCTTCCATCGTACAAGTAAGTAGTTTGCTCAAAATTGACTTTTGAATCTTTTTTTATCACTATTGATATTAAAATCTCCTAATATTACCTAAAAATCTTTTATTTCACTTAAATTACGAGCACCGCATTTAGAATTTGAAGAAAATGTAAGACTCATCTCACAGAAATCAAGACTACTTAACCGTGCAACGAAATTGTTAGTTCAATCATCAGCTTTATGCCTATTTAGATTAGTATCAAGAATTTGGGAGACACATAGCTTCAAATGTGTGTTAATTTTATAACAGAATTGACAGAGCGCAATCACAATTTTATTACAGAAGTCAACTCGAATTGTACTAAAACCTTTTAGCAAATTTTAGATACATAACTGTGTTTTGAATTCCCTCTGATGCGAACTACCAGCCACAATAAAAGAGTAAACAGTAAAACGGCTTGTAACGCATAATATCCCCATTTACTAGCTATGTTCAAATCCCTTATGATACAGGGTAAGTCTGGTAGTGCCCCATAACATCATACAGCATGATAGCAAAGTGCATGCTATCATATTGATGTTTTTTTATTATCTTGTAGAATAAACGAATACACTTCCTCATTATTATAGCTTTAGTGCCAGCATAGTAGGGACCTAAACATAAACTGGCGAAATGTGGGCGCTAGCACCTCTGCCTACCCCTTCGGGGATATAGGCGTGAGTTTATGTTATGTTATGTAGTGCCAGTTGTAATCAAAGCTTGAGTTCTACCTTTTCTCTAGATTCAGCTTATCTTGCCTTTTATGCGAGCGACTGCTGTCTACCTTTCTAACTTCGAGAGGAAAGCCTACGCCAGAGCCTCGTCCGTCAGCAGATGAGGTTTTCCAATACCAAAATTATAGAATTGCCTATAATTTTAACCTGTAACAAGATGGTTTAAATTTTTGATAAAATTCATATTCTTTTTTATACCACGTAGGTGGCAAACAAGCACACGGCCCACCTGATGGGAAGCAGTCACCGTGACCTATGGACGTGTGCAACAGAAAAGGTGTCACACACGCGCTGCCTACCCTGAAGGGAAAGGGGGAGGGCTAGGATGGGGTGGGGAGTCTAGGAAGGGGTGGGAGGAGGAGGGGTACAGTGGGCTCTGGCTACCCTACTTACCGGCGGGAACACAACACGATGGTTATTATGGCCACGGTGTTCTGTAGAGCGGAGGTACTTCCCCAGTCGGACTGCTCATTTCGGACGGGAGATACCGTCGTGTCCTACCTCTTTTGATATATTCATGTAATGTATCTATGCCTACTAGCAGTACAATCAATAAAACTGAGAACAATTGTATTTTTTAATCAATGTAAGTAGGCATAATACATAATTATTATTATTTTAAAAAACTTCAGTTAGACACACAAATTATAATTAAAGGATCATAATAATATCAACAAGGCCAATTAAAAGTTTTCACTTCGAGATTTTCATTAGTTAGTCTACGAGATTGTCTTAAATACTTTAATATTATAATTATAAATTAATTGAAATAACTTTTGCCAACAATATTTATATCAAGAGCAAAATATCGTACTTTAAGTAAATTAGTATCTGGCTAATTAAAGTGCCTTAACCAGGCGTCTCTCTCGCGAGGATTACAAAATGTCTACTGTCAAAAAAGGACATAGTTAATTTGGTACTGTTTCTTTAATTTATAGTAATTAAGCATGACGTAATCCTCGTCTAATCTGTAGGAGTTTTTTTTAACCCTTCATTAAAGTTCGTAAGTTTATTTGTAGGTAGGTACTACAAAACAATAGGTACGTGACATACAATTCTGTCATTTATAATTTTTATCAAAGAGTTTAATACAACAATAAATCTGTCCAAAGCGATTCTAAAATTGATGGCAGCATTATTATCGAGGACATACAGTCCTCGATAATATGATGCCAACGCTAAAAATCATTTCTGTACTTAATAATTATTATATTGTTCGAGAATAAAAGGGTTACAAATTTATCCATACTGGTTTTATATCTAAAACCTTAATACGGCTTTAATACAAGAGAAAGTTGAGTGCAATATTTTTTCCTCAATCCGGATTGATGGATATTTTTTTTATATCCGTCACGTCAATTGCTTCTTCAACTGCAATTCCGTCGAAGGCAACGACTGCACCTCGCCTGATGGTAAGCTAAAGGTAAAGTCTCGGGTATGTGGATTGGATCATAATGGATCAACTAATTTACGAACAAAGAATAGCTGAATACTGACTACTTTATTCCAAGTTCTCAATTTATCTGTACTCAGTCGTTGGTCTAATCTGACGGTGCAGCCACAGTTGTTGGCATTCGTTAAACCACGTCACCGTGTCGATGGCATAAACCCTCGCTCTGTGCTATAAACAGTCCATGTCAAGTTCGGCCTACATTCGATCCAAATTGACGTAATAAGATAACATGAATGCACAGTGCAATATCTATATTCAGTTCATTTTGGACAAATTTTGTCGAAAACAAAGCACCCAAATGAAGCTCGGTCACCCAGGTACTTAGAATTAATTTAAATTTAATAATAATTTTGTTACATTTCATCTAATAAACGAAATTATATTAAGTAAATTAGAAATTTGAGTGCCTCTACGACCTCTGCGTCGTAGCGTTTGACTAACACTCAGTGCAAACATCTTATGCTTTGGTGTCGAATGTATTTAGTAACTATTCTATTTAGTATAATAATGGCTACGCTAATATTTAAAGAATCAATTAAGCATCAACCAACAAACCTATAATTTATTTGAAATTTAAATTTAATAGATTTTGATTTGACTCATTAGATACTATAAAAACAATCCAAAATACGTAAAGTTGTTTTATTTTTTTCAACTAAGTAAGTTGAAAATATAAAACAACATATTTCCGCTTTTCCTAATAAGAAACACACTGTATGAAAAAAATGTACCTACCTATAATCCGTTAAAATCTTCGCCCCTTTAAGAAAAGGAGGCGAACTGTAAATCCTCGGTATTCTTTCATTCAATAGCCACATTTGAAGTAACAAATCGGCAATGTCTGAAGTGGGTACACAAGTTAATGAGCGGATATTTGAGAATGTCTGAAAAGATGAAAGGCATTCCGTTATTCAAGCAGGTATGCCAAGTGATTGCTACCAATCAGACGTATTAGATCGCTGACTGCAGATATTTGAATAACTACGGATTATGGCTCTCAGTTCAGATATCAAATAGGTGTTTAACAATGAACCCTGCATTTGCTACAAATTAAGCAGACTTATCGGTTTTTTAAAAATAAAGTGCAGTTATCTTTTATCATTCAATCTGGTCTTAGAAGTTATCTCGGACGCTATTGTACATTTAGAAAAACCTTGCACATTGTCATTTTTGCTACCGATTATACCTATAATTTAAATGATTTGTGAAACCAAATTTTCATTACAATTCTTCAAGCACCTACTTTGATGTTTTTCAGCAGCACCCAAAAGTTGACTGGTAGAAAATGCCTCAGACATTAAATCCCCTTTGCATAATGTTATTGTTGTGCAGAAAATTTAAAGAAATAGATTTATACTTCAATGTAATTTTAAAGCACCTATGCTAACTATATATTTCTAATCTACACTAATATTATAAAGAGGAAAACTTTGTTTGTTTGGTTGTAACGAATAGGCTCCGAAACTACTGGACCGATTTCAATAATTCTTTCACCAATAGAAAGCTACATTATCCACGAACAGTATAGGCTATAATTTATCTCTAAAAAATTTAGGGATCCTTACTAAAACTTCAATAATGTAACCCAAGGTGTAAAAAAATGACCTAAACAAATTACTTACATCGCGTGCGCTGCGAAAACTATTGAAGATAGGACAAAATAATGTACTGTGGAAATGTATAACTTAAAAAGGTCTACATAAAAGTCCGCGATAGCATATGTCTACCTAATAAGGGTGGCCCACAGTAACCATTTTTATCTTTACAAATTACAAAAAAATCATGTGTCATTTTCGAAGCTAATTTTACCAATACAGTATTATTTTTTATCCAATTAAATACGTTAGATACGTTGTACGTTTAATGTAGATCAAAATTGCCATTCACACTATATAATTACCATAAATAGTTTGAGAGCTATCGCAATATGAAAAATAATGCGCAGCGAAATAAATACAAGTTGAAGTGCGGACGTCAATCAGACCAATATACTTCGGGACATTATAGGTACGTAGGTAGGTATCTAAACTGTGCTCAAAATATTATGCAGAAAACTGTTACTGCGTGTACAGTAACAGTTTTCTTGGGTGCCTTTGAGGATAGCACGGGGTGCTACAGCACTGGACGAGCTTAAATTCACCAATCATGGATTATTGCAAAACAATCCACTCGCACCAGGACGTCGTTTGTCTCGCGAATTATACCTATCTAAAATTATGTTTCCTGAGGTATATCTTTGTATTACCATCCAAATAAATTATATCTTAATCAAGACTTTCAATTGTGTAAAAATTATTTAAAGACTGTTTGAGTTATTGAAATCGGACGTCAGAGGAGGGGATTGGGGAGATGGGGAGGAGGTTGTGAGCTCTGGCTACCCTTCTTACCGGCGAGAACACAACACAATGTCTATTATGGCTGCGGTCTTCTGTACCCCCTGTCACCCCATCCTCTCTTTTACGGGGTTCGGTAGGGACATCATGTTTTTTTTTATACCACTTAGGTGGCAGACGAGCACACGGCCCACCTATGTGACCTATGCACCTATGGACGTGCGCAACACCAGGGGCGTCACACTCGCGCTGCCGACTCTGCAAAATCCTTCTAATGCCCTTCTTGAAGAACCCCATATTATAGCCGCCAGGGAAAACCACTGCAGGGAGATCGTTCCACAGCCTAAGCGTGCGCGGAATGAAATTTCTTTAAAACCTTACAGTACGTACTGCAGGCGGATGCAACGTGTGGGGATGAATTTCCCTGCCTGTGGCGAGCGGTGCGATGATAGAAAGTGGCTGTAGGCATAAGAAATCAAACAGTTACCATCCCAGGGTCAACTGGGGAGCACGGGATATGCACTAAGTAATCTTATACCCCGGCAACTGAAGACTTGAGACGGCGGCGTGCGGTTTTTATCAGGTCTGAGCGAGACTTAACCGCTCCTAAAAAAGGAATTTGAAACAGAATCTGAAATCCACGCGGGCGGAGCCGCGGGCAACAGCTATGATTAAATATAATTATAATAAATGATATGATAAATATTTCGATATTTGCCTATACCACCTACATAATGGTATGTATGGAATGTCGTTCTGCAATAATTAAAAATAAGTTTAAAAAACTTAACAATCGTCGTAATAATGAAGGTAGAGTACTAGGATAGAGTACCTAATATAGGTAATTTTAATTATCATATCCTATTATCCTATCAAAGTTGCTCTTTCAGTCTGGAGGCCCATGGACTTGAGATCCAGTATTTCAACCAGCTAACTAAAAACATGTTTACTACAAAATCATCAATATTATTTTACTACCAATATTGTGAGAAAAAATACCACGACAACCTCTACCATAACTACACAAAAAAATAAAGTGCACTTTCAACTACTGTATCTGACGTATATTACGAAGACTTTTTTAATAAACATTATTCTGTTAATAACTTGGAGAGAAAACTTTTTCTCGTTTACGTTTCTGTTTTTTAAAAGACATTTTTATTAAAATTTTATTGGAAAAGTATGTTAGCTATAATACAGACTAAAAGAGAGAGAGAGAGTACAGACCGAAACTATCAAAAATAAGTATCTTTGTTTTTACTTAAGTTTTGATAGTTTACTATTAGATTAGGTACTAGCTAGTAATATGCTTATGGTGGTTCAGAACCTTCTTAGATAAATATTTACAAAAAAACTTCTCATATACAAGTAGTAAATGGGTTAATTACGTGTGGTTTCAAACCCACAGTTACAGTACAGTAGTCGAATGTATGTATATATGTAAATCTAATCTCATTCCTTGATATCAAAAGTTAGAATCCTTAAAAATACACGCTCAGTAGTCGTAAATATCCGTTAGACTCAAACTAATCAGATCCATTTGATTACAATAAATTGCTCTAGAACAACTTTCTTAAAGTAAGTGCCGAACAAAGGACAATGAACATGAACCCAATTATAGAATCGAGAACTATTCAATAACTTACTAAGTCGATTCATAGCAGACGGCTTTAAATTATTTAAAGAAATTTCTGAATTTAAAACTTCCTCTTTCTAGTGAAGTGATTTGCGCAGTGGGGAGTTAGGCTAAGTGAGTAAAAGAGTAAAAGTCTAGAGTCAATGTTTGCTGTCGTGATTTCTGTTCCCCTCGGCCGACGGTGACGCACACTTTACTCTCTCCCACTCACTAACTTTGCGAAAATGTGCATCACCATTTTTAGTGACGTCAAATAAAGAGCTATTGGATTTCGAGAAACCTATTTGTTAACGTTCAAAGTGCATAGCGATGGGGTTCATCTAGTGAAACATTTAATATTATAGGTTGAGAAATCGATTCTATATTAACCACTTGTCATGGAGTAGTTTGTCTTAATATTTACTTAAGTAGTAAAACAATAAAATATATAGACTCAAAGCCTGGCACAATTTCATTTATAAATGTTATCTATGTATGCTTTTATAAAACTGTAAATTTCTATGTTGTTTTTGTAGTTACTATGTTTCTGTGCTCAGGAGCTTAGGCATCGACGTTAAAACTTGTATATATTTTATCTCGCTATGATAACGGACTCCAAACATAATGAGAACAAAGACATAACCCTCGTATTTTGCTCAGTCTGTTCTAAACTTCGACAGTCGTGACAAACATTCCAGGAAAGATATAGCATCGTGAATCACTGTTCATAATATTTGCCTGTCTTTCAGTACTTTCTTTAAATCTCTAATTGTTTCATATGTCTACGATTATTAGACTGAATTAAATGCGCGAAAGCGTATAAACTGCCACCGCCCGCTCGTGCTGAAATTTCACACAAATGTGCAATTATTATGTAAGACATGACTCATGAAGTTTCAAAACTACTTTTGACTCGATTTCTTTTTTTACTTACAGTAATACGAGTTTTAGTATTAGGAAGAAAGGAATAAGCATGTATTAATTACTATAATAAGGTGCACATTTAGTGAAACAGAGGCCTTCTCTGCTTATATTTATCTATACATACCTATGTGTTTCCGGAAAGCTATATAACCTGGGAATATTCAAGTCACGAGTGAATAGGTTAGAAGCGTGATTCATCGTAGACCACATCGTCACATATCATTAGGTGAGATAGTGGTCAAACGTAAGCCTATATTGAATAATAAAAAAAAGAACTGCACAAAAAATATGATATCCTAGAAATCATACCGATGAGAATGATACCGAAAATATAATATTTAGAATCTTTGTATATTTATCCGTCATGATCGACACTTGAGGATCACGTTAAAACTAAAATACTAAATAATAAAACATCTTTAAATGCGTTCACCAAAACCGCCATAGCTGTTTGCAATATAAAGATAAAGTTTCAGGGTTTTTTATAACACTATTAGCCTACCATAGTTCCCTATTCAACAAAGATCACTCTTACGGCATCACTCTCATGAACGGAATTTACTGGCTTCGGAAGCCAATAAACCATTGATACAAATGATTGATCAGAACTTTTAAGTTGCAAATAGACAAATAGCGATGTTCATTGTAAGTAATCTGCTTCATCTAGCACAGCGCTGTTCCTTTGCAAATTTCGCGTGCAATTGCATCTCAGAGCTGTAAAAAGGAACAAAATAGAGGGGAGCATGTCATTTCCCGGCCGGCCTCGGGGGTAAAATCTCATGAGTAAATGTTGACATCCGGCTTCACTAGGATCAGAGTGTAGACCCACTATTCAACCTCATACTTTCTCCATTCATTGAATAGAAGGCTATAAAACGGCAAATATATAGACTAATATACCGTAGCTCGTTCGTTTAAGGATAGGTTGTAAAAGAGCAATGTATTTCACGGCTTTTTTGTTAGGTATGTAAAATTTAGATTAATTATTTATGCAGTTTACTTTTATGTGTATTTTATTGATTCAGCTTTTATATGTCAATAAGATTCAGAATGTTGCCATTAAACGTAGGTATATGGAAAATACAGGTAGCTTAATAAGTATAGTAATATTAGTACGGTTTGCTTCAATTCTGTTCTGATTAAACATTTGTATAATTCATATTGAACTAGCTGTGCCCCGCGGCTTCGCCCGTGGCGTACTTCGTCCCCGTGGCAGGATAAAAAGTATCCTATGTCCGTCTCCTAGTTCTAAGCTACCTCCCCACCAATTTTCTCAGCCGTTCTTGAGTTATAAATGTTGTAACAAACCCGTCTTTGTTAATGAATTGAGTTGAATTAATGTCGCTTCGATACTCGACATATTATTAACTAATTTAAGCTAATTTATAATACCTATATATAATTCATTTCTATCTAATATTTTAATGTTCGTTAGAAGTTCAAATTATTTTATAGTGTAAGGATCCGCTAGATCATAAGTATTATACAATAATATTCTACATTATAAAAAGTTTAAAACAAAAAATACGAAGTAAATTAATAGAAAATATAGTAGATAGTAATATAGTAAAAAAATGATGTTGTTTTATATACGACCAGATAAATTACAGCTAACCGAAAATTCACCAATACAAAATAGCTTTTACTTAAATCAGGATCGGCTGAATCATCAATCATCCCCTAATAATGGATATTATGGTAAACGAGTTTAGATCCCACTTTCAGTTTAAAAAAGACGCTAATATTGTATCAAGTGCTATGACTATCATACAATCAAAATTCTAAAGCGATTTGAACACAATAGATTTTGCACTGATCCATGCATGTTGGGTAAACAACTATATTTATAACATAAAGGACACCCACAAACGTCCACAAAACTAACATTTATATAGGTAAATAACAGGACAGACAGCCTTTGGCACAAATAATCTCAAGACTACGTACAAAAGAACCATAACACAACATTGTTAGTGTACCTACTGGAGTATTAAGTTAATGGTAGGCCCACGTATGCAAAATATTAATTACCAAAATACAAACGTTAACGAAGTCTTAAGAAGTAAATAAATTACCTCAAAGTTTAATTACGTAATTGTTTGAAAAGTAACTGATCCTGCATCATAATTGGTTACGTAATCAATATACGATCATAATTAATTGAAAATAATATTGATATAGAACCTCGAGAAGCTATTCTCAAAACAAGATCTACGCTGAATGGTTTAGAGAAGTTAGAGGATCAGTCATAAGCACTTTTTCTAACACTTTTGTTTGCGTCTCGTGGTACCTAACGAAAAAGTACTGGATTCCATCTTACAAGGACTACCTTATGTCTATATCAGGCCTCAATAAAGGATAGAAAAGGCCCTTCGTCTGAGTGTAATTACATTTTAGATCTTATCAATGCAAGAAACTCAAACAACTTAACAGTATGATAAAGTTAACGTCAGATTGAATCAAAAAACTTTTTAAAGAAACTGACTACTTTAATATTAAACTTGAATCTCACTGAAATTTACATAGCGCTTAATAGCCCGTCTCTTATATAATAACGAATCAATTGTGAATAAAATGTTGCGATATAAAACTTTTTAACTTTATAAAGGTCCCTTTTATATCTGATATGACGCCCCGTAAGTCTGATTTGTTTGCTTTTATTTGACAGGTTAAGTAGGAGCCTCAAAGTCCGATAAAGTATTAGAAAAAATGTAGTGTCGAACTGGGTGTAGGTGTGAGAGATTTTCAGGCGTCAAAATATTCTTAAAAAAGTATTCTTACGAATAAAATTCAATCTGCATAATTACAAATTTGCTTAATATTTCCATCAACATGTTAAAACAGTACAGTTCTCTCGTTAAATCTTAGTTCAAAAAATTATTCAAAGATGAGAAAAAATCCCGTTTTTATGTTATCATAACTTTTAATTGTACCAGTCATCCTATATCTGCTTTTAAGACATTTTTTCTAACGTAAAGATTAAGAATGAATATTACGTAATTCTTAATTCCTTATATATTTGTTTCATGAATTGCATCAGTGTAAGCTTCCCAAAATATGTTAATGGTCAAAATTTTTGTACACTACTATGACCAATAAAAGAGACATTACATCAAACATCTATACATAGGTATTTAAATAACGCAATGACAATGAGTTGCTAGGTAAATAGTAGTTATTTACCTACTTAATGAAGAGCAAAATTGCATGAACATCGAATAACTGCAGCTTAGTTTTAAACAAAGAGAATGTAGTCGCATCGTACGCAATATCCTTCTTGACCTCAACATATAATTCCAAATTGGAAATAAAAGATTTCAAACAATGATGGATGGCTTAAAGACTCATTCAAATTTTAAAAAAATAATTATAAACTTTAAACCAACATTGTATGTAGTTATTGCAGTAGGTGCTAATTTACCATCAATTTGTACGCGGCCAAACGATTCAAGCAAGATTGCATTAGCGGAATTTAATTACAAAATTACTTGAAAATATAGCCTTATTTCGCTGGAAATTTAAACATTACAGGTGGAGTGTATCGTGAAGGGAATATTTTGATCGCAGCCATTTTATGAGTGCGGTGATCGGAACGATCAATTTGCATCGTAATTAGGAGTTGGCTCTCTGTTTTAACACAAATTAGTTTTAACCGAATAGCCAGTTATTTTCTGAACACAAACACGTACGTTGATTTGTACTCCATTGTGTTATTGAATTATGTGTTTAACAAATACTTATGTTGAAGCAATATTTTTTGCTCGCAACTTGAAGCTGTAGGTATTAATTTCTGTCAATTAATTAACATTTAACGATTTCGATGTCATTTTTACTTAGCATTTTATCTACGTTATCAATAATATAATCAAACATTTAATCTATGTAATTTGAGGTGAAATGCTTGGATTTTCTGTCAGGAATTTTCTTACGTCTATTTAAGTTGTAAGACGGTATGTTCAAAACCGTCCATTAGTATGACAAGCTCTACTGCCACAACAATCCTATTTAATCTAAAGAATAAAAAGCAGAAGAAAATAAATATACCTACCCAATATAGGATGTAGACCATCCAATTTGGTCATTTCATATTGCTGCTAAGCGCCTCAAACTTCGCAATAAGGCTGCAGGTGGCGAAAGTTTCAAATATTAGCTTTTCCTATTAGCATTTATAGTGCCAAGTATAGAATACTTACCATCTTTAAATATACCAAGAAAGACTAGTACTATGTTGCGAGTATTTCGGTACAAAACACGGCCAAGAAAGACAGTGACATCTGGGGCAAATTCGAGTGTAAATCAGGGCAGAAATTAAACTGTTGTATTGTTTTTGCTTCGGAGATGTTCAAACAAAAACAGTTACCCTCAATAGGGCTGCTTTTGTTCGCGTCCCCAAGTTGACTCCAAGACTCCAATATACAAAATTTCTTCGCCAAAGTTGTAAAGAATTGGTGCTAATAAGGATGAAATTTGTTGAGTATCATTGTGACGCATTATATTGTATTCTTTTATCTCCTGTGACAGAAATTGGACGTGCAACTACACATCTCGTTTAGTCATAGACTGGTCATATAATGAAATATTGGATTTTAAGGGTAAAGGTGGCTTTATGACTCGGTAGCTTCTTGTCATCACTTGGACAGAGAGTGGAACACAATCTCACATGTTGGTAAGCGATGATATGGTCAACGATGGAGCACACTTGCCTAGAAGTACCTTGTTTATCCTAGACTAAAGACTCCCTGGTTATAGCTTCTCGGAAACACAGACCCAACTCAGACAGGGTATTCCTCTCTTTAGCAAAGTATCTCTTATTGTAAAAAATATTATTGCTTGTTTAAAAAAAAATTAAAAAATTACACCTTATAGTGACATATTTACAATTAAAATTCGAAAACGCTGCCGTAGGCGCAGCAATTAAATACATTCAGTAAAATAAATACATATTCAGTGCACACTCGTAATTAAACTTACTTACTTGTTAACGTAACACAAATGTACAGTGGACGCAGGGGCAGTGGACACCGCAAAATGCAGCTCTACGCTCTCATTGCGAATTCATGCCCCATGCGGATGTACAAACTACATATTCTCAGTCAAATTCAATCATACCTAATTTTTTTCTTGGATTTGTCGTGTTGATCGATGAATGATGAAATAAAGGCTTTACTTTTTATTAAAAGCTTCATTTTAACTTACTCTATTGTTTATTAGTATGTTGTGACAAATTTTGGAGTTAACTACTTCCTGACGTGAAAATGGTAGGTACTATGAAGCGGGTTTGAAGATGGCGACAGTGAGTGGCCATCGGAACTTCTGGGCCCGTAGACAAGTGTCAAAAGTCTAAATCGCTAACGATCGCTAAGGAAACGAATAGATTAGGTCGACCAATCACATACCAGCTCGTGATTCCGCCGCGGCGCGCGCACCGTACGCCGGCGACGAGCTTGGATGTGATTGGTCGACCTAATCTATTCGTTTCCTTAGCGATCATTGGCGATATTTTAGACTTTTGACACTTGTCAACGGGGGCTGAACTAAAAAAGATATACCCGTCATGTTTAGGTTCACTTAATTTGTCTAGTTATACATTACTAGAAAGCTTGATCTCTAAAGAGGTTTATTTTCAAATTTAATAACTTAACATTGTAAATTTACTTCTCATCTTCTGTTTTTGTGGTACAATTATTTCCAAAGGGATAGACAGAATTATAATTATAAATATCTGCATTTCGATAAGAATATTTTCAATTCCACGCAATATGTACCTACCTAGTTTACCGTCAACGTTTTTTCTAAACTCCGAGCTTAAGAATTTTATAATAAAAATATATACATATATTTTTTACATTCACATCGAAATCGAACCCAGCCGCGTCCTCTTAAACAGCAGTGGATACTCAAACTATAATACGCGTCGATAATACGCCACTCGGTCTATAAAGTAATGTGATCTCATAACTAGCTAACGCGATGCGATATTGGTATTCAGTATCTCCATTTGACTGTTACCAGATCCGGTAATGTCATAATCAACCCACTTGACGTACAGATTAGTGCCTGCAGAGTAATATTGATTGCTCTAAGTATACAGTTAGATGAGAGATATAGGATGATGTGATGAGAGGGTTAAATGGTCACATCCTGGGTTAGGAAAAATCTATTTTTCGGCAGCGGCTCGACGTGAATAGAAAAATCTGCCTATATTTGCTAGCGTTATAAGTTTGATTAAAGTCCTGGTTGGCCAGTTAACGCTTAAATATTATTCTTTCCTAATGATACGTAGGTAACCCAGAAGTTAGGAATTTGCATAGAAAAATATCCAACATGAACTCTTTTTTTTTGATAGGACACGCCAAAATGACTTTACCTCGCCTGATGGTAAGCTAAAGGTAAAGTCTATGGTATCACAAACCAAAATCGAAACCAACTTATTGTCAAAGCAATTTAAATATCACATTATTTCACACATAGTACGGGATATCCCGTGAGCCGATAGAGATAGTAGGTACCTAATATATTAAATACACCTATCAAGCTCGTGTACTCCGACGAGAATACCCTCTTAAGCCTGTTAAGCTTGTTAATACACAATGGACAGAATAGGTCAATATGATAGCCAGCACGAGGACTATAATTATTAGGATGTCATAATTATGCCACTATGGACTTACAACTGCATTTTATTCAACGAGTATTTAGTGAATAATTAGTTACTACCCATACTATTGGTGAAAGATATAGATCGAAAGGCAATTGTGATGAAGACATTTAGTTTGTAAAAAAGGAAAAAAATATTTTATGCCACTCATACTCTCACTACTGTGACATCTGTACATCAGGGAGTTTGTAGAATAAGGAAAAAATAATTATTTTCTTGAGATTTATACCACCTATACTACTCTGTACGTCACATCTGTACATCAGAGTCCAAATTAAGAAGTCTACGAAAGCAGCAACCAAGAGTCGTTAAGAAAAATATTCAAAAAATAAATATATTTATCCTCTAGCATTTATATAGTAACTATATAGTAACTCTCCTCTAGCACAGTAAAAAGCTACATAGAATATATGTAATAAAACGAAGTCACCGGCAAGATAGCAATGAATCCACATAACATTCATTTACAGTGAAAATAATAATACATATAAATAGATTAAAGGGATTCATATCACACAAAGCTGTCTGATATAAATTCGTTTATCCGAAATCCGAATTATATATTTCGATAATCGTAGACAATAGTTGCTATTAAAAACAGATCTCTATTACCTGTAATTAGGCATCACAATACTAAATTGACTAGTTTCAGTATATATTTACACATAATATTCAAACTTGGTCAAGGTTTTTGTTTTTGTATTGGTTTATTGAGCACACAATGGTAAGATCATTATTATATTTGTTACAATCTTTATATTTTTACGTCAGTACACAAAAAGGTAAGCAGGGGTGATTTGGACCCAGTTTTTGCTAACTTAGTTTTTAATTTCATGTAGTAGGGCCTATTACCAACAATTAGATTCGTTGACACATTCCGTGTGTATCAAGATTCCCTAGCAATAATAGTCTTCTCGTATCGTATTCTAGGTACAACAAACTTAGGTAGGTACCTTAGTACTTCTTTTTAGAAACACACTAAAACAATGGGTATTTTTTTTTAATTTCTAAAAATTCTACTCAAAACATTTTGTAAATGCTTTAACATGTTTTATCTTCATAACACTGTCACAATATATTCCGTAGTCAGTGTAATCTTTGCATTAAAGCAGCAAAGCTTTGCCCAGTCACTCAGTCTTTGCTCAGCCGACAATAGCTCGATATGAATGTTTACATTTGTTCCGTCCACTTTCCTCCAAAGAAACTCGTAGCGTCGCTATTAGATACGAAAGTCGTCAACACGTACACCAGGGGACAGTGTAACACGACAGCGAACGAGGGTTTCGAATACCAGTAAAGAATAAAACATTCATTTGAAACAAATTCTACTTCCACAAAGGTAATTCAACAAGTAAGTATTACGAGTGTGTGCGTGTACAGTCGGCACGCGATTTGCAAATAAACCTAGGAAGATATCAAACAACGTTTGCCCCAACATGCGATAAAACCGGGGCTATTTCAAATGGAAATAACGAATGGATGTACTTTTTTCTACTGAGCCGTAACTTATTTAAACCACACGTTTAGGTGGTTTAAATAATTTTATTCTCTAAACCAGTGCACTGGCTAAGCAACCCACGAAGCCCTGGCGCAGTCTTTCCTCTCAGGGTTAGCAGATCATACGGCAGTCGCTCTCGAAAAAAACAACAAACGGACCTCAGACTCCAAAGTTCAAACGTTAAAAAAAACTGGTCAAATGCTATAATTAAAATGATGGTGATGACAAATCCAGTAAGTAATATCAATTTAAATTCACATGTCTTGAAATAAGTATAACTATAATTATTTCAATTTCTAATTTGTAGGTACAAATAATACAAACAATTAATTTCATCAACCATATTTCTCTACTCGCTAGCTACAAACGCATTCTGATCTTGGGACTCAAGAAAAGACATTGGCCGCTCCTTACTACACTTCTATCAATTATTTCTTTTAAAACGGAAAACGTGCTTAGAAAACACTTAGTAAAATTGATTTAAGCTTCACTTTATCCGAATATTCCACTGGGGATTAAACAAATACAAATTCGCGAACTGTATACATAATGTATTTAAGGATAATAGGTATTAGTATCTGAAACTAATAAAATGTCTACGAACAATACTTTTATTTTTATTTAGGTGAGTGTCACTTTGTATAATCAATAGATACCTATAATAATAGTCGTTTAAATAGTAATTGCTAGTATTATAGTTTATGTGTGACACACTCTATTTTTTTCTGAATAAATGTATACTATTAGGTACATACAAACGCTTGTTTATCAGCCAATTGGATGGGTAGATAATGAATTAATGATCATCATTCATATTCTTCGGCCCCACGTGATGGAAAGCCCGTTGCTTAACGGTAAAAAGTGTAAATTCGACATGGCTTCTCAGTCAAATGTCGGAACACCTTACTAGCAAAATTGTAGGTAGTGTGTATATTGTAACAACCTTTTCTAAGAATTCAGACTAGAGACTAGAATTGCATTTCATACTAAAAACCTGCCGCTGTACCAATTCAAAAACCTACAAGTGAATAAGTAAAACATTCATTATTCATGCACCACAAACACAATCCTTCGATAACACAATCCTATTTAACCTCTCGCCTTACAGTAAACTATACATTACCAACTTATTACTTTTTATTTACACACAAAAACGAACAACACTTCTCCTAAACCTTACGGATACATTAGGCGCACCCATAACCGAAAATTCACTTCCAATGTCTCACATTTGATAACAAAGGAAAAACACCCAACGACCGACAAGATGTTCTAAAAATACCCTCGCAATCTAGCTACCTGTTCACCTGGGCTGGCCATTCCGGCCTTCCCATAAAGAAGAGTAGACGGGAAGCGCCGGGAAGGGTTTATCGTTCCTGAGGGAACGGCCGCGTGCCCGACACTATATCATTGCCGCCTCTATCTCGGTGTACACTCCGAGTTCTTTGTACTCGGGGAAGCATAAAACTTTCTGAAAACACTGTTAATATGTAACGCACTCTTACCTGTTACCATCGAACTTTGTAGCTCACATGCCGCAGTGGTTTTGTAAAAAAGATGTCTCTTAGTGCAATAGTACGTAAGCAACAAATATGATCTATGTGTACCAGACTATATTTAACATACATATATAATATAAACTCACGCCTATATCCCTGAAGGGGTAGGCAGAGGTGCTAGCACCCACATTTCGCCAGTTTATGTTTAGGTCCCAATGTAATAGGTGGCGAGCCTATTGCCATTAACCGGGCACTTATAAATATTTAAATTTAAACTAAGTATATTTAAAGAAGTATGAATTGACAAAGAAGTGAGAATCGAACACAGAATCTGGTTGCAAATACACAGAATCGCAAACCATGGGACCAACAAGGTAATCATCATCATTAAAACCATCGATTTTCCATTAGAATACTTCATTACGAAAAAGCAAAATAATTCAATTAGCATAATTAAAAGAGACACACGTAGTCAATAATTTTATAATTTGTTTAATAATGGCTTTTGTATATAATTGTGAAATATTAATCGTTAATGCGCTGCTTGTCAATGTATTCGTAATAAAATGCCTGTACACAGTGCGGTTGGGCCAGCGACACGCCCGACAAACAAAATATGAAATAATGTTCACGTTATTTGCATAATGCGTACCATAAACGGTGGCCTATACAGAGAGCCTGCTATCATATCACCGTGACGTCATAAAGGCCTGTACGAGGACCGGCGGATAAACGCAGTTGACGTGCATAAAGCTTTGTCCGGGATGTCACTATACTAGAAGAATACCTATTGATACTTATCGCAACATTTCCTCGGGATAAAAGGGTTCACAAAATAAGTAATATACTACCTTTCACTTGTGTTACTTTCAGGTTTGCTTCCATAAAAAAGAGTATATTATGAAAGTGTAAATGGTTCTACTCTTTAAAGAGTTTAAGGGAAAACATAATACGCTAGAATCGTGTAGGTACCCATCTGTAATACTAGGGTGAGTCGATTTTTATTTTAAACCGCATATATTTTACTTCCTGCCAATTTCATACATTCATAGACGCCGATAGATGAAAACAATTTAATTTGCTAAACCGATTTATTGTAGATTTGAAATTGAGAGCCATTTGGCAAGCCAGGAATTATTTCGTAGAATTTTGTTCGTATCGTTTGAACCGGGAATGGATAGTAATATTGTGGCTCTTGATTTCATTATCTATGTAGTGGGTAGGGCAGATATAATCAGTTTATGTACATACCTAAGAGTCCCTATAAAGTCAGAGCATACAATAAACTCTAGAGGGAGATAGTACCGGTCGTTTCACTATGTGCGGAACCGCAAGGCAAGCCGGGGAGACTTTACTGTACCCAGGGGATAGCCGGAACACCTGAACAGTACACATTGATTTTACATGAACGTCCGAGCGCCACGACATCGTTGTTCGCACATATATACATACAAATCGCACGTTCGTCTATATCTGTACATACCGTCTATGTAGACTGGTACAATGATTTGTACTTTGGGTATGTATACCTAGGCACATATCAAGCGGATTCAGCCCTTGATTCTGTAATGGGGACAGTGACGTATAGGTACATGTCTTTAGAAGATCGTGCCATTGAAACGAAGCATTCAAGACCTATTACTGAAATCAAATTTGAAATCAAAACGTAATTCGATTTATTTCTCATGCAGTTTGTGTTAAAAAATCAGTGTAGCGAGCATTATGTTGAGGTTGGGAAAAAGTTTACAGATCTTGACCAATTTAATATAGAACCAGCTTAGAGGCACAGATGGTGCCTATATCTATACTAATATTATAAAGAGGAAAGGTTTGATTGTTTGTTTGTCTCGAATAGGTTCCGAAACTACTGGACCGATTTCAATAATTCTTTCACCTATAGAAAGCTACAATATCTGGCAGTAACATAGGCTATAAGTAATTTGTTTTCAAAAAATTAAGGAATTCGAAATCCACGCGGGCGGAGCCGCGGGCAACAGCTATTAATTATACTTCTGAAAAAGAATAATCATTGAAATAAGTTTCGTGGTCTCCGTTCTATTGCTTGGTTGGCAACCATCGGTCCTTGAGGCCATATCGGTCGCTTGCTAGCCCATTGCCACTTCAGTTTGCTACGATTCATATTGAGAACTCAAGTTCTGTTAAACTCATAGTAATGTTAAATTTCACCCTTAATCTCATTGCGTATGGAACCTATAGTGCGTGTGTCCAACTCGCACTTGACCGATTTTGTAGATATACTTGGTTAATATAGTGTGGATAATTGCTTGAAATATATTTGGTGCAATTCGAAGCTGCAACTAGTAGACAGATCTATGACTGTTTCAATTAATGTTTGAAATACTAGGTACCTACTACCAGACTACCATCCATCGAGATAGTTCAAGATAATTGAAAATTACTATCAGTAACACGTTAGATCGTTATTAGCTTCTCTAACAAATATAGATGAATGTTCATTGGATAGAAAATTGGAGTCACAACGTTAAGACGACCAGTTCTTAATTTATAAAATAACTAGTTAGTGCCCACGGTTACGCCCGATTGTAATTCACATCCCGTTCCCGCAACCCATGGGTACCAAATTTCAGCCAGATTCCATCAGCCATTAGATTCTAATTATGTTAAAAATATTCAAATATCTTCATAAAATTTCACATGTATAATATTAGAAGGAAATTCTTGTTTCAAAATCAAGACTAAACATAATTCATAAACGCTTCAAAGGAGTTTCTTAGTTTGACAATTAAAGTAATTATCTGAAATTTAAGACTAGTTTTTAAGGTTTCTTTCATAATACTTCCTTTATTACTGCGGTTACCTACTCTCTCGGTCTATAAAATCTTTAGATTTTCTTCCCAGCTCAAATTAGTACACAGGTAAAGGAACTTTTATTTTTCTTCTATGCAGTTTTCTCGTGGTAATCCCGGTTGGATCCAAAGCTTGCACTTTGAAGCCCGAGTTCCTCTCCCACTCTATAAAGTTACCTAAATTTAAGTTACTTTAGAGAAATTAAAATACCATTACAGAATTCAATTAATAAATTATGTTACCAGAATGCTGGATACCAATACTGTCAAAGAAAAAACCGCAAATAATTATAAACTTACTTATATCTTTTTAACATATAATTAATGTGGGTTGCACCATGCAATATTTCAATTTAATGATAATAAAGTAGCTTATTTACTGAATCCCTCTCTATATATAATCAATTCTCCATATTATTTTAATCCAATGTAATGTTTACACTAGTATAACAATGCTGATATTCTAATTTTTTCAATATCAGTAACATTACTATAGCCAAATAACTAGAAAAAACCTTATAATGCCATTCTTGAAGAAGTTTATGTCACAACATATATTATGCAGAAAAATATGTGGGACAGTTACCCATATGCTTTCACTTATAAAATATGAGCATATATTATTTACCATGGTAACTGCTTATCATCTGGTTGTTAAATTTACCACATTAGGTACTGTATATTTTAGTAAGAATATAATATAAATAAATATATTATAGTATCAACCACCTTTAAGCCACCTCAAAAACGCAACCTAAATTAAAGTAATAAAGTAAATTAGCACACACGCAGCTAATAAGATAAAATTTCCAAATCGTATTCACCCCAGCAAGTTACCGACATAATGCGAGTGCGGGGCCCTGCTAAATAATTATAGCGTTTTCCAGTTACGTATGAGTTTCTAGCGGTTTCTTCAGAGGGCTGGAGGGAGAGAGGGCCTGAGAAAACTTTTGGGTCTTTATTTATTGTTATTGCCTCATTAAGGTACCTACGTAGCAGGCGATATCCTACAAATTGCAAATAAATAAGCCACCACTTCAGACACGTGGGGAATGTATAAGCGAACCTACTTATCTAATTACCTAGATACTATACTATAGATATGTTTATAATGATATTAGTCACAGTGAAAAATACTTTTTGTGTAGTTTGAGACACATTTCTTTACATTCCGTGTCTATTAAAAGGCCCAAAAACCTAGCATTTTCATAGTTTCATTGCCATTTCAGAATTTCTTTTCTCAGAATTAAAGAATATCTCATTATAGGCACAACTGGACAGATATTTTATTAAAGGGTTCAAGAAACGTATTCGAAAAACATAGATAGGTACTAGTGATGTAAAAATTGAGCGGCCAGGGTTACCTATTATTATATTATTATACAGAACCATGAAAGATCAACATCAATAAACAAAATAAAAACTAAGTACGTATGGTACAGACCCCGTTCAGTGGAACCCATAACTTTATCCGACTGTGGACGGTGGTTACGGTGTGTATGGTGACGAGGGTGCTACACTTGAAGAGTTGAAACTTCCATACAAACTACAAAGTTAGCCGGTAAAAGCAGGCAGTGTCAAAAGGGTAAATAACAGGATCAGAGAACGCAACGCTTCTTAAGGGGGCAAAAGTATATAATAAGATGGATTAAAAAATACTTTTTTTTATCAAAATTTCTAGTAATTATAACCAGACAAATTAAATTCCTATGACCACTTACCATCGCTATCTTTAGACCCTGGATATCACATTGCACCAGAGTATTTGGCGAGAAAAAAAAACTGAGCCTAAACTCGATTGATTTACTTTGTTTAGTTCAGAAGTTCCTATGGACACCTCCAACTCTATCATCAGACCAGCTTCATAGTACTACATATTTTAGTTTGGGGGATGTGGGAATTTGGGTTTCTATAATCAACATGTAATAAGATTATTTTTGTATAAGCAGCATGTATGGCACCCCGCACAAACCCTTCGTGGTTTTTGAGGTGCTATATAATTTATATTGTTCTGTTATTTTTGTAAAAAATTAAATAAAAAAAGTAAAAAAGTAACATATTATCGTATTACCACCAAAGATACGCAAGCATACCAAATTTGAACCCAATCTGACGTCAGGATGTGCTTCCAATTAGAATTCCAAGATTTGTCCCAAACTAGCATACAACAGAGCAAGTTAAAATAAAGCTGGTAGGTAATATCCGGCCGAGTATCAGTGTGAATCCGTATCCCGGTATTCCACTTCTTAGTCTATAAGACGGGTCTCAGAGACATCGTGTGATATTAATCTGTTCAACCCAACTCAAGTTGTTTTTATTACAAATAAAAGGATCAGTAGTAGGTATGTATTGGAAATGTTTTCTTAATATTCTTTAAACGTAGTATTTTAGAAGATTCAGCGATAGTTTCGGCCATGATAGTGATCCTATGAAGTTACTGTTTTTTTTTTCAATAGATATACAGAAAATAAATGGGATCCTATGAAAGTAACATAAGACATTTTCTTTTTGTCATTAATTTAAAAAATGTATACTTACTTCTGAACTCAGAGTATCGGTTTTCATTATACCAAAGTGTAAATTGTATTGATAAAGTTCAGAGAATTACCCGCAATTATTTTAATATGGTTCAAATTCAATGAAAAGCCTTATTCAATAAGTTCCCTTAACTAAGTCAATATTGATACCACGAAACACGTGAAAGACGCTTTGATTGGTTGAAAGCAAACTCAATGACTTATCAATTTAATTTTCGAATTTTAGTCCAAATCGTCCTAAGTCGAGTAAATTAAATTTATTCGGAGTATTTAACCTTAAATTACTTTCTGTAAATTAAGAAATAACTTTGCAGACTCGTCGGCTGTTGTACTGGGTTTGATGATTAGATCAAAGAACACAAAATGTGTGTTTATTAGATTCAAACAATAGTAATAAACCTACCTTATTTGAGCTGTGATCAAATCAAATTGACTTATTCTACGTAGAGTAGAGGGATCAAAGCGGTGTCTTCTGTTTAAATTTGCAGTAAGTATTATGGAAAAAAAGCAGTGAACTTCAACTACTTGCTTAAAGTGGCAGACAAAGTTCTTTTTTAACGGCATCGCGTACGTAACACGTGTGGTGTTACTTTCTTTCGTAGTATCTACCAATAAATCAAAGCATCTTAATGTAAAAAAAGCTATGGTTACTTAGTGTGCGAGTAAAGCTTAGGAAATTACTAAAAAGATGCAGTTTGATGCAAGTATAAGGAGCATGGAGGTGCAGCATGATGACTCGGGATATGACTACTTACCTAAAACCCCAGTTTTAATAGGTAGCTTTTATTTACTTCGACTTAGTTGTGTTTACTCAACGTCACTAGGAAATAGGTAAATAATTACTGAAATATAAACGTCAACTATTCCATAAATAATTCAAATAATCAAAACAAAACAGTTCGCATTAACTGAGCTTACAATATGCTCTAACGAGCAACGTTTGCGACCGCATTTTCACCAGTTCCGAATGATTCATGATTAAAATATTATCGATGAACTCCAAACCAATATTTATGATAAAACATCAGGTATCTACACGACGCAAATTGCGCGTTAACTCAAAGGTGGAGCGCAGGTATTTTGGACTTATTGAGCGCAAATTTTGAAGACCGCAACCCTTTGAATAGTCAATGTCGCGTACCCTTATCTCGCCACAGAAAGGCGACACCACATTACCGGTATTATGCCACTACTCTGCGTTCTCTACAGCTCTGGTGAAACACGCCCTCGCTTACGGTATTAAAGTATCGAATCGTATGCACACACTTTGAAGTACAGGGCATTTTCAAAGTGCAATTTATATTGTATTGGAAGTTAGAGCGGCGCGTTTACCCCGCTTCATAATATTTTGCGCCGGGCCAATGTGCCGCGTGGCTGAACCGTGTCGCTGTGAATACTGGTTTGCCATTTTCTTGTCTATGGAGATGTTTAATAAGCATAAGTGAAGTACCTTTTATTTTAGCACGGGACGATTATAAAAGTTTTTATGTCTCTTACACTTCTTTTTCTCTTCTAAAAGATTTATGTAGTAGTGATCGTAACGAATTCACTATGAATAAATCACACTTAAATGCTTTTTGAAAAGTGCTTATTCGTGTGAGTCTTTTAGTGCTATTCTATGTAATGTCGTTTATCAAGTTCCAATTCTTGGAACATGTTAGTATATAATGTAGATCTACGTTTTAGCTCTAACACAGAAGCTCAAATAGTCCATGCTTGTTACGTGAACACAGGTGTATACTCAACGCGATCCGATATCGCAATTCACAAACTGAGCCAGTCACTTTACTGCGCCCGTGGGATGCTAGCTCCTATATCATTGCTGTGGCCTCCTACTACCAGCACAGACACTTCATAATATAATTGCTATACCTAACGATAATTATTATGATGTAGGAGATCTTAGCTCATATGTAAAGTGTTTACGAATTTAATTACTTTTTCTGCCAGGTTATACCTACTTTCCCTTCAAGCCAGAGTCCGCCTAACTTTCACCACTGTACCCGGAATTTTCATCTTCTACTTCAGATCTGCCGCTGCAAAATCGAACCTTAATAGTATTTATAGGTTTACTGATCAGCTAGTCACGTGCCCTAATAAATCTATAGCTTCGCTAATGCAGATAGTTGAGTGCACACATGCCACCTCTCGTCGCGCGTCGAGTGTAATACAGTCAGGTCATAAGTATTGTCACACAGTAAAAACTTTTCTTTTAGAATGCAGGCCTCAAAAAAAAAAATTGAATTTGAATTTCGAATTGTTCATGAAAATAAAAATGTATACTTATTAGAATTTTACTCATTTTTATTAAATATAGAGTGGACGCTTAAAGAAGACCGTGTTGCAGTTATTGCGTTGCATCGTTGCGGTTACGCGCCAATTCAAATTTTTGACATACTGAAAAATTTGAATATAACCAAAAGATTCGTTTATCGTACCATCAAACG